>CM048751.1:145496472-146853972 GCA_026315105.1 Locusta migratoria | reverse complement strand
GCCTTTCCCACGACATTATCTATGTGTTCTTTCCATTCTTAGTCTGAAGTAATAGTAATTCCTAGGTATTTTGTGGAGCTTACGGCCTTCACTTTTGATTTATTTATCTTGTAAATAAAGTCTAACGGATTTATTTTCGTACTCATGTGTACGACTTCACACTTCCCATTATTTAGAGTCAATTGCCAATTTTTACACCATAGTGATATCTTATTCAGATCGTTCTGCAGTTGGTCTTGAACTTCAGATGATTTTACTAGACGGTAAATTACGGTGTCATCTACAAACAACCTAAGAGAGCTACTTAGATTTTCCCCTAAATCGTTTATGTAAATAAGGAACAGCAGAGCACCAATAACACTACCCTATGGGACGCCCGATATCACTTCTGTTTTAGTCGATGTCTTACCATAGATTACTACGAACTGTGTCCTCTCTGATAGGAAATCCCCTATCCAATCGCAAATTTGGGGCGATATACCATAAGCACGCAATTTGATAGAAAGCCGTTTGTGAGGTACGGTGTCAAAAGCCTTCTGGAAATCAAGAAATACGGAATCGATTTGCGAACCCTTGTCGATAGCACCCATCACTTCGTGTGCTCTCTACTCGTGATGTACAGACCTACCCACAACACATCTTTCCCTCTTTCCTGAGTCAGAACAAATATCTAGAATAAAAGTGTATAATACACCCCACTCTGAAGGTCCGGTTTTATCACGTGCATTAGATGGATCACTGCATTTCCTTCAAGGTTGCGCCTCAGCCGCGTTACAGCAAAACAAACAGCTGTTGGGGACGCGTAATAGAGGTGCAGCCCATCCATCACGGCTGTGACACGCGATTACGCAGGCCTCGGCCAGCCCGCTATGATGCACGTGGCCGCCTGCTGCAGGACAGGACACTCCCACGCAGACAGCGGCGCCACTGCAGGCGCCGACGCCGACGCCTAATCACGCCACCCTTATCGCCTGCTCCGTCCTTTATCTCAACCAATGTCAGTGGCATCAGGCGATCGACAGTTATCACTGAATGAATGTCCACACTGCAGCCACCACTACACTCACCTGCAACTGTTCACTTGTAATACATTCAGGAAGGTGCTAAGCAGTGGCGTAACTATGGGGGGGGGGGATGAGGGGGATAGAAACCCCCCCCCCCTCAGAACCCTAAAAAAAAGAAATTGTATAACAGCAATCTGGTAAAGGTAAAGATTGGAAAAAAAAAGTTCAAATGTTTGTACAGCTTATGGGACTTAACTACGGGGTCATCAGTCCAGAAACTTAAAAACTACTTATGAACTAGCTACAACTAAGGACGGCACAAATATCCATGCCCGAGGGGGGATTCGAACCCCCGACCGTAGTGGCCGTGCAGACCGTGACTGGAGCGCCTCAGTCCCCTCAGCCACCGCGGTCGGCAAAGATTGGGAACTCGGGGTGTTTTACCACAAGCTTTCATTGGATGGGAGTGAATTAATCTTCAACGGGAGTGGTAGATGGTAGTCTGTCAGGAAACTGACTAAAATTTTGCTCATCAAGCAGATCTATTCCCCCCCCCCCCAAAGCCAAGTCCTAGTTACGCCACTGATGCTAAGCTAGTACTTTTTGCTGATGATACAAGTATAGCTATCACACCTGACAAACGGAAATTAACTTATGAAATTGTAAATGATATCTTTCAGAAAGTTATCAAGTCGTTCTCCACAAATGGACTCTCATTAAACTTTGATAAAACCCAGTATGTGCAGTTTCATACAGTAAATCGCATGACACCATTAATAAATTTAGACTTTGAACATAAATCTGTAGCTAAGGTAGAATATTCAAAAAAGTTTAGGTGTTTGCACTGACGAGTAGGGATGGGAAAAACCGACCGGTTGAAACCGATAACGGTATTTTAGTTTTGAATAACCGGTTTTTTGTATTTATTTGGTATCGTCTGTAAACGGTTATTTAGTTATTGCCAAGAACCGGGTAAAAATCCGGTACGACTACTTCCTGTAGTTGTGGTTCAAAATGTGTTTTTTTGTAAATAATTTAAAAAAACTTATACTAGTAGACTCTAATATTTAGGTTTATTCCTAAAATTTCCACTGCTGTGAAATATTAGGTCATCGCAGAAACTAAGAAAAGCGATCAGTGATAATTAAGGAACAATCCCGGCTGTCAGAAACGCGCAACAGACGCATAAGAACTTAAGAACTGGTGCAGGTATTGAGGCATCGATGCAGCTGTTGCCGTGTGGTGTGGCCTATTAGACGACGCGCGTGCACCAGCAGTGTAAAAGACTTGCCTCCGTCTGGTCATGCGGCAGTTCTTTGCTGTCGTCGCCAGACATCGGTTGTCTTAAACCGCACCATCCCGAGCAGCGGTGGCCAAGCGGTCTGCGGCGCGCCAGTCACGGTCTGCACGGCCACTACGGTCGGGGGTTCGAATCCCCCCTGGGACATGGATATTTGTGCCGTCCTTAGTAGTAGTAGCTAGTTCATAAGTAGTTTGTAAGTTTAGGGTCTGATGACACCGTAGTTAAGTCCCATAAGCTCTACAAACATTTGATTTTGATTTTGCTTACACACACTCAAGAAGGCGTAGTATTGGGAGGGGATCTTTCAAAATATGGAAAGACTAGTGATTTCTCGAAAAATTACCTAAATTATAATTAAATTTCGTAAGTTTCGGTTACGGCCGGAACTAGAAGAACCGAAAATTCCATTACGGTTTCTGTTTCGGCCGCAAATTATGTTTCGGTCGAACTCTACTGGAAGTAATAGCAATATAAAACTAAAAACTGGTTATTAAAAAAAAAAAAAAAAAAAAAAAAAATAGAGAGAGAGAGAGAGCGAGATTCCGTGTTGAGAGCATCTTTTGTCTTGTGTGTCGGATAATCACGTAAGGAGAAAAATCAGTATCGATATCCGTGCTCTGCTCGTAGCCCTGTCTGTATCAGTGACGGGTATCAAGGCGTTCCCGTCGCCTGGGTCCCCTTTGTTCTTGGAGCCGGATTATCAGTGTTTACGTCCCACACTCCCGATGAACAGCGCCATTATCAGCAGGATTAGAGTGTTCGTGGAAAAACGGAATTCGATTTCGTTGTAGACAAGCTCACAGAGAAGAGGCATTGTTCCCGGAAATAGCTACGTACAGTAAATGTCATATTTTGTCATTGTTTGGTCATCGGACGCAGGCAGAAAGTGGTATCCGAGCTTTAACGTTACTTCTTACATAGACATCAGTCTGAATTGAAACGAGTGTCATGTTAAGTATAAAAATAAGACCATCGTCGTGCGGAATGGCAGCGTGGTCTAAGGCGTCATGCTATGGACTGAGCGGATCTTCCCGCCGGACGTTCGAGTCCTCCCTTGGGCATGGATGCGTGTGTTGTCCTTAGTGTAAGTTAAAGTAGTTTGTAAGTCTAGAGACTAATGACAAGCGCAGTTTGGTCCAATAGGTTTACAAACATTAGAACATTTGAATAAGAACGTCATATCTTTCTTCGTCAATACAATGAAATATGCAAGGAAAATCCAAGATAGTACTACGCTTAAAAGGAGAAGCATTTAGCATTAAAATAATAAATTTGTAACTTTACAAATATTTGAGCAGTTGAGAGTAGCCTCTCAGTTCCTGACATGCCGCCTAGAACCTTCTGACGCCGAGCGGCGGACTCACATCAATGGAAGTTTCCAGACATCTCGGCGTGAACGAAAGTGATATTGTTCGGATGTGGAGGAGGTACAAAGATACAAAAACTATTGACGACTTGCCTCGCTTTGGCCGACCAAAGGCTACCACAGGAGCTGATAACCGCTACTTAGGGATTTCAGATCGGAGGAAAGCAACCAAGCTGAATAGTGATTTTAGTGCAGCTACAGGACGTCGAGTTTAGAGTCAATCTGCACGTAATAGGCTGCATCACATGCAACTTCACTCTCGACATTCATGACGATCAAGATTTGACACCATGCAGCGCGGTACAGATGGACCGAACAACATGCCAAATGGACTCGTCAGAATTGGCGTCAGTTGCTTTTCAGAGATGAGACTCGCATCTGCCTTCAACCAGACAATAGCCAGACACGTTCCTGGAGGCAGCCTGGTCACCCTGAAGTCTTAGACACACCGTCCAGCGAGTGCAGCAAGCTGGTGGTTCCTTGACGTTTTTGGGGTGGCGTTATATGGGACCACCGTATAAAAATGTTCAAATGTTTGTAGAGTTTATGGGTCTTAACTACGGCGTCATCACTCCCCAAACTTACAAACTACTTATTAACTACCTTATATTAAAGACGGCACAAACATCCATGCCCGACGGGGGATTCGAATCCCCGACGGGATACGGCCTCGCGCATCGCAGCATAGCGCCTCAGTGCGCTCGGCCGCTCCGTTGCGGCGCCACCGTACACCACTGGTTGTCGTAGAAGGCAGTGATAGGGATGACATCGTCCAACGTATAGCGCACCCATATCGACAGCATTTGGGTGATGCATTAGTGTTAATGGAGACACTTATCGCGTTCTTCGTGCATATCTTGTGAATGCATTGCTTCGTGATAACGACACGGCAAGATTGGAATGGGCAGCACGTCCTCGAGATTCGAACGCTTTCTAACATAACTGGTTACATTTAAAATGGCTTCTAACCAATTGTCGTTGAGGAGTAGGACATCTGGAACAACAGTCCCTTGATGATCTAGTGGACAGTATACCACGACGAATACAGGTATTCATCGGTGCAGGAGGGATACTGATAAGTGCTGTAATCTGGAACACAATTTCAGAACGTCTAGGTTATTGTTGTAAAACTTATCAGTTTGAACAATACAAATCTGATCATTTCGCAGTTCATCATCAGAGCCGCAGATGTAGGTCAGGATAGATTAATGAAAGAGGCAGCGTCCTGTTTAAATAACGGAAAAAATAGTAAAAAGCCAAGCGTATGCAGTGGGTCGGTCATGTGGCCCGCATAGAAGATGGCAGGTGGCCTCAGAAGCTGCTGGATTTCATTCCTGCAGGAAGGAGACACCCAGTAAGACGAAGGAAGCGTCGAGGGACGGCCTCTATGAAGACCTGAAACAAGCAGCAATAGATGTAGACAGGTGGCGGAGAGCAGCAATGTATAGGGAGCAGCGGAGACGGAAACTGTATCAGTGTGCGGTAAACTGGGCCTGATCACGTAGAAGAAGTTGAGCAATACAGAGAACTGAAATGTGGATTTTGTATGTTTCTACGTAACGGGTCATGAACCCCCAGAATAGTGATGATGCAACACTTTTTGTGTATTTACTATTCCGCCTAAAATTCTTGTTTATTTACTTGGTTTATTGGAACACATCATCATGAACTTACTACAAGTACAAGTACTGTCGTTTTACGTTGTTGTTATATCTTTGCAATTTTCAAGCTGCTACGTTAGTTTCGTTGTCGCTGCCGTGCTGTTAATCATGGCTGCTCCGATGTCTATTTGCACCAAAGAAGAGCACCCTTCAGTGACACGTTTTTGTGGGCGGAAGGTGTATCAGGGGCCGAAATTCATAGAAGACTTTCAGTACAATACGGAAGCAGTGTTTTGCCACAACGAAGTGTCTACTTACTAGTGGATTGAAAAATTCCGAAATGGTCGCACAAGTGTTAAGCACGATGAAGGAGCCGGACGACCGTTTACCGCCACCATTGAGCGATCACGTGAAATGATTCTCTTAGACGATTAACTATTGATGAATTGGCTCATCGTCTTCAAATTAGTCATGATTCTGCCTAGGCAAATATCACAACAGACGTGGGTTTCGAAAAGTTTGTGCAAGATGGGTCCCAAAACAACTCACACAGTTGCATAAGCAAACGCGCCTCGACATCTGCAAAAAACATTTGGATCGCTATGGTAACGAAGGGGAAAAATTCTTAGACGAAACATGGATCCATCATTACGAGCCGGAGAGTAAACGGCAGAGTATGGAATGAAACATCCAAATTCGCCGTGCAAGAAAAAGTTCAAGATTCAACCGTCCGCAGGAAAACTGATGCTTACGGTTTTTTGGGATACACGAGGTCTTGTACTGGAACATTACGGTGAAAGGGGCACAACAATAAACAGTGTACGTTACAGTGAGATGCTTACTGACAGGTTAAAGTCTGCAATTCGAAGCAAACGCCGAGGATTGCTGTCAGAAGGTGTTGTGTTGTTGCACGACAATGCCCGTCCGCATACTGCTGTCCACACTGCTGAAACGCTCCAAAAACTCAAATTCGAAGTACCGGATCATCCTCCATATAGTCCCGATCTTGCCCCTTCTGACTATCACTTGTTTGGTCCACTCAAACAGGCATTAAGAGGCCGTCGATTTGACTCGGACGAATCAGTGAAGGAAGCGGTGCATTCCTGGCTCGCAGCTCAACCGAAAACCTTCTTTTATGAGGGCATAAGGAAGCTTGTAGAGCGAAGGACGAAGTGCATTGAAAATCAAGGAGACTTATGTCGAAAATGATGTTGTTGTAAGTTTCGTATTTTATTACAATAAAATGTTATAACTACCTTGCGGATAATAATTGACTTACCCTCGTATATTGAATTAAAAAGTTTCGCAATTTATTTTGAGATCGTTTCGCAGTCGGTCATCAGAGGCGCAGATTTTGGTCAGGATAGATTAATGAAAAGATTAAAGAAAAGAGTCCCCCCCCCCCCCCCCCCCCGAATTCGCCTTACGTTATAGCGAGATTGTGTATAATGTAATCACAACGGCAGATCAGGCGTATGAAACCCGCTAGTCCCGGAAGTAAATCCAGTGCCTTTTCAGTAAGGTATTTAGCACACTGAGCTCTACTGACCTTTCCAACGACGGAGCCTTGAATCGAACGATGAGCAGTTAATTCACAAGTCAGGAATGGGACATGAAAAAAGCCGTCGATAGTGTATTGGGAAACGAGATAACGTTGGTGGCATGCCGCAGTGTCGATAAGTGTGATAGCGGCGAGTGTTTGCGTCCCAGATACAGGAGGAAGAGGCGGGTTGCGTAATGCAGCCCAACCCCACAACTGACATTGATCAGTGGTACGGGTCCAGCCACACTACACTGCAACCACAAACCACCTCTGCTGGGGAACCTTTAAAGCTTCTTGTTGTATGTTTATTAAGTTAACGTGAAAGCTTGATGAATGTTTAAGTGACAGTTTCCTATTATTATTAAGTCTTTCTATTTAAATCAATGAGTTTCTCTAATCATATGTGCACAACGTATTTAACAAACAAAATTACGCCCTGTAAGTAAAACAATCTGTACTTCTGTGAACATCATTTCTGACAGTCAGATTCAGTGGCATGTAAGGACTGATTATTTTACTGATACGTGAACATTTACATTTAAAAGGAAATCTTTTTCTCAAAAACTCAACACGTACCATACAACAAAATCAAAAATGCCACAATCAGGGAAATGAGGGACGAGGTTGAGCTGAAATAAGAAAAATTAGTAATCATTTATTTATTGAAATAAAGAAACATACCTTTGTTGAGTCTTCAATATAATATAATGCTTTTATACAATTCCTTTCCATACAAATATTCTCTTCCTTTTCATACAGAATCCACTATCCAATATAATACGTTTGTATTCATAAATATAGAGTGAAATAAATCAAACTCAATCATTCCTGACCAATTCAACCTTAGTACACAACACACTTGCCATACGTCTGTCAGCTAGCCTAGCCCACGACGACTCCTCTGCTCAACAGCTCACTCTCTACTACTCGCCTCAGAGGTCAAAGAAGCTGCTGTAGCGCAGATGCTACATCGCAGTTGCAAAGACATTATGATGTACAGTGGTTACAAACATAGACTGAGATTATCGTTCATGGATGACTTTCACATACAAAATAAAGCTATAAGGCGGATACACGTTCAGATTCACAAAAATATTACCAAAAAATCCATAAATAACGAACTTCAGCCTATGGCTGCCTATTTTCAACCACCATGAGGTGACAAAAGTCGTGGGATAACGACAGGAACAGATGGCGGCTATACCGCGATACAACATGTAAAATTAGATACATAGAAAAACGTGTGTGTAACAGTGCAGCCTTTGTTAAAATTTCAAAGCATTTGGTCTAGAACTTCAGTGGATATAAGATTTCTAACATAGCACTAGACAAGTCTATAAGTTAGACAGTGTTGTAAGAGAAGATTGAGGAGAGGGAGGAAATTGATGTAGAGAGAGGAGGGGGGGGGGGGAGAAGAGATGAACAGAGGGATGAGGCTGATTGATGATGATGCTCTCGTGTAAAATAGCGTATCGTCATTGAATGATTGTAGGATGCAGGATGAATTTGACCAAATTTCTAGGTGGTGTGAGGAATGGCAGCTAGCGCTAAATTTAGAAAAATGTAAGGTGATGCAGATGAGTAGGAGAAACAATGTAGGAATACAGCAATATTAGTGTGATGCTTGACAGAGTAGCGTAACACTGCACGGCGATATGAAATGGAAGGAGCATGTAAGGACACTCGTGGGGAAGGCGAATGGTCGATTTCGGTTTTGGAAAGGTGTGAATCGTTTGTAAACGAGACCGCATATGAAACGCTTGTACGACAGCGTCTTGAGTATTGGTCAAGTGGGATAGCCACCAGATCGATTTAAAGGAGGACATAGAGGCATTTTAAAGGCGAGCGGCGAGGTTTTTAACTGGTAGGTTCGATCAATGCGCGAGTATTACTGAGATTCTTCGGGAACTCAAATGGGTGTCGCTGGAGGCAATGTGACGGTCTTTTAGAGAAACACGGTTAACGAAATTTAGAGGGCCAGAATTTGAGGCGGACTGCAGAACTATTTTACTGCTGCCAACTACATTTCGCGTAAAGACCACAAAAATAAAATCAGAGAGTAAGAGCAAAAAGCTAAGGAGATATTATGGCTCGTACGGATGCATACAAGCATTCGTTTTGCCCTCGTTCTATATGGGAGTGGAACAGGAAAGCAAGTAAATAGTAGTCATATGGAGTACCTTCCGTCACGCACATTTTGGATGGATTGCGGAGTATGTATGTTAGATATGGACGGGGAGAAGGAAGAGGTGGAGGTGCTGTGGAAAATAGTACAGATCATCGAGAGGTATTAGGAGGAACTAACTAGTCACTTAGGCAACTAGTGTATTCATGTACCAGAAGGAAATCCACAACTATTTTATCTATATATAAATGCCGGCCGCGGTGGCCGAGGTGACTGAGGCGCTCCAGTCACAGTCAGCACGGCCACTACGGTCGGGGGTTCGAATCCCCCTCGGGCATGGATATTTGTGCCGTCCTAGTTCGTAAGTAGTTCATAAGTAGTTTGTAAGTTTAGGGACTGATGACCCCGTAGTTAAGCCCCATAAGCTTAACAAACATTTGATTTGTATATATAAATGAATGTTTGTATGTCCTCTATGGGTTCATAAACCATTCATTCGACTGAAATGAAACTCTGGTGAATTGTTTAACCGTACGCCCACGAAGGTTCCTGACTAAAAAACAAAAGAGAACTACACATAGCTCAGGAGATATGACGTCATAAATAATAAGAGGCCACAGCGTGAGAATATCCAGATTTATGCGTCAATTATTGGAAAATAGGAGTAGTTAGGGACCTGCAACAAAGTTTGCATGTAATTTCGGACGTTTATGAAGCGTTTTGTAGCTGATGCTCCCACCTCCTCCACAAAATGATGAAATGAAAAGACGTCTACCGCTCTCAAAAGTTTCGCTGTAAATGCCGTAAAACTGTCGCACCAGGCATGACCTTGTATCAAATAAAGTCAGCATTACAGATTTGCATGTTACTATTTATTTTTATCTCAAGTCTCCCTTTATTCTCTTGCATCCAAAATTAAGCAATCTGTTTTCTTAGTCTCTATTTATATGAAAGTGAAATGCCCCTTCTCACTCCTAAACACAAAATCTACGTCACCCATGAAGCTTAAATTTGCCAGGAATATAGTTTGTAGGTAGAAAACGTCAGCTAAGAAAGTATTTTGTGATAGGTACATGGCGGAGCATACTTCTCCTACAGACTCACGAAATCTACTGTTTCATACCGATCTTCACGAAATTTCGCACGCTTGACCTTCAAAACAAGAGAAAGTTCACCGTCTATCTTAAGTTTCATACGGTGCATGGGGGAAGGTACTTTGCAACATAAAAATTGATCCCTAAATTCCTTGGTCGCGCTATAACTTGAGAACTGCTCGACCGATTTCACAAATCCTTTTCCGAGACAAGGAGAGGTGGAAACGAACAGAGAGATGGGAGAGAAAGAGGTGGATGCAGAGAGAGGGGGGAAGGGGATGTGGACTACGAGAGTGTGGGATATATAAACACCCGGGTAACGCCGGCTTTGTGTTTGTTAAGCTTATGGGACTTAACTACGGGGTCATCAGTCCTCAAACTTACAAACTACTTATGAACTACTTACGAACTAGGACGGCACAAATATCCATGCACGAGGGGGGATTCGAACCCCCGACCGTAGTGGCCGTGCAGACCGTGACTGGAGCGCCTCAGTCTCCTCGGCCACCGCGGCCACGCCGGGTTTACAGCTACTATCTAATATATAAAAATTAATGTTTGCTCCTGTTTTGTGCACTGCCTTACTGTTCATCAGATTGCTATGAAACTTTGTCAACACATTGCTTGCACTTTTACGAAGGTTATAGGCATAATTACGGTATATCAATGTACGACCTTCAGTTCATGAGATATGACGTGATGAAGACCGTACACGTACGGAAACTGTCGCATCATGTTTGTTCGTATTTTATGTACTGCCGTACAGTTCATCCGATCGCGATGAAACCTTGCATACTTAACTTTCAAAACAAGACGGACATTACTGTCTACATTAGCTTTCATACGGTGCATATAGTGAACTTAGACAACACTTAAATTGATCACCACGAAAATTGAGAGTTACATAATTTTTCACGGTGGAGGCGATGGACTGAAGAGATGGAGGAGGAGTTAGACATACGTGTATGTGATTGACAGAGGAAAGGGAAGGAGAGCTGGGGTAACTTAAAACTGGAAAAAATAAGCACCCGGCTTTTCTGTAAGTATTATTTATTTCCCATTAGTAATATTCAACAAAGGTTTGCGATATGAAAAGTATAATCGACGTGACGTAAGAAAACTGTAAATGGATTGAAAACTCGCGATAGAATTAGATTTTCTTAGCTTTAATGTACATATCTCCAAGTCGCACGTACTAGTCTAATGCATTGCGATCATGATGATAAATATTGGAGGGTTCAGGTTTCTGTGAACTGCACGACTGATAGTTGCTCTGACGTCACGAAGCAGATAAGCGGAAACACTGAATCGTAGAGATCCATCAGTCAGGCACGGCACTTACGTAAGATACGTGTCGGAAGCCCAGTGCTTTCCAGAACACCTTCCGCTGCGTGACACGTGTCAGTGTATTTCAGTCGAAGACGACAGCGCTCGTCCATGCAATGCCACGGAAAGGATAGGTTTTAAATTTAAAGATACTATTTCGTGCTAGTAACAAATGATTAGATCCAAATCAGTTTTCATTGGTAAGGACAGTCATTACACGAGAGCTTCAATACTGTGATGGGATACTTGCAAATAATGTTCCTTGCTGTGTTTTTATAAACTTTTTTGCATATATTAAGATATTGTAGCAATTAACAGAGTAGAGACCATGATGTCGACGGGACGTTAAACCCTTATCTCCCTTCCCTCTTCTTCCATGCCAGGAAGTGTAAATCACGAACAGCTGATGGTCTATAACGTTTCGTTGGGGAACTCCTGATGTCAGTTCTGTCGAAGACTCAAGTAGGAAACTACGATTGGAGTCGCAAACCTGTAACTTCATTCGTTAATAAAATTGGTGATTTTGACTCAGAAGACTTATCCTTCTTTTTTATTTATTTTCCGATAGATCGCGATCTCCAGCTGTTGACAATGCCAAAAAGCATGACTCACAATCTCGCATTCTTATATCAAACTATCGAAACTCGGCAATACATCTTAACAGTGCAATGGTCGCGATTTTAGGAGGAACATAGGTGGTCGAGTTGTTTCTGTGATACAGGGTTAACATTGCACCGTTAGCTTTAATTAACCACAGATTTTGCAGTGAATAAGTAAACAAAACGAGGGAAGAAACATTTAAGTTATACAATGAAAATAAACATTTATATACAGTATAACTTATACAATTTTCCGATGACGGTCAATGACCCTTTCTTCAGTATAACTTATACAACTTGCCGATGACGGGCTATGACCCTTGCGGAGACAGGCCCTTATTCTTACGAGAATCAGTATTAAGTGACTACGAGTTTGAGTTCTAGTGGGCAGGGTAAAGTTGTGAATTTGTATCTGACGGAAGGTGTGTTGGAGTAATTCCGTGCAGGTGTGATGATCGCCGTCTCCCCAGTGGTGTAGGGGTCAGCGCAACTGCCTAGAGAGCAGGCGACCCGGGTTCGAATCCCGGCTGGTACACATTTTCATTTGTTTTCAACAACAGAGTGTTTAGGTCCACTGACGAGTGGGTTGACTATTCCGCTAATCCTACGTGACCATTCTAGTGATAATTACTGATATGTATGAGAATTGGATGTACACCTGAAACTCCTTCTCCTCTCTCTGTCGCTCTCTCTCTCGTCCACTCCCTTCTAGTTGTTCATCTCCTCCATCCCTTCCCTTTGTTCGTGTCCTCCTCCTGCCCCATATCTCTGACATCACCCTAACGTCATTGGGATGCTCAACTCAGTCCTATGGAGCAGAAATGTTATGAACAGATTTAAAAAATCATATATATTATTTCTCATTGGTGTTTTTTGTGGCTATGCCATATCTCCCTATTACTTATCCAAAATTAATGGTTGAGGTATCATTTTGAAGGTTTCGTTCTCCTCTAATGACGAAAAATAGACAGACAGCTTGAAGTTATAGTTTTCACAAAAAAAAAAAAAAAAAAAGAAACCATTGATTTTGAAAAAAAAAAAAAAAAAAAAATACTGTTCGTACAATCTAAATTGCTACGCGGCGAACGATCGTAGATGGAACATGTATTTACTGTTGCTCCCATCAGCCACCGCGCCGAGTATCAACTTAATTTGCGCGACCAATATAAAAGCAATGCAGAAGGTGCCATCTATTGACAATCTGTGTAACTAACATGAACGACAGCTCTTGCAATTGTTTAGTTTCATATATATAAAATCTTCTAATACTCAGCTACTTTACAGTGCGTGCAATATTATTATAAATATGAACTTGCATCTACCTTTTCTCAAAATGTTCAAATGTTTGTAAATCTATCGGACCTAACGACGTGGTCATAAGTCCGTAGCTTACAAACTACTTAAACCCAGGTAAACGAACCTAAGGACAACATACACACACCCATGCCCCAGGGAGGACTCGAACCTCCACGGCGAGCAACCGCGCGCTCCGCAGCGAGACGCTTTAGACCGCTCGGCTACTCCACCGCAGCTGCCTTTTCTCCGTTACTATCTTACATATGTATGACTGATCAGGACAGAGTTCGAAATATTCCCAGTTGTCAACTAGTAATAATATATAAATCTATACTAAAGAGTATAGTTCTGTACAGAGCGGAAACCTGGACCTTTAACGTGAAGCACAGTCAAAAACTACAACCTTTAGAGAGGGTCTTATAGAGAAGATCGGCCAGAATCTTCTGGAAAGAAAAAAGAAGAAACGCCGAAGTAATAAAGAGGATGGAAGTAAAAGAAAGAATAGATGGAGTGATGGTTACGAAGAAATTACGGTGGCATGGGCCTGTACGATGAATGGAGGATGCCAGAATACCGAAACTCGTACTGGATTGGGAAACTAAGAAGAAGATGATGACCTGTGACCTCCTGGCTCCAAAATATACAACACATGATGAGAAGACTGGGCGCAGAGGAAGAGGGTTCATAAGATCGAAACGCCTGGAGAAATATACTGAATATTTAATCAAATGTTTGTAGAGTCTATGGGACTTAACTACGGGGTCATCAGTCCCTAAACTTACAAACTACTTATGAACTAGCTAATACTAAGAACGGTACAAATATCCATGCCCGAGGGGGGATTCGAACCCCCGACCGTAGTGGCCGTGCAGACCGTGACAGGAGCGCCTCAGTCCCCTCGACCACCGCGGCCGGCCTGAATATTTGGTTTCAGACCTAATGCACTATGTGTATTAATTTCCGGGTTAATTATTGTGTTGGAGTTAAACCTCAGTAATGAGTAAAATCTCAATAAATGAAAGTAGATGACGCTTATCTTCTTGTTTGTCAGTCAGAAGGAGACCGAGCGAGGTGGCGCAGTGGTAACACACTGGACTCGTATTCGGAAGGGCGGTGGTTCAAATACATCCCCGGCCATCCCGATTTAGGTTTTCCGTGATTTCCCTAAATCACTCCAGGCAAATTCCGGGTTGGTTCCTTTCAAAGAGCACGGCCGATTTCCTTCCCCATCCTTACCCCAAAATCCGAGCGTAAGCTCCAATGACCACGTTGTCGATGGGACGCTAAAACCTAAGCTTCCTTCCTTCCTTGTCAGGAGAAGGATCAGTAGTCGCTAGCCATCTTCATCGCAAGATTTAAAAAACTAATGCTTACGATTACCCAGGGGCGGGTGTATTTGGGCTTGCCCTGTGGAGTGTCCCTGGTGGACAGGAAGCTTCGCTCGACCAGTGCCCCACGGCCAGCTGACCGTGATTCACAGACAAAACACGATAAGGCGCTGGTCGTGCAAACAGTGAGGACGCGGCGGCCGCTATCTGTCGTGACGTGAGCACACGGTCCAGCAGGCTGCGTGCCACCGCCTGACCCCGCTGTGGAGGCGATGGCCCCCAAACCTCTGCATAGGGAAGCGTGCAGTGATCTCTATACGAACTGGACGCATAACTCTAGCCTCTGAAAGGGACAGGTCTACTCGTCATCGCCAAATTTATGGTACATGTAGGGCGTGGTGAGACACGGAAGTGCTCCAAGTGGGAATTCAGACGGCCAAGCGTTTAGGAAATAAAAGGAAGTTTGATACGGATCTATCACCATAGAGAGAACACACAGAACATATCGTGGGGGAGGCGAACCAAAGGTTACGTTTCATTGGCAGAACGCTTCGAAGATGCAATAGCTCCACCAAAGAGACTGCCTACATCACACTTGTGCGTCCTCATATCGAGTACTGTTGCCCATTGTGGGACCCTCACCAGGTGGGACTCACGGAAGATATTGAGAAGATTCAGAGAAAGGCAGCTTATTTTGTTTTATCACGTTACCGGGGGGAAAGCGTCACGGAAATGTTGCACGAATTGGCGTGGAAATCATTAAAAGAAAGACGTCATTCATTGCGGCGTGATCTGTTTGCGAAGTTTCAATCACCGACTTTTACATCTGAATGTGAAAATATTTTGCTAGCACCCACCCATGACCGTCCCAATAAAATAAAAGAAATCAGATCGAAAACGGAACAATGTAGGTGTTCTCTGTTCCCGCGCGCTATTAGAGATTGGAACGGCAGAGAAAAGTTATGAAAGTGGTTAATGAACCCTCTGCCAGGCACTTAAATGTGATTTGCAGAGTATCTATGTAGATGTACCTTATTAACTGCCCCTGAGAGAGTCTGTTTAGAAAGCAAGCAGTGTTTGGCTCAGCGGTAAGAGATCGGATTTTTTATTACAAGGTTCGCGGGTTCGATTCCGCCCGGCGGCATTTTTTTTGTTTTGTTTTTTGTTTTCATAATGCCCAAAAAGTTTATTTTGCTATGGATTAAAAAAACCATGTAACTGCAAAAGGGCAGCGTTCATAACGTGTGCAAGATGCGGTTAGAATTATTGCATCCCCTGGTTTTTCGATCAATATCACCCCGGTAGATGTAATTTCAAAAGAATGGAACTATCGATTTACATACATGACGTCCCCAAGTACGCGTTAATTACAGTCCTTTTGTAAATGTCTGTAGTCCCGAATTTCATCCAAGGCCCTTTCTCTCTCTCTCTTTTTGCTTATATAAATTAATAAAATAACCTATATGATGTTGCAGTTAATTGTGACGTCAGTGTACATCAATACTCTGAAAATCACTGTGAATTGCATTGCAGAGAGTACGTTCCACTGTACCAGTTTTGTTCCATTCCATTCACGTATTGAGCATGGGATGAATGATTGTTTAAATGCCTCCGTGCATACTGTAATTAATCTAATCTTGTCCTCACGATCCCTATGGGAACAATATGTAGGTGTACGCATTGCCAAGGAGCACAAAAAAAATTACCTCCGCGTGGAATTGAACTCGCGACCTCCTCAATACGAATCAGATCTTTCACCGCTCTCCCCCCCCCCCCCCTTTCACGTAGATCTATGGTTTGTGGTCGTTGATTTAGTTCGTTCGTTCGCTGAATATTTGGTTCAGCTTTTACTGCTGTTACAGTGGCAGGTTATCACGATTTGAGGGAGTTTGGACGTGGTTTTGGTCGGCGCACGAGACATGGGACACAGCATTTGCGAGGTAGCGATGAGGTGGGATTTCCCATACGATCATTTCACGAATGCTCCGTGAATATCGGAAATGCAGTAAAATATAAAATCTATGTTCTCGCTGCGGCCGAAAAAATATCCTGCAAGCATGGGACCAACGACGACTGAAGTGCAACCCATCCACAAACTGGTGCGAATTTCAGTGCTGAACCATTAACAAGTACCAGCGTGCAAATCATTCAACGAACATCATCGATATGGGTTTTCGGAAGCGAAAACTCACTGGTGTACCCATGTTGACTGCACGACACATAGCTTTACTCCTCGACTGGGCCTGTCAACACCGCCATTGGACTTGATGGCTGGAAACATGTTGTCTCGTTTGGTTATTCTCATTTCCAATTGTATCGAGCGGATGAACGTATACGGGTATAGAGACAATATCGGGAATCCATGGACCCTGTATGTCAGCTGAGGACTGTTGAAGCCGGTGGCGGCTATGTAATTCCGTGGGGCGTGTGCAGTTGAAGTGGTATCGGACCCCTGATTCGTCTAGATACGACTCTGACAAGTAACACGTACGTAGAAATCACCTGCATCTACACTGCTACCGAGTGGCTCCAGTTTACACACGTACGCTAACCACCAAACTCCCCAGACATGAACATTATTGCGCATATCTGGGATACCTCGCGTCATTCTGTTCAGAAGAGATCGCCATCCCCCTTGTACTCTTACGGATTTATGGATAGCCTTATAGGGTAAGGTGGTACAATTTCGATCATTTCGGACAAATGTTATTATAACTGGAAATAAATTGTGAAAAGGAATAATTTTAACTATGGCACTTGTTCTTGGATGTTTAATGAATATGAAATACAAATATTATACAGTTACAAATGTTGGTATAAACACACAAAAAGGTACGATTATGATCACTTCCTCGTACAATTTTGATTACGGGCATCTTTCACATAAAAAGCACTTTTTCTGTCACGCACCAACGCATACTACGTGGTACCAAACATTGCATTTTTGGCAGCGAATCCAGTCACACTTAACTAGATGATTTATAAGAGCGCGTTATAGTAAGTAGCGTCACTTACCTCTCTGAAGGGAAAAATTTATATCTCCTTACCGCAAAGCGGTGTATTCTTGGAAAAAACAGAAGGAGCTGTAGAAACCTGCTACTCTACAACGCGACACGACGAGACACTACGAGAAAAACTTATGTTGGTCGGAATTGTACCTATATCGAATTTGTACCACCTTACCTTAGTATGAATAGTGTCGGTTCCCTCCTGCACTGCTTCAGACACCAGTAAAGTCCGTGCCACGTCCTGCTGAGGCACTACTGCATGTTCGCGAGGGCCTTACACGATATTAGGCGGCTGTATCACTTGGAAGCATTCGATATGTGGTTATATCGAAGGATACTTAAAATTCCATGGACGGCAAGGAAAAGAAATGGAGGGATTTTGAGAATAGTAAAAAAGAGAGAGCAAACTGCTAACCACAATAAAACGCAAGACAACAGCTTACTTAGGTCATGTGATACGAAATCAAGAGTACCATCTTCTTAAACTGATAATCGAGGGCCGGCCGCGGTGGCCGAGGGGTCTGAGGCGCTCCAGTCACGGTCTGCTCGGCCACTACGGTCGGGGGTTCGAATCCCCCCTCAGGCATGGATATTTGTGCCGTACTTAGTATTAGCTAGTTCGTAAGTAGTTTGTAAGTTTAGGGACCGATGACCCCGTAGTTAAGTCCCATAAGCTTAACAAACATTTGAACATTTTGATAATCGAGGGGAAGATTGAAGGCAAACGAGGAATTGGCAGGAGGAAGCTGTCATGGCTCCGCAGCATGAGGCAGTGCACAGGAATAAGAAATGCTGGGGACTTGATCCATGCTGGAAGAGAGACAGAAGAGTGGGCTTATGTGATCGCAGACGTCCATTACACGATATGCAGCGAGGAATCACTCTGCACTGCATCTCCGACGGACAGACACGGGAAGTGCTCCCAGTTCTGTCCAAATGGACTTGGTAGCTCTGGGAAATACTTATCATTCTATTTTATGGAATGCAATGTCATAAAATCAGGCGATGCTGAAGGAATTAGATTAGGTAATGAGACAATAAAAGTAATTGATGAGTTTTGTTATTTGGGTAGCAAGATAACTTCTGATGTCCGAAGTAAAGAAGATATAAAATGCAGAATGGCTATGGCAAGAAAAGCTTTTCTAAAGAAGCGCAACTTGTTAACATCCAGTATTAATTTAAATGTTATCAAGTTCTTTCTGAAAGCCTTTGTCTAGAGTGTAGCATTGTTTGGGAGTGAATCGTGGACGATAATGAGTTTGGACAAAAAGAGAATAGAAGCTTTTGAAATGTGGTGCTACAGACGAATGATCATTAGATGGGTAGATCACGTGACTAATGAGGAGGCACTTAACCGAATTCGGGAGAAAAGGAGTTTCTGGCATATCCTGACCAAGAGAATGGATAGATTGGTAGGACACATTCTGAGACATCTTGGAATTGTCAACATAGCATTAGAAGGAAGTGTGTGGGGTAAAAATTTCACTGGAGCTATGCATACAAATTGCGTGAAAATATAACCACATACCAGTTCTAGTATAATATATTTGTCCAATGAATACCCGTTTATCATCTGCATTTCTTCTTGGTGTAGCAATTTTAATGGCCAGTAGTGTATTATCCGTAAATATCGAATACACATACCTACTTAAAGTTTTTTGGAAATAAACAGGTCGTTTCGAGGAGAGCAGTCTATTATGTTTTCGTTGTACGTTTTCTCATGTGAGATTAGTTTAATTGAATACTTAAACTTAACGTCTGTTCAGCCTAGAACGACCGCTCTGTCGCTAGTTCCAGTTTCTCTTATTTTGTTTTGGAGTTGTGTTCCCTCTGAGTTATGTCTTACATCTCCGGTTACTCATCCAGGCAATGCGTGAGTGCTCTCTTTTCCAGTCGATGGTGTGCGCCTCTCTCCGCAACACGACTTCTCATGACTAATATCACAAAAACTACGACAGACTCCTGAAGATAAATGTTTAACAAGTGTGCCCCGACAGTTGGACTGTGTGACGAATTTCGAGTGGCTGACTGCGGCCTGATGTGGGTCAGTGGAGCGCCTGACTCACGGCGTGACGTTCCCGAGTTCGATCCCAGATAGTGACAGGAACTTTCTTTCGTCCCAGTTTCAGACCCGGGCGGTTAGCAGTGAAACGTTCCAAAGTGTCGGATCCCTGTCACTAGATGAAATTTTCCCTCTGCAGTCTCATAAGTACAGGAAATTTGTAAGTTTTGAGGGCGATCTATCACATTATGAATGCAGAAGTATACTTAAAGATATTTATTGTTCGTTAACGGTATAGCTGCGCTTGTTTAGTGGTAGCGGATAGTATATATGGCAACAATGTAGAGGTAGGTGACTAACTATCAAGTACGTTTAATCGGAATATAGGCTAAGGCGGCCAACCGTTCCGGATTCTGCGGGACAGACCCGCATTTGGACTCGTTACCCCGCATTGGGGTAATTACTAGAAATGTCCCGCAAATTGGCAAAAACGTCCCACATTCCAGCAATTTTAAAACTATTGGTCTAAGAGGGGAAAGTAACTATTTACATAAATGACTATTTCAAAATGACAAATTCGCTAGCAGTGGAAGTTCTTTTTAAGCATGTACTGGTTTTAGTGATACGATGACTTATTAAAAAGTTACGTCTTTGACATAACTTTAAGTAGTGCTATGCACATGACAATATTAATCTTAAGTGAAAAGAATCAATAACGGAAAAAACAGGAATTAACTTAATTGTTTACCTTCGCCAGGAGTTTCTCGACAGAATAAAAGGAGTGAGCCATGAGGTGACTCTTCAATTTAGATTTGGAAGCGCTTGGGTTCGTACTAAGATTCTTGAGTTCTTTTGGCAGCTTATTGAAAACGGATGCTGCAGAATACTGCAAACCTTTCTGCACAAGTGGAAGATGGTGTAATGCAAATGTAGATTCGTCTTCTGTCTAGTATTCACCGAGTGAAAGCTACTAACTCGTGGGAATAAGCTGATATAATTAACAACAAAACGACATTAAAGAAAATACGTATTGCGACGGCAGTGTCAGAATTCTCAGACTACTGAAAAGGGGTCGACAATACGGTTGTGAACTTACACCACATATTAATCGAATCGCCCGATTCTGAGCCAAAAATATCCTTTTTGTATCAGTCGAGTTACCCCAAAAAATAACGCCGTACGTCATAAGTGAATGAAAGTAAGCGTAGTAGACTACTTTTTGTATTGAAAAATCACTATTTCAGATATTGTTCTAATGGTAAATAAAGCAGAATTTAGTTTTGGAACAAGATCCTGAACATGGGCTTTCCCACGGCAGCTTACTGTCTATCTGAACACCTATAAATTTGAACTATTCAGTCTCAGTTATCATATGCCCATTATGCGTAGTCAAAATGTCAGCTTTAGTTAAATTATGTGTTAGAAATTGTAAAAACTGAGTTTTACTGTGATTTAATAAATGTTTGTCAAGCTTATGGGACTTAACTGCGGGGTCATGAGTCCCTGAACTTACAAACTACCTTATACTAAAGACAGCACAAAAATACATGCCCGAGGGGGGATTCGAACCGCCGACGGGGAGCGACGTCGCGCGTAGGAGCATAGCGCCTCAATCCACTCGGCCACTCCGCCGCGGCTGTGATTTAACATCAATTCGTTTTCTACAAGCCGTGAACTTATCTCTTGAACTGCATTATTTGATACTGTGTCAATATTACAAACAACATCGTTCACTACCAAGCTGGTATCATCAGCAAACAAAAATATTTTACATTTTCCTGTTATACTCGAAGGCATATCATTTATATAAATAAGAAACAGAAGCGGGCCCAAAACAGACCCCTGGGGCACTCCACAATTAAATGTGCCTCACTGTGATTGTACGTCATAGCCATTTTCAACACTGCGGAGAATTACCTTCTGCTGTCTGTTATTAAAGTAAGAGGTGATTTAGTTGTGAGCTACTCATGGTATTCTATAATGTTCCAAATTCTGCAACAATATTTTGTGATCAACACAATAATAATAATAATAATAATAATAACTTCGTGTGGCTCATTGGGCTGGTGCAAGTCTTTCAATTGGACGCCACTTCGGCGACTTGCGTGTCCCTAGCCTACCCCAGTTATCCAACCGGGGAAAGGGGACCTACAACATAACGTGGAATCCGAACCACGTGTCGTTTCTGGCGACTCCTCACATCGTTGAGACGTGAAGGATGGGTTAAAGTACAGACTAAAAAAAATCCGAGGTCCGAACCGGTTTCGAACCCGAGAGCATTCGGTTTCCAGTCGAGCACTTTACCCCAAGACCACCGGGCACGACAACATCCATAATAAAACATAGGTAATAAATAAGGGGTAGTAAGAAAGATTAAAATTTAATGTCCTCCAACACCGTGGTCATTAAAGACGGTAATGCTGTGGATTTAGGGAAATAAATATTATTTAACTTATTTGCTACATTTCATATAACCATTAAACAGACGGCATACATATTTTTAAGGATATTAAGGGGGATAGTGGGTGCCACACAGACATACATATATAGGCCTACCGATAAATGTAAATGTAAGTAATTGAAAAGTTTTATTTATTTATATTTTAAATCTGTAATAGACAGTTGCATAACTTGCATTATCAACACGTACACGGATTGTTAAATAGTTTCTGTATAAGAAAACATTGATAAAACAATAGAGCCTGGTATGTATAGTATCTCTTAGCTACCTCTGCTCCTCCATGATGATATACGATTTCTGTGATATCTTATTCTGTGATATGTTGAAACGCCTTTGTTAAATCAAAGAAGACGATGTGGAGACTCCGAGGATTCATCCTTTTTGTACTCAACGACAGATCG
This sequence comes from Locusta migratoria, assembly GCA_026315105.1. Lineage (NCBI taxonomy): Eukaryota > Metazoa > Arthropoda > Insecta > Orthoptera > Acrididae > Locusta > Locusta migratoria. The sequence goes on along the minus strand of CM048751.1, from coordinate 146,831,515 downwards.
CGAACTGTTGACAATCACCCCGTTTACATGGGCTCCCAAAACCGGATTTCGTAAACCGATTTGCCAATTCCGCTTTTGGCTGCTCATGTAAACACTCCAAAATCGATTCTGGAAATCCACTTATCTAAAGCGGTTTTCCAGTTCCACAATCGATTTTCGTGCCCATGTAAACGGAACCGTTTTTGAAGCGTTCTTGGCTTGTCAGATTATGATTTTTTTTTTTTTTTTTTTGGTAAGAATTTCGGCACTTATGGACAGAGTGATATTTTCTAATGTGAAATAAAAGTATTAATATTAGAGTGAGCATGAATCTGTGTATTTAAGTAAAGATAAATAGCGATAATCCTGACTAAATCGGGGACTGAATCAGCTGTTTTTCAGCCGCCATCTTAAGTGGATTAGGAAATCCGATTCAGGCTGTGCCAAGTAAACACGACAGCGAAAAACGGTTTACGAAAATCGGTTTTCGTCTTCCGGAAGATGTGTTGCATGTAAACGTAGTGAAAGCGAAGAAACTGTAAGTGCGGCCGGCCTGCCCCCCCCCCCCCCCCCCCCCCCCACTTTTCCCGTTCCCAGGTGCGCCCGCTGTCAGCTTTGACGCGTCTCCGGCCTGATGGTGGGTGATTCAGCCCGCTATCGCAGTGACTGATAGGCTGCGGACAGGGCGACGCGCGCCGTGTGCTACCTGCCAAAGCTGGCGCGTTTCCAAGTAGCGAGAAACGCCGATTTTCTACAAGTAAATGAGCTCTCTCTTTCAAGATACACATATTTTTTCTTTACATCTGCGTGCCATAAACACGTTCCTCCTGGACATTCGTTGATATCATTTGAATAATAATAATAATAATAATAATAAAAAGTCGCACTGGTGGGTTTTACGGCCCACTTTAGGTTTTACTGTAGTTATAGGATTCTTTGTAAACATTTCCGACAAAAATAATAAACATAATAATAAATAATAAAAATATCTATGCACTCAACACTTAATATTCTCTGGCCGTATTTTAAGAAACAGCCAAAATTATTTGATATTTGAGTTTAGCTTTGAAAACATACAGTTTCTTTTTTCTTTTTCTTTTCTTCTCTTACTTTTATATCTATAAACTATTCTTTTAATATCTCTACCATATTTTCATAATATTTTTTCGTTAAAATATCACTTGTCTTGCCGTGGTAGTTTGTCCTCTTTTCAATTTTCTTTTCTTTGCCTCTACTGGATTACTTAAAATCAAGTGACAGTGTCAAATTACCGTTACTTTTTGCAAATATCTCTGAAACGGCACGAGTTATGAAAATACACTCTGGCCTTTAAAATTGCTACACCACGAAAATGACGTATTACAGACGCGAAATTTATCTGACAGGAAGAAGATGCTGTGATATGCAAAAGATTAGCTTTTCAGAGCATTCACACAAGGTTGGCACCGGTGGCGACACCTACAATGTGCTGACATGAGGAAAGTTTCCAACCGATTTCTCATACACAGACAGCAATTGAGCGGCGTAGCCTGGTGACACGTTGTTGTGATGTCTTGTGTAAGGAGGATAATTGCGTACCATCACGTTTCCGACTTTGATAAAGTTCGGATTGTAGCCTATCGCGATTGCGGTTTATCGTTTCGCGACATTGCTCTCGCGTTAGTCGCGATCCATTGACTGTTAGCAGAATATGGAATCGGTGGGTTCAGGAGGGCAATACGGAACGCCGTGCTGGATCCCAACGGCCTCGTATCACTAGCAGTCGAGATGACAGGCATGTTATCCGCATGGCTGTAACGCATCGTGCAGCCACATCTCAATCCCTGAGTCAACAGGTGGGGACGTTTGCAAGACAACGACCATCTGAACGAACAGTTCGACGACGTTTGCAGCAGCATGGACTGTCGGCTCGAAGACCATGGCTGCGGTTACCCTTGACGCTGCATCACAGACAGGAGCGCCTGCGATGGTGTTCGCAATGACGAATCAGGGTGCACGAATGTCAAAACGTCATTTTTTCGGATGAATCCAGGTTCTGTTTACACCATCATGATGGTCGCATCCGTATTTGCCGACATCGCGGCGAAGAGTGTGTTCGTCATCGCCATACTGCCGTATCACCCGGCGTGATGGTAAGGCGTGCCATTGGTTGCACGACTCTGTCACGTCTTGTTCGCATCGACGGCACTTTGAACAGTGGCCGTTACATTTCAGATGTGTTACGACCCGTGGTTCTAGCAACCATTCCATCCTTGCGAAACCCTACATTTCAGCAGGATAATACACGACCGCATGTTGCAGGTCCTGTACGAGCCTTTCTGGATACGGAAAATGTTCGACTGCTGCCCTGGCCAGTACATTCTCCAGATCTCTCACCAATTGAAAACGTCTGGTCAATGGTGGCCGAGATACTGGCTCGTCACAATACGCTAGGCACTACTCTTGATGAACTGTGGTATCGTGTTGAAACTGCATGAGCATCTGTACCTGTACACGCCATCCAAGCTCTGTTTGAGTCAATACCCAGGCGTATCAAGGCTTATATTACGGCTGGAGGTGGTTGTTCTGGGTAATGATTTCCCAGGATCTATGCACCCAAACTGCGTGAAAATGTAATCACATGTCAGTTCTAGTATAATATATTTGTCCAATGAATACCCGTTTATCATCTGCAGTTCTTCTTGGTGTAGCATTTTTAATGGCCAGTAGTGTAACGTAAGAGAGCAAAGTCGATGAGAATTTTCTCGTCTACAAATATCTTTAGTCGATTTTCGTTTCAGATGAACTGGTAAGGCGTTATTTGCAATTAAATTTCCAGCTATAACAAATGGCTAGTTTTTAGTGTTAATATTCCATGTTTTGTCCGAAATATTTGAAAAAAGGGGGGTCCTGGTTGCTGGCGGTCAACAATTACGTCTGTAAAATTTGGTGACGATCGGTTGAACGGCACGACCTAAAAAGTGGGAACGCCGTACAGAGAAATATTGGAAAAACATAACAGAGCAAAGCTGTAGAGAATTTTCCCCTCTACAAATTCGTTTACTTAATTCTCGTGTCATATTAACGGTTAAGACATTACTTTCATTTAAATTTCGAGCTGTCAAAAGGCGATCACATAGGGCCACTTTTAGTGAGCTCCAGTTCACGTTTGTGCGGCCTGCTGTGTCACCGCCGCCGCCTATAATAATAATGGTATCCATCTGAAGATTGTCCTCAATAGACCGAAATAGGTTATGAAATAGAAACAACAATTTTTCCGATCTGGGCTATTTTTAATTTTGATTATAAAACTAATAATTGCAATACCACAGAAAGCAAATGCTGACAAGTGTAAAAAAATTACAGAACTATCACTTTCATAATCACGGTTACAAAATACTAACACGAATTATTTACAGATGAATGGAAAAGAACTGGTAGAATCTGAACTCCGGGAAGATCAGTTTGGATGTAGTAGAAATATAGGAACACGTGAGGCAATACCGACATTACAACTTTTCTTAGAATATAAGGAAAGGTTAAACGTTTTTAGGTTTCGTATATCTGGAGACACATTTTGACCATATTTACTGGATAAACTCTTTCAAATTCTTATTGTATCAGGGGTAAAGTATAGTAAACGAAAATTAAATACATCTTCTAGAATGACCAGACAGTACTTATCAGAGTTGATGGGCACGAAAGGGATGCAGTGGTTGGGAAAGGAGTAAGACAGGATTGTTATTCAATTTGCATATTGAGCAAGCGGTGTAGGAATGCAAGGAAAAATTTGCAGAAGGTATTAAAGTTCAGTAAGAAACAATACAAATTTTGCGGTTTACTGATGACACGGTAATTCTGTCTGAGACAGCAAAGGACTTGGAAGAGCAGTTGATCGCAATGAACAGTGTCTTGAAAAGAGATTACAGGTGAACATTGACAAGAGGAAAACAAGGGTAATGGAATGTAGTGTAAGACAATCAAGCGATGCTTAAGTAATTATATGAGGTAATGAGACAATAAAACATGATAACATTACCTGACATTGCCGGTTTAGGAGGCGATCTGGTAGTTTTATATTCCCCAAAAATGAAACGCCGACATCGCGAATTAATAATTTATTTAATGACGACCGGTTTCGGCGGACTATGCCACCATCATCTGGTCATATACGAGTACATTTTATAAGCTGGTCATCTTATTTAAAAAAATTGATATAAAATAATAAGTGCAACATAGCACTTATTCATCATATAAAAATACATAAGTTAAAACATGACAGCGAACAAGATTATTTTACATTCATTTTTTAAAATATGATGTCCAGTTTGTAAAATATATATGACCAGATGATGGTGGCACAGTCCTCCGAAACAGGTCGTCATTAAATAAGTTAATAATTCGCGATCTTTGAGTTTCATTTTTGAAGAAAATAAATAAAAGATGAGTTTTGTTTTCTGGGTAATAAAATAACTTTATGACGGAAGAAGTCAAGAAGATATAAAAATGCAGAGTAGCTATGGGAAGAAACGCATTTCTACGTTTCTTTCTTTCTTTCTTTCTCTTAGCCATGTTGCCGCACTTGCAGGGTCTGCGTTGTTAAAATAGGATTTGGCATTTGTTAATATTTACGGGGTAGCGGGATGCCCTTCCTGAATGTCTGCGTATATTGTGTAAAGGTGTAGAGTGTTAAGAAATTTTTCCGAACCGTGTAACTGAGTCGGGACTTGTTACCAGCCCGGAATACACGTAGAGGGATGTGGAAAACCGCTTAAAAACCACATCCAGGCTGGCTGGCACTCCGACCCCTTTCGTTAATCCGCCGAGCGGATTCGAACCGGGGCCGGTATACCTCCCCGTTTCGGAAAGCAGTGCGTTAGACAACACGGCTAACCGAGCGGGTAGAAGAAAAGCATTTCTGAAAAAGAGAAATTTGTTGACATCCAATATTAATTTAAATAGTAGGAAGTCCCTTCTGAAAGCTGGAGTGTAGCATTGTATGGGAGTGAAACGTGGACGATAAGGAGTTCCGACTGATAAGTGATGGAAGGTTTTGAAATATCGTGTTACGGACGAATACTGAAGATTCTGTGGGTAGATCATGTAACTAAACAATGTACTAAACAAAACTGGACAGAAAAGAAATTAATGGCGTATCTTGACTAACAAGGAAAGTACTTGGGCTCGAATAAACACATACACACCAAAATCGTACGAGAGATAATGTAAAGATCCCTTATTGCACTAGTGATACTCCCGCATCTGCAAAACTCTGCAGTCGTCCGTTAGAGGTCTCTGCGTGTGCCTTGCCACATTGCGCTTTGACCTGTCGGTTCACCAATAGGGACGGTGCAATGTGCCTCCGAAATTGCATTTTGTGACATTTGTGTGGTGAAGCGTCAGATGGGGCGGTGATTGGTAATCAATCCTGCTAATGTATTGCGATTGGTTGAGATGAAGTTACGAAGAACTCTTCTTCGTGAAGATGGTATTAGTGTAGAAGATGAATCATTCGCATGCTTTCTCGTATCTGTTATGGTACAGAAATATGAGCGTAAGTTAGATACTGTTGTAACACTAACACATAATGATGATAATAGGGATATTATGACGGACAACTCATTGCAAGAGGTAGTGCTACGGTAAGTGCGGAAAGAGGCGACGGAAGCAGTGGCAGTGAATACCAACAGTCTTCCGAGAAGAAGATTAAAGTTGCAACTGACATCACGGCTTTTGATGGCAGTACGCTAGAGAACATGTACGATGATAATCACATAAGTTATAGTTGAGATATATACATTACATATGGTGTCTACAGTTACATCTACAGCGCTATCTGGAGCATGATTGCAGAGTTTTGCATAAAAACGACACCCACCAGCACAATGAGGTGTACGTAGGGATCCTGTAAGCAAACGTTCATACAGACATGTTTGTTCGAGCCCATGTACTTTCCTTGTAAGAGATGGGATCGATTGGTGGGACACATTCCATAAGGAAATCATCGTTGCAGGGTAAAAATCGCAGAAGGACACCGAGAGACGAATACAGTAAGCATGTTCAAAAGGCTGTATGTTTCTGTTTTTAATCAGAGGTGAAGGGGCTTGCATAGGACAGGGTAGCGTGAAGAGCCGGCCTCGGTGGTCGAGGGGACTGAGGCGATCCAGTCACGATCTGCACGGCCACTACGGTCGGGGGTTCGAATCCCACCTCGAGCATGGATATTTGTGGCATCCTTAGTATTAGCTAGTTCGTAAGTTTTGTATCCCAGCCTCGTCGCCACTTTCGTGTCTCGTTTCCGCCGGTTGTCGTATGTCTAGGTGGCCGAGTAGAAAGAGACCGACACAGGAATAAAGGATGCACGCGTGTGCAGGTACGAAGGTGACCAGCCAGTGGGACAGCAGAAACTGTAAACACTAGGCTAAATTAGAACAAGTTGTATATTTCGTGGAGTCTTGGTAATACTTTTACATAGTTCTTGACTGCAGAATGCTGATACATAGTTCATATAGAGGCCTGCCTACTGATGATTCCTAGTGCCTATCCGATAGCCAAGTCTTAACTGGTGCCTATCTGATTCCCAAGTGGCCGATGCAGCAGTCGTGGCCACGAGCGGAGTTGCAGCAGAGGGCGCTCATGGCTGACGTCGTAAGAACGCCGCGCCGTGCGTGCATGGCGGCGCGCGGCGAAAGTACGTGGCGCGCACTTCATACTTGTGCGACACCACAGTAAGTAGTTTGTAAGTTTATGGACTGATGACCCCGTAGTTAGGTCCCATAAGCTATACAAGAATTTGAACATTTGTAGCCTGGAGAGCTGCATGAAACCAGTGTTTGGACTGAAGACCACAACAACAACAGAGAATGCTGAGACTAAATACGCCTGAGGATGACGTTCGTACTTGAGTTAGTTTTGTTGTACACAGGAACTGGTGATTCATTGTGGCGTCGCGTCGCCCGTGTGTGTTGTCAGAGATAAGCGCAGCCGACCATGGCGGCAGCCGCTCCACGGCCAGAGGCAGGTCGCTGCAGAGATAAGGCGGCCCGCCTGCACTCCTGGGCGCTCCTGCCAGCGAGCTTGCGACACCACAACAAGGCTCTGCCGGCGAGCCGTTGCGACAGCGCGCGCACTTGTTGCTCCATACGTACACGCCCTGCCAAAACCACTAATGGCCAAAGTAACAGCCCGTGTCAACTGGCCGCTGGGCATGAAGGGAAGTCCACCAACTCGTCGCCAGAGGTCTCCCAGTCCTGCACGGAAAGCAACGTCTATATGTTCACTGCAATGATCCTACTGCGTGACGTCATCAGGACGTATACGTGCCTAGTTTCGACCTTCGGTGGTGTATATCGATTGAACGCCTTGAGGTTACTTCAGCGAGCCTAGAAAGTGACTACAAAATGACGAAGCCAACCGCGCCTGTCAAACATTCCGAGGTTTATTTGGGTGATAGCTCAGTCAACATACATAATCGATTCACGTTATAATGACGTCAAGCAGTGAACCTATGCTCTTCCATACAGGAGAGATCTGGCTGGATACCAACGTTCCTGGAGCCGTCATATTGGGGCTAGAACAGACGAAGCAGTGCCATATCGATAGGGAAGAAAACAGATGCTTTCAGAAATTACTATCATTCTGAAGCTAGTTGGCGTACAGTTTGAGTCGAAAATTAAGTTTAGAAATGAAATGATTATTACTCGTAATGGAAAAATTGCTCTTTTACTCTTACCAAGCGAGGTCGCGCGATAGGTCTGACCGATGACGTTCAAACCGTGCGAAGCTCCGAAGTCAGCCTGTTCCTGGGCCTCTATTTCCTTAAAAGGTTAAAAAAAGGTTAATAACGCTTCCATAAAGTCTACTAAAAACATCATTTACAGCAGGGCCGCACAAACACGGAAAACCGCACGCGTGCAAAGCGAGGTGCAGAGATGTTTGCACAGTGCATCGGTTCAACTCGGCATACTTCGCCTCAACTCGGCTTGCTGGGTAAGGCCGTCACTGTACGCTGCCGAATGCGCTGCCAGACGGCTTAGTCAACATTGGATTAAGTAAGCGCAGAACAATTACTACAATAATGGAACCAACTGCTAAAAAAAAAAAAAAAAAAAAAAAAAAAAAAAAAAAAAAAAAAAAAAAAAAAAAGAAGAAAGTAAATTTTCCCGAAAGTCAATTTAAACCGGAATGTGAACTCTCTTACTTTTTTGTTCGTTGTGACGATAAAGCCAAATGTCTAATCTGCGGTACACTAATTACGTGTGTCAGAAAATCGTCGCCGGCCGCGGTGGCCGAGGGGACTGAGGCGCTCCAGTCACGGTCTACACGGCCACTACGGTCGGGGGGTTCGAATCCCCCCTCGGGCATGGATATTTGTGCCGTCCTAGTTCGTAAGTAGTTCATAAGTTTAGGGACTGATGACCGCTTAGTTAAGTACCATAAGCTCTACAAACGTTTGAACATTTTGAGAAAATCATCTGTTGAAAGACACTACAGCAAATTGCATTCAGAAATGTATAGTGATATCACAGGGGATGCCAGAGAGGAGGAATTGCGGAAGGTGAAAACTCTTGCAGAAGAGAATTCTGTATCTACAAACGAGATTTACATTTCGAACTGATTGATTTGCAAACCGATGTTCACTGAAAGGATTTGTTTTACAACACAAAAGGTTTGCTCCAGTTCTACCAGAATTTGTCGAAGGAAGAATTTTCCAAGTTACACAGAGAAGCAGCGAAGATTATTTCTATGTTTGGCTCAACATGTGTATGTGAAAGGTTCTTTTCTGTTTTGTCTTGTACGAAAACTAGTTTGCATGCAAGTATTTCTAATAGTAATTTCAAAAATGCTGTCAGCCGATCTCTTGTTCCAGATCTTAGTACCATAATTGAAAATAAAAAATTATAGAAGAGATAAATTTGTGTTGAAACTAAATTTAAAATTGTTATCATTACAGTAATTAATATTATTTAAATTTATTATATACCGGTAATCGTGTTCCGCCAAAATAAGCTCTCCGCCTAGTGTACATAAGTATTTGGCAATGAAGAAGAAAACAGGGTACAAGTTTTCAAAGGTCGAGACAAGCGGCGTAAGGAAAGAGAGAAGCGGCGCAAAGCAGAGGAGTGGGGGGTGGGGTTTGCACCGTCGTCAACACAGCGCAGCCGTCTTCTGCACTCTGCACTGTGCGATGCGCCCGTGCATGTACCTTGAGCGGCCCTGATTTACAGTTATTCCTATGTTGTCCTAGCACTAATTTATTAATTAATTAATTTTTTCAAAAACGCTTCTGAAAAGTTCACATAATTTACCTATATCATCAGTTATTCCAATTCCTATTTTAAAAGTTTTAATTGATTTTTTACTATTACTACGTCCAGTGGTACGCTGTCATTATTTCTTTTCGTTTGTATCGTCATTAATTGTATAAAAAAATTCTTCCGTATTTTCAGTCAACAGTCCTTTAAAGTATTTTTCGTAAGTCTGGATACCAATATAATTAATTTGTTGAGTATTTCTTAGTGTTTTCAATATCTTCCATACCTCTCGAGTTTCTCTTAACTTCAGTTAAATGTTCCGCATTATTACAAGTATTTTCCAAAAATCTTTTTTTTTTCTTCCGTCACTGATTTTCTAATTTTTGCTTGTTGTGTTCTCAATCCTATCTTGCTTTTTAGTGCATATTAAATTTTTTTTTGAATTGTTTTTGTTAATATATTTTATTTCGCAACTGAAGTTGAATGCGTCAACAGAATTCATTTTAAAAAGATATCCCCTTGTAGCAAAGCGTTGTGGTAAACTGTTTGCCTGTAGCACGCCACATCTAGAGGTTGTTAATTCTAAAGGAGGGAAAAAAGAGACTTCCAACATTAATGAGCCCAGTTATGTACAAGGCGCGGTGGAATGGCCGAGCGCTCTAAGCCGCCTTGCTGCGGGGCGCGCGGTTGCTCGCTGTCGGATGTTAGAGTCCTCCTTCGGGCATAGGCGTGTGTCTTGTCCATAGGTGAGTTCAAGTAGTTTGTAAGCCTAAGGACTGATAACCGCAGTAACTAAGTCGCATAGATTGACAAACATTTGAATTATGTACAAAAAATTCGCTTATATGTTATAATGTTGCGAGTAGGAAAGAAGCCGGCACTGTAGCTCTCCACATTTAGTCAGAAGGATAGGCACCCGATAATTGAAAGGAAAAAGAGGTGAAAAGAAAAAGCTGAGCAAAGATTTCATCTATAAAAAGCTAATGTCACGTCCGGAAAGAAGCGGTTCACCCGCAAAATCTCCACTTCAGATACGTTTCTTTTACTTTCATTTGAATAGCATCTCTCAAAATATAATCGCAGTTAACAAATTCTGGGCCGTAATATTATTTGTTTGATCAGTAATCGTATAAAAATTTATTTGTAATAACAGAATTTTTTTTCCGAAAATAAATTACAATCAAAATGTTTATATTGATTTCTTTCTTCAGTGTTTCCAATCATCATTACAGAAGAGTAAGAATATTTTCTGGATTTCTCCGGAATAAGACGTACTTGCTCGATTCACAATGATCTCTTCTGAAATATACTACGCTGAGAAAGGAAAAAAAAAAATGCTAAACATTCGAAGCTACTAAGTACATTTGTGAATATACAAGACGGGGAAAAATCACTACAGAACGTCTGAAACAATGGAAATGAAACTTTTTGCCTGGTTTCTAATTTTTCCGGAACGTTGTAATAATAGAGGCAGTAGAAAAGATCCAACGGAGAGCAGCGTACTTCGTTACAGGATAATTTGGTAATCGAGAAAGCGTTTCAGAGATGATCGATAAACTCCGGTAGAAGACTCTGCAGGAGAGACGCTCTGTCTGTCGGTACGAGCTTTTGTCGAAGTTTCGAGAACATACCTTTACCGAGGAGTCTAGCAGAATATTGCTCCGTCCTACGTATATCTCGCGAAGTGATCATGAAGATAAAATCAGAGAGATTAGAGCCCACACAGAGGCATACCGACCATCTTTCCGCGAACAATACGTGACTGGAATAGGAGAACCGATAGTTCTACTCAAGGTACCCTCCGCCACACACCATCGGGTGGCTTGCGATGTATGGATGTAGATGTAGACTGGTCAATACACTTCATTAAGCCAAATTTTAATATATTACACATATTTACAGCAGCCTTATACTAACTAGCAAGGTAGAATTTGAACTATCCTGCGAGTGTCAAGATTCGTGTATTCTGATATTACAGTTTTGAACATGGCTTCTAGGACGCAGCAACAGTAACAGATTTTTACTCCAATAAATTTAAGCAGTCCACAAGTTGTGGGCTGTTAAATTTTATTGATATAAAACGGATTGTGATATCCAACAAGTAACAAACTTTCCGCGCGAATTTTGGAACATTATTATCGAAGGTTAACCAGCACTGGCCATTCTGAGGCCCGCATGACGACACGCTAAATGGGAGTTTCCCTGCGACACGTCACAGTTGAAAGAACAGGAAAGGACAGTCCGTGTTAGCGAGCTGTTAGCGATGCATTGGAAGGGTCTTTTTATAGCATAGCCCGAGGACAACATACGGATGACTTCACACGGATGAGGAATAGAGTGTGAGGAGGGTAGCACAAGAGTCTGGTATTGTTCACGCCATTGTTTCACGTACCTGGGGATCGTTCATAATCGCTGGCACTTCTGGCCGAAGGAGAGAACGAGAGGTACACTCCGCGGCGGAGGGCCAAGCCCATTGAGGCGCTATGCTCCGTTGCGCGAGGCCGTTCCCCGTCGGGGGTTCGAATCACCCCTCGGCCATGGACGTTTGTGCCGTCTTTAGTATAAGGCAGTTCATAAGTAGTATGTAAGTTTAGGGACTCATGACCCTGCAGTTAAGCCCCTTAAGCTTGACAAACATTTGGACATTTTGGAGAGGTACACTCGGGTCAGATAAAACAGAACACCTTGTAAGATCAGAAACAGGAAATTCCTGTTCACATGACAGGTTTATTAGAATGTTCTGGGGAAGTGATTAGCATCTCACATGAACTTACCATGTGTCCTGTTGCCTATCAGATACTGAGTCTGCCCTAAGCCCTGATAACGTGTTCTACGCCAGATGCCATCGACCCTTATAGGACGCGTATAGCCTGTAGTATAGCCATCCATGCTCCATTCGCCTGGTTACATAGTTCATCTGCCGTGGTTGGCGTTGGGTCACAGCATTACTCCCGTCATTTCACCACATCCCACACATAACCGATTGTCGATCAGGCACCCCAGATGCCTGCAAGTATGCTTAAGTCACGCTGATCCGTTATCTTCGGTTTATAGATATAACGTTAGCCGCAGGCACGTTTTACCGGAAGGCTCGATTTTGACCTACAAACTGCCGACCGACATAGATGAAATGCTAATCAAATTCAAATGAACATAAAACCTTTGCAGACGGACATGCACAACTGAGATGATGCATCATTGATAAAAGAATCCGCTGTTGCTGTTTACTTAAAAAAATAAAAAAGACCGGTTTCGCGACTTAAAGTCGCATCTTCGGGTCAAATACCTGAATAAAAAGGAAACACCAGCAGGTGACAAGTGACAAACCAGGAAAAAATCTATCTGGCTAAAGATGGGATACGAAAATTCACTGTGAAGGAAGGTACTTACGATTAAAACATAAAACCAGGGGCTCCAAAATAAAAACAACAACCACCCCGGCTGTCAGAACACCCCTACATAAAACATCACGGCAACAACCGCCCTCGTCGGCCAAATCTAACCAAGTAGGTGCGATAATTGAAATGTTCAAATGTTTGTGAAGCTTATGGGACTTAACTACGGGGTCATCAGTCCCTAAACTTACAAACTACTTATGAACTACCTTATAATAAAGACGGCACAAATATCCATGCCCGAGGTGGGATTCAAACCCCCGACCGTAGTGGCCGTGCAGGCCGTGACTGGAGCACCTCAGTCTTCTCGGCCAACGCGGCCGGCGGTGCGATAATTAAAATCCTGGTTTGCCACTTGCGTATGGTCTGGTATTTCCTTTTTATTCCGGTATTTGACTCTAAGATGCGACTTTAAGTCTCTATTTTTTAAGTAAACAGCTGCAGCGGACCATTTTATCAATGATGCAAATTCAAATGTTTGTTAATCTGTGGGACGTGACGACTTCGGCCATTAGTCCCTAAACTTACAAAATACTTAAACTAACTTATGCTAAGGACAACACACCCATGCTCCGCAACAAGGCACAGAAGCTCGAAATTTAGCGAGGATCTCAATGCGAGATGCCTACAATACTTATCACAACGAAACTCTATCTCGAAATTTGACTGAAAATCCAAAGAGATTCTGGTCATATGTTAAATATACTAGGGGCAAAACACAAACAATACCCTCACTACGTGATAGTAATGGCGATCCTGCCGATGACAGCGCTACTAAAGCAGAGTTACTAAACATAGCTTTTAGAAACTCATTTACCAAAGAAGACGAAACCAATATTCCAGATTTAGAATTACGAACAGAGGCCGTAATGAGTAACATAGAAGTAGATTTCATCGGAGTAGTGCAGCAACTAAAATCACTTAACAAGAACAAGTCTTCTGGTCCGGACTGTATACCCATTAGATTTCTATCTGATTATGCTCAAGCGATAGCTCCTTACTTAACAGCAATATACAACCACTCTCTCAAAGAAGGATCTGTACCAAAAGATTGGAAAGTTGCACAGGTCACAGCTATATTCAAGAAAGGCAGTAGGAGTAACCCATTGAACTACAGGCCTATTTCATTGATGTCAATTTGCAGCAGGGTTTTGGAACATATCCCGTATTCCAATATTATGAATTATCTCGAACAGAATGATGTATTGACCCAGTCAACACGGATTTAGAAAATATCGTTCATGCGAAACGCAACCAGCTCTTTATTCACACGAAGTGATGGGCGCTATCGACAAAGGTTCGCAAATCGATTTCGTATTTCTTGATTTCCAGAAGGCTTTTGACATCGTACCTCACAAAAGGCTTTTAATCAAATTGCGTGGTTATGGTATATCGCCCCAAATTTGCGATTGGATAGGGGATTTCTTGTCAGAGAGGACACAGTTCGTAGTAATCGATGGTAAGGCATCAACTAAAACAGAGGTGATATCGGGCGTTCCACAGGGTAGTGTTATTGGTCCTCTGCTGTTCCTTATTTACATAAACGATTTAGGGGAAAATCTAAGTAGCTCTCTTAGGTTGTTTGCAAATGACGCCGTCATTTACCGTCTAGTAAAATCATCTGAAGATCAAAACCAACTGCAGAACGATCTGAATACGATATCACTGTGGCGTAAAAATTGGCAATTGACTCTAAATAATGAGACGTGTGAACGTGTGAAGTCTTCCACATGAGTACGAAAAGCAATCCGTTAAACTTTGTTTACAAGATAAATCAATCAAAAGTGAAGGCCGTAAACTCCACAAAATACCTAGGAATTATTATTACTTTAGACAAACTGGAAGGAACACGTACATAATGTCGTGGTGTAACGTTTCTGCTATGTTGCACACTCCTAAAAATCAGTTGCCAACATAGAAACACAAAATATCTGACACCTAAAATAAAACTTCAATACCGGACATGTAAAATATGACAATTTCGCCTTCAGTTTGAAATTCTATTAACACTATTAGTAAAAGACCTTTAAGAAATAGTACGTTGATTTAAACATAACTTTGGCTGTCCTTTTACGTAATTTTCAATTTTTAATACTTTCGTAAATAATAACTGCAAACACCAAAAATGCATTACACTTAGTTTCGGAAATTGCTGAACCTATATAGATACTAATTTGTATAAAAACAACAATACTACATGTTATAACTATTGCACAACATGATTTCATATATACCTTTTGTTTAAATAAATTAGGGCAGACCATGTTTATATATCACTGGATCCTAAATTAAATACTGATAATTTTTCATGAACTAAAATTAATAATCCGTTTGGTACTAAGAAACTATCTTCGAAATTAACAAAACTACGACAACCATATACAAATCCGTATTAATAAAAAATTTGATCGCAAACTGAAATACATTAAAATTCCATGTCACAATAATAGTACGCCTACACAATATTGGCAAAACAAATATATGTGTGCAATTCGAAAACACAAATAATGTAAATAATTTGATCACTGTAAACACTAGTCAAAGGAAGACTTTAAATTTGTGTACCACATTAAATAGAAGTTTCATGAAACACGTACATACATTGAGATAAATAGTCAAAGCTTAAATGTAATGTTTTAATTTATGTATTTTGGCATATTTAATGTAAAAGAATATTGTTTAATTGTGAATTACAAAACTTTGTCATCAATCTTATTACGCGGTTACGTAGAAAGATGTTTGAGAGAAACCATGTTTAGTTAGTCTTCTAGCAGTCACAAACCTGTAAGCAGCACTGTTGGCTTGCCGCAGCATTTTTTGATTGTGCAACAATGTGATTGATTTAAACGTGGTTTAAGTGGAAATAAAATCGTTTCCATATCAACTGACATGTTTATGATTTACTAAAAGATGCTGTAACATCAAATCTTTTAGTGAATGCCGAAGACAGCTCACAACGCAATGGACTTCAGCCAGCATATAAGACAAGTTCAACTTCACCTACAGTGGAATGACTTTGTTATAGACTGTGAACTAATAAAACTTTCCGTGATTCAGGAAAATATTAGGGCTCAGTTTGAGTCATTCCGAAAAGGTGTGACGGGCGTTAGAGTGGGAAAGGCGAACCAGAGACTGCGTTTTATTGGCAGAACCCTTAAAAGATGCAACAGAACTAAAAAAGAAACGGCATACTCTACGCTTGTCCGTCAATTTTTGGAGTGTTGCTGCCCTGTGTGGGATCCTTATGACGTGGGTTTGACGGAGGACATCGAAAGAGTCCAAAAAAGGGCAGCTCGTTTCGTATTGTCACGATACAGGGGAGACAGCGTTACGGAAATGATACGGAATCTGGGATGGGAATCATTACAACAACGGCGCTTATCGCTGCGGCGTGGGCTACATACGAAACTCCAATCGCCAACATTCTCCTCCGAATGTGAAAATATATTGTTGACTCCCACTTACATAGATAGAAATGATTATCAGAATAAAATACGAGAAATCAGAGCTCGAACGTAGAGATTCAGGTGTTCTTTCTTCCCGCGCGCTATTCGTGAATGGAATGGGAGATAAATAGTATAATGATGGTTCGATGAACCCTCTGCCAGGCACTTAAATGTGATTTGCAGAGTATCCCATGTAGATGTAGATGGCGCCTTAGAGCACTTGGCCATTCCACCGCGGTTGAAATGCTAATAATTACTAATGTGCACGTCCTGTGAATATGAACATGCTATGTGCAGTCTTTCAGAGTGTTCTTTCTTTCTGACCGGGAGTGGACAGTTATTTAGTGGCTTTACGCCTGCTGCCACTACGTGAGACGGCCAGATACGTGCACCTTGTACTGGCAGGTCCCGCCCGCTTCTTGTGGGAACTACCCGGTCGGCCGCTCAGCTGATGTGGCGCAGCCCGGTCGCTGGCGCCGTTCGTTCCGGGAACGTTGCTGAACCCGTCGAAGCGCGCTTCCTGCCCACTCGTTAGTGCAGAACAGAAAGAAACACTCGTTCTGCTCGGCGGGCTGCTAAGCGAGGCTGCAGCCTTACTCAACAGGACAGAACAGACATCTAATTTATGTCAGCGCCGACGCTAACCTGCCTGCGCTAAATCGGTGGGTCCACTCTGACGAATGGTGATAACCGAGAAATATACAGGGTGTCCAGGAAAGGGCTCCCTGATTTCAAAATTAAATGTCTCGAAAACGAAGATCGATAGAGGAATGCAGTAAACGGAATGTTTATTGTGAAAGCTGTAAGAAGTTTATACAGCAGTTTGAAATAATAGTTACAAAAGCTGCTAACAGATGGCGCAGTAATCGCCATACGTAATGCCTAGTATAAATAGTGATCCGAAGCCCAGAGCCATCAGTTCCACTATTGAAACGTGAAAGAAGGTTAGCGTACAAAATGTTTCAAATGTTTGTATAGCCTATGGGATGTTTGTATAGTCTACAGGGTCATTAGTCCCTAAACGTACAAACTACTTATGAACTAACTAAGACTAAGGACGGCACAAATATCCATGCCCGAGGGGGGACTCGAGCCCCCTACCGTAGTGGCCGTGCAGACCGTGACTGAAGCGCCTCAGTCCCCTCGGCTAGCGTACAAAAGGAAGAGATTAAAACCATGGACTCCATTGAACAACGCGTTTTTCTGGTGCTACAGTACCACAGGTTAGAAGAGAGTCCTACGGCAATAAGGCGAAGTTTTCAAGCACGATTTAATGTTCCAAAAGGACCAGATGCGAAAACCATTCGTACTCTCTTCGCAAAATTTCAACGAACAGGCAGCGTAACTGATGATCTAGTGGGGCATGTTGGCCGCAAGCAAACCGCAGTTACGCCTGAAAATATCGCCACAGTTTCTGGAATTATTCAGCGAAATCCAATGTCGTCCGTCCGTAGAATTGCATCTGAGACTAGTTTGAAGCGATCCAGCACGCAGAAAATACTGAGAAAGAGCCTACACATGTTTCCATTCAAAGTTCAAACGCACCAGGCCTACACGTACGAGCTGTGCAACAAAGGTTGCCTTTGCTAATCCGATGCTCACAATAATACTGAAGCATTTGATGTTGAGGAATACTTCGGGAATAGAGTCATTGCTTTGGAATATCCCAAATTTACTGGTGCAGTCATGGATTGGCCTCCATAATCGCCGGATTACTCTATCGACCTTTGTTTTCGAGATATTTAATTTTGAAAGCAGGGAGCCCTTTTCTGGACACCCTGTACGTAGCAGCTCACACGAAATTACACACAGGCATTAATAAACAAGCCACCACAATTAAAGTTATTTCATAAAGGTGGCTAAAGAAAAACATTTATGGTGCAACGGAACTTTAACATAAAAATTGCATCTGAGCTTGTTCTCAGCACTGGTGAAAAACAATATTAAATAAAAGGAAGAAGGTGCTCGAAAACTACAATTTATAGGCAAGGCAAAATTATACTGAACATAACTTGTTTATACAGGTCGAACGCTTGCACAATGAGGAACCAATTTTGTTAATACAATACAAAAGCATCCCATTTACAGGAACTAATACTGACGATGCCCAGCATTGAATTTAACATAAATCACACAGAACTTAACGCTACTGGGGGGGGGGGGATTTACAAACAACACTCACTCCCTCACATACACGCAATGCAACAGCGAAACTCAGCAAAATCAGCGTGCTGGAACGAGGCAGAAGCAGGCGCCGCTATCGTAGGCGAAATTCAGCAAACCCGGAGGTACCACACAACACAATATACAATAAAACTGCGAAGATGGCTCTCGTCTGTCATGCCGGATTTGAGATGGTGCGTGAGTATAGCAAAGTTATGTTGCATTTAGATTAGACCGCGAGCAAACACGCGAACGGCGACACACG
This sequence comes from Locusta migratoria, assembly GCA_026315105.1. NCBI lineage: Eukaryota > Metazoa > Arthropoda > Insecta > Orthoptera > Acrididae > Locusta > Locusta migratoria. The sequence goes on along the minus strand of CM048751.1, from coordinate 146,813,034 downwards.
GCTACGTTACATGATCGCACTCCACTGAAGGTGAAGTGGTCAAAAATTGGATTCATTTCACAAAATCACTGCGGACTCTTAATTTGCAATGTGAGAGTAAACTATCTAGGCACTGGTTTTATGAGAAGTGGCGTGAATTCAGGTGACTAGCTGCAAACCCCTGAAGTCGGAGTTCGGACCCATGTGGTTCCGTAAACCGATAAAAATGTATAAATTCAATTTCCGAAAAATAAAGAAAATTAACTACGGCATGCAACCCCTAGAACTGCGTAGAATTTCGCGAGGAAGCTACTGAAATGCAGCAACATGCCGTTGGGAGCGTTCACAGAGACGGAACGAGTCCAGTCTCAAAACCCGGAAAACTGAAATAATTACTAAGTCGGAAAAATAAAAATAAAAACTACGACATGCAACCCATAGAAACGTTTAGAATTACAAAAGGAAGCGAATGAAATGCAGCTACACGCGATAGTGAGCGATTACAGAGACGGATGAAGTCCAATCTCATAAACCAGAAAAGTGAAATAATTACAAAGACGGAAAAGTGAGAATAAAAACTACGGCACGCAATCCTTAGAAATACATGGCATTTCATAAGCAAGATACTGAAGGAGGTTGTACAAGGCTCGGAGAGAATTACTGATTAAGACTAAATGCATACTAGAAGTTCGGAGAAGAAACAGCAAAATTAAAATAAGCGGGGAGAGAAGATCGCGAAATGTTAGTGGAAATCAGAAGGATAAACGCATAGTTGCTTGCCTGATGGACATGGAACAAACAATAGTGGAAGCTGAAAGTTTGGCCTAAGAACCAACCATGTGGAACACATATCACTCACAGAAGGAAACGATAAGAAAGATTTTTACATGAACTATATAAAAATGAACATATCGTCTGTTAGAAATCGGGCCCCACAAAGCTAGAAAGAATTTACACAGTGTTTGTACACCGCCACATAATCACAAAAGGTTTGAATATACCAGGCCGTTATTAAACTGCAACTAGTAACACATACACCGCATTTATCTGTTGGAAACAACTGGATTGAAAAACTAAGACACGTTTCCGTGCAAGTATAAAAAAAAAAAAAAAAAAATGAATCTAAGTTCAACAGTCTAAGTTAAACATGCTAGACAACGACTCGCCACCATCTCCGTGGACACAAGAGCAGAACCAACCTTACATCACCACGATCACAGTAGAAAGTTACCACCGAGCGGACAGGAGGCGCCAAAGCTACCGGGAACTGGGGAAAACCCACGAGAACAGCGGTGGTGGGGAGAGAAGATCATGAGACTCGCTTTGGAGAGGGCTCGTCGACTGGCTTGTAACCAAAGGGTGTAGAAACGTCTTTGGTCGCATCAGCAGCAGGAGTTGGTAACGACTAACTATCGACTCTGAGCCAGAGAGAACCATGCAAAGCGAGCTATTACCACCCACATTCAGACAGCCATTAGATCCTCGCACATTCACTTAAAAGTGACAATGGCGTAGCGGAAAAGTCGTTCTTATTGCCACATTCAAACCACAATAATAAATTATTAAAATATCAAAATCTTAGCAATATTAACTAACATTTCAGAGACTAATATTTTAAAACATGAAATATGCTATTGCTATTCCTCATGCCTTGAAAAGAGTGGGGGTTTTAGTTTTAACAAAATGCTCATCTAGCGACATCAAATATATTACAATTTTATAAAAAAATATATGGAAGACGACAGACGGTCGTCTTCCAAACTGGAAAGATAAGATAGTTCGATTTCTACATCTACTTACGTACTCCGCAATCCACCCAAACATGTGTGGCGAAGTTAACCCAGTACCAATACTAGTCATTTGCTTCTCTGTTCCACTCCCACATACAACGAGGGAAAAATAAATGCTTGTATGCATCCGTACGAGCCATAGTCTCTCTGATTTTATATTTGTGGTCTTTACGCGAAATGTAGATGGCAGCAGTAGAATCGTTCTGCAGTCCGCCCCTAATTCCGACCCTCTAAATTTCTTCAACAGTGTTTCTCGGAAAGATCGCCGCCTTCCCTCCAGCGACTGCCATTTGATTTCCCGAAGCAATTTAATAATACTCGCGCATTGGTCGAATGTAGTTACAAACCTAGCCACCAGCCTCTGAACAGCCTCTATGTCTCTATGTCCACCTTTAAACCGATCTGGTAGAGATCCCAAACACTAGAGCAATACTCATGACGTACAAGCGTTTTATTTGCGGTCTTCTGTACAGACGAATCACCCCTTCCCAAAATTATCCTAGTAAATCGAAGTCGACCATTCACCTTCCCCACGACTGTCTTTAAACGCTTGCTGTGCAGCGTAACGGCTAGATATTTAATTGACGCGTCTCTGTCAAGGAGCACACCACTAATGCTGTATTCGAATATTACGGATTGTTTCTCCACTACATCACCTTGCAGTTTTTCTACATTTAGCGCTAGTTGCCATTCCTCTCACCACCTAGAAATTTGGTTCAAATCATCCTCCTGCATCCTACTACAAGCAGTGTGTTTCAAACCTGTGAGTCGCCCCCCCCCCCCCCCCGTGTGGGTGCCGCGAGGGGGGGGGGGGTCGCTAAGTCTTGCGAGTTTGTGACACTTGCGGGGAGTGACACTTGCGCGGAAAGGGAATTTGTAGACACTTGCGCGGAGACCCGGACGCTGCAGGTAGTGAACAGGGTGTTCCAGAAGTAGGGATACACCACCCCTACTCCACGCCCTCCAGCCGCTACCTGTGCCGTATTCAGGGGAAGGCCCACCGAGCGAGGTGGAGCTGTAGGAACGGCCCGGAGATATCACAGCCTCATTCAACAGGGAGATAACACGTCATACAAATATCACTCGATTTACAATACAGCACCATGTGAAGAGGAATGTGATGAAATCGGAATTGAGCGCAACCGTTGCTAACTACAATTTCGGATTTACTGCATTTTGAGTCAGAATTCGCATATATAATCGCTTTTATCGCAAAAGCGAATTTTTCCTGTCCCTAGTAATACCTCTAAAAATAAACAGTTGATCAAGGCACAAAGAGCAAAGGCAGATCTTTGGGTGTGTTACTACAAATAACTAAAACACAATTTGATCGTGGAATTATATACAATCTCATTATAAAGGTTTTTATAGGTGGTTTTGAGCAGCTTTTAAATATGTTAGGAATAGCATTATGAAATATAGACAGCTACATCTTATGTTTATTATGAGATATCGATTTCGGCTAATTTCAGGTCATCTTCAAGTCTCAAACAATAGGTGTTACTTATGCATTTTTCCAGTGGCACTCATAACCTTTAACTGTTTACACACGAGGTCTAACGTCGTTAGTCGCGTTAGCGATGAAAACAGAACCCAGAATCTTTGCGTCTAAATGATACATATATTGGTGTGATGTCTTATTTCGAAAGAACAGACATCACACCAATACATATATAGCTCTCGGTGAAATGGAACGGTATGATGTCGTTACGTACCACAGCACGGCCGACTAGAAACGCAGGAGAAGTGCAAACAACGTTCTCTCCTCAGAGGTATGATTCTAATTAGGTTCGACGTAGACTTCTACAACATACAGTCTACACGGCGAAGATTACACCAAAAAATTTAACGTTTCGTCTACTTTGGCGATAGCAACCAAATTTTAAAATCGTGTCTACTATGTAAAGCTTTAGCAACCAGAACGCTTCAAGTCCATAACTTCACTGGTTTTCGAGTTCTCAATTTTTAATATGTTTTTAATGTTATTACATAAAAAACAAATTTGGGACTCGCACTACAATTTTCATATGGCAGATTTTGTAGGTACATTCACAAGACATAATTCAACGGTTCTGTGCATTCATTTTATGAGAAATACCAATCATTTGTTTTCAGTGTTTATTTCAAATTTCTACATTTAAGTTTCTTTAATTATTAGTACTTAAATGCGGTGATGAAATAAATAAATTACGTGTATATGTGTAGTCTTATGCGGCCAAACTACTTAGGTCATCGGTCGCTAGACTTAGACTACTTAATCTTACTTAAAATAACGTAGGCAAAGTACAAACAAACATACCCATGGACTCGAACATCCGACCGGACCGGCCGCGCAATTTGTGACACAAATTACATGTTTGATAATATTAATGCATAGAAGTATGAAATCACGTCAAGACTACTTCCTGCAAAAATTTCGACAAAAGAAGTTGGCACTGAGTTTAGAAAAACAAAATTCTGGTATATTGGATTAACATTTTATCAAAAAATGAATGTTACTATAAGAGATACAGCCATTCAAATTTACGGGCACCATAACGTATTCCCTTCCTGAGTAAATGAGCTGCTTCTTGTAGTTTCAACATATTTTTCTTGAATGTTCTGAATATAAATCTTCACACAGACTTCTTGAGGAGGAGAGTGATTCGGATATCTGACTGTAAACCACTGCCTATTACCTTAGACCTTTTTGACTGTACTGAACAGGAGTTCCGCGTATTCCGTAATTTATATTTATACAGTTAACAGGCAATGTAATTTATAACCAACTATTGGCTGTCAATTTCGCTTCATTTTTCCTGGAAGTCTTGCAACTTGTTTCTCCCTGTTGGTTTATGCCAAGTTCGGAGTAAAAATGGTTCTATATGACAATGATGGAGCATTTTTCGGTGTCTGACATTCCCTTACACATTCCGTATTTCATACATTTCTTAGATGTACTTGTAACTCGAATACAGCCAAATCGTTTTGGGGTCTACGAATAAACGCTTGAAGTATGTAAAATACTCATTGACTTATTATTAACGTTTTTTAATTGAAGGTTTAAGGTTGCGTGTCCTATTAAAAAGCATAGTAGCTATTTTTAAAGAGATGTAAGTTGCGTGATAGTGGGGTTAACTACATAGCGGTCAATTACGTATATGTGCAGGATGCCTAATATATTTATTGCTTGCGCAGGTGTCTTGATATGCTTAGTGTTCTGAATAATAGGCTTTTAGGAGGTATGACTGTGGAAAGTCATCGTCTTGTTGTAGCAAAGAATGTCTTAATAACTCTCCAAACATTATCACTATTAAAATACCTTTTTGTTTTAGGAGGAACACTCAACGAATTCATATGTAGTTAGAAAAAGTTACTATATTGCTCTTCAGCTTTGAAAGGGTTGTGCAATTTCACTGAGTTTCGTGTTATGTTGACAGTGTGGAAACTTGAAAACAGCAGTGCTAGACTTCTTGGTGTGCCTGTACCCAGGAAAAGCCATTAGCCGCCCCAAGGGTCCCGGGTTCCGCGCAAGTGTCACTCCGCACAAGTGTTCCAACCTCAGTCTTGCTCGGGGGGTCGCGTTCGCAGGATGACGCAGTAGCAGCATGTTGGATGGTAAACGTGACGTTCAGCTACTGTGGCAGAAGTGGTACACGGAAGTGCTAACGTTGCGTGACAGTCGCTTAATGAACGAGTCATTCGCAGATGAAAATTAACTTTGTTGTGACACTTTTCGGGTGGCCGTTATTAAACATCGTAAGCGTCATAGATATAAGATGTACCTATGACACTTTTGATTTCTGGTGATGGGCCGACTGAAACGCGAAACAATGAAGCGATTTTTCCACCTCATGATGATTGGCGTTTTAGGGCGCTCAACAGCGCTGTCAATAGCGTCCATTCCACCTCATGATGACTTGTAAATTAAGCGGTTCAACAGCGTTTGTGCAGTGTTGCTACAGTTATTTACAATGGTCGCCATCTTCTTGTATGAGATTGTCACATAATCAAATATTGCTACATCAGAAAAACAAATACCCACTAACTTAATATTACACTACTGGCCATTAAAATTGCTACACCAAGAAGAAATGCAGATGATAAACGGGTATTCATTGGACAAATATATTATACTAGAACTGACATGTGATTACATTTTCACGCAATTTGGGTGCATAGATCCTGAGAAATCAAAACCCAGAACAACCACCTCTGGCCGTAATAACGGCCTTGATATGCTTGGACATTGAATCAAACAGAGCTTGGATGGCGTGTACAGGTACAGATGCCCATGCAGCTTCAACACGATGCCACAGTTCATCAAGAGTAGTTACTGGCGTATTGTGACGAGCCAGTTGCTCGGCCACCATTGACCAGACGTTTTCAGTTGGTGAGAGATCTGGAGAATGTGCTGGCCCGGGCAGCAGTCAAACATTTTCCGTATCCAGAAAGGCCCGTACAGGACCTGCAACATGCGGTCATGCATTGTCCTGCTGAAATGTATGGTTTCGCAGGGATCGAATGAAGGGTAGAGCCACGGTCGTAACTAATCTGAAATGTAACGGCCACTGTTCAAAGTGCCGTCGATGCGAGCAAGAGGTGACAGAGACGTGTAACCAATGGCACCCTATACTATCACGCCGGGTTATGCGCCAGTATGGCGATGACGAATACACGCTTCCAGTGTGCGTTCACCGCGATGTCGCCAAACACCGATGCGGCCATCATGATGCTGTAAACAGAACCTGGACCCATCCGAAAAAAATGACGTTTTGCCATTCGTGCACCCAGGTTTGTAGTTGCGTACACCATCGCAGGCGCTTCTGTCTGTGATGCAGCGTCAAGGGTAATCGCAGCCATGGTCTCAGAGCTGATAGTCCATGCTGCTGCAACGTCGTCGAACTGTTCGTGCAAATGGTTGTTGACTCAGAGATCGAGACGTGGCTGCACGATCCGTTACAGCCATGCAGATAAGATGCCTGTCATCCCGACTGTTAGTGATACGAGGGCGTTGTGATGCAGCACGGCGTTCCGTATTGCCCTCCTGAACCCACCGATTCCATATTCTGCTAGCAGTCAATGGAGCGCGACCAACGCGAGAAGCAATGTCGCGATACTATAAATCGCAATCGCGATGGGCTACAAACCGACCTTTATCAAAGTCGGAAACGTACGCATTTCTTCTCCTTACACGAGGCATCACAACAACGTTATCACCAGGCAACGCCGGTCAACTACTATTTGTGTATGAGTAATCTGTTTGAAAGTTTCCTCATGTCAACACGTTGTAGGTGTCGCCAGCGGAGCCAACGATGTGTGAATGCTCTGAAAAGCTAATCACTTCCAGATCACAGCATCTTCTTCCTGTCGGTTAAATTTCGCGTCTGTAGCACGTCATCTTCGTGGTGTAGCAATTTTAATGACCAGTAGTGTAATTTAATTAATACATAACGATATATTTTTAATACTGCATGTAGTAGGTTGCAGGTGGTTAAGGGTATTCAGTATACTTTTGAAGAAATCGGAAGTTTATGAACATTCTTTAAATATTAAGAAGTTATGCATAAGCTCTGATGGTTTCGTACTCGCACTTGACAACATGTCGCCACCTATTACACGTTGAAATTTATTACTCATGACAGCTAAGCCATACATCAAATACTCGTAGTCTTAAAGTATTTTTTTCAGTTTTGATTTGTTTCCGCTACTGCAACTTTCACCAGATGTGACTGGGTGCGCAGGTCTTAAATACATCTAAGAAAAAAATTAAAAACTTTCTCTTTAGAAGCACTGAAATAGCTTTATTACTCTCGTGGGGCGTTCCGGACATTTTTACTCGGAAAGGAAATACGGGTTCAAAAAGGTTGAAAAACACTATACTACAGAATTCAACGACGACACCTTCCTGTACATGACAGCGAACAGCCGCAGATAGCAACTCACTCTGTCCGTCAGATCGTTTATATTCATAGAAAATAATAGGACTGCTATCATACTCCCCTGGGGCACTCCTGACGATACCCTAGTCTCTGATGAACACTCGCAATCGAGGACAACGTACTGGGTTGTATTACTTAAGTAGTCTTCGAGCCACTCACATATTTATGTCGATCATCTACATCTACATACATATTTAGCATCGCTTGGACAGTACTTAAAATTCTAGCGACGCAGGTCGAAAGTGAGCGAGTGAAACAAGCTACAATCTCAACAAATCCTTTGAAACAGCAGGTCTCGAAACACGCATGCCACGCATCTAACTTGAATCCTACATACCTACCAACACTGTCGATTTAGTCGGCAGTCACCAGATTTTTCATGTTTCCTCCCGCCTCCCGATTTTTCCAGATTCGTTTTAAAAAGCCTAAATATTTCTTAACCAATGGTCGAAAGCCCTTTGCTCATTCGTCAGTTTAATCGGTATACGTATCGAAATTCATAGACATTCGGAGTCGGGCGCTACTTGTATATCAATTTTTCCGCTCTTTCCCGCGCATTTGGAGATACACGCGTACTGCTTCAGTGTTGTGCTCTGTTTGGAGTGATATTTTGTCGTTGAGCGTTAAGTGAAATTGCTCGAGTGTTTTTATCTGTGGCAACCTTTCGAGAGCATAGCTGGCGAGTGTTGATTTCATACGCGAATTCCGGAAAGGCAAATTTCGTGTAAACAGCTAAAAAAAAAAAAAAAAAAAAAAAAAAAAAAAAAAAAAAAAAAAGTTTTTGAAACAATTTTTGTACATTATCTAATCTAAGAAAGGTCTGTCACTTGCATTTTATACTGTTTGTCGATGTGATATTTCCATATCATATAATGTGTGTAATCTTATGAGGCGAAAGATATTACAGCTAAAACTTAAAAAGTAGTAGCTTTGATAGGAAAAAAAAAGGAAAAAAGAAACAGTCAGTTGGTGAACCTAAGTTTAGAAATTTATGTATGTCCGATACCAATGTGGCGAACACCACTTTCGTCCCTCATTCTTTTATGTTTTTATCAAAAAGATCAAACCAATTGCCTGCCCTGGTTACAAATAAGGGATATGTAATAAACATTTGGATTACTGCAAGTGTTGTGTTGTTCAAGCATTTTATAGCATTACGAAATCATAGAAAAAGACTAAAATAAATTATCGTAAGGTTTATATTAAAACGAGCCGCAATTTAAAATAGTACATATCTTTTAATTTTTTAAAAGACTGTCCTGGTTTTTTTTTTAAACTGAAGATCCAGTTCAATATTATTGTTCCTCCTAATAACGTAAACTCCCAACAACGTCAAGTTGTTTAACAATAGTAAAGTTATTTGTCGTTTGTAAGCGCAGTTATTTTAAAACCAAAAAGGTTAAAATGAGTTCAGAGCAAAACATGCCGCTCCCCTTAAGGCGCCGCCCCTAGGCCCTTGCCTGGTGGACCTACATGTACATCCGCCAGTGGGAATAACGATAGGCGTTTGATATGCGATGAGAGGTACTGAGAATGCCAGCGGCTCAGAAAAGAGAGAAGGAAAGAAGATTAGGGTTTAACGCTCCGGCTCAGAAAAAGAAGCAGTAAAGAAAGCGTGTCGAAACCAATCACATGCTGCCTCAGCAAAGGGAAGGATTGTTATCAGCAAAAATATGATGGTACACGCATATATTACAGAAGCGTACCTCGCTGGCTGAAATAGCTTGCAATTTTAGCTACTTTACCACGCATATATATAGGGTGTCCCATTTATCTTGATCACCCAAAATACCTCTGGATCAAAAATAGCTATTGTAAAACGACTTTTACCGGTATCAATTGAAGCCTGGTGCTCATGAATGTAAATATTTTGAAACATTCTAAAACTAATGAATAAGTCTTTTTAACGAAACTTATGTGGATTTAAATTGACACCCAATGTTACTTGATCAGCAATCTGTAGTATGACACATCACATAAACAATGGCGTTGATCGCATCGCAATACGCCAATTACATCCAGAGATACTACGAAGCGAAGTTGACGCTTGAAATACGCGAAACGCGCGTTTATCGTACGTCCTGAGCAGCTTGGGGTTCTCGTCTGAGTCAGAACGTGCGCTAGCCGCGCGTTTCGCTCAAGCTTCGTCTTCGCTTCGCAATATCTCGGGATGTAATTGGCGTACTGCGATGCAATCAACGCCATTGTTTATATGATTTGTCATGTTAAAGACTGCTGATGAAATAGTATAGGGTGTCCATTTAAAAACACAATTTTGTGTTAAAACATATGCTTTTCTTTTAGAATGTTTAAAACTATTAACATTCATGAGCCCCTGCCTTAACTGATACCAATGAGTCTTTTTACGATAGCTATTGTTGTTCCAGAGATATTTTGGGTGGCCAAGATAAATGGGACAACATATATACAGGGTGTTACAAAAAGGTACGGCCAAACTTTCAGGAAACATTCCTCACACACAAAGAAAGAAAATATGTTATGTGGACATGTGTCCGGAAACGCTTAATTTCCATGTTAGAGATCATTTTACTATTTATCCTTAAATGTAAATTTAAATAATTCGTGCAGACAATTGTCAAAATACCCAATTGTTTCGTTAGTATGTACTGTACTTCCTCGATTCACCGCCAGTCGGCCCAATTGAAGGAAGGTAATGTTGACTTCAGTGCTAGTGTATCCTTGCTAACGGAGAACATTTTGAACTTTTCCTGTAACAAAGTGTTTGAAGTCACGCTGATACGTTCTGTTGCTGCGTGTTTCCATTCCATGATTAATGTGATTTGAAGAGAAGTAATAAAATGAGCTCTAACATGGAAATTAAGCGTTTCCGGACACATGTCCACTTAACATATTTTCTTTCTTTGTGTGTGAGGAATGTTTCCTGAAAGTTTGGCCGTACCTTTTTGTAACACCCTGTATATATACAGGGTGGAAAGTATTTATTCAAACCGACAAACTCTGGGATGTTGTAGGGGACATCAGAACAAATATTTTTCTCTAATTTCATTTTTTCCCCCTATGAGGAGTATTTAAACCGGTGGGAGCCGTATTAAATGGCAGGCACTGTTTTCTCGCCAGAGCATTGCCAGAATTGCTGGAAGACATCCCGCTCCATACAAGACAACGCATGTGGTTCCAACATGACGGGGCGCCGGCACATTTCATTCACCGTGTGCATAGATTCCTGAACCGACGACGGTTCCCAGAAACGTGGATTGGTAGAGGTGGTCGTGTACCATGGCCTGCTCGACCCCAGATAAGTCCCCTCTGAACGTTTTGTGTGGGGAGAGATGCACAACCTTGTTTACGCAACTCCTGTTGCATCAGAAGAGGATCTAGTTGCCCGGATAGTAGCAGCAGCAACAGGAACAACTCAGGCTACTCCAGGGGTTTTTGCCCGTGTCAGACAGAACATGATCCGACGGTGTAACCTTTTTGTACATGTCAATGGAGGCATTTTTGAAACTGTAATTGAAATTGGGTTGTGTTAACGTATTGTCTCCTGCTAATAAAAAAAATGGTAAAGTGTTTGTTGGTTTAATTAATTTGCCGCCAGAGAAATCTTCCTCTACCGGTTTAAATATTCCTCATTGGAAAAAATGACATTAGGGAAAAATATTTGTTTTGATGTCCCCTAAAACAGCCCTGAGTTTGTCGGCTTAAATACTTTTCACCCTGTATATATAATGTGCGTACATAAAACACGTCCGAAAGAATAGACACCACTCTTGACCCTGCAGTTATTATCTATTCATATTCACGGAATGTATGAAATTAACTGCGAATTACTGAAATTGAAAATGTGTACCCAGCCAGGATTCGAATCCGGGTATCCCGCGTTTGCGCTGAAACCTGCCCCATTGGGGACACAGCGACCATTACAACTGCACGGGCTACTGAAGCTCGGCTCCCGTCAGATGCAGATTCTCAACTTTGCCCTGTCTACTATTATTCGAACTCGCGGTCTTTTCAAACTAGACTTGCGCATGGTAGTTCGCGATCGGGAGCGCCCACTTTAGTTCGCAACTCTGCCGCGAACTAGTTCGTTCGCTCCCAGTGACGGCTGAGCGGCGTTGTCTGCGCGTGCAGGTGGAGGGGGAAGTTCCCCCACCTAGCTGCTTCATGAGCTTGCTTATATCACGCAAACCAACAGAAACAGTTTGTGGATAATTTCTCGCGTTTAAGTTTAGAGTTATCTCTATATCTTGGCATTATGGAATTTATTAGTCAGATTTTGCATAGTGCAGAACACACCGAAACAGAAATGGTGTAGCACTCAACTATGTAATCTAGCAAGCAGACGCTCACCTCGAAATGAATCATCAGCAGAAGGCAAACACGTGATTTTTAATTCTGCTACGCGCCCTCTCGCTATTGCCCGTCGGTCTTCGGAAAAGTATCCAACGAACTATGAAGCGAGATACGTTTGGCATAAACGTCCGCTGCTCCTAGTTCGTCCGCTCCTTCTAGTTCGTCCGCTCTTTTTGGCTTTTGCTACCGCTACTAAAAGAGCTATTTTTTATGACAGCTTTGTTATATAATGAATCAGTGTTGCCAAAGCGTGTGCTATTAACCGTATTTTTGGGAAATTTGACATCAAATACTTAGGCAAATAAACCAGTTATTTACACGAATGGGTGATACAATAGTATTCAACTACTTTGCATACAGAGTACTCGTAGTACTTTATTTTTAAAATAGATTTCTTGTGGCAGTGAACTATGAAACTACAGCTGAGCTGCATCTCAGCTCGAAATGACGGCAACTGGCGGAAGGGAATCACGCGATTCTGCGCGCTCTCGCGTCCTCTCGCTGTTCCCCGTCAGTCTAAGGAAAAGGAGCGGACGAACTAAGAGGCGAGGGATCTACAAACTAGTTCGCGTAGTTCGCCTGTGGGAGCGCTCTTCCGAACTAGTTTGTTCGCGAACTACACAAGACTATTTCAAACATCCCCGTAAGAGTAAGGGCCTATGTGCCTCCGCACTGAAGAAAGGATCACGATGATGGGCAATGATCCTTTCTTTAGTGCGGAGGGGCTCCTAGGTCCTTACCCGTTTTTAAAAAATTGCGAGTTTGAATAATAATAAGCAGGAAAAAGTTGATAATTTATATGTGACTGGAGGCGTGCTTGAGTAGTCCTTGTAGATGTGATGATCGCTGCGTCTCCAATGGTGTAGGGATCAGCGCAACTGCGTAGCATGCAGGAGACCCGGCTTAGACTCAGGGCTGGGTACACATTATCAACAGTACCCATTCGCAGTTAATGCCAAACAATCCGCGAATGGAAATGAAATGAGCGTATGGCTTTCTTGGCCGGGAGATCCCTTGCGGGATTGTTCGGCCGCCTTAGTGTAAGTCTTTTTAGTTGACGCCGCGTGGGCGACTTACGTGCCAATGATGATGAGATGATGATGATTAGGACAACACACAACACCCAGTCCCCTGCCGGAAATCGATCCCGGGCCTCCTGCGTGGTAGTCAGCGATGCTGGCACTGAGCTACGGAGGCGGACATTCCGCGAATGATGACTCACATTAAATAACTACTCATGATGCTGTCGGGGACAAAGATCGAAATGTCTGTCCTAATTTTTTTCGTATAGGTGCAAATATCAATTGCAATACGGCTTAAGCTAAGGCACTTGTAAAATACACGAAAGGTGTGTGTGTGGGAGGGGGGGGGGGGGGAAGAGGGGGAGTTGATTTTTTTCCGAATCGAAAAAAATGTATCGCTGCATGAGGACAAAGGCCAGACTCCCTGTGGTCGGTGATTAATCATATGATCGGCAGAGGGCGGCAGTACGAGGCGGGGAAACCTGAGACGTGTCCGATGAAGCGTGTCTTCCTGGAACCCACTGCTGGTCATTCAACCGTCGGCCTAAGCACACTCCACGATCAAATGCCTCGCTCTCTGGCTGATTGCAAGTAGAAGCAATATTCTCATTAATAATGCATTGAAGAGGGCCCGCTTTCTTGCAAGAATACAGTTTATGTGTTGTAGAAGTCTGAATCATGTTTCATCAATGTTGTAGCATCTTCAGCGGATTTTTTTTTTCTTTTTTAGTTTACAAATGCATCGGTATGCTAAACTTAGGGGAGAAAGTAACTTTCAGAGATGCGTCTAGGCTAAATAACAAAGTTGAATCAAACTTGCACCATATATAGAACTAAGAAACTGCCTACACTACACTTATGCGTCCTACCTGAGTATTGCTGCGCATTGTGGGATCCCCACCAAGTGGGACTGACGGAGGATATAGAGAAAGTTCAAAAAGGGCAGCTCCTTTTGTATTACAGCGATATTGGGGGGTCACGGAAATTATGCAAGAGTTGTGGTGAAAATCGTTGAAAGAACGTTGTGGCGACATGTATTTGCGAAATTCCTTGCACCAAATTTCTGCTCAGAATGGAAACATATTTTGTTAGCACGCGCCTACACAGAAAGACTTGATAGTAATAATAAAGTAAGAGAAATCAGATCGAAAAAGGAAAGATTGAGGTGTTTCTTTTTCCAGCGCTCTATCAGAGAGTGGAACGGTAGAGAAATATCACAAACGCGGTTCGATCCTCTGCTATGCACTTAATGTACGAGTTGCAAAGTATTTATGACGGGATGCATGTCGGATAGCCTGATGGTTAAGGCGCGGTCCAAAGCGGAAAGTCCGGGTTCGGGTCCTGGTCAGACACAAATTTCCAACCTCCCCCGCACAGTTTAATTCAACGCCTTTAAGCAGCAGAGATGTTTAAATATTTATAATTCGGAAATTTACGGCCTTAAATGTCAGCCAATGGTGTCATGGTCCAAAGAACAGATACCGTAACATCTCTGAAGTGTCGGAGTTTGTGCTGTGCTCCCAAACCTCTGCAGCTTGCCGACGGTCACGTTGCAACAGCGTAATGCAGGTACTCACGTCACGAAATGTTAAGACTTCTTCGTCGATCATCGGATTCCACTTCTGCCTTGTAACTGTTATCCCGATCTCTGGCCCACCTAAAACGTGTGAACAAAAAAGGCGGAATGACTAGCCTGATACCAAATCAAATCTGGCATTATGTAGAAGCGACATCCAGAGCCTCTGATTCAATGCCACTGTGTGCAGAATATGTTTCAACACTTAATTCTGTCTTTCACTCTGCAGCGTGTAATGTATTTAGCCAGGAGGGTTCCATTTGTTTGTAATATTGAAGTATACGATACCACATTTGGTCGTGATATTGTACCTTAATATTCCATATTTATGTTACATAAGCCTCTTATGGCGCTTCTAGCTGGTCACATTATCACTTTCATTACTTGGATCTTTTAATGAACTAAATAAACAAATTAATTATTGAGAAGCTTAATGTTGAACAATAATGTAAACATATATTAATACTGCACTAATTGTTGTTTACTTACGATCTTTTCTATTGTTTATTTTGATGTAAAAAACTTATTATTACATTTGTCATAATATTGTGTATCTCCACGTAAAGCAAGATTTACTTATGTTTTATAAACAAATTATTAAATGTAAAACTTTCTAACTTCCGCGTTCTAGAAAAACTATAACAGATATTAATACGCGCGAATTGGCGCGAACACGAGTAGTATTATTAAGTCAGTCAGTATAATGTTAATATGAGTTAGTTGCAAGTCTGAAGTAGTAATCAGTCAGTAGTTAGCATTGTTGTCAAAGTGTAGTCATGCAGTCTTAGTTTTGTATTACGTCTGTGCTTCAGCAAGAATGGATAAATAAATAAATACGTTAAAAATGAAACGTGTCAAATTGAAAGTTTCTATGACTTGGAAGAACACGACGTCTTATTATTTTATGCTGTATTATTAGCAGGAGAGATAAGAGATCTTCGAGACCACTGTATGGAAAAAAAATAATGGTTTTGGTATAATAGTATTATTATTATATAAAAAATTATTATAAGCGGAGTGTTTGCCGATACGAAACTTCCTGGCGGATAAAAACTAAGTGCCGAAAGCGGGATTCGAACCTGGGACATTTCGCGGACAAGCGCTCCAACGACTGAGCTACCTGTGCACTCTTCATGGCCCCCTTTCTTTGCTTCAGTTCCGCCAGTACCTCGCCTGCTACCCTCCAAATTTCACAGAAGTCCTCCTGCATTTACACGACTAGCACTCCTGATTTTTTTTATCTTCCTCACTTTACATGGACCTGTATGTTCAACCATATAAAATTTGTACAACGTGTTGTCTCTCAAATACATGTATCTTTGACTTCTCTGCTCCTTGCATTTTGAACGTTCGGCAGGTCAGTTGCCCTTCCGCTCACCCACTCGGCCTTTGTGCAGGAGCTGGTCAGCCGTGGCTGTTTGAACGACATCAGCGACCGTCTTCCCAGCCGCAGCAGCGCATTGACGCTGCATTCACTGCCTGTTACACCAATAGGAGACACTTATCCGACCAGCCATTTATCCGACCAGCCATTTAAGCCGTGGATGACCGGGGCAGTTACAGCAGCAGCAAACTGTTGCAAGTGTCCCCCGCCTATCGGTGCTCCTTGCAGTGGTACGGCAAGGTTTATGAGGGCGGAAGTTCCGTTTTAGCTCACTTAATATATCACTGAAAGAGAGCCGTTTGCGGTGGCCTTTTTGACTGTTCTTAATTTTTATCGAAAATGTGTAACTTTTCTTGAGTTTTTTCCGCTATTTTGACTCTGATAGTTGGTACATACATATAACTATATAATTCTTGATATGGCTTTTCTGAAAGTCATTTAATGGAGGCCCAAAGAATGACGTTGATATTTCATCTAGGGATGTATCGCATGAAAATAAGTTTTTATATCGAAATAAAATATTTATAAAAATGAAATTGTTGCGAAAGGTCATAGAAAAATTTAAATAGGAATATAAGACTAAAAACGACTGATTTTTGTACAAAGGAAACGAATTTCCTGTAAGAGTCTGCGATCTTTATTTCCTTTAATAAAAATAAAGAAAAATCATCTAGACCCCTAAAATTGTATTTATTTATTAGGGCGCTCCGGCATCTGCTATCATCAGATCTAAAAATCTCTGAACTTGCAGAGTAAAGTGCAGCGTCAATAATAAAATCTGTACTTAGTAGAGGCATAAACTACTACAATTAAGTTCATCGTTTACTTTTCAAGTTCAGATGTTATTAGATCTGATGATGGCAGATGCCGAAACGCCGTAATAAATATAATTTTAGCGATCCAGACTTTTTTATTCTTACTAAAAAAACGATTGAAATATTATATATTAAGACAAATATCGCGAATACATTCTGAAGAAAGTAAGGTAAAGGTAAAGATTGGTTTGAACACCACAGTGCTTTACTAGGCATCGTCCTTTTTGGAGGTGGTATGCCGTTGCCTTCCTCCGACTTTCAAACTGACCTACCCAGCCAGTTATAGGGGGACCTACAGTTTAACGTGAGTTCCGAACCACAGTGCTACTCGGTATTTTTTACATTAGCAACACTGCCAGAGGTGAAAGAAGAGGAAAGTAACACGAAAATCCTAGGACCTGGCGGGGATCGAACCCCGCGACCTTTGGATTTGTAGTTTGGCACTCTACCACTGTGCTACAGAGCCGCACCTGAACAAAGTTCGAGATGTAAAAGATAACAAAAATGTAGAATTAAATACAAGAATAAAGGAGAGCTGCGCGATTCTAGGCGTTCGAGTCGTAGGTTCGTATCCTGCCTAGAGTATGCGCGCGTGTGCGTGTATTGTTCTTAGCAAAAGTTCATTTAAGTCGTTTATTGTCTGTAAGAGTAGGGACCGATGATCACAACATTTTGGTCCCTTAGGGCTGCAAACACTTGAACTTTTTTGAGTAAAGAAGATCAAATAAAAGAGTATGTCGCAATAAATAATAAGAATATTGTAAGAATAACACAGCGGGCAGAGGAGGGTCCTCTGTAAAAATTAAATATATAAATTCAAATATTAGCGGAAAATAACGATGTCATTATAAAATGTTTCACAAAATAGACTAAGTAAACTAACTATGAATTGAATTGTTGTAAAAGTCAAAGAAGAATTTGATAAGAGAAGTTATAAAAATAGCACTGGTCAACTTCAGGTTCTCCTGTAGTTTCATATTTTTGGTATATATCTCGGACAAAAATATAAGTAACATAAAATTAATAATCTATCATATCCATATATTTAATTTTATATTATTTTCTGTTAATATTTTCATTATTTTTTGTCCGAAATATTTGCGAAAGTAGACCGAAAAACAGGCCTGTGCAATTTTTGTATTCCTATAATTTGTTTTACTTTTCGGCCTTTCTGCATGACCTCTTCAAACAAATTCAGTTCCGGCAGAAATTTATATATTTGGGGTGGGGGTGGGTGGTTCGTATATAACGAAACCAGTCCCAATAAACAAGACTCACGACTTATTATCATGCATGATGTTTTATAATTCTTTTATTTCTTTATTTAAAAAAGGCACCTTCCTGCGATATATTAATCCCTAGATTAAAGTATCAACGTCAAACCACTTATTTCACTTCCACTCTTTCAGGGGCGATGATTATCGATGTCAGCCACATATTTCACACCGCCTGGATGCCAAATAGAGCAGCAATTCTCATTGTCAGTGACATCGATAACCACCGCCCGAGAAAGGGTGTGAAGCAAAAGTATGTGTCGGTAGCGCCACGTGAAGAATTATATGTTTAGACACGTGTGCCAACTTTCAGAATAAAAATAAAACTTAAAACATAAGTTACTGCATATTACATTCTGAACAAATTTACTTATTTTATTTTTTATTTTTATTTATTATTATTATTATTTTTTTTTTTTTTATTTTTTTTTTTTTGCGCTCATAATAGCCGAGACAGGGCATAGAGCCGTTCTCTAGCGGAGTCCGGTTATGTTGCCAGCTGGAGGTTCCGATCGCTGGCAGCCAACAAACACGTCTGTAAAGCTTGGTACCAATATATATCATTGAAACGGTGTGAGATACGGAAAACAACACAACAAAGCAAAGTTGTAGAGAATTTTCTCCTCTACAATTCCCTTTATTTAATTTTCGTCTGAGATAAACTATTAAGGCGTTATTTGCAATTAAATTTCGAGCTGTCAAAAAGCCAACGCAAACGGGCCATTTTTAGTGTTACTAACCTGAAGTGAGCCAAAAGTAAAGTGCCTTAGCCCCAGTGTCACTGGTACTATCGCGATAGTTGTCTTGGGCGGGGAAGAAGGGCAGAGACTTTTAAGGATAATGCCAAAAATCTAAATATTACTGATGGGACAGTATATGAATACCGTTGCTTCATCTGTATCGGTTTTCTGACAGCAGTCGCTGTCTTCCGTGAGACGCCTTGATAATTAAAGAGCGAGAAACCGCTATCTGTAGATTCGGCAAGAGTAAAGTGGCCGGCACGCAGGTTTATCGTAGCACCTGCGTACCGGCAGATAATGCCATCGCGACCGCCATCTCATTATGCTTTCAGCGCGAACGGCTGAGGTAGCTTTGGAATCTTTGAGTCCTGCAGCGTTGTACATGTCACTTAACGACATCATGTAAAATATATTTAACCAAATCGCTGCTTTAATATTTGCATATTTTAACAATGGCAATTTCAGCTACAAAGCCATCTTCAGGTTATCTGCAATTGCAATACAAATTTCGTGAGACATTATAACATAAAAGTGACAGGACACGATAATTTTTATAAAAAATTAGATTTTACATAATTCTTTTAACGTAGGTTTTCTATATAATATCGTTATTATTACCCCCTTGTACAGTCAGAATATACTGTAATTTATTGCTTTTACGACATTTACTGACGTTTATCAACGATATTTTATGGTTACAACACTTCGACCATGGATATTACCAGACTCGACATGGCATCGCTTTTAAGCCCGTTTTACACGATCAACGTTTTTGTCTCAGTTGACTAGTCGAGCAGAGTGTGTCTACTGCACCGCCCCTGGCGTGTTATTCGCGTACTGAGTCTCGTCTGTTTCGAGCGCTCGTTTCCGTTTAGACAATAGCACCAAAATTGTAGAGTAGTCTGCGGCGTAGTTTCGCATTGTGAATGACGAAGTAAGGTTTTAGGGCACTTTATATGTGGGAGAAGGAAATGACATTGAATTTACTGATGACTAAAGGGCTATACGTATTTGCTATTCTCGTCTAATATCATGTGTCAAATTCTGTACTCTACGTATGACCTAAAATACAAAAGTATCCTCGAAAAATTTCAAACCTTATACATTTATTACCTGAAGAAAATTTATACTTGCAGCACATAAAACAATTACGAAAATGAAGTAAAAAGCTCCTGTTTACTTTAGTTGGCCGGCCGCGGTGGCCGAGGACACTGAGGCGCTTCAGTCACGTCTGCACGGCCACTGCGGTCGGGGGTTCGAATCCCCCCTCGGGCATGGATATTTGTGCCGTCCTTAGTGTTAGCTAGTTCATAAGTAGTTTGTAAGTTTAGGGACTGATGACCCCGTAGTTAAGTCCCATAAGCTCTACAAACATTTGAACATTTTTGATTTTTACTTTGGTTTTCTTATCTTGTTTTCTTGCTGACGGTCAAATTACATCGAAAATCATTATTTTCTAATAAACATGAATGTTTCAGTGTTGAAATAATTTTCATTAAAACACTTTTATGTATTTACATTCGTATTTATGCGTAGTGCAGCTTTTTTTCCTAGTAAAACATTAATATCTTTCTGTTTGCAGAGATTTCGTCTCTTTTTTAGGAGCAAGCTAGTAGAAAAAAGCATTTTAGGCTCTGTTGCAACCTTTTCAGTGTGATGAGAACACAAAAACAACAATAGAAAATAGTTGAAGATGCGAAAGCATTTCTATAAAATGAATGCGCTAGACCAGAACGGGTTAACTTCCGATGTCAACAGACGCCACTACAGTTCCTTGCTTCTGCGCATGCGCATTCTGCAGCAAACTCAGATATTTAGAACTCCGTACTCGGCACAATCTGATAATCACTGACGTCATAGACACACTCGCGACGCGGTTGGCGGCCGATTTACACGCGGGAGCGAAAGGCGTACGCACTTGGAGCAGTCGATTTTCAACAGAAAGTCGCTTTATGGCACCAACATCTCTACAGTTAAATCACTGCTCTGTTGAATCTTCTCTTTGGTTATGGGAGCGGCATGCGTTGTGCAGGAGGATGCCAGACAACAGTTTTCCGCGCCGTTGATTTTGAATCGCACGTCTCAGTTCAGTGAGCATTTCACAGTACACGTCAGCTGTAATGGTTGTCTCACGGTAAAATTCAATCAAAAGCATGCCCTTTTCGTACCAAAACCCACGGTAGCCAAGATTGTGCGATTCGTGTACGGCGACTGCTTACATTTGTTTGATTTTGGTGAACCGGAATGGTGCCTCTGCAATGAGTACTGTTTTGATTATGCGTTGGTGTTCGCTGTCTACGTTTGGAAACAAACTGTCTCCATCTTGCCTATGGCGCTTCAAAAACTGTCGTGCACAAAGTATTCGTTGTTCTATGTGTTGTGCCGTCCTTAGGATTAGCTAGTTCATAAGTAGTTTGTAAGTTTAGGGACTGATGACCCCGTAGTTAAGTCCCATAAGCTTTACAAACGTTTGAACATTTTTGTTCTATGTGTTGACCGGTGAGCAGTTTCGACACCCACCTTATAAAAAGTTTCCAAAGTCCAATCTCTTCAGTGACAATCCTTTAAATTTGTGGTTCGAACAAACTTTGGGAATTCCACATCCAGACCACTAATCGTAATCGTCAAACGCCATTCACTTAGAAGTTTGTGGTTAACTTCATCAACGGTGTCGTCGATCCGATTACTGGACCTGCCACTCCGCTGCCCATCGTGTACATTTGTGCGGCCATTTCTAAATTCTCGACACCGATGTCAAAATGTTTCTCACCTATTATATCCGGCCCATACGCTGGACACATCTCCCGATGGTTGTCCGCAGCTGACAGTACTTTTGCCAGCAAAAATTCAGTCACACCGCGCACTGGACAACTGGAGGGAGCCACGATGGTGGCCGGCTTTTCGCTCTGCTCTAATCTACAGGCAAGCGCCTACTGTGACACTTTAACACTGCCGTATGTTCCCCAGGAATTGGCAGACAACGCTGCAGGCTTGAAACGTCATTCAAGCTTATCTCCACTTTTAATTAATAAGATTTATTGACCACAATGTGTACATATTATATTTACAGTGGTATGATTCAAGTAAAATCGTCTTTTGCGTATGCCGTCAGTGATTGAGTCGTTGATTGACACGTAAGCATGTGATACTGTCCACAAAACTGTCCAGTATGCAGGTACACAGCTCTGATGGTGGGTGGTGTCCTCGTTGAGCACAGAGCTTGTGATGGAATCCCTGAGCTGCAGTTCTCGTATATACATGTCTTAGCTCCAAGTTAGGCTTCTTCCATTCTTCGATGTTCATGGTTGGTGTAAAAAAGGAATTCGGATCTATGTCTGCTGCTTTTTCGTCCCTGATTCTGATGTGTTCCTCATACGTCGGTGTGGCCTGCAGTCCGTGGCTCTGTCTGATCTCTTTCATAAAGTAGTCTGTGTCCGCTAGTAAGTATATTATCCTCGAACGGGTTGAATTGGATACTTGGAGGACTCTCCTGAGGAAAGTTGCTTTAACTGCTTCAAGTCTCTTCAGGTTTACAGCTGTTAGATGTGCCCATATTTTGGTGATCGCGTAGCATGCTATTGGGGGTATTTTGATGTGGAAGAGTCGTATTGCTGTGCATATAGAGAGTTTGTGGATCCTCCTTATGTCAAAAATGGCCTTTGTCACTGCTGAGCACCTGTCCTCTATATGCTTCGAGAAAGATCTGCCTGTTACTTGCAGGGTAAGTCCAAGGAATTAACAATTTCCAACTTCTCATTACCACATAATAGGATGTCGGTTTTGGAGATGTTTCCTCCTGTTCTGAACTTCATGGCCTTGGTTTTACCTGTATTTATGACCAGACCGTTTATTTGAGAGCACTCATGTTGTCTGTTGAGTGCTATTTGTAAAATATGTCTGTTACTCGACAAATCGTCCGCATACAGAAACATCTGTATGTCTTCTGCCACCTCTCGTATTACATCATGTGTAAACAGGCTAAGTAATATCGGACCGAGGGGGTCTCCTTGAACACCATTGGTCTGGGTGATGGGTATGGAGTGATCTACGTTGTCGCTCATGGCCAATAGATTGGAGTTCAGAATGCTATGTATCAATGGTAGTTCAGGGCTTTCTTCCTCAAGAATGTGGCGTAATTTCATCATCAGAATGGATATGTCGACTACGTCGAAAGCTTTCGCATAGTCGATAAAGACTGCAAAGATGTACCCTCCTGCTGTGTTGGTTGCTTCCCAAATGATATCTAGAACCCTGCCGATTGCTTGGATTGTTGACCTTCCAGTTATGAATACAAACTTATCTTTACTTTTGGAATACGCCTCGTATTATACGTTCAAGAGTTCTATGAAGGGTTTCCTCGATAAAAGTTTCCACATCTTCATAATGAGGCTGCAAACGTTACGGTATATACATGTTTAGCTCAACTCAGGAGTATGGCCGATTGTTTTAAATGATGAATTTAAATAAAGCTCAATTACGTGAAAACAATGTTGCTCCTAGTCAGTGTTAGCACATGCAAGACATCGCGGCAATTTTCTGTGATGTCAAAAGACAACTGTAACACATTAAACCAGTCCAGCAACGCTATACTATGAGCACTTGAGCAGTATTGAAGGAAGAGAAGTCAGCACGTATTGTCTCTCTGTGAGCGTCGGGATCGGCTTCGTTGCTTTGTGATGGTGAGATCCCACCGAAGAGAAAGTGTGTTTTTGGACGTTTTAAAACAGGAATTTCCTATTATTAATAGCGTTGAAAATTACACGGATGAAGTCTTCGTGTTATTTTAAACTATAAGTAGTATCACTCGAAAACGTTAACGGACTGCCAAAAATTTCATTTTGTATTGTGCATACCAACCCTGCTGTACATTGTATATTCAGGTTTGTGAATGTAGTTTGGACAAAAGAACGAAACCGCGTGGACATTGACACGCTACAAACCGCAATTACAGTAAAAGATCCTTTCAGCGACTATGTGGGGATGTTTTTTAACTTCCATCTAAAAACTTCTTTTTTTAATCTGATTCTTGGATCTGCAAAATACATATCACAAAATCCAAAGGCAGTAGCATTACCTTCTAGCAGTGGAGCCCCTGGAAATATTAGTTACATAGGTCTCCTAAGGCGATTATAAATTTTCTTTATTATTGAAATGTCCCGCGTTTTTTATTTTAAAAACTGGGATCTCTAATTATGAACTGTAGACATAACATTGTCGGTAGGGAAGTGACACGTAGTATTTTTTTTCCATTGCGTAGTTTTGATAATTTATTACATCCCTAATAACATTTTATAGAGACGAAATTTTGCTTTTGCCTCTCTTTCTGCACTTCAGATAAAATGTAAGAATTTTACATAGAATAACTTGGCTTGCACAATATTATTAGTGTTATGTAAAGGCAAACCCATTTTTCCAACGGCCAATAACTATGAAACGGTATAATATGAAACCTAGTATACAAGCCGACCTGCAAGCGGCGACTCTGCAATTTATTCCTGCAACATTTCAGCTCGAACAGCAATACGGCATGGTGGGGCGACTGTGCAGCCAAGCAAGAGCCGGTTTTGTGTGAGACTTGACGTTCCAAAACAGTGCTCCCAGATCATATCCTCGGACAAGACCAGGTGAAAACATGTGGGAGACCATTAAAATAAGTGCTACCTACGAGATGACAAACTCGATAACTTCAGCCACATTTTCAGAACGATATGTTATATAGCAATGTCATGGAGTTGATCGCTGCCCTAAATTGTGGGTTCTTTAAACGACTCGCTGAAACACGAGGTTTTGGCCGATGAAACATACAGGGGCACCGGATTTTGAAAAACAGTGTGGGTGCTCGTGGTTTCATTTTGTATTACCCTCCGGTCACAAGGTTCAAAGAATGGGCCAAGCAGTGAACATACGAAACCTGTGGCCCAATTTCTCTTATTTTTGCCTGCAACCTACAAAAAGATCCAGTCATATTTGTCGCTCTGTCAGCAGTGATAAATTTGCAGACTTGATATCTGGAATTATTACGAGAGAGATAACATCCATTGAAATTTTGAACAGTACCACAGCTGTGGTATATTCAACATTATATAAACCCAAACAAATAATTCTTTTATTTGAAAATTATTACCACTGGTACGTTTAGGAAAGTTTAACGATTGAAAAATGTTAAAATTTCTTTATTCATTTCCCTCTTAACCTCTTCAGGGATATTGACACATATGTGGCCATTAACTTTATGTAACCAGATTTGCATCCTGTACACAAATGTGGTAATTTCTTATCATCTTTCCTGAAGTGTAAATCGTTGCATTCGTACTGAAATATCTATTTGTAATAACTTCCTGATATCTGAAACATGGTATTAAAAATGATGGACTGAATAGAAATTATAGGAAATGAATTTGTCCCTGAAGAGGTTAAGATAGACGAACCTCTTATATGAAGGCTTTTATTTTGTACACTTGTTATGAGATGGTTTTTGCGCTGAAATTATAAATTTAAATGGTTAAAGTGCATAGTTATCTCAGTTAAGAACACTAGGTTTGATATCTAGTTTTAACCTTTATCGACAATGCACTCATACGCCTATTATTTCGATAAAGAGACATATTTTCTCGCGAATGGCAAAGAAAATCTCAAACTTTCGCGACAAAGCGAACGAACTGTGCTGTGCTAAGGTATCTACCAATGCTCCGTTTGCGTGTCTTTCAGGAAATCTTTGAAATGATGCTTATTTATACCGTGACAGAGCACAACTCATAGTAAAAATGCCATTCCCGAATTCACTTTTGAGTACATTTCTGCATCTATGTCATTATTAAGCCCAGCTGCTATCCCTTTGGGATCTTCGCCCACTATTTGCGCGTGGTGTTTCATGTGAAGTCGTGTGGAATGTCGCCGTATGTTGCACTCCTTAGCAGAATTAAATACTTCAACTTACAAGACAATGAATAGAATTACTGGAGCTTTCACAACTAGTCTTGGCTGTCACTGAACTCGGATAATTGCATCAGTTAAGACTTCACGCGGCAAGGGAACAGTGAGTTCGCCGCCCCTCCCCCCCCCCCCCTCCTCCACCAACCCAAACGGGCTGAAAGTAGCTGCAGTCAGTGCCCGCGGAGAACTGTTGGATAATCTGCCGGCTAGGTCGTTCTTGCCAGACCGCGATGACAAAATATGCATAACTGACAGCTTTGAATTCCTCCCTTTTTTTTCTATCTTTTACTTTCCTCCCTCATTTGTTGTGGGTGCTGAGCATCCCCAAAATTTCTGTGTGTAGAGGGGGGGGGGGGGATCACGAGCATCGGAGCACCCACGGAATCCGCACCCGTGCGATAAACGCAAAGAAAATAAGTTCTGGCTGAAAATGATACACAAGTGTACTAACTTTTCTTTAAAAGGCCCCCCTGTGCTAGTCGTACGTAGGTATGTAGACAAGCATATATTAGGGTGCACGCTGAGTGAACTAAATCTCTCTCTATACCGCTTTACTACAGTATTCACTGACTCTAAATATGACAAGTCTGTATTAGGGCTGTCTATAAAATATCTCTAGGAAGATTAGTTTATGTCCCATCGCGTCGACAGCGTGATCATTAGAGACCAAGATGGGTAAGGAAATCAGCGGTGCCTTTGAACGGAATCATCCCAGCTTTGACAAAAGCGAATCAGGGAAATCATGGAAAACCTAAATTTAGATGGCTGGATGTGAATTTGGACCACCGTTCTGCCGAATACGAGTCATGTGTGTTACCATTGCATCAACTTGCACGGAATCAGAACTCACCTTTCCTAAATAGAAAATAAAACTTTGAATTCGAACTAGAATATGCATGCATATCTTACAGTTGATAGGATGGATCAATTCTGGAAGCACATCATTGTCTGGGAAGGGAGCCTAGTTGCAGTTGTGTTGAGATGGGATGTGGAGTGTACAAAGGTAGAGGGGCGGTGGGCATACCATTGTTGGCAATCAGAGGGGACACAATGGGGTTACTGGATTCTAGTTTTCATATACTGGAAGAGATGCAGAGGTGTTAAATGTGGTTGAGAAGGGGAGGTACTTTGAAGAGACGGTAGAGGATCCACCTGGGGAATAGGAATTAAATATACACACTGTTATAAAAACAAAACACCTGTCCGTACAGCAAAAGATAAAAATAAGAGAGATAGCATTCTGAAATCCGTACAGTGAACCATGACCATACTGACGGTGGTGCAATGCATAAACTAAGTGTGGTATTTCAATGGTTTCCTAAGCTTAGACAAATGCTGGGCTCGTTCTGAATTTCCAGCTGAGAAAATACGATACATATGTGAAAATATGATTACAAACACATCACAGATAGGTAGCACCCACGACTTCCTTCACCTGGTAACTGGTGATTAGAAGAAGAGAATCTGGCCACAAACACACTGTTTGATAGTTGCTAAAGAACACTGCAATTACTGCACAACAACCGCATTGTTATAGAACTTCCGTCCAATTATAGTAAAAGGAAATGTAGTGGCAGGACTTGTTAACTGTAGTGACATTCCGTGTGGCACTATCAGATGTCTGCAAGACGTCATTTGAGTGCTTTCTGACATGGAAGAGCACTCCGCAACGCTCAAAGTGAGTGTCACTACTAGGTTACAGTAATGGTGTGTCCAATAACGACATCCATCAATAACCATATCCTTTCTTACAGGAGTGCTGCTCTTGCAAGTTTCACAGGAGAGCTGCCGTGAAGTTTGGAAAGTAGGAGGCGAGGTACTGGTGGAAGTAATGTTGTGAGGCGGCATGAGTCGTGTCGGGTAGCTCAGTCGGTAGAGTGCTTGCCTGCGAAAGGCAAAGGTCCCAGGTTCGAGTCCCGGTGCCGGCACACAATTTTAATCTGCCAGGAAGTTTCATATCAGCGCACACTCCGCTACAGAGTGAAAGTTTCATCTTGGAAGCTAGTTTATGTTGTAAATTTACAACTTAATCGATCTACATTAAGTATTTGCTTTGTTTACTGTCATGCATAATTGTTGTTGTTTGTTGTGGTCTTCAGTCCGGAGACTGGTTTGATGCAACTCTCCACAATACCCTACCCTGAGCAAGCCTCTTCATCTCCACATAAGAACGGCAACCTACATCTGTCTGAATCTGCTTACTGTAACCGTGTCTTGGTCTTCCTCTGCGGTTTTTACTCCACACACTTCCCTCCAACGCTAAATTCCCAATTAGTTGATGTTTAAGAATGTGTCTTACCAATCTATCCCTTCTTTTAGTCAAGGTATGCCAGAAATTTCTTTTCTCCCCAATTATGTTCAGTACCTCCTCATTAGTTACGCGATCCACCCACCTAATCTTCAGCATTCTTCTGTAGCACCACATTTCAAAAGCCTCAATCCTCTTCCTGTCCGCACTGTTTATCGTCCATGTCTCACTCCTATACAAGACAACATTCCATACAAATGCCTTCAGAAAGGACTTCCTCAAGCTTAAATCAATATTCGATATTAACAAATTTCTCTTTTTCAAGAACGCTTTTCTACCCATTGCCATTCTGCATTTTATATCCTCTGTACTGCGACCATCATTTGTTATTTTACTGCCCAAGTAACAAAACTCATCTACCTCCTTTATTGCTTCGTTACCTAATCTAATTCCTTTAGCATCACCTGATTTTGTTAGACTGCACTCCATTACCCTAGTTTTGCTCTTGTTAATGTTTATCTTATATGCACCTTTCAGCACACTGTCCATTCCGTTCAATTGCTCTTCCAGGTCCTTTGCTGTATCTGACAGAATTACTATGTCGTCGGCAAAACGCAATGTTTTTAATTCTTCACCCTGAACTTTATATCCTTCATCAAATTTCTCCTTGCTTTCCTTTATAGCTTGCTCAATGTACAAATTGAATAACATTGGAGAAAGGCTACAACCCTGTCTTACGCCCTTTCCAACCACTGCATCCCTTTCATGACCAACTCTGACAACCGCTGTCTGGTTTTTGTATAAGTTGTAAATAACCTCACGCTCCCTATGTTTTAGTCCTGTTTGCTTCAGAACTTGAAAGAGTTTATTCCAATCAACATTGTTAAAAGCCTTCTCCAAATCTGCAAAAGCTAGAAATGTAGTTTTGCCTTTCCTTTAACCTATATTCTAGGATAAGCCGTAAAGTAAACCTGTCAATATTTCTGACCAACAGTGTCTCTGCTCCTTAGTAATTAAAAGCAGTGTACTATGACAATAAAGTGTTTATTTGCCGTAGATTACAGCAAAAACTGCCTTTAAAATATAGTAAGGAGCGTGCTCTATGTTGTATGTGCAGGACGCGCTGGACCCAGTGCGGGCACTGTGCTACCCGGACGCGGACGTGTTCCTGGTGGTGTTTAGCGTGGTGGCGCCTACATCTCTGCGCTCGGTGGAGAGGCGGTGGGCGCCCGAGGTGCGGCGCTACTGCCCCGACGCGCCTCTGGTTCTGGTGGGCACGCAGGCCGACCGGAGACGCGACGCCCGCCTACTGGCCGAACTGTCGGCACGGGGCCAGGCGCCCGTGTCCACCGCCAGGGCGGTCGAGGCGATGCGCGCCGTGGGGGCCGCCGCCTACGTCGAGACCTCCGCGCTCACCCAGAGGGACCTCAAGGAGGCCTTCGACCAGGCCATCGTCTGCGCGCTGCGCCGCCGGGGGCTGCTGCGGCCGCCGCCCCCGCGCCGGAAGAAGCCCTCGGGGCTGCTGTGCTGTTGTGGCCGCTAGCTGCCACGCCCACGTACTGTGCGACACTTCTGTTGGTCCGTGTTTTCATTCACCTCCGGTTACCCACCGTCACTGTGAGACTGCACTGGGTCTCACCAATCAATCTGCAGGTGCTGCCAGTTACGAAATGATTGAATGTTGTGACTAGTGTTACTGTGCTTGATTGAGAAAGGACTACATCTGCATATAAATCTTACTGTATTCTCATTTATCTCATACATTTTCCACAAAATAGTGATGTAAGACCAAGAAGACTATTCCAGTGCTTGAGGCAGCAAGAAGGCTAGGTAATCCCCAAGGACCGGTGTACATCGAAGTAGCGGCGTCTGCTGGTGTGAGCCAGCGATATATCTCGAACTGTTCGAATCGCACAATCGATTGTTCCTAGTTGTAAATATGAGTCCTTTTATTTCGACACGCAGAAATTGTCTCCGGCCAATCACCCCGTTTACATGGGCTCCCAAAACCGGATTTCGTAAACCGATTTCCCAATTCCGCTTTTGGTTTGTCATGTAAACACTCCAAAATCGATTCTGGAAATCCACTTCTCTAAAGCGGTTTTCCAGTTCCACAATCGATTTTCGTGCCCATGTAAACGCAACCGTTTTTGAAGCGTTCTTGGCTTGTTAGATTGTGTTTTTTGGTAAGAATTTTCGGCACATATGAACAGAGTGATATTTTCTAATGTTTTCTAGAGTGAGCATGAATCCGTGTATTTAAGTAAAGAAAAATAGCGATTATGCTGACTAAATAGGGGACTGAATCAGCTGTTTTTCAGCCGCCATCTTAAGTGGAATAGGAAATCCGATTCAGGCTGTGCCATGTAAACACGACAGCGAAAAACGGTTTACGAAAATCGGTTTTCGTCTTGCGGAAGATGTGTTACATGTAAACGTAGTGAATGAGAACTCGTTAGAAGTCAGCCGGGTACTTTGGTAGAATCCGTGTACATGGAAGGAAACAGCATTGCCATCGATATATATCGAATATTCGATATAGTGCTCCTGAACCGGAGATTCACGTACTTAAAAAAAAAAAAAAAAAAAAAAAAAAAAAAAAAAAAAAAAAAAAAAAAAAAAAAAAAAAAACCTTCTTGTGTAACCTATACCTAACCTCAATTTGACTTAAAAAAGTGTTCTGTAGCGTAGCCTTAAAAGGTTAGGTATAGGTTAAACAAGAATTTTTTTTTTTTTTTTTTAGTACGTGAGGGCGCGTAGCGCCAGAATCTCCGGTTCAGAAAGGTGCACCATCTGATTGGCTGACAGCTAGCGAGTTCTCATTCGCCAGAGACAATTTCTGCGTTTCGAAATAAGAACTCGTATTTATAACTAGCAACAATCGATTGTACGATCCGAACGGTTCGAGATATATCGGTGGCAGACACCAGCAGACGCCGTTACTTCGAAGTACACCGGTCCTTGGGGATTACGAAGACTATTACAGTTCATTTCCTTGTACTGCCACACCTCTCTTCAAAAGCTCTTAGAATCAGTCCCTGATTCAAGTGGCATCAAATCAAAAGACACGTATCAACTTGGAAGCAGAAATCACGGCATAATTAAAGACCGTAATTCAACCCTTCGGCTTTGACCAATAATGACATACCTGAGTCTCACAATATACACTACAAATCTACATAGACACACCAACTAGCAAAACAGACACTATCAACGAATACAAACATATGGAATAATACCGTAATACTTATGTATTGTAGATAATAAATAATTTGTGATTATGCTTGTAAATTACAATTACCACAACAGAATGTACAAAAATTTCGAGCCTTCGGCACTCACTTGCGCTCACTCTAACCATTAGAGAAAAGCTACAGATCACCTTTTAAACACAAAATTGTAATTTATAATCTATGTTCTGCTTGTGAACAAACTATTTTCTTTAACTCAGATATGACGTCTTTGGTCAAAGCCGATGTATCGTATTGTTGATTTCAATTGACCCAAAATCACTCTTAAGAAAATGTCCAATATTCACACTGCACTACACCATTATTTATGAAAACAGAAAAAAACAGAGTTGTGATTCAATAGTGACTGACACATGTTACATTGAATGCACAAAACCACTTCCTTAAACACCATATGAAGTGGGTGGAAGATCTTTACAGTGAGCATTTGGAGAAAATTTGTTATGGTACACATTGCCTTTCAAATGGATGTGAATTCCTACTAGACAAGCAGTGTACATTTTGCTGCCAAATATTCATTATCTGTCCTCCCTCCATTCCCAAGACTATCAACACCTAGAGAGCTTAGTGCAGTGCTTAATATAGAATTTCTTCTGCTCATTGCTGTTACATTGCATTAGTATTGTAATAATAGTTTTCTGTATTGGCATCAGCATTGTACAACAGCAACAGCTTTATGCATCAGTTGGTAGGATTTGAATTTTAAAGAAGAACTGATAATGAGAAATTGGTTTCTTTAGCAATAACTAAAATCTTTCCAAATCAAATATTCAATTTGTAATTTCTATTCCATAAAAGAGCCAATGCAGTTTAATATAAAACTAAGATCTAATTAGTAGTGTTTTATTATAATTTATGCATTTTGAGTTAATATTCAAGAGAAAGTTAGTTGGCCAATCGATTCAATTGTGTCAACTTTAATACTGCTCATCATTTTTCTTTGTTGTCAAGCTAAAATGATAACATATCCCAGTTTTCCTCTGCATGTATATTGCTATCTGTAGATTTTATCGTTACAGTTGAGCCACTTGAAAACTAATATACACTATACTACAATATTTAATATAGCAATGAAAGCAGATATTAAAAATTGTTAAAAAAAGTATCACCTGTAATAAAGAAGACAAACAGCAACACAAGCAGTAAAATGGGAAAACAAGCACTGAAAAATTTATAGGATATACTGAATAAGAACTAGTGTAAAAGTAGAGGACCAAAAGTACTTTCCATTGAAAGAATATTCTGCAGTATTGTATAAGTAAACGATTGAGATTTATTCTGCGATAAAAAAACGTATCATGAGCCTAACCAAACATCTTGATTAAGTGAATAACTGCTGATCTCATATCACAGCAGTTAAACTACAAAAGAAAACCAAAACTGGTACCATAATGATTTCAGATTAAATAATCAAAATGAATTATTCATAAGAGAAACAGTTTGTTTCTTTAAAACAAAGTTTGCTGATATCCAGCGCTTATTCAGCACCTTCTGGTATTTAATATTGAAAATATCTGTGTTTGTTCCCATATAGGTAATGTTCACATCTGGTTTGTTTGAAGGCTGATTTCATTTTTCAATAACAAAATACATTTCAGTCCATACACATTAGCTACAACAATAATTGTAATCTGTATAGATCTCCCACATAGGGACAGAGTCACTGTAATACTATTTCACTCAAACATTTTATTGTGTGTGAGATTTATTAATTATAAATGTGTGATCAATAGAATTAAATTACAAAGATATCAGAAAGTTCCTACGCTGTTGCTACTATAGTCCACTATTGTATTTTTTACAGATTGAACTGTAAGACTGATTAGCAGTTCACATAGTGTAGGTAACTATTTTTAAATACTATGTTAGGAGTACATATAATTATTTAATTCAATTATAAGATGGGATCATCTCTCCTTTATTGACAATTGCATGTTTGATAGTAACAGGAATAAAAGTGAGATTTTTTTTTTTTTTTTTTGTGGAACTACAAGCGAAGTGAGTATTCAACTGTATATTTTGTGACATTCTTGCAGAGGTGACTTCTCCATCCTTAATGAAGATAATGTTACAGATTTACAGCTGTAGAACCATTAGGAATATATTATTAGAAAAGAACAGAAATTTTTTGCCATACACACTTATTATTCTATCCCTAATGTATAGCTAGATGTTTGTTTAATCATTTGAAGGTATATAGAACAATCTCAAGAACAAAGCTGAAAATGAAAAGTATGGATTTCATTTGCAAAACATTATTTTCTGCTTACTACTTGTTGTTAAATAGTTTTAGCTTTTCATAAAAGTGTGATATTTATGTTGGTAGAAATCATGCAGCACAAAAGAAAATCAAATGTGCAAGTTTCATTATTTTCTCATTACTTTGATCCATATGTGTAAACAGGGTATGATACAAACATTAAAGTTGAACACTTTATATGATCGTTGTGAGCTGCAAATAGGTAGTAGTAAAAATCTTGAAGATGAAAAATGATTTGAATGATGACTACAAACAACAACAAAATCTGATTATTATTCTGAATCATATCCAAACTTGTATATCTTTCAATCTTTACAAAAAAAAAAAAAAAATAAAAAATAAAAAAAAAATAAAAAAAAAAAAAAATAAAATAAAATAAAATAGATTTCTTCCATAATGAAGCTATGGCAGCAACAGGCACTTCTGCCAAAACAAGCAATAATTTGACCAAGAAATTATTCATGCTCTCATCAGACAGTGAAAATGTAGTTTAGGATAATTGTAATATCATGATAGAAAAACAGATACTAAATAAGCATAAAATAAATAGTTTTCTAGGACTATGTGATGGTTAAGATTACATCAAACTTCTGTAAATTACAGCAGGTATCTCTTAAGGAAAATTGCAAAATTCTGAAAATGAGACTATTGTGAATAATTAATTTAATTACTAATATTCGTATCGAATAATCTCATTGTGCATGTCATATTATTTGTGATATAAACAATTAAGATGAATTGTGAAGGTATTCAGAAGCTGTGATACTTTTTATAAGTGTTGTTTGTTATATATAAAAGGTTGTTTGTACATTATTTATCTGTGCAATAAAAATACATGTGATTATTTTTATGATTTTCCTTTTCCCAAATAATGCTGTGATAATGACACATCATCCAACAAATTTGTTTGTTTACTTAATTTTCAGTTCTGTAGGTATTCTCCCAGCAGACTGCACTTTCTTTTCCTTCTTCTTCATTTTTTTTCCCCTCTTTTTTATAATCTGAAGACTGTTTTGAACATTCAAGTCATTCTTAATTGTAATTAGAGGAATCTATTCAGACAGTCCTAATGATTACAAATGTAGATGTTCTCAGTCTAAATATTTCAGAGTAGAACAGTAATTATTTCAGGTGAAATATGCAGCCAAATGAAAAGTAAGGCCTCATTCAATCCACCCACACTAAAACAATCTATAGTAATATTACTGTGATACAAAATTGTAATAAATTTGATAAGAATATTCTGTGTGTTCTGAATAGACTGAAGTGTCATAAAATAATAGTATTTACTTTATTTTTATTAAACTAAAATAGTTGGTTGATCTGTTTGCAGATCAATAAACCCTTATATTAGTTATATATAACTACAAATGAATAATAAAATATTCAGATGCAATCAAGGAAAATACCAAAAAATGCCAGAGATGAATCAGAATTATATTGATCAACTGAAATATCTCAATTTACACTCAAAAGAAAAGGAAATGTCT
This sequence comes from Locusta migratoria, assembly GCA_026315105.1. Taxonomy (NCBI): domain Eukaryota; kingdom Metazoa; phylum Arthropoda; class Insecta; order Orthoptera; family Acrididae; genus Locusta; species Locusta migratoria. The sequence continues at coordinate 146,778,019 of CM048751.1, read as the reverse complement.
GTTGGGTATATTAAAAGATTTTAAGGAAATACCATCAACAGATGACACATCAAGAAAAAGACACATATTTCTCACTGCCAACTGAGGTAAAAAAGGGTAAAATATCATAAATAGTTAACAGAATAAATTACTATACCAAAAGATCTATAGTTTCATCTATTCATGTAATTTATACGAAACAAACAACACAAATGATACACAGAAAATAAATGGGGTTCAAAACATGGAGAAAATGGTAGATCCCTCCATTTCCAATGTTACTGAACACTTGTCTGTGATTAGATTTCCTGTGTACTGAATTGTGACTGAGCAGAAGACTTCAGACTACTAGTGTTTTGTGTTCAATCAAGATACAGCAATGACAATACTGTATGCAGTACATTTGCAGCAATTACAACAAACATTCTGTCAACCATGAAGCACAGACATTGCCAAGATGGGATGGCTTGCGTGCCTCAATGATACAGATAGCCATACTGTAGGTGAAACCACAGTGGAGGGGTATCTTTTAAGAGGCCAGACAAACATGTGGTTTCTAAAAAGGGGCAGCAGCCTTTTCAGTAGTTGCAGGGGAAACAGTCTGGATGATTGACTGAACTGGCCTTGTAACGTCAACTAGTGTTGCTTTGCCATACAGTTACTGCAAACAGCTGACAGCAAGGGCAAACTGCAGTTGTTACTTTTCCCGTGGACATGCAGATATACTGTATGAATGTATGATGATATCCTCTCGAGTAAAATATTCCAGAGGTAAATTAGTCCCTCATTCAGATCTCTGGGTGGAGACTGCTCAGGAGGATGTGGTCATCAGGAAAGAGAATACTGGCATTCTACGGATTGGAGTGTGGAATGTTAGATCCCTTAATTGGGTAGGGAGGTTAGAAAATTTAAAAAGGGAATTAGATAAGTTGAAGTTAGATATAGTAGGGATTAGTGAAGTTTGGTGGAAAGAGGAACAGGATTTGTGGTCAGACGAGTACAGAATTATAAATACAAATTCAGATGGGGATATTACAGGAGTAGGTCTAACAATGAATAAGAAAATAGGAATGGGGGTAAACTGCTACGAGCAGTGCAGTGATCATATTATTTTAGTCAAGACAGATACCAAGCCAACACTGACCACAGTAGTACAAATTTATATTCCCACTAGCTCTGCCAATGCTGAGGAGATCGAAGAATGTATGAGAAAGTAAAGGAAATTATTCAGGTAATTAAGGGAGGAGAAAACGTAATTGTGATGGGAGACTGGAATTCGGTATTAGAAAAGGAAGGGAAGGAAAAATAGTAGGTGAATATGGACTGGGGAAAGGAATGAAAGAGGATGCCGCCTGGTAGAATTTTGTGTGGAACATAACTTAATCATAACAAACACTAGGTTCAAGAATCATGAAAGAGGGTTGTATACATGGAAGAGACCGGGAGACACTGGTAGGTACCAGGTAGATTTTATCATGGTAAGACATAGATTTCAAAACCAGGTTTTAAACTGTAAGACATATCCAGGGGCAGATGTAGACTCTGACCGTATCTTATTGGTTATGAACTGTAGACTGAAACTGAAGAAACTGCAGAAAGGCAGGACAATAAGGAGATGTGACCTGGATAACTTGAAGGAAACTGAAGTTCTTGAGAATTTGAGAGAGAGATTTAGGTAACAATTGATACAAATGGGGGAAAATAAAACAGTAGAAGAGGAATCGGTAGCTTCGAAAGATGAAATAGTCAAGGCAGCAGAGGACAAAATAGGTAGAAAGGCAAAATCGACAAAAAGTCCTTGGAAATCACAAGAATACTAAAATTTATCGAAGAAAGGAGAAGGTATAAAAATTGCACTAAATGAAGCAGGTAAAATGGAGTACAGGTGACTAAGAAATGAGATTGACAGGAAATGCAAAATGGCTAAACAGGAGTGGTTAGAAGTGAAATGCAAGTCTGTAGAAGTGACATTTGGAGAGAAGAAAAATTGCTGTATGAATATCAAAAACTTAGATGAAAAATCAGTTCTCAGCAAAGAAGGGAATACTTAAAGGTTGAAAGAGTATATAGAGGGCTCTACAAAGGAAATGAACTCCAAGACAATATTGTAGAAAGGGAAGAGGGAAAGATGAAAATGAAATAGGATATACCATACTGAGAGAAGAATTTGACAGAGCAAGTCGAAGAAAGGACCCTGGAGTAGATGACATTCCCTCAGAGCTACTGAAGACTCTGGGAGAGCCAGCCATGACAAAACTATTTTACCTGGTGAGTAAGATGTATGAGACAAGTGATACACCCTCAGACTTTAACACTAATTATTTACAGAGGCTGATAGATGCTGACCTCAGGGAAAATCAGTTCGAATTCATGAGAAATATAGGAACATGGGAGGCAATACTTACCTTATGACTTACCTGGTAAAATATAGGGAGCAAAGGTTATTTACAACTTGTACATTAACAAAACAGCTGTTATTAGAGTTGAAGGGCATGGAAGGGATGTAGTGGTTGGGAAGGGAGTAAGACAGAGTTGTAGCCTTTCTCTAATGCTATGCAATTTGTACATTGAGCAAGCTGTGAAGAAAAGCAAAGAGAAATTTGGGAAAGGAATTACAGTTGAGGGTGAAGAAATAAAAACATTACATTTTGTTGGTGACACTGTAATACTGTCAGAGACAGCCAAGTACCTGGAAGCGCAATTGAACAGAATAGACAGTGTGTGGAAAGGAGTGGGTAAGATGGACATTAACAAGAGCAAAACAAGGGTAATGGAATCGGGCGACACTGAAGGAATTAGATAAGGTGACGAAAAACAAAAGGTTGTAAATGAGTTCTGTTTCTTGGGCAGTAAAATAAAATTATGATCACAATACAGAGAATATAAAATGCAGAATGGCAATGGGAACAATTGTTTTAGAAAAAGAGAAATTTGCTAACATTGAATATTTGTTTAAGTGCAGGGCATTTGTGTTGAGTGTTGCCTTGTACAGGATTGAAACTTGGATGATAAATAGCTCAGACAGGAAGCAGCTGAAGACTTTTGAAATGTGGTGCTACAGAAGAGTGCCAAAGACATGGTGGGTAAATCATGTAACTAATGAAGAGGTATTGACTAGAATTGGGGAGAAAAGGAATTTTTTGCTAACCTTGACTAAAAGAAGGGATCATTTGGTAGGACACATACTTAGACACCAAAGAATCATAAATACAGCATTGGAGGGAAGTGTGTGGGTGGAAAAATCACAGAGGGAGACCAAGAGATGAATATAGACCTAATACAGATGGATGTAGATTGCCATTGTTATGAGGAGATGAAGAGGCTTGCTCAGGACAGACTCACCAGATTGAAGACTACAGCATGTGTCAACAATGGTTTTTGTTTTGAAATGAGAAAATGAAAAAGTATGGGGCCATTTTGGGTACCACTTAGAAACATTGTAACACCAGAAGCTTACGCTGGTTGTAAGTGCCTTAATTTGACAATGCATATTATATACTAGGTTTGATTTTACATTCAGTAACAGACAATCATTGAACAAAATTTTAAGGAAATCATGAAATCATCTGTATGGTATAGTCACAAATTGTTCTGTACAATTCATGTTAGCAAAACATTGAAGCAATTTCTGCCATATCTCATCATTAATAAACAAAATCATAATACTTAGCCCTACATATCCAGTCTTACATGCAATTGTTTAAAATCATGGAACATTATCACTGATACACAAAGTTACACCACTAACTAACAAAGTTTGAAAAAAAGTGTTGCTTCTAATGGGCAGTGAAATACAACACTATAATTAGCTGTTATGCCTTTATACCAACATGAAATTATGGATTCAGCCACCTAGGATTGTTTGTTGATGAAATGAACTCCATCAACCTACAGTGATCATAAGCAAGAACATTACCAACACTAACCCACTATTGATATAATCCTTTACAGATGATAGCAGTGCCACTTGTTAGTCAGACACACACATGGTGCATGTATAACAATGATTATGCTATCCCTGTAAAGAATGTGGAATGTGCCTAACCAATCAGGGTTTGATCGAAGCATATGGATTGGAGGCTCAGCATGAACATTTTAGAGGAATGCTGTGATGGGTGTATTTAATAAGTGGTAAAACCAAGATAAATCCATGTTCAAATATTGATGAGTTGGGCGATCATCCTTCATTCCTGAAGTCAGATGTGGTGAGCTAGGCAGACTGGTAAAACAGTATAGGCAGTAAAGTGTGACAGAAATAACAGGTTTTATTGATGGAAAGAGTACAAGTGTGGCTGAACACACAGTGCACCAGCTACCTTTAACAATGGGCTTCCACAGCTGATGTCCCACGCATGCGGCAAAAACACCACAACATTGGTAATTTCAATTGAATTGGTGATATGATCATCATGAATGGATATTGAATATTGATGCAGTCCAGAGTGTTGCATGGTCCAATGGATTCTGATACCTTTTTCATGATGACAGTGGAGGGTGAGAATTCATCGTCTTCCAAGCAAATTTCCCCTTGACAGTTCTACTGCAGAACGCAGAAAAGCTGGTGACAGCTCAATTATGCTTTGGGGAACATTAGTGTGGGCATCCACAGGTACAGTAGAGTTTTTCGCACAAGGAACTATGATGATCAAAAAGTATCATCACTGTTTGCAAATCATGTGCATCCCTTCATGACACTCACATTTTCCAACAGCAGTGGCATTTTTCAATAAGATAATGTGCCATCTCATGAGACAAGAAGGGTGATGGAGTGGTTTGAGGAGTACAGGGGTGAGTTGCAATTGATATGTTGGCCAACCAACTCATCAGATCTAAACCTGATCAAACATTTCTGGGTTGTGACTGAATGCGGCATCAGAGCTCATTGCTACTCCCCACCACTTTCCATGAAATTTACAGGAACTATGTGACTTCTGTGTATAGAAGTAGTGCCAACTGCCTACAGCATCCTACCTAGGCCTCATTGCTTCCACAACAAAAGTGTTATCACTGTTATTTGTGACAAAGTTGACATACAAGTTGTTGGTAAGTGGTCATAATGTTCTGGCTGATCAGCATATATGTTAACATATTGATGGAAATGTGATATTGGATAGGTTATTTACCCTCACAGATAGCATCAGGAATCTGACTAAGCAATTTTCTTGTTGGAATATGTCTTAACTTATTGCTATCTGCTTGCTGATGAATCACTTGCACTTATTGGAACAATTTATAAGAATGATAAGTCTATAGAATGTGTAACAAACACAGTGTTTAAGGATTTTTGTAGATTGTCGATTAACAAAAAGAACAAAATTAGTATGTTATGTTTTTAGGATCTATCATTAGTTTGTAACAGTAAACACGGATGAATTTTTAAATTAAAGAAAAGGCTGTAAGAATATTAAATAGAAGTGATCGTCAGGCTCCTTGTAAACAACTATTTAAAATACTAGGGTGAAAATATCTTACAAACTACTATACAAATCAGGAAAAACTTTCCTAAGTATTTCTCTTATAGTTAGATACACAATCATATAGCAAAAGCCAGTTTCTACTTACATTTATTGAGGAAGAAAACTGAAAACTGGTGCTTAGCAACACAATAATCATTTGTTTGCAGCAAGGATTATAGAAAAACACATCTCTGGTGTCAGAGATTTAAAGTCAAGTTATTAAATAGAATTGTATATAAAACACAAATAAATCATTGTTTCTTTTTAATGGTGGAAACCTTGTTATTTGTGATAAAGTTGACAGGTTATGGGCCCAGGCACACTATTGTGGAATTTAAGGCATTTGAAGACACACAGTTTGCGTATTTTTCCATATATGAATAAAGTGAAAACTTTGAAAGTAACATACTGTAACTTTCGTATATTAGATTACGTAACGTGTGGATTCAGTTTGCGAATTTCGAATATGGATTCGACAAGAGTGATTAACATTGGTTTACTGGAAGGGCAATCAAACTGGAATACATGGAAGTATAAAGCAAATGTGTGTTTACATGGTATTCCTGGAGCACTTGATGTCATTGAAGGTAGGTTGGTTAACCTTGCAGAACCTGCAGAAGGCACTACAGCTCAAGAAAAAGAAACACCTATAAGAATGCATTAAACAATTATCTTAAGGCTGACAGCAATACTTTGTGTTTATTAATATGACAGAAGAAATATTGCAGAAAATGATGTATCTTAATACTTCTCGTGAAGTGTGGGCAGAACTGCATAAATTATTTGATGGTGTTTCTGAAGATAAAGTTTATGACCTTTGTTTACAATTTTTTGGATTTGTGAAACATTCAAATGATGATGTAGCACCTCATATATCGAAGCTGAAAAATGTGTGGAATGATTTGAAGCAAGAAATGGCCAAAGATGTAGGAAATAATCCAGAATTACCTGATTTATTTTTAATTTGCAAGATTTTAGGCACTCTATCAGATGAGTATTTTTCATTTAAATCAAGTAGGATGCTTATGTCAAAAACTGATAGGACTGTTGACAACTTGACAACTCAACTTTGCACATATGAGAAAGCTTTGTCAAGTAAAGGCGGAGATTTTACGTCTCAAGAGGCACATACAAGTAATTCATCTCAACAAATTTCTAGGCAACCACAGCAGCAAGGTGTTATTTTAAAATTGGTGAGGTCACTAAACTAATTAGCATTTGTGATAGTTATGGAGGACTATTTAAATTAATGATAAGAAGTCTTAAACCTCCTATTCCTGCTGGAGTTATTGAAATAAGCCAAGAAAACTTACTGCAGTTGTATCATGAAAGATTTGGACACCAAAATAAGTGACATGTCAAGATGTTGATCTCTAAGATGTTAGGCATAAATATGGGACTGTACTCTGAACTATGTGAAGGTTGTGTTTATGGTAAAGCACATCGACTTTCATTTGCTACTCGGAAGAGAGCAGCTGAAACAGGAGAGCTGATTCATACGGATGTATGCGACCCCTTTCAGAACACCACATCTGGGTATCGCTATTTTGTTTTCTTCAAAGACGACTGCAGTAAATTTTGTACTGTTTACTTTGTTAAGGCAAAATCAGAAGTTCCTAATAAACTAAGACAATTTATAACTGAAACAAAGACTGCTGGGCATACAATTAAAAACCTCTTAAGTGATAATGGAGGAGAATTCAACAATGAACAGACAAGGGAGATTCTACAGAAGGAGGGCACAATTCAATGTTTTACTATACTATACACTCCACAGCAAAATGAGTGCATCGAAAGGGAAAATCGTACTCTTGTTGAAACGGCCAGGGCTGTGATGCATGCTCATGAAAACATTCCTTAGTCATTCTGCAGCATACATTCTTAATCAAATGGGGCCTTCTAGTATTGAAGGGATGTTTCCATACGAAATATGGCATGGAAAGAAGCCCGGTTTGAAGCATCTGAATGTAATAGGATCTAAATGTTATGTTCATGTTCCAAAACATTTAAGGGTGAAAATGGATCAAAAAGCAGTAAAAGGGATTCTGATTGGCTATGACCATGATGATGGTTTCGAATCTGGTGTGAAGAAAAACGTCAGCTGATGAGACCACATGATGTTATTTATGAAGACAAAATTATGCAAAATGAAAGCCCAGTAGTTCCTATGGACCTTGATTTCTCTCATCATAAGTGTCAAGAGTCGTCACAAGAAAGTGAGAACAAAATGGAATCTAGTTTTCCAAGAGAAAATGATTTCTGCAGTTATGATGATTTACACAGTGAAATTGAAGAGGTATTAGAGCAATCTGACACTGAATCAATTAGACCACAGCTGCATGACTGTTCAACATTAAAATGTCCTAAAAGGTTTCCATGACTATGCAATGCAGTTAATGACTCAGAGGAACCAGAATTATATTGTGAAGCTATGAATTCAAGTCAACAAGATGACTAGAAATCATCCATGGATCAAGAAATGGCAGCACATCAAGATAATGGAACTTTGACCTTGGTAGATTTACCTCCTGGAAAAAGAACAATTACTTGTAAATGGATTTACAAGTTGAAGACAAATGCTGATGGGTCAGTTGTGAGATTCAAAGCTAGTCTGGTTATCAAGAGATTTTCTCGAAAGAAAGGGATTGATTATGAACAAACTTACAGCCCTGTGGCAAAGATGTCTACTATTTGAACATTTCTCAGTATTGCAGCCCCAGAGAAAATAAATATTGCACAAATAGATGTGACTACTGTTTTTTTTATGGAGACTTGAAGGAAACAATATTTATGACACAGTCTGAAGGTTATAGTGATGATTCTGGAAAAGTATGTCAGTTAATGAAAAATCTGTATGGTCTAAAACAGGCACTCCATTGCTGGAAGGAGAGATTCGCTAATTACATTTTGAAATTAGGATTTAAGAAAAGTGAAGCTGATCCCTGCCTTTTTACAAGAGAAAGGTTCTTCCAAAATTTTCTTTGTACTCTATGTTGATGATGGCTTAATTGCAGCAAACAATGATAGTGAACTTAAGCAGTTTATTGAAAATCTTGAGAGAGAATTCAAGATTAAATCAACCCTGAATCATACTTCTTTGGACTGGAAATTGACAGAAAAGTAGATGGTTCTATTCATTTAGTCAGACTCACTATGTCGAGAAGGTTTTGGAACATTTTGGCATGAGTAACTGCAGAGGTGTTACAACTCCAATGACCAAGGATGACAATGTGGAACGGAGTCCTGTCAACACTGAATCCTTACAGGCAAACAGTTGGATCCTTGATGTACTTGACGTGTGCGACAAGACCAGACATAGCATATGCTGTTGGAGTAGCATCTAGAAGTCTTGGAAGTCCAACTGAGCAGGAGGTAATATGAGTGAAAAGAATATTTCGCTATTTGAGAGGCACATACGACTATGGATGTATTTACAAAAGTGGCAAAGACAAATGCATTCTCGAATGCTTCAGTGATGCTGATTATGGAGGTGATTTAAAGACTGGGTGATCTACCTCAGGTGTTCTTTGTTTGTACTGTGGTGCACCTGTCAGTTGGTTGAGTCAGTGACAAACTTCAGTTGCAATTTCTACTACAGAAGCTGAAGTTGTAGCAGCAAGTGAAGCGGCACGAGAAATTGTTTGGGTCAAGAGACTTTTAACTGAACTTGGTCAGCTAAAGGAGTCAAAACCTTATCTACCAGTGGACAATGAAGCAGCTGTTCAACTGGCACTCAATCCTCAATTTCATCGACGGACAAAACATATCCGTCTCAGACACTTTGTTCGAGAGCTAGTTGCAGATGGTGAAATAGTAATTTCAAAGGTAAGTTATTAAATAAGGGGGAGTGTATAAGTTTTGGGTTTTATGTACAATTCTATTTAGTAAGTTGACTTTAAATCTCTGACACCAGAGATGTGTTGTTCTATTATCCTTGCTGCAAACAAATGATTATTGCGTTGCTAAGCACCAGCCTGTGTAAAGTTGTGTTTCTTAATGTTCTGTTTAAAAATAAATCAATGTTTCTTTTTAATGGTGGAAACCTTGTTATTTGTGATAAAGTTAACAAAACAGCATTTTCTATCAGTGAATAAATTGTACAAAGAAAACTAAGGATATTAAAATGTGAATCAGTTCAGGAAGGTGACTAAAATATCCTTCGTGAATAATGCATACCACACAGTTAAAGATTACTTACAGGAGCAGTGGAGAACTAAGCATGTTTGAGGCCCGGGTGGCAATACAAAATTAATTTCACTCCTTTGCTCCCATCACCCACCCCTCAAAGAAAAAAAGGCAGTACAGAGCTGCCAACAATAGTGAATGTTTGCCCCCCTCCCCCCTGTTACTGTCTACTTTGTCACATAAACTTACAAATTGTAATTATATTGGCTTTCAGGAAAAAAAAAAAGAGAAAAAAGTTTGTAAATTACATGTTGAAGTGTGAGGTTCTGGCTATTAACCAAGAAAAATATGCTTATCTTATAGAGAGGGGGAAAAAAGAAAAAAAAAAACGTTTTAAGGAATAAAACCTTAGCACTGTATGAAGTGAAGGTACATTTATTTGTGCCAGTAAATAGTAGCATCTTATCTGACTTCTCAGAGGATTGGTTGCTCTTCCTGTGCTGGTAAAAAAGGTAAAGAGCTTATCTGATAACATCACTGGTAAGGATTTTTTTTGTTCCATCTTCTTCTTCACATCCAATTAAAGCACTTCTGTCACAAGGAGCACAAAATAATAAATGTGTAATTGTGTCCATAACTACAGGATTTAGTCTCATAATTGTCCCTCATTTCTGATGTTTTACACATACTGAGCACCTAGATGATGAAAAACCTTGCCTTCTATTTGTTCACCCTCCGGCAAACGTGGTGAGGTGGTGCAATACACTTCTGCAGGGTGGCCCAGCATGTGGCATTTTTAGGCCGCACTATCTCAATTCAGCAAATGGATCTTACCGGTAGGTCTCTGCATTTGTATAGGGCCTTGAACTCAGAATGCCTCTTATTTAATGAACATATTTTGGCGTTGTTTAGAATGTGATTCTAAATAGCCAATTCCTGCAGAGTCTGCACACGTTGAATCCCTCAAATATTTGAAGTCACCCAGAATGAGGCTCCCAGGGTAGGTGTGCCCCCCCCCCCTCCTCCTTCCTCCACAGTCTGCCACTATGTCAGAGTAACAGTTAATAGCAAAAAGTGAAGGTGCCGATGCCTTGCACATTATGTTATCACTATGTAATGATTTTTATAGGAGACTTGAGCGCCAAGATCTATAGTGTGTAATAGTAATATCTTCTCATGTATTGAATTAAATATCTCATTTACCATGATTGGTAACTGCTTCAGTAGACACAGAGGAGGACATGTAAACATGTATGGGGCATCACTGTAAGTTTACTGGCCAGGATTTAGTTTTCTGAATAGACTGGATATAAAGCAGTAGTCATTGCAGTATTTTCATGATCCAGATGTTGTTAACCCAGATGATCCTGTTGTCCTTCCATAAGGATTGTGTTAAGTAAATTGTTTCTTTTGGACTCAAAACACTCTGCCCTACAATGGACTTTCACTTAAATGTTGATCATTGACATGAATATATGCCTACTACCAGTCATTGTTTTAGTACACTATTCTGTGTTAGTTGTCTATGGAGCTAGGGCTTCAGAAGCAATGTATGAGTTAACTCATGCTTTGCCTGTGTAAGTACATACACACCAATTTTATTTTTATTATTCAGAAACATATGGATGACTTTACAACTAAAATGTCATATTTAATATGTATTATTAGTGTTTTCGTTTTTAGTTTGTTTGAGAAGTACAACCTATTATACAGAGAGTTAGGGTGCAGTTCGTGTAAAATCAGTGTTACAGTGTTTGAACTACCTATTAGTGATGTACACTACAGGCCATTAACATTGCTACACCTAGAAGAAATGCAGATGTTAAACGGGTATTCATTGGACAAATGTATTATACTTGAACTGACATGTCATTACATTTTCACTCAATTTTGGTGCATAGATCCTGAGGAAATCAGTACCCAGAACAACCACTAATGGACTTGATATGCCTGGGCATTGAGTCAAACAGGTACAGATGACCATGCAGCTTCAACACGATACCACAGTTCATCAAGAGTAGTGACTGGCGTACTGTGATGAGCCAGTTGCTTGGCCATCATTGACCAGACATTTTCAATTGGTGAGAGATCTGGAGAATGTGCTGGTACAGAACCTGCATCATGCAGTTGTGCATTATCCTGCTGAAATGTAGGGTTTCGCAGGGATCGACTGAAGGGTAGAGCCACAGGTCGTAACAACTGAAATGCAACGATCACTGATCAAACACGAGGTGACTGAGATGGCATCTCATATCATCACGCTGGGTGATATGCAAGTATGGTGACGATAATACAAGCTTCCAATGTGCGTTCACCGTGAAGTCTCCGAACATGGATGCGACCATTATGATGCTGTAAACAGAATCTGAATTCATCCAAAAAAATGATGTTTTGCCATTCGTGTACCCAGGATCGTCGTTGCGTACACCATCGCAGGCGCTCCATTCTGTGATGCAGCATCAAGGGTAACTGCAGCCATGGGCTCCGAGCTGATAGTCCATGCTGCTGCAAACGCCGTAGAACTGTTCGTGCAGATAGTTGTTGTCTTGCAAACGTCCACACCTGTTGACTCAGGGATCAAGACGTGGTTGCGCGATTCATTACAACCATGCAGATAAGATGCCTGTCATCTTAACTGCTAGTGATACGAGGCCATTGGTTCGATCACGGCATTCTGTATTGCCCTCCTGGACCCACTGATTCCATTGTCTGCTAACAGTCATTGGATCGCGAAAATGCGAGCAGCAATGTTGCGATACGATAAACCGCAATCGCGATAGGCTACAATCCAACCTTTATCAAGTTGGAAACATGATGGTATGCATTTCTCCTCCTTACATGAGGCATCACAACAACATTTCACCAGGCAACGCTGGTCAACTGCTGTTTGTGTAAGTGACACTCTAAACACCATCCTCATGACCTAGGTTGTGAATTACCTTCCCCTTCCATTCTCATCCTTTTTTTTCTTCCCTTCTCTCCCACCTGAAGAAGTAACTGTGTTCCAAAAGCTTGTCCTTTTTCTTTGTTCTTCATTTGTGTCACTATCGGTGGTACAGCATAATGGTAAGTACTGGCCAACCAATCCATCTCTTTTGATAGATAAATAATTTAGCCTATTATGGGAGCACCAGTTCTGATTATTTGTAATATGGTTAAAAAGTTGGCAAGTACCCTCATTCTCATAATTTGTCTTTCGATTTAAAAGAGGGCATGCACCATAGTTTGGAAATTGGAATATTAAGCTATGTTTACGCATATCGCAAAAAAATAATCAGCGTAGTACCACCATCTCAACATCAACATGTGCAGTGGCTAAGTATGCTTCTATCTGTGAAAGGTTGAGCATCATACTGCCACTTGCTTGCTAGTTATAACATAAGGATATGAGCAACAGTAGGTTCTGTCAAGTATGAAGTGCATGGTGTTATAAGATTTCTTTGTCTGAAACATCACTCAGCAGGCAAAATGTATCATGAATTGCAACCTGTTTCTAGTGCACACATTATGAGTGTAGTTGTTGTCCATAAATGGGTACAAATGGATAAAAAAGGATCAAACATTCTTTATTCATGAAAGCAGAATACTTTTACTTGCAGTGATGAACAAACCCCTCAGGGGGATCAGCATTAAATTGCTGAGTACAGGCTTGATGAACTCAGGATCCCTGAGCTGGGGACTAGTACGTGCTGCCAACCTGCAGTATACATCTACATGGATACTCTGCAAATCACACTGAAGTGCATGGCAGGGGGTTCATCTAACCACTTTTAGATATTTCTCTATAGTTCCACTATCTAGTAGCTCACGGTAAAAAGGAACACCTAAATCTTCCTGTTTTTGATCTGATTTCTCTTCTTTTATTATGATGGTCATGTCTCCCTATGTAGGTGAGTGCTAACAATATATGTTCACATTCTGAAGAGAAAATTGGTGCAAGAAATTTCGTAAATAGATCTTGCCGCAACAAATAACTCCTTTATTTTAATGATTTCCACCTCAACTTGTGCATAATATCCATGACACACACTCCCCCTATATCATGATAATACAAAGTGAGCCGCAATTCTCTGAACTTTCTTTAAATCGTCCGTCAGTCCCACCTAGTGTGGACCCCATAATGCGCAACAATACTCCAATAGGATGCACAAGTGTAATGTAGGAAGTTTCTTTAGTAGAACTGTTACATCTTCTAAGTGTCCTGCCAATCAAATGTAGTCTTTGGTTTGCCTTCCCTACAATATTTTCAATGTGTTCTTTCCAATTTAAGTTGTTCGTAATTGTTACTCCTAGGTATTTAGTTGAATTTACAGCCTCAAAGTTTGACTGATTTATCAAGTAACTGATGTTTAACTGATTTCTTTTAGTGGTCATATGGTGACCTCACACTTATCATTATTCAGGATCAACTGTGTGATGCGGTGGTGCAAAGTTATGTATCTCAAGGAATGGGGATCATGGCTTGACCAATCAGGTCACAAGGAAGGAAATAACTCTATAAAGACTCACTCAATCACAAGGTGTGCTATTTGCTGATGGTTTGCATGGCTTTTAAGGTGAACTAGACCAGTGGCACTCAACCTGCGGCCTGTGGGCCACTTGTGGCCCGCCGACCTTTTCTGAGTTGCCCGGCAAGCTAGTCATCCAGTATTCAAAATTTCACAGTAAAAATCTCTAATGAATGGCTGATAAAAATGGGCGAGATGCTTACAGCAAAATCAACGAAGCCAGTGCCCCGAATTTAAGCAGCACATTCTCCACAACATACGTCATTTGTTGTGAAGCAGGCCCAAATGACTGGAGCACTCGAGTGTTTGCACGCCCCATGTAGCCCCGGTGCTTTCCCCCTCCCTGTCATCCCCAGGTGGCAGCTGTGGCAGTTCGGACAGCGCTCGCAATTGCTTCCTTTTCAATGTGCTGAAGTACCTGTTCTGAATCCTGTCAAGCGTCACACTGTTAATCTGGCTTGCGAGCGTTCAGCATGAGCAAAAAAGGTTGGGATACAAGTATGCCATTCTTGATGCTTACTGGGAACATTCATATCTGTTTGTATAGTGTGTTGGGAAAGCACTGTGCTTAATATGCAACTCAACCGTAAATACCAAAGCACCGCGAGTGCACTGTCACTACATAAACAAACTCTTTACAACACACTAGGGGCAAGGTAAGAATAAATTAATCGGTACTAAGCATGACTGTGCTGAAAGTTTCAAAATGCAGCTTTGGCTATCTACAAGTTAGCATCAATAAAAAAAATTTGGACAGTTTTCCCTCTAAAATCCTTGAATTTACATAATTTACAGACATTGCGGAAATAATCTGAATATGGGTTTTTAAAAAGTAAAACAAGTAAAACCTTCACTCTGAGTTTTTATGAGGCCTATTTCTGTATGCCCACAGGATGGCCCATCAAGAGTCTGATTTGAGTTGACAGTAATACCATGCGATTCAGTTGTGACAAATTGCTTTTACCATTACATTGGTGATTTGATTTAATTTTATGAAGACAGTATCTGTAAAAATGTTATATTTGAAAACTTAAAAAAGGCATTACAAATTGTTGTTTTTTTATAACATGTCTCTGATGTTCAGAGCTTCTTGTGGTTTTGATGAACCAGTGTCACCTAGATGGCACTGGCTAGAGTCCCTTGCTGCAGATGGACAGAGCTCGAGTTCGGTGAGCGCGGAATAAGCAGATGATTTTCACAGGATAATTGATACATCACTGTAAACTGATGTGGGCTGTCCCTATTGGATGTGATGCACAGATGCCAGAACTCCAGGACTGTTAACACACTGTCTTATTAACTCCCAATGCAAACAGAGGGGCGTTGTAAGTCAGTGGTATTGTAGATCCAATTTGAAAGAAGAGCTTTTTTTCTTCGAATTATGCTCCATGACAAGTCTGTTCAGCCATTTAAATTACAGCAGCAAAGTTAAGTAAGATTATTTACCGTCAGCTTTTTTAATGGATAACTGTCACATCAAGTTAGGTAGTACCAGGTTGTAGAGTTCTAAATAAAAGGCATCTGACAGCGTCTATAGCAGAAGATTTAAGAGTTAATTCAAATTTAAGCAAACAACTCTCAAACACTGTCTTTTATTTACTTTTGAAACATGAGCAGGTGAGTGTCAACAACTGTATGAAGTTATCTAAGCAAGATTTTTACTAATTTTTAATACTTGAATGTATCTTACACAGTAGTTGTGAATATATGTATGTTTTATGTTATATCTGCTATATTATGATTTGGTGCCTGTTACTCATTGCATTGAAAGCTTCAATAATATATAACAATCACAGGACATTGTTGCATTCTGAGTAGTGAGTAGATATAAAATTGGTCCCACCTTTGCAAATATGATACCTTAACAGGCAATTATTAGGAGAAGAAAAATACTAAAAGTCAGATGAATACATAAGGCCTTTCTTTTGAAAGAACAGACATCACACAATATATAAGTTGTATTTACATGCGATGATGGCATTTTGGGCTCCAGGCTTCATCACTAACGTGATAAAATCGTTGGATCTCGTGTGGGAATGCCTGATGGTGAACTGAGGAATATGGTCGAGGAACGTTACTTTAGTGGCGTGGGACTAGTGAGAATTTTGGGCGGATGAGACACGCTCTCTGGATAGACAAGAAGTTAAGGCGACTGCTGGCCCAAAGTTTGTAATCGGTTAATACACGTCAACATAATATTTTATCCCGAAGTCTTCAGTTCTTTCCAGCGCTAAGATCACAGGGTGCAGCAATGAATATCAATTTCTTCTTAAAAATGTTTCATTTTTTTATATCAGGTAGAGCAATATGTTTTACTTAATGTGCTTTATTTCAATTGTACGACAACACACAAATATAAATTCAGATACTGAAGGTGATATTTCAAGGCTGCACAATACAGTTGCAAATTAACGTTTAATGTAAACTTCCTTTAAATTGTCCGTAAAGTGACGCTGTAACATTTAATCAAGTTAACTTTTTTAGTAACGGGTTAATGATTAATGAAGTTAACCTTTTAGTTAACGCTGTCCAGATCCAGCAAGTACCATAGTGGCAGTTCACAGAAATTTGTCGCCCTGCCTGACTTGAAATAAAAATCACTAAATGTCATATTCCATTGATTAACTTTGTAACTAAACATAATTGCTTGGAAGTGGCTGGCAAAAGGTTGCAGCAGAGTTTCAGATGGCCTCTTAAACTGTTTAAGTTCCTACATGTCTTTCTTTGAAATTAATTATGATGTGTCTAAAGAGCAAGTGCACAAATTCTAAAAAACTAAGGAAATATTATTAACAATATGTTCAGCTATATTTCAAAAAGCAACGTACTCTTATATTAACAGTAATACACTAAACAGGTTTTGATGATAAAACAAGTGTGTGTTGTTATTTCACAGTGTTATTTTGTCCTGTGATTATGTTGTGGCCCACTTGAAATAACACTTTTGAGAATTTGGCCTGAGGAGGAAAAAAGTTGAGTATGGGTGGTCTAGGTGGACATATAGTTCCCTAGCCACTTGTGGGACTGAGATGGATCCTTCAACATTTTCCTTTGCACCTCCAAACAGGATGGGTATACCATTGTGGGGGGAGAGAGGGGAGTATGAACACCCAATCTAACAAGAGAGCTAAGTTAGCCAGTCCTCGGTATTCGAGAAGTACTTCACAGAGATTTTGGAACAGTAATAGAACACAGGCAACTAGCCAAAATGTGATTTTGCCAAAAAAGGCAGCTTTGAAAATTTTTTTAATGTTTTACATTCAAACAACTACATAATAGGACACTATTAGTTGAAATGTCCAATTCTCAATTAGTAACAACCTGCAGAAAGCCAAAAGTGTTGGTGAATATTCCATAAAAGCAGAATTGCACAGCACCTTAAATTACAGTAATGGCATAGTTACAACCAGGGATCTAGTGCATAATCTGACTGCATTGAAAGTTGAGTGGGGTCAGAATGGCATAAGGGTGGATGCGGAGTTAATAAATTCTGACTCCTTCATCCTCACCTTCAATAGCCCGAAACTCCCTGAACATGTCAAAGGAGGCTTCCTTCATTTAAAAGTATGACCCAGTTCCTCAAAACCAATACATTGCTGTAAGTGTCAGCACGTTGGGGATGTATTGGCAGCATTACCTGTGACGTCATGATGGAGTTAACTTGTTTACCACCTCCCAAGTGCATCAAATGCTCTGGAAAACAAATGGTTTGGTGCAGCAACTGCAGGAGAACAAAATTAAGGAAATCAAAACAAAAAATGCATTTCCTATGCTGAGGTCAAGATCTTTAAAGCCATGCAGCCAACTGCAATTGCCACCTCTTTTACTGCTGTTACCCACAAACCTGTTGGCCAAGTTGATGCTACAACACAAACAGAGGTAGTTAGTGTCAGCATAAATATCTGAATTTGTCAAGGCACCTGTTAGGTTGCAGTATATTAAAAATAGCCACTGGTGTCAACATTACAGATTTGTCGGCAACCTGCCCGGCAGAGACTGCTGGTTAGCTCTTGGCATCTTCAATGCCAGAGGCTACTCGTAAGGTGAGCACTGCCCCTTCTTCTATTGCTGTCACTGCACATCTTTTTGGGACTCCATTATTAAAGAATCTGTGGAAATACATGTCACAAAAAATCTGATGAACCGGAACAGTGGCTACCAGCTTCATAAAGTGTGGAATCTTGTTATCTCTAAAATTTGCTCAGATCGAAGACAGAAAATGCCGACATTGGCTGTGAGAGGCAATGCAGGGGACAGCTGAATTCTCCAAGGGTGAGGGCACTGTCTGCTGCAGCCGGTCTGCTTACAATGTTTTGATGCACGTGCTGTAATCGCCAAGTTTTCTATATATTTAGCAGAACACTGGACACTCTCATCAGTTTTCCATGACATATGGCTACCAGGTGTCTGGCCTAAATATTGTGTGATGTATTAGACCACGACTGGCTGCATACCCAAAACTTTTATGAACATTCTATCTGCCGGGAAAATTTTAAAGTTCACACCAGAGCATGATTTTTAACATATATTTAGTACTGAATAATATTGTGATTCTTGGTGTGTTTTGTCATATACTGTAGCAGTACAGTGAACATTCTGTATTTTGGTACTTGCCATTTTTTGTCCACTAATTAAAAATATCATAATATAGTCTTTCAGGTATAGACCTTTATTTGTGTTTACAGGTTGGGGATGTCAAGCAGAAGTGTGTTAGGAATAAATTAGTTATGACAGGAAGGCCTTTAATGTGGTCTTAACTTAAGGGCTGAATCAGTGTTGGAAAGTGTGATGGAGTTATATCAAACACACAAGGAATCCTTAAGTAAGCTGGTCACCATCACACCAGAGTTGGTGAGGGAGGAGAATGCAGGAAGTAATGCCTGCTTATCCTTGATCAGCAACATCAGACAACAAGATAAGGTGGGGTGCCAGGAATAAGATACTGACACATTGGTGTAGAGTGTATGGGTAATCATTGCTTATATGCTGCTATCTGTTTGCACCTGGTTGAGGAATGAACTGCCTTTTCCTCTCATCAACTGAGGTAGCAGCTGGTCAAATAATATCTACATCTACATACATACTTCGCAATCCACTGTAAGGTGCATGGCAGAGGGTACACTTTACCACTACTAGCATTTCCTTTTCTATTCCACTCCCAAATAGAATAAGGAAATAAAGAATGCCTATATATGCCTCCGTACGAGCCCTAATTTCTCTTATCTTGTCTTTGTGATCACTAAGCGAAATGTAAGTAGTGGTTAGAATTTATGGAAAACTTGTCAAGGTGCAAGAGTTGTTAAAGATTATTTCATAGTGATATCTTCGATATAATCAGGCACATGATATGTAAACTTTGTATTGGTGAGTTTCCCAAGCCCGTGATATTATGGGTGGCAAAATGGTTAAGTATGAGTTTTATTACTAGGGTGTTACCAGTAAGTGTTGAACCACACCAATATATGTAAGTATTGTACAGTTAGTGTAGGAACACAGATCAAAATTTGGATACATGGAAGGGATTACAGTGTGTGTGTAGTGGAATGAAAAATCATCGCCGGCCGCAGTGGCCGAGGGGACTAAGGCGCTCCAGTCACGGTCTTCACGGCCACTACGGTCGGGGGTTCGAATCCCCCCTCGGGCATGGATATTTGTGCCGTCCTAGTTCGTAAGTAGTTCATAAGTAGTTTGTAAGTTTAGGGACTGATGACCCCGCAGTTAAGTCCCATAGACTATACAAACATTTGAAACATTTTGAAAAATCATCAGGATCAAGGTAGGGCACTTGTAAGAGATAGAAAAGTGGCAACTATTAGGAGTATTTCAAACTATTCTCACTGAAAAACTAGGAATAATCAACAGGATAGAATATCAGATTATCCAGCCCAACATTGATTAGGCAGGCTCCCTACAGGCTCTCCCTACCCAAGTTGTGTGAACTACACAAGCTTGTTTGTTAATCAACTCTTGAGACGTAGAGTGATTTGGCCATAAGTATCTCCTTATCTCTTAAAGTTTTAGGTAATTTGAAGTTTCAGTGTGTTTTCAATTATTTGTATGATGTGGTCATTTATAGTGCTAATCTTAAGGTATATTTGGCCCATCTGTAACAAGTCTTGATGTGGTTGAAGGTGATGATGGAATTCACTGTGAAATGTAACAACATCACTGTTGCCAAGCACAAGATTTGCTCTTTAAAGGGGTCCCAAATTGTTCAGTCATGGAGTAGAACCATCCACAGATTTCCTATTTGCACAATAAAAGGAAGGTCGCTCACTTTGTAGCCATGACAAACATGTTTTTGAAAATTTGTTTCAGACTTTGCCAGGTTAGTAGAGTCATTAAATCGGTTGTGTAGAGAGGGGAGTGGGGAGAGAGTCAAAAGCCTCCTTCCATGTGCTGAAGATAGCTCTTAGTAATGTACCAGTGCTTGGGGTGCATGATTTATCATACAGATTTATACTTTACATAGAAGACTTGCTATTAAAAGAACAAGGAGGGAGGTCATTGTCAATTAACATATGCATTGGGAAGTCTGGTTGGAACTGAAATGGACTATTCTATTTGTGAGCACGAAGTTCTTGCTGTTATTTGCCCTACAAAATCTTGTAAGATGCACCTTGAAAGTGACAACCAGGCATTGATTTGGGTTCTCCACAAGACTGGGCAAATAGCATGGTGCATTGTCTAGATTTGTGCTTTTCAATGACAGTTGGTTCATATTAGAAGTGGAGAAAACCGGGTCACTAAGTTATATGTTCAAAACTGATCAACAAGAAGTGGTGATAGAATGGGGGATCCTGTTATCTTCCACAAAATGAGTGGAGTTTGGTGCTCAGGTGGTGGTTGCTCTTTTGACTGAGATACCGAGGCTTTTCTGTAATTTACAGCTGAAACAGGAAAAGGATAAAGAGTCAGAGAAATTTTGGATGGATGTTGAAGGTAGCAAAACTTCCAAGGGAGACTCTGGCGATAAAGATTGTTGTGCTACAGAACCAAAAGAAAAAGAAGAAAGAATATTTGTGTACCTTGCAGTTTGGTTTCAGAGGGGGCATAAATGCGAAGGGGGAGCATTTGGGCATACGCAAGACTTTTGCCAAAAAAAATGAGTAAGTTACCTGGAAGGGAATTTAGTGCTATAACCAGTTTTGGTGAAGAAATGTGTAGACTGTAAGAAAGATAAATCTACCAACAATAGTTTAAGAGGGTTCCTGCAGCCCACATGAGAATTGTCCCTAGAAAAAATCATCATCACTTATTTATGACCCCAACCATGTTGATAGTGGTGGATGCCTTAATCCTGTTTTAATGCTGAGGTGAAGTATCACAACACGGATCACTATTGGTTAGCCAGCTATTATTTGAGCTGTGTTGGCAATTGGTTAGTAATAACACAGGGGCTTTAATGGCAAGAGAGTTCAAGAGATTTGTTGTAGTAGGAGAGCTATGCATCTACTACCTGCCATATTACCTCCCAACCATCATTTACCAAGGACGTTAACTGCAATTTGCAATCACATCAATGTACATTACTGGCCATTAAAATCGCTACACGAAGAAGAAATGCAGATGATAAACGAGTATTCATTGGACAAATATATTATATTAGAACTGACATGTGACTACATTTTCATGCAATTTGGGTGCATAGATCCTGAGAAATCAGTACCCAGAACAACCACCTCTGGACGTAAAACGGCCTTGATATGCCTGGGCATTGAATCAAACAGAGCTTGTATGGTGTGTACAGGTACAAAAACCCATGCAGCTTTAACACGATACCATAGTTCATCAACAGTATTGATTGGCATATTGTGTCGGCCACCATTGACCAGACATTTTCAATTGGTGAGAGATCTGGAGATTATGCTAGCCAGGGCAGCAGTCAAACATTTTCCATATTCAGAAAGGCCCGTACATAACCTGCAACATGTGGTCGTGCATTATCCTGCTCAAATGTACGATTTCCCAGGAATTGAATGAAGGGTAGGGCCACGGGTCATAACACATCTGAAATGTAATGGCCACTGTTCAAAGTGTCATCAATGTGAACAACAGGTGACCGAGATGTGTAAACAATGGCACCCCATACCTTCACACCAGTTGATACACCAGTGTGGCGATGAGGAATACACGCTTCCAAAGTGCGTTCACCGCAATGTTGCTGAACATGGATGCGACCATCATGATTCTGTAAATAGAACCTGGATTTATCCGGAAAATAAAAAAAAAAAAAAAAAAAAAAAAAAAAACGACGTTTTGCCATTTGTGCACTCAGGTTTGTCATTGCATACACCGTTGCAGGTGCTCTTGTCTGTGATGCAGTGTCAAGGGTAACCGTAGCCATGGTCTCCGAGCTGATAGTCCATGCTGCTGCAAATATCGTCGAACTGTTTATGCAGATGGTTGTTGTCTTGCAAACGCCCCCATCTGTTGAGTCAGGGATCAAGACATGGCTGCACTATCCATTACAGCCATGCGGATAAGATGCCTGTCATCTTGACTGCTAGTGATATGAGGCCGTTGAGATCCTGGGATCCAGCACAGCATTGCATATTGCCCTCCTGAACCCACCGATTCCATATTCTGCTACCACTTACTGGATCATGACCAAAGCAAGCAGCAATGTCGCGATACGATAAAACTCAATCGTGACAGGCTACAATCTGACCTTTATCAAGGTTGGAAACATGATGGTACGCATTTCTCCTCTTTGCACAAGGCATCACAACGATGTTTCAGCAGTGAGAAATAGGTTGGAAAATTTCCTCATGTCAGCACATTGTAGGTGTCACCACCAGCACCAACCTAGTGTGAATGCTCTGAAAAGCTAATCATTTACATATTACAGCATCTTCTTCCTGTCAATTACATTTCACATCTGTAGCACGTCATCTTCTTGGTGTAACAATTTTAATGGTCAGGGGTGTATTACACCAATTTGAAATGGAAGTGGCATATGTTCTGGGGTGACTCAGTTTGGCATTTAATACTGCCAAGCATTTGTTCCACAAGGACACTCCACCTTGTTCTGGGGTGACTCAGTTTGGCATTTAATACTGCCAAGCATTTGTTCCACAAGGACACTCCACCTTGTCTGATGATGGTGTGTGAGGTGATTTGACAGAAAGGAATTTGTGATTGTTAAGTGATCTCTTGCCAGAGCAGATGAATTACTATAATCTGAAAGTCAGCTGCGAGGCAGCTAGGTGGAATACTTTGTGGTCCAATCAGAGGCAGACTCTAGTGTACAACTGAGGCAAGCAGTGGCTGGCAAATTGGGAAGCAAGGTCTGTGTTAGGAATGTTTAGACTCAGAGCAATGGTGAAGGTAAAGATGTTGTTGTTGTTGTGGTCTTCAGTCCGGAGACTGGTTTGATGCAGCTCTCCACAATACCCTATCCTGAGCAAGCCTCTTCATCTCCACATAAGAACGACAACCTACATCTGTCTGAATCTGCTTACTGTATCCATCTCTTGGTCTTCCTCTGCGATTTTTTCCCCACACACTTCCCTCCAACGCTAAATTAACAATTCCTTGATGTCTAAGAATGTGTCCTACCAATCTATCCCTTCTTTTAGTCAAGGTATGCCAGAAATTCCTTTTCTCCCCAATTCTGTTCAGTACCTCCTCATTAGTTACGCGATCCACCCACCTAATCTTCAGCATTCTTCTGTAGCACCATATTTCAAAAGCCTCGATTCTCTTCCTGTCCGCACTGTTTATCGTCCATGTCTCACTCCCATACAAGGCAACACTCCATACAAATGCCCTCAGAAAGGACTTCCTTAGGCCTAAATCAATATTCGATGTGAACAAATTTCTCTTTTTCAAAAACGCTTTTCTACCCATTGCCATTCTGCATTTTATATCCTCTGTACTGCGCCCATCATTTGTTATTTTACTGCCCAAGTAATAAAACTCATCTACCTCCTTTATTGCTTCGTTTCCCAATCTAATTCCTTCAGCATCACCTGATTTTCTTACACTGCACTCCAATACCCTAGTTTTGCTCTTGTTAATGTTCATCTTATATGCACCTTTCAGCACACTGTCCATTCCATTCAATTGCTCTTCCAGGTCCTTTGCTGTATCTGACAGAATTACTATGTCATCGGCAAAACGCAATGTTTTTAATTCTTCCCCCTGAACTTTTATTCCTTCACCAAATTTCTCCTTGTTTTCCTTTATAGCTTGTTCAATGTACAAATTGAATAACATTGGAGAAAGGCTACAACCCTGTCTCACTCCCTTCCCAACCACTGCATCCCTTTCATGCCCTTCAACTCTGACAACCTAAGATATGATTGGTTATTGGTAAATTAGTCTACTTAAAAAGAATTAATGGTAAATCAGATTCATTGTTGTGAATTAATTGACACAGATGTTATTCTGATTTCAATTTAACTGGCTATATTGCTCAAGTACCATGAGTTGTACCTTGTGTCTATTATCTAATCCCATCCCTACCTGGGATCCTGCAAGGTGGGGTTTCAATACAAAATTCCTGAGACTCAAGCTGCACCTTATTTATACATTCACTGTAATAAAATCTGACTTCACTGTTGTCTAACATTTTTTATCTCTTCTTCATGAAAATGATACACTGATTGTTACAGTTGCTTCAAATAAAAAGATTAGCATCTTGTGGGTGACAAGTTATCCAAGTCAATAATATCCTAAGATATTTCACTTTAGTTATCAGGTGAGGGCAGGAGGGAAGACCTGGAGGTATTAAGTATTTTTAATATTTTGGAGGACAAATGCCATAAAAAAGGTTCCAGTTCTGACCCTGTTAGAAACTTAGTTTTGTTACTGAAACAATGATTTCTTGAAATAAATCACATGTCTAAATTACATTTTAATCTTCCCCTGAGGGTAGGAGTAGGAGATATGTCTAGCAAATTCCCAAACTTCCAGATAAGGGAGATGAAGTGAGATGTTTGTTAAATTTTGTCTGAAGTGGAGTGTGCTTGTTTTATATAATGGGACTTCAGTGGCACACAAGATAAATAGCAACTGAAAACAACAAGATTGTGATTGTGGAAGGTAGTTGTGAGTGCTAAGCAGACAAAATGGATAAGCAAATCATAAGGTCAAAAAGTGAATATATATTTAGGTAGCTCAACAACCACAAATAAAGGCGACTAACTTATAATGGCCCTCTTACATCTTTGCCTAGAAATTTTAACTCTCAACAGAAGGAAGCTATAATCTGTACAGGAACAGATAACAAGATCTCAAAATAAAAGGATAATGTACCCACTACAAAACATGTGCCATGCATCCTCCCACAACAACCTACTCCAGCCCCACCACAGGAAAAACCTACACAATCCAAAGCAGAGTGGCATGTGAAACAACACATCTAATCTATCAACTGGCATGTCTTCACCACAGTCTTTACGTAGGTATGATGACCAACAAATTGACTGAGTGGATGACTGGTCACAGATGGACTATTCGCCTGGGGGATAATCAATATCTGGTGACAGGGCATGCCCTCCATCATGGATCCAGGGACCTTGGCATGTATTACACCACACATGTCATTTGGATACATCCCCCTAGGACCAGTCCCTCAGAGCTACGGAGATGGGAACATGCCCTCCAACACGTCCTCTCCTCCCACCATCCTCCTGGTCTAAACTTACGTTAACCTCTCCTCCTCTGCCTCCTGCAACTCACTTATTCATTAGCCATTTCTCACCCTCCCTTGCATGTTTGTTTGTTTGTGTGTGTGCGCGTGTGTGTACACATATCTGATATTACATTTATTTTTATTTATACCCTGTGGCACAACATACAGCAGAGCATATGCTTGATTTCAATAGCTGCTTCACAACTCAGGCCTCTGGATCCTCCCACCCACCACCAGCTTATCTGAACTGCACAGATGGGAGTTATCCCCACAGTACATTCTCCGATCCTGAAATTATCCAGATCTTAACATATGTCCCGGAAAGTATCCGGTGACAAAAGGGGCACTTCTGGGGGTCTTCGGTGGAACGTTCTGGAGGTGGCTAGAGCCACCCCCTCATACCCCCAAATCCAGAACCTACCACCAAAGAACCTCAGAAGTGCCCCTTTTGTCATCGGATACTTTCCGGGACTGGAGCAGACTCTGAATGTGGCTCTCCAGCATGGATACGACTTCCTTAAATCCTGCCTCGAAATGAGATCCATCCTTAATGACATCCTTCCCACTCCACAAAGAGTGTCTTTCCACTGCCCATCTAATCTTCGTAACCTCCTAGTGCATCCCTATGAAATCCCCAAACCACCTTCCCTACCCTCTGGCTCCTAGACATGCAACTGCCCCCGTTGTAAAACCTGCCCTATGCACCCTTGCACCACCACTTACTCTAGTCCAGTAACCCAGAAGGTGTACACGATCAAGGGCAGAGCAACTTGCGATAGCACCAATGTGATTTACCAACTGACATGCCTGCACTGTGAAGCGTTCTATGTGGGAATGGCCAGCAACAAACTGTCCATTCCCACCGACACCAACCTTTCAGAACCCCAGAGATGGGAACTTGCCCTTCAGCTTACTCTCTCCTCCTGTTGCTCACCTGGTCTCAACCACTGCTAAATTCAAATCCCCCCCCCCCATCTTTGCCTTGGTTCTGTGGACAGAGCCTCTGCCTCAAGTGGTACCTCTTTCCAACTTCTTTGCTTTTTACAAATGTCTGTCTAGGTGTGTTTGCGTTTGGATATGTGTGAGTTTGTGTGTATTTGTTTACCCTACTTTTTTCCCCTAAGGTAAGTCCTTCCACTCCTGGGATTGGAATAATTCCTTGTCTACTTCCTTAAAACACATATCCTTCCCTTTCTCCTCTCCTTTCTTCCTCTTTTCCTGAAGAGTGGACCAACAGTTGCGAAAGCTTGTATGTGTGTTTGTTTGTGATTTTATTTGTGTCTGTCGACGAGCCTGTCCTTTGGGTAAGTCATTCTTTTACCCAAAGGACAGGCTCGTTGACAGACACAAATAAAATCACACACAAACACACATACAAGCTTTCGCAACCGTTGGTCGGTTCTTCAGGAAAAGAGGAAGAAAGGAGAGGAGAAAGGGAAGTATATGGGCTTTAAGGAAGTGGAAAAGGAGTCATTCCAATCCCAGGAATGGAAGGACTTCCCTACTCTGCCTGAAGAAGCAACAAGGTTGCAAAAGCTTGCTTTTATGTGTGTGTTTGTTTGTTTTATTTATGTTTGCTGTCACATACCTGTGCTCCTTCACCTGGTAAGTAAACTTCATCTATATTTTACATATATATTTCCTGATAGGAATTTTTCCTATATATATATAGAAAAGAGATGACTTACCAAAAGGACCGGCTCGTCGATAGAAACAAATAAAATCACACACAAACACACATACAAGCTTTCGCCACCACTGGCAGCTTCTTCAGGAAAAAGGGGAGGAAAAAGGGAAGGATATGGGTTTTAAGGAAGTGGAAAAGGAGTCATTCCAATCCCAGGAGTGGAAGGACTTACCCTAGGGGAAAAAAAGGAAGGTAAACAAATACACACACACTCAGACATATCGAAACGCAAACACACCTAGACAGACATTTGTAAAAAGCAAAGAAGTTATCCAACTTCCTTTTTTCCCCCTAGGGTAAGTCCTTCCACTCCTGGGATTGGAATGACTCCTTTTCCACTTCCTTAAAACCCATATCCTTCCCTTTTTCCTCCCCTTTTTTCCTCTTTTTCCTGAAGAAGCTGCCAGTGGTAGCGAAAGCTTGTATGTCTGTTTGTGTGTGATTTTATTTGTTTCTATCGACAAGCCGGTCCTTTTGGTAAGTCATCTCTTTTCTATTTTTTATTTTTGTTTATCCCACGAGGAAAGTTTCCTTCTATAATAGAGGAAAAAAATTCCTAACAGGAAAAATATATGTAAAAAAATAGATGAAGTCTACTTACCAGGCGAAGGAGCACAGGCAGTGATAGTAACAAATAAACACACAAAAACGTGTGTGCTCCTTCGCCTGGTAAGTAGACTTCATCTATTTTTTTTTACACACACACACACACACACACACAATATATATATATATATATATATATATATATATATATATATATATATATATATATACAGCAGTGGAAATGAAGTTACTAAGAAGGATCTAAGCAGAAACCATGTGGCTCAAGAGAACAAATATGCCAATAATTGATTAATGCAAAGAAAAAGGTAAAAATTAATCGAATAAAGTGAGGAAAGGAAATTAAAGGAGCAAATGGTGGGGATGGCTGTTATAAGATTACTTAAAATTTGTAAACATGGATGACTGCAAAGGAAAGAAGCCTCCAAGAGATAGGTCAGCAGTTATGTACATCCACAGACTAAGACCAACAAGCTGAAGAAACTAATCAGCAGCAAAATTGACAAAAAATATATTTTTTTTAAATAAAATATTAAAAAATTAAAAAGTTTTGTCACAATTTAATTGAAACTCTGCACTGTGACTGCCATACAAATGACTAGTAAAGTCAAAGTGCCAGACTTTATAAATCATTTTTTGTAAGAAATGGAGCTAGTTTCTGTATGGTCTAAGTGAAAATAAATGCAGGAAAAGCTACAATGATCAGTGGTTGTCTGATGTACAGTAATGCAATATTTTCCGTAACACCAGGTTTAAAGCGATCAATGAACTTTTTCAGTGAGAACTGAAATGTATGTCACTTCACAGACTTAATGGAAGGTAAGTATGGAAGACACTGAAAGATGCCTTTATCCAGCACAATGTCAAATGCCTGATGTTGATTACATCTATTAGTAACTGTCAATCTGCTCATTAGTCATGAAAAACCCTCCTGATTATCTTGTCTTTGGAAATAACTAATAGAGCTATATTTTTACCATTCAATGTTCTGTCAGAAATGTAGACTAGGTGGAATCTGTTTACTGCAAGGACAAATAAAAATTTACATCTACGTCTACATACATACTCTGCAACCACTGTAAGGTGCATGGCGGAGGGTACACTGTACCACTACTAGACATTTCCTTTCCTATTCCACTCCCAAACACAAAGAGAAATAAAAGAATGCCTATATGACTCTGTATGAGCCCTAATTTCTCTTATGTTGTCTTTGTGATCATAACGGGAAATGTAAGTAGACGGCAGCAAGATCGTTCTACACTCAGCTTCAAATTCCGGGCCGGCTGCGATGGCCAAGCACTCTGCGGTGCGTCAGTCACAGTTTGCACGGCCACTACAGTTGGGGGTTCGAATCGAGGCATGGATATTTGTGCCGTCCTTAGTATTAGCTAGTTCATAAGTAGTTTGTAAGTCCCATAACCTCTACAAACATTTGGACATTTTGAACATCAAATTCCGGACCTCTAAATTTCCTCAACAGAATTTCTTTAAAAGAACATAGTCTTTCCTTCAGTGATCCCCATTCGAGTTTCTGGAACATTTCCATGACACTCGCGCATTGGTTGAACCTACCAGTAAAGAATCTAGCTGCTCACTTTTGAACTGCTTCTATGTCTTCTTTTAAACTGATCTGCTGTGGGTTCCAGACACTTGAGCAATACTCAAGTCGTTGTTGTACAAGCATTTTATAAGTGGTCTCCTTTACAGATGAAGTACATCTTCCCAAAATTCTCCCAATAAACCAAAGTTGGCTGTCCACCTTACTCACAACTGTCCTTACATGTTCATTCCATTTCATATCACTCTGCAATGTTACACCTAGATATTTGAACAACGCTACTGCATCAAGAAGCTCACTACTAATGCTATATTCGAATATTATGGGATTGTTTTTCCTACTCATGCGCATCATCATACATTTACTTTTCTGCACTGAGAGCTAGCTGCCATTTGTCGCACCAACTAGAAATTTTGTCCAAGTCATCCTGTATGCTATTACAGTCAATTAAAGACAACGCCCTCCCATACACCACAACATCATCAGCAAACAGCCGTAAATTACACATTTTGATTTTTGGAATCAAAGGAAAGGAAAAAGCCAAGTTTAAACTTTAGGACACATAGACTTTTTTGAATTGTGGATTTTTTTCAGTTTTTGTAAATTTGAAAGAGATTATGTAACTCTATGACTTTTTTTTTCAATCTAAAGGAACTTTAATTTTGGGATATGTGTAGTAATTTTGATGAAGCAATTTTTGTTATATTGTGAAATTTATTATTTTTCCAAAGTTCCAGAAATTTTGGATGAAGTTTATAACCTATTTATGGTGATTTGAAGTTATCTAGAAAGACGAACTATGTGATTCCACATAATATAAATACAAAATTGCAAATACATTACTGTAATGGAAATTATAAACTCAATATAAGCTTATTAATTATCTATTTCTTTCTCAGATGAACTGGAAGGAAAAGTAGTGATTAATGTTCTGTTGACAGCATGGCCATCAAAGACAGAGCATGAGCTCTGATTATTTTTGTTAAGTATGCAATAGGAAATCACCAATGCCCTTTCCAAAGAAACATCCTGGCACTTGCCTGGGACAATTTACAGAAGTCATGGAAATCTTAAATCGGGATGGCCGGAGGTGGGTATGAACTTCCATCCTCTCAAATGCGGGTACAGTGTGGTAACCATTGCAACCCCTTTCTCAGTGGGATGAGATGCAATAACATATCAATGAATCAAAGTTTAAATCCCTAACATTTTATTTAATACCTAGATATGTTTCCTCTCCCAAGCATTTCTGTAATTTGATTGGATATTTTTGGGAGTCAAAGATGTATATTCAAGGTATGGTATGCTGCAATATGTGAATTCTTGTCATCCATGAGAATTAGGGAGAAAATATAACAATTAGTATTTTTCGTCCCATTTTTCTGCCCCCACCTTTCCACTATCGTTGTCGATGTACAGTATGTATTCAAATTAAGGATATATTAAACTCATTAGAAAATATGTAATTTATGTAATCTGGGACCCTGATCATGAACTGTGAAGTACTTTATTCTTTTGAAACATAGTGTTTATGAACTTGGTTATCAGTTACTACATTTATTACTTATTATAAATGTGATAGAAATCGAAGCCTATACATAGCCTACACGCAACATGTTGGCATTATTACTTGTAACTACACAATGTACATCATCCCTTGTGGATAGCTTCTTTTTGGCTAAGATAGGCCTGTAAGTGTTTCAGAGTAAGGGCATCTATATGCTTGATGTACCAAACCTTTTATTTGCATACACAAAAGTGGCTGAAAACTTTTTATTGAGTGTCACTGCCACAAAATTCTGCTTCATTACAGAACAAATAGCTTTACTTCAAGAGTGATCTTGAAATTTTCTAAATAAGGGGGGTTGGGGGAGTGCAAAACCTATGAGTATGGAGGATATTTAATATTTTGGAGGACAAATGACAATTTACAAGTAAGCATTTCTTACACCTACAAACTTAGTTCTGTTACTGAAATAATGCTTTAAAATAATTCTCTTCAAAGAAAATCACTGTAGTTAATACAAGTTTTCCCTTTCCCTAAGAGCTGGAGAGAAAGGGGGAGGGAAGGAGGAAGGGAGGCTCCCTCTTGCCCCCAGGTATGACTGACTATGTTTCAGAGATATACTCAGTGTCAAAAACTTGTTTTTAACTCCAGTGTCACATACACCTCCCATTCTGCCACACACCCTATCTTTTCTCTTCCCTTCCCTTCCCTCCATTCCTAGATCCTGCAGTCTGGCTACAGCAGCCAAAGATGGCGAGCGTTGTTAGTGTGTGTGTTTCTCTGTCTGATGAAGGACGTAACGGCCTAAAGGTTGTAGTAAGTTGATCTATGTGGCTCATCAAGATGACTGTGGGAAGTAGCAACCTATCCTTATCAAAAATATTGTCAAGTGCATTCTAGTGTTATTAGTACATAAGTACATTAACATACACTTACTATCTGTGTGCATTCTACCATTATTAATACATAAGTAGATGTAAGTACACTTAAACAATATAATAAGGACAGTTTACAACTCACCGAAAAGACATAATGATGAGCTGCGAAAGATACACACATGACAACACTTGAGCTATCGGCCATGGCCTTCTTTAGAATAAAGAAAATTCACAGAATCACAAAGGCACACTTCACAGTCACACAATCATCATCTCCAGATGCTGCAATGAGGTAGTAGGGAGGGGAGGGTTGCATCACGCTGATGGGGATGGATACAGCACAGCCTTATGGAGCATGTAATAATAATAATAATACGTTCAGAAAAGCTGGTGGTGGATGGGAGGATCCTGATGGCCCAGGTTGTGAAGCAGCCATTAAAATCAAACATATGGTTTGCTGCATGTTGTGCCACAGGTTAGTATACCTTGTTTCTGGCCCCAGTTTGGCAGTGGTCATTCATCCTAATGGACAGTTGGTTAGTGGTCATAGCAATATGGAAAGCTGCGTAGTGATTTCAGCACAGTTGGTAAATTACATGGCTGCTTTACACTATATTCATTGTTACCAATGTTACCATTGGTAGAAATTCTGACTGCTGGATGGCTATGAAGGGACGCACCAGAAGCATTTTTACTTTGTCTGTGAGTTTTACAAGGAGTCTTCCACAGATGATACAACTGGAGAGCTGTTTCATCTGTAGATGTCCAAAGCTTACATGTTTCTTCATCAGTTCAATTTTTCATCTAAAAACTCATACGGGTAATGACAGCATGTGTACCTGGGCAGTTATCACATGTGGACATATAGAATTACAAATAATCTGAGTAAGACCACATTTGTAAGTGCTACAATGACAGACTTCATCATGTGACAACTCTTTTAATCTGGACTCTTCTGGCATCAGAACACACACACACACTCTCTCTCTTTTTCTATGGGTACCAGCTGGACAAGGAAAAACACAGTTCTTGGATTGAAACTGGTAATATTTCAATAATCCTATTTTCAGTCCAGGTGTTCATCTTTGACTGCCCGATACACTTCATGAATTTTTTTTTAATAAGTTATTTTTGTTTATGAATTATGGAAACATTTCCCTTGACAGCAACAAAATCCTTCTTCTCAAGCAAACAACAACTTATATTTGGATGTGGAAGAAAGTACCAGCAGCTGTATAGAAATTATTTATTCAATTTGGTATTAAAATCACACCATCTTCAGGACCCCACTGCACAATTGTTAGTACTAGTACATTTGAAAAGGGTAGTAGTTAACACTGGTAGCCGTAAATTTCTTAGTCCATTCATGTCAGACACTCAATGACGACTGAAGAACTAAGTGATCATGGAGAAAATTCAATTTATATGGTTTCTGTTGTCGGATTCTATTACACCATTTGCAACTTGTTCACTTAAAACATGTTTAAGTCTTGGATTGCAAGTTGCCAAAACACCACATTCTTTGACTATTTTTATTTTATTTTCTCACTATATAGTTTGAGGCTTCAATTTACATTTTCAGTTCTTCAAATGCTCCAAATTTTCATAAGAATTGGCAGAATTACAATCTTGCTGCTCATAGTGCTGATAGTGAATTTCCCAATAATTGCATTATAATTTCAGATTCAACATTTGTTTCATACCCTGAATTTATTTCACATATGCTATGCATATTTTGGAGTTCCTAGACACTTGCCCCATTTTTTTCTGCACATATGGTTTCTCTCCCAGTCATGTCTTAATCACTGTGGACTCACTAAGAGATACTAAATTACCATTTAATGCATCAAAAGTAATATTTGGGGCTACAGATGTGCCTCACTCATCTGAGGAGCTATATATATTTTTAGTTTCCATTTGTTTCAAGGTAGATCAGAGCTACATTTTTTCTACATTTATCACATATTTTACTGTCTGATTTTATGTCACTGATCACATCAACCATCCACAGTGTCACTTTACATAGATTTTACTTCTATCTGTAGTGTCCACCATTCTCGAACGGATTTCAGCAATGTTATTCATGATCTTTATAAACTCCATACCCAATGTAGATCTGTATAATTTAAACATGCAATATTTTGCAACATCTATCTATGTATGTGTAGCAGCTACTCTGCCTGTCAATACCTGATAGCAAACACTTATCATATACAAAATATTATACCTTGTCACTTACTGTCACATAAAATAACTTATTAAGATTTACATGTTTCTTTTATTCTTTGTGCACATAAGAATACGGGCATGCTTACATCATTCATGTACTGTGCATTGTTATAATACCACCTTTTTAACATTAAACATGTTTTTCAGTGCTTTGTAACTTATTGTTGGAGTCTGAAAACAAAGCGGGCGGGGGGAAAAGGGAGGGTCTGATTTGCAAATGAGGACCTTGAAAGGGCATATGTTTTCAATGTATTCTGAAAACAATTATTTCTTTTATGTACATAATATTCTTTAGTGAAATCTTAATACAATTAGTACAGCATTACACAGAAAGCCATTTTTGTGTATGTTAGGTTATGAAATTATAAGACACCTATAAAATGTAAATTACAGGTGATGGATGCTGAACAAACAAGTGAACCAAAAGTATTTCAAAATTCAAAAAGAGTCTGAAACACAATGAGAATGGGTGAGTCCAATGAACAAAACCGACGACAGCTCGATACCAATCAGTGACCTGGACCCAAAAACGAGTAACTAGACTGGATCGGCTGCGCGGCCTGCTGGAGTAACTGTTGGGGTCTTTTGGGCTGGGGTTAACATTTGCCGGTACTGGAAGTTACCGCTACCATTCTGGCATTCCGTGCCGAGTCTGTCCAATGGTGACTGACTAAGAGCACTGAACGGTGAACTGGCGTTCCTCGTATGTAGTTCCTGGGTCTTTCAGCCAACTTTTGTGAATCAGACCCTTTGAACTATTCATTCATGAACAACCCAACTGTACTCAAAACCCAGCAACTACAGATGACGGTTGTGTATTGGTGAGTTGTGCCTGTGATTGTATGAATGAAAGTGGGTGTTGAGTTCTGATGGAGCCTGTGGCCGAAAGCTGAAAGTTTATGTGTATCCAAACCAACAGTCGTCTATGCTGCAACACCTCGCTGTACATTTTAATTTATATCTCCTAATCCTAGCTTGATTTTTTTATTATGTTGTATAGTGTAACATGAAGAAGCAAATATACTTTTTTCATCCACTTTGAAAGTGACAAGTTTTGAGATATTCGGGGTCAAAGGTCAAGGTCACTGACTGTAAATTTGTACATTCTTTGAATATGGCAAAATTGCATACAACTGAAAAGCTTATTTCAAGAGCTTTCCAAAATTTCCTGATTCACTGTTCTGTCTATTAGAACGGAAGTTACAGCCAATTAGGTCAGCAATGTTTGTCAAATTTTCTGCACATTTTTAGAAGTTCAAGTAGCCAATACACTTGTCTTAATTACACTAAAATTCTGTAATTTGGTATTTTTTTCATTTTATGAAAATCTGATAGGATCAGGTAGAAAATTGTTCTTTTCTATGTTTATTTGACATGGAATAACCATTGACCTATAGGCAGTTGTATTGTTAAAATTATGTTGTTGGAGTGTGTTATTTTGCACTAAATTTCTTGGAACCCTGCCTGCATATCACAGTATAATATGTAATACTAACTTAACTGTAACATTCACTGTTATTGTGATACATGTAATCTCCCATACACAAATGATCTGATACATTTTCTTCTCTACATCTACATAAAATTCCGCATACCACCACCAGTTGCTTGTTAGAGAGAACAAGATTTGATTGTATGGAAAAATTTTCATATTTTGTAAAAAGAATAGAGAGTTTTAAGTAAGCCTAGCCTTAAACAGTTCTAGTTCTGTCCCTGTTAAAAAAAATTATGCTACTATTGAACACTTACTTTTAAATAATTTTCTTGAAATAATATAAAATTCAGGTTGGCATTAAATGATATAATGAGGATACCTTCCACCTCACAACAAAGATGACTGTTGGTCTGCATACACATAAACTTAAAGCTTTCGGCAACAGGCTTCATCAGTACACAACAGCGACTTTCATTTACACAATCAATGGCACAACGCACCAATACACAATTGTCATGCCTGGTTGCTGTGTTTTGAGTAGAGATGGGTTGTTAACGAATGAATGGTTCAAAAGGACTGGTTAACAGAAGTGAACTGAAGGACAGAGGAAGTACATACGAGGAATGCCAGTTCCCGTTCAGCACTCCTATTCAGTCCCATTGGAGAGCCGCAGCACGGAGTGCTGGAACGTTAGTGGCAACTTCCAGTTACAGGAACTACTGTTGATCTCAGCCCAAAAGGCTCCAACTGTTACACACATGCCACACAGCCAGGCCCATTTCAGTTACTCTGTTTCAGGTCCATGTGCCAGTTTTGTTCGTTGCACTCATCCAGTGGTGGATACAGAATTTTTTTCTGCGTGCGCGCACCCACATGTGCATACACACACACACACACACACACACATAGAAATTAATTTTATTACAGCCATTATCACATATAACTGATGTAGGAAACACACAAAATATGTTCCAAAGCTACAGCCGGTTTTTAGAAAAAACTTTTTAATATACTTCCATAAAACTACCAATGCACTATTAGTTTCTGCACACTGTGGCATCATTTTGAAGTGCCTATAATTACAAAAAGATTACAATGATTCTACTACACTAAACAGTGAAAAGTGTCAAAAATAAAATAAAACAGAAAATCTGAAATGTAGAACGCTATATTTATTAAAATGACGAAAATGACAATCAAACCATGTGCCTTGGGTTTTTGGACAGTTACCAGTAATTCATTTAATACCATGATCCTGTGGGCATGATTGTACAAAATTGTTATTTCTCGACCATATTGTACAACTGTTTGAGTTTTCAAGTGGTCACTCTTATTCAACCATATAGTCCAATTCTTCCAAATATGTCCGACCGCACCAAGGTGCCTTGTTGGGTTGTGCACGTCAGTTCCCCGTCGGAGGTTTGAGTCCTCCCTCAGGCATGGGTGTATTTGTTGTCCTTAGTTTCAGTTAGTTTAAACAGTTTGTAAGTCGTTGAGTCCCAAAGGATTACAAACATTTCAACATTTAAATTGTAAATATGAAAATATGTCAATTTTGCATGTCCTCCTCTGTCTTGAGATTCCCATATACCCATTTGGCCAAGCTGAGAAACAGTTACAAATTTAATTAAATTCAGAGCCTGAATGCCCTGTTTACAGCTGTGGGCACACATATTTCTTCCTGTATCATCATAAAGGATGAAACACTTTTTGCATAAGTGCATTTTATAAATACTCTCACATTCAAATTTGGTGTGATATGGCAAGCAAGAACAGTGTACAAAGCTGATGTCAACACTTCTTGCGTAAGTGTGTTTTAGAAACTATGTGTTCAAATTTGGTATGATATGGCAAACAACAAAAGTGAACACAGATCATGTCAACACTTTATACCGAATGATATAGACAGTGCTGCATCTACGATATTTCTCACCGGGGGCAGAAACTAACCTTGAGCTAAACCGGGCCTGATTCTAGATTGTAAAATTTGGCAGTAGGCAGTAGTGAGAGGAGCACTTGACCTATATCTCATTCCTGAAACATGTAGATGCAACTGTAGTTGTCACTGAGGGTGAAGTAGTCGGTGTCTCATCATCACATGATGACTTCTGTGGTTGTGTGGGTTAACTACATTTTTTTCCTTTTCTTTTTTTTTTTTGTAAAAAAAAAAAAAAAAAAAAAAAAAAAAAAAAAAAAAAAAAACCCTTATGTAAGCAGATCTGTCTTTTTCTATCTTTGTCTCTCATGGTAGTATCACTGAACCAAAATAGGTACAGTATTTTTAATAGTTATAGTACCTGTAGACTGTCGCATAAAACTGTAGTACTATGTAATTCGACACGTGAAGACGATTTTAGCTGGTACTGCTTGAAACAAAAAGCATCTGCACTACTTGAACATTCATTTATTTCGGAGCTCTGCCATCATTACGTTACACTGCCCCTGTACACGAAATATCAATATCACTGTGCACATTGTTCCGGGTAACATTTCCAACCCACACACTACGGAGCTTGCCCTCCAACATATCCTCTCCTCCCGCCACCCGCCTGGCCTAAATCTATGCTAACCCCTCCCCCTCCTCCATCCTTGAATCACCTACTCATTATCCCTTCCTCACCTTTCTCTCTCTCTGTGTACGTGTCCTTGTGCGCGTGTGTGTGTGTCTCTCCATCTTTCCCTGTTAATCAAAAACGTTTTAGACAACCCCCCTACCCCCCCTCATTCAGTTCACTCATCTTTTCTTCTTTTTACTGCTTGATATTTCCTCTATAAAAGGAGGCTTTCATGGTGGAAAAATATGTATAAAAATAAAGATTATTTGACTTACCCAAAGAACAGGCTCGCCAAAAGACACAAAAAACACAAATGAAAACACACACAAACAAACATTCAAGCTTTTGCAACCTAGTTGCTTCTTGAGGCAGTGGGGAAGGAGAGGGAAAAGGAAAGGATGAGGGTTTTAAGGGAGTGGGTAAGGAGTCATTCCAATCCCGGAAGAGGAAAGACTTGACTTACCTTGCGGGAAAGAAAAATAGGATATATATATATATCCTCTTTGGCATGGCTCAGTACTACTACTACACAGTATCTCTAACTTCCACAATCCGCTAAGACCATTCTCATGATCTACGTCGTGAATACCTTCCCCTTCCTGTTTTCTTCTTTTTTTCCTTTCTTTCTTGCCTGAAGAAGGAACACAGTTCTGAAACCTTGTTTTATTTTAATCCTTTTTCGCTTTCTATGTGTAACTATCAGCAGTACAGCAAAAAGGTAAGTAATGGCCAGCCAATCTATCTCTTTTGAGAATAATTTATCATCTCTGTGGAGAATTTCCATCATTAATTGTATGGATATTATATTTCATTCTGAAGAGTTGTATGCTAGAGCGTCACCAGAGTACAGAAACAAAATTTATAAATTTTGTCTTAAGAATCTACCTATTCTCCAAAATAAGAACAAAGCAAATCATATCATGAAGATAGGAAAATTTGAATTGAAACACAGATGGCAATCAGAAAGGTAGTGCGTGAAGCTTGATTGGAAAAACACTCCAATATTTGCAGTAAATGTAAGCCGTGAAAAAATAAAAATAAATAAAATAAAATATCCTCTTGGGTACAATATTCTGGAGGTAAAATAGTCCACCATTCGGATCTCCGGGTGGGGACTACTCAGGAGGATGTGATCATCAGGAAAAACAACACTGGCATTCTACGGATCGGAGCGTGGAATGTTAAATGCCTTAATCGTGTAGGGAGGTTACAAAATTTAAAAAAAGGAAATGGATGGGTTGAAGTCAGGTATAGTGGGGATTGGTGAAGTTCGGTGGAAAGAGGAACAGGATTTCTGGTCAGGTGAGTAAAGGATAATAAATACAAAATCAGTTGGTGGTATTACAGGAGTAGGCCTGATAATGAATAAGAAAACAGGGACACGGGTAGACTACTATGAGCAGTGCAGTGATCGTATTATCATAGTCAAGATAGACACGAAGACACCAACCACAGTAGTGACAGGTTTACATGCCAACTAGCTCTACCAATGATGAGGAGATTGAAGAAATGTATGTGGAGGTAAAGGAAATTATTCAGAGAATTAAGGTAGAGGAGACTGGAATTTGGTAGTAGGAAAAGGAAGCCAAAGGGATTCATTTGATTTGATTTTCTCAGGGAAGCTAAAACAGTTTTGGTCCAACCCGCCACTGCCCGCACCAAAACTAAGTTTATTGTGCGGTATCGGTCCCTGTATATTTAGTAAAGCCAACCAATGCCCTTGAACAGTGCAAGGAGTCCCTTTACCAGTTCTGTATTCCACACAATTTCTTCAGGTCTGTTTGTCCCAAATATTCTGTGCCTTTTACTCTCCAATGCAATGCATTCGAAGATTAGATGTGATGCAGTTTCATCACCATCATCACAGATCCTACATTTAGGGAAGGGAAGGAAAGATAGGTGAATCTGGACTGGGCAAAAGAGATGAAAGAGGAAGCCACCAGGGAGAATCTTGCACGGAACATAATTTTTGTTGCTATAACAAACACCTGGTTTAAGAATCACGAAAGAAGGTTGTATATGTGGAAGAGACCAGGAGACACCGGAAGGTAGATAGATTTTATAATGGTAAGACAGAGATTTAGGATCTAGGTTTTAAACCATAAGATATACCTAGGGGCAGATATAGACGCTGACCATAACTTATTAGTCATGAACTGTAGGCTGAAACTGAAAAAAACTGCAGAAAGGTAGGAAAATAAAGAGGTCGGACTTTAATAGATTGAGGGAACCTGTAGTTTTTAAAAAATTCAGAGGGAGCTTTAGGCAACAATTGATAAATGGGGGAAAATGAAACAGTAGAAGAGGAATAGGTAGAATTGAGAGATGAAATAGTGAAGGCAGCAGAGGACAAAATAGTTAGAAAGGAAAGACCTACAAAAAATCCTTGGATATCATAGGAAATACCAAATTTATACATAAAAAGTAAATGAAGATTACTTACCAGGTGAAGGAGCACAGGTAGTGATAGTAACAAATAAAACACACACACACACACACACACACACACACACACATGCTAGCTTTCGCAGCCTAGCTGCTTCTTCAGGAAGAAGGGAAGGAAAATGCTGTGAAAGCTAGCATTTGTGTGTGTGTGTGTGTGTGTGTTTGTGTTTCATTTGTTACTATCACTACCTGTGCTCCTTTGCCTGGTAAGTAATCATCTATTTTTATATACATTTTTCCTCCTACGAATTTGTGATCTATAATATTCGTATCATAAATTTGAATTCAAGAAATACTAAATTTAGTTGATGAAAGGAAAAAATATAAAAATGCAGTAAATGAAACAGGCAAAATGGAGTACAGATGACTAAGAAATGAGATTCACAGGAAGTGAAAAATAGCCGATCAGGAGTGGCTAGATGGAAAATGCAAGTCAGTTCAAGAATGTATAAACAAGGGAAAAATAGATGCTGCTTACAGGAAAATTGAAGAGACATTTGGAGACACGAAAAGCAGTTGTATGAATATCAAGAATTCAGATGGAAAAGTAATTCTCAGCAAAGAAGGAAAAGCTGAAAGGTGGAAAGAGTACATAGAGGTACTCCACACAGGAAATGAACTTACAGACAATATTGTAATAAGGGATGAGGAAATAGATGAAGATGAAATAGTATATACTATACTGAGAGAAGAAAGACCTAAGTTGAAACAAGGCCCCTGGAGTAGAAGACATTCCCTCAGAACTACTACAGCCTCTCGGAGAACCAGCCATGACAAAACTATTTCACGTTGTGCATAAGATGTATGAGACAGGCAACATACCCTTGGCATCTAAGAAAAATGTAATAATCGTCATTCCATAGAAAGCAGGTGCAGACAGGTGTGAAAATTACAGAACCATCAGTTTAATATGTCATGGTTGCAAAATTTTAACATGAATTATTTACAGAAGGATGGAAAAGCTGATAGAAGCTGACTTCAGAGATCAGTTTGGATTCAGGAGTAATGTAGGAATACAGGAGGCAATACCCACTTTACGGCTTATCTTATAAGACAAATTAAGGAAAGGGAAACCTACATTTCTAGCTTTTGTAGATTTGGAGAAAGCTTTTGACATTGTTTATTGGAATACACTGTTTCAAATTATGAAATCAGCAGGAGTAAAATATACGGAAAGTAAGGTTATTTACAACTTGTACAAAAACCGGACAGCGGTTATCAGAGTTGAAGGGCATGAAACGGATGCAGAGGTTGGGAAGGGAGTAAGACGGGGTTGTAGCCATTCTCCAATATTATTCAATTTGTACATTTATAATACTATAAAGGAAAGCAAGGAGAAATTTGGAGAAAAAATTAAAGTTCAGGGTGAAGAAATAAAAACATTGTGTTTTGCCAATGACATTGTAATTATCTCAGAGACAGCAAAAGACCTAGAAGAGCAGTTGAATGGAATGGACAGTGTGTTGAAAGGTCCATATAAAATGAACATTAACAAGAGCAAAACAAGGGCAACTGAGTGCTGTATAAGAAAATTGGGTGATGCCCTAGGAAGTAAATTAGGTAACGAAACAACAAAGGTGGTATACGAGTTTTGTTACTTAGGCAGTAAAGTAACGGGCGATGGTCACAATACAGAGGATATAAAATGCAGAATAGCAATGGAAAGAAAGGCTTTTTGAAGAAGAGAAATTTGTTAACATTGAGTATTAATTTCACTGTAAGGAAGTCCTTACTGAAGGTATTTGTGTGGAGTGTGGCCTTGTATGGGAGCAAAACATGGACAATAAACATTGTGAACAGTAAGAGGATAGAGGCTTTTGAAATATGGTGCTACAGAAGAATGGATCGCATAACTAATTAAGAGGTAATGAACAGAATTGGGGAGAAAAGGAATTTCTGGTATATCTTGATTAAAAGAAGGGATCGATTGGTAGGACGCATTCTTAGACATCCAGGAATTATAAATTTAGCAATGGAGGGAAGTGTGTTGGGTAAAAATCGCAGAGGGAGACCAAGAGATGAATACAGTAAGCAGGCCTTATGAGGAGATGAAGAGGCTTGCTCAGGATAGAGTAGGGTGGAGAGCTGCATCAAACCAGTCTCCAGACTAAAGACTACAACAATAACATCTGGGTCATTGAATGCACCAAATTTGAAAGAAATCTGGAATAAATCAGGTTGAAAATGTTACTTTACTGCGTTGAACTGACAGGGAATGACCCAATGGTCACCTTATCACCCCCTGTGAGTTTCCATGGAATGACCCTAGGGAAAAACCGAAAAATAAATAAAGAAATAAATAAAATAAAAATAGAAAACAGATGACTTACCAAAAGGACCGGCTCGTCGATAGAAACAAATAAAATAAATAAAATCACACACAAACACACATACAAGCTTTCGCAGTCTAGCTGCTTCGTCAGGCAGAAGGGAAGGAGAGGGAAAAGGAAATGATGAGGGTTTCACAGCGAGACCCACCTGCTCTTCCTCAAAACCACCCTCTTCAAACCTTCCAGGAATTCCTTACTTCCAACCTTGCCTCCCAGTCCTTCCTGAGAAACCTTAATCCTACTCCCAACATTACCGCAGCTGAATCCCGAGCCATCCGTGATCTGAAGGCTGACCATTCCATCGTCATTCTCCCTGCCGACAAGGGCTCCACGACAGTGGTACTTGATCGGCGGGAGTATGTGGCAGAGGGAGTGCGTCAACTTTCAGATAATACCACATATAAAGTTTTTCAAGGCAATCCCATTCCTGATGTCCAGGCAGAGCTTCAAGGAATCCTTAAAACCTTAGGCCCCCTACAAAACCTTTCACCTGACTCCATTAACCTCATGACTCCACCAACACCCCGCACCCCCACCTTCTACCTACTTCCGAAGATTCACAAACCCAATCATCCCGGCCTCCCCATTGTGGCCGGTTACCAAGCCCCAACAGAACGAATCTCTGCCTACATAGACCAACACCTTCAACCCATCATGTGCAGTCTCCCATCCTTCATCAAAGACACCAACCACTTCCTCGACCGCCTGAAATCCTTACCCAGCCTGTTACCTCCTGAAACCATCCTTGTAACCATCGATGCCACTTCCTTATACACTAATATCCCACATGCCCAGGGCCTCGCTGCGATGGAATATTTCCTTTCACGCCGACCACCCACTTCCTTACCTAAAACCTCTTTCCTTAATACCCTAGCCAGCTTCATCCTAACCCACAACTTCTTCACTTTTGAGGGCCAGACATACCAACAACTAAAGGGAACAGCCATGGGGACCAGGATGGCCCCCTCGTACGCGAACTTATTTATGGGACGCTTAGAGGAAGCCTTCCTGGACACCCAAGCCTGTCAACCCAAAGTTTGGTATATATTCATTGACGACATCTTCATGATCTGGACTCACAGTGAAGAACAACTCCAGAATTTCCTCTCCAACCTCAACTCCTTTGGTCCCATCAAATTCACCTGGTCCTATTCCAAATCCCATGCCACTTTCCTCGATGTCGACCTCCATCTATCCAACGGCCAACTACACACATCCGTCCACATCAAACCTACCAATAAACAACAGTACCTGCATTATGACAGCTGCCATCCTTTCCACATCAAACGTTCCCTTCCCTACAGCTTAGGTCTTCGTGGCAAACGAGTCTGCTCCAGTCCTGAATCCCTGAACCAATACACCAATAACCTGATAACAGCCTTCACATCCCGCAGCTATCCTCCTGATCTGGTACAGAAGCAAATTGCCAGAGCCACTTCCTCATCCCCCCAAATTCAGAACCTTCAACGGAACCCCAGAAGTGCCCCTCTTGTCATCGGATACTTTCCGGGACTGGAGCGGACTCTGAATGTGGCTCTCCAGCAAGGATACGACTTCCTAAAATCCTGCCCCGTAATGAGATCCATCCTTCACGACATCCTCCCCACTCCTCCGAGAGTGTCTTTCCGCCGCCCACCTAACCTCCGTAACCTCCTAGTCCATCCCTATGAAATCCCCAAACCACCTTCCCTACCTTCTGGCTCCTACCCTTGTAACCGCCCCCGTTGTAAAACCTGCCCATTGCACCCTTCCACCACCACTTACTCCAGTCCCGTAACCCGGAGGGTGTACACAATCAAGGGCAGAGCCACTTGTGACAGCACCAACGTGATTTACCAACTGACATGCCTGTACTGTGAAGCGTTCTATGTGGGAATGACCAGCAACAAACTGTCCATTCGCATGAATGGTCACAGGCAGACAGTGTTTGTTGGTAATGAGGATCACCCTGTGGCTAAACACGCCTTGGTGCACGGCCAGCACATCTTGGCACAGTGTTACACCGTCCGGGTTATCTGGATACTTCCCACCGACAC
The DNA here is from genome assembly GCA_026315105.1 of Locusta migratoria. Lineage (NCBI taxonomy): Eukaryota > Metazoa > Arthropoda > Insecta > Orthoptera > Acrididae > Locusta > Locusta migratoria. Next base: position 146,733,086 of record CM048751.1, on the reverse strand, counting down.
CAATCCTTCAGAACTCCGGAGTTGGGAACTAGCCCTTCAGCATATTCTCTCTTCCCGTTACCCACCTGGTCTCAACCTCCGCTAAATTTGAATTCCCACCCACCATCTTAACATCTTTGCCTTGGTTCTCTGGACAGAGCCTCTGCCTCAAGTGGCATCTCTGTCTAACTTCTAACTTCTTTGCTTTCTACAGTTCTACAGTGTGTCTGCCTAAGTGTACTTGCGTCTGTGTAAATGTGTGGGTGTGTGTGTTTTTGTTTACCCTCTTTTTTCCCCCCAAGGTAAGTCTTTCCTGTCCCGGGATTGGAATGACTCCTTATCCACTCCCTTGAAACCCTCATCATTTCCTTTTCCCTCTCCTTCCCTTCTGCCTGACGAAGCAGCTAGGCTGTGAAAGCTTGTATGTGTGTTTGTGTGTGATTTTATTTATTTTATTTGTTTCTTTCGACGAGCCGGTCCTTTTGGTAAGTCATCTGTTTTCTATTTTTATTTTTTTTATCCCACCGGGAAAGTTTCCCTCTATAATTTTCGTTTCATCAATAAAGAGATAAATAAATGGATCACCACAGAAATTTAAAAAAGCCAGAGAGGAACTGATAAACCTCTATTATTTTCACCAGAAAGATAAAGAACAGGCCAGTTATGAAGCCTACAAGTGCAAGAAGAAAGAAGATGATAAGGAAGCAAAGGTTAGCCACCAAAAATTTGAAAAAGGTCTACAAATTTCTATACACACATCTAAAATAGTTTGGAATTACCTTATGTGTGTACAGACACACATACGGGTGTAACATTTTCAATCAGCACTAGGCTATACCGGTTTGGTTCAGAATCCTCCACGACAATCTTGCAGAAAATCCAAAGAAATTCTGGTCATATGTGAAGTACACTAGCGGCAAAACACAAACAATACCTTCACTACTCGATAGCAATGATAATACTTCCGATGACAGTACTCTAAGGCAGAATTACTAAACACAGCTTCCCAAAATTCTTTCACCAAAGAAGACGAAGTGAACACTCCAGTATTCAATCCAAGAACAGTTACCAGCATAAGAAACTTAGAAGTAGATGTTCCTGGAGTAGTAAAACAACTTAAGTCACTATACAGAAACAAATCTTCCGGGCCAGATTGTATACCAACTAGATTCCTCTCAGAGTATGCTGATGCAATAGCTCCGTACTTAGCTATAATTTACAACTGATCACTCAGCGAAAGAGCTGTACCCAAAGACTGGAAAGTTGCCCAAGTTACTCCAATATTCAAGAAAGGCAATAGGAGTGATCCCCAAAATTACAGGCCAATCTCACTGACGTCAATTTGCAGAAGCATTTTGGAACATATACTTTGTTCGAATATTATGAAGAGAACGACCTATTAACCAACAGTCAACACAGATTCAGAAAGTATCACTCTTGCGAAACACAGCTTGCCCTTTATTCACATGAAGTGTTAAGTGCCATCGACAAGAGATCTCAAATCGATTCCATATTTCTGGACTTCCGAAAGGCTTTTGACACTGTACCCCACAAGCAGCTTCTTATGAAATTGCATGCTTATGGAATATCTCCGCAATTGTGCGACTGGATTCACAATTTCCTATCAGAAAGGACACAGTTCGTTGTAATTGACGATAAGTCATCGAGTAAAACAGAAGTGATATCTGGCGTTCTACAGGGAAGCGTTATAGATCCCCTACTCTTCCTCGTGTTTACAAACGATTTAGGAGACCATCTGAATAGCTCCCTTAGACTGTTCACAGATGATGCTGTTGTTTATCGGTTAGTGAAGTCAACAGAGAATCAAAAGCAACTGCAAAGCGATGTAGACAAAATTTCTACATGGTGCGAAAATTGGCAATTGACACTAAATAAAGAAAAGAGTGAAGTAAAACACATGACCACTAAAAGAAATCCGCTGAACTTCTATTACGCGATAAATCAGTCAGACCTTAAGGTCGTAAATTCTACCAAATACCTAGGAGTTAAATTATGAACAACTTAGACTGGAGAGAACAAATAGAAAATATTGTGGGGAAGGCGAACCAAAGGTTACATTTCATTGGCAGAACGCTTCGAAGATGCACCAGCTCCACCCAAGAGACTACCATCACACTTGTGCATCCTCTCCTGGAGTACTGTTGCCTCTTGTGAGACCCTCACGAGATGGGACTGACGGAAGACATTGAGAACGTTCAGAGAAGGGCCGCTCGTTATGTTTTATCGCGTTATGAGGGGGCAGGCATCATGAAAATGTTGCACGAATTGGGGTGGAAATCATTAAAAGAAAGACGTTATTCATTGCGGCATGATCTGTTTGTGATGTTTCAATCACCGACTTTTACTTCTGAATGTGAAAATATTTTGCTAGCACCCATCTACTTAGGGAGACAAGACCATCCCAATAAAATAAGAGAAATCAGATCGAAAATGGAACGATTTAGGTATTCTTTCTTCCCGCACGCCATTAGAGAATGGAACGGTAGAGAAAAGTTATGAAAGTGGTTAATGAACCCTCTGCCAGGTACTTAAATGTGATTTGCAGAGTATCTATGTAGATGTAGATAAAACAAAATGGTACCAAAGAGAATGGGCAGTTGGGTGGTTGAGATTTTATACGTAATCCCTACAAATTTATTGGAAGTATCAAACTAACTGGTGCACTAAAAAGTAAAAATACAGAGGGCATATCACCAAATATGGTAAAATACTGTGCTAAATAACTTAGGCAACAACCCTGATATTCATGATAAATTCTGTAATGAAGAAAGGAGTAGCCTATTTCCAATCTGCTTAAAATGAAGTAAACTAGTACCAGTTTTTAAAGGGGGAGACAAAGAAGATCCTGGAAACTATAGAACCATAACAATCACAAATGTACTGTCTAAAATAGTAGAAACAGTGATCAAATTTTATAAAGAAAAATATAACATCTTAAATGAAGCAAAACATGGATTCAGAAGGAAGCGATCCACTAAGACTGCAGTGGCAAATTTCGTAACTCACAGAATTGAAGCCCAGGATCACCAAAGGAAAGTTTCTAGTATTTACTTACACCTTTCCAAAGCTTTTGATTGTGTTTGTCATACAATTCTTCTAGAGAAACTAGTCTACTATGTCGCAAGAGGAAAAGCTGCAGATATTATATAAAAACATTTTTGAAAAACTGGCAACAGTGTGTGGAAATAAAACACAAATCTGGAAAAAAAAATTCCTGCAGGTAAAATATGGTGAAGCACAAAGTTTGGTATTAGGACCTCTCTTCTTCATCTTGTATATAAATGACATGTGCAGTGCAGTAAATGAAAAAAGTAATGACACAAGTTTACTAGTATGTAGTGAGTCAGTAAATGAGTCACAAAGGAGAGATAGTGAAAACATGCAAATGGCAGAAAGGTTTCTTAGAGAAAATAATCTGCTGATTAAGACAAAGAAAATACCAAGTACTAAATTTGAAACAAACATTAAACAGCTGAACATCAATGGTACAGCCCTAGAAGAAGTAGACTGTAATAGATTTCTGGGAATATTGGTGGACACTGGACTAACATCTAACTTGGGTAAATCACATCAATAAAATATGTTCCAAAATTAGCTAAAATATATTTTAATAAAGGAAATGTCTTATACGGTGTACACAGAAACTTCACTAAAAATGTAATATGGATTTATCTTCTCACACATATTGTACAGTATACCAGTATGGGGAGGAGCAGCTGATGTACACATTCGGAAAATTCTTACTTCTGGAATACACATTAGAGAGGTGAAAAGCAGACTATTTCTAGGCTATCAATACTAAGACAGGCCTACATAATACTAACAGACTTAAATGATTAAGTTAGACTTTTTATGTGACTTTACCCACTTATTGTTTGTTAACTCATTATACGATACAGTGTTGTTTCAATTTAATTTTCATGATTCTTTTAACTATGCATCAGAAGGAAGTGAACACATTTTAATTTGTAATATACATGATAAAAGCTAAATTCTGAATAATGCCACTCACCTTCATTCTTAGTAATAAATAGCAAAGATTATCCTTTTCTTTGTTTCCAATGTTCCTTATCTTAGAAATTGGCAAAAGTAATGACATTTGACAAAAAGATTATCTTGATATTTTAATAGATAGAACTGCATTTCTAATAATAATTTATTTAACAAGTTAATGTACATGACATTTATACAATTAAGTGTATAGTGAGGATAGGCCTAACATAATTTAGACATGCTTCTTTTTGAACTTTTGAGGTATTTTCCACCCTCATGAATCACAGACATTGCCATGGTGGGGTGGCTTGTGTGCCTCAACGATACAGATAGCCATACCATAGGTGCAACCACAAAGGAAGGATATCTGTGGAGAGGCCAGACAAACATGTGGTTCCTGAAGACGGGCAGCAGGCTTTTCAGTAGTTACAGGGGCAACAGTCTGGTTGATTGATTGAGTTGGCCTTGTAACATCAGCAAATGTGGTTTTGCCATATAGCTACTACGAACAGCTGAAAGCTAGGGGAAACTACAGCCGTTACTTCTCACGAGGACATGTAGCTCTACTGTATGAAAATATGATGATGGTATCTTCTCGGGAAATATTCTGGAGGTTAAATAGTTCCCCATTCGGATCTATGGGTGGGGACTACTCAGGAGGATGTGATCATCAGGAAAGACAATACTGGCATTCTACGGATCAGAGCGTGGAATGTATGTAGATTAAAACAACACTATACATTTAATGAGTTAAACAATAAGCGCGTAATGTTACATGAAAAGGCTAACTTATGGTAATCATTTATGTCTGTTAGTATTATGTAGGCCTGCCTCAGTTCTCATAACCTACAATATCTCGTCTGCTTTTCGCCTCACTACTGTGTATTCCGATAGTAAAATCATATTTTATACACGAACCCATTGAGATCCCATCTTGAAATTTTGCATGCACATAGTCAGACTGGACAACACATATAATTTTTATTAAAAAAATCCGAGGGCACGTATTTTGAAAATTCAAAGAAAAACTTTTTTTTAATTTTTCAAAATTTTCAGATTTTTGGTAGCATAGTCATTGTTACATATCAAATGGAAGTGAATCTTTAGAGGAAAACGATGGTGCAAGTTTGACCTGTCTATGTTATATAGTTTTTGAGCTACAGCATTTTAAAGCAACCGTCTATCGATAAAAAAGTCATTTTTCGACTTTCAAACCCTTGAAACTCAAAAACCAAAAGTCAGAGAAATATGAAACTTAAAATTTATACTAGTGCTGGTAGGTACATAACCTGAAAAAAAAAAAAAAAAAAAAAAAAAAAAAAAAAAAAAAAAAAAAAACATCCAAATCTGAGAGGTCAAGGTTTAGACTGTTAGTTGATTTGAGATGGAATGACCTAGGGCCTTTTAGAAATAGGGGAAATTACCATATGTTTAGCAAAAGGCTGAAATTGACAGATAGGGACCCTGGATGCCTGTTATATAATAGACTAGCTCTTACAACAAAGAGTAACTTATAAAGGAACTGAGTACCTTCAAAAGAAAATTAAAGGAACATCTTATCTCTGGATGTTGGTACCATGTAAATAACTTCTTAACAGAAAGTTAAATAGGCCTACATAACAGTGAATAGAGCAAAAACACTTTCCATTTTACAAAAGGAAAGGTAAACTAGGAAAGGCAAACTAAGTGTGTTTCTAGTACTATGAAACTTTGTACAAATTATTACTATTTTTTTAAAATTAATTATAAATAGTCACTTCTTTATAAAATTGTTTCATGTTTGAACTAGAAACAGGTTCGTTACAGCAGCTGCCTGTTGTCAGATTCCAGTAAGCTACGTACGCGCAGAGCTATTATCGAGGTTCAGGAGCAGCTCTGCACATGCACAGTTAACTGGAATCTGGCAGCTGCTGGAATGAACCCGTAAATGTCTAACCTCATTGTAAAATATAATCTACAACAATAAATTAGAAAAAATTACCAAGCTCACTGTCTTTAAACGGCAACTTCTGGCCTATAGCTCACTCATTCACTGTTTCACAAAATTTGTATTCAGTTTGCATAAACCTAATTACCTTGCAGGTAAAATTTTACAATGCTTCTCGCCGGGCTCCAGTGCTTATGTTGGCAACAGACGAACAATTAAGTGTAGAATTGCGTTAATATTTTTTGTAAATGTTATGCTGCTCGTTTCACTCGGAGCAAAATTAATACTGTACCTGCTCTATGCAGTGGCGTAACTAGGACTTGCCTTTGGGGGGAGGGGGGGATAGATCTGCTTGATGAGCAAAATTTTAGTCAGTTTGCAGACAGACTACCATCTACCACTCCCGTTGAAAATTAATTCACTCCCATCCAATGAAAGCTTATGGTGAAACACCCCGATTTTCCAATCTTGACCTTTACCAGATTGCTGTTACACAATTTTTTTTTAGGGTTCTGATGGGGGTTCTATCCCCCTCATTCCCCCCCCCCCCCCATAGTTACGCCACTGGCTCTATGGTTGACTGGTTCTTGTATGTACCCTTGTCCATTCAGAAAAAAATAATTTTCATTTCAATTGTAATTGTCAAGACAAAAGACTTATTGTCACATGACTTGCTGCCATTAACCGTTGGTGCCAGCATAACCACTGGAGCCTGGCGAGAAGCGCCGTACAATTTAACCGTTCTATTATTCTTGCTACTGTACTGTTTAACATATCCATCCTATTGATAACAATCTTACAAACTTTAAAAAAACAGTATCAATACCGGGGAAGGTGTCTTGTGAAACATTGAAATATTGCCACCTAACAGTTTACAAGTATCAAAAACACGACTCCTCTGCTTACATTACACTGTTATAGGCTCCTAGATGGGCAATCAGGTTATTTTACCAGTAAGTATGTGTATTTGGTTTACCATAACGCTAGTGGACGAAAGAAATTTGGTAACCCTGTTCTTCACTCAAAAGGAACATTAGCCAACCTCACCCAAACAAACTCCATAATAGTAAACTTACCTCACCGCCATGACCTGAAGGACACTTCACCTGTACACAAAGAAATAACTAAAATGAATTGCAAGTACAAACAGATCTGTGATCACTTCAACAATGTGACATTAATTAATGTAGGTACTTTCAAAAGGGACCAGTTTACTAAACATGGTCAGCACTTCAATTACTCTGGTAAAATGGCCTTGTGCCAAGCTCTTACTGAAGTTGTACATGACAAGTTTAAATCACAGAAAACAATAATCCAAGGAAACTTGCAGTGGAGACCAAGCCTTGTTTTTGCAAGCCTTGGTCTGATAAAATAGAAACACACCCAATAACTATGAGCTCTTCTAATGATAAACCTCTGCCCCAATTAAAAGTTAGAGTTGTGAATTTCTTTCCTTCTTTCACATCAACATACAGTCAGTGAGGAACAAACTCCAAGAACTTGAATTATTTTTAGATGAATTTCAGTGTGATATTCTGTGCCTTAATGAACACTGGCTTAAGGTAGATGAATGTCAGATGTATATCCCAGTTGGCTTTAAATTTTTAACTGGTTATTTTAGATCCCATATGGAAAATGGTGGAGTATCAATATTCATAAAAAGTGATTTGTCCCACACAGCCAAAGTAATTGATTTAAATCATTTAGTACCTGAAGGACAAACTGAAATGGCTGCTATTCATTTACCTGAACTCAAGATTGTTGTAGTGTCTTTGTACACCAAAAACTGATATCAAAGTTCGTGACCAGCATGTAGATGAACTGTTAATGTATTTACTTAAATTTAAAAACCACAAAATTTTAATAATTGGTGATATTAATACTGACGTGACCATACAGTACTCTAAAAGTAGACTACTTCTTGATACTCTTAAATCATATAATTTTACTTGTCTTAACAATAAACCTACCAGGCTGAATGCCTGCCTGGATAATGTCATCTCTAATATTTCTGAAAAAGATGTAGTTTAAATGTAGCCAAACCTTTGCTATCTGATCTCATATATATATATATATATATATATATATATATATATATATATATATATATATATGATGGGGCCCAAAAGTGAATATAAACAATCTATAGAACCTAGAGCAGTGAGGCAGTTAAACCCAGTAAATGTTACAAGTCTCAATGAAAATCTTGTGAGCATAGATTGGAATTCTACTGTCCTGATGAATAATACATTAGGTGATGCTTTTGACTATTTCTTACACACCATTACAAGTACCGTTAATGAACAATGTCCCCTCATCACTAAACGCAATAGGGATAATGGAAAGAAAAAGCAGAAGAGTAATTTAACTAACTGGTACACACCTTATTTGAACAATTTAAGAATACTGTTAAAAATTTGCCATGATAAATCTCACAGTAATAATGAAATTACACTTCTGTACATCAAGTTAAAAAAGCTTTACAGAAAAGAAATCACTACTGCAAAGCAAACAGCAAACAATAAATACATAGCAGCATGGGATGTAGTTAAATCAGAATCTGGGCTAATTGCTGATAAATCTCCTGTTCTTCTAAGTCCAGATGAACTAAACTACAGTTTCATAAACTCTGGTAAATTTCATATTACAGATAAAAACAACTTGGATGCTAGGACGGATCAACTTAACCATTTACAGGAAACAGAGCTAAAAGATAACTTGCCCAAATTCGAATGGGAAACCATCTCTCCCAAGGATATATTCTGTGTAGTTAGGTCAATGAGCAGCTCTAGAACAGAAGACATACACAGTTTATCTAATTTTATCCTGAAAAAAAAAAAATAATACACTCTATCTGTATTCCACTATCCTATCTGATCAATAGGATGTTTAGGGAGGGAACCTTTCTGGATTGTTTAAAACAGACAATTATCTTGGCCATCCACAAAAAAGGGGATAGAAATTCCCCCCAGAACTACAGACCCATAGCAATTGTACCCGTAGTTTCAAAAATCATTGAAACTTTTATGAAACCCAACTAAATGATTTTTTTGAATATCACAACTTACTTAACAAGGCCCAGTATGGTTTTCGAACTGGGCGATCAACAATTCATGCAGTTGAAGAATTTGTGACATTAGTACTATGTGGTTTTGAAAATAGGGAGCACACCTATGCCACTTTAGTTGACCTATCGAAGGTGTTCAACACCGTCTCACACAGCCTCTTAATAAAGAAACTTGAAAACTATGGAATTGTTGACACTGAACTAGTTCTACTGAACTCATATTTGACTAACAGGTATCAAATAGTGGTTGTTAACTCTAACAAAAAATGTGACCTTCTCAAGGTAAAATATGGTGTGCCTCAGGGGTCCGAGCTAGGCCCTTTCCTTTTCATTGTTTATGTGAATAACCTCCCCAATACACTATCGTGCAAAACAGTGATGTACGCTGATGACACCACTCTTCTCACAACACATATAGACGTGAAGTTCGTTAAACTAATGAACGATTCCATGATGGAAACGGCTGCTAAGTGGTTCCATGAGAATAAGCTAACATTAAATGCAAATAAAACTGAAAACATCCTCTTCTCCCTCAGAGACATTCATAATGAACACAGTCGTCCTGTAAAACTATTAGGCATATACCTAGACAGCAAATTATCTTGGCGTACCCACATGGAGAAGCTCTGCAGTAAGCTGGCAAAAATCTTATATCTAATTAGGAAACTAAAGGCCTGTGTGAGCACTGAGATCTTACTTATGGCATACTATGCCTTCTTTCATTCCCATCTTCACTATGGAGTACTCCTGTGGGGAAACTCTGCTGGTGCAAAAGAGGTCTTTCTGTGGCAGAAGAAAGTAATTAGATGTATTTTTGGCTTGAGTAATGAAACTTCATGCAGACAGTATTTCATTAAATACAGAATACTTACTCTCCCCTGTCTGTATATATTACAAGCTCTCCTTCATATAAAACAAAATATCCACATGCATGAATGTAGGTCAGACATACACTCATACCACACTAGACACAGGAACTTACTAGACATTCCATGGATTCGTTTAAGTAAAGTCCAAAAAAATTTTTTTACACACAGGAAAAGTATTTCTCAACTATCTACCTTCTGATATAAGATGGATGCCTCAAAATAAATTTAAAGGGTAGTCGAGTCTTGGCTGAAATCAAAAGCTTTCTACGACATTAATGAATTTTTAGATAATGAAGAAAAAGGTGATTTCTCACACACACTGTGACTAAGTCAATTTTTTCGTTCAATTCTTATTTGTGTTTTATTTGAATTTGTTACTAAATTTGTAAATAATATTTGTAAAATACTTGTCACACATGCCATAAGAATTGTATTTTTGTCAATTATGTATATCACAATTTATATGTATTTACTGACGATGCCTCATACAACAACAGTTGTTCACAGACTAATATATGAATCAATAAATCAATAAATTTCTTGTTACGACCTTACCCATAATTAGGAACTGATCCAAAGCACAAAAACTATAAACGCCAGCAATTAAATTCAACTGTAAGTAAGAACCGAACTGATTAACAAAGCAACAGCGCAGCTCAAGACCAACAATGTACAATAGTTGGCTACAGTAGGAGTATCGATAGTTTAAGAACTTGTTGACTATCGATCATACATTCATGTGTCATTTTTGCAAAGATGCCAACTTAGCCATTTTATGGCTAGATCTGGCCATTTCGAAGTGGCGTCTAGCCACTGTTTTTGAAAAAAAAAAGCTACTGCTGGCATTCCTAGCCATTTTGGCTATATTATATAGCCATTTGTAGCCATTTTTATTATTCGATAATTTTTAAAACAAAAATGCAAAACTCTGAAGTTTTTATTACGAATAGAAATGTATTTATTGATGTATTATTTTTAACGTTCCTCCAAAGTACGACAAATGAAACACCACTGTATCGAAACAGTGATACCTGGAAGTTTCGAGACAATGAAACCGTTCCGCATATCGATTCATTGTTTTGAAACATACAAACGATGGCCAACAATATGTAGTTGCACTTACTTGGAAACGCTGTATATGTTACAACAGTGTAGTGTGAAGTGTCTCTTTTTTAACGTGTGTTAACATTGAGTGTTGGAAGAATACCGTGTGCTGTACCAGTGTTTCGTGACTGTGATAGTTAATTATCTTTACGTGACGGATGTATCAGTTTCACAAAAAAGCTGGTTCATGAGCTTCAGAATAGGCTTCCACATAACTTTGAAGTACTCCAACAAATATCCCTAATAGGTGTGAAAGAAACATTGAAAACAGTTAAACAGCCTATTACTGGTTTGGTATTAGCAAATGGGTTTTGAGCAAAATGCCGACAAAATTGAAAACCAGTGGCGAAACATTAATTACATTACGAATTAAACATCGACTTCTACATTCTGGCAAGAGGTTAGTCAGTACAGTGATGCAGGAGGAGAAAATCTTTTTGCGGAGTTGGTCTCACTCGCATTTTCAGTTTTAACTTTACCATACTCCAATTCGAAAGTCGAGAGAATTTTTAGAAACAGACTTAAAACGAATACACTCTCTCCTATTCTGAGTGTAAGGTATGGATTGAGACGCGAACATAAGTGTTGTTTTTCATATGAGATCCCAGAAGAAATACTAAAGCTTGTTGGTACGAATGCTACAGACACGAGGGAGACCAGTGAAATCTGCAGCAGCAGTAGCAAAGAAAATGAGGATGAGAACGATGATATTTATTTTTGCTAGGTGAGTGTTTTTCACATTTTAATTTTTATGCATAAAACATATAAATTATAATTTAGCTATTTCTGGCCCTTTTTGTTGGACTGTTTTGCCATTTTCTCTGACTGATAGTTGGCAACACTGCATTTTTGTCTTGTGATTGAGTTTCAGTTTCATTACAAGGGAACTAGGTCAGTGTCAACATATGACTGGTCTAAATCCCAAGTATTATATTCCTGTTGAAAAAAAAAATTGCAAAGAATTCAGAGTTCATAGTGAAAATAAGTGTATAGTGTGTTACGGTCTATTAATGAAAACATTACTGGAAAAGGAGTAAGAGACAAACAAAAATATGATAAAGATATTGCTTGTTTATCGACAACATCCTACAACAGCAGTATGTACGGTATCACGATAAAGGTGTTACATGTGTTTAAAGTAGAACAATATTCCATTTTCAATGCACGATTTCAAAATGGGAAAATATGATTGTGTGCCAAATGTGATCTAAATGAACTGAACATTAAAGTTACAAAGGACGGACCGTAAAAAAAGGAGAGAGAAAGAGAGAGAAAATATTGTATGACACTATATAATACAAATATACATACGTTAAAATGCAAGTGTGATGAACTCACGCATGTTAAAACAGAAAATCGGAGTAAAGTCTTCAATGAAAGCCGTCTTACATATAATTGGTGATTACTTTCTTCTGGAAGAAATGCTATCAACTCTGAGAACCTTTATATCGGAAAATTGTCCTTGGAATAAAGAACATGAAGCACAAGTTTAGCACGCGCATTTAAGCAAAGAGTATATTGCTAGTTAGAAAAACCCAGTATATACAGTTTCATACAGTAAATGGCATGACACCATTAATAAATTTAGACTTTGAACATAAATCTGTAGCTAAGGTAGAATATTCAAAATTTTTAGGTGTTTGCATTGACGAGGGACTGAATTGGAAGAAACATATTGAAGATCTCCTGAAACGTCTGAGTTCAGCTACTTATGCTATCAGAGTCATTGCAAAATTTGGTGATATAAATCTCAGTAAATTAGCTTACTATGCCTATTTTCATTCACTGCTTTCATATGGGATCATATTCTGGGGCAATTCAACATTGAGTAAAAAAGTATTCATTGCACAAAAGCGTGTAATCAGAATAATTGCTGGAGCCCACCCAAGAGCATCCTGCAGACATTTATTTAGGGATCTAGGGATACTCACTGTAGCTTCACAATATATATATTCACTCATGAAATTTGTTATTAACAATCCGACTCAATTCAAAAGTAATAGCAGTGTGCATAGCTACGACACTAGGAGAAAGGATGATATTCACTATTCAAGGTTAAATCTAACTTTGGCTCAAAAAGGGGTGAATTATGCTGCCACAAAAGTCTTTGGTCACTTACCAAGTAGCATCAAAAGTCTGACAGATAGCCAACTAGTATTTAAAAAGAAATTAAAGGAATTTCTGAATGGCAACTCCTTCTACAATGTAGATGAATTTTTAGATAAAACATAAAAAAATATATAAAAAAAATAAAATAAAAAAAAAAAAAAATTAAAAAAAAAAATTTACAAAAAAAAATTCTTAAAATATAGATTGTCAAGTATAGACATAATTTACTAAACTGACACGTTCCACATCATTACGAAATGTCGTATACATGATCTAAGGAACAAGTATTAATCTAATCTAATCTAATCTAATTGAACATTTGACTATGCAGCTGATGATGTCGCTTCAGGACTTATGGATAGTACAGTACATGGCGTACTGCTTTAAGTCGCCAACCTCAAACGGAAATAGTAACTGACGTTCATTGGCGAATTTAAAAATTTTGCGCCCCTAGGCACAACATGTTTATATGCGCCCCTTCCCCTCTAAAACGTGTTTCAAATAATAACCATTACCCGATCACTTCCAATTGCCATTTTGGTTGTTAGCTATTTCCGTACTCTGCTATTCGTTGTTCTGAAGGACGCATCAGCGGTCTAGTCGCTCTCAATCACAGTGTACTTGCTGTACGGCAGCGAATATTCAAATGTTTGTAGAGCTTATGGGACTTAACTACGGGGTCATCAGTCCCTAAACTTACAAAGTAGTTATGAACTAGCTACAACTTAGGACGGCACAAATATCATGTCCGAGGGGGGACTCGAACCCCCGACCGTAGTGGCCGTACAGACCGTGACTGAAGCGCCTCAGTCCCCTCAGCCACCGCGACCGGCGGCAGCGAATAAAACAAATCAAAAACTTCATTGTGCTTCTGTCGAAAGATAACAGAAACGGACACAAGGAAGATAACTTTTCTTTTATGGCTTAAAAATTCAGCAGAGCCTGTATTCGACAACGGATTTAATATGTTCTTTTACACGAAGCCGTTGAGTATGAAAATTAAAAAAATAAATTAATAAATAAAAATTGTGTTACAATCTAACAATTGAACGAACGTGTCACACATTAGAAATCAATACGTATTTTTACAAACATGCATCAAAATTTAACAGTCCTTTTACGATTTAATAACTTGAATGTATAACAGATAAAAATACGTGCGGTATTAATGTGTGAATCAAAAATAACCAAATGCAGAAAAACAAACACAGAACTGGATTTGCTATTATATGATTTTACACACTAGTGTGGAAAAATCAAATTTGTCTTATAATCTAATAGTTACTGTGTAAAGCAGTGAAGTCTGTGTAGTTAGCTGCTGCATAATAAGTGTACACAATACCTTCAATCCATATAAGGGCTGAACAGTTTTGTACTGCAGCTACCATTCTCACCATACCTCTTTCTAACGCTATTAGCAAAGATTTTCCCGTATTAGTTGACTGAACAGAATGAGGTCATTTATTAACACTTTTTCATTTGAGCATACTCTCGGATAAGGTATATTTTTGCGATAACTACACTTCCAACATACGACAAGAATGCGCATCAGTTGTAATGTACTACGATATCAGTCTTGACCCTCCTCCATTCTGGAATCTTTTTTCGATTATAAATGTATTGTACATGATCAGGCATCTATTTTTCACAAAAGGATACAGAGATTGAAGGTGAACGTATTTCAGCTACATACGTTAGTGTTATTTTGAGCGGTTTTGTCCTTCAATATAAATCGCGATTTGAAGAAAAATTTATTCCTTTAACTATAAAAGGAAAATTGACAAAATTGGAGGAATCAAATCATGGTATAACAGAAAAGTTTACCAAGAAGTGCAGAATTTTTACCAAACATTCTCCCAGTATGTAGATGCAGAAGAGTTTTTTACTTCATCACAGGTAAATTGTGCAGATATTGAAAATTTTGGTGAGTTCTTCTTGAAAAAATGCCTGATATTAAAATCGATGACAATTGTTTGAAGGAAATAGAATTGTTGTTGTTGGTTTTTGAGGGGACTAAACAGCTAGGTCATCAGTCCCCTAGGAAATAGAAGACTGAACATATATTTAAATATTGATAAATTAGAACAATGGGAAAATCAACATGTTGAAATTGATAATAGGTGGGTGGAAGTATTTAACCATTTCAAAAATGAACGCATTCCATATGAAAATTTAATTATTCTTATTGAATTTACTGCCCTGGAACTAATGCAGCAGTTGAGAGGGTTTTTTCCAGTTGGGAATAACTTTTGGACGATTGGGAAGTCAAGATTGAATGTTGATGCTCTAACTGCAGCACTTACCGTAAAATTCAATATGAAGGATATTTCTTGCTCCGAAATTTCCAATATATTGTTATAAACAATAATAATTCAATGGAGAAATATTTAATTAAGCAAAAGGATGTAAATATAGTGTATTTTTATTTTAATTAATAAAATATTTTATTTATTTTCATTGTAATTTTTTCTTTAATTTTTCCGTCCTCCTTTACGTCGTAAAAAAATGGTCACCTTAGCCAACGGCAATTATAAAATAAACAGATGATATGTAGTTTGTAAATCCAATGAGTGTGATCTAAGTTATAATAAAAATTACAAAATAATCCTGAATTTTTAAAACTAATATGAATTAAAAAAGAGAAGCAACTCAACGGTCAGTAAAGTTTGCATATAGCTTTTGACAAGAGACGACATAAATTGAACATCATGTAATGAATGGAATCTTTCAGCATGTCTAGTCAGGTAGGGGAAGGCCACTTTTTTCTGTTTCAACATTTGAATCGAAATGGTTATGTATTATTCCAAATGACTTTTTCTTTGTTAAGAGTGATAACTCAGAATTTTCCCAATCTGCAATACCATTAGTAGCAATCGCGGCCTTTCTTCCGAACAATATACATGGTGCACCAAAAACAAAATCGGTGCTACAGAAGTATACTAGCTAATCACGCAATGTTGTTTGTTCAAATGTTTGTAGAGTCTATTGGACTTAACTACGGGGTCATCAGTCCCTAAACTTACAAACTACTTATGAACTACTTACAACTAAGGACGGCACAAATATCCATGCCCGAGGGGGGATTCGAACCCCCGACCGTAGTGGCCGTGCAGACCGTGACTGGAGCGCCTCAATCCCCTCGACCACCGCGGCCGGCACGCAATGTTGATTCACTATTTAAAAGTTTAAGGTAAAATACAGTTTTCTTCAAATATTTGGTTTTATCGCCTATTGATCTCCTTGAATTAGAAAAATCGAAGTTACAGTTATGATTAATGTCACTTAGTAAGAGAATTTTGATTGTTGATTCATTAACACACCATTCTGCAGCGTCATCACTAACGAGGATATTTCTTTTTGTGATGTCTGAGTCGACACTTACTGTAGCTTTTCGTGAAACTATGTTCAGGAACAAGTTGATTTTCTTCATTTTTAACTTTTGTTTCGTCTGTATTTACTTCCTTTACAACTGCTGCAGTGCCAGAAATATCATCCATATTACTTGGTGGCGAAGGCGAACTGGCAACATTTTTTCCGAAAAATTTATGTACTCTGCTCTGTCACAACAAAAGAAAAAAACAACACTGCTAAAGGAAAGACTGCATCCAGTTCCAATAATACTATACCGCAAATGAGCACAAAGCTTTTTATTTTAAACTCGATACACGAGCGCAATGATTTTTCCTTTAAACACGCACAACGCGGATTACTCGACGTTGCTGTGCTATGAAAGAAAGACAAGACAGAATAATTTAATTTCATAGTCGCTTGTTTCTCTTTGTCAGTGCCGGGAGAAAAGAGGGATAGTCCCTTTTTTGGCTTCTGTTTTCCGCGTCGCTGGGAATTTTAGCTGGGACGCAAATATGTTCTGAATATTCTTGACACAGTCTTTGCAAAAATTATTTGTTTTTTAAATTATAATTTCTTGCACTGGCGTTTGCTGGATCGACTCTTATCCCACTCATTAGTGGTTTCTCTGAGCAGAGAAGACCGACTACAAAGTTTAAGTAGTGTTATTGGCAGTTTATGTGATGTGTTGTCATTTGTGTGAACACTGCTGTTATGTCTACAGGCAAATGCACCTTTTGTTCCAACATAAAATAAAAATAATCTTTCCGCGAAGGAAAGAAACTTAGTTAAGAACGATAATATAAAAGTTGAAATGCCACATACTGTTCGATTGCACTGAGTGGGAACTTTGATATTGTGCAGGTTGCAGCTTAATAAATGAGAAACAAAAGTTGGGTTTTCTCTACCTTTTTCGCCAAATCTTTATAATTTTTTCTCTGCTTCTACATAGTGCTGGAATAAACTTCTTTCCTGTATGAAACCAAGAAGCAAAATGGTAAAAAGTTGATCAAAAATACGTTGGTCAGCAAGAGAGGAAGCGTGTATAAGTTTATATGAAAACTGGGAGAGCGTTATCAACGCCCTCACACAGATTGTCAATAATACGTTTGAAAAACCACTTGTGCGAAATGAGACTTCAGCTTTATTGAATCAACTCAGCGACTAGAAACAGTATTCATTGTGACAGAGATTTAAATCTGAAGTTGCAAAGTGTAAATATTAATACTAAAATAGTGCATGAATTATGTGAATCACTTGGAGGATTTATTGCATCTATTCGAGGCAGGTTCGACTATTATGAAAATAAATCAATGGAGATTGTGACTGATACATAATATGAATGCACCAATAAAAGATCACGAAAACGTGAACTTCGTGATGACAAAGGAGCAGACTCTGAAGTAGTTTTGTTTTTTGACAAGAAGGGAAAAATTTAGAGTCGAAACAATTCCCCCAGGACTCCACAACTTGTACGGCGAATTAGTGAGGAGGAGGGAAAGCTATAGAACATTGTTGTACTCCTTCGCAAAAAAAAAAAAAAAAAAAAAAAAAAAAAAAAAAAAAAAAAAAAAAAAAATAAATAAATAAATAAATAAATAAATAAATAAAATAAAATTAAAAAATAAAAAAGAAAAAAAGAAAAAGAAAAAGAGGACGCCTATTCGTCATCAGCGAATTCGTCCAAATTTATGGAACATGTAGGGCGTGGTGAGACATGAAAGTGCACCAAGTGGGAACTCCAGATGGCCAAGCGTTTAGGAAATAAAAGGAAGTTTGATACGAATCTGTCATTATATGCACCTTATCAGCTGCCTCTGAGAGAGTCTGTTAAAGCGGTGTTTGGCTTAGCGGTAAGAGATCTGATTTTTATTGAAAGGTTCGCGGTTTCGATTCCGCCCGGCGGCAGTCCATTTTTAAATGTTTGTAGTCCTGAATTTCATCCAATGCCCTTTCTTTTTTTGCTTATATAAATTAATAAAATAACGTACATGATGTTGCTGTTAATTGTTGCGTCAGTCGACATCTACATCAATACTCTGCAAACCACTGTGAAGTGCACGGCAGAGGGTCTCACTGTACCAGTTATTAGGGTTTTTTTACCCATTCCACTCAAGTATTGAGCGTGGGAAGAATGGTTGTTTAAATGCCTCCGTGCGTGCTGTAATTAATCTAATCTTGTCGTCACTATCCCTACGGGTACAATATGTAGGTGTACGCATTGCCAAGGAGCAGAAAAAAAATTGCAGCTGGGTGGAGTTGAACCTACGACCTTCTTAATACGAATCCGATCTTTTATCGCCGAGTCAAACACCGCTTCCTAAACACGCCTTCACGGACAGTTGATAAGATGCATATGGTGATAGATCCGTATCAAACTTCCTTTTATTTCCTAAACGCTTGGCCATCTGGAGTTCCCACTGGGGGCACTTTTCGTGTCTCACCGCGCCCTACATGTACCATAAATTTCGACGAATTCGGCGTTGACGAGTAGGCGTCCTCTCCTTGATAAATAAATAAATAATTTTTTTTAAATGTTGTGAATTGTATTTCACACATTATTGGATATTCTGCTTATTTTGTTTCGTATAAACATGTGTTTAAAAAATTAAAACATTCCCGGTATCCACACGTTTTGTAAACCGGGTGTCATTAAAACAATACTCAGATACTGAAGATCAGAGATCGTTCGAGATCTGTTGAGTGTTCATTCCTAGGTATTTTGGAGTGTCACAGTGTTCCAACACAACCCAAGAGAATTCTAACTGCAACTTTCCGATGGTTTCCCTTTGTCTCAAATGGAAAGCGGCCACTTGTTCCTTATATAAGTTTGATTTAACCTGGTTTGTTATGAAGTAGTACTTTAACAAATCGTTGATAGCACGCTTTAGGGTTATTTGTAATGAATGTAAGTTTGTGATTTGGGTTGCTGAGATCACCAGCATACAAGAAACTCTTGCAGTTGCTAGGTATATGTTGAACAGAGCTGAAGCTAGCATACTTACTTGGGGTAGGCCAATCTTCTATAGTCAACATTGGCTAAGATGTCCTTGGATGTCAACGAAGAAGAATCGGTTCTGCATTAAATTGGCGATGAGCCTAGTAAGGCTGAAGTCCGTGATTAAGTTATAGATCTCGATTAATACTAACTGGTGATTGACGGTGTCGTAAACTGCTTTTAATCTACAAGTAGCATTCCTGTTAACTTAAGGACCTCAAAACCATCTTCCATGAACAGGGTGGTGCCCATGAAGAGCTTATTGTAGTTACCCTCTCGAAGAACTTAACAGAGGGCTTCTGCAGTCGAAGTAATTGATCATAATTCATAATCTTACTGAAACTTGCGTGAACAGTTTTGCATTTCTTTCGTTGGGTTGATGTGGGATGTTTCCATTTCTAATCGGTGGCGTTACGTTTCATCCTCTACGAGGATATGGGACGGAAGCGTTGAACTGTGACGCTTGAACCCAGTCTGTTCTGTTTGAAGTAAAGTGAGACTTCCAACGTTATACAGGAATTTGTTGCACCAGATTAATTAATGCTCGCGTAACAATAACGCCCATTCATTTAAATTATAACGGTAATTACTACTACCATGTGGACGACCTAGGTATGGTATTCCTGCTCGCATTAATCGAGTTTCCTGTAAGTGTGTGCAGTTATGGAAAAATATGCCGGAGTCTATTTACTTTTCCATTGTAATTTAACAGTTTACGCACCAGTTTTTTATTTATGTTTGTATCACTTATGGGACTTTACTACGGGGTCATCAGTCCCTAAACTTACAAACTACTTATGAACTAGCTAATCCTAAGGACGGCACAAATATCCATGCCCGAGGGGGGATTCGAACCCCCGACCGTAGTGGCCGTGCAGACCGTGACTGGAGCGCCTCAGTCCCCTCGGCCACCGCGGCCGGCTACGCACCAGTCTAAGCTCCATTATATTAAAGGTTGTGAAGATAAAAGGACGCATTATTTTAAAGACCTGCATAATAAGAGTCATCTTCGTCTTTATCCTACCGAGTTCCACATATAGAGGCCCACGGAAGGAAGGAAAAATAGTTTAACATCCCGTCGGCAGCGTGGTCAGTAAAGACCAAACTCACGCTAGAATAGCTGGGATAAGCACAGGGAAGGAAATCGGCTGCGTCCTCTCAAAGGAACCATCCCGGCATTTGAAGTGATTTAGGTAAATCACGGAAAACCTAAATATAGGTGGGTAAAGATGGATATGAACTACCGTCCTCCCGATGTTCAAATGTCTGTAAATCTATCGGACCAAACTGCGTGGTCATCAGTCCGTAGCTTACAAAATACTTAAACTAAGGTAAACTAACCTAAGGACAACACACACACACACACACACACACACACAGCCATGCCCCAGGAGGACTCGAACCTCCGACAGCGAGCAACTGTTACCACTTCGCCACCTCACTCGGTGTATAGACGCGGGGTCTTTATATAATCTATGGGACTTAACTACGGGGTCATCAGTCCCTAAACGTACAAACTACTTATGAACTACTTACGAACTAGGACGGCACAAATATCCATGCCCGAGGGGGGATTCCAACCCCCGACCGTATTGGCCGTGAAGACCGTGACTGGAGCGCCTTAGTCCCCGCGGCCACCGCGGCCGGCAGACGCGGGGTCGTCATGATTTTATTTTGTCGTGGTTAGTTTAAGGGACTACCCTAACTGACCATTTATAGTGTTATACACGTGAAATTGTGTGAACGCTTTTCTAAATATTTGCGAATGGTGTAAATGTGACTATAGTACCATTCCGTTATTCATTTATTTGTATGTGGAAAACCGCCTAAAAATGACAACCCAGGCTAGCCGATTAGAACCGAGGTCGGCACATCTACCGTCCCGGAAGCAGGTGTTTTAACACGGTCGCCATCCGGATGGGTCTCTGGCACACTAAAAGTGGAAGTAAAAAAATCTTAACTGCGTCCTCTTACCAGTAAGCGTTCAGTAATGGTCGTAGAGAAAACGTCCTAGATATAGCTAATCTCCGTAGTTTTGACGCACTATCCACTCATTATAAAAATAATTTCCCCATCCTGGGCAAATGTATCTTTCTATGCAATCAATTTTGTGAATAGCTATGAACAATTTCCTCTTCACAGAAATCGTGTTTTTCTGTTCTAGAAGATCCAGTTTGTTTTGTCTCTTTGCTTTCCGAATTTCCTTGTCTAACTCCTTAGTGACTCTTAGAATTTTGGTGCAGGACAGACATGAAAATTGGAGATCAGCGCGAACGTGCGAGCAGCAATGAATTCCAGCAGTTTCGTACAAGTTCTTGACTCCATTTCTTCCAATGGACTACTGTCTCCAGTCGTGATACTTTATCTACTCGCAGATCTGAAGTGCAGTTTCGTCTCTTACTGTCGCTCGAAAGTGAACATCTATCGCCGTATAAACATTAGAACTGTACTACATTTATCCGTAATTTCAAATGCTTTTTGCAGCCTTCTCGACTGTTATTGTTGGTCAGTAGACACACATGACAGCACAAAAAGTAACGATGACTGAAATTTCAGTTGTCTGCCATGAGCCAACCATGTTACATAGTGCACAGTACTTTTCACAAAAATGAGTGAAACTTTTAATTATTGCGTTTAGCTGATGGAGTTCCGCTTTACTGACACTATTCGCGATGCACGTACCCTCTAGAAACCACACAATAAAATCATTCCCGAGATTCATTCCCAAGATTTCAGTTAAGGAAAAGGCATCTGAAGTTGTCAGATCGATTCAAGGGTGAAAGAATAATAAGAATGTTGCAGTACCAAATGGGAGGGCGGATAGTGTGAGAAAATATACAAGGACCATTTTTTTTTTTTTTTTTTTTTTTTTTTTTTAATTTCTCACAAAGTTTTCAACAATTTACCTTTTTTTTTCTCGACCAGAACCTGAATTTCCCTCATTTTTCTCTCCAGAACAAATAAATAGTTTAGTTTTAAGTAGTATAATTTATTTTATGTTTCGTCGAATATATTTTTTGCTATATCTAATCTTTTCAAATGTTTAAATGTTTGTATAGTCTATGGGACTTAACTACGGGGTCATCAGTCCCTAAACTTACAAACTACTTATGAACTACTTACGAACTAGGACGGCACAAATATCCATGCCCGAGGGGGGATTCGAACCCCCGACCGTAGTGGCCGTGCAGACCGTGACTGAAGCGCCTCAGTCTCCTCGGCCACCGCAGCCGGCTCTAATCCTTTAATTCACATATTTTCTTAGTTGTTAATTCATGACAGCCACATATATTTTGTATAATATCTGTTACTTTTACTCATATCAGCTCCTCTTTAACAACCTAAAAGACAAATGGACTGAACTGAAATAATTTAGTACCGATTTTTAAGTTTTTCTTCTACACAGGAAACTAAAATTTATAGTTAATGAGCAAATAGAAAAAAATTCTATTTAAACAACGTTCATAAAAAATTGAAGGATGTAAAAAAAAATATTAATGGAAACTAGGTGAATAACATTTTCGCCGGCCGCGGTGGCCGAGCTGACTGAGGCGCGTCAGTCACGGTCAGCACGACCACTACGGTCGGGGGTTCGAATCCCCCCTCGGGCATGGATATTTGTGCCGTCCTTAGGATTAAGTAGTTCATAAGTAGTTTGTAAGTTTAGGGACTGATGACCCCGTAGTCGAGTCCCATAAGCTCTACAAACATTTGAACATTTTTTTTTTTTTTTTGAATAACATTTTCAAGCCGGCCGCGGTGGCCGAGGTGACTGAGGCGCTCCAGTCACGGTCAGCACGGCCACTACGGTCGGGGGTTCGAATCCCCCCTCGGGCATGGATATTTGTGCCGTCCTAGTTCGTAAGTAGTACATAAGTAGTTTGTAAGTTTAGGGACTGATGACCCCGTAGTTAAGTCCCATAAGCTCTACAAACGTTAACGGTAACATTTCAAACTAGGAAATTAATACTGAAATAAATTTTAGCTCTATGAAACACCCAAAATCGTAATAAAGTAACATAAAATTTACCAAACGCTGTAGAGAAAAGAATAAATTTAAGTACTGTACGGTACACATAAAAATGAGGTATGACAAAACATATCAGATGCAGAATATATCTTCACAAACGTATCAAACAGAGTAGAATAAAAAATGAAGAAATAAATAAAAAATTGGATTACATTATGGTATGGTGTTAATCATGCCTCAGAGGGAAATTTCTCCCTCCATGAACTGTTTTCCTTTCTTTTCCCTGTTTTACCTCAAAAGAAAGATCTTTCACCAAATTGGAAACGCTGACAGGGACATAAGTGCTAACGAGGACTTGGTGGATACTTTTAGAATACATACTGTCACTAGAGAAACATTTTATCAAAGGTTAATTTACTTATCACTTTCAAAACGTGGTGTGTTATACTTAGTAATTAAAGAAACAAAAATTTTTCGCCATCAGTCTCAGAATTATTACCATATATTTTTTAGTTCACAAATATTAAAAAAAGGCGGTAATGCGTTTAGAAAAACTTTGCACCAGAGGAACTTGTATTACAGTGTGTTCACGCGAACCTTGTGTAACTACACAAAAAGAAGTTTAATGGCGTGATATTCGGAGAGCGCAGGGCTATTTCCTCTCAGGAAATGAGCCATTCAGCACATCCTGCACATTCAGACTTTACTGTGAGATTGCGCCATCGTGATAGGAAATGGACGGCTGTATCTCGTCGATCTGGGGAAGCGACAACTCTTTGATCACACCCGTGCAAACATTTCTCGTTACGGTTTTTTATGTGAATACATACGGGCCACTCATCCTATCGAGCATTAGGACCCTCCCAACATTAGCCGGCCACGGTAGCTGAGGGGACTGAGCCGCTCTAGTCACGGTCTGCACGGCCACTACGGTCGGGGGTTCGAATCCCCCTCGGGCATGGATATTTGTGCCGTCCTTGGTCTTAGTTAGTTCATAAGTAGTTTGTAAGTTTAGGGACTGATGACCCCGTAGTTAAGTCCCGTAGACCATACCCAAAAAAAAAAAAAAAAAAAAAAAAAAAAAGTTTGTAAATCTATCGGACCAAACTGCGTGGTCATCAGTCTGTAACTTACAAACTACTGAAACCTAGGTAAACTAACCTAAGGACATCACACACACCAATGCCCCAGGGAGGTCTCGAACCTCCACGGCGAGCAACCGCGCGCTCTGCAGCGAGACGCTTTAGACCGCTCGGCTACTCCACCGCGGCTAGACTATACAAACAACAAACTCATGTGTTCACCTGTGCTGCGTAGGTTTTTATGAGCCCAAATACTAATACTGTACAGACTTACACGCCCAGAACTCTTTGACAGTTCCTTCATCTGAAAACTGACAGTTTCTCATATAGCCATTGTTAGCAAATATGGAAAGCGGTATGTAACACCAAATGTATACCGCAGAGGTCGATAACTTGGTCGCCATGCTTCACACTTTCTGTGAAAAAATGTATACCCGCTTATGTAACACCTCACGGATAGTGTTTCACGTGGAAAACTTACATTTCTTCTTTGAGCTGAATTTATCCCGGCCATCCTGATTTAGGTTTCCCGTAGTTTCACTAACTTACTTCAGGTAACTGCTAACGTGATTCCTACCCAAAGGGGGCCCAAATGGACTGCGCAGTCCCAGGTAGAAATTCGTCGTACTGCGCATGACGTCACCGCCGAAGCACGTGGCGGCAGTTGTAGCGATAGCCGTGCAGTAACTTGTTGTTTGCTGAGTACAAGCGGGAACGTTTTGTGTTCGTGTGTTTTACGACAGAAAATTCGATTCCTCTACTTTAGTGTAATATGTTAATGATTCGTTTGACATTTTAAATTTTCACAGATTCGTTGATAAAAAGACATCAGCAAGTAAGTCCCTTTGGAACAAACGAACAGCTCCAAAAACAATTCTCATCAAAATGCATTTGTGCTGTGAAACAATGCAGATTGGAAACCGAAGGCAGCTGTTACCATTTCAGAAAGGACTCTTAATGTCAATTCTTTATTTGGCCTTCATTCTGATCTTTTGTCACTATGCATTAACAGCACGGCTGAACCAGGACTATCTTGCAAATTTGTTTTCATAGATTAGAGGTACTGGCCATTTCTATCAGGGTCATCCCTCCAAAGAAGTAAAACATCGGCTGCGTTTGTTGTTTCTGAGAAAGAATGCCAAAGACATTCCACCGTCTAATACTTCGTCTGTGAGACAGGAAGAAGACTCACAACAATTTCTGTTATCTAATCTGCCGTGTGGAATTTTGCCGGTAATGTCTGAAGCAATGGCTATGTTAGATGGGGAAGCAGAGATCCAGGACATAAGGTTTAATTGTGAAGCTGCTGCACCGTCTGCTGTGACAGACGTTGAACGGCCAGCTGAAGTATTCAGATATCTGGCAGGCTACATTGCACGCCGTGCTGCGAAATATGACACCTCACTGGGGGTTTCGTCTAATGAAATACTTTCTACTCTTCCAAAACACCTCGCAGAATACGGTGGCTAGAGTTTCTATCGCCGAGGAGGTTTGTTAGTGCTGTCTGACGAGTGGATGCGACAGATCTCAGAGTTGGAACTGCTGGTCTACGAGATTAGCCGAAGTGACATACTTTCAAAAGAAAAAAAAATATTTATAGGAGATTATCCGACGTAATTTGGCATAAATGTCTTCACTGGCACTTTAGGTCATTAAAATATTCTTACGGACCCTAATTTTTATTCGAGTGTGCTACCTCAACATGAAGCTGAAGAAAGAGAAAGCAGCAGCATCAGTGAGGCGAAAATCACGTCAGTGGCTTTCTTCGACTGTCGGAAGGATTTGACGAGGTATGTAACTGTAATAAGCAATGCGTAAACAGTTGACTTGTGTGTTTAGTGGTGTTCTATGCGACGGCACAGCGCCGCTTCGCGCCCCTCGCTGGAAGTTCTGCTTCACCACTGACGTCATTTCAACGGCCAATAGCAGGTCGTTTCGCTTCGAGCCCAACCCTTTATAGAAAAACCTTTATTCTTACAACAAGACCACTGCGAACTTTCTGTCCCATCCATTAACAAGGAAATGAAAAACGATAGAATAAACAGACATGCAGAACAACGACGGAAAAAAGTGTAGCCAGCGCAGCAGACTGCCATCCAAGCAGTTTTCCTCGCTGGAAGGATTGTTACAGGGCGCACTCAACCTCGTAACATCAGCTCAGGAGGTACTCGACTGATTTGTAGCGTCCCAAGATCTGGAAATACGAAAACGCCCGGGACAACGCATCCAGTCACACCACTGGCAGAGGATGACGTCACGTTCGGTCCAGGAACGGAACGAGGAATTTTACCTCCCTCTCTGAGAATAGGGTGCCGGCTGTTTTCTATACAATCGACGTGTATCCTAATTTGTGAGAATTGTAGCTGGATTTTGATGGCATGCAATTTATGGGTGCTGCCAAATGTTGTTGTGTAAGCCCTCTTTCTTTTGTTATGGTAAGTTTTCTTATAATCATGTGTTGCAGAAGCGCGTATTTTTGGACAATTAGACATCAAATAAGCATATAACCAGTGGGTGATATAATGGTATTCAACTACTTTCCATACAGAGTACTTTTAGTATTTTATTTTTAAAATGGCTTTTTAAAATTTTTTATAAGGCAATTTAAGAAATAATACCCACATAATATGTTAAAAGCGTTTATTTTGGTGAATAAAAATACTCTTTTATAAATAACTGATTTTTAAAAATTTTTTATACATTTTTGGAAGTGATCAACAAAAAAATATTACTACTATTAGTTACAGGTCAAGTATTATACGGCACAAACAGTATTGTTTATATCATTAAGAAAAGAACACTAACATTTCTAATTTGTTGCTTAACAATTAGACACACAAAAATAATCGTGAGGTCTGAGTGAGATCGTATTTATTCATTTTTTGTACTTAATATGATCGTTCTTTCAATATTAATCATTCTTCTCATTAAAGGTAAAGCAGTCAACAATCCGAAGATTGGTTTGAACACCACAGTGCTTTGCTAGGCATGGTCCCGTTTGGAGGTGGTATGCCATTGCCTTCCTCCGACCTTCGAACTGACTTATCCAGCAAGTTATAGGGGGATCTACAATTTAACGTGGGTTCCGAACCACGGTGCTACTCGGTATTTTTCACATGAGCAATACTGCCAGATGTGAAAGAAGTGGAAAGTGACAGATAAATCGGGGATCGAACCTGCGACCTTTGGATTTGTAGTTATCAAGTTAAATATCACAAAAATGTACGTAGTATTATACAAAAATATTAATTTTGAAGCTTTGTTCGTTGATAACAGTCATCTGCGTTCATTGAGGAGTTCTCCCGTCGACGAAAAAATGCGTTCGCGTTGTACTAACGTACTGATGTCGCGAAAATTTAAAAAACAAAAAACAAAAAAACAAAAATCTCTAGGATATACGCTTACACATGAGGAATCAACTGACGACGCTCGTAACACCATTAAGCGAATCTTTCTTACGATCTAAACTATGAAACTACAGATGAGCTGCATCTCAGCTCGAAATGACGGTGACTGGCAAAAGGGAATCACGTGACTGCGCGCTCTCGCGTCCTCTCGCTGTTCACCGACAGTTATTGGAAGAGGCGAGAGATCTGTGAACTAGTTCGCCTGTGGGAGCGCTATTCCGAACTAGGTGTTCGCGAACTACACAAGACATACTCTATACACTCTTTCCACCTTTCAGCTTTCCCTTCTTTGCTGAGAACTGGTTATCCATCTGAGTTCTTTATGTTCATACAGCTGCTTTTCTTGTCTCAAAATGTCTTATTTTCTGTAGGCGGTATCTATTTTTCCCCTATTTAAACATTCTTCTACAGACTTACATTTGTCTTCTAGCCACTCCTGCTTAGCTATCTTGCACTTCCTATGAATCTCATTTCTCAGTCGTCTGTATTACATTTTGTCTGTTTCATTTACTGCATTTTTATACTTTCTCCTCTCATCAATTAAATTTAGTATTTGCTGGGACTTACAAGGATTTTTTTTTTAGATCTTGCCTTTCTATCTATTTTGTCCTCTGCTACCTTCACTATTTCATCTCTCAATGCTATCTGTTCCACTTCTAATGTTTTACTTCCTCCTGTTTCTGTAAATTGTTGTCTCAAGCTTCATTTGCAATTCTCAAGAACTTCAGGTTCCTTCAATTTATCCACGTCCCATATCCTTATTTTCCTACCTTTTTGCAATTTTTTTGGTTCAGCCTGCAGTTCATGACCAATAAGATATGGTCAGAGTCTATATCTGTCCTTGGATATGTTTTACAGTTCAAACCCAGGTTCCGAAATCTGTCTTACCATTATAAAATCTATCTGGTACCTTCCGGAGTCTCCTGGTCTCTTCCACACATACAATCTTCTTTCAATATTCTTAAACCAGGTGTTTGTTATAACTAAATTATGTTCCGTGCAAAATTCTACCAGACGGCTTCCTCTTTCATTACTGTTGCCCAGTCCATATTCTCCTACCATTTTTCCTTCCCTTTCTTTTCCTACTACCGAATTCCAGTCTCCCATCACAATTAAGTTTCCACTCACTTAATTGTCTGAATAATTTCCTTTACCTCCTCATAAATTTCTTCGATCTTCTCATCATCTGCAGAGCTAGTTGGCATATAAACTTGTACTAATGTAGTCGGTGTTGACTTCGTATCTATTTTGACTACGATAATGCGATCATTGCGTTGCTCATAGTAGTTTACCCGCATTCCTGTTTTCTTATTCATAATTAGATAATTAGACCTACTCCTGTAATACCCCCCAACTGATTTTGTATTTATAATATTGTACTCGCCTGACCAGAAATCCTATTCCTCTTTCCACCGAATTTCACTAATCCCCACTATATTTAACTGCAGTCTATCCATCTCCTTTTATAAATTTTCTAACCTCCCTACGCAATTAAGGGATCTAACATTCCACGCTCCGATCCGTAGAATGCCAGTGTTGTGTTTCCTGATGACCACATACTCCTGAGTAGTCCCCGTCCGGAGGTCCGAATGGGGGACATTTCACCTCCGCAATATTTTACCCGAGAGGATGCCAACATCATATACTCTTACAGTAGAGCTGCATGTCCTCGGGAAAAGTAACGGCTGTAGTTTCCCCATGCTTTCAGCTGGTCGCACTAACAGTGTGGCAAAGCCACATTAGCTGATGTTACAAGGCCAGCTCAGTCAGTCATCCAGACTGTTGCCCCTGTAACTACTGAAAAGGCTGCTGCCCCTCTTCAGGAACCACATGTTTGTCTGGCCTCTCCACAGATACCCTCCACTGTGGTTGCACCTGGATGTAGTCATTATCAGTGCTTGAAACAAAAATGATTAAAACACGTTAAACTTTACATACCTTGGCGTTAAATTTCTTGATTTGTTTGTTCGAGCCCAAGTACTTTTCTTGTTAGATTCAAGATGTCCGATTGCATGGTGCTGCACATGTTCGGTACATACCGTAAAAGATGTACCACCGCGGTCGAGTGGCCGAGCGTGTGTGTGTGTGTGTGTTTTGTCCTTAGGGTAGTTTAAATTAGTTTAAGTAGTTTGTAAGCCTAGGGACTAATAACCTAAAAGTGGACTCTTCGGTAGGAACAGGGGACTGATGACCTAGCTGTTTAGTCCCCTAAAAACCTCAACAACAACAACAACGACTAATAACAAAAGAAGAAGTCCCATTGATTTACAATCATGTGAACATTTTTTGAAAGATGTACCACCTCACTGTAACATTCAGGTTTTTCCAATTCCTGCAATGTTTTTGAAAGAAAAAGCGTGTACTGCGACTTTTGACACACCACACATAGTAACAGATTTAAAACTAATTCTATCCAATAGGGAAGAGTATAGTATTTGAGATTATTCAGTTGCTGAATAATTTAGTTCAGTACTGAAGATTGTGATGCTAGTGTGGAGAAATCTGAATTTGGCCTTATCATATTTCTTTCTTTCTCTTTAGCCACGTTCCCGCAAATGCAGGGTCGGCTTTCTTAATTTGGATTTGGCCTGTTAATAATTACGGAGTGGGCGGATGCCCTTCCTGTCGGCATCCAAAGCCCCCTGGGACGAAATGTGTACCCCAAATGTCTGCATATAGAGTTATGTGTGAAACTGTCAAGTATTACGAAATGTTTGCGAATCGTGTAACTGAGACGTGACTTGGGGAACAGCCCGGTATTCACCTATGGGATGTGGAAAACCGCCTAAAAACCACATCCAGGTTGGCCGGCACGTCGATCCCCTTCGTTAATCCGCTGGTACGCCTCCCCGTCTCGGTAAGCGGTGCGTTAAGCCCGTTTTAAACGATCAACGAACTTGTAATAGATTGATAACAAGTTGCGTTAATGGCGGCCGTCAGTCGTTTGAACGGCTGCACTAGTATGATCGCGCTAGTATTGAAGCGCGATTATTATAGCGATAAAGAAATAGGGCCCGTTCTAAATTTGGTACTAGTGGGTTCACTACGCATGCGCGAGCTAGTAGCTGTCAGCTGCAGTCACCGCTCCAATTAGTCCGCCATTTTCCTTCGTATTTACGTATATTTTGCGTTATGTTGAAGTTTATGATCAGAATTTATTACGAAATGTATTTCTAATGACGGCATTCACACTGTCCGTCACCAGACCGTCACCTAACGTCAACGTCATGTTAAGCATTCTCGAGAAGATTGTTTTGATTGAACGGTCGTCTGCTGACATCGGAAGTTAATCTATTTTCGTCAGGCGATTTTCATATTGTAGTCGATAATTACACGGTTTGCAAGCAAATTTGTCTTATTAATCTTTAGTTTATTATTATACTTTGGTTTAGCGGTAAATTGCAAATGTTTCATGAAGACATAAATATTTATGTCAATTATTGTCCACCGAAAAGCGAGGTTGTAAGCCTATATCTGAAACCGAAAAATGGTTAATGTTTTGCAATATCGTAACAGAAAAGACTGAAGACAATTGTTTATTTGAATAAGAGTGTACTTTGATGATGCAATTTTCATTAAATAACATTTTAAATGAAAAAGTCAGTCCAAATGAAAGAAAAAAAATTCAGTTGTGCATGACGTTATTAACAATGTCAGTGGTCAAATCATAGTAGATAAAGTAAAGAAGGTCTATTTACGCTCTTATAAATATGGCTTGATGTGTTCATAAGTTTATTTTTTTCGCTTGAAAATAGATGTGAATGTTTTGAAATGTTGTTACACTTCCCAGAACTTTGCCAGATTAAGTTGACCAAAAACAGACTGCAAGGTTTTCTTTGGCCGTCAATAACATTTAGCGTTGTTTCCTCAAATCCAGTATTAAACTATGATTTCCTACATAACAAATCGCCTGTTATAACCTCACTTTCAACATCAGGTATTACTATTCGATTACGTTTATCGTCTAAACACGCTGCCACAAGATCTTGCTTGAGTTTGTAGTTCAGGGCTAGTACGCTAGGAGCGCTTCAGTAGACTATTATCTATCTTGTTCACCTTCGTTCATCGTTTAAAAAGGGCTTTAACGGCCCCACACACGAGCGACGAATCGCTGCAATTCGTCGCATGCGATATCGCTGCAATCCGTCGCTCGCCTCCACCTCGCCACACACGAGCGATTTGTCACACAATTTCTACGAGAATTACGAACGCATATGTGTCGGTAAATTCTGGAATGGAAAAGACTTTCATTATCAACGGCAGTCACAGTTGATACTTGCATCTTCACGAGTAATAGTTTTAAAAACACAAGTTTTAAAAATGGGAATTTTAATTTATTAAACTTGTTTTGATTCTGTTTTCCTGGGATGTTTTGGTTACACTACACTTTAGTGCCGCCAAGTTGATTATATACATCTTTCTAGTGTAGTAATATGTTTTACTTTTCGTTTATTTGTCTTCAATTCCTTTTTATTAGTTCGTCTTATAGTTTAACTTCAAGTAAGTACAGTACATAATTCCTGTTTCATTTTCTACGTGTCTATAGAAATGTTGTAAATAGCCGCACTGCTAATTACCATCAATATAAATTGTAAGAAATGGTTAAGGACTTCAATATAGTTTTATTTGCCCTGAACAGTTAAAATATCCACTTAATTTTATGGTACCTTTTAATCATTCTGATTCGAAGTTAAAAATTTTAATGAAAATCAAAATCATCAGATGGAACTGAGTGTTTCTTGGCTATTACTATGAATGTCATATCAATTCCAGTGCTATGAGTACAAGCTTCAAAACTCTGGTCACTGCAGCAATTCTAGGGTGAATTTTGTATTTCTTCTTAATATATGTAACAATTCTGGCCTCCATTGTTCAGACTGGTTCGTTATCCCCGAATAACTATCCTATATAATGTAAAGATTTTACTGAACGTGGGAAAAGCGAAACGAAAGAATACTGCACAAACACGGTTAATAACTAGAGAAACGAGTCACAGGGATATTGTCACACACCGCTGCTAAGCAGCCAGGCAGTAGACTTGCGCATAATAGTTCGCGATCGGGAGCGCTCACTTTAGTTCGCAGCTCTGCCGTGAACTAGTTCGCTCTTTTAGTTCGTCTGCTCCCAGTGAGAGGCGTGGTCTGCAGGTGCAGGTGGAGGGGGAAGTTCCCCCACCTAGTTGCTTCATGCGCTTGCTGCTTGAGCCGCTAACGGTATCACGCAAACCAAAAGAAACAGCTTGTGGATAATTTCTCGCGTTTAAGTTTAGAGTTATGGAATTTATTAGTCAGATATTGCAGAGTGCAGAATACTTCAAAGCAGAAATTTTGTAGCACTGAACTATGTAATCTAGCAGGTAGACGCTAAACTCGAAATGGCTCTCATCAGCAGAAGGCAAACACATGATTTTTAATTCTGTTCGCGTCCTATCGCGCATCCTTTCAGTTCGCGTCCTATCGCGCATCCTTTCAGTTAGCGAACTTCCGCCCATCCTTTCAGTTAGCGAACTACCACCCATCCTTTCAGTTAGCGAACTACCGCCCATCCTTTCAGTTAGCGAACTACCGCCCATCCTTTCAGTTAGCGAACTACCGCCCATCCTTTCAGTTAGCGAACTACCGTGCATCCTTTCAGTTAGCGAACTACCGCCCATCCTTTCAGTTAGCGAACTACCGCCCATCCTTTCAGTTAGCGAACTACCGCCCATCCTTTCAGTTAGCGAACTACCGCGCATACTTAAGTTCGCGAACTACCGCATATACTTAAGTTCGCGACCGGTAGCTCTCCTTTTAGTTCGCAGCTCGGCCGCGAAGCAGGTCGCTCTTTTTAGGTCGTCCGCTCGTTTTGGCTTTTGCTACCGCTACTAAAACTACATCTGAGCTGCATCTCAGCTCGAAATGACGGCAACTGGCTGAAGGGAATAACGCGATTCTGCGCGCTCTCGCGTCCTTTCGTTGTTATCCGTCAGTCTTAGGAAAAGGATCGGACGAACTAAGAGGCGAGGGATCTGCGAACTAGTTCGCGTAGTTCTCCTGTGGGAGCGCTCTTCCGAACTAGTTCGTTCGCGAACTACAGAAGACTACCAGGCAGCCATATTGCATCCACGAATCGCATGCGATCTGCCAGATTGTCTGGGATTTCCAGGCGATCAGCGATCGATCGCTGCGATTTGACCACACAGGTGCGATCTACGAAGCGATCGGTCGCCCATGCGAAGGATTGCAGCGTCCGTCGCTCGTGTGTGGGGCCCTTTAGATCACACGGCTACCGAGCGGGTCTACTTGGGCCTTATCAAACTACTCTCTATTTTGCGTCAGAATGTGAGACAGCGAATTGTAGGCATGTGAGTGAGCTGTCGGGTAGCGAGTGTCCTTGGCAGTCTACGGCGGCAGCCGGCTTGCTCACGTCCTGAGCTGTCACCAGCGGCACTTTACAGCCTCGGTGACAGCGAGCTGGCACTGCCTCGCATAGAAATCGCTCATCACGCCGCCCCGCTGAAAGCGCGTTACGTGGCGCAGGAAGTGTGTTCGCGTGTCACAAGACGCGGACCACCACTAGGCGTTGTCTGTCCGCTCTCTTACACACCGAGGTCATAAAACTAATGCCATTCTCCCCCTAATACCGTATCGGACCTACTTTTGCCCGTCGAAGTGATGCAACTTGGCGTTACGTGGACTCAGGTCGTTGGAAGTCCCATGGACGATTACTGAACAAAATTGTCTCTATAGTGAAGTGAACACTCCAGTATTCAATCCAAGAACAGTTGCCAGCATGAGAAACTTAGAAGTAGATGTTCCTGGAGTAGTAAAACAACTTAAGACATTAAACAAAAATAAATATTCCGGCCCAGATAGTATACCAACTAGATTCCTCTCAGAGTATGCTGATGCAATAGCTCCGTACTTAGCTATAATTTACAATCGATCACTCAGCGAAAGATCTGTACCCAAAGACTGGAAAGTTGCCCAAGTTACTCCAATATTCAAGAAAGGCAATATGAGTGATCCCCAAAATTACAGGCCAATCTCATTGACGTCGATTTGCAGTAGGATTTTGGAACATATACTTTGTTAGAATATTATGAACTACCTCGAAGAGAACGACCTATTAACCAATACTCATCGCGGATTCAGAAAGTATCGCTCTTGCGAAAAACAGCTTGCCCTTTATTAACATGAAGTGTTAAGTTACCGCCGCATAAGAAATAATTGTGCAACACATCCCTTCTCTCATTCTCCTCCTTTGCCCTCTCTCTGTCCGTGTGCTCCTCTATCCTTTCTCTCCGTCTCCTCCTCCGCCTACTCCTCTCCCTCGTATATATATGAAAACATACATATAAGCGACAAGTTTCATGGTGACTGGTCAAACGGTGTCAAAGTCATAAGGTACCCTCCACCATGCTAAATTCACTGGCTTGCAGATTATAACAATTTTCTTGATGAAAACATACGTTAATGTGCTGACTTTCATGGTGACCAAACAAACAATTTGGATGTTTGTTGTAACGTACCCTCCGCCAAAGGACCTACGAAGGCTTACGAAAGGTAGAATATGTATTAATTCGGATTATAAGCTACCTTCATTCCACATTTCATTCAATTCCATCCAACTGTTCCAGCGTGAAGAGAAGCAAAGGTATTTAACTAGACTAAGGTACCTTCCGCCACGCACTGTACGGTGGCTTACGGAAGGTAGCCAATGCATTAATCAGGGTGTAAACTACCACTGTTCTAAAATTTCATTCATATCCGTCCTGTCATTTCAGGGTGAAGGTGTAAGAAATGAATTAACTAATTATAAAGCACCCTTCGACATACTCCATACGAAGCTAATTTCAGTATGCCTACAACCTTCGTTCGAGTGCAAGGAATGGATTGACAAAGTTTTATCGCAGTCGGATGTACAGTATGGGTGCACATAAAATACGAATAAAAAGACAAACAAATAAACATTAATGTTTATACATTAGTTATTATATCATGACCAGTTTCAGAAATACAGTATTACCATATGCTTTCATTATCAAATAATCAGGAACTAAAACTTAGTATTCGTGAAATCAATTAAAAAAAACATCCAAAGGGCCAGACCTGTAAATTACTCAGTAATGTAACAAATGCATATATTTGCATATTAAATGGCACACCACTATCATTCACAACCTCTTAATCGGCTGATGACATCTCTATTAATACACCGAGCGAGGTGGCGCAGTGGTAACACACTGGACTCGTATTCGGAAGGGTGGTGGTTGAAATCCACCTCCGCCCATCCAGATTTATGTTTTCCCTGATTTCCCTAAATCACTCCAGGCAAAAGCCGGGATGGTTCTTTTCAAAGGGCACGGCCGATTTTCTTTCCCCATCCTTACCCAAAAATCCGAGCGTAAGCTCCGTCTCTAATGACCACGCTGTCGATGGGACGTTAAACCCTAAGCTTCCTTCCTTCTTTCTTCAATTAATACTTGAACTAGGTAAATTCTTCTGACCAGGTCAAAGCATGTGATCTCATTCGTTCGTAGCCATTTCGGAAGAGTATAGTATGTAGGTTTAACTGACGAAGCTTGTCACACATTTCTCTTGTCTGGCAACAACTTCTCTTTTGCTTTCCGTCCACCTAACATAATAAGGAAAAGTCGCATGACACGAATGTTACTTGTTCAGTATGTCATGTGTTGGTAGCGTAGGTTAGAAACAACCAGAGGAGTGAAAAAGGTTCTCTCGATCTATTTGTCTCCTTTCTAAGAGTTTTTCGTGGTTCAGTTTCGCTACGGATCACGAAGCAACCTCAGATATTTCCACATCGCATACAAATATCACGAGCGAAGGTTTCGGAGAAAGTGACAATTCAGCGAGATCTGAAACTAGAAATGCTGCACATTGCATTTCAAAATTAATAAGAAAGTTCAGTTTGTTAACATACACTGTATGAGTTCGATACGACTTCCGCTGGTCACACGGACATCTAAAGCGATATGTATCACGTCAAACATCCGAAGGCATGTGTACACACAACGACGCGAGAGTGCCAATATTGAATTCGTTTTAGGAAACGAAGGCACAAACACAAGGTCTTTCACACGTCCTCATTAAAAGAAATATGTCGGTATCAGGTCGTGTAGGTGAAGAACAGGACAGGGCATCCTAATGCCTAGTGCGAATATACATACCCAATGAGTCGATGATCCCCTTACGATAAAATATAGTCTTTTTAAGGACACATTGATAACACAAATGATACCAAAAAGCTGTTTTACGTGATGGATGTTATTTAATGCTTTAATATACAGCAGTAGGTTTGTTTCGGCTCTGTGGACATCGTCAGGCTATCTGCGGATAAAGATTTTATTACATAGTTTAAAATAGAGCTACTTACAATTTTGTTGTATTTTTTGTGATATATTAGTCTAGCTTACGTCCATACTGCATCTAGGCGATGCAGTTTTATTGCAATAGCTGCATATAATTGTCGTCTAAATATTTTGTAGATGGTATTTATATAACTTCACACTTGTCAGATTATGAATTTATTATTATTTTTCTGACATTTGCGATTGACAGCTCCTCCAGCGATGCCCTATGGTTACAGTATGTTTCCTTTTTATATCGTAGAATCTGTGGTATGGTAGTATGATTTTTAATATGTTATGGTACTGTGACGTATATATCTGTTTTTATCTCGAATCTAAAATTGAAATGAAGTTGTCTAGATAATTTTTGTGTTTTAGTTCTGACAAGTTATATAAAAAAGAACTGCAAAATATTTAGACGGCAATTATATGCAGCTATTGCAATAAAATTACATCTCCACGATGCAATATGGACGCAAGTATGAACTAATATATCACGAAAAAA
The DNA here is from genome assembly GCA_026315105.1 of Locusta migratoria. Lineage (NCBI taxonomy): Eukaryota > Metazoa > Arthropoda > Insecta > Orthoptera > Acrididae > Locusta > Locusta migratoria. The sequence continues at coordinate 146,695,358 of CM048751.1, read as the reverse complement.
TACACCAAAATTGTAAGTAGCTGTATTTTAATGTATTAAACGAAAAATCTTTATCCGCAGATAGCCTGATGATGGCCACAGAGTGGAAATAGACCTTTTGCTTTATGTTGTTGTTATGGTCTTCAGTCCGGAGACTGGTTTGATGCAGCTCTCCACCCTACTCTATCCTGAGCAAGCCTTTTCATCTCCTCATAAGAACGACAACCCACATCCACTTGAATCTGCTTACTGTACGCGTCTCTTGGTCTCCCTCTGCGATTTTTACCCCACACACTTCCCTCAAATGCTAAATTTACGATTCCTCGATGCCTAAGAATGTGTCCTACCAAGCGATCCCTTCTTTTAGTCAGGGTGTGCCAAAAATTCCTTTTCTCACCAATTCTGTTCAGTACCTCTTCATTAGTTATGCGATCTACCCACCTAATCTTCTGTAGCACCACATTTCAAAAGCCTCTATCCTCTTCCTGTCCGCACTACTTATTGTCCATGTTTCACTCCCGTACAAGGCAACACTCCACACAAATGCCTCCAGAAAAGACTTCCTTACACTTAAATTAATATTCGATGTTAGCAAATTTCTCTTTTTCAAAAATGCTTTTCTTCCCATTGCCATTCTGCATTTTATATCCTCTGTACTGCGAACATCGCATGTTATTTTACTACCCAAGTAACAAAACTCATCTACCACCTTCATTGTTTCGTTACCTAATCTAATTCCTTCAGTATCACCTGATTTTCTAAGACCGCATTCCATTATTTCGTTTTACTCTTGTTAATGTTCATTTTATACGCTCTCTTCAACACACTGTCCATTCCATTCAACTGCTCTTGCAGGTCCTTTGCTGTCTCTGACAGAATTACAATATCATCAGCAAAACGCAATGTTTTTATTTCTTCCCCCTGAACTTTAATCCCTATTCCAAATTTTTCCTTGCTTTCCTTCATCGCCTGCTCGATGTACAAATTAAATAGCATCGGAGAAAGGCTACAACCCTGTCTTACTCCCTTCCCAACTGATGCTTCCCTTTCATGCCCTTCGAGTCTAATAACTGCGGTCTGACTTTTGTACAAGTTGTAAATGACTCTCCTTTCCCTGTATTTTACCCCTGCTGATTTCAGAATTTGAAACAGTGTATTCCAGTCAACATTGTCAAATGCTTTCTCCAAATCTACAAAAGCTAAAAATGTAGGTTTGCCATTCCTTAATCTATCTTCTGAGATAAGGCGTAAAGTGAGTATTGCCTCCCGGGTTCCTACGTTCCTCCTGAATCCAAACTGATCTTCCCCGAGGTCAGCTTCTACCAGCTTTTCCATTCTCCTGTAGATAATTCGTGTTAAAATTTTGCAACTATGACTTATCAAACTGATGGTTCTGTAATTTTCACACCTGTCTGCGCCTGATTTCTTTGGAATGGGGATTATTACATTTTTCTTAAAGTCTGAGGGTATTTCGCCTGTCTCATAGATCCTACGCACCAGTTCAAATAGTTTTGTCATGGCTGGCTCTCCCAGAGACTTTAGTAGCTCTGAGGGTATGTCATCTACTCCTGGGGCCTTGTTACGACCTAGGTCTTTCAGGGCTCTGTCAAATTCATCTCTCAGTATAGTATCTCCTATTTCATCTTGATCTACTTCCTCTTCCCTTCCCCTCCCTTGCTTTATATAAAGCATTAAATAACATCCATCACATAAAGCAGCTTTTTGGCATCATTTGTGCTATGAATATGTCATTAAAAGACATACACAAGGCTGCAGGCCCAAATGAAATGAAAATGTATTCCGCTTAAACCTGTCGCATTAGCCTTTGTTACAGCACCTGCAGATAAATTTTAGTTGTAACTCTTTTTGTGCTGACATCATGTAGAGACGTAAGCTTTCCGTCAAAACAGAGGTAGGCACTTCTGAAACCGTACTTGAACGTTGTGAAAATCGCTACGTAAGGTTAAGCAATTTTGAAACATAACAGATGCTGCAGATATTAGTTCTTCCATGGCTTTCTGCATTACAGTAGCGTAATTTGTAAGTTTGGCGTAGACTTCCTATATTATTGCCTGTAAACTTTTACTCCCGTATAGTTTCGTTTTGACAAAACGCTAAACCGTTGTTAATGGTATTTGCCACACCTTACTCACTCATACGTCAATTTCCGGGTTTTGAGTTACAACTAAACGCTATTTCCTTCAAAGTTTTTTTACTGTTAAAATTCGGGACAACGGCAGTTCAAACTCGCCTCCAGATATCCAGATTTAGCTTTTCCGTGATTTTCTTAAAGCATTCCAGACAAATGCCGGGATGGTTCCTCTCAAAGGGCACAGTCGATGGTGTAAGTGGCACTTCGGCACTTTTTCTTTTCCGCAAATAGCCGGTTTTCTCAAAGTTTCGAACCCATCTGTGAATTTTGTTGGAATAACTGGAAATTTCTCTCTGTATAACTAACGAAATCTTAACTGCGTTACGATGACAGATCATTTGTAGAGTAGTTGAAAACGCTGTAAGTACGAAATGTCAGTATATAAGAAAACAGAAAAAAACTTTGTTGATTGCACGTCGTTTTTTTAAGGAATTCAAATCATGAAAATTTTATTTCATTTGTTACATTTGATAGGAAAATCGTTGCAACAGTATGATAAATTTATAATTTAAATAATGTTTGTAGAGTCTATGGGACTTAGCTACGGGGTCATCAGTCCCTAAACTTACAAACTACTCATGAACTAGAATGAAACTTTCACTCTGCAGCGGAGTGTGCGCTGATATGAAACTTCCTGGCAGATTAAAATTGTGTGCCGGAACCTGGGACTCGAACCTGGGACCTTTGCCTTTCGCAGGCAAGCGCACTACCGACCGTGCTATCCCGACACGACTCACGATGCCGCCTCGCAGGAGAGCTTCTGTGAAGTTTGGAAAGTAGGAGGCGAGGTACTGGCAGAAGTAAAGTTGTGAGGCGGCATCGTGAGTCGTGTCGGGGTAGCACGGTCGGTAGTGCGCTTGCCCGCGAAAGGCAAAGGTCCCAGGTTCGAGTCCCGGTTCCGGCACACACTTTTAATCTGCCAGGAAGTTTCATATCAGCGCACACTCCGCTGCAGAGTGAAAGTTTCATTCTGGAAACATCCCTTAGGCTGTGGCTAAGCCATGTCTCCACCATATCCTTTCTTCCAGGAGTGCTACTCTTGCATGGTTCGCAGGAGAGCTTCTGTGAAGTTTGGAAAGTAGGAGGCGAGGTACTGGCGGAAGTAAAGTTGTGAGGCGGCATTGTGAGTCGTGTCGGGATAGCACGTCGGTAGTGCGCTTGCCCGCGAAAGGCAAAGGTCCCAGGTTCGAGTCCCGGTTCCGGCACACAATTTTAATCTGCCAGGAAGTACTCATGAACTACTTACAACTAAGGACGGCACAAATAGCCATGCCCGAGGGGGGATTCGGACCCCCGACCGTAGTGGCCGTGTGGACCGTGAGTGGAGCGCCTCAGTCCCCTCGGCCACCGCTGCCGGCTATAATTTAAAAGATATAAGTATATGCAAATTTACGCGAATATGTAAGAGCCACGCTTCACTTCCATGGAATCACTGTATGTGTACAACTGTTCATCAAAAGCAAAGAATACAGTATGGAGATCACTGACCCAACGACAAGTAAATGTGTCTGTACTTCAGTTCAAGAAAAAAATGGTCATTTATGAGCACTTGATTTGTTTGTCAATGGAAGAGGGAAATATTTCCTCACTCGGAAAGATAATGCAGTTTGAACTCCTTCAACTCAGTTCAATCTTTTCGTGAATTAAAGATATCATCAATCGGAAGATTGGTTTTAACACCACAGTGCCCTACTAGGCTACGAGGTACTATGCTCCGATTTTCGAAAATTAAACGAAGTTTTAGTGGAATGTTTGCTTTTCTTCTCTGAGCTGAATCAAATCTCAGAAGCATTTGTTATCTATAGTTTGCTGCTGCCGGTATTTTAAAATCTCTTAATCAGGAAAGCCTGATGTGAAGAAATCACATTCATCCATTTTCACAACCTCCACAGGTTTTCAACTCTAGTAGTGCTACCCGTAGTTTTTAGTTCTTCTGGGATTACACAAATTATCCTCCCTCTTCTCGAAAATGGTTGACCAAATACCGTTAAGTGATTTCTTAGCTCGTTATTCTTTATGTTTGTAATGGGTCATCCCTTTCCATTATAAAGCACTGGATACAAAATTTCACACCAAAAATGAATAAAAAATGTAGTATTACTTTATAATTACAGAAATGTTTTGTTGTGGTCTTCAGTCCGAAGACTGGTTTGATGCAGTTCTCCACAATACCCTATCCTAAGCAAGCCTCTTCAACTCCACATGAGAACGGCAACCTACATCTGTCTTAATCTGCTTACTGTATCCATCTCTTGGTCTTCCTCTGCGGTTTTTACCCCACACACTTCCCTCCAACGCTAAATTCACAATTCCTTGATGTCTAAGAATGTGCCCTACCAATCGATCCCTTCTTTAAGTCAAGGTATGCCAGAAATTTCTTTTCTCCCCAATTATGATCAGTATCTCCTCATTCGTTACGCGATCCAACCACGTAATTTTCAGCATTCTTCTGTAGCACCACATTTCAAAAGCCTCTATCCTCTTCCTGCCCGCACTGTTTAGTGTCCATGTTTCACTCCCATACAAGGCAACACTCCATACAAATGTCTTCAGAAAGGATTTCCTTAGGTTTAAAACAATATTCGATGTTAGCAAATTTCTCTTTTTCAAGAACGCTTTTCTACCCATTGCCATTCTGCCTTTTATATCCTCTGTACTGCGACCATCATTTGTTATTTTAATACCCAAGTAATAAAACTCATATACCACCTTTATTGTCTCGTTACCTAATCTAATTCCTTCAGCATCACCTGATTTTCTTAGACTGCACTTTATAACCCTTGTTTTTCTCTTGTTAATGTTCATCTTACATGCACCTTTCAGCATAAAGTCCATTCCATTCAACTGCTCTTCCAGGCCCTTTGCTGTCTCTGACAGAATTGCTATGTCGTCGGCAAAACGCAATGTTTTTAATTCTTCACCCTGAACTTTAATTCCTTCTCCAAGTTTCGCCTTGCTTTCCTTTATAGCTTGCTCAATGTACAAATTGAATAACAATGGGGAAAGGCTAAAACCCTGTCTTACTCCCTTCCCAACCACTGCAACTCTGACAACCGCTGTCTGTTTTTTGTACAAGTTGTAAATAACCTTACGCTCGCTATACTTTACTCCTCTTTGCTTCAGAACTTGAAAGAGTTTATTCCAATCAACATTGTCAAAAGCCTTCTCCAAATGTAAAAGCTAGATATGTAGTTTTGCCTTTTCTTAATCTATCTTCTAGGATAAGCCGTAAAGTGAGTATTGCCTCCCGTGTTCCTACATTCATCCTGAAACCAAACTGATCTTCCCCGAGGTCGGCTTCTACCAGCTTTTCCATTCTTCTGTAAATAATTCGTATTAATATTTTGCAACCATGACTTATTGAACTGATGGTTCTGTAGATTTCACACCTGTCTGCGCCTGCTTTCTTTGTAATGGGGATTATAACTTTTTTCTCAAAGTCTGAGGGTACTTCGCCTGTCTCATATATCTTACACACCAGGTGAAACAGTTTTGTCATGGCTGGTTCTCCCAGAGACATCAATAGCTCTGAGGGAATGTCATCTACTCCAGGCGCCTTGTTTCGACTTAGGTCTTTCAGTACTCTGTCAAATTCATCTCTCAGTATAGTTATAGGAAAGCGAGTCAGAAACTGCTTGTAACGTCTTAACACCTCGACTGCCGACCATGTAAACCATTTCATTCCTTAGAATGTAAGACGTTCTGCATGCAGGAGTAAGCCGAGCTGCACTTGGTTTTATCATCAGTCGGGCATAAAGAATTGTCTACTCTTTGTAATGAGCAAGAAGGTCCCTGTCCACGAAACGAAAAGAAATCCAGAACTGAACACAGCATCTAATTCTCATACGCCGCCAAGAGCCCCACTAAAAGTATCCGCACATAAGCCTGTATACGTCCATCCCTCTGAAGAAACTCTGTCAGGGAGAAGATTTTGCGGTTCAACATTTTTCTTGTAATCACATCCTTCATTTTATGAACCTAAAAACAAAGAAAAAATCATTGTTCAGAAAATCGCGAAAACAACATAGAAAACAATCGGTTCAAGAACTTATTGATAACGCAAGTTCTTTGACTGAACTTCAGTAATTGTCTGATGATGGCCTAAGAAGTCGAAATCGATTAGCAAAATAAACCTATAGAACAAACAAAAAACTGTGTATTTTCATTTTCATAATTACTTCGTTTTACCAAGAAGCGACGAAGAATCAGTTAACATGATTTTAATTTTCATCAAACTTTAAATACTCCCTGGAAATTTAACGCAGTTCTTCTTGTACAAAGACTGGTTTATCATCTTAATTGTCGATATCGTCGTCCTCATTGTCATTATCAATAAAATCTTTCTGAAATTCATGCAAATTTGCGTCCAGCGTTAGAGAGCATGAAGCCATGACCGTTCATTTACCTGATGAGTGAGCAGACACCACTTTCTACCTGACCCGATTCTTATAATGAATACGACCAGTCGGCCGATTTCTTTACTAAATTTACAATATTTATAGGCTGTTTTAGACACTAGATTTACCAAGTAAGGCATTTAAGACAGATCTAGTCCGTCAATAAACTTGATTTTGTCTTTAAAAGTGTTGTGACTAAGAAGGCTCGATTCAGAACAACACACGTTATTCCATTGCCAGTCGATAGAAGAGGCCGTGCAACTCTAATCACTAATCACAAAATCCTGGACCACTAGCACGAGATACCAAGTCCAAGAAAGTGCAAGTCCTCAGGTAAACATTCACTCTTAGACAGTCCAGGTGCAGGCCAGGGTCGATATTCTCAGAAGTAGTCCCTGTCCAGGATACCTTCCGCAGTCCGTGACGAGGTCTTCTAGAAACAGTCCACAGGAAGCCTATGAAGAGCACTGGCAGTCGTGGCGGCTGCTCGGGCTTAAGTAGCCACGTTTGGCGGAGTGATCTCGTTCGGACATAGTTGACAGCTCCACCTGGAAAATGTAGTTCCGGTTAGTCTATTCGTTGTTGTTGTTTACTATGATGTGTGTCCACATCGGCGGTGTTATCTGAAACGCCTTATAGGTAGACCACCGATGCATTCAGTGTGTTGGTTGGACTGCTGGCCTCTCAGGGGCGACCAGCGGCCGGCAGAAGAAAACGCACGAAAATGATCATGTCAAATGACGTGATCGGCATTCAAAAATGTTCAAATGTTTGTTAAGCTTATGGGGCTTAACTGCAGGTTCGTCAGTGTTATGCAAGCAATTCCGCCCATGACATGTTCAGATCAAATGTTTGTTAAGTCACTAAACTTACAAATTGTTAATTTAAAGTCCTAGCAGAAAATCAAATGATTGTTAAGCTTAAGGGACTTAACTGCGGGGTCATCAGTCCCTAAACTTACAAACTACTTATAAACTACCTTATACTAAAGACAGCACAAACATCCACGCTCCAGGAGGGATTCGAACCCCCGACGCGGAATCGCCTCGCGCATCGGAGCATAGCGCCACGCGCTCCGCCACTCCGTCGCGGCGATCGGCAATCTACAGAAATTTTTGTAACCCGTCAGTTAAGCCGGCTTCTCTGTCCACAGGTTTCCTACTCCCTGTAGATAAGGCTACCTGCACGTCTCCTTTAACACCGTGATTTGACGCATCACACAGAACATCAATATACGAGGGTTGGAACTTAGATAGTGGCAACTAAATTATCCACAACCGATACAAAAGCGTTACATGTTTACAGCTGTTACTGTCCTTCAAAGTAGTCATCTGCGTTGTGTAGAACCCGTTACCAGCATTGTGGAAGGCGTAGTATACCTTTAGCAGACCCTGTTCTACTGATGGTGTTAATGGAGAGGTCTGCTGCCTATCGAATCTCTGGAACAGTTCTGAGGCAAGAACTTAATTCCGGGGAGTATGGTGAATGGTGCAGTACTTTCCAGTTTCATCGACCGAGCAGAGCAGCCACAGCTTGAGCTGTAAGCGCCCGCGCTTTGTTGTGCAAAATGTTGCGTGGGTTGCCCAGAAAGTGATACGAAAACTCTGTCTAATATGGCCCAAGGGTGACCGAGTTTGTGAAAATGCCGGGTTATCGGAAACGGTGTTAGAAAAAGAATAGGTAAGCTTTTTTCCATAAAATAGTTTCTATTGTTACTTTAGAATACAATACAAATAATGGAATACAGTAACTCAAAATACATTTAAGGAAATATCTAAGAAATGATATTCGTTCCCTAAATGTACGTACTTTTAATTTACATTTAGAAAATTACTTTAAGAAGGCATACAACCTTGAACACTGAAAGTATGGACATTAGTGATTTACTTCATATAACATATTCCATTAAAATTCCCATCATGCCTAAGCTAATTTTAAAAGGTGAAAAATTGCGCGTCCATAATTTTGATCACGACTGTTTCTTTAATATGAAGACTCATCTACATACTGCCTTAATACACTCGAAGGATTGTTAAATAGAGTGTATCTGGCACAAGAAAAATATTATGTCTAGGCCCATTTATAGCATATCCTGTAACTGCTACACGCTACAATTTCAATTGTATCTTGCATTCTGTGAGCGCGGAATAATTCCAGACGGTGTGCAGGGGGGAGGGGGGGCTGGCCTAGTTACCCGGACTGCCGGGTAACCGAGTGTCGAGTTTTCGAGACTCTACTGTACCGCTTCTTTCGCAAAGCTGGTCGCAGGTGATGCTCCAAAAACCAACAGTATTACTATATGCGGTAATCCGGTTTCTTATTCAGCGACGCTAGGACGACCTGCCGGATGGATGTCTGCGATAGTTTGTCGACCTTCGTTGAAGGTTTTTGCCCAATGTGCCACTGTTTTGTACGGCAATGCCGACTCCCCGCACACCACTTGAAGACCTTGATGACACTGTCGTGCTGTACGACACATTCAATCTTGATCCAACTCCGATGTTCCTGTTTCGAAAACACAGTGACATCTTTACGCTAGACTGCTCGCTCACAAGTGACTGTTTCCCTCGATTGTGAACACGCCGGGGACGTGGAACGGGCGAGTTCATTTGCTCGGATGTAAGTAGGTATGTCGACAACGCTGCTATCAGCGACAATAGCAAATTCCATTGCATAGTGTTTCCAGGTGTTGCCACTATTTGAGTTCCAACCCCTTTTATAAGAAGAGAGAGGCCCGTTTTAAGTTTCGGAAACAGAACTACAGCGGGCCGGCCGCGGTGACTGAGGCGCTCCAGTCACGGTCAGCACGGCCACTACGGTGGGGGGTTCGAATCCCCCTCGGGCATGGATATTTGTGCCGTGCCTAGTTCGTAACTAGTTCATAAGTAGTTTGTAAGCTTAGGGACTGATGACCCCGTAGTTAAGCCCCATAAGTTGTACAAACATTTGAACATTTTGAACTACAGCGGAACTCGAAGTGAGGGGAAAGTGAAATTCGAATACGAAACAATGTAGCATGAAAATACGGACTTTTAATGCGAAATATGCGATTTAGATGTCAAAGTTTTTCATGTATACTTTATGGGCTTGTGTAAGGTCTAGCAGTAGTGTGAATTTGGAACCTGATAGGTTTATGACACATTGCAAAGTAATATGTTCGACAAATCTAAAAAACTTTAACCTCTCGTGGCTTTGGTTGCAAAATTATTTATCTGTGAAATCAAATATTCTAGTTTCAACCGCGTGACATTTGTTAAGTGGACGTACTTGTGGCTTAAAACATGTCAAAATCTTACATCACCTGTCATGACATAGCACAGAGGCTGATTTCATAGCATTGTGATATATACTCGAGAGCAAGGAAACTGGTAGAGACATGAGCAGCCGGCCGCGGTGGCCGAGGGGACTGAGGCGCTCCAGTCACGGTCTGCGCGGCCACTACGGTCGGCGGTTCGAATCCACTCCTCGGGCATGGATATTTGTGCCGTCCTTAGTGTTAGCTAGTTCATAAGTAGTTTGTAAGCTTAGGGACTGATCACCCCATAGTTAAGTCCCATAAGCTAAAAAAAAGACATGAGTATGTAAACACAATGATATGTCTAGCGCAGGCGTTATATAGCTGCTACAATGGCAGGTTATCACAATTTAACCCTGCGTTACTAACATCTGGTTTTAACGCTCGCTACTAACATCAGTCTTTCAGGGGGTTCTGAACTTTTGTTAATAACACCCGTCAATTCGGCGAGTGACTGCAAACCAACACTCTACCCGTATATTCTTGTTCATCACTTGTTCATCAAAACGTCACAGCTCACTGACAATTTGAACGTTGTCATTTTGATTGATGTAAACGTGGTGTTGACGGCGCACGAGAGATGTGACACGGCATCTGTGAGAGCACTGACCCATCCTTGTCATATTGAGAACGTTATTATTAAAAGAAAATCACTGCTTTTTCCGAAGAACATAGTAACTGTCGTCATCGCGCCAGCCACACGACCCTTGCTACTTCGCTGCTCCACCACAGTCTAATACAAACACAGTCGGGACTATTCAAAGCTTATTTGTCGATTGACGCCAGTCCGCCATGTTGTGGAGTCAACGAAATATGATTCAGATTAAAGCACTGTGTGGTTCTTGCCCTATTAACTTTCATACATTTAAATAACTATCATTTCTGATACATGTTTGATATAGTACATTTCTGTGAACAAATACAGACCTTCCAGATAGATCAACTGTGATTTATTAACACAAAATAATTGGCTCCACAATATGGCGACAACGGCTTCAGTTCTGTATCCTTAAGGGCATCTCCCCCTATTCTTGGTCGGGACACTCACTGCTCTAAAAGTTGTTAGCAATTGACAGTTGCATCGAAACTAGCGCTCCTAGTGGTGGGCAAGGCGCCGTAAAGAATAATGTTTGTTTATAATTACTTTTCTGTGTAATTAAGCGAATAGTTTCTGTAATTTTAGCATTCCAAGCATTAGTAAAATATGGAAAGACATAAATAATTTTGAAATAAATGTATAAACAGCTGAATTTTCCTGATTCAGTGATGTAAACAACAACTTATTCCCGAGGAAATACTTACGAATTTGTGTATATTTTACAGCCTACTCCGCTGAAGGTAAGAGAATGTAAACAGACAAGAATTATTGTGGTCTGTTGTTACTGACAGGCGCTTTCATGTGTAAAAATTCGATGTGGTGTTTACTGATTCGAATATATTTCCATTTAACTCGTCTTTCTTATTTGAGTGTTATTACATTTGCTTATAAAACGAATGTCTTGAAGATTCATGCCGTTTGTAGTTGAGACGTAGCAACAATTGTGGAATTAGTTACTGCTTTGTTGGGGAACCGTTTATTTGCTTTCGAAGTTTTATTGTCACGTTAGGTAGGATTTTCATCCAGCTACAGCTGTTGTTGCTGATATGGTACATTAAATAATATATTTATTGCATTCCCTATAAGTTTCATACAGTCAACACTTAATGATTTGACTGAAATTGTAGTGAAGAAACCTAGCCGTTTCTGCATAGAAAACCGACGTCTTTCTGCAAAAGAATCGGTTTTGTGTTATTTATTAGTCATTTCTTCTTTTTAATAGAAAATGAAATTCTTGATTAAAAAGTCGTAGATATCAAGGTAATCGTAAATAAACTGTCTTGCAAAGTACCGTTTCATATCTGCCGATGGTTCTTAGGAAACCTAATAGAGACAAATGTGGAGTTGTTTTCTAGTTATTACGGATTTTTATGGCACTGCGTACTTTCCCTGTCGTAAAAAGTAAGTTAAAATCAGTTTAAACGGTACCATTCACAGAAATGTGCCATTTTAGCCGCTTGGAGCACTGCTGTCTTGGCGTATAACAAAATTCAGTGGCAGTTTCGTGTCTGTATATGTTAGACCAGGGGTAGGCAACTATAAATTCTTCGCAATCTACTATTTCATACCATTGTATCGAAGTGATCTACTTTTAAAAATACAATAATTGCTATATTTTTAGTGTTTTCAATATTGTAAAACAACTATATTTAACTATAAAACTGTTATATCTTCACTATTTGTTTGAAACAGACATTTTATTTCATAATAACTTATTTTACAACAAATATTCATAACTTACATTTAATGTGAAACTTAAGGAGATGTTCCTTAAACAATGTCATTGATATCTGGTGTATACATTGTTACACTTAAACGAATACAAAAGTCTAGGTGTTCGTCTGTCAGCCTAGTTCTGTGTTTATTTTTAATAAAATTCATATTTGATAATAATGATTCGCAAAGGTAAATTGAAGCAAATAAGGCCTTTATTCTTAGTACAAGATTAACTAATGAGGGATATTTCTCCTGAGGAATTAGAGGCCAACAGTTTTGAGATACAAAACTTTTTTAATGATGTTATTTCCAGTTCAAGAGCTCCTCCATCTATGCCAAAAATACTTTCAATTGAAGAAGATACATTCAATAGATCGAGGTTAGCCCAGGGGAAAGAAACAAACTGAGTTACCACAGAAAACTTTAAAAAGTTTGAAAATTGATTATTGAAAACATTCTTCAAAGTGGAGATCATGTTTGCATAACATTTACCATCTTAAGGTATTTCACATTCTTCTACCTGGGTCTTCAGCGTTGGAAAGTGTCTTAACTCACCTCTCTTAAGGCAGAACTCCCATAAACACAATTTTCCAATAAAAGAATTCACTTCAGATAACATTTCAGCAATATCTTTGTCCATACCCTGGAATTTCAAATTTTTAACTTATAACTTATTAAGTTTTCCTGTTAATTCAATTAAAAAGGAAAATGTATGAGCCAGAGAGGATCTTCATTATATGCCAACAGGTTATTCTCTTCTATATCCTGCAGAAAGAGATTGTTAGCTGGTAAAACTTTATAGAAACGTTGACTACTTTTCCCTTAAGGAGCCAGCGTATTTTAGTATGGTGAAGTAAATCTCTATATTGAAGTTAACGTTCGTCTACAAATCTTTGAAAAGTCTTGTTTGAAGAGGATGAGACCTAATTTTGTTGACTATCTTGACAACAGTTTTCATTGTTTCGTTCACTCGTTTCACTCAGAGATTGATGGTATAAAATACAGTGGTAAGTTAAAAACTTTCACCTCTTAGACACAGAGCACGAAAACCATTTTTAAAATGTCTTAAAGCTGTCGCTCTATATGTGGTAATGCTTACGAGCTTTCGGAAAAAAAAGAAGAAAATTTGCTCCTTTTGGATTGCCTTTCAAAGGAATTACTTTCCAAAGTGAAGTTTTTAAAAACCATCTTTATAGAAACTGGCAACTGATTTTTAAGTTTCTTGATTTTTTTCTTTTATCAGTTCATCGGATAAAGCAAACTCGGCATTCACACTTGGTTGCATAGTTTTGAAATGTCTGAAGATGTTTGTCCTTTTTCACAAATGCAATCGTAGCTTGACATAATAAACAAATACATGTACCATTTCTTTCCGCAACAAAAAACTCATGTTCCCCTTTCGGAATGAAAATGATAAAATTTAGGCTACTCATTATACGTTAAGTGTCGTTGCACTACAGACGCTATTATTTATTGTCTTTGTACACATAACGTTCGAATATGGTCACAATCTAACTCGTTGCTTCTGCCGTTCATGCTTGTTAGAATATGAACTTCTTTGGTGTCCTTACGGTGGACTACGAACTTTCGTGTTTTTTTTTTTATGTGTGGATGGGATAGATTGTGACCATATTCGAACGTTATGTGTACAAAGACAATAATAGCGTCTGTAGTGCAACGACACTTAACGTATAATGAGTAGCCTAAATTTTATCATTTTCATTCCGAATGGGAACACGAGTTTTTTGTTGCCTAAATAAATGGTACTTGTATTTGTATATTATGTCAAGCTACGATTGCATTTGTGAAAAAGGACAAACATCTTCATACATTTCAAAACTATGTAACCAAGTGTGAATGCCGAGTTTGCTTTATCCGATGAACTGATAAAAGAAAAAAAATCAAGAAACTTAAAAATCAGTTGCCAGTTTCTATAAAGATCATAATGTATTTCATGCTTGGCGCACAAGAGTAACATAATAATAATTATTTGTACCAGCTTGATATAAAACTAATCAGATATTGACTATAGGGCGAACATTTGAATTGAACTTTATCTCAAGGCTAGGATACAATATGAGACTAAAAATTGTCTCAGGAACTAAATGTTAATTGACGTAAATTAACACTAAATTTGTTTATGGCGGTAGTCGACAGCGATGTATTTCAGGAAATGCAATGTACACTTGGCTGTCATGTAAAATTTAATTTAATGTGCTACCGGTTTGGGAAGTGTTCCATATTCCAGGCATTTCTATAATAGTACAAAAATTAGTTAATCTCCAATGTGACACAAATATAAAATATAAAGATCTTCATCCATGGCAGAAGTACTTACAAAATTACATGAGCAGTTTAGTTTTATACATTTTCTGAATAACTTGACAGTATCGTCATATCTATAAAACTAATTACAATACAAGTTAAAAATAATAGTGATAACGACAACATCAAGGGGTTCCTGCACTTAACGTAAATAAAAACACTACTACTTCGTAATACAACAAATCCAAGATAAAATGTAACAGACTCAGAGAACAGGGTATGTCAAAGATGTAACAAATTGCCAAAGTGCTCGCTTCTTGTATCGTTAACACATATGTAACGAAATTTACACAGTAACAGTAATAATTATATATATATATATATATATATATATATATATATATATATATATATATATATATATATATATAGTTACAACAAATGAAAGCGACTCTATTTTACAGCAAATGAAAGCAATCACATTCCAAAATGTACAGGTAGGTATGACGTACCTCTCTTACAATACCTATGCTATTATGTGAATAACATAATGATGAACAGTGTCGTCAATGAAGATGTTACAAGTTACCAAATTTCTATATGTTAATAGGATTTGTATGGATGAAGATCTTTATATTTTATATTTGTGTCACATTGAAGCTTAACTAATTTTTGTACTATTATAGAAATGCCTGGAAGATGGGACACTCCCGAAACCGGTAGCACAATAAATTAAATTTTACATGGCAGCCAAGTGTATATTGCATTTCCTGTAAATTAAGCCATTTGCTTGAACCAGCTTGATGTGAAACGATGCTCTGCATAATCATAACGAAATTCCATTATAGCTGCACATGAGAAACGTAAACATAAATATTTGTTTGTATCAGTAAGACATCTACGAACAGTTTGGTTCACAACTCACTGCAATGGTAACGTAATTTCATGCTACCTAGACAAGAGGGCAATAATTGCTTAAGAAACACAAACCTAGACTTCTCAAAAAATTAATGTGAGCAAATAAAAGGTTAACAAAGAGATAAACTATCCCTCGCAACGAATAAACATGTAAACAAGCCCGCACTTCTGTACGTGTACCTTTTAAGGCCAATTCACACTGTCCGTCACGTCAACGTCACGTCACGGCACCGTCACGTCAAGTTGTATTCACACTGTCCGTCATTGTCCGTCACGTCAATTCGCCCATCTCAATACGCGATGTTGATGGTGAGGTTATGAGTGGCGATCTGTTATCTAGAAAGTCTTAGTTTAATACTAGAAATGAGGGAACAACAACGCTAAATGTTTTTGGTGGCCAAAGAAAACTTTACAGTGTATGTTTTTGACCAACTTACTGGGAACTGAAACAACATTTCGAAACATCGACATCCATTTTGAAGCGAAAAAATAAACATATTAAAACATCAAACAATACTTATAAGAGCATAAATAGTGCCTGTTTACTTTATCCATTACGATTTGCCCGTTGGCATTGTTAATACCGCCGTAAACAACTGAATTTTTGTCTTTCATCAGAACTGACTTTTTCATTTAAAATGTTATTTAATGAAAAATGCGTAATCAAATTACAATCTTATTCAAATAAACAGTTTGCTTCAGTCTTTTCTGTTACAATGTTACGCAACATAAACCATTTTTTTATTTCAGATATCCGACCTCGATTTTAGGGGGACACTCAACTGATAAAAATATTTAAGTCGTCATGAAACATTTGAGATTTACCCCTAAAACGAAGTATAAGAACAAAACAAATATGAATAAGACACATTTGCATATAAACAGTGCAGTCGTCGACTGGAACATGTCATTCGCGTGACGAAAATAGGTTAACTTCCGATGTTAGCAGACGGCCGTTCCGTCAAAACATTCTTCTCGCTATGGTGGAGTAGCCGAGCGGTCTAAAGCGTCTCGCTGCGGAGCGCGCGGTTGCTCGCCGTGGAGGTTCGAGTCCTCCTTGGGGCATGGGTGTGTGTGTTGTCCTTAGGTTACTTTCCCTAGGTTTAAGTAGTTTGTAAGCTACGGACTGATGACCACGCAGTTTGGTCCGATAGATTTACAAACATTTGAACATTTTAAACATTCTTCTCGAGAAAGCTTGACGTGACGTGACGGTCCGGTGACGGACAGTGTGAATGCCGCCATTGGAAATACATTGCGGAATGTTCTGACGGACGGTGACGTGACGTGACGTGACGGACAGTGTGAATTGGCCTTTAGGCGCTCGTCCGGACTTGTACACGTTAGGTCTGCCGTGTAATAGGACGGGCGAAAACCTTTTCGGTTCCAGACGTATACGCTTGGGGCGCTGGTGCGGACTTGTGTACCATGTCGTGTAATACCGGCTAAAGACTGTGGCTCCACGCCCCCCTGGACTGCCCATCCGTCGCACTCGCATCCTACCGGAGAGGCCCCCGTAGTGCCGGCAGCGGCCGCGCGGCGCTGCAGTCGCCCGCTACGTCACGACTCGCCGCGGCGGCGCGCGCTCCCGCCCAGCCCCTCAATCCGCACGCGACCGATGGCGTGCGCGGTTGTGGCGTGGTGAACGCGAGGTGGGCGTGGTGAGCGTGGTGCGTGCCGCCGGAGACTTCGACGCGCCGTGGGCCAGCAGCCGGGCCTCGTGTTCCGCGGGCAGAGGCGCCGTCGCCGATGACGGGAGCCTTATGGCGGTCGCGGCAGCGCGGTGCCGAGTAGCGGTCGCGTCCGTGCTCCCCGAACTGACGCCATGCTGGTGCGAGTGATGGTGCTCTTCCAACTGGTGCTCCTCGTGATCGCCGGAGGCGTCCTCAGCGACGATGGCAGGCGCTACCGAGCCGTCGTTCCTCCGCAGCTGCCCAGGGAGTCACCCGATGTTCTTCAACACGGTAAGCTCCAAAACACTCCTGTTGTCACTTTAGTGGTCGACAGAACGTTGACTTCCTCCATTCGACGTCGGGCGATTCAGGCGAAAGACTCTCGAAACAGTGGTCCCAGAAGTGATGAAGCCTGTTGTTTTGAACTGAGTGGAGGTTTGCCAGGTACGTCTGGCTATGTACCGGGTGATCAAAGAGTCAGTATAAATTTGAAAACTTAATAAAGCACGGAATAATGTAGATAGAGAGGTAAAAATTGACACACATTCTTGCAATGACATGGGGTTTTATTAGAACAAAAAACAACCACAGTATTGCTAGACGTGTGAAAGATCCCTTGCGTGCGTCGCTTGGTGGTGATCGTGTGCTCTGCTGCCATTTTCGTCATGCTTGGCCTCTCAGTCCCCAGACCTCAGTCCGTGCGATTGTTGGCTTTGGGGTTACCTGAAGTCGCAAGTGTATCGCGGTCGACCGACACCTCTAGGGATGCTGAAAGATAACATCCGACGCCAATGCCTCACCGTAACTACGGACACAACATTATTCCTCCACTACAGCTATTGATGAACATATTGAGCATTTCCTGTAAAGAACATCATCTTTGCTTTAAATTGTTATGGTAATTATTGCTTTTCTAATCGGATGAAGCGCCATCTGTCGGACATTTTTTATTATTATTATTTTTTTTAATTCTAATAAAACCCCATGTCACTCCAAGCATGTGTGTCAATTTACACCTCTCTGTTTACATTATTCCGTGATTTATTAAATTTTCAAATTTATACTGACTTTTTTATCACCCGGTACGATGCCCGAATGTTGTGGTATGTGGCCCGATTGTAGATATCGAATCTGAATACCCTGTTATACCTACTTTAAATGAAAACATTTTGGTATAGGCTTCACCTTGACTATTGTTTGAAACTGATTGAACACAAGGTATTACTGTTACCAGTCACTGTTTTATTGTACTCACAACGCTTTTCGAGGCTTTAAACCCCTTCCCCCAACATCAGGTGGAATAACATTGTGTATAAGTAGGTTATTTTGACCTGTTGCAGTGTAACCAGTGGTCATAGGTCCCTTGCATTGTCTTAAACTCACTTATGTACAATGAATCACAGCCACCATCTTCGTTTACTGTCACCACTGGAAACAGTAAAACAGGTCAACCTAACCTTCATGTACACAACTCAATGTTATTCCACCTGATGGGGGTTTAAACCCTCGAAACGCGTTGTGGTATAATAATACATAGTGACTGGTAACTGTAATACCTTCTGTTTCAATTAATACCCTGTTATAGGCAGGTGTTTAGTGAATAGCGTCGACTATGAACGTACAATAATTTTTGGAGCAAGAACTGTGGTGCACAACGTAACGCAGATTAGACAAGAATTCGCACTTGCGAGGTCGACAGCTTCCATGGTGGCGCTTCACTATGGCAGAACAGGAGGATCACACGAGTTTTACGAAGGGAACTGACATAGCCTCGGCAGAGACATTCAGGATGATGGACAGACACCAGAGAATCCGAAAGATACCGACTTGAATTTGGGTCGCCAGAAACCTATCTCTACCTGCAATCTAGAGCAATGATCTTCAACCTGTGGGTTGCGAACCTCAGGCGAATCGTCTCTTCGAGGGGTCGCCATCACATGAGAAAGTATGTTTTGTTCCATGTTTGTAAATCTATCGGACCAAACTGCGTGGTCATCAGTCCGTAGCTTACAAACTACTTAAACCTTGGTAAAGTAACCTACGGACAACACACACACCCATGCCCCAGGGAGGACTCGAACCTCCGACGGCGAGCAACCGCGCACTCCACAGCGAGGCGCCTTAGACCGCTCGGCTACTCCACCGCGGCATGAGAAAGTACTTGCACCATATAACAACCCGACTAGTGCATGTCTGGGCACTTGGCCTTATGAAAATCGGAATTGTCTAAGAAAAGTGAAATTTATGTTATACAAAACTTACGTAATTATTTGTTGTCATCAGTTCGAATATGACTAGAACAGACACCCCGCACTATTTTTATTTATTTATTTATTTATTTATTTTTTTTTTTTTTGCTATAAATATGTATTGGCATACTTGAAGACCGCGATACAACCCGTTTCAAAGAGACGCTACGTAGATACACCAACTAGCAAAACAAAAACTATCAACGAATATAAACACACGGGATACTATCGTAATATGTATTGTAGATAATAAATAATCTATGATTATCCTCATATTTTACATATTAGCACAAGAGAATGTACCATCGATCACAGGTCTCAGACCAAAAAATCGCGCCTTCGACGCTCACTTGCAAAAAGGGAAAATCTCTGTTAACCTATACCTAACCATCAGAGAAAAGTTACAAATAATTTTTTAAACACCAAATCGTAATCTATAATCTGTTTTGCTTTTAAACAAACTATAGTCTTTAACTCAGATATGACGACATTGGTCAAGCCGACGGGTAGTATCGCGAATTGACCCTGTCATGTTAACGATAAATAAACGAAAAGGCTTAATACTGTTTCCAGGAACCAATCGATAGGTAAATTAACAAAAGGAAAGTTATTTTGAGAATTTCTAAAAAACAACTTCTTTAGAAATTACCTGTTCAGTGGGACTCAAAAATGTTCAAATGTTTGTGAAGCTTATGGGACTTCACTGCGGGGTCATCAGTCCCTAAACTTACAAACTACTTATAAACTAGCTTATACGAAAGACAGCACAAACATCCATGTCCGAGGGGGGTTTCGAACCCCCGACAGGGAATGGCCTCGCGCACCGGAGCATGGCGCCTCAATCCGCTCGGCCACTCCGCCGCGGCGCAGTGGGACTCAACAAGCATAATTCGCTTCCGAATCTTACCTGAAACACCAAACATTTGTCATGCAAAATGTACTTTTCTGTCGAAATTAATGTAAAAACAGCATTCTGTTTTCCACTCCAGAAAACAGACTAAAATTTCACCCTCATAGGTGGAATACTGTAACTTTTCTTTACTAGAATGTTTTATCAACAGAAAAAATTATATAATTCGCTGTATTTGAATTCACACACATAGTTGTACAGTACGGCGAGGGAGGGATGGGGGAACGGGGGTCGCCAGAATTTTTGTTTTTTACTTGGAAGGGGAGATGAGAACTGAAAAAGGTCGAAAAACAATGGTCTAGAGGGACAGGCGAGTTGAATTTTTTCCCGTTACCTCTGGGCACGCAATGTATATACAGCTATAGGAAAATGAAAAGTTTGGTCTGGATTTTGGACGGTTTCTACATTTACATCCATACTCGGTCAACTATCTCAGGGTGTGTGGCGTTGGCTATTTTGTGTATCATTCTCACTTCCTCCTCGTATTCTAGTGGCGTAGGGTACGCTGAAAAAAAAAAAAAAAAAAAATCGCACTAACGTGTTTTACGGCCCACTTCAGATTTGAGTTTTATAAGTTTTTCCTAAATTTTGGACCAAAATAATATAAATAATAAAAAAATTAATTAATAAGAGTGTCTGAGACCCTTTTAGGAAAAAAATTAGGTAGTGGCGGGTTCGGAAACACTGACCTTTAGCGTCACAGTCCAATGCCTTCCCCACTACGCTACGGCTATCAATCAAAAGCTATGTTCTTTAATCTCATACTATTGATTGCCGTTGTTAACTGATGCTAATATGGCATTTGTAGACACTAGATTATCTTACAAAGAACTGTGTTTTTGTTAATTCTTCAGTGTGCCATTGCTTTGAAATGACAACGTGTAAGTTACAATAAGAGAATCATCAAATATCAAACAATACGGGATATGAAAAAAAAAAAAAAAAAAAAATCAGAGCAAAGTTGCAGAGAATTTTCTCCTCTATAAATTCGGTTATTCAATTTTCGTATCAGATGAATAGATAAGCTGTCATTTTCATTTAAATTTCGAGCTGTCAAAAGATGATCGCAAAGGCCCACTATTAGTGTTACTACCGTAACCTAAAGTGGGCCAAAATGAAGTGCTAGGTTGCCTCCGTGTTCGCCCTGATTTCATCTTTTGTTGTCGTTTCTGGCCATATGCCTAGGAGGAAGAAATATATTGGTTGACTCTTTCAGAAAAGTATGCTTTCGAAAATTTGGCAGGCGCCCGTACCGCGATACAGAACGTTTCTCTCTTGCAGCGACTGCGATCAATGTTCAAATGTTTGTAAAGTTATGGGACCTGACTGCGGTGGTCGTCGGTCCCTGAGCTTACAAACCACTTAAAATAACTTATCATAAGAACAACACAACACCCAGGCCCGAAGGAGGACTTGAACCTCTGACGGGGAATTGCCGCGCGCGTACCGTAGCAAGGCGCCTTAGTGCGCGTGGCTCTTCTGCTGCGGCCGTCCGTAAGCTCCCTGTATCTTTCGCGGCTACTAGAGCCCGTAGCGAAGCGTGCTGCTCTCTCTCTTGGATCTTCTCTGTGTCGTCTATTAACCCTTCATGGTCCGGATCCCACACTGATGAGCAGCGCTTAAGTGTTGTACGAACGAGAATTTTGTAACCTACTTCTTTTCTTGACGGACTACACTTCCTGAGGATTCTTCCATTGGATGTCTGGCATTTGTCTTACCCACGATTAATTTAGTACGGCCTTTCCATTTAAAATCGTTTCGTATGTCTACTCCCACAATATTTATGGAAGTAACTGCTCCTAGTGTTTGTCATGCTATTGCGTAGTTTTATAATTAAGGATCTTTCAGTCTATGTAAACGCAGCACTTTATATTTGTTTATGTTCAGGATACGTTGTCATTCTGCGCCATTCGTCGACACGCTGCAGATCCTATTGCATTTCCCTACCCCCTTTCCGCACACCAAACCCGGCAAAACGGTCACGTACAAATATGACAAGTATTCAAAATGTTCAAATTTTTGTAGAGTCTATGGGACTTAACTACGGGGTCATCTGTCCCTAAACTTACAAACTACTTATGAACTAGCTAATACTAAGGACGGCACAAATATCCATGCCCGAGGGGGGATTCGAACCCCCGACCGTAGTGGCCGTGCAGACTTATGAACTAGCTAATACTAAGGACGGCACAAATATCCATGCCCGAGGGGGGATTCGAACCCCCCGACCGTAGTGGCCGTGCAGACCGTGACTGGAGCGCCTCAGTCCCCTCGGCCACCGCGGCTGGCTGACAAGTATTGCTTTATGTCTACATCTTCGTATTACCTGCAGTTCGCTAGGCAGTGAACTGGTTAAAAAATCGTGCAACTATGCCGAATAGCCGGCCGCAGTAGCCAAACGGTCTGCGGTGCGCCAGTCACCGTCTGCACGGCCGCTAAGGTCGGGGTTCGAATCCCCCTTCAGGCATGTATGTTTGTGTCGTTTTTAGTATAAGCTAGTTTGTAAGTTTAGGGACTGGACCCCGTAGTTAAGTCCCATAAGCTATACAAACATTTGAACAGTTGAAACATTTGTCGCACGGATTCACGGTTAATCTGCAGTTAACAGACGATCGGCATGATTAATGTCCTTACATTCTAAAGTTTTATTCGTTGGACGTAACGGGGATTGTCAGAAACAGTTTCCCAGCCTGCTCGAAGACCAGCTAAACACTCGTACACACTCTTCATGGACTGTAATTGGGCCCCATAAACACGTACCAGCATCGCATGCGTTTCTCTAGGAGTCTTGCCAAGCTTAAAACAAAACTTTAAATTAATTCTTTGCTCGTTTATTGTCCTGTTCTCAAAAAAAAAAAGTTCAAATGTTTGAAAAACTATCGGTGTGAACTGCGTGGTCATCAGTCCGTAGCTTACAAACTACTTACACTAAGGTAAACTAACCTAAGGACAACCACAAACACCCATACCCATTGGGGGACTCGAACTCCCGACGGCTAACGGTCGCGCGCACCGCAGCACGGCGCCCCAGTACGCTCGGCTAATCCGCCGTGGCTCCTGTTTTCAGTTCAGAACCAACGCACTAAAGAAGCACTTCCTCTAACATGTCTAACACGGTGGGGGCAGGTTGACAACCCCGGCCGCTATGCGGGTGCAGCGTTGTGATTCGCCCGTGTTCCCCGATCGACCTTGCTGACTTTATTCACCGAACTTTACAGATTGTTCTATAAATATGGAAAAAAATTGAACAGTGGCACAAACCTGTTGGCATTTTGCTGCTCATAGGACTTATTCAGAAATTAATTTGAAAATGAACACCTTCAGCCGTTAATGTTTATTTGTATAGCTTATTGGACTTAACTACGGGGTCATCAGTCCTTAAACTTACAAACTACTTATCAACTAGCTTAGCCTAAGGACGACACAAATATCCATGCCCGAGGGGGGATTCGAACCCCCGACCGTAGTGGCCGTGCAGTCCGTGACTGGAGCGCCTCAGTCTCCTCGGCCACCGCGGCCGCCTTCAGCCGTTAATAAAATGAAATCTTTTATTACTAGTTTGAGTCGTCTGGTGATTCCAGGAATTTTAATGTTTAGGAGGTCGCACAAATGATGAATCTACGTAATAGTTATTCACTATAGACCCTGTTTAGTTAACATAATCCAACAAGAAAAAAATTATGTGCTGAGTAGGGGTCTGAAGATTATAACATTGTAGTACCGAAACTAGTAAGTAAAAGTTTCACAATAATAACGAATGAAGGTGTTTACTTATAAAATTAATAATACAGACATGGTCCCAATTCATCGTTCCACAAGATGAACATACAAAGACTGTTCAGAAATTAAAGAATACACTGTGTATACAGGTTGAATCACATAATACTTGTGAAGTAATTTTTGTTTACTTTTTTATTTTTATTTTTTACTGTTAGACGGAGCGTAGAAATCCGTTTGCGATTAGACAAAAAAACTCATAGGCCAACTTAGTCTGAGCCCATATGAGTTGATAATTTCGTTTTGTGTTTCGCCGTACGGGTAGAGCTTGCCCCGTTAGAGCGCTAACACGTAGCTGCATGTATGCGCGTTGTTTCGTGAACTACACAAGACTTCGCATTCTGGCGTGGAGAAAGTGGATATTTTGCCGCTCTGTGCAACACACGTCTTTTCAGCGCCAGTTAAACAAAGCAGCCTTTGCATATGAGTGTTAGACCTTCCACATCCAAGGTAACAGGCAGTGACAAAAGAGCGACGCTAAGACAATACCTGGGCGGGACTAACTCTCGAACATTGTGCAGCACAAACCTCTGACGTCATCCCCGCAAAATGGCCTATTGGGAAGTCTCCTACCCAGAGGGCAGTTCCTTATCTTAATCTGTGTGTGTCTATGCTCAGCCGTAATGTGCGTGTTATTCAAATTTATGAGCGTTTTATTCCGTCTGTTTTCAAACTCGAATTAAATGTAGCGCTAACGAATTCCGCTGTGTTTTCGCCCGTAAAAGAACAGACATTTTTTTATCCTGCAGCTTTTATCAGGAATTATAAGGAATTTACGGTATTGGACGATAAGAGGCATTGAAGTATATCAATTGCAAACGTTGAAAATTTGTGGCCTTCCGGTATTCCTTTGATGGGAAGCTTATTAGAGTAGTCCTGACGGCCGTGGTGATCGCTGTGACCCCAGAAACCCAAATGACGGACGGTGCGACTGTCCAGTAAATAGGGGAGCCGGTTTCGAATCCCGGCTGGGCTCAAAGTTTAAACTTTCGTTATCCCTTTCAGATCCACTGATCACAGTTGTCTACATAATTTGTCGGAGTCTAAGCTGCAGGAGAAACATTTTTTTCCTAATGGAAACATGTATACGACTGTCAGTGTTCAATATTTTCATCATTCGCACGTACTGTCACCTGCGGTGGTTGCATAAACTTGATATTTTATTTATTTAAACATGACGCGTTTCGCCTGTTCTGGACATCATCAGACGTTGAAAGGTGCGGAAGATTTATAAACTTGTTTAAAACACAACTAAAAATGTTAAATCTTTCATAAGCAAGAAATATTGTAATAGGGAGGGTGCAGAGTGAAACAACAGCAGGCCACATGACCACATTCACATTTGACGTGGGGGGATGAAAAATGATCTGATAAAATTCCTCTAAAGGGCATAGCTTAATAAATAAAATTACTGAACACTGAAGTTACAGAGCGGCAAATTATCAAATCATTATATAAATACGCTAACACGAAAATTGTGGTACAGGTTACTAATTTATTCGTACAAGAAGGCCAATGAAAGTTACACAATTCCGAAGATTGTTTGTCGTAGATTTCACGAATTTAAATATTATGTGTGCATTTAGCCGTTAAAAGTGGTAAACGGAAGTAGAAATTTTCCTATCTACAGCTTGGATCAAGTTCTACATTCTCCAACAATCAGCTCACTGATTGGATATTCGCCTCGACCAAAGACGCTGTAATGCAGCGAATCTGCAGTATTAACATAAGTGAATATCGAAACATGGAGTGCTCCGAACTCACTTTCTTGTGCCGTTCAAATGCTTCAGTTTCGCAGTGATTAAGAGTGGTTAAAGGAAATGGATGTTTTCATATGAATGCCGATATAAAGGATGATGCGCCGGGAGAGGCATGTAGCGGTGCACGAGTGGAACTTCGAAGTCGACATGTTTTCAGCTCTGGAATTCTGAATGTCGCAGTATCGAAATAACATTATTTCTTGGCGTTGTATAAATATACAAACACCGAAATATTAGGCAAATGAAAGTTATATAATTCGAAAATGGTATGAGAAGTATATACTTCCGTTTTTATTTGTTGTTAGTGTCAGGTATTTTCCTTAACACGTAAATGATACCGTTTCATCCTCCCAGAGCCGGTGAAATTTTACCAAATTTCCCAGCGGCCTCATATGATAATGTTGGCAACAGATGCTGAATAGTGAGAATCCTGTGAGTCTTCATTTTAGGCAGTCGCTTGACAACGCTGATGATTTCTCATGGAATTTTCGCTTTACGAGGGCAATTATTTTTACTGAGCTGACGAGGGTACATACAAGAACCTGTCAACCATAAAGCAGGAACAGCATTATTTGTTTACGTCATGGTCTGTACGATACACTCATCGAGTCATTCTATGTGGTTCGAACAAATGGGCAAAGATTTTCTATCGTGTTGTTGATGTTGCCAACATAATCACGCGAGGCCGCCGGTATGATACGTAAAATTTTACCCCCAGTGACCATTGTGAAAACAATTGGTCGATTTTCGACCACAGGAAATATAGTTTCTATAAAAATAGATGTAACTGTTGCTCAATAATGGGGGCAACGAAGTCAATGGTAAAACTTAGCTCATCACTTGGTTCATCTGGCGGCTATTTCATCTACTTTACCTGTTAGACGGTGTTCCCCCCTCTCACCACAGTTTGGCATGAGAATCTAGTGGAACACCTCCACTAGACATCCACAATAGTGGTTTATATTTTAGTCATCTCCAATAAGACGTATTTTAATTACCATCGTTTATAAAAATGTTTGTAAGTATATTTGGATATAATGTTTGTGCTTCTTATGAATATTGTGATTATGAACTGTAAACATCCCAAATGTAATTTATTTCTTTTATTTGTGCCAGAGATCTGATTATGACGTAGCGAAACGCGTAGAATAAAATATAGTCCGACCAAGACATTAAAAAAAAATTTTATGCAAAACTTAACTCAGCCGCGCGAAGCTTTCTTTACTCACTTAGAGCCGACCTGTGCCACAACCCTGGACTGCTTCCGCGCCCGTCTCTTACCGGTCCAAACTTGCGCATCGAAGGTAGACGGCGCGTTTGTGTGTGACAACGGCTACAGATGTGCATGTGTAATGCAAACAGTTTTACCGTGGGTTGCAGCTGCTACCGGAAGATTATTGTTGTTGTGGTCTACAGTCCGGAGACTGGTTTGATGCAGTTCTCCACAATACCCTATCCTGAGCAAGCCTCTTCGTCTCCACATAAGAACGGCAACCTACATCTGTGTGAATCTGCTTACTGTATCCGTCTCTTGGTCTTCCCCTGCGATTTTTTCCCCACACACACTTCCCTCCAACGCTAAATTCACAATTCCTTGATGTCTAAGAATGTGTCCTACCAATCTATCCCTTGTTTTAGTCAAGGTATGCCAGAAATTTCTTTCCTCCCCAATTCTGTTCAGTACCTCCTCATTAGTTACGCGATCCACCCCACCTAATCTTCAGCATTCTTCTATAGCACCATATTTCAAAAGCCTCAATCCTCTTCTTGTCCGCACTGTTTATCGTCCATGTCTCACTCCCATACAAGGCAACACTCCATACAAATGCCTTCAGAAAAGACTTCCTTAGGCTTAAATCAATATTCGATGTTAACAAATTTCTCTTTTTCAAGAACGCTTTTCTACCCATTGCCATTCTGCATTTTATATCCTCTGTACTGCGACCATCATTTGTTATTTTACTGCCCAAGTAACAAAACTCATCTACCTCCTTTATTGCTTCGTTTCCCAATCTAATTCCTTCAGCATCACCTGATTTTCTTACACTGCACTCCATTACCCTAGTTTTGCTCTTGTTAATGTTCATCTTATAAGCACCTTTCAGCACACTGTCCATTCCGTTCAATTGCCCTTCCAGGTCCTTTGCTGTATCTGACAGAATTACTATGTCGTCGGCAAAGCACAATGTTTTTAATTCTTCACCCTGAACTTCACCGGAAGATACCCATCATTATATCAAAAAGTTTTGATGTTTATACATGATTTGGTCGTTTACAAGGCTCGGAGATTTAAGAAATATGTGTTTTGATATTTCAAATTCCTCCAAAAGATGAAATTTGTGACCTATACTAGCCACGTAAAGGATTTTTAAGTTTTCCAGACTTGGGGGGGCTGATGGCCTGAAGATTTCCAGGGTGGAAACCTTGGGGCAGTTTTCAGGCGTGTACTCCGAATGTCTGCGGGCGGTGTAAATGAACACGAAGAAATTATTTACGTAGTAATTGCCGACCTAATGTAACCGAAGGATAACAGGGCATGCAGCTGACGTTCGTCGAGACATGTGGAAAACTATCGTGACAACCTTCTCTCAGGCTGGCTGACAGTTCCACGTCGTTAATCCACTCGGCCACCACGCCTCCCCGACCGGAAAGCGGCGCTTACACCGCACTGCAAACCTACACTCATTTTTCCCTCGAGCCATACACGACCGGAACAGGAAACTCGGGGAGTGAAAGTGTACCGTCCGCCACACAGCGCCAGCTGGCTTGCCGAGTATGGATCCGGAAGACGAAAATCAAATTTCGTAAACCGATTTTCGCTGTCGCGCTTACATGTTATAGCAAGAACCTGGCTGGCCGCAGTGGCCGAGTAGTCTGCGGCGCGCCAGTGACAGTCTGCACGGCCGCTACGGTCGGGGGTTCGAATCCCCCTCGGGCACGGATGTTTGTACCGTCTTTAGAATAAGGTAGTTCATAAGTAGTTTGTAAGTTTAGGGACTGATGACCCCACAGTAAAGTCCCATAAGCGATGAGGAGGGGGGGGGGGGGATGAGATAGATAAAGGTGGAAAGGCAAAAGTGGACAGTGGGAAGTTGATGTACGGAAACGATTGCTTTCCTCAAGGGCAATTAAACGTCGCATGCTCTTTAGTTGGTAAACTGTCTGATATGTTTATTTGCGCAGAAAAGACAGCCGCGGCGGAGTGGCCAAGCGCATTGAGGCGCTATGCTCCGATACGCGAGGTCGTTTCTTAAGCTTAACAAACATTTGAACATTTTGAGCCAGAAGCGGATTTCTTTGCCCACTCAATATGGCGGCTGAGAAACAGCTGATTCATTTCCTGATTTAATCTGCACAATCGCTATTTTTCTTTAGTTAAATACGCAGATTCATGCTCACTCTAATATTTATATTGCTCTTCCACATTAGAAAATGTCACGCTCTCCTTATAAACCGAAATTTTTTAACAAGAAAACTAAATCTGATAAGCCAAGAACATTTCAAAAACGGTTGCGTTTACATGGAAACGAAAATCGAATGTGGAACTGGCAAACTGCTTTACAGAATCAGATTTCCAGAACAGATTTTAGAGTGATTAATGACGAACCAGAAGCTGAATTGGAAAATCGGTTTACGAAATCCGGTTTAGGAGTGGTTGTAGAAGCGTCTGTGCCTAAAGACTGGAAAATTTACAAAATTACCCCGATATTCAGCAAGGGCAACAGCAGTAGCCCTCTAATTTACACGCCTACAGATTTTCAAATATTTGTAAACCTCTGGGAGCCAGCCACTGTGGTCATCGGTCCCTAAACTTACACATACTTAAACTTTTCGTAATCTGTCCTCACACGGGACGTGTCGTTCTACGTGACGCGCGGCGAAAGTGCTGTCTTTATAGCTACTGCACGCTCTGAGACGACTTGCTACATTCCACGGAACGTGGCCTGCTGCTCATCGTAATTTGCGTCGGCAGTGCTCTCAAAAATTTTTGTACAGCTTATGGGACTTCACTGCGGGGTCATCAGTCCCTAAACTTACAAACTACTTATGAACTAACTTATGGTAAAGGCAATACAAACATCCATGCCCGAGGGAGGATTCGAATCTCCGACGCGGGAAGCCGCGCGATCCGCAACGTGGCGCTCCAGACCATCCGGCTGCTCCCACGCGGCATAGCGCTCTCCAGCGTCCGGTGCTGACGGGCGTGTAGACGTGTTTACAAAGACGGATGTTCGTAAAATTGCACGGTACCTCTGTTAGCGACGGTCGAAAAAGAAACCTGAGTACTGAAGCTTTCTTATGTCACAGGTAGAGCTGTGCGTTTGCTTGCAGGTAGCATGCAAAACTCTTCCAGAAATTGTAATTTTTTCAAGAATAAGAAAGACG
The DNA here is from genome assembly GCA_026315105.1 of Locusta migratoria. Classification (NCBI taxonomy): domain Eukaryota; kingdom Metazoa; phylum Arthropoda; class Insecta; order Orthoptera; family Acrididae; genus Locusta; species Locusta migratoria. The sequence continues at coordinate 146,665,283 of CM048751.1, read as the reverse complement.
GTAGTCCAGTATTGCCAGACATAGGGAATTTTCCCTACACATAGGTACTTTTAAGTATTAAAATCAGGTAGGGAATTTCATCCAAAGGCCCCAACGCGTAGGTACTTTGGTAAAATTTAACAATCCCGACTCAGGAATAGTTGTCGGCACGCGGGAATGAAGCCGACGAATTGTGGCAAAGTTCGAAGTAGCCAATGTTATTTTAGACGCATAGTTGTTTTCCGTTCATAGTAAACAATATGAATTTGAAAACTTGGTTTCAGACACATTAAAATTGATGCGAAATATGATGATTTCAATATATATCAGTGGAATGTAGGGTCGGTTTGGAAATAGTGTTAGGAAATGTCAGCATAAGGAAAATTCATTGTTTCTATGAACGAAACACGTTTTATTACCTTGACTAGACTGTTATTTATTTACGTCTGGATGATATACTAGTTAGTACTTGTAAATGAGAAGATGGTGATAAGAAAACGCTAAAATATTTGCGACAGCCAACGTTACAATGAACAAAGCGCTAGATATTCGTTGTCAACAAAGCATTACTCTTTGAAAATCGAGTCATGTAGAGTGACGGACTTCCTTTTTTGAGCTGACTGTGAACTAAATAATTACTGCTGTTCCTACTCTATGGTTGATAGTGTCTCTATGTATCCTTGTGCGCTCAATAAATCAGTTATCCTCGTGTAACAGTGCAGTCGGAATTAGCGGCATATATGGGGAAAGTAATTAACGCAGTTCCTCTGTATGGTTGCCAGGTTCTTGATGCACCCTTGTCCGATCGATAAATCAGTAACACTCTTGTAACGGAGCACTTGGAATTTGCGGCATAATCTACACTTGACTCCATCATCAGTAACGATCAGTCAATTGAGAAAACATATCTAGCAAGTGAAACACGATGCCAAAAATTTATTTTAAAGTTTTTCAAAATTGTAATATGTCACATTAATCAAATGGTTAACCTCTGATGGCCGAACTCCTGGATTCAGCCCGTCTCAGACACAAATGCTCGCTACGACGCTGATGTAGGGGCATTAATGAGGTGCTGGAGAAAACGTAGGTACATTTTTGTGAAACTATAGGTATTTTCTCTCTCTGCTATGTGACAACACTGGACGGTACATACATATGAAAGCAGTTAGTAATAATAACAAAATGTTCGGCAGATCATTTTTTGACAACATTATTAAAAAAATTATCTACGATGAAATACATCTGTACCAGCTCCATTTGTCTTGCTGTCTTATATTTCTATTTCTCACGCCATAGTCTGCACATTCAAAAATTTTATTTTCGCATTCCTTCGGAGATAGTAGATTCTGTCTCATGCATTTAACATGTTCAGACACGCGGGACAACGCCTCAGCTCGATAAATGTTTGTTGGGATACGTTTTTTGCTTTCGGTACCGTATGTTCCTCCTTTACTGCATCTGCTTCCGTGACCATACGTTACCCATGATCTCTTTGCGCTGTAAAACTGAACTATTTTATACCAATATACTGAACTGCGACAAATTTTAAACGACGTGGGAAAAACAGACCGACGCAGGGCACTGTCTTGAAATTCATTTGTTTCATGTGCCCTAGGTCGAAAAATTTAACAAAGTCTCTCCTAGAAAGAGATCATGTTTGTAATAAATGACGTCAAATGTTGAATATTATAATTGTATCAAATTAAAAAGAAGGTCCATAAACAGTCATTCAACCAAATCGTTAAAAATATCTGGGTGATTGTAGATGAAAACCTGCATTTTACAAAATCACATGGAATTGGCGACAACGTCGAAACAGTGTAGGGTTTGTACTGTCACAGTACATGGCAAATGATACAGAACTATATATAGGATTATTCTTCTTGGTACGTAGAGTATGGAGGAATTTGTCCATAATTACGCGAAGTATTGAGAATCAAACTGTTTCTTCGTCCTGGAAGCCGTTAGATAGGTGGCTACCGTGTCCCGGGATAGTCTTTTCATAGTACAGATTACTCAATAATATTCTAACAACAGTCACAGTACGCTTGGGGGTTACATCTCCACTTCTTTAAGGGGAGTCGTACCGACCTAAGTGAAAAAAAATCATTTTTTGTTTTTTTGTTTTATGAAAATTAAGAGAATATGTTCATACAACTTATGAGTATTCTGTCGGGTGACGACGTACGTTGTTCCAATATTCATTACGCCGGAAAAGTTAAGGTCTTACATTTGAAAATATGGATGTTTATGCTTAATTTGGTGTTGGCTTTAATGAAATAATCGATTATTTACTATTTTAAATTAATATTTGAAAATAATCGTGCACTGACATTTCTGAGAATTTAGTTTTCCACGTTTTGGTATTTTTTTTCTGGATTTATATAGTCTAGAAGGCTGGGGTTTCTTTTGTTTTGTAGAGGACTGTCCGTTTCGTACATTGCCCACACTAGCGGTACTTCGCAGGAAACTCTTCCAACGTTATATTTGTTTCTGTTTGACAACAACAGTTACCCACTAACCTTGTTGTAGATTCTGTGTTTGTTGGAAATAAAGTCTTTGAACTTGGTGTTCATGATGCTGTTCTTACTTTTAATGATGAATATTCTGGAAAACTACAGGTTCTGGAGCATCTTTGAATTCATAAAGGTTACAATACCACTAAGGACTTGGACCAACCGCGAATCATAAAGGCAGAGATTGCAAGAAACAATATGAAAAGAAGCCAGATCCAAGAGAAGGAAGGCGGCGCTGGGCGAGGAAGATGGAGATAAGGACTACCATCCAAGAGGATTCTAGCATATATTTTTTTATGTACCAGTTGGCTGTATATTAATATTTTTTCTTTAAACGCGATTTTCTCATAATGACGTTCCTCAGCATAAATGCCCCTTTTTCTCAGAAACTTCAGAATCTACAATGAATTATTTACCACATAATATAGGTAGTACAATTATGTCGCTGTACTTTAGTAATATTTACTGTAATAGTTAAAATTCAAGAAATAAAAATTGACACTTTACACCAGAAAATGTTACGTTTAGGGCAAAAATTAACTTGTCCCGGCTGTTATTTTACAGTGTAAAGCAATACATCCACAAAGCATGCGAGAACATGTGATAAAAACGCCACGTTTATATACTCAACAGTTCCTGAGAGAACTGGGCATTTATATAGCCAATTTAACATTGTCGAGATAGGACAAAAAAAATTTTTTTCATTCTTCACTCCGAGAAGTGGAGCGGGCTGTTTGAGATTCGGCCCATAAAGAGTCGCGGTTCTATTTAGCCAATAATCAGACAAGCTGATTGTGTGGCAAAGGGGAGATCCCAATTTGGAATAAGTGGGAGGGGCTTACCAGTTCCGGCATACGCCTTACAACCAAGGAAAACTTCCCGAAAACCTTGGTCGAAACGGGCGGATTGGGACCAATTTAATTTATGTCTGGGACGTTGCACCAGACTACAAATGGATTATCGGGAGAGCACGAGTGCACTCACGACAATCACGGATCGGACGCTCGAGTTACTCTCGTAAACTCGCAGATATCAACCCGACCAACAGTGGACCATCCACCTAAAGGAACCGCACTCGTCAGCACGGTATCCTCAGCGTCAGAGAGGGCGTTACGACTCCCCTTGAAAATGACTGGATATAATTCTCCTAAGAGTACATAACGACGCCTTTACTAGATTTAACGATATAAACTGAATCTAGGATGTGATATATATGAGGGAATGGAAGCGTAATGAGAGGTCTAGTAACAGACTCCCAAAGTCATGTAACCAGCTGAGCACGTACCAGCGAATAAACCCTAGGAAAGGGGGCGAATGCGTTTCGCGGTGTGGGCGCTGTCCTGTGAACTTTGAGGAAACCGACAGCGGTGGTGTTGGGCACGGCATTTCTGCAGGCAGTCACGCTCCGCGGCGTCTGCTACAGTTCGTGACGACGCGACGAGCAGCGGCGATGAAAAGTCGTGGGCGCGCGCGATCGTGGGGCTGCCATTACTATCGGAGCGCCGCGCCGCGCCGTAGTATTTCAGAAATGTCACGGCGGCTTCAAGAACCGTCCGTAAAGCGGTGGTTTATGCGCTGCAGCGGCATTAAAACCGGAAACTGCTGACCGGCTCTTACAGTACTCCGCCTGTCCTCCACCACCGTCTGCATAGAGACCTTTCGGAATCAAACTCATCTGAATCTACCTGGGCATTCTACAAACCACACTTAATTGGCGGACAGGGGGGTCATTCAAATGTTCAAATGTTTTTAGAACTTATGGGACTTAACTACGGGGTCATCAATCTCTAAGACTACAAACTACTTATGAACTAGCTAAGACTAAGGACGGCACAAATATCCAGGGGACTCCAGTCACGGTCTGCACGGCCACTACGGTCGGGGGTTCGAATCCCCCCTCGGGCATGGATATTTGTGCCGTCCTAGTTCGTAAGTAGTTCATAAGTAGTTTGTAAGCTTAGGGACTGATGACCCCGTAGTTAAGTCCCATAAAAAAATATCACTATGGTGCAAAAATTGGCAATTGACTCTAAATAATGAGAAGTGTGAAGTAGTCCTCATGAGTACGAAAAGAAATCCGTGAAACATTGTTTACAAGATAAATCAATTAAAAGTCACGGTCTGCACGGCCACTACGGTCGGGGGTTCGAATCCCCCCTCGGGCATGGATATTTGTGCCGTCCTAGTTCGTAAGTAGTTCATAAGTAGTTTGTAAGCTTAGGGACTGATGACCCCGTAGTTAAGTCCCATAAGAAAATATCACTATGGTGCAAAAATTGGCAATTGACTCTAAATAATGAGAAGTGTGAAGTAGTCCTCATGAGTACGAAAAGAAATCCGTGAAACATTGTTTACAAGATAAATCAATTAAAAGTGAAGGCCGTAAACTCCACTAAATACCTAGGAATTGCTATTACTTCAAACTTAAACTGGAACGAACACGTAGATAATGTCGTGGGAAAGGCGAACCAGAGGCTGCGTTTTATTGGCAGAACCCTTAAAAGATGCAACAGAACTACTAAAGAAACTGCATACACTACGCTTGTCCGTCCATTTTTGGAGTATTGCTACCCGGTGTGGGATCGTTATCAGGTGGGTTTGACGGAGGACATCGAAAGAGTCCAAAGGGCAGCTCGTTTTGTATTGTCACGGTACAGGAGAGAGAGCGTCAAGGAAATGATACGGATCTGGTGTGGGAATCCTTACAACAATGACGCTTATCGCTGCGGCGTGGGCTACTTACGAAACTCTAATCGCCAACATTCTCCTCCGAATGAGGAAATATATTGTTGACTACCACTTAAATAGGTAGAAATGATTATCATAATAAAATACGAGAAATCAGAGCTCGAACGGAGAGATTCTGTCCGCGCGCTATTCGAGAATGCAATGGTAGGTAAACCCTCTGCCAGGCACTTAAATGTGATTTGCAGAGTATCCCACGTAGATGGAGATTTCGTTTTGTTAATAATTTCTCCATGTACAGTTCGGAGTCAAGAATATATTTTCTCATTCAGAGGAGCAAGTCATTGATCGAAATTTCGTAAGGAGATGTTGCCGCAAATAAAAACGCCTTTCTTGTAATGATTCCCACTTCAGTCTATAAAACTACCAGTTTCCTAATTTCCATAATAATAGCCGATATTCATCTGTGCTCGTTTCAACAGTAATACTGTGGGTGTGACACAAGAGTTTAGTGTAGAAACTGAGGTAACAAAATCGACTTGCGAACCTAGTGCTAGCAAATCGAGGTTATTCTTTGTTGAAGTTAGGGTGTTCTCCAAGTCTAAATGTCAGTTCTCGCTAAAATGAGGTGTTCCAGGTTTTACAGAAACTGGTAATAAAAATGTCAGCAAATGAGTTGATTATTTTCACTGTGTAAATTTATTCATTTTGAAGCACAAATATAACAAAACGCAAACAACACACCAACAACTGAGAGTGAGCAAGTTAGTCAATTTCTTTTTTTAAGATTTTCAAAAACAGGTGTACCATCTTTGGAATTTTTTACCAAAGTGACATATATAATTACAAAATAAAATCAGAAGATAAGCAGTAACATTTCAAATAAATGTTATGACATGAAAAGATAGTTATCAAACAGTGAAGTAAAATGTGTGTGAAAATACTGTATTTGGCAACTTGTCAAAATGTCACACTTGATTTATATAGTACATCCGCTAATATTAATAAAAGTGTAATTACATAAAGTTACGTGTGAAATATTCCAAGACCATAATGAAATCAATATGCATCCACCCTAAGCGTCGTCGTGAAATAATAGGTTTTTGTAATTTCAGTTTATCTGTTCGGGTCACATAAGCTGTGTAACATCAAGGTCGCTTTTGTATTTTAATTATGTAAGCAATGTTCTGAGCTACTTTCTAGATCGAAATATAGTGTCTGACAATTCACAAAAAGTTAGACTGCCTCTTTATAATGTAATAATACACTGAAAAATAGCTGATCGATCACTTCATGAAACGGTATCGAATAGTTCAGTTAACGTTTAGGGGTTATGGGCTGTTATAAGCTCCTGTATCACTTCCGTGACAGCCCCCCCCCAAGACAATAGAAAAAAAGCGAGATGCCCTTCTTTGCACACTTTCGATGTCAGCAGTCTAGCCTACCTGATGTGAATCCCACCATGTAGAGAAATGCAAAAGAGAACAGAGAAACGTGGTGCAATCGGTCTCTCTGTAGCATATTCTGATAGTTCTTCCAGTAAAACTCTCTATCGTTCGTCCTCGCCATATTTGCTCTGTGTTCTATTCAATTTAACTCTGTCATAAAAGTAATTCCTAGTTATTTAGTTAAACTTTCGGCCTTCATATTTCATTCCTTTATCTCCTTAACGTAATAGACAATGTGTTGAAGGGTGCATATAAGATGAACTTTAACAAGAGCAAAACAAGGGTAATGGAGTGCAGTCTAAGAAAATCAGGTGATGCTGAAGGAATTAGATTAGGTAACGAAACAATAAATGTGATAGATGAGTTTTGTTACTTGAGCAGTAAAGTTAAACACGATGGTCGCACTACAGACTATACAAAATGCATAATGGCAATAGGAAGAAAAGCGTTTTTGAAAAAGTGAAATTTGTAAGCAGAAAGGAATGCGACGTGATTATAGCCACTTGACGACGATTACCAAACGTGGAATGGCAGTTGCGACTAGTCTGATGAGTTATTGTTTTTCGGGAATTGGTAGGAAATTCAATATTCCGATATCTACAGAGTGAAGAATGTGCCGTGAATGTGAAATATCAGGCATTACCTTTCTTCAAGGACAACGGCATGCACTTAATGATAGAGAGCAGCGGTATTTGCAAAGATGTGTTACTGCTAATAGAGAAGCAGTACTGCGTGAAGTAACCGCAAAAATCGACGTGAGTCTCATGACAAATGTTTCCGCTGGGACAGTGCTCAGCAGTTTGGCATTAACGGGCTATGCTAGCAGACGACCGACTCGAGTTCTTCGCCAACAGCATGGCATGGCCTGCAGGGCTTCTTCTGGGGTTGTTGGCATACCTGTCGGACCGTAGACGACGGGAAAACTGCAGGCCATGTCGCCCTGTGACTTCCATCTGTGTGGTTTGGTAAAAACACCTCAAAGTGAAGCGCTACAACTGGGATGATGAACTGAAGGACACAGGAGAGGTCTGGTTCTTGTCACGGTCACAGGTATTCTGGGATCGGGGAATCCTTTGGCTCGTTAAGCAGTAGTGATACTTGTGTTTCTGCCTCTGGTGATTACTTTAGAAAAAAAAAAGACACCAATTATACCCACAGTGTCGTTTCGTACCTTTTCATTTGAACTCCCTTCGTATATTACTGGACATAATTAGTTTTATCTGGTTTGATGTTATCGAATTTTTAATTTTAATTTGCAGGACAATGAATCGTAATTTTTCGTACTCCTCGAATCCTTAATCAGAAAGTTAATATCTACTTAATGCACACTCTCGTTGTCAAAGACTGGACGAGGTGGCAAACTTACACCTTTCTATTCCATCATCTTTCGGGAGTGCACCCAGGACAGCGACAATTCTTCGTTCGATATTTCGGCTGCAAACCTTACAGCCATCTTCAAGGCGAGTCCAAGACTGAGTTCTCAGCGTCTGCGCGTGCCTATTTATACGGTAAATCACGTGATGCAAAGCTACTGAGGATTAGACTGCGCATGCTCGAAGATATCACATTCGTAATAGCTGCGCTAGTCATAGATAAATATATACTTCAAAGATAACCTGTGAGCAGTGAGTGCAAACATAAACAGAGCTGTTACGTATCCACAGTGCTTACAAATGAATGATTAATCATTAAAAGTGGTAACATCAATCGGAATAGAAGACGCAGACATTCTTTCAGAACGAAGGCGTGATATAAGTGGCTTCCATGCATTGTCAAGATGAAATCCGTCGTCACGATTTAGCAGGTGGTCCGCCAGTAGTATGTGTACAGCTTCCTTTACAGCTGAGTCCCAGAAAGTAGAAGCTGTGCTTCAAATCTTTACTCTTTTGTAATTCATGGAATGGCCAGTAGAAATACAATGTTCGGCTACTGCAGACTTGTTGGACTGAAGAAGGCGTGTATACCGTTGGTGCTCAACGCATCGTTCCTGCACAGTGCGCGTGGTTTGACCTATATAACGTTTTCCACACTCACAAGGGATTTCATAAACTCCCGCTTTTCGCAATAACAAATCATCTTTGACAGATCCCAGAAGAGCCGAGGTCTTAGGTGGTGGGCGAAAGATCACATCCTCTTTATGTTTCTTCATGATTCTGGCTATTTTTGAAGACACATTACCCAGGTATGGGAGAAAGGCTGTAGATTTCACATTCCGTTCCTCTTCATCTTTCGCCTGTGATTTATCTGGTGTTTATATTTGTAAGGCTTTTTTAATCTGATGTTGCGAATAGCCATTTTTCTTGAAAACCGTCTCCAGGTGCAGGAGTTCATCCTGTAGGCTGTCAGCATCAGACGCTACCTGAGCCCTGTGAACTAAGGTTTTCAGTACACTCATAGTTTGCACCTTTCTGTTTGGCTGGGAGAAGTCTCAGTTGTACAAATGTGCAACGCCAGTGTTTGCTTAGTGACGTATGCCAGCCGGGAGGCGAGCAACCACCTGTTAGGCGGAAGGGGTGTGGGACAGACAATGAATGGGACTGTGGGGTAGGCAGCTGAGGCATTCTGCGCAACGGCGAGGTGGTGGCGTTATGTAAGGAGCGCCGTGGGCGTGGCGGCCTGTGTCCAGCGTGTGGAACTGGGCAGGCGGCCGCAATGGCGGACGCGCCTGCTTCCGGCGGCGGCCTTTGTGGGGGCGGCGGGGGCGGAGACACGCGCCTTCCGCCGGCCTTGGCGCCAGCGCTGCCACAGCCTCCGGCGCTCGCAAGCGCCGCGGGCGAGCCAGGCGCAGCCCAGAGGTGGCGGGGAAGAAGGCACGTATGTACCAAACATGGGCGCCATTTGAAATCGGCGATCTATCTCGGAATGGGCGATCTATCTCGGAATGGGCGATCTATCTCGGAATGGGCGATCTATCTCGGAATGGGCGATCTATCTCGGAATGGGCGATCTATCTCGGAATGGGCGATCTATCTCAGAATGGGCGATCTATCTCGGAATGGGCGATCTATCTCGGAATGGGCGATCTATCTCGGAATGGGCGATCTATCTCGGAATGGGCGATCTATCTCGGAATGGGCGATCTATCTCGGAATGGGCGATCTATCTCGGAATGGGCGATCTATCTCGGAATGGGCGAAGCACGTCGGAATGGGCGATCTATCTCGGAATGGGCGATCTATCTCGGAATGGGCGAAGCACGTCGGAATCGGCGAAGCACGTCGGGAATCGGTTCACCTCCTCGGAATCTGCCACCTCTGAATTGGTTGGCCACCTCTGAATTGGCCCTTTCGGATTTGGCCACCTCTGAATTGGCCCAAATTGGCCCTTTCGGATTTGGCCACCTCTGAATTGGGCCATTTCGGATTTGGCCACCTCTGAATTGGGCCATTTCGGATTTGGCCACCTCTGAATTGGGCCAGTTCGGATTTGGCCACCTCTGAATTGGGCCATTGGGCCATTTCGGATTTGGCCACCTCTGAATTGGGCCATTGGGCCATTTCGGATTTGGCCACCTCTGAATTGGGCCATTGGGCCATTTCGGATTTGGACACCTCTGAATTGGGCCATTGGGCCATATCGGATTTGGACACCTCTGAATTGGGCCATTGGGCCATTTCGGATTTGGACACCTCTGAATTGGGCCATTGGGCCATTTCGGATTTGGACACCTCTGAATTGGGCCATTGGGCCATTTCGGATTTGGACACCTCTGAATTGGGCCATTGGGCCATTTCGGATTTGGACACCTCTGAATTGGGCCATTGGGCCATTTCGGATTTGGACACCTCTGAATTGGGCCATTTCGGATTTGGACACCTCTGAATTGGGCCATTTCGGATTTGGACACCTCTGAATTGGGCCATTTCGGATTTGGACACCTCTGAATTGGGCCATTTCGGATTTGGACACCTCTGAATTGGGCCATTTTGGATTTGGACACCTCTGAATTGGGCCATTTCGGATTTGGACACCTCTGAATTGGCCATTTTGGATTTGGACACCTCTGAATTGGCCATTTTGGATTTGGACACCTCTGAATTGGCCATTTTGGATTTGGACACCTCTGAATTGGCCATTTTGGATTTGGACACCTCTGAATTGGCCATTTTGGATTTGGACACCTCTAATCTAAGTCAATTCATTCTTAAATGTAACATGTCAAATAACATCAGTGTTTTCTGACAAGTTCATATCTGTAAACAGATTCGACATGGCAGTTAAGATTCAAAGATTACAACACATTTTGTTTGGATGGACAGGCTAGGCTGTTCTCCAAAATGGTCATTTGATATGTTCAGCATGCTGTCCCCTTAGATCAACGTTGAATCCAATCGTCATGCACTCACAGAAGGATTTCTGCAGAAACGCTGGGTCACACTTCTTCGTTGCTTTGCTCGAGACGGTGTGTGTTTCTTATTATCCTCTGCATTTCTGATTTGCTTTAAATGGCCCCACAGATGAAAGTCAAGTGGAGTGAGATCGGGTGATGTAGGTGGCCGTTCCATAGAACTATGCTGGCCAAATCAGTGACCAGGAAATTGCCTATCTAATCCGTGACAAACAATTCTATTGCACAAGCTATCTTCTTCGATGGTGAGACAAACTTTTATGGCAATTTTTCCACTTGGTTGATGAAATAATCCATTTTAGGACAACCAACCATAAGTTGGCATGTAATAAAATTCTTGAAATGTTTGGTCGCAATTTATTTTTCTTTTGGTAACTGGTGAAGTCAGCCATCACAGTTACTGGAGAGACCATAAAATAAGCACTGGAATGGTAGTTGGTGATCTATAGGTTATGGAGTGCTGTGGACATGGTGCACCGGTGTAATTGGACCCATTTTAATTCACCAGAACCTAAATGCTCAAGACTACCTTTAAATGTTTGCAAGAGGTGATGTTTGCCCCGCACGAGAAATACCGAGCGGTTCTAGGCTCCATGTCAGGCACTGCAAGGCAACTCCTACCAGAGTTTAGTCCTCCCTCGGGCATGGTACTTGAAGTTGGTGTAAGTAGTTTGTAAGCCTAGGGACTGTTGACCACAGTAGTTTGACCCATAGATTTACAGACATTTGAACAGTTTTGGCGGTGTATGCCTTACTTGTGAATGAAGATGTCAGCTTTCAACAGGGCGCGAATTCACTGCACAACGGAGCTGTTAGTTGTTCGTCAATTTCTTGGTAATTCAATTGGCCGTTCTGTGGCATGATCTCATACTACTTGAATTTCATCTATGGGACCATTTAAAGCAACTCGTTTAAGCAGTGAAAATAAGAGACCGATACCATCACGAGCAATGCATTGAAGAGAGTGTGCCAGCATTTATGCCGAAATCCTGCGAGTGCACGACTATTAAATTCAGCGCTTTTAAATGTGCATTGACCAAGGGAAATAGCATGCTGAATGTATTGTTCTTTATGGAAAAGAGTCCAGTTTGTCCGTTCAAACAAACTGAACCTCTATTTGTTCCAAAACACTATCTGGTGCTATTCCTGTTCAGTGACGACGTTCCATACACCATTGACTTGATTCTATACATCAGTCAAACGGAAGCGGAGAAGGGTAACTGCTACGTCGAATCTGTTTGCAGCAATGAGCTTATCAGAAAATTCTGATCCCCTTTCCATTAAAAATAAAAATAAAATACTTAGTTTCAAGATGGCGCCCATGTTCAGTGCATAACGTAAAAGGTCGATCGTCACACTCCTGCCTCTCTGGAATATTTTGGTTTGCCAGTACCTGCAGACTTCTTAACATAATAGGGTGTACTGTGATATTTAACTCATCCTGTACTAGCTAAACCCGGCCGCACGTCGTTGTGGCCCTGTCTGGTATGTAATAAAAGTGAAAGAATTCTTGTTCACATAGTCTTAACGAGAAAATATACCAATGAAATTAATATGTACCTTGCTTTTCGCTCCTGTGTGTATGTATAATAAAGGTTGGTTATTAATGTTCTCTCAGAAAGCCATTACTTACTGTAATGCGAGTATTTTGACATAATTCTTTGTTTGTCTATCTTTAAAAAATGTTCAAATGTTTGTGAAGCTTACGGGACGTAACTGCAGGATCATCCGTCCCTAAACTTACAAACTACTTATGAACTAACTTATGCTAAAGACAGCACAAACATCGATATCCGAGGGGGAATTCGATCCCCCGACGGGAACTGCCTCGCACATCGGAGCATAGCGCCTCAATGGGCTCGGCCACTCCGCCGCGGCTGTCTCTTTTCTGCGCAAATAAACATATCAGACAGTTTACCGACTACAGAGCATGCACCGTATAATTGCCCTTGAGAAAAGCAATCGTTTCCATACACCTACTTCCCACTGTCCAATTTTTACCCTTCCACCTCTATCTCATCCTCCTCCCCCCCCCCCTCTTCTATCCCTACCCCTTCCATTTCTTCACTCCTCCCTCGTGTGTCCATATTCATCTACATCCACATTGCCCAAGCCACTTGATTGTGTGGCATGTCGTTGTAATTCCACAGCGCTCTATCTCATCTGGAGAAACGTGCAACTCGGAACAGTCCTGTTTATGTGCAGGAAACATTATCGTATTATGATGTTGGATGAATGGTGTGGGCAGGAGTCAGTATTAGCGAACGTACGGACCTCTCTGTAGTTCAGAATGGCGCTTTGTCTGCCCAGAGGTTTAGAGGCGAGATCCTTCGACCTTTTGTTGTACCATACGCTGGTGCCATAGGAGATGGGTTCTTTCTGGTTGTCGATAGCACTCGTCCCCACAGAGCTACACTGGTGGACAACATGCTTGAAGCTGAGGAAATAGAATGAATTGAGTGGACAGCTTGTTCACCGGACTTAAACCCCATTGAGCATGTCTGGGATGTACTTAGCAGATGCATTGCATTCAGAGCAGAACCTCCCACAACCACCGGAGAGCTGGATATTGCACTCATGGAAGAATAGCCAACTATCCTTCAAGAGCTGACTGATAAGCTCATACCGTCAATGCCACGCAGATGTACAGCTGTACTGGCCTCCGAGGTGATCACACACAGGCCGACGAGAATGGCCTTGCACTGTTATGGTAGCCTCACGCCGCCTAGCTTTAGGAGAGTCAAGTAGAGTCGAGACAGCAAAATGTCTACATCTACATGCATACTCCGCAATTCACCGTAAGGTGCGTGGCGGAGGGTACACTGTACCACTACTAGGCATTTCCTTTTCTATTCCACTCCCAAATGGATCGAGGAAAAAAAGAATGCCTTAATGCCTCCGTACGAGCCCTAATTTCTCTTATCTTGTCTTTGTGATCTTTACGCGAAATGTAAGTAGGCGACAGCAAGATCGTACTACTCAGCTTCAAATTCCGGCCCTCGAAATTTACTGAACAGGAGTTCACGAAAAGAAGTTCGTCTTTCTTCCAGCGATCCCCAATTGAGTTGCCGGAGCATTTCCGTGACACTCGCGCATTGGTCGAACCTACCGGTAACAAATCTAGCTGCTCGCTTCTGAACCGCCTCTATGTCTTCCTTTAAACTGATTTGCTGCGGGTCCCAAACACTTGAGCAATACTCAAGACGTGGTCGTACAAGCGTTTTATACGCAGTCTCCTTTACAGGTGAAGTACATCTTCCCAAAATTATCCCAATAAACCGAAGTCGGCTTCCGCCTTACTCACAACTGTCCTTACATGTTCGTTCAATTTAATATCGCCCTGCAGTGCTACTCCTAGATATTTGAACGACGCGACAGCATCAAGAAGCTCACTACTAATGCTGTATTGGAACATTATAGGATTGTTTTTTCTACTCATGCGCATCACCTTACACTTTTCTACATCGCCGTCTTGCTGTTGACACACAAATAAATCTCATAAAACGTGTTACCATATGCATATTATGGATGCTATCTCACCTGATGCCCTAATTATTTTGAGCAGCGTAGGTTTTGCAACTCCTTACATCTTCCGCAAGGTGAATCGCGTTGGTTGTTGGTGGAACGCCTATGCAAGAAACGCGAGGTGCGCATCGGGTGCTGCTGACAGCAGGAAAGACGAGGCAACGCCGCGCTTGGAACACCGCCTAAGGTCACATCAGGCACGAGCTGCACTTTGCGTTTGCCGTCTTGGACTTCTAGCCCAGCTCATAGACGCAAACGCAGCTGCTCTTCATTTACCGTACAATGCCAACAATTTCTTTTAACAGAGTTTTCTTTTTACAAAAGTTACCTTACCTACATATCTAGTTTTTGTAGATTTGGAGAAGGTATTGACAATGTTGATTGGAATACACTCTTTCACGTTCTGAAGCAAGCAGGAGTAAAAAATACGGAGCGTAAGGTTATTTACAACTTGTACAAAAACCAGACAGCGGTTGTCAGAGTTGAAGGGCGTGAAAGGGATGCAGTCGTTGGGAAAGGAGTAAGACAGGGTTGTAGCCTTTCTCCAATGTTATTCAATTTGTACATTGATCAAGCTATAAAGGGAAGCAAGGAGAAACTTGGAGAAGGAATTAAAGTTCAGGGAGAAGAATTAAAAACATTGCGTTTTGCCGACGACATAGTAATTCTGTCAGAGACATCGAAGGAGCAGTTGAATGGAATGGACAGTGTGCTGAAAGGTGCTTATAAGATGAACGTTAACAAGAGCAAAACTAGACTAAAGGAGTGCAGTCTAAGAAAATCACGTGATGCTGAAGGAATTAGATTAGATAACGAAACAATAAAGGAGGTAGATGCGTTTTTACTTGGGCAGTAAAATAACAAATGATGGTCGCAGTACAGAGAATATAAAATGCAGAATGGCAATGGGTAGAAAAGCGTTCATGAAAAAGAGAAATTTGTTAACATCGAATATAGATTTAAACCTAAGGAAGTCCTTTCTGAAGGCATTTGTGTGGAGTGTTGCCTTGTATGGGAGTGAAACATGGACGATAAACAGTGCGGACAGGAAGAGGATAGAGGGTTTTGAAATGTGGTGTTACAGAAGAATGCCGAATATTAGGTGGGTGGAACACATAACTAATGAGGAGGTACTGAACATAATTGGGGAGAAAAGGAATTTCTGCCATACCTTGACTAAAAGAAGGGATCGATTGGTAGGACACTTTCTTAGAGCCGGCCGCGGTGGCCGAGGTGACTGAGGAGCTCCAGTCACGGTCAGCACGGCCACTACGGTCGGGGGTTCGAATCCCCCCTCGGGCATGGATATTTGTGCCGTCCTAGTTTGTAAGTAGTTCATAAGTAGTTTGTAAGTTTAGGGACTGATGACCCCGTTGTTAAGTCCCATAAGCTTAACAAACATTTGAACTTTCTTAGACATCAAGGAATTGTGAATTTAGCGTTGGAGGGAAGTGTGTGGGGTAAAAACCGCAGAGGAAGACCAAGAGATGGATACAGTAAGCAGATTCAGACAGATGTGGGTTGCCGTTCTTATGTGGAGTTAAAGAGGCTTGCTCAGGATCGGATATTGTGGAGAGCTGCATCAAACCAGTCTCTGGACTGAAGACCACCACGAAAACACACAATATCTCTAACGCATAACGGCACTAACTGATTACCAAGTGTATAAGATATCAAGTACTCGTATTATCCACTTTTGTCAAATCTTGTGGGCCCGATAATTTGTTCGTAAAATTTATTTCTTACCTTCTGATGATGACAGTTTCACAGTCTTATGCGGAAAATGGTGCAACCGTTGTGTTACTTAATAGAGCACCCACCTCTAACCAACTCTGTTGCTTCAAGATTAATATAATCTTTGACGTTGTAGCGACTGCACAGTGGGAACCCCTTCCGGGAATCCAGCGGAATTCGGCGAACAAAGGCGACATGGCGTCATAAAAAGCGACATTTGGGGATTTGGATCGGATTGGAAGCGTGTCACTCCCGAGGGAGCTGTCTGAAACCGCTTTCCTTGTTACCAAGGTAGATCTTGATCAGACAACCACTTAACATAGAGTTTAAAAGTCGTAGTAAAATAAGACAAGCAATGAGATTGCAAAGATTCACTAAGGCACTTCTTCCAAACGGTATCGTAAGCCACTGAGAGATCCAGAAAAGCGACGGAAGTGATAAACTTCTTTCCGTAAGCAGTCTCAAAGAAAGATATCAGAGCTAGGACCTGGTCACAACAATTAAGACCTTGTTTGAGTCCAGCTTGTTCAACAGGAATGGGAAGAATACGATTGTAGATGAGTCCTTCAAATACTGAGAAGTGCAATTGGGCAATAGGTCGGCTGGTTTACCGAGCTTCAAAACAGCTATTGATTTAGATCTTTTAAAATCTTTTGCTCAGAGCTGTTTTTAAAAACGTTGTTGAATCATTTTAGAAGCCACAATCGGGAGTTAAGACCAGTATGTTTGATAAATTTTGGTAAAATATTACCTAGGCCTTCAGCTTTCCCAGTCTTCATGTCAGAGATAGCCACTGATCATTCTAACAATAAAAACTATTTGTACAGAAATACTGTACGAATACTAGCAGCGGCGAATTCAGGATTTTGGTCTTGGGGAAGTGGGGGTGGCTGGCTGGTGATCTCATAGATATTTTGTGCCACTAAGCCGTCTCCAAATTTTCTAGAATTTTATTAATCTATCACACAAAATACGATATTTCGAAACTGTAAAGTCTGAAAAATTGGTGCGCCTCGGTTGAACAGTGGTAGAGTGCCAGAGTACACATCCAAAGGTCGCGGGTTCGATCCCCGCCAGGTCCTAGGATTTTTATCTGTCACTTTCCACTTCTTTCACCTCTGGCAGTATTGCTCATGTGAAATATACCGAGTAGCACCGTGGTTCGGAACCCACGTTAAACTGTAGGTCCCCCTATAACTGGCTGGGTAAGTCAGTTCGAAGGTCGGAGGAAGGCAACGGCATACCACCTCCAAACAGGACCATGCCTAGTAAAGCACTGTGGTGCTCAAACCAATCTTCGGATTGTTGACTGCTTTACCTTTTAAAGTCTGGATGCCTAATCTCTCTCTCTCCCTCAAGTTCCATAGCCTCACTCCCCTCCGTGCATTTGCCTTTAGTAGTACATTTCGTTTTCATGATTAATGGTTGTAGAACAATGAATGCATTCGAAAGAATTGTTTAGCGTACGATAATCGGGTAGTCTAGACATTCTAATAAATTATGATTTAAGAAAATACGTACTCCAAATAAAGTCATTGTTACTGCATGACTTCGGCTGCCTCTAAATGTCGACAGAGATGGCGGCGGGCTCTCGGAATGTGAGGTGCATCCGTTGCCTGGCAACCGCGAGCGCTGGGCGTGGCTTCGGTCACTGAGAGCGAAAGCTACTGGACTACTGTCAAACTGTTACGGAATTGCTGCAGAATTTGGAAAACGCGCGAGTTCTTGTGCAAATGGGAGAAAACGCCCGCCCTGCTGAAGGGCCACGAGTTATCGCTTTAGAGCATCGGGGAGGCCTTCGGATTCGACACGTCTTGCTTCCACACGTGTAGTGGATAAGGAAGGGAAGCATGCTCGTACACTCGATGGAGAAACTTTGCACTTTGCACTGACTGCTAATCAAGAGTACGTGTTGCTTCTCCCAGTGGAAACGTTGCGTTGCATCCACATCGTCTACAAAGATGCTTCGTAAGTATCTCAGTTAACATGTTACATGGATCATTTAACAGTTATTTATTTGAAATGTTGGGGATTTGTAAACGTGATTCGTGTTAATATAAATGAACACAGTTTCTTTACGGAATGAAACTTTTCACTCTGCAGCGGAGTGTGCGGTGATATGAAACTTCCTGGTAGATTAAAATTGTGTGCCGGAACCGGGACTCGAACCTGGGACCTTTGCCTTTCGCGGGCAAGCGCTCTACCGACTTAGCTATCCCGACACGGCTCACGATGCCGCCCCACATCGGCATTGTGAGTCGTGTCGGGATAGCTAAGTCGGTAGAGCGCTTGCCCGCGAAAGGCAAAGGTCCCAGGTTCGAGTCCCGGTTCCGGCACACAATTTTAATCTGCCAGGAAGTTTCACAGTTTGCTTAGTTCTAACCATCAACAACACTTAACAAACTAGGTTATAATTTAACTTTAGGATACCAGGACAACGTGTCACCGCTCCATAACAGACTGTTTGTCGCCACTCTCTCTAGCCATCATCATGAAGTTTCAGTGGCCTGACAACGACCGCACCGCGATCGATCCTGTCATCTGAATGATAAATTTTAACAACTTACATGTTGTTTTTAACAGCTTTTACCCTGATTTTACGGTAGCTATTTCCCAGGAACAGTGTTTCAAAAGATGATTTTAGATTAACATTAAAACTTCTTTTGCTACCATTATATTTTGTACTAATGGAAAACGATCTTAAATGTTTGACTTCCATATTAAAATCTTTTTCTTAGCCACTTCAAGAATGAGTAAGAATAGTAATCATTTTCTCAAAACTCTGATGCATTTTCATGGTCAGCACAGTACACAGGCATTCAGTAGGACAACACATCAAATCTGGATCTGATCATCCACAATTAGGTTTCCCATGGTTTCCATAAGTCGCTCACGGAAATGCCGGAAAGTTTCCTTTGAAAGGGCATCGCAATTTTCGTTCCGTTCACCATCCTTTAAACAGTCGAGCTTGTGATCGGTCTATAATAACTTCAAAAAAAAAAAAAAGAAAAAACAACAACAACTGTTAATTACAGTATTTATTTATTTATTTATTTTTTTTTTTTTTTTACTTCCCAACGACGCGTTGCATGTTCCACGGATCATTTAACAGTTATTTATTTGAAATGTTGGGTATTTGTAAACGTGATTAATGTTAAAATTAATGAACATTTTTTTTGTTCTAATCATGTCTCTCAGTATCGTAAAATGTGATGGGAAATCGTCAACACATCTGAGTGCTGAAGAATTTCATTATCAAACTGCTACCTCTTTTGAAGTGAGAGTCAACTAACTAGAGCATGACAATTCAAGACTACGAAATTTCTACAAGAACTTTAGCTATTTTCAACATCGATCATAATTATTTTTACCTCCAGTCTCCAGAACTTAACTTTGCTGGCATTTCCATAGTTATCTATGAAACGAGCACCGATGATCAGTTTGAATTTAAACAAAGTTGCGGGACTTGGAGCGTTACTAGTTCCAACTTCGTTCCTGCCATTTGCCACTCAGCCTGCTTAAATATATTTCGCACAGATAATTCGGTGTGGAGATGCTGATCTCCATACCACAACGCTTACGTCTCTGATCTAGCTCTGAAATATTAAACTTTCAATCGAAACTGTCATCGCAACTAAGTCGTCCGCATATGTCAGGATCTAACATCGGCAATAATCGTACGGAATGTCGGGAGAATCTAGAGCAGTGTTTTTCTATCTGTGGCTCAGACCCTCCAGGGTAATCGCAAAGTTTTGTTCGGGGACCACAGTTACAAGAGGAATAGTTACACCATGAAGCCACTAGCCACGAGCATGCCCGAATACTAGGTGTTCCGTGATACAAAAACATAGAACAAAACCGTTAAATGTACTTCATATTAAAATTATGCGAGTGCTTGTTGATCATCAATTCTCAGTTGAATAGAACCAAGACTGTTTTATAATAAATGCACCGTGTAAATGAATAAAAGAAGGGCCTGATAATTGTTTTCGGCTACCAGGTGGTAGCTAAATTTACGAGGGGAAGTTGGAATATAAGTTTCCCCTGTTGACTGTGGCCAGAGTTGTGTATGAATGGAAAAGAATAGAATGATACATTAATGATAGGACATATCTTTATTTTCTACATAATTTTCAAGTACATTGAGAAATTTGTGAAACCGCTTTATAAGCTTCAAAAAGCCGTTTAGGAAAAAATCAGGGCGTTTCATACGTAAGAAGCGTTGAAAGGCTATGGACCAAAGACGGCACAGCAGGTGAACGCGACGTGCAAGACACCGATACACCACTGGGTAGAGGTCGACCATGAATATGGCAATGATTTTCTGTTTCGGATTGTGACGAGGGGGGGGGGTGAAACGTGGGTCCACCATTACACACCCGAATCGAAAACCGCATCCATGGAGTGGAAACATCCGTCATCACCTGACCGAAAGAAGTTCAAAACCACTCTGTCTGCAAGTAAAGTACTACCCACCGTTTTCTGGGACGCCCAAGGAGTTTTGTTGCTCGACTTTTTGGAGGATGCAACCATCAATGCTGCGCGGTACTGTGCCACTGTGCCACTCTGTCGAAATTGAAAGAGGTGATTCGGAAAAAGCCGCCTGGCCTTCTCAGATATGGTTTTCTGCTGTGGGATGACTATGCGAGACCACACTCGGCGTCGGCAACGCAAAACCATATTGCAACTCTCGGTTGGGAGGAGCGCCTACAACATCCGCCAAACAGTCGTGATTTCGCACCAAGTGACTTCCATCTGTTTCCAGCTCTGAACAAGACTCTCGGCGGAATGCGCTTTGGAAGCAATGCTGACGTCAAACAAGTCGTTCAACGCTTCTTCCGCATATGCAACGCCCTGATTATTGAAGCTTATAGAGCGGTGTGACAAATGTCTCAAAGTACTTGGGAATTATGTAGAAAAATAAAGATATATCGTATCTTTAATGACTCATTCTATTTTTTTTCTTTTTTTTCCCTTTCATACGCAACTCTGACCACAGTCGGCAGGGGAAAATTATTTTCTAACTCCCCCTTGTATGAGATAAAGGAAGCAATTTTGAGTGTGCGTTGTATATTTTCTGTCGGAACTCATGTAATAATAGCATGTGTTCCATTCAGAAAAATGGACTAAAATTTATCCTTTGATGTACAATAATGTACTTTATTGTTTGCCCTTGAAATAACAAACAGAGTTATGTTTCGGAAGGGTTGCAGGGTCGCCAAAATATTTTTTGTTGGAAGGGGATTGCGTATTCAAAATGGTTGGGAAACACCGATCTAGAGGACTCCCTAGCATCTTTCAAGCGTGGGAAACGGACTCTGTCGTGGCCCGCCTGTTTACTCTCCTGAGCACGCCTTGCCCCCGCTCAGTAAGGCAGTCGCGCACGTACAGATTCGCAGAGCGCGCTCTGCCCGTGTCGGACCAACACCGTCTGAAGAGAAGACCTGCGCGCTGCCGTGCCACGTCATGCAGAGTAGGCCGCGGTCGCTTAAGCCGTCGGCACACGGAGCGTGTTTCTGAACGAGTGTGGCCAACGTGGCGAGTTCCTGACGTCACAACGTGCGAACCACACGTTGGCGAGGCTTTCCCAACGTGTGGGGCTGTATCAAGCATGCCACATATTCTCAACGTGCGTCTGAACGATCACCAATAAGGTGGGAGAACGCCCCCAACGTCACACCACGTGGCTATCCGGGGAGGGGGGCAGCTCTTTTCGTAGAGAGAGAGATGAAGACGCCATATTGGCCGTCGTATATCATGGTTTTTATGAATATGATACTTCAAAGCAAGTAAAAATAACTGAGTAAGTTGAGAATCTCTCGAAAACCGGTAATTAGATGTACTATTTGTTGGAACAAATAACTGGAAACGTCTTATATGTGATTAAAAAAATTTCCGTATGACAGTAATCTACCGTTTCAAGGTAAGGTGGGCTTGAGATCGATCAACACGAATTCTTCATGACATCATTTGTTGTAATTATATGTCAGCAACCGACATATATATCAGTAGTGTATACAACACGTGTAGTACCTTCATTGACAACAGTTGAATATGTTTGTGGCCATTGCGTTGTCAGCAAAGTCATGGACTGTCAAGTGGAAGTTCTACTATGGTGCTGGTTCAAGGTTGCTTGGAAGCAAATATTTTTTCTTATATTTCGTATTTCTGATAGACTCAAAGACTTTAATATAAATTTCATAGAAGTATACTTCATAATATTTGATGCTATGTACACAGAAGTGCACATCCTCTGAGTAGTGAGTTTGTTAGCTTTGTTTTATGAACAAAACAGTTTGCACCTTACTTAGGCTAAAATACGCACTTTATCCTTCCACATTTTGCCTTTTACACGTTCTTAACATTCTTCTAGAGAATAATAACACTAACTGTGGAAGAATAACCTTTAAGTTTTACTAAAAGGCGAGACTGTTGCAATAATGTTTGCCTCATATGAAGGGCTTTTCTAATTTTGTATTGCTCAGTTTGTCATGATACTTTTATAATTTGCTGCACTTATTGATATAACATACAACTTTTCTAACAGTCTTACGTTCATAGATATTTTGTTGTTACTTATGTAGGCCTATACCACGGAACGTAACAAACTTATGCACAAGCGCGGAAATAAGCGATTTAATAGAGGTAAAGCAGGGATTCCACTATTTTGATTTGGTAAACAGTGTGAATCCAGAACCTGATTCCGCCGACAACAGTCGCTGGAGCGCGCTGCGGTCGCGTGTAGCTCGTTGAGGCACACGTCTCGTGTGCTCAAGTCGCGCCGTCTCCGAGTGTTCAGCAGCACGTTGGACTCGACTCGTTGACCACACACGTTCAGACACACCCTCCGTGTGCCGACGGCTTTAGCTCACTGGCTGGCGGATGCGAGGCGGTACGCTGTGCCCCGTCGGCCAGCCAGTGAGCTACGCGCTCGCGACCTACTGTGCGTGACGTGGCACGGCAATGCGCGGGCCTTCTCTTCAGGCGGTGCTGGTCGGACCCGCGGCGGCTGGGGCCTTGTCTCCGTTTTCCGCGGCAAACGGGGAACAATGTGTTGTGGCTGGGAACTCCCTGGCTGGAGGCCCTAAGCGGCCATTGTTTCTTTACATAATGGCCGGTGAGCACCGGCGCTTGCATAAGCCGCTCCCAGCAGATGCGGGAGGGACGCGCCAGCTTTCGCCAACACTCGCCGCGTACCGCAACACACTACGGCGTACTCTGCTTGCTACCTGTCTCTTCGCCAGCGCTTGAAAACTCACCAGCAGCGACGAGATATCGAACGCAAAGTGTCGAGTAGTTTGCAAGTAAATACTGAAATACCATGTGATCGAATGTATCCGGACACCCTAAATACATACGTTTTCTATATTAGGTACTGTGTCCTGTCACCTACTGCCAGGTAACCCATATCAGCGACGTCAGTAGTCATTAGACATCGTGAGAGACCAGGATGGGGCGCTCCGCAGAACGCACGGACTTTCAACGTGGACGGGTGATTGGGTGTTGGTCAGTTGGTTGGTTGGTTAATTGGTTTGGACAGAGGGACTAAACTGCTAAGGTCATCAGTCCTCCGGTGGATAGTGGAAGGATTGATGATAGTAAAGAGGGAAGGGAAAGGAAATGCTGTCCATGAAGGAAATAAGTGAGAAAGACTGCATTAGCTCGGGGCCCCGTGCCTACACCGTCTAGATACAAGACCTCACAACACGCCCGTGTCACGTCACACCGATAGGCTCCCATCGCTAGGTGAGTGGCTGGCCGCTGGGGCACAGCCCTGCGCCATCCAGTGAGCTTGCGATTGCGGCCTATCCGTGTGACGTGACACGGACTTGTTGTGAGGTCTTGTATCTAGACGGTGTTGCCCGTGCTCGCCACACTGATTGGGTGTTACTTGCAGTGGCACAGCCAAGATTTCGTTGTGTGTGTGTGTGTGTGTGTGTGTGTGTGTGTGTGTGTGTGTGTGTGTGTGTGTGTGTGGGCTCGTAATTTCAGCATAGCAGTGACTGGTCGCGGCGTCATTAAAACCGCTCACAGTAACAGCAGGACACGTTCTAAGTGGCGGCATAACGTTGCCGACCCACTGTCACTTGTTCTTGGAAAATTATAATCACATTGTGATTATTAAATGTGTACTATTTCAAATTTCCGGTGCCAACCTCTTTTTAAAAAATTAAAATTTCCCCGCACCCCCGCACGTGAATGCGCCACCGGTCACTTTGGTCATAAGTCTATGCGAGATTTACACACTCCTAAACACATCTTGGTCCACTGTTTCTGAAAGTGATAGTGAAGTGGAAACGTGAAGGGACACGTACAGGCCGATCTCGTCTGTTGATCGACAGAGACCGTCGACACTTGAAGAGGGTCGTACAGGCAGGCACCAACACCAGCTAGAGAGAAGGTCGAGTCGCTCTCGTGTGGCGTCACGCAGAGTAGGCATCGTTCGTGTAGCTGACTGGATGCATGCTACGGCATAGTGGGCCGTGCCCCAGCGGCCACCCAGTCAGCTACGCGAACGATGCCTACTCTGCGTGACGTCACACGAGAGCGACGCGGCCTTCTCTCTAGCTGGTGTTGGATGCACGCGCCACTGACGACAGTTGCTGCCTGTTAGAGGACAGGCACTGTAATTTTCTAACCGATGTGCTTCTGTGCTTCGATGCGCCCTCATGGGCGTGGTTCTTGGACTGCCCTATCTCAGCAGTGGCCATGGAAGTTGAAGCTGGTGGAGCTTCCAGTTTTGGATGTCATAGTTAAAATAAGAAAAATGATGACATCCTGGACCATATACCAATCGATATTTACATGTCAAGGCGTCGTTAGGACTATGGTACGCAGAGCATATACCATTTCTGACGTGGACAGTTTAACACAGGTAATTAAACATTTGACGACTGTTCTTCAGTAACATGGTTACTGTGAGAAACATATTTGTTGTGCTGTGGAGTTTGAATCAACACCAGAGGTGTATGAAGAGGAGTATGGAGCTGAGACCAAAAGAATGATAACGAAGATGGTGAAATATCGTGTTAATAGAATGCGAGCGGATGTATAGTAAGTCTATAACTTCATTTATTTTGGTGGTATGACCAGATATCGTATGTACTGTACCAGAGAAATTATAGAAGAATTACCATGACAACGGAACGTTCCTAGAGAAAACTGAAATTACTTTGGAGATCACTGAACTAAGTTCTGAGTGAAAGATTTTATAAGCCTTACGACTGGATCATTGCAGTACACGATATATTATGTAAGGACATTATCTAAAGTAGTTGAAAGAAGATTTGTAGTTCTCTAAGGGAACAGAATACGTGAAATAAGACCGTGTAAGGAAGTAAGAAGAAAATGAACGAATTTTGTTTAATTCACCGTGAGGGATCCGGTATAACAGCAGACATCATCCTTGCCATAAGGCAGTCAATACGAGACATCAACATAAACGTCCAGCTAGTCTACGACGCCTTCCAGACATTTGCCGAAAGGTCATAAGTAACTCGAAGTGAAAGTACCTCTGTCAATAGTCATATCAGAGAAAAATAATAGGTCTCGTTACTTTTTACATGATCCTTGCACTAACTAGTTATCTTCAGTCTCGCTTCTGTTATTAAGTACAACGTTATTACTTCGCCTATGGTGCTTTACTTTTAAGGTAAAAGGTAAAGCAGTCAACAATCCGAAGATTGGTTTGAACAGCACAGTGCTTTACTAGGCATGGTCCTGTTTGGAGGTGGTATGCCGTTGCCTTCCTCCGACCTTCGAACTGACTTACCCAGCCAGTTATAGGGGGACCTACAGTTTAACGTGGGTTCCGAACCACGCTGTTACTCGGTATTTTTCAAAAAAACGTTCAAATGTTTGTAGAGTCTATGGGACTTAACTACGGGGTCATCAGTCCCTAAACTTACAAACTACTTATGAACTACTTACAACTAAGGACGGCACAAATATCCATGCCCGTGGGGGGATTCGAACCCCCGACCATAGCGGCCGTGCAGACCGTGACTGGAGCGCCTCAGTCCCCTCGGCCACCGCGGCCGGCGGTATTTTTCACGTGAGCAGTACTGCCAGAGGTGAAAGAAGTGGAAAGTGACAGATAAAAATCTTAGGACCTGGCGAGGATCGAACCCGCGACCTTTGGATTTGTAATCTGGCACTGTACCACTGTGCAACCGAGGCACACTTTTACCTTTCTTAAAATTATACAGGTCTCCATATAAAAGTCTCAACTTTCTTTTCTATTCTTCTATTTGTCATCTTTGCCCGTACGATAGACGACTGCGCGGTTTATGGATACTACAAAAATACAGATACAGTCGAAGTAATGTGGTGGTGGCTCATGGAGTCAGACTAGCGTGTGCTAGCGCTGAGTAACTCGACACGTAATTCAGGAACGTTGTGCGGTCTGTTGACGGCCGTTGCCTGTTTGTAAACAAATGCCACCTGCCCGACGAAGGCGTGTCTTGCGCCATTACTTCTGAAGACGGAGACTTTGTTTGGAATTCTGTAAACTTGATCTCAATGTACCGTCTCTCCTCCTACACAATGTTTTATAACATTTCATCAACGCACCCTTCCCACTGGTAATTATCAGGAGTAAACAAATTTACACTCAACATTTTTGAACAAAAAATACCAATTAATTTTGTTACCTCTATTTGATACTGACCATTTTTTTTGTCAAGTCAAATACCGCTGATTTTTGGCATTTTTGTGAATTCCATGACACCAGTACACTAATTCTGCATAGGAATAATTGTTTGTCGCAGAAATATTTTGTCAAATGCCCTGGGAAGAATGCATTGCAAAATGGTGAACTGTCCATTCTTGAGATTAGAATGGATTAGTGCTTGTTCCATAGATTATGAATAAGACATTTCGTAATGACGTGGAACGTGTCACTTTAATAAAAGTATCTTTAGATTTTTGAAGACATGTATTTTTTTATTTTAAATTTTGTGTTATTTTTAATTTTTCTTTTTTGTAAAATTTCTAATTTTTATATAAAAATTCACCTACTGAGTACCAGGAGTCGCATTCCAATATTTTTTTATTTTCATTTTTAATGGTAGTTGGGTAATCTGTCAGACTTTTCATGCTGTTTGGCAAGTGACCAGCCGGCCGCGGTGGCCGAGCAGTCTGCGGCGCGGCAGTCACAGTCTGCGCGGCCACTACTGTTGGGGGTTCAAATCCCCCCTCAGACATGGATATTTGTACCGTCCTTAGTATTAGCTAGTTCATAATTAGTTTGTAAGTTTAGGGACTGATGACCCCGTAGTTAAGTCCCATAAGCTCTTCATACATTTGAACATAACCTTGAATAGTGAAGAGCAATTATTCTGATTACACTTTTGTGCGATGAATACTTTTTTACTCATTTATAAATTACCCAGAAATATGATGCCATATGAGAGAAGTGACTGGAAGTAGTGGTAGTACGCTAATTTACTGAGATGTCTATCGCCAAAATTTGCAATAACCCTAATAGTTCAAATGTTCAAATGTTTGTTAAGCTTAAGGGACTTAACTACGGGGTCATCAGTCCCTAAACTTACAACCTACTTATGAACTACCTACAACTATGGACGGCACAAATATCCATGCCCGAGGGGGATTCGAACCCCCGACAGTAGTGGCCGTGTAGACCGTGACTGAAGCGCCTCAGTCCCCTCGGCCACCGCGGCCGGCAACCCTAATAGCATAAGAATCTGAAATCGTAAAGAACTCGACTTCCACAGCAGCACTTGGAATCGGTAATGGTTTCAATCATCGACAACCTGATGGACTGCTAGATTTGTTGTCCGTAATATTGATTTATTCATTCGTGTATTCATCCTCAGTTACTGAGAGTGTGGTTCAGCATTGACAGCTAATTTTCACATGAAACCTCTTGGCAGATCAAAATTGTGTGCCGGAATCTGGACGCGAACCTGGGACGTTTGCCTTGGAAAGTAGGGGCGAGGTACTGGCAGAAGTTGTGAGGACGGACCGTGAGTCGTGTCAGGATAGCTCGGTGGTAGAACGCTTGCCCGCGAAAGGCAAAGGTCCCAGGTTAGAGTCCTGATTCCGGCACACAATTTTAATCTTCCAGGAAGTTTCCTATCAGCGCACACTCCGCTGCAGTGTGAAAGTTTCATTCTGGAATTTGTACATGTTTTGTTGACTCCAGCAATCATTAGCGAAGCAATTTCTAGCTGGACATATGTCTTTTGTATTTATGGATTACATTGCCAGTACTTGGAGTAACATTGACACATTAAAATCTTGAATACGTTGTATTTAAGTTCCACAATATTTGTATTATTGCTTCGTTAAGTACCAACTTTCGGTTTTTTAAGCCATCGTTAGAAAAGTCAATACTGAGTAGATAGTCCACAC
The DNA here is from genome assembly GCA_026315105.1 of Locusta migratoria. Lineage (NCBI taxonomy): Eukaryota > Metazoa > Arthropoda > Insecta > Orthoptera > Acrididae > Locusta > Locusta migratoria. The sequence goes on along the minus strand of CM048751.1, from coordinate 146,636,670 downwards.
AACAACAGTGAGAGTATATGATTATGGAACGAGGATTTTCCAAAGGTAGCCTATGTGAATTTTGTCACTTCAAAGTCGACTTTCTCGGGAATTTTTGTGAGTTGCGTCGAACGGCTTTCGCTGATTGTTATTTACGTTCTGAACTTCATGTACCATAAATACAGGGTGTTACAAAAAGGTACAGCCAAACTTTCAGGAAACATTCCTCACACACAAAGAAAGAAAATAAGTGGACATGTGTACGGAAACGTGTAATTTCCATGTTAGAGCTCATTTTAGTATTTCTCTTTAAATGTAAATTGAAATAATTCGTGCAGACAATTGTCAAAATACCCAATTGTTTCTTCAGTATGTACTGCACTTCCTTGATTCATCGTCAGTTGCCCCAATTGAAGGAAGGTAATGTTGTCTTCAGTGCTTGAGTGGACATGCGACTCATTGCTCTAAAGTACTAGCATCAAGCACATCAGTACGTAGCATCAACTCGTTAGTGTTCATCACGAACGTGGTTTTGCAGTCAGTGCAATGTTTACAAATGCGTAGTTGGCATATGCCTATTTGATGTATGGATTAGCACGTAGCAATAGCCATGGCGGGGTACGTTTGTATCGAGACAGATTTCTAGAACGAAAGTGTCCCGACAGGAAGACGTTCGAAGCGAATGATCGGCGTCTTAGGGATTACGGAACATTCCTGCCTATGACTCTGGACTGGGGAAGACCTAGAACGACGAGGACATATGCAATGGACGAGGCAATTCTTCGTGCAGTTGACGATAACCCTAATGTCAGAGTCAGAAGTTGCTGCTGTACAAGGTAACGTTGACCACGTCACTGTATGGAGAGTGCTACGGGAGAACCAGTTGTTTCCGTACCATGTACAGCGTGTGCAAGCACTATCAGCAGCTGATTGGCCTCCACGGGTACACTTCTGCGAATGGTTCATCCAACAATGTGTCACTCCTCATTTCAGTGCAAATGTTCTATTTGCGGATGAAGCTTCGTTCCAACGTGATCAAATTGTAAATTTCATAATGAACATGTGTGGGCTGACGAGAATCTGTACGCAATTGTGCAATCACGTCATCAACACAGATTTTCCTGTGAACGTGTGGGCAGGAATTGTTGGTGATGTCTTGATTGGGCCTCATTTTCTTCCACCTATGCTCACTGGAGCACGTTATCATGATTTCATACGGATACTCTACCTGTGCTGCTAGAACATGTGCCTTTACATGTGCCTATGTGTATCCATTCCATGATTAATGTGATTTGAAGAGAAGTAATAAAATGAGCTCTAACATGGAAATTAAGCATTTCCGGACACATGTCCGCATAACATATTTTCTTTCTTTGTGTGTGAGGAATGTTTCCTGAAAGTTTGGCCGTACCTTTTTGTAACATCCTGTATAAAGAAATTCTAAAATCCGATCCCATTTGGTCTCTTTGTAAGCTCTGTTTCGTGCAGCATACCAGGTCAACGGTGTCCCTTGTATGGAGGGTTAGAAGGGAGAAGCGCTACGGCGCAACAGCCCGGTAGGTTTTCCTTTTGCTAACAGCTGCCACAATAGCTTTTATTTTTATTTTCCTGCCATGTCGGCGGTATTTTTCCCCGCGGAACCAGCAGAGCGTACTGTTAATTCGCGAGAAATTCCCGTGTGGCCGTGGCGGGGCAATTAACGGCGAGATGATTACGGCGAGGCACTTTACCAGAGCAGGCGGCGTGACGGGTACCAGCGGAGGCAGCCAGGATGTGATGCGACGGCGAGATGGTCGCGCAGACTTTGACGCGTCCTCTGCCTCCGCTGCCGCCTGGACTCCACTTGCTGCTACACACGGAGGCGGACACAAGTATTCAGACACGAGTCACATGCCTAGCCCACGGTCAATGCATACACGGACTGTGTATTTGCCATGTTGTTGTTGTGGTTTGATGCAGCTCTCCACAATACCCTATCCTGAGCAAGCCTCTTCATCTCCACATAAGATTGGCAACCTACATCTGTCTGAATCTGCTTACTGTATCCATGTCTTGGTCTTCCTCTGCGGTTTTTACCCCACACACTTCCCTCCAACCCTAAATTCACAATCACTTGAAGTCTTAGAATGTGCCCTACCAATCTATCCCTTCTTTTAGTCAAGGTATGCCAGAAATTTCTTTTCTCCCCAATTCTGTTCAGTATTTCCTCATTAGTTACGCGATCCACCCACCTAATCTTCAGCATTCTTCTGTAGCACCACATTTCAAAAGCCTCAATCCTCTTCCTGTCCGCACTATTTATCGTTCATGTCTCACTTCCATACGAGGCAACACTCCACACAAGTGCCTTCAGAAAGGACTTCCTTAGGCTTAAATCAATATTCGATGTTAACAAATTTCTCTTTTTCAAGAACGCTTTTCTACCCATTGCCGTTCTGCATTTTATATCCTCTGTACTGCGACCATCATTTGTTATTTTACTGCCCAAGTAACAAAACTCCTTTATTGCTTCGTTTCACAATCTAATTCCTTCAGCATCACCTCATTTTCTTAGACTGCACTCCATTACCCTAGTTTTGCTCTTGTTAATGTTCATCTTATATGCACCTTTCAGCACACTTTCACACTGGCCATTCCGTTCAATTGCACTTCCAGGTCCTTTGCTGTATCTGACAGAATTACTATGTCGTCGGTGTATTTGCCATAATGCAGAGAATATTTCAGAAGATGTCGGCTACGCGAATGTCACCGTACCCTCTACGTGGAACGATTACTTTCGTGTTACAATCACAGGCGTGTGTTTCACGCGGGAGAAAAGTAAGCAGACACTGCCCCACTTGACAAGGTAATCGTAGTGTCGGGCTGGGTTGGCTTGTTTGGTTGGGTACGGGGACTAAACTACTGAGGTTATCAGTCCCCCGGTGGGGAGAGGAAGGAGTGAGGATAGGAAAGGAGGGGAGGGGGGAAGGAAATGCAGGCCGGGAAGTAAAGGAGGAAGGAAGACTGTATTAGCTCGGGGCCCCGTGCTCACCACGCACGTACTCACGAAAGAACCGTGAGCCCCTGCGGGGGGGGGGGGGGGGACCGCAGTGTGGAGGACAACTCGGTGGTAGCAAGCAGTCAGTGTACACAAGGAAGCTGCCTCGTACTACAGAAAACCGCAGGTCTCATCGAAAAAGAGCAACGTAGCGCCATGCCCCGTAATGGTTACAAATCAATAGTGCAAGATTCGAGGCATATTTTGCGGCTGCATAGTGAGGGAAAATCGTAGGCAGAAATAGGCAAGGTCGTGTACCGAAGAACGCGGTGAAGTGGCCGAGCGCATTAAGGCGCTATGCTCCGATGTGCGAGGTCGTTCCCCGTCGGGGATTCGAATCCTCCCTCGGGCATGGATATTTGTGTAGTCCTTAGTATAATTCAGTTTATAAGTAGTTTGTATGTTTAGGAACTGATTACCTCGCAGTTAAGTCTCATAAGCTTAACAAACATAAAACGTCAACAGAAGCCGAAAGACTATATGTGGTATCGTCCAGAAATGGAAAGAAGAGAAAACTCAACAGTCGTTCACGTCAGGGGCGTCCTTAGAAAGTCACGAACACAGACGAGAGGAAGATAGTTCGAATGCTGAAAGAAGACCCGTGGCAGAACTGGCAAAAGGCGTTGGTACCCAAGTTAGTGTTAGAACAGTGCGCAGTTGCCTGAATAGTAATGGGTACATTGCCAGACTTCCATGGCGCAAACCGTTCGTCAGTAAGTGCGGATGGTTTTGCAGAAGAATTCGTCGGAAAGGATGTTACCTTTTGGGACAAACTTCTGTGGAGTGACGAATGCAAATTTACTTTGAGCTACGTGGAGGGCCGCAGTTTAGTGTTGCGTCGAGCAAACACAGAGTGGGAGCCCCGAAACGTGCGAGCAAGCATCAAACATGGAGGCGGCAGTGAGATTGTGTGGGATACATGTCTTCCAGAGGCGTTGGCGAGCTTCAAATATTTGTTAAGCTTATGGATCTTAACTACGGGGTCATGAACTTAAAAACTACTTATAAACTAACTTATACTAAAGACAGAACAAACATCCATGCCCGGTGGGGCATTCAAACCTCCGACGGGGAACGGCCTCTCGCATCGGAGCATAGCGCCTCAAAGCGCTCGGCCACTCCGCCGCTGCATTGGCGAGCTTGTATTTACTGAAGGCACCATGGACAAATTTGTGTCTCGATACAAACAAAATCTGAAAAACAGTGCTGAGAAAATGGATGATGATTTTTATTTCCAACAAGACAATGATCCCAAGAATACGGCGGAAATTGTCAATGTGTGGATACTATACAACCCGCCTCGTTGCCTCATTACCTCACCGCAGTCTCCGGATCTCAATCCCATCGAAAACATCTGGAATGAACAGAAAACGAGACTATAAAAACGACATGTCAGCAGTTCGACACATTTGCGTGCATATATAGAAGAAGAATGGGTGAATATCGGTTCGGATATAACAAAAACGGTCGATCTTGCCGCCGCGGCAGAGTGGCCGAGCGCATTGAAGCGCTATTCTCCGAAGCGCGAGGCTGTTCCCCGTCGGGGATTCGAATCGCCCCCCCCCCCCCCACCCACCGGGCATGGGTGTTTGTGCTGTCTTTAGTAAAGGTAAAGCAGTCAGCAATCCGAAGATTGGTTTGAACACCACAGTGCTTTACTAGGCATGGTCCTGTTTGGAGGTGGTATGCCGTTGCCTTCCTCCGACCTTCGAACTGACTTACCCAGCCACTTATAGGGGGACCTACGGCTTAACGTGGGTTCCGAACCACGGTGCTACCCGGTATTTTTCACATGAGCACTACTGCCAGAGGTGAAAGAAATGGAAAGTGACAGATAAAAATCCTAGGGGATCGAACCCGCGACCTTTGGATTTATAGTCTGGCACTCTACCACTGTGCAACCGAAGCGCACTTGTAAGTTAGTTAACAAGTAGTTTATAAGTTTAGGGACCGATGACCCCGCAGTTAAGTCCCATAAGCTTAACAAATATTTGAACATTTTTGTTGTTCATGCTATAAAAACTGAGGGCTGTAATACAGAGAAAGGAACGCATTACCAAATACTGACTGCTGTCTGAATACTTTTGTCCATTGTATTTTTCAATTTTCTTTCTTCTTTCTTACTTAAGGCGTGTTTTGTTACTTGTTGTTCAGCATATGTTCAGATTGACATATTTGCTACCCGTTTATAAAGAATAAAATATATTTTTTGAGTTAAAACATTTATGGCTTACTTCTGTTATTACTCCCAGTGTCTGAATACTTTTGTCCGCCTCTGTAGCTACAGCCTACCGCGGAATGCCCTCGGCTTGCGGCGGACGCAATACGAGCGCGGCGTACGGCGCAGTGAACTGCCGTCGTACGTTAATCACCGATTGGCCGACTCACCTGCCAGGTACTAAAAGTCCCGCGCTAGTGGCGGTGCCATGCACTGTCAGTCGGTGGCCTGATACTCAAGGCCCCCCGTCCAGTAAGTGGTCTGCTCACAATAGCGAGCAATTTGAAATGCGGCCATTACAGTGAGAAATTACGCGCCATTCCTTATAGCACATCTTCCTTCCACTTATGTCACAAACATAATATTCCATTTCAGTACAAAGAGAGTAATGCAATACGAGGGTTGGAACTTGGTGGCAACTATTCGCTCACAATTTTCTTCCTTCGGGACCTCCACAATCTTCATTTTAAACAATGTGATCCGCAACAGTTGTTACTTTTAAACGCCACGGTGGAGTAGCCGAGCGGTCTAAGGCGCCTCGCTGCGGAGGTTCGAGTCCTCCCTGGGGCATGTGTGTGTGTGTGTGTGTGTGTGTGTGTGTGTGTGTGTGTGTGTGTTGTCCGTAGGTTAGTTTTCCTCAGTTTAAGTAGTTAGTAAGCTACGGACTGATGACCACGCAGTTAAAAAAAAAAAAAAAAAAAAAAAAAAAAAAAAAAAAAAAAATGTTCAAATGTTTGTATAGTCTGTGAGACTTAACTACGGGGTCATCAGTCCCTAAACTTACAAACTACTTATGAACTACTTACGAACTAGGACGGCACAAATATCCATGCCCGAGGGGGGGATTCGAACCCCCTACCGTAGTGGCCGTGCAGACCGTTACTGGAGCGCCTGAGTCCCCTCGGCCACCGCGGCCGGCACCACGCAGTTTGGTCCGATAGATTTACAAACATTTGAACATTTGAGTTTCTGGTTGAAATGTGAAATGAATAAAAATGCGTGGTCAACATATTAAAATATAGTCACAATGGATCGTCTTATCAGATTAAATGATAAAGTATGACTGTTTCTAACGTAAGTATGATAGACTGACTTAAGTGAGGAACAGTCATATTTGATCTTTTAATGTAATATTACGATCCATTTTGGTGTCTATATTTTAACATGTTGACCATGCATTTTTATTCATTTCACATTTCGACGAGAAACTTGTAAATTTGAGTTGTTCTTCTACGCGAAGACCTTGTAAAGGCTTGTGAAGATGATTATTTAAATAATCGAGACCGGTAAAGAGTAATAAATATATTTTGTCAGCGAGCTTGTATTAATAACCTGAATAAGGTGTATTTTTATTAAGAAATGCTTATGTACGCAAATATTTCCAATCTAAAACTTACCAATATGGTCAGAGATGACTGTATCTAACAAACAAAACTGTCCTAGGCACCATGTTTAAAATTATAATTTTTATTGCGGTACATACCATTTTAAGATTTTGCATATATATATTTTTTTTCAAGTTTTAACAAATCGCAGTAACATAACTTTTTCCTTCCTTGTCAATGTCGGTCTTCACAAGTAGCCAAAGTTTGTTTCTGGAGACATCTGCAATCTAGAGCTTGGCAAGCTTTCCTATGGCTTCGCTATACTCAGTTCACGCTAAACCGTTGAACCAATCACCAACAGGCTCTTCCAGCTTGTCATTATTTACATAGTGGTTTTGGGACAAATGTTCTTCAATTTCGGAAATAAGATGGTAATCACCCGATACTAAGTGTGTGATGGAAGGCGGACGTTCGAAACCTTTACACTTAAATTATCGTGGAAAAACTTTCTCAATGTAGTAGAATGATGGTGAACGTTATCGCGTGAAGGAAAAAAAAAAAAAAAAAAAAAAAAAAAAAAGCAACGCCGTTGGACGAGACTCCAGGCTGTTTGCTGGGAACGGCGCGGTGTGTTCAGTGAAGCGTTCCAGTTTGCGCCACTACGTTAATGGTCTCTCTTCCAGGCATAAAATCTGATGAGAAAGACTGTCTTTACGTCCCAAAACACTATAGCCATAAACTGTTTTGCGTTCAAATTTTGTTTAGACTTTTTATTTGGTTTTATTGGAAATCGTGATTGGTGGTTCGTTTCTGGAATTTCACGTCACCCGCTTACCATAACAACGTGTTTCCACAACTAGTTGCCATCCTCGTGTCACCGAGTTAGAAAAGCCAGTGCAGTTCACATTCGTTGCTTTCTGTGTACATCGACTGAAAGACTAGCCGTACACTTTTTTATGGCCAAATCACTAGTAACAATCATACAAATAACTGACGCTAAATTTTCAGGAACCTTGTGGAACATCATTGAATTTCTCCTTCGATCCTTGATCTCACTCAGTCATTGATAGCTAAAGGTCGGCATGATCGTCCACCATGAATATTTATTTTATCCGCTGTTAAATATGATGCAACCTTTAGCGGATTGTACCTACGAACGACGTTGACAGACCGGAAACGAAATGATGTAGTTTATCTTATATACGTAAAATTTCTAAAAGTACAAGGAACATTTTGAAGTTAAAGTATTTCTTTGGATTTTTTCTGTCTGACGGGCATTAGGTAGACGTTTCTTCAGTTGAAAAAGTAAACAACTGGCCATCATGAAAAGTTGGGTTTACATGGTCCTGTGTCCAGAGAGTCAGTCTGGCCATGTTGGATAGATTGGGATGTCAGTCTGTTATAGGCACAGACCAACATATAAGGTGGGGATGAAAACAGAGTAATCGTTTGCCAAACACTGGTTAAACCCCATACACAAAACTAAAATATGTAGAAGTCCAGCAAAAAAGAAAAGAAAGAGAAAAGAAAAAGAGAGAGAGAGAGGGAGGGGGGGGGGGGGAGGGCAGAGACCTCGCTCAATTAGAAATATTAAAAATTAAAAAAAGGAAAAATAAAAGAGGTTTGTGGATCCGCATATTTATATTGAATGAGCAAACTCAATTCACTTACTCATCTCTTTAGACAATGTTAACCTTTATATACGAGTAGTACGTTTGTTTTTTCAGCCGTAAATAGTCGTCACTTTGAACTGCAGAATACTATCGTTAACAACTGTTTGACGATGTTGCATCGTTATATGACTTTTAAAAGTTCAGTGAAAGTACCGCTGATAGAGCACAGCATCAAGAGGTCAAGCAAGTTGCAACGTTACTGTAAAATCCCCACACCTGACGTATATTCTACAAATTACGTCAGTACGACGATCGGAATTCCAAGATGTTTTAGCTGTCGGGAAAAAACCCAACCCAAGAGATTAGCAAAGCACCCTTTGATCTCCATTGCAAAGTCACGGGGTACGGGCCGTTGTTATCCCAGTAAGTCTTAGGGTCCGACAGGTGGACACCTTTATTTACCGAGTCGCGGTGGGGCAGTGCTTAACACAGAGTATTGTGCAAGATGGAAAATGACTTACTGACGTAAAATTTCTGGTTAGTTGGATGAACGGAAACTTGCTCTAAATTTAGAAAAAAATAATCTAAGCTGCAACAAACGAGTAACGAAACCACTCCCACAGTTTCAGTCCACATCGATATACAGGGTGTTACAAAGAGGTACGGCCAAACGTTCAGCACTTTGGACAATGATGTTACAGTGGGGTACACAATATTATCATTCTGGTACGCGTAGTCAGTAATATGGACGGCAGATGCTACACAAAGTAAGAAAATATGTTATGTGGACATGTGTCCGGAAACGCTTAATTTCCATGTTAGAGCTCATTTTATTACTTCTCTTCAAATCACATTAATCATGGAATGGAAACACACAGTAACAGAACGTACCAGCGTGACTTCAAACACTTTGTTACAGGAAATGTTCAAAATGTCCTCAGTTAGCGAGGATACATGCATCCACCCTCCGTCGCATGGAAACCCTGATGCGCTGATGCAGCCCTGGAGAATGGCGTATTGTATCACAGCCGCCCACAATACGTGCACGAAGAGTCTCTACATTTGGAACCGGGGTTACGTAGACAAGAACTTCCAAATGCCCCCATAAATTAAAGGGTTGAGGGCAGGAGAGCGTGGAGGCCATGGAATTGGTCCGCTTCTACCAATCCATCGGTCACCGAACCTGTTGTTGAGAAGCGTACGAACACGTCGACTGAAATGTGCACGAGCTCCATGGTGAATGAACCACATGTTGTGTCGTACTTGTAAAGGTGCATGTTCTAGCAGCACAGGTAGAGTATCCCGTATGAAATCATAATAACGTGCTCCAGTGAGCGTAGGTAGAAGAGCATGAGGCCCAATCAAGATATCACAAACAATTCCTGCCCAAACGTTCACAGAAAATCTGTGTTGATGACGTAATTGCACAATTACGTGCGGATTCTAGTCAGCCCACACATGTTGATTGTGAAAATTTACAATTTGATCACGTTGGAATGAAGCGTCATCCGTAAATACTAAAATTAGCTCTAACATGGAAATTAAGCGTTTGCGGACACATGCCCACATAACATATTTTCTTTCTTTGTGTGTGAACATTGTTTCCTTAAAGTTTGGCCATGCCTTTTTGTAACACCCTGTTTATCTTCTATTACTTAGTCATTTAAAGTAAGTATTTCGTCGATCACAGAAACTTAATTTCTATGTCCTTAAAACAGCAGCAGTCTGTTACATTTAAATTTGTTTTTTTGACCAACATCAAAGTTCGTCTTTTATGGACTTTCGTTTTGTACGCACTTGAAGATGGGACACAGGTCTCGAAACTGAATTGTGCATTCGTTTTAGTTTTTCTGCTTTACAGTTGTGGCGGATATTATGAATCATCACGAAACGTTGGCAGTTTACAATAGTAATCGTTACACGGCCCTAGCACTTTGGAAAATGATGTTACAGTGGGGTACACAATATTATCATTCTGGTACGCGTAGTCAGTAATATGGACGGGAGATGCTACATTATGACGTGTTATGGCTGCTAGCTGCGCCCTTTCTTCGAGGTCTCCGCGATCTTATTTTAGCACGATAACACAAGTCATTTTGCACAGGTTCCTAAGCTGATTTACAGTCCCCTACTCCTTCATGAAATATAAACAATGGTTACAAATCGATGTTTAGGCGAATGATGACAAACTTCGTCAATGTAAAATCTTTGAGTCGCGAAGTCACACGCCCTGATTTTTTCGTATCCTACACAGCTTGAGGAACCTTTATGTAAGATTGAAGTGTAGTCTAGCTTACTCCATGTACCGTTGTTTCACAGAACTAGCATGCATAAACAATGTTTTCTAAAAATATTTCTACACTAGAAGTATTCTTTCGAAAACAAACTTCGCCGAGGGGGTGTAGCCGAGCGGTCTGGAGAGCCACGTTGTGGATCGTGCAGCCTCCCGCGTCGGAGGTACGCATCCTCCCTCGGGCATAGGTATTTATGCTGTCTGTAGTAAAAGTTCAAAACTAGTTTTTAAGTTTAGGGACTGATTACCCTGCAGTTATGTCCCATAAGCTTTACAAGCAGTTGAAGAAAACCTCTTCAGGGATGCGGAAATAAGCAGGCCCCGGATCGAAACAGACGGATTAAAAACGAAGGGTGGATGTGTCTGTCAGCTTGGATGTGGTTTTTAGGTGGTTTCCCACATATTGAATACCAGACTGGTTTCCTTGTTTCCTCTGATGTAATCGCTGTAGAATGTACCCTATACGCAGATAAACTGGGTACTGGTTCCGTCTGGGGCGGCGGGGATGGGGATGACCTTATCACTCTGATTTCCTTGACTACTCAATCAGCAGCAGCATCCGTGCCTTCAAGTCGACCTTACGACTTTATGTAAATAACGTCGAAACCTCGCTTGCTTGTTTGTATCTTCTTCTGTCTTGGTATAGCTGCACACGATTCTAGGAACTACTAAGATGTTTCCAAGTAGATGAACACCAAAAGACGTAATTATGTTTTTTATTTAATTAGGCTTGCAGCTCGGAGTCCCATTAACATCATTCTCAGGTCCCCCACTTACGAACTGATGCAACTACGCAATAAGTGTGATTAATGAATTTCTGTAGACACTACCAGGTCTACCCAAGTTCATCTTCTTAAATACTGATCAGCCGCAGTCCATACAACAGTGGAGGTAATGAAACATCTGGTCATGGTCAGTAGATGACTAAGGAAATAAAATATTGTACACATACCGACCGATTGCCGTTATTTCTAAGAACCATTATAACTTCATCTTACTCTTCTATATTCTTCTAATATATAAAGCAGGGTGTCGTTTGTACGTGTTGCATACAAATCTACAGTTTTGTTCCAATATTTATGAAATTTTGTACACGTAAGCTTCAATCCATGAGGACGGTCGCCGTAAGTGTAAGAATCACATACGATATATAGTTCACGAGATATGACGTCATAAAAAATGAGATTGAGATGCGCGAAAAACTGCTGCATTTTGCGACAATGCTGCTCATTTTCTCCTAAACCATTGGACCGATTTCAACCAAATTTGGTACACACATTCCTTACCGTGAGGTAACAATTGCTGCAATAATAAGAATCATATACGGCACGTGGTTCAAAAGATATTACGTCATAACCAATAGAAATCGCAAAAAATGCCATATAATGCGGCGAGACTTTATAAATACGCTATATGATAATGAGAGTGCTTAGCGATTTGAAACAAACTTTAAATATAATTTCAAACTCTTATTAAAATTTTTCTCGCTGATAACCATAGCAAAATGATGAAAGGAAAAAAGTTTCTCGCTTACTACTTTTCCGCTGTTTATGGAGTAAAACTACGGAATACGGTATGACGTTACAATTCATAATTTGTATACTATAAATTGTAGCCGCAGGAAATTTTACAGACAGTATACACACATATAGTTGAATGTACCTTCTAAATTGCATCACAGTACAACTTGTAATTCATGAGATATGAGCACATGAACAGTAACGTTCCTCTGTTCATGGACTAAAACTACATCATTCGGCATGACTTTACAATTTCTACACTACAAATTGTAGCTGCAGGAAATTTTACAAGCAATATATGCGCATATAGTTGAGAGTACCTTCTAAATTGTATGCTAGTACGACACGTAGTTCATGAGATATGAGCACATAAACGGTAGCGCTCATGGAAAACCGCCCCATCAACGCATCAAGTTTTAATCTATTACTTCTTTACTGTTAATTGTATTACCAATAGATTTTACAGAGATATAGACATTATACAAATGAGTATATACCTGAAAAATGGAAGGAATAAATAAATAAATACCCGGGAAACGCCGGGTTTTCAGCTAGTGAAAAATAAAACTGACCAGTGTTGCATCGATTCCTTAAACAACAGCCTTCCCTTACCTAACCTGTGCTAAGAGGTTCAGACTTAATTGACCTCGAAATTGAAGGGACCAAATCTGATCTTATTTGCCTAATTTTTACAGGTAGACTATGCCTTGCATCGCATGTCACACAGGTATTTTAAAATTAAATGGTGTGGCACCTGTAAGTTGGAAACGATGACTAAACGCAAGAAAAAAAAAAGTTCAAATGTTTAAGCTTATGGGACTTAACTACGGGGTCATCAGTCCCTAAACTTACAAACTACTTATGAACTAAGGACGGCACAATTATCCATGCCCGAGGGGGGATTCGAACAGTCCCAAAGGTGTACAAACATTTGAACATTGAACAATTGATTCGAACTCCCGACCATAGTGGCCGTGCAGACCGTGACTGGAGCGCCTCAGTCCCCTCGGCCACCGCGGCCGGCAAAAACGCAAGATAGTTTGTGTTTCAGTAACGCGGCCTGCACTACAAGATAGAGTTTTGTTCTTTTGCTATATCGCACTATTAATACCCTTCGTTTATGCTGAGCGAGGTAACTTGCCGAACATGTTCAATAAGTTTTGGTCAGCTTGTTTGAGCTATTTATAATGACGCCTGAGGAGACACTGTATTGTCGGCACGGCGTAACCGCAGGCTCTGCCAGGCGACCTGGAATGTCTCCTGGAAGAACAAAATGAAGAGGCGGAGGTAAGAGGAGACGAGGTGTCGTCAGAAGACGTCTGCTTGCAGGCAGCAACTGGGCCAGCGAGAGTCGACTGCGCTTTCCACCGCAAAAGGCGGTAAATCCAGACAACCGAGCAACACAGTTTTCCCGCCAGGCTCCGTCTACGAGTCTTCTGATTACCATGAATACGATGTCAGCATATTCAGCCATTCACGTGCGAAACTTACCTACTATTCTTGCAAATCCTCTTTCATTGGTCTCTCTTGATGCTCTCAAGCTCAAATATGACCTCGTCGTATAGAAAAACACTCAATTATTGCCAGAATAACAAAGATCCATGTACGTGAAACAACAGGAGTGTAACTTCCTGGCAGATTAAAATTGTGTGCCCGAACCGGGACTCGAACCTGGGACCTTTGCGTTTCGCGGGCAAGCGCTCTACCGACTGAGCTATACCACGACTCACGATGCTGCCTCACAACTTTACTTCCGCCAGTACCTCGCCTCCTACTTTCCAAACTTCACAGAAGCTCTCCTGTGAGACAATGCAGTCTACGCTAATCTATAAAGAGAAAACGTCCTGAGATACTCACGAAGGGAGTGATTCTGCTCCACAGGGGCGGATCCAGAACGGCCTGCTGGAGGGGGGGGGGGGGGGGCTGGCGGCGGTGCAAGAATTCACATATTCTCACTCTAATCTGGCTCAGTAGAAAGATTAGTACCGAAAAAAAAAAAAAAAAAAAACTGCTGAGGACGACGAGCCGGCCGCGGTGGCCGAGGGGACTGAGGCGCTCCAGTCACGGTCTGCACGGCCACTACGGTCGGGGGTTCGAATCCCCCCTCGGGCATGGATATTTGTGCCGTCCTTAGTCTTAGTTAGTTCATAGGTAGTTTGTAACTTTAGGGACTGATGACCCCGTAGTTAAGTCCCATAAGCCTTACAAACATTTGAACTGGTTTACGTTATAGGAGGCGATCCATTTATATTATTGTAAAAAGATATAAAATAGCCAAGATCGCTTATCATCAGTTTTTATTAATGACGACCGGTTTCACTGAACTATGTCAGTATCATCAGGTCAAATAAAATATTTTACAAGGCCATAATCTTGTAATGTCAAATAGTTGTTATATAAAACGATTTACAGTGCATAAGTGCACTACGTCGTTATAATAAAACGTAATTAAGACAGTGAGTGTCACTCACTGTGTTAATTACGTTTCGCCGCGGTGGAGTAGCCGAGCGGTCTAAAGCGTCTCGCTGCGGAGCGCGCGGTTGCTCGCCGTGGAGGTTCGAGTCCTCCCTGGGGCATGGGTGTGTGTGTTTGTCCGTAGGTTAGTTTACCTAGGTTTAAGTAGTTTGTAAGCTACGGACTAATGACCACGCAGTTTGGTCCGATAGATTTACAGACATTTGAACATTTGAATTACGTTTTATTATAATGACTCAGTGCACTTATGCGCTGTAAATCGTTTTATATAACAAGTGAGTGTCACTCACTGTGTTAATTACGTTTTATTATAACGACTTAGTGCACTTATGCACTGTAAATCGTTTTATATAACAACTATTTGACATTACAAGATTATGGCCTTGTAAAATATTTTATTTGACCTGATGATGCTGACATAGTTCAGTGAAACCGGTCGTCATTAATAAAAAATGATGATAAGCGATCTTGGCTATTTTATATCTTTTTACAAACATTTGAACATTTGAGGACGACGACGACATTTGCCCCCCTCCCCCCCGACCCTTGGATTTGTATATGCTGCTCTTTGATGACACCGCGCATTCACATGTTTCCAGGATCACACAAAATTTACTGACCAAGTTTAGGTGGGAGCTGCTTGAGCATCCGTCCTAGAGTCCGGGCGTGTCGCCCTGTGACTTCCAACTGATTGGTCCGCTAAAAAAACATCAAATGGAAGCATCTCGGACGGCGAACTGAAAGACACAGTAGAGGCTTGGCTTTTGTCACAGCCACAGGCATTCTGGGAACAGGGAGTCCTCCGGTTCGTTAAACAGTGCGATGGTTGTGCTCGGGTCTCTGGTGATTACTTTTGAAATCAAAATGTTCAAATGTTTGTAGAGCTTATGGGACTTAACTACTGGGTCATCAGTGGCTAAACTTACAAATTACTTATGAACTAGGTAATACTATGGACGGCACAAATATCCATGCCCGAGGGGGGATTCGAACCCCCGACCATGGTGCTCGTGCAGAACCTAACGGGCGCGCCGCAGACCGCTCGGCCACCGCGACCGGCTTACTTTTGAATAAAGACTTCAATTACACCCAGTCTCGTTTCGTGCCTTATCATTTGAACATCCCTCGTACGTCTTATGTATATTAACTCTTTCAGACCTGATTTTTTTTTCTCTATCAAGAAATTTATTTTTAATGCGGTAATACTCTTAAGTTAAATTTTCAATTATATTAGAAGCAAGAATTATGCACTTACATGCACTCATTTTCATACTACAACACTGTGTATACTGAAAAACAAGGCTTTTTTTACGGACTCAATTCATTAATTTTGTAGTACCAACTGTTGTACTAAATACTGAAAAACAAGGCTTTTTTTACGGACTAAATTCATTAATTTTGTAGTACCAACTGTTGTACTAAATAAACTGATCATTCAATAACGCCGCGGAGGAGTAGCTGAGCGGTCTAAAGCGTCTCGCTGCGGAACACGCGGTTGCTCGTCGTGGAGGTTCGAGTCCTCCCTGGGGCATGGGTGTGTGTGTTTGTCCTTAGGTTAGTTTACCGAGGTTTAAGTAGTTTGTAAGCTACGGACTGATGACCACGCAGTTTGGTCCGATAGACTTACAAACATTTGAATATGTTTCGTTCAATAACTATATCGCAAAATAACAACTCCTGCTTTGAGTTATACAGTGGAATACAAGTAACCCAGAATTTCCGTGTTCTTTGAAGTTCGCTTCTTAATATTTTTATAGTGATCTTCCGCAGGTGGCAGTAATTGTGCATGATGAAATGATTGAACATTCAGGTGTCGTATACATGTTATTTCCATTGAGAAAAAAATGCTTAGACACCATAGAATTTATCGATACATTTGTAGCCAGAAGGTCCGAAAGGGTTAATGAAGAATTAGAGCTGTTACTATGGTTTCTAGAGGGGGCGCTGGGAAAGTTGAGGTTGCTTTTACCCGGCGTGGGAAAGAAACGAGTTCGCCAGTTATCTCTACGGCAGTCCGTGCTAAGGCAGGTACTGCGACACGGAACAGGTCATTGACCTTGAGAAAGGGCACAGTGAAATTGAGGCGATGGTGCGCTTTATCCTGCACTGGGGCGGCTGCCAGTGCTTTCGATACGGAACCGGTGTCGCCATTCGATACTAGGCGACATTCGATACTCCGACTGCGGCCGAAGTTCAAGTGTGGGTGCATAGGAGAGCACGCTGCGACGGTCCAAAACCTGCTGCCTGTCGGCGCTTATTGCCTGCTTGGCCTCCACTCATTATTCCGGCTGACACAAGGGAAGAATCAAGCGAAATTACTACTTCGATCAAAATAATCAAGAATCGTAATATGTTGTAAACACAGAGGATTGCCGGCCGCGGTGTCCGAGGAGACTAAGGCGCTTCAGTCACGGTCTAGCGGCCACTACGGTCGGGGGTTCGAATCCCCCCTCGGGCATATTTGTGCCGTCCTAGTTCGTAAGTAGTTCATAAGTAGTTTGTAGGTTTAGGGACTGATGACCCCGTAGTTAAGTCCCATAAGCTGTACAAACATTTGAACACAGAGGATTCTAAAAAAGCTGATTGGCTGCGGTAATGAAGAAGTTGTAGATGTTGTGAAATCCTTTTTTTCTTTTTTCTTCTTCTTCTTCTTCTTTACGCTCATGCGTTTCGGGCCCAGCCCATCATCGGAGCGCCTGGCGACAAAGTACAGGAGACAGTGTATACACGTAAAAATAGTTACAAAGACCAAATAATAAAAAAAAAAACGATATGTGGCATTTACAATTATAAACTACATACCTCTCCTGAATGGAGAACGGAAAAAAGATGTATGTAAATACTCATAATACATTAACAGTCAACATCAGATGTACTTGTAGCATTAGTTCCTAGCTCGATTGATCAGATGCAAATACCACTGAGTGGAAAGCTATTGAGCAACTTAGGCGTAGCACAGGCGCCCTCTATGTATGGCCGGAGAATTTACCATAATTTTCAAGGATAAAAAGAACTCTACAGCGAGTTAGTTAAAAACATTTTCAGTAATGGAAAATAGTTGTCAAAGAATAAAACAACATATTTAGAATCTATACTTCTAATAACAGAATAAACTCAGGGAAACCTTCGCACAGGAAGAGAGCACAAAAAATCGGTCATTCAAGAAAATCTAGGTTATGAAACAGATCGAAATACCACTGTCTGGAATCAAAAATTTGGTCATTTATTAACCATTCTTTATTATTATGATAACTATAACTTTATAATTGTAAATGCCAGATATTGTTTTTAATTTGGTCTTTGTAACTATTTTTACCTATATATGCTGTATCCTGTACTTTGTCACCAGGCGCTCCGATGATGGGCTGGGCCCGAAACGCGTCAGCGTAAAGAGAAAAATAAAGGATTTTACAACATCTACAACTCCTTCATTACCGCAGCCAATTAGCTTCCTTTGTGTTGTCATATTAATAATGGCTGCCTTCCTCTATCAGGACTTTAAGTCCGATTTTGCAGTAATATGTTGTAACGTAGAAATCTTAGACCATTTAATAAGTAAGGCAATCGGTTGTTTTTGTACAATAAACAGCAATAATTCAAAAAAAAAAAAAAATGTTCAGTGTCAGTAAATCTTAGGGCTGAAGCTGCTAAAGTCATCGGTCGTCGAAATTACGAACTACATCTACATCCATACTCCGCAATCCACCCAAAGGTGCGTGGCGCAGGGTACTCAGTACCACTACTAGTACTTGTTTTCCTGTTCCACTCCCATATAAAGCGAGTGAAAAGCGAATGCCTGTATGCATCCGTACGAGCCCCAACTCTCTGCTCTTACCTTTGTAGTCCTTAGGCGAAAAGTAGGCCGGCAGCAGTAGAATCGACCTGCAGTCCGCCTCATATTCCGGCCCTCTAAATTTCTTCAAGAGTGCTTCTCGAAAAGACCGTCGCCTTCCCTTCAGCGACTCCCAGTTGAGTTCACGAAGAATTTCGGTAACACTCGCGCATTGATCGAATCCACCCGTTACAAAGCTAGCCACCCGCCTCTGAACTGCTTCTGTATCTTCTGGTGGGGATCCCAAACACACAAACAATACTCTAGACGGGGTCTTAGAAAACGTCTTATATGCGGTCTCATTTACAGACGAATCACACCTTCCCAAAATTCTGCCAATAAAGCTAAGTCGACCATTCGCCTTCCCCACGACTGTTCTTATATGCTCGTTCCATTTCATATCGCTGTGCAGCGTTACGCCTAGGTACTTAAGGGACGCGACTCTGTCAAGCAGCAGTCTACTAAATGCTGTACACGGACATTACACATTTACCAATCATGACCCGGTAAGCCGCCGAATCACAGTCCCTCTTGGCTTCGTCAGGTGGAACGTCAGCGTCCATGGAAGTGCAAATGTTTGTTGTGGGATAAACATCAGCTCATAGGCCTATTGTTCACAGACGTTACAATGAACGCGCAAAGGTCTTGTAGACCATAACATCTACCACGGTTGCTGGAAGACGTTCATCTGCAGACTACGAAGAACCTGTGGTACCCACATCTTGGCTGTCCGGCCAATAGTGCACGTATTACTACAGCAGGTCTTCACGAATCGTTTACAAATCGTTGGAATGGTCGCAGAGGAACTCAACCTTGACTGGTCCATTCCCCTGGTTTGACTCCTGTACACTTTTTCCTGCGAGGGAAGCTGAAAGACGCTGATTACAAAGACATACCAAGTACAGTCAATGATATGCAACGACGTATTACAGAAGGCTGATCCGACATCTCCGCTGAAATGACAACACGTGTTCAGCAGTTTTTCCATATCAGACTCGAATCGTGTACTGCCGCTGCCGGTGGTCATTTTGAACACAATCTGTGATAGTCAGTTGTCTCTTTACTAGTCGGAATCCACATTAAAAGTGTAGGCTGTTGTGTTGTTAATTAGTGTGTGTGCTATCTCAGGTATTGTACAAGTGTTTCTGTAAAAATTTTCCACAATGCGATATCTCGTAACGACTTTAGCTAGAAACGTGCAACACACTTCACTGACATGGGGGTACGCTACTTCTAGGTTGTTAATGTCAATAGGCAATGTTGCATTTGTAAAAGTGTATATTTGCACACAAAAAATACACTTTCTGTTGTTGTTGTTGTTGTGGTCTTCAGTCCGCAGACTGGTTTGATGCAGCTCTCCACGCTACACTGTCATGTGCAAGTCACTTCAGCTGAGAATACGTTCGGCAACCTACATCCTTTTGAATCTATTTACTATATTCGTCCCTCGGTCTCCCTCTACGATATTTACCCCACACGCTTCCTTATAATGCTAAGTTGACAATTCCTTGATGTTTCAGAATGTGTCCAGCCAATCTATCCCTTCTTAGTCAGGATATGCCAGAAACTCCTTTTCTCCCCGATTTGGTTAAGTACCTCCTCATTAGTTACGTGATCTACCCATCTAATTTTCATCATTCGTCTGTAGCACCACATTTCAAAAGCTACTGTCATCTTTTAATGTGAATTCCTAATCGTCTACGTTTCACTCCCATACAATGCTACACGAGAGACAAATGCTTTCAGAAAGGGCTTCCTAACATTTAAATTTATATTGGATGTTAACAAGTTTCGCTTCTTTAGAAACGCTTATCTTCGCAAAGCCATTCTGCATTTTATATCTTCTTTACTTCAGCCATCAGAAGTTATCTAGCTACCCAAATAACAAAATACATCTACTAATTTTATTGTCTTATTACCTAATCTAATTCCTTCAGCATCGCCTGATTTTCTGACATTGCATTCCATTACCTTAGATTTACTCTTGTTAATGTTCATCTTCCTTTCAAAACACTGTCTATCCCATTCAATTGCTCTTTCAGATCGTTTGCGGTCTCTGACAGAATTACTATGTAATCGGCAAACCGCAATGTTTTTATTTCTTCTCCCTGTACTTTAATGCCCTCTCCAAATTTCTCCTTCCATTCCTTCACTGCCTGCTCAATGTACAGATTGATCAAGATTGGGAAAAGGCTACAATCCTGTCTTACTCCCTTCCCAATCTCTGCGTCCCTTTCCTGCCCTTAGACTCTAATAACCGCTGTCTGGTTTTTGTATAGATTGAATATAAGTCTTGGGTCCCTATATTTTACCCCTGATTCCTTCAGAATTTGGAAGAATGTATTCCAGTCGACATTGTCAAAAGCTTTCTCCAAATCTACAAAAGCTTTTCTTAGCTTATCTTCTAAGACAAGTCGTAATGTGAGTATTGCTTCCCGTGTTCCTAAATTTTTCCTAAATCCAAACTGATCTTACCCGAGGTCAGATTCCACAAGCTTTTCTATTCGTCTGTAATTAATTCGTGTCAGTATTTTGCAACCATGACTTATTAAGCTGATTGTTCTGTAATTTTCACACTTATCTACATTTTTTTTAATAACTTATGGGACTTAACTACGGTGTTTTCAGTCCCTAAGCTTACAAACTACTTATGAACTAGCTAAGACTAAGGACGGCACAAATATCCATGACTGTGGGGGGATTCGAACCCCGACCGCAGTGGCTGCATATTTTAAAGTCTGTTTATTGGCTGACAGTACGAGTCAAAAATTCAAACGTTTATTAAGCTTATGGGACTTAACTACGGGGTTATCAGTCCCTAAACCTACAAACTACTTATCAACTAGCTTATCCTAAGGACGGCACAAATATCCATGCCCGAGGGGGGGATTCGAACCCCCGACCGTAGTGGCCGTGCAGACCGTGACTGAAGCGCCTCAGTCCCCTCGGCTACCGCGGCCGGCACAGTACGAGTCACTGACTACTAATGCATTCGATGAAACGGCAAATCAATAGTTTTTTCCATTTCGGCAAAATATGCGGTGCAAGGTTTTAAGTGATTCATCCTGGATGCACGTGACATCATGCTGTTAAAGCTGGATGTTTCGGTGTTCAGTCTTCTGGGCGGCCATCATGACGGCTGTCAGAATCTTTTGTCCTCGGCCCACATTCGTACCGTGGCACGCACTGCAAATTTCTCTTATTACGCAGCGTACGTGTGCACATCTCGAGACAGGTCGTGAGGCATGTGAGCTTCGTAGTGCGGTGTGCGGTCGCGCTACAACAACGGCGGCCTGGTGAAACCCGGGGCAGAAAGCGTAACCAGTAACCAGCACACGGCACGGCACAGCGAGAGCTAGTCTAGGCAGGTGCGCTGCCGCCGCCTGCTCCACCACCGCCACCGCGCCGCTCCTAGACGTAGCGAGGCGCGCTACTGGCCCACCTAATTTCTCCCAGGATCACTCCTTAGGCTAGCCACACCATCATTAGGGCCACCGGCTGCAATGACTTAGCAGTAGCGCACGGTTTCAACACGAGCTGTTCGAATAGTTGCGAGCTAGAGAGAGAGAGTGTGAGGGGGGGGGGGGATGAAAAAGTCCCCACCTCTTCCTATCCACATCTTGATTGCCCCCCCCCCCCTCCTTTTCTCATCTTCCTATTCTTCCCTACTTCCCTCTCTTCATCAAATGATATGTAGTGCAATACCTGAGTGTAAGCATGCATGGCCGGCCGCGGTGGCCGAGGAGACTGAGGCGCTCCAGTCACGGTCTGCACGGCCACTACGGTTGGGGGTTCGAATCCCCCCTCGGGCATGGATATTTGTGCCGTCCTAGTTCGTAAGTAGTTCATAAGTAGTTTGTAAGTTTAGGGACTGATGACCCCGTAGTTAAGTCCCAAAACCTATACAAACATTTGAACATTTTTTGTAAGCATGCATGTATTATGATCCATTGGGTTCTGCCTATATATATATTGTCAGTTGGTTGCATTGATTTTTCGTATGCCCAGTTCCAGTTATATGTTTTAATAAGGTATCTGATAATTTCTTTTGACTCGACACATCTTGTAACCATGTTTTCAGTAGCTTCTAGGTCAGTTGACAATGCAGAGGGCGCTAGATGATAAATTTATTCAAACAATATTTAAGTTTAATCCTGCGCCATCTGGCGACTATTGGACCTAATTTACCTGCTACGGTGCCCCCCCCTCTCTCACCATAGTTTGGCATGAGATTCTAGTCGACACACCTTGACTAGACATCCACGATGGTGGTTTATATTTTAGTCATCTCTAATAAGATGTATTTTAATTACCATCGTTTATTTAAAGTTGTAAGTATATTTTCCTATAATGTGTTTGTGCTCCACATGAATTATGTGATTAAGAACTCTAAACATCCGAATTGTAATTTATTTTTTGCCACAGATCTGATGATGGTGTATCGAAAGGCGTAATGATAAAATAAAAACAGTGCGACCAAGACATTAATGTAAGATCGCTGTCCGCAAAAAATGAAAGGTTTTATGAACCAAGTGATAAACTTTTATATGTACTATCGCAAATATCTGCGAACTATCTCACCGATAGTCCCATACACACGTAGAAAAACGTGTTGCATCACCTTTATTACAAGAGCTTCTGACTAACATTGAATGTGTGTATTGCATCAAGCAGTTCCTTCGGTTGTGCACATATGTCACTCAACACTCACAAAAATGTAAACAACCGCACATAAGCAGTACCAGTACGACGTAGTGGGTGAGACGGTCGATCAGTTCCATTCATAACAATTGGAAGGAGGTACACTGCTAGTGTTGAATGTAGTTCTGCGATGATTAGGTCATTTCCGAAGTTTGATCGTATCCGCGTTTGTTACTTTGCGTCAGCAGAAACTCTCATCAACAGCAGCTTCCCGACGTCTCTGCGCTAATCAAAGCGATGTTGTTCGGCCATGCAGGAGGTACAGAGAAACAGGAACTGAGATGACTTGCCTCGTTCTGACCGTCCTAAGGCTACCACAGCATTTCATGACCGCTACTAACGGATTTCAGCTCGGAGGAATCTCTTGAGGAAAGCCAGCATGCTGAATGATTTTCGTGCAGCCACAGGATGTCTTGTTTCTACTGAAACTGTACCTAACAGCCTGCATGACTTGCAGATTCACTCCGCCGTCCATGACGAGGTTCAGCTTAGACACCTATTTTGTGTCTCGTTTCCGCCGGTTGTCCTGGGTGTTGGTGGCCGAGTAGAGAGAGACCGACACAGGAAAGTAGGATGCGGGTACAGCGTCTGAGGTGGACAGCAGAAACTACAAACACTAAGCTAGATTAGAACAAGTTGTATATTTCGTAGAAATATGATACTTAACTTTTACAAAGTTCATGACTGCCAACTAAGTGTACTGCTGAGACATAGGTTAACTAGGTAGAGGCCTGCCTGCTGATGAGTCCTAATCGGTGCCTGTCCTATTCCCAAGTGACCGATGCAGTTCAGTGGTGGCCACGAACGGAGTTGCAGCAGAGGGCGCTCGTGGCGGACGTCGTAAGAACGCCGCGCCGTGCGTGCATGGCGGCGCGCGGCGAAAGTACGTGGCGCGCTCTTCAGACTTGTGCGACACCACACCCTAGACACCTTGCAGCGCGGTAGAGATGGGCCCAACAGTTTGCTGAATGGATTCGTCAGAATTGGCATCAAGTGCCATTCACAGATGAGACTCGCGTGTGCCTTTGACCAGACATTCGGCAGACGTTTTTTGAGGCATCCCAGTCCGTTTGGACGTTTTAGACACAAAGTCCAGCGAGTGCAGCAAGGTGGTGGTTCCCTTATGCTTATTTTGCCATTATGTATGGCCACCGTACGCCACTGGTGGTTGTAGAAGACAATCAAAAGGCTAAATGTTCAAATGTTTGTACAGCTTATGGGACCCAACTACGGGGTCATCAGTCCCTAAACTTACAAACTACTTATGAACTACTTACGAACTAGGACGGCACAAATATCCATGCCCGAGGGGGGATTCAAACCCCCCACAGTAGTGGCCGTGCAGACCGTGACTGAAGCGCCTCAGTCCCCTCGGCCACCGTGGCCGGCATCGAAAGGCTAGACAAAACACAGTATATACGATTCTGCTCAATAAATGGCACAACTCTAGTAATGAATATAGACTTTGAACAGTAGTCAGTAACTAACGTAGAATTTTCAAAAATTTTAGGTGTGTGTATTGATGAGAGATTAAACTGGAAGCAACACATAGACGGTCTGCTGAAACGTTTGAATTCAGCTACGTATGCTGTTAGGGTTATTGAAAATTTTGGCGATAAGAACCTCAGTAAGTTAGCTTACTAATCCTGTTTTCTTTCACTGCTTTCGTATGGCATCATATTCTGGGATAATTCATCATTGAGTAAAAAAGTATTCGTTGTACAAAATCGTGTAATCAGAATAATTGCTGGAGCCCACCCACGATTACGCTGCAGACATCTATTTAAGGATTTAGGTATTCTCACAGAAATTTCATAGTATATATATTCACTTATGAAATTTGTTGTTAATAATCCGACCCAGTTCAAAAGTAATTCTGTGCACAGCTATAACACCAGGACAAAGGATGATCTTCACTATGTAGGGCTAAATCTGAGTTTAGCACTGAAAGGGGTAAATTATGCTGCCACGAAAGTATTTGGTCACCTACCAAGCAGCATCAGAAGCCTGACAGATAGCCAACTAGCATTTAAAAATAAATTAAAAGAATTTCTGAATGACAACGCCTTCTACTCATTGGATGACTTTTTAGATATAAATTTTTAAAAAAAGGCGTGGGTTATATCAAAGAAAATGTAATGCTGTGGAAAGTTAGCTTTAAAGAACTGACGCGTAGTTGTGGCTTCACTGGGAAGATAACTTTCATGCAGCTCTTCATTTTTTTGAAGAACTGCAACAACCTACATCCTTTTGAAGGTGATTATTGTGTACTCACTTCTAGGTTTCTCACTACAGTCCCTTCCTCCTCCCCCTCCCACATTACAACGACAAAGTAACTCCACAAAATGCATGCCTGTTGTGGAATGGCAGAGCGGGCAAGGGGCCTTGCTGCGGAGCGCGCGGTTGCTTGCCGTCGGAGGTTCGAGTCTTCCGCCGGGCGTGTGTAGTCCTTAGATTAGTTTAACTTAGTTTAAATAGTTTGTAAGCCTAGGGACTAATAACCAAAGGAATGAAGTCCCATACATTTACAAACATTTGAACAAAATGCATGTTCAATACTCCATTTCTGTTTACAAACTGCATCCAAACTCGCAACACAAACATTAACACGAATTCAAGAAATAAGTAGCAGAAAACATCCGCCTCTTGAATGGATCCTTAAGGAAAACAGTGCAGACTTTTTTTAAGACTTCCAGTATTAACCTTAGAATAGCAAAAACTACCCTCCTAATTGGAATCAATGGGCAAATTATGCATCAAATTATTCCTGAGAGATCAGATACTATTAAGAGATAATAATCGGATAATGTATGGTGAAATGGGTCGAAAAGTGATGTCCGTCTGCCAAGTAACTTTGATATTATGTCCTGTTTGCTGACCGGTTATAACAAAGAACGAAAATAATGCCTATAACTAGATAACGGTGAAGCAGATAGTGTATTTACCACCGAACTGGAGTAGTATGTAACGTAATCTGTTTTTAACACACGCATGTTTACAGCAGCGCTATGTGACGCATAGCGTACTTGCATAAAATGAGTAGGGTCTCTACATCTACATACATACTCCGCAATCCAGCGCAAGGTGCGTGGCGGAGGGTACACTGTACCACTACTAAGCATTTCCTTTCCTATTCGACTCCCAAATAGAACGAGGAGAAAAAAAAAAAAAAAAAAAAGAATGCCTATATGCCTCCGTACGAGCCCTACCAGTAACAAACCTAGCTGCTCGTCTCCGAACTGCCTCTGTCTTTTTGAAACTTATCTGCTGCGGGTCCCAAACACTTGAGCAATATTCAAGACATGGCCGTACAAGCGTTTTATACGCGGTCTCCTTTACAGGTGAAGTACATCTTCCCAAAATTATCCTAATAAACCGAAGTCGGCTGTCCGCCTTACTCACAACTGTCCTTACATGCTCGTTCCATTTCATATCGCTCTGCAATGTTACGCCTAGATATTTGAACGACGCGACAGGATCAAGAAGCTCACTACTAATGCTGTATTCGAACATTATGGGATTGTTTTTCCTACTCATGCGCATCACCTTACATTTTTCTACTTTGAGAGCTAGCTGCCATTCTTCGCACCAACTAGAAATTTTGTCTAAGTCAACCTGTATGCTATTACAGTCAGTTAAAGACGACACCCTCCCAAACACCACAGCATCATCAGCAAACAGCAGCAAATTACAACTTACTCTGTCCATCAGATCATTTATATAGATAGAAAATAACAGCGGTCCTATCACACTCCCCTGGGGCACGCATGACGATAGGGTCAGGTGAATCGTCCTGTATCCATTAAAGTGTCTTTTTGTAGTTCACTACCTTATGTACCTTTCTCTTCTCTTAATGTTTTCTTGTTTTTGTTTTTTTGCAAGAGATCTCCTTCCCCGTTATCTAGTCTCCAGATGTTGCAGTACTTTCGGGAACATGGTAATATATTGTCTTATTAATCTCGTGCCGGCCTTGTTAAGACGTTGCATAACAGATTCTCACCGAAGCGTGCCAACACCTCCCGGAAGAGCCCCGCTTTTTAGTGGTGTTATCTTTCGGTCAGTTTAGATGGCTTATCTGCACTGGGCGCTCGTTAAGGCGACCACACGCGGAAGCCATCCTGAGCGGAGCAGCTGAAGCTCCGCTAACTCATATCCTTCTAGAGTTTTAGATGATGTTTAAAGGTTTCCAGGAGGACATAATTTGGCGCAGTGTTCATACCGTTTAGTGAGAGTTTAAACACATGGTGCATTATGAGGCGACCTAAAATTACTGCAACACTATTGACAGGGCCACGGAAACAGCGACAGTTGGTACCATCACTTCCTTCATTCCCGTATGAACAGTATCACGTGCGTGAAACCTGATTGTACAGTGTATGGTTAGTCCGTGCAGATGCTCTGTAAGTAGTGATGTGCATCGTGTTCATTCAGTGTGTACAGACAGTGTGATGGAACAGCCGATTCTTCCTTCAGATTATAATGGAATTGTGTATTCAGGAGTAAATTTCTTCAGTTTGATTTAGTCGGACTTCGACCCTGGCCATTCCACTACACTCGAATTAATAAAAATCTTCATTCATAGGAAAAAAGTCTTTTAAATAGTCGCTGCTAGGTTCTTGTGCAAGATAATAGAAAAATAAAACTGTTAAAAAAAATACTGTAAAAGTTCAAAATCTGGAATGCACTTTCGTTGAATATTCTAAAAAAAAGTCTTGTTGAAGATTTCCTAAGATAATCTTTTACTATCACAGATGTTGCTCACTGAATCAGTCGTAAAATATATCGATTCATAAAACTCGATCTCACTGTTTTCCAGTTAATAAAATTATTGCCGAGTCACTACACTGGTATAAAATCGGAGAAATTATAAGTTCCAAAAATATAAATTCAGTTCAACATGTAAATATCTTCTCTTCTTATTCAGTGCAATAATTATTTTTCACGTATTGGTACTGGAAGTAAAAGTTTAAGTTTTATTTCGTAAGTTATAAGTCAACATAATACATGACATACAATCAGAACTTGCTCGTAAGGACTCAACATCAAGACTGAAACTGTTTTTAACATAAAACATGAACAGACTTTTTATTACATTTTTCAATTTTTCTTGTTTATATGATTGAAACGGTTGGTAACGGAGGTACTTCAACAGGATCTTCTCTGAGCGTGTGGCTGTCGACCCGCGATGATTGGTGGCCAGGTACATCATCTTTGGCTTCAGCAGAGATGCTATTTTCGTAGGATGCTCCGTTGTCACCGCACATGAAACATAAAAACAACACAAATTTTCTCCGAGAATGAAATACAACCCATTAAGACTAACATTATTAACAACATATATAAACATGTTCTTTTAGCTGCGAAACTGAACTGACGTAAAGATAGTAGCAGGGGATAATATTTCGTCCCACTACAACATCAGTACTACCACCCAACAGAAAAGTTGTGCGATCTACGACAGAGTGACGCAGACCTCTGTATCAATATTGACACATCTAAATTCTTGCGGACAGCAATGGAACTTCAAAGTTGCAACAAATAATGTATGGACTGTGTCTCGTTGTACACGTACAACGCTAAAGTTGATTATTATTACTACACACGTTACAGTCCGTTCATCAGACCTGAGTGAAACATTCATGACTGCTTGCTTTACCTGTTCTTCCAGTATTCATTCATTCTTTCACTAAAGGCTCTCTTCCTTTCTTCAGTCCACTTTGGTCTTTGGGCTTTAGGTGTTTCTCTGACACCACTTTCCACGTGTAAACCTTGTGTCTAAAGACGACACTGCCAATGATATCTGCTGAATCTATATGTGGCCTTTCCAGATCAGTTTTGACTTTTATCATCCAGGATGTAGTAGTATTAAAACCCGAGGATTCTGTTGGTAAGTCTGGTCTGTGGAAGTTTGCTGATGTGTCCATAAAATATTTGTCGTCTCATTCTAATTTCCGCTGCGATGCTAGCGAACTTCCCTGTGGTATCTCTGGAGTGAAGTCTATAGCCTTTTAGTCCAATAATTTTCCTAATGATTCTCTTTCATGTGTGAAGATGTTCTCAAGGTCAATTTTTGTGCGTAACATTAGTGTCTTACTGGCGTATAGCACCTCCGGTTTGATTGCGGAATTGTAGTGGCGAATTTTGGTGAAGGTGGAAAGACATTTCGTGTTGTAGATATTCTGTGTTTTGAATAAAGCTCTCTTCATTTTCAGTACTACAGTGTTATGCGCGATTTCTTCCTTTCCTGTCGGTTCGATCACTTCACCTATGTAGTTAAAGTTTGCAACCCTGCTGATCTTGCCATACTTCGTGTTCAAATTTGGTATGTTTAGTTTCGTACAGGAGAACTCAGTTTTTTGAAAGGAGATCTGTAGCCAGTCTTCTTTCCGCGTACTCTTTGAATGCGTCTATCTGTCTGTCTGGTTTCGTTAACTGTGAATAGTGTCAGATCGTCCGCGGAGGCTAGACAGCCAAACTCTAGCTTGTCCTTTGGTCATCCAATTCGCATTTGCTTCCAGTGACCTATTTTCAGCACCTTCTCATTTTGATGGATTACTCATTATTGCTACTGAATTTCACGTGTGGTGCTAAAGTTTCGAGATTTTTCTCTTAAAGCGTAACTACGCATTGTAGGCGTCCGCCTTGATCTGCGAAACAACCATGAAATCTATACTGTAGTTTCAACTTGTCACCAACGGATCCGAAGAATGGGTAATTGTCTAACAACCCAACCATTCAGCGGGATGGATCTGCTTTCAGTAGACGATGAATCGCCCATGGATCGCCCATGGATGTTTGTGTCGTCTTTAGTATAAGGTAGATCATAAGTAGTTTGTAAGTTTAGGGACTAATAACCCCGAAGTTAAGTCCCTTAAGCTTAACAAACATTTGAACTTTTTTTTTCTTTTTTGCTAAAAATATATGTACGCATTCAGAAGAGAAAGTTGGTGAAAGAAATTTCGCAAACAGATCTCACCTAAAGAAATTTCTACACCAACTCGTGCATCATTTCCATGACACTTTCTCCCATATCGCGATAATACAAAACGAACTACCCTTATCTAAATTTTCTGTAAATCGTCCGTCAGTTACACCTGGTGTGGATCCCACAATGCACTGCAATACTAAGAAATAGGATGCATAAGTGTGGTGTAGGCATTTTCTTAAGTGTAACTGTTGCATCTTCTAAGTATTCTGCCCATAAAACCTAGTTTTTATTCGCCTTTCGTACAATATTTCCTACGTGTTCTTTCAAATGTAAGTTCTCCTAGGTATTTAGTAGAATTGACGGCCTGTAGGTTTGACGTATCGTGTAACTAAAGTTTAACGGATTTATTTTAGTGGTCATCTGGATGGCCTCACATTTATCATCATTAAGGCAACGGCATACCACGTCCTAACAGGACCATGCTAGTAAAGCACTGTGGTGTTCAAGCCAATCTTCGGATTGTTGACTGCTTCACCTTATCGTGTGATTCAAGTCCTTCTATGATTACCCTCGTCGGATAACTGTGAATATCTCACCATCCTCGACAGGAAACTGGTTACTATGATTAACATATTGCTAACAAACACTGCGATATTCCGAAACTATAATGTACCGCCACACACACACACACACACACACACACACACACACACACACACACACACAGAGAGAGAGAGAGAGAGAGAGAGAGAGAGAGAGAGAGAGAGAGAGAGAGAGAGAGAGAGAGACCCAAAAGGGTCCAGCGTCAAAAAATTATCAAACATATCTCCTGGACAAGAAAACCAACATATCCCAACATAAATGAATCGTCGGGAGTTTTAAAGCAGTGACTGAGGACAAAATTGACAGATCCATTATCGTGGAAGTAATTGGTACCAGAATGGATAACGTCGTGTTAGAAACTATAAAGACACTTGTAGGAACGTGTTCTTCGAAGAGTTACAGACACCAACTCCTTTCTAATAAATAAATAAATATTGTCTTTATATTAGGTGTTGATATTATTTAGTTCACCCTCTGAAGGTGGTGGGACATGACTAAGAAAAAATAGGAAATAAAAAGTCAGTTGATTAGCAGAAGGCAGTCTTACTTAAACCCAACAGAGAGGAAAAGATACCATACCACTAGGTTGAAATATACGACGAAAGAACGTGCAAGGTAACAAGGACCCAGTCTCGTTGGAACTTGCTCGTGCCAATTGACGTCTTTAGATTGCCGCGGTGGAGTAGCCGAGCGGTTTAAGGCGCCTCGCTGCGGAGCGCGCGGTTGCTCGCCGTCGGAGGTTCGAGTACTCTCTGGGTCATGGGGCATTGGAAAATCTAAGTAGCTCTCTTAGGTTGTTTGCAGATGACGCCGTCTTTTACCGTCTAGTAAAATCATCTGAAGATCAAAACCAACTTCTGAACGATCTAAATAAGATATCACTGTGGTGTAAAAATTGGCAATTGACTCTAAATAATGCGAAGGGTGAAGTCGTTCACATGAGTACGAAAAGAAATCCGTAAAACTTTGTTTACAAAAGAAATCAATCAAACGTGAAGGTCGAAAACTGTGGTGTCGCACAAGTACAAAGTGCGCGCCACTTACTTTCGCCGCGCGCCGCCATGCACACACGGCGCGGCGTTCTCACGACGACAGCCACGAGCGCCCTCTGCTGCAACCCCGCTCGTGGCCACCACGGAAGACACCGGTCACTTCGGACGGAGATAGCAACGAGTTAGGACCTTCGTAATCAGATAGGCACCAGTGAAGACTTTGCTATTGTACAGGCACTAGGCAGGCCTCTAACCACTATGTATCAACATTCTGCAGTACTATGTAAAAGTTAAGTATTGTTACATTCTGTGCAATATATATCTCTTTCTAATTTACTCGAGTGTTTATAGTTTCTGGCTGCTCCCCTCCACCGACACCTACGACGAGGCTGGGACACAAAAGCGGCGACGAAGTTGGGACACAAAAAAAACTACATAAAATATCTAGGAATTATTATTACTTTAGACTTAAGAACACGTAGACAATGACGTGGGAAAGGCGAACCAGAGACTGCGTTTTATTGGCAGAACCCTTAAAAGATGCAACAGAACTACTAAATAAACTGGACACACTACGCTTGTCCGTCCTTTTTTGGAGTATTGATGACCAGTGTGGGATCCTTATTAAGTTGGTTTTAACGGAGGACATCGAAAGAGTTCAAAGAAGGGCAGATCGTTTTGTATTGTCACTATACAGAGGATACAGCGCCAAGGAAATGATACAGGACCTGGGAAGGGAATCATTTACAACGGCGCTTATCGCTGCGGCGTGGTCTACTTATGAAACTCCTATCACCAAAATTCTCCTCCGAATGCGAAAATATATTGTTGACTCCCACCTATATAGGTAGACATGGTCATAAGAATAGAATACGAGAAATCAGAGCTCGAACGGAGAGTTTCAGATGTTCTTTCTTCCCGCGCGCTATAAGAGAGTGGAATGGGAGATGAATAGTATAATGGTGGTTCGATGAACCAGGCACTTAAATGTGATTTGCAGAGTATCCCATGTAGATGTAGATGTGTGTGTGTGTGTGTGTGTGTGTGTGTGTGTGTGTGTGTGTTGTCCTTAGGTCCTTAAGTAGTTTGTAAGCTACGAACTGATGACCACGCAGTTTGGTCCGGTAGATTTACAAATATTTGAACATTTTTTGACGTCCTTAGATTCCAGTCGCTGTTTCCTGCTACGTTGCGATCCGGCTAAACGCTCGCTCGTTTGTCAGTCGAGTAATGCCCGGCTTTGAAGTCGGAGCCGGAGGAGACGTCACGCCCACTTCGGTGAAGGGGGACTGGTACACAGCCTTGACCTTCACTAATACCGCAGGCCGCGGCACTTCCACAAAGCAGACGGAGCTGACTGATCAAGTCACGGCTCTATCGTGTAATGCTAAATGTTAGTTCTGTACCTCCGTAGACTACTAGTTCCAAATCGCTTTTTACTCTCCGCTTGTTGCAAAAACTATTTTTCATTTTTCTTTCTATTTATTGTGCATCGCTGCACACCTGTGTATCAGCTTTTACAGGGACCTTTTTTGGGCCCACTTTAGGTTACGGTAGTAACACTAAAAGTGGGCCTTTGCGATCGTCTTTTGACAGCTCGAAATTTAAATGAAAATAACAGCTTAACCATTTGTCGACAGGAAAATTGAATAACCGAATTTGCAGAGGAGAAAATTCTATACAATTTTGCTCTCTTGTGTTTTTTTCATATCTCGTATCGTTTCAGAGATATTTGCAAAAATAACGGCGATTTTGGGATGTCTGTCTGTCCGTCTGTCTGTCTGTCTGTCTGTCCGTAACGTGTACCCTGTTTTTAAGACAAACCGTTCAACCGATTAGTACCAAATTTTACAGACAGAGACCAGAACCCCTCTTTTTCATATTTTTCGGACAAAAAATACGGTAGTAATAAAAAAAGCCGTTTGTAATATAGTTGTAATTACAAACGAACCGTTCAGCTGACACGAAAATAGAATAACCTAATTGGTAGAGGAGAAAATTCTCTACAACTACACTCTATTATGTTTTTGATTCATATCTTGCATCGTTGCGGAGATATTTGCAAAAATAACGGTGATTTGACGATGTCTGTCTGGCTGTAACGTGTTTCCAACCGATCGGCACCAAATTTTATAGACATAATTGTTGGCTACCAGAGACCAGAATCAAGTTTTTTGAAATATTTCGGACAAGAAATACGTTAGTAATACCAAAAAACTCTTTTGTAATGTAATTTTAATTCCAAATAAACCTTTCATATGACGCGAAAATTGAATAAACGAATTTGTAGAGGAGAAAATTTTCTACAACTTTGTTCCCTTATGGTTTTTTCATATCTCGTATCATTTGAGAGATATTTGCAAAAGTAACGGAGTTTTGACACCCTCCATTGAATTAACGAAAAGCAGCCGTTTGCAAATTTCACGTGACATTCCTCGCCCAGAACTCTCTCTGGCATACGCCTTCATGCGTTGCGTAGTTAATGATTTCCGTATTGTAACTTACACGTTGTCTTTTCAAAGCAATGGTGCACTGAATAATTAACAAAGCCATGTCGTTCTTCGTACGATAAATGATAATCTAGTGTCTACAAATGCCATATTAGCATCAGTTAACAACGGCCATCAATACTATGAGATTAAGGAAAGCAACTTCTAGTTGTTAGCCATAGTGTAGTCGGCAATGCGTTAGACTGTGACGCTGAAGGTCAGCGGTTCGGAACCCTCCATTACATATTTTATTTTTTCCTAAAAGGGTTTCAGACATTCTTATTAATTAATTTTTTGTTATTTAGAATACTATCTTGGTCCAACATGTTTGCAAAAACTTAAGATAAAGCAGTCAACAATCCGAAGATTGGTTTTAACACCACAGTGCTTTACTAGGCATGGTCCTGTTTGGAGGTGGTATGCCGTTGCCTTCCTCCGACCTTCTAACTGACTTACCCAGGCAGTTATAGGGGGACCTACAGTTTAACATGGGTTCCGAACCACGGTGCTAATCCGTATTTTTCACATGAGCAATTCTGCCAGAGGTGAAAGTAGTGGAAAGTGACAGATAAAAATCCTAGGACCTGGCGGGGATCGAACCCGCGACCTTTGGATTTGTAGTCTGGCACTCTACCACTGTGCAACCGAGGCGCACAACTTATAAAACTACAAATCTAAAGTGGGCCGTAAAACACATCAGTTCTATTTATTTTCGCATAAAATACTACACAAACTTTTTGGTTGAGATCCTCTGGTTTTTTTTTTTTTTTTTTTTTTTTTTTTTTTTTTTTTTTTTTTCTGCTGACACTAGAATATGGGCATCCATTTTTTTGTGATTTCTAATCTCAAAATGCAGTATTTTAAAGGACAATAGCCTGCTGTGAGCCATTGTATGACTTCATCTTTAAACATTGTTTGCGTCATCGAAATGATTATATATCTCGACTGTTACAAGGCATTAAAATAAATTCAATGGCGAAGTAGAAGATTTGTAAGTGTCTGGTGGATTAAAATTGTTTGCCTGCCTGGGATTCAAAGCTGAGATTTTTTTTCTGATTTCATACCCTCCTCTAGAGCACGGAGGGTACACTGAAGCGGGAAATTTCGAAGGGATCCAGACTACAAATTTATTTTAAACCCAAATGGTTGATTTCAGGACATGGGGTCATTGCTGAAACTTCGCATGGAAAATCTCCTGTAGAATCCCTAGAAACTTGTAATAACATTTCTGAATTACCATTCATATTTTGCTACTGGATCGTAGATTTCCATCTGGATCTATTCCAAGCCACCATCTTTGTATCTGAATGATTATTGACTCCTGAATAATTTATGCCCGAGTTTGAAAATGCAAGTCGGATTCCAGCTCGGGCTTTCTTTCCTTGTTTTGCTACTAGAATATTTATAAGGAAGTGGCTGTGGGTATTACGTGAATTACCCATTCGTGTCGTCTCTGTTTTCACGAGTCAGTTATATCCATTATGTATTACGTGTTATTTATTTAACCTAGGAAGTTTAGGGGCACCGGGCCGTGTCTTACATTTAACCAAGCATTCTAAACATTATGCAATGTGTATATATTATATTACAGTACACAAGTAAAACAGAGTTACTTTTTCGTATTACGAACAGCCGGAAGATAGGTCTTAATAGTGAGCGCCAATAGCAATGGTAATGAGAGGGAAGGTTAAAACTTGGAGCGTCAAAACACAGACGATGAATAAAAGGGAAGGAAGTGACCATTTTTTCCTTACAAACGAAAGGGTGTTCAACTATGTGAAGAGTATGGGTAGCTGATTGGAGGGGTGGAGAGCAGAAACGGCAAATGGGATTACGCAAGTTTTTGCTTTATGAGGGGGCCACAGCTAAGATACTAGATAATTGGCACTTCGTATTTAGACTCTGAAGATATTGCAGGTATTTGATATCAGTCACACAGTATTGGGATACGTGCTCGCTGAGGTTGAAGGAGACATGCGTATGATAGTTCCGTAACTTGTCTGGCTACAACCACCATAACAGTGCCTATGAAGTCCTTACATACAACAATGGAAATCACTAATTACGATACATCCTGTATATATATCTTAATTTGGCATGAAAGCGGCCGCGAGTGTTACTTCGGACGTTAAAACGTGGCCTGCTGACATGGAATGGCAACGAATGATTAGTTTTTATTTATTCGTGTCAGAAGCATCTTGTACAAAACATAACATAAAACACAAAAAGAAAAATGAAGATCAATGAATATAAATACAAATTAGCCATTAATAGTACACATATATACAAGTGACAGTGGTAATAGTTCAAAGGTCTTTTCCCCAGGATTAAACATTAAACTATGCTAGCCCAAAATCTGGCTACATCACACGCATCACGGGTAGCACCAGTCAGGTCCTGCATGGTACAGCAGGCTGGACAAAGCTCACACTGTAGCAGATGCTCGGTGGTTTGTTCTTTTCCACACTCGCACATGACAGATGCATCAGAGAGGCCACACCTTCTCATGTTGACTTTGGATCTTGTCACGTTAGTCCGCAGTCTATTGAGGGACTTCCACGCCATCCAGTCCTCCTCATAGCCAGGTGGGAGTGCTTCCTGTGGGGTCATCCAGCCACCAAGGTCCCCGATCTTTGCTCTCCACATCTCCAGCCTGGTCAGTAATACTACGAATGATTAGTGGTTGGCTCTAACCGTCTTGTACAGTGGTCGGCTCTTTGGCCACTACAGTGCTGCTCTTTGACGAATCAACCCTGTCCACATCTCATGCCAGACATTACGGGCACTATGAGGTTGAAAACCGATGACTTTAGAGGCGCGTATGTAGAGCGTTGGCTGTTTTTGTATTGAACTCATTTTAAATGTCTGTTTGACACACCACAGAGATTAAATAACCTGTATGCTAAGTTTACATACTGTCTCATTCAAAAGCGTTTTAAGTGTCCATATGCAGACTGGTCCACATAGTTTGGGAGCAATTGCTAATTACGGGCGAATGGGTATCGTTGGTGCTGTACCGCAGGCTAGGCACTGGGAAGGCTCCGCACAACTCACGCTATACAGGGTGAATCTAAATTCGCGCACTCGGGATTCGTAACGCGATTCCTCACATGCAAGCAATAAAAAAAATCTCAAATTTCGTCCTGGGCATATTTCCGGCAGTAAATAGACGTTGAAGATTGAGATGGGTGTGTGTCCCATACGTCAGTGTGTTTCAGAATTACACTACTACACCAACAAACTTCTAGGTGATGAGGGAGGTGTCTTGAGGAACAAAGTGAGCATAGAAACACAAGCCCGGAAACTTCATCCAATGACGCTACAGAGCGCCGAAGTTGCTGGAGGGGATGTCTAGCGGCAGGAGCTGGTGCCTGTAACTTGGATTCTCCGTAGCGTCGTTGAATGCCATTTCCGGGCATGGGTTTCTATGCTCTCTTAGTTCCCCAAGACACCTCCCACATCCCTTAGAAATTTGTTGGTGTAGTAGTGTAATTCTGAAACACACACCCATCTCAATCTTAGACGTCCATTTACTGCAGTAAATATGTGCAGGACGAAATTTTGTGAGACTTTTTTTATTGCTTGCATGTGAGGAATCACGCTGCGAAGATCGTGTGCGCGAATTTGGATTCACCCTGTTTAATCATGGAATCCAAGTATGAGTGTGTTTAGTGTTCGAAACAGGTGAGTCGCAGAAATGCGCTATCAACGTAAGTATCTACACGGTGTACTAAGCTACTTGCGTCTTTTAACTAACTTCGAATCATAGAGATATTTCTGCTGTTAATTTAGTAAGCTAAGGTCACAGCGTTTCTATTTTTAGAGTACACCCATATTTTAGGAGCCGGTCGCGGTGGCCGAGCGGTCTGCGGCACGCCAGTCACGTTCTGCACGGCCACTACGGTCGGGAGTTCGAATGCCCCCTCGGGCATGGATATTTGTGCCGTCCTTAGTATTAGCTAGTTAATAAGTAGTTTGTAAGTTTAGGGACTGATGACCCCGTAGTTAAGTCCCATAAGCTCTACAAACATTTGAACATATTTAGGTGTTACGCGTATGTGAAAGCTCACATTATTTGAGTGTCAATAACCACAAGGCCATGCCGTATCAAAGATTTGAATCTTCATGAGTAGGATATAAAATTTACTTAAAATATCTTGAGATCTAGGATCATTACGAGTTTTTTTGATACATTAAAATTATTCAATACCAGCTAACACTGCAATACTTCAAAATTCCTATAATATGTACGGGATTTGCAGATACATTTTAAATTCGCCGCGGTGAATTGTCCGAGCGCTCTAAGCCACCTTGCTGCGAAGCGCGCGGTTGCTCACCGTCGGAAGTTCGAGTCCTCCCTCGGGAATGTGTGTGTGTGTGTGTGTGTGTGTGTCCTTAGGTTAGATTAAGTAGTCTGTAAGCCTCGGGACTATTAACCAGAGTAGTTTACTCCCATAGATTTACAAACGTTTGAACATGTTGATCTTAAATTCCTTCCCCCTCTCTGCCTTATCTTCCCTCTCTCTCTGCGTATATCTTCCTGTGCCATCTCTCTCTGTCCTTAACCTTTCCTACCGCTCTCTGCCCACGTCCTCCTCCCTTGTCTCCGTCTGAATGTTCATTAGAATATATTGATAAATTTGAAGTAAATCGGTCAAGAAATTTTCGCGATTTGTGGTATGTCCGTCTGAACGTTTATAAGAGTATCTTACAAACACTATAGTAAGTCGCTCACGGTCAAGGACTTGGTAAGATTTTCGGTAATAGCGTTTGCCACTCATATGTTACAAGATTATGTATAAACTGTAAGTTAATTATGCTATGCCTTTAACCTTCGCGCCAACTGCTAGCAATAGACAAAGGTTTATTGCAATCGGATGAATCGTATGGCAGGGCATAAAATGCGACCAAACGTACACACAAACTAACAAATACTGAAAAAAATTCATTTCCATGTGTTCCTGAAAACAGCTGAGAAACTATGAAAGATTTAAATAAACTATGAAAGATTTTTTAGCTTTGAATATTTATTCAAATTCGAACTGGAATATAAATAATGAAACAAAGTTATTTCTAAATCATACTGTTTATTGTAATGCTTTTTAATGCATAACTTTGATAGTTTTGAAACTTCCTGGTAGATTAAAATTGTGTGCCGGAACCGGGACTCGAACCTGAGACCTTTGCTTTCGCGGGCAAGCAATTTATCACTTTTTTGCTCTTCGGGTAGATCTATGCTTTGCGGTCGTTGTTTCAGTTCGTTCTTGTTTGTTCGTTGAATATTTGGCTCAGCTTCTTTATTACAGAGGACGTTTAGCCCCCCTGACTGGGTGCGCTGAGCCACGGCGCCCGGCTATCTAATTGAGTGAGCTGTACCGACACGACTCACGGCTCCCCCACACAACTTCAGTACCGCCAGTACCTCGCCTCCTAGTTTCCAAACTTCACAGAAGTTCTCCTGCGAACCTTACAAGATTATCACTCCTGGAAGAAAGGATATGGTGGAGACATGGCTTAGCCACAGCCTAAGGGATGTTTTCAGAATGAAACTTTCACTGCCGGCCGCGGTGGCCGAGCTGACTGAGGCGCTCCAGTCACGGTCAGCACGGCCACTACGATCGGGGTTTCGAATCCCCCCTCGGGCATGGATATTTGTGCCGTCGTAGTTCGTAAGTAGTTCATAAGTAGTTTGTAAGTTTAGGGACTGATGACCCCGTAGTTAAGTCCCATAAGCTTAACAAACATTTTTTTGAAACTTTCACTATATTTTTATACAGATAGGGTTCATATCCTGACTGAGCCATAAATATTTTGTGTATACCCAGTATGTCATTACTGATACTCAGTGTACTCTGTGATTGCTTGTGTAGAGAAAATACATTAAAAAAAGAGTCTGGTTTTATTGCCCATGCATTTGCGTTATGTATATGGTTTAGTACTAACTTTTGCGCTTTACATTTCTTCTTATCATTATGTGTATCAATTTGACTACCCATGTTTTTGATAGTCCAGATACTTACCCTATATTTGTCTTTTGTAATTTTTCTGCCTATGTATTTATTTTTATTATTACGTGTCTTCCTTTAATTTGCTTCATGTTTTGTTTTATAATCCATCTTATATTTATTAGTGCCTAATTATTTTGATTTCGATTCCACTTTTTGTTGTAATCCTTATTCAATCTAATGCACTTTTCAATGCATATCATCCTGGTAGATGTATGCTACACTAAAGTCTCATACGTCACCTTAACAGGTGACGAATTAGCCCCTCACACAAAATTTATTTTTTGTTATTTCGCCATACATCTTTACAAAGTTGCAAAATAACATATAAACAGCACTAAACAAACAATGAATCTAATAAAAAAAGACCTAAATAATGCACTACTGTCACATTTAAAAAGTGTATTCTCTCTCTCTTTCAGAGACAATTGTGCTACAAAGAGAATGAAATATAAAAAAAAGCTAATATATTAATGTCTGTCTTATTTAAACGTGAGTCATAAATCAAAGATACAATACTGTAAAATCGATAAAACAGTTATATTGTATATAACGGTTCAATAAACGTTTATATACTAGCTGAAAACCCGGCATTGCCCGGATATTTATTTGTTTATTCCTGCCATTTTCCAGGTACATATTCATTTGTATAAGGGCTATTTGTCTGTAAAATCTCTTTGGAATACAATTAGTAGTAAAGAAGTAATAGATTAATACTTGGTCTGTGCTGGGGCGGTTTTCCATGAACGTTACCGTTTACATGATCATATCTCGTGAACTGCGTATTGTATTGCGATACAATTTAGAAGGTACACTCAACTATATGCGAGTATAATGTCTCTAAAATTTCCTGCGCTACAATTCGTAGTGTAGAAATAATAAAGTGTAACGTCATACCGAATGCCGTAGTTTTACTCCATAAACTGCGGAAAAGTAGTAAGCGAGAAACTTTTTCGCTTTCATCATTTTGCTATGCTTGTCAGCGAGAAAAAGTTTCATAAAGGTTTGAAATTATGTTGAAAGTTGGTCGCAAGTCGCTAAGCGCTGTCATTCTCATACAGTGTATTTATAGTGTCTCACCGCATTATGTGACTTTTTTTTGCGATTCCTATTGTTTATGACGACATATCTTCTGAACCATGCGTCGTATGTGATTCTTAACCCTGCAGCAATTGGTACCTCACTGTAAGGAATGTGTGTACCAATTTTGGTTGAAATAGGTCCAGTGGTTTAGGAGAAAATGAGCAGCATTCTCTAAATGCAGCAATTTTTCGCGCATCTCATTGTTTATGACGTCATATCTTGTGAACTATTTATCGCACGTGATTCTTACACTTACGACGACCGTCCTCGTGGACTGAAACTTACGTGAACAAAATTTCATAAAGATTGGAACGAAACTGTAAATTTGTATGCAACACATACAAAAGTACGGACACTCTGCTTTATATACACATATATTAAATAAAAATTCGATTCCCGGCCGCCTCACAAATTTTAATTCAATGCTTTGACATTTTCGAGACGCAAACCAGTCTCAGGGTTAGTGAATTTCTATTTATGATTACATTTCCAAAGCTTCGTGAATCGGCCTGTGGAGTTTGTTATACCCTGCGTGAGCGGCCACAGCTCGAGCAGCGGGCAGTGAGTGGCTGTACTGGTGGCAGGCGTGTATACGGCCGGCAGATAAGAGGGAAAGGCGGGCACGCAGGCGGGTCATTAGGAGCATCGCGGGCAGCGGCGCATGCGCAGAGCGCGGCGAAAGCAGGCGCTACCTGCTGCCTGCTACCTGCTGGCTGCCGGCTGAGGGCCGCTTTCCCCGGAGAAAGTGTGCGCCGCGGCGCTGCCGACCTCTGGCCTAGCAGCAGCAGCAGCAGGGAACGTCCACCCAGCGCTGTGTTCGCGAGTCACTGGCCTGAACTGGGGGCCGCGTGGGCACTGGACTAGCGCCCACTGCTCTGCTGACACGTGCGTCTGGCTGCGCGCTCGCGTCAACACGTCCTCCAACTGATATTGCACATCTGCGACACTCCAAAGATCACCAGCAATAACTTATCCATTTTATTGGATTGTTCAGCTCCGTGGCTGTGGGTTATATTATTATTACAAATAACCGTAACAAGACACTATTTTGGCCCGCTTTAGATTACGGTAGTAACACTATAGTCTTTTGACAGCTCGAATTTTAAATGAAAATAACGGCTTAGCCATTCATCTGACACGAACATTCAATAACCGGATTTGTAGAGGAGAAAATTCTCTACAACTTTGGCCTCAGTTTTTTTCCATGTCTCGTATAGTTTCAGAGATATTTGCAAAAATAACAGAGATTTTGGGATGTCTGTCTGTCTGTCTGTCTCTCCGTCCGTAACGTGTTCCCACTTTTTAAGACGAACCGTTCAACCGATCAGCACCAAATTTTACAGACATAAATTGTAGGCCTCCAGAGACCAGAACCTCCCTTTTTTCAAATTTTTCGGACAAAAATACGGTAGTAATCACAAAAATAAGCCATTTGTAATATACTTGCAATTGCAAACGAACCTTTCATCTGACGCGAAAATTGAATAACGAAATTTGTAGAGGAGAAAATTGTCTACAACTTTGGTCACTTATGTTTTTCTTTCATATTTCGGATCGTTGTAGAGATATTTGCAAAAGTAAAGGAGATTTGACACCCTCCACTGAATTAACGAAAACCAGCCGTTCGCAGATGTCACGTGACATTCCTCGCACAGAACTCTCTCTGGCATACGCCATCTTGCGTTGCATATTTGATGATTTTTTTATTGTAACTTAGACGTTATCATTTCAAAGCAATGGCGCACTGAAGAATTAACAAAAACACGTCGTTCTTCGTACGATAAATTATAATGTAGAGTTTAAAAATGCCTTAATACCATCAGTTAACAACTGCCAATAATGGTATAAGATTAAAGAACGCTTTGTGTGATTGGTAGTCGTAGCGTAGTGGGCTATGCACTCGATTGCGGTGCTGATGGGTTCGAAACCCACCACTTCCTAATTTTTTTCTCCTAATAGGGTTTCAGACAGTTTTCTTAATTAGAGCTATGTTCCTCAATGTTTAGAATTGTGCATATGTAAGAATGCTCCCTCTAAAATGTGTGTTTGTTCTGTTTCTTGAACATGCCGAGAAATACATAACAACGAATTGAACAATGGTCTTCTGAAGCATATGCACGTAAAGTGGGAGGATAGTGTAATAATGAAGATTCTGCACAAACTACTGGTACAGGTAGTTTCGTATATAAAGGAAGTCCCAGATTTCTGTGGAACGGTAGTTCCTTAATCAAACAGAAGTGAAGTGTATACGTTACAACAAATTACTTTTTTTCTAAGCGTTTATTCACTATTTGTGGAACATATTGGACTCATTAATTAGAATCAATGCATATAGCCAAATATACGCTGTGTTCCATCCAGGCTATACTCACTCGTCCGAACGCCAAATGTACGCTATGTTCGTTCCAGCCTATAGCCATTCGTAACCAGTGCAAGCAAAGAAAATAAACTTAGAACTACTAAAGGTGATAATATTTTAACGGAAAAATATAATGAAAATGTGG
The DNA here is from genome assembly GCA_026315105.1 of Locusta migratoria. Classification (NCBI taxonomy): domain Eukaryota; kingdom Metazoa; phylum Arthropoda; class Insecta; order Orthoptera; family Acrididae; genus Locusta; species Locusta migratoria. The sequence goes on along the minus strand of CM048751.1, from coordinate 146,593,073 downwards.
AAGAGATATTGAAGTGATAGTTCAAAGCGATAAAATTTCAAAAAAAAAAAAAAAAAAAAGAGTATGTTTGTCAAAGCTAAACTCAAACATCATATAATTTTGGCTGTTTTTTTAAAATACGGCCAGGAAGAATATTACGTGTTGGGTGCATAGATATTACCACAATAGTAGAATCGTAATCTTATCACCATATTTTTTTATTATTTAGATTATTATTTTGGTCCAAAAGTTTGAAAAAACTTACAAAACTACAAATCTAAAGAGGGCCCTAAAACACGTCAGTGCGATTTTTAAACAACTAATTTATTTCCCCAAAACGTGTTGCGTGTTTTCACCCATCATCAGTTGGCGTTCTTTTTGTACATCATTCTTCATTGGGTACAATTTGGAGGCGTCAACATCAGTTTCGATGTTGCAGCTTGCATTCTCCTGTGTTGGTTGTTTAACGTCATTTCTTCGTAATTTGGATGGTTATTACGCTTTTTAATGTTTATCTAGCGCGCACACACACACACACACACACACACACACACACACACACACACACACACACACACAATAACACCAGCCATGTGGTTGACAGTCGTTAGTCACATCAAGAGGGCGCCAGGTTCAAGAGAAAAAAGAAAGGAAGGAAGATTTGTGTTTAGCGGCCCTTTGACAGGTTGTCATTCCAGACGGAATTTTTGGGCAAGAATTTTTGCACTCTGGATAAAATCATTTGTATCTGCTTGTAGCTATGCCTTCTGACTGGATCAGTAAAATCAGTAATGTTTCTAGTCCATTGTGCAAGTTCACATGTAAATTTATCGGGTCATCAGTCCGTAGCTTACAAACTACTTAAAACCAAGGTAAACTAACCTAAGGACAAAACACACATACCCATGCCCCAGGAAGTCTCGAACCTCCGACGGCGAGCAACCGCGCGCTCCGCAGCAAGGCGCCTTAGAACGTTCGGCCTTTCCACAGCGGCAGCAAACAAGTCCAGTAAATTTGAGTCCCCATATCATAGTTTCTATTGCTAAACAGGTGTTTGCAGGAAGTTATCCACGTGGCGTCCATTGATGATAATGTTTCCCTCTGCCCTTCGGTTTAAGGAATGATACACCCTTTCAAGTATTTCCCGGTTGTAAAGACCCTAGTCTATTTTTAGAGAATGTAAAAAGGGATCACATGGTGTTGCTACATCTCGATAGATTACGGCAACGAAAGTAAAAGATACTATTGTACTTACGATGTTATTTACGAGGTGAAAAGCAACGGTCCTATAACACTCCCCTACGTCACGCCAGAAATCACTTTCACGTCTGAACACTGATAATGACACGCTATGTTCTGTTAGCTACAAACGCCTCAATCCACATAGTTGGTCCGACATCCCCTGTGGTGGCACTTGGTTTACCAGGCGAGGGTGCGGAACCTTATGGAACGCGTTGCGGAAGTCTAGAAACACAGCGTCTACCTGGGAGCCTCTATCTACTACCGTCTCAGGCGCCATCTCACGGAGTGCGCGGCCGCTCCCGTTGGTCGTTAGACTCCTGCCTCGCGCATGGACGAGTGTGTTGTCTTTGCGTAAGTTGCTTTAACCCTTTGTCACACACAGAAATCACGAGAAGAAAAATTGTTACGTTATTTGAATGTATAGGGCCATGTGAACAGAATTAAACGATTTTTTTTTTTTTTAATATAGTTTCTATTTTGTAAGTAACATTGCCCAAAAACTTCGCACTGTGGTACAGTATCAATGCTACAGTGTTGGTCTTATGACTGTAAAAGTTATTATTTTGGACTATTTCATGAGAAACGTATGAAAACAAGTCATTTTTGGTGCAAATTTCAGAACAATTCCATGATTTGCACATTTTACGGTGAAGTATCCTTGAAGACATAACTTGCAAATTCCTTTTGGCCCATAATCTGCCAAGTGATATTATATTGTCATATCTGTTACAGCGTACATCATTGACTGGTACAGAAGATGCTGTTTCCTTCTTCTTTTGCCCGTTTTGTAATGGTTTACGAGGCCTCCTCTTCCCAATAAATAAAATTGAATTTTCAGTCCCTCATATAAGAATCTCCAACAACGTTTCACAATAAATGAATTCAAGGTTTCTCTTACCATTTTATAAACAGTTTTCCACGTACCACGAAAAATATTGTCATAAAATAGAAATAAACATGTTATGCTTGGAGTGTCCGCTAAAGATTCAAAATGTTCAAATGTTTGTCAAGCTTATGGGACTTAACTACGGGGTCATCAGTCCCGAAACCTACAAACTACTTATGAACTACTTACGAACTAGGACGGCACAAATATCCATGCCCGAGGGGGGATTCGAACCCCCGACCGTAGTGGCCGTGCAGACCGTGACTGAAGCGCCTCAGTCCCCTCGGTCACCGCGGCCGGCCCGCTAAAGATTCAGCTTATTACTAATTTTTTTTTGCAAAAGACAACGAAACACCACTTTATTGGAGAACTTAAATGTTAGTTTCAAGCACTGTTGACCATCCAAGGATGAAACTTGAAACATGTTACAGAAAACCACGCGCAATTTTGATGTTGCTTGAGAGCAACATTGCCAAATAAAGGATTAAGCAGTCTCTAAGTCTAGGGACTTTTTCGAGTGAAAAACGACACAAATCTTCATATGGGCTCTAGTCTCTATAAAAGTAATAGAAAAAGATGAGCTGGAGATATAGGAGATGTACAGAGAGACTAAGGAAAAGAAGACAGGCTAACGGAAGACTGTAATTAATAAATAATAATTGGGCTATGCTGGGTTTTGCGCTACAGTGAATAACTTTAATATTCGGACACTAAGATAGCTTTAGTTTGCTGCGTTATAACTATATTCTGAACAAACGTATAATATAACCAAATATTATATGAAGGTACATGTCTTGTAAATAACAGTATGAACGTTGTTTACATAACGTAAAACAGTTGTTAAAGAATCCGGTTAAAATAAATCACTCTTCGATGGTCACGTTACTTTAATATCCGGACAGATGGCAGTGTCGCACTTGTCACCGTTCACGCCGGGGTGAGTAGGCCTGCTTCTAGTCAGGAGGCAGGTGCGTGTTTACAAGCGTGGTCCACTGTCCAGACGCAAAGCTAACACCAACTTTGAGATACGACAACTTGTGATTTTTCACAATGCGAGAGGAAAATCATATCGACAAACTGCTGCCATGCTCAACGTGAGTAAGAGTACTGTGCCAGATATTGTCAGGCGTTTCAAAAACGAGGACTCCATACCACAAATGGGCCAGCCACAGAAGATGGATGCTCGTGTCAAGAGGAAGCTACTAATACAAATAATAAAGAAGGATCTTAAACTCAGTGCACCGAGATTAGCACGTGAGCTTCTAAAACAGACTGGCAAGAAGGTACATCCTCAAACGATTCGCAGAGCACAGAAAGAAAGTGGATACAATGGAAGAGTGGCTAGGAAGAAACCGTATGTGAATCAATAGAATCGACAGAAAAGAATGGACTTTGCTAGGGAGTTTATTACGAAGGATGCAGTTTGGTGGAATTACGGTTTTTTTTCCTCTCGACGAAAGTAAATTTAACGTTTGTGGGTCGGATGGACGAAGCATGGTGAGTTGGAAGAAGAATGAGGAATTTACAGTCACAAATATTAAACCAACTGCAAAGCATGGAGGTGGCAGCGTCCTTGTCTAGGGCTGTATATCGACATTTGGACCGGGAGAATTGGTGTTCATCGACAATACTATAGACAAATATGTCTATTTGAACATATTAAAGAACAATTTTGCGAAAAAGTACTGAAATCATGGGGGATATCAAACACCTTCAAATTTTATCAGGACATTGACCCGAAACATAAGGGTCGCATTGTGCAGGAATATTTGTTGTACAACTGCACCAAAGTCCTAAACCACCACTTCAGTCACCAGATCTCAACCCGATTGAGAATGTGTGGGGAGAACTGAAGCGACGTATTAGAAGTACACCAATACCTTCCAAAGAAAGTCTGAAGCGTCGACTAGAAGAAGAATGGGACGGTCTACGTGAGGACTATTTAAAAAATGTCATTAGCAGTATGCCGCAGCGTTTGAAAGCAGTGATAAAACAGAATGGCTACCCAACAAGATATTGAAACATTTACTTTCCATAAAATTTTGTCTTGAAATACTTAGTTCTGCAGTGTCCGAATATTAAAGTAACGTGAATATAGGACCGAGTTGTATTTAAATTGTATTATTAAGGAAGTTATGTGAGTTATCTTAATAAAATTTATATTATTACTTACAAGACACATCAAGTAATCTAATAATTCGTTATATGTTTTGTTTGTTTTGTTATAAATAAAGTTATGTTTCAAGATTGAAATATCACAGTGTCCGAATATTGAAGTTATTCACTGTAGTTAATTTACATATACGATATGCCTCACTCCAAATAATAAATAACAACAGAGTGAACGTACGGGCGGTCGGCAGCAGACGAAGCGCCGTGGCCAGCAGCAGTGGTGGGTCAGGTGTGCCGAAGGCCGTTCACCTGCGCAGCGCTCCAACAGCACCAGCAGGTTGCGACACCGCTCTTCCGGCCGCGGGCCGCAGCCACAGCCATAGCCCAAACAAACCGTGCGCGCTGAGTCACGCCTCTGCTGCGTAGGGGACCGTCACACCGGCGTCAACATTAAGGCAGTACATTATTCATTGTATTGGTGTGGTGTCTGTTCTTTCGGACGTCCGAAAGAACAGACACCACACCAAATACGTATTAAAACGCGACTACGGCGTTAGCTTCAGTTATTTCACCGCAGATGCGGTCATACGTCCGACCTCTCACGGGAATCCGTAATGGCGAGTGTAAGAGGGCATGGACGATAGGGGCGCTACAGCCATAGCGTGCGACGTGTGGGGAATTTGAGACGGACGGGAGGCGAGCACGCGTTGCGACCCCTGGCCCCAAGAAGGAGACCTGGGTTCGATTCCCAGTCCGGCTCACATTTTCACTTCTCACCATTGCTTAATATCAATGCCCGAATGCGGCCACTGTCAATCCTTTCTTTCCTATCCTTCTTCCTTCCCTTCCTTTATCATTTGCAAACAGTACATTATGTTAGTGCTTGTTCCATAGACCATGAATACGACATTGCGTAGTGATGTGGAACGTGTCATTTTAATTAGAGGTACCCTTAAATAAGATTTGAAATTACACACACACACACAAACACACACACATATATGTTATCTAAAAATTCATCTACTGAGTCGAGGAGTTGCCATTCAAAAAGTCTTCAATTTTTGTATGTATTTTCACTGTAGTATTTTTGAAAGAAAACGCCTTTTGCTACTGCAAATGACGGGTTTTTATTTTTATAATTCACCCATACATGTTTCGCCTTTCTCTCAAGGCATCATCAGTGAGTGTCCTGAAATATTTACATATTTCTGTTTACACATATAGGTTAGGACTTTACATATTTCAAAACATTTAGTTTCTGATTGAAAACAGTTAGTTGTTTGCTATAAAATGGTATATTTACAGCACTTGCTACTCCATATCTGACTCTTTCCGGCAACCGGGTCGAAAAGTTCCACAACTTTCCGAAAAACTTCGCATTTCCATAGAGAGAGAGAGAGAGAGAGAGAGAGAGAGAGAGAGAGAGAGAGAGAGAGAGAGAGAGAGAGAGAGAGAGAGGGGGGGGTTTGTAATAGGGGGGATTGTGTTCTAATGTTTGTATAGTTTATGGGACTTAACTATGGGGTCATCAGTCCCTAAACTTACAAACTACTTATGAACTAGGGCGACACAAATATCTATGCCCGAAGGGGGATTCGAACCCCCCGACCGTAGTGGCCGTGCAGACCATGACTGGAGCGCTTCAGTCCCCTCGACCACCGCGCCCGGCGGGGGGGGGGGGGGGGATTGTGGGTTTGTGATTATGTGTTGGGATTTGTCTGTCATATGGTCAATCAGTGAAACCAGCGATTGATTCGTCAAGTTTATTTGGTCATTTAGTAGCAACTTTTTCTCAGATTTTGTTTTATATACATGATAATTTTCTAATTTCTAAACTAAATACACAAAACACATACGCGTTATTATTAAAACAGACGTAAATTGGAAATAGAAAATGTAGTGGGGAAGGCGAACGACTCTTTTATTAGTAGAACACTTCAAATGTTTGTACAACTTATGGGACTTAACTACGGGGTCATCAGTCCCTAAGCTTACAAACTACTTATGAACTAGCTAAGACTACAGACGGCACAAATATCCATGACCGAGGGGGGATTCGAACCCCCGACCGTAGTGGCCGTGCTGACCGTGACTGGAGCGCCTCAGTCACCTCGGCCACCGCGGCCGGCTAGAACACTTACAAGATGAAACAGAACTCCTTAAGAGACTGCCTACACAACGCTTGTCTGTCCTCCTTCGAATATTGCTCCGCAATGTGGGAGCCTTACCAGACGGGATATTGAAAGCGCACGAAGGGCAGCTAGTTTTATATTATGGCAATATAAGGCTGATAGAGAGTAGTTAAATACGAGCTGGAGTGTGCTTTCTTCGTTGCGATAAGATGTACTTGAGAAATTTCCATCAGAAACTTTCTCCTCCAAATGCGTAAACATATTGTCGACTCACACCTACACATGAAGTGGTCATCATATTAAAAAGAGAGAAATAAGAGCTTGAACGGAGAGATTCAGGCTTTCTTTTTTCTAAATCGATATTCGAAGCTGAAACGCTAGATAAATATTATGAAAGTGGTTCCATGAACCCTCTGCGTTACACTTCAGTGCGATTTGCCAGTAAACACGTAGATATACTTCATCAAACGTCAACAAAATATCTCTTTTTCTTAGCCCAGCACAGAATGATGAAAGTAAAACTTCAAGATATTATCCATTATAAAATATGCCGAAATATACACTGATTGCCATTCAAATTACCGCATGAAGGTGACATAAAAGTGGTACGTTCTAAATAGATAGATATGTAAAATGGCAGATTAAAATTGTGAGCCAAACCAGGATTCGAACGCGGGACCTTTACCTTTCTTCGGAAAACTACTGTACCAAACTGAGAACAGTGGTATGTCATACAGCCCGTCCTCACAGCTTCACGGGAGTAGTCGAGCGGTCTGGAGCGCCACGTTATGGATCGCGAGGACTCCCGCGTCGGAGGTTCGAATCCTCCCTCCGGCATGGATGTGTGTGCTGTCCTTAGGTTAGTTTAAGTAGTTTGTAAGACTAGGGACTGATGACCAACGTAGTTTGGTCCCATAGTATTACAAACATTTGAACATATTTGAACCCTCACAACTTGCGCCAGTACTTAGCCCCCTACCTTCTGTTCCAGTGTAGTCGCAGAACCCATGCATGAGCGATGCTATTTACATTACATACACAAGGAAATATAACAGCGTCTATTTCAGCTATAAAAATCGTTTTTGAATGTCGCTTCTTTGTGTAATGTTCGTAGAATGATCCAGGGAAGGAAGAAAATTATTTATGGACACGTGTCGGGATACGATAGCTTTAGAATCGTTTTCTATCACGCTGCACTTCATCGTTCGGTGATGCAATTTCTCTGCCATCGGACAACTATCATGCGATTATGGTATCTGTGGGATGAGGAGTCACAACCAACGCCATGCGGGATTGCAAGGGTCCGAGCAACGCTCTAAAGCAGTGGTTCCCAAAGTGTGGGTCGCGGACCATCCAGGTGGGTCATCGCACGACTTTTGGAATATGCAAGTAAAAAATCTTAAGGTAAAGGTAAAGCAGTCAACAATCCAAAGATTGGTTTGAACACCAAAGTGCTTTAATAGGCGTGATCCTGTTTGTAGGTGGTATGCCGTTGTCTTCCTCCGACCTTCGAACTTACCCAGCTAGTTATAGGGGGTGCCACAGTTTGTGGGTTCCGAACCACGGTGCTGCTCCCCAGCAGGGGTTCGAATCCTCCCTCAGCATGGACGTGTTGTCTTTAGTATAAGGTAGTTTATAAGTTGTTTGTAAGTTTAGTAACTGATGACCCCGCAGTTAAGTCCCGTAAGCTTAACAAACATTTGAATTTATTTTTTATTTTCAATTTTTGTGTCAGCTATCGCACCGTGGGAGCGATCGAAATCTCATTAGTAGTTTATATGTGAAGGGCTGTGGAAGAGATCCACCTACTTAAATTTCTGCCGTTCTGTGAGAACACAGTGATTGAATGCGCCAGCAGGTACGCCAATCTGGATTTGGGACAAGTGTCAGACGAGTAATCTGAGTCTTTCTCTGACTGCCAGATAGTGCGCTGGTTGCTTGCAAGTTGTGTGCATCCCTGTTTATGGTGGCGAGCTGTTTTACGCTGTATTTCTGTTTACCTAACTATAGACGCTTGGATTACGTTTGGATCGTGTCGTAAAAGACAAGCTAATTACATGTTCGTTCCATTTCATATCACTCTGCAATGTTACGCCTACATATTTGAACGACGCGACAGCATCAAGAAGCTCACTACGAATGCAGTATTCGAACATTATAGGATTGTTTTTTTCCTACTCGTGCGCATCACCTTACATTTTTCTACATTGAGAGCTAGCTGCCATTCTTCGCACCAACTAGAAATTTTGCCTAAGTCATCCTGTATGCTATTACAGTCAGTTGACGACGACACCCTCCCATACACCACAGCATCATCAGCAAACAGCCGCAAATTACAACTTACTCTGTCCATCAGATCATTTATATAGATAGAAAATATTCGAACTGAGAATATGCTCTAAAATTCTAAGTGAAACTGATGTCAACGATATTGGCCTGTAATTGTGTGGGTCAGTTCTCTTTCTTATAAACGGGAGTCAACTGCGTTTTTTTCCAATCACTAGGAACTTTGCACTGAATTAAAGATTCGCGATAAATGCAAGCTAAGTAGGGGGCCAATGCCGCAGAATAGTCTTTGTAAAACCGAACTGGTATTCCATCCGGACCAGCAGACTTTTTCGTATTTAGCTCTCTCAGCTGCTTCTCTACACCGGAAATACCTATTGCTATGTCCCCCATTTCGGAATTAGTACGTTGATCAAATGATGGTACATTTGTGCGGTCCTCCTGCGTGAAAGATTTCTTAAAGGTTAAATTTAGAACTTCAGCTTTCCTTTTGCTTTCTTCTATTACTGCCCCGGAATGATCAACGAGTGACTGGACAGTGGGCTTTGACCCGCTTATCGATTTTACATAGGACCAGAATTTTTTTCGGGTTCTCGGAAAGATCTTTAGCTCAGGTATGGCTGTGATAATTATTGTATGCTTCGCGCATCGATCTTTTTATAGACGCACGAATCTCTACTAGCTTTTGCCTGTCATCATTTGCGTGTTCTGTTTTGAATCGAGAGTGCAACAGCGTTTGCTTTCTCAGCAGCTTTCTAGCATTATTATTATACCACGGTGGATCTTTTCCATCCTTAATCGTCTTTACTGGCACATATTTCTGTAACCCTTTATTAACAATGCACTTAAATTTAGTACACAATTCCTCTACATCCATAGTCCCGGAATTAAACGATGCCCATTCATTTTCTAAGGGCTTATCGGCTCTTCGCAACAAAAACACGCTCCTAGCCTTCTTGATTGGTTTATCATCATCGACGCTATGACGATATCATGATCACTAATTCCTAATCGAACATTAGCTGGCCGCGGTGACCGAGATGACTGAGGCGCTCCAGTCACGGTCTGCACGGCCACTACGGTCGGGGGTTCGAATCCCCCCACGGGCATGGATATTTGTGACGTCCTAGTTTGTAAGTAGTTCATAAGTAGTTTGTAAGTTTAGGGACTGATGACCCCGTAGTTAAGTCCCATAAGCTTATCAAACATTTAAACATTTCGAACATTATGGGATTGTTTTTCCTACTCATGCGCATCACTTTACATTTCTGTACATTGAGAGCTAGCTGCCATTCTTCGCACCATCTAGAAATTTTGTAGCCGGCCGCGGTGGCCGAGGGGACTGAGGCGCTCCAGTGACGGTCTGCACGGCCACTACGGTCGGGGGTTCGAATCCCCCCACGGGCATGGATATTTGTGACGTCAAAAAATGTTCAAATGTTTGTTAAGCTTATGGGACTTAACTACGGGGTCATCAGTCCCTAAACTTACAAACTACTTATGAACTAGCTAAGACTAAGGACGGCACAAATATCCATGCCCGAGGGGGGATTCGAACCCCCGACCGTAGTGGCCGTGCAGACCGTGACTGGAGCCCCTCAGTCCCCTCGGCCACCGCGGCCGGCATTTGTGACGTCCTTAGTATTAAGTAGTTCATAGGTAGTTTATAAGTTTAGGGACTGATGGCCCCATAGTCGAGTCCCATAAGCTATACAAACATTTGATTTGAGAAATTTTGTCTAAGTCATGCTGTATGCTATTACAGTCAGTTAACGACGACACCACCCCATACAGCACAGCATCATCAGCAAACAGCCGCAAATTTAACTTACTCTGTAATGTGACTAGAGAAGCGGTGGCAGCTTCTGCGTGCTGTCCGTCTCTTGCAGAGAGACGGCAGCCTGATGAACAGCGGTGGGTTCAAGGTCTGGGCCGGAGATGCAAAAATGCGGAGGATGAGTGGGCGGTAGTGGCGTCGGTGCTCGGCCGGCTGTGGCGGCTTTTCTTCTGCCGGCCAGGGGGAGGGGGAGGGGGAGGGGGAGGGGGCGGCTATCAAAGCCAGGGCCTGACTCGGCAACCCCAAACACCGTGACCAGGCGCTTTCCAGCGCCGATGACTTTATAAATAAATGTCGCGTCTCTTCTTCTGGACACGTCCCAAAGAACAGCTGCCACTCCCATCTCGAATCTGTGAATCAAGGCACAAGGTAATCAAATGCACTGCGCGCTCAGTTACAACGTTGCAGAAAATTGACAAAACACGATGTTTCAGTAGGAATAAGAAATTGCAGTGAAAAGGCCACGTGACAAGTCTCCAAGTGTTATTGAGTACTCAGATACAGCTGTTAGTACGTAACGCAAACTGACTTACAAGGAGATCATACGGGTGTCGGATTTTAGATTTTTTTTTTTTTTATATTTATGAAACGTTAAGTTCAGAACACAAATAACAATCAGCCAAAGCCATTCGTCGCAACTCTCAAAAATTCTCGAGAAAATCGACTTTGAAGTTTTGCAAGTAAGCGTAAGTACCATTAATTAAATAAATTGCATCAACTGTTGGTGTAGCTCAGGTGGTAGCGTTGAGTCCTTACAACCCTTTGGTCGATGGTTCGAATCCTGTAGTGACAGGTTTTTCTTTTGTGTGTGTGTGTGTGTGTGTGTGTGTGTGTGTGTGTGTGTGTGTGTGTGTGTGTGTGTGTGTTCGAATACTTACACAATTTTAATATCTAATGGTAATTTTTAAGAAACGTGTACGTTTTTCTGTTTATTCGTAATTTTCTGCACTTTATAGAAGTTAGTTAATAATAATGGCTTCATTAAAAAATAAGTTACTTTTTTTTACAATATTAGTTGACGACGATATTCTTTGATTGTTCATTTTGTGAAGAAATACGACACTGCTTTTCGAAAGTCATCTCAATAGCTACTAATGGCTTTGCACGCAGCTAACCTACTCAACCATCGTTTTGCGTTACGTTTTAAACTCGTCTACATACACATAGACAGAAACTGACAACACGAGGAATTAGAGATCACAAAATGTGTTATATAACTGAATTCGAAAACAAAAATATATCGCTCGCACTGGTATTTAAACCACCGACTCTATAGTTGTGAGATCTGAACGCTACCACCTTTTTAAGTAGATCGATGGTTCCTGGTCGTTTGTTCGTGTTTGTTCTTAGTATTTGACTCAGCTTATTTCTTACAGAGAGCGTTGAGCCCTCTGACTGGGCGTGCTGAGCCACGGCACCCGGCTGCCTGAGCTACATAGACAGAAATTTGTTAACATCGAATATTGATTTAAGCCTAAGAAAGTCCTTTCTGAAGGCATTTGTGTGGAGTGTTGCCTTGTATTGGAGTGAAACATGGACGATAAACAGTGCGGACAGGAAGAGGATTGAGGCTTGTGAAATGTGGTGCTACAGAAGAATGCTGAAGATTAGGTGGGTGGATCGCGTAACTAATGAGGAGTTACTGAACAGAATTGGGGAGGAAAGGAATTTTTGGCATACCTTGACTAAAAGAAGGGATCGATATGTAGGACACATTCTTAGTCATCAAGGAATTGTGAATTTAGCGTTTTAGGGAAGTGTTTGGGGTAAAAACCGCAGAGGAAATGGATACAGTAAGTAGATTCAGACAGATGTAGGTTGCCGTTCTTATGAGGAGATGAAAAGGCTTGCTCAGGATGGGGTATTGTGGAGTGCTGCATCAGACCAGTCTCCGGACTGAAGACCACAACAACAAATATAAAGAAATTCTAAAATCCGATCCCCTTCTTAGAGCAAAGGCAAATGAGGACATTCAAGTTGATTTTCAATAATTCCTCTACCAACTTCAATAAACATTTGACTTCTCTTGATAAGTAGCACTTCTGAGGTCGTCTTTGCGTTCTTTTACGAGAGCTACACTGTTCATAATCCGATAAACCGCTCTTGTTTGCTTTTTCTTTCTAGAATTCGCCTTTCAACCATGTAGACAGCCAAGAACAAAAGGGATAAAGTACGAGAACCTGGGTGACCAAGAAACTTGCATATGTCTACCGATCCAGCATCCAGGGAATGTTAGGTTCAGATTTTTTAATTTTTTTTTATTCACGTGTTCCGGTGTATATTCTTGAAAGTAAAATTTTAAGGGTTTTTTTTTCTGAGGAAGACAGCATTAATGTATATCGAAATCTAGTATACCTATTAAACACCTAGTATTCAATTAGTTCCACTGAGCCGCGGCGGAATAGCCGAACGCACCTAGGCGCCACGTTAGGGTAGTGCGGCCGTTCCCCGTCGGAGGTATGCGTCCTCCCTCGGGCATGGGTGTATTTTTCGTCCTTACTTTCAAAAATGTTCAAATGTTTGTAATCCTATGGGTCCAACTAAGTTAAACTAACCTAAGGACAACACACACACATCCATGCCCGAGGGAGGATTCGAACCCCCGACGCGGGAGGCCGCGCGATCCGTAACGTGGCGCTCCAGATCACTCGGCTACTTCCGCGCCGTGTCCTTAGTTTAAGTTAGTTTGTAAGTCTAGGGACTGATAACCTAAGTCTTTGAGTCCCATAGCATTTCAAACATTTGAACATTTTGAGTCCCACTGATTAATTGAAACCTTTCTATAATACCGATCAGCAGTTGCTCAACCGAAACCATATTGAAAATCTATTAAAAAGCAATATTTGTTTGGGCTATTTCCAGTTACAGGCTGCAAAAATAAAATAGTAAAGGTACGGCGAAAAAAAGGGAAAATGCGCCTGACGATCTTCAGGAGAGTCAACCGGTTTGTGCCTTCTGTTCTTTCGGACAAAAAAGTTTACGTTTACGTCGTAAATGATATGTTGGATCAAATGAGTTGCCAAAATAGGGACACCTGATACATTATCAATCACAGCACCATCAACTGTGAATGAAAAACAGTGTCGTGACTAGACTGTAAATATTTTTGGCGTACACACTTTGTAAGCCGGCCGCGGTGGCCGAGAGGACTGAGGCGCTCCAGTCACGGTCTGCACGGCCATTACGGTCGAGGGTTCGAATCCCCCCTCGACCATGGATATTTGTGTCGTCCTTAGTATTAGCTAGTTCGTAAGTAGTTTGTAAGTTTAGGGACTGATGACCCCGTAGTTAAGTCCCATAAGCTATACAAATATTTTTGTACACACTTTGAAATAAAAACGAGGCGCCGCGGTGGATTAGCCGAGCGGTCTAAAGCGTTTCGCTGCGGAGCGCGCGGTCTCTCGCCGTGGAGGATGGAGTCCTACCTGGGGCATGGGTGTTTGTCTTGTCCTTAGGTTAGTTTAGCATAGTTTAAGTAGTTTGTAAGCTACGGACTGATGACCACGCAGTTTGGTCCGATGGATTTACAAACATTTGAATTTGAATTTGAAAAACGAGGCGGGAGGTTATCATTTCAAATCCACCACCTCGAACATTTTTTTCGTACGATGCGCGGTTCAGGTATATTTAGTTCTTTGAAGTTTAAACGAGTAACTTGTGTGTGATGAATCTCTTACAATGTGGTTACAATCGTTCCCGTCGGAGATTCGAATTCTCCCTCGGGTTTTGGTGCGAGTCTTGTCCTTAATGTAAGTTAAAGTAGTTTGTAAGTCCAGGTACTGATGGCCATCGCAGTTCGGTCCAATAGGTTTAGAAACATCTGACCATTTGAACCATGTGGTTAGGCAGCGGGCAGATGCTGAGAAGAATGCGGCCATGAGGTCAGAGTGGAGGTTCTCAATAGGTCACCGCCTCGTCTCCTTCGCCATTGTCTCAGCTAGCCAGATGCGATGCGATGCGTTGCTTTCATCTCGTTAGCCATATTTTTTACACAGAGATCTTTCCACGGAGGTCAACTGCACCTCTTATTGGCCGTCTACGTTTATTAAGCGGTGATTTGTCGCCCTATTGTTTGTAATTTTCTCTTCGTTTCTGGATTTTTCTGTGCCAATTGCTTCGTCTTTGTATACGGCAGGAATGCGAAGTCGTAAAAGCGGACTTAACGAACTGTCGATAACCAGATCGTTAAGGAAGGAGCTACAAACTCGTATTAGGTGAGAATGACAGATACGGATCGGTCGCCTTCTTTTCACGGAGACCGTACTGGTATTTGCCACAAGTGATTTAAGGAACTGTTAAAAAAAAGTCTGCTAAGTTTATCAGATCAGCTATGTAGTTATCAATCAACCTGTTCAATTTTACCTTTCTGATGATGGATAATATCTGAAACCGGTAAAGTTTTAAATACAGTACAATAAACAGCTGATGGTTGACTATGCATTTTTTTTAAAAGTTGGCTTCTATTAATTTGATTTGCAGCGTTATCGATTATTTATTTGAAAAAATGCGTGGGTTACAAACATCACGTCGACATCGCTAAAATAGCTTTATTGATGACGAGTTTCGGCGCATTGACGAGCGATCTCCAATACAAAAGTATTTTCGTCAGAGTATATCAGCCGTAACAAACTACACAACGTCATAATGTGAGCTGAATCGCTCTTACTAACACTGAAGTACCGTATCATGTGGCTTGAAGGCCCCGTAAAGGATGTTTTCTTAAGAGCGCGCCAAAATCTTACACGACTGGACAAAATGTTGCAATGTTTGTAAATCTGTGGAACTTAACTACTCTTGTTATCAATCCCTAGACTTACAAACTACTTAAAGGACAACACACACACACACACACACACACACACACACACACGGACGCTCCGACGGGGAGCAACCGCGAGTAGCGCAGCAAGGCACCTTTGTCCGCTACACAACTTGAGGTAGGGAACATGGAATCGGGGATGAAGGTTAGCCGGCCGCGGTGGCCGAGGGGACTGAGGCGCTCCAGTCACGGTCTGCACGGCCACTACGGTTGGGGGTTCGAATCCCCCCTCGGGCATGGATATTTGTGCCGTCTTTAGTATAAGGTAGTTGATAAGTAGTTTGTAAGTTTAGGGACTGATGACCCCGTAGTTAAGTCCCAAAAGCTTAACAAACATTTGAACATTTTTTTTGATGAAGGTTAAGGGGATAATATGATTACACTGAGTTTTATTTACATTACGTTAGTTATCTGAAAATACTATCAGTGACACAATGAACTACATCATACGAAATGTGCTGAAACCTACGGCCACAACCTCAATGCAATCACGACCTCGATAGACAAGATTCTGACGCACCCAGAAAAATATAACTTGTCTTTCCTAATATTCCACTAATTCTATATCTCGAGTAATGATTTACAGTAAGTACTGCACCATAGTTATTAAATATTTAGTAACAGAAAGAAAATCAGATTAAGGGAACATTTTTTGTACTCTACTGCGTGCAGTGACCGTAAACAAGAAACAAAAACACAACATCCTCCACTGTATAGGGATCTCAGTGAAATTTAAAATGCGTAGTCGGGCGTCAGAGAGAAGAGAGAGAAATAATAACATTTATCATTGTACACAATTGTCGTCATTATTTAACTGGAATTAGTTTTAACACCGAACACTGAGCTCGGAAGTCGGAGAGTTCTGTGACTTAAAATGCTTTGGTGAGGCGAGTGTCAACAGCCGTAATATATTTCATAAAATGCATTTTTAAAAACCATCAGCTGTTTATTCAAAACCTTATACGTCTACCAGTTTCGGTCATATACCATCTTCATGGATAAAAAGGTGTTAAAACAGAATGGTAAAATGCACCATTCTGTTTTAACACCTTTTTATCCATGAAGATGGTCTATGACCGAAACTGGTAGATGTATAAGGTTTTTAATAAACAGCTGATGGTTTTAAAAAAATGCATTTTATGAAGTTCTGTAATTTAAATTGTGCCACAAAGTTTAAAAATGCGAGAAAACGCGAAAGCAATATCTACTGAGATTCAACTAATTTTATCAGAACAACACTTTGCCTGCACTTTTACTGAACATTAATGAAATATAAAACAGTTAAATATAAAAAAAAAATTTAATCTCAAGATGGTTTCATGTCGTTGTTGCTACTCGCTACCTTGGCCTTAAAATATATTTAAATAAATTAAAGGAAAATGAAACTATACACAAAACTTGGGGTGGATTTCAACAACAAAAGGACAACACTAAAAATTAACTTTAAACACTAAATTTGGAAATACAAGTCATGGCATACAGTACAGACGCCAGCAAAGAACTATAATGATGATGATGATGATGATGATGATGATAATGACTATGATGAAGATAGGAGGAGGAGGATATGAGTGTGCTCAACAGCTAGGTTTTCAGTGCGGGATGTAATGAACCAGAGACGAGTGTCGGTAAAGTACTTTAAGACATCAATATAACACAGGAAGGAATGTAGAGTGAAAAAAATTGAGACGAAACACGCCTATTCCTGAGACAAGGAAAAGCACCCTGCGTCTTAATATCGTAGCTTTTACTGCGAAGGAGGAGTTAAAATGACATAGAAAATGACCACAACTGACTGATCGCAGGAATAAAAAGGATTATCCAACCACTGTGCAGCACTCTTAAACCTCCAGCCTTAATATTCTTAGACCGTTTGTCACACTCGCATCGTCATCATCGAAAATAGGGGGGAGAGGGGGGGGGGAGAGAGGGAATGTCCACCAATCGCCTCCGTCTTCTCTGGACGGTATAAAATACACTCAGTTTAAACGTGGCGTGAGTGATCTGTTCGCCACAGGCACCACAAAGTACTAACAGTCTCCCATTTCTCGTCTTTTTTAGACACTACCGTAGATAAAAGGTAAAGCAGTCAACAATTTGAAGATTGGTTTGAACACCACAGTGCTTTACTAGGCATGGTCCTTGTTTGGAGGTGGTATGCCGTTGCCTTCCTCCGACCTTCGAACTGACTTACCAAGCCAGTTATAGGGGGACCTACAGTTCAACGTGGGTTCCGAACCACGGTGCTACTCGGTATTTTTCAAATAAACAATACTGCCAGAGGTGAAAGAAATGGAAAGTGACAGATAAAAATCCTAGGACCTGGCGGGGATAGAACCCGCGTCCTTTGGATTTGTAGTCTGGTACTCTACCACTGTGCAACCGAGGCGAAAAAGAACTTGCAAAACCTTATATAGTATTGCTATGAGATTTTTTTTTCGTTTTGAAACCCTGTTCACCTTCTGAAATTTCTGTTAAAAGTCATGCTTCGTATAAAAAATATCGGTCTATCTGGGTCTTTCTACAGTTATTAGCATGAGTGACATTATACGTTCTGCGTGAATGTAGCTCACGTTATTCAGAAGATATGGTGTCATAAGGGTTGAGTTGCATGAAATAAAACTGAAATGATCGGGGCAGAATGCGACGCACAGATAGGGAAAAATTAGATGGACTTACAGAAAGAAGAATGAAAGAAACACACATCCAGGCAAAGCACTGTACTACGATTGGTAACACACGAAATTAATGTTGGAGTATGTACAGTTTGATGCATTGTCAGAACAACACAAACTGCTATTTGTTGAATCAGATAATTTTCGAAGCTCACTTTGGAGAGTTTAGAACACGTGTTGATGCCTTAGTGTACAGCGCGGCTGAAAATATGATTCCTCATAAATCAATTTATCGACAAGTGTAAATCATGCGTTTGTGTACGATCACTGGTCAGTTTGTGTTTCCAGAGAGGTGTAGACTGCGGTGTTAGGGCGAAAGGCCGTGGCTCTAGGTTCCTACTAGTTGGGAATGTGAGCCCTGACTTGGGGAAAGGAGTGCTGCCTTCAGGAGCGAGAGAAGGGAAATTGCTTTTCCTGAGTGAACGGCCGCACCGGGTCCCGCTAGCACGATCTCCTCTCTCTCTCTCTCTCTCTCTCTCTCTCTCTCTCTCTCTCTCTCTCTATCTCTATCTCCCTTTCTATGCCAGTTTCCGCTCCACTGGCTATAGGTGGGTCATCGGATACTAGACGCTAGCGAAAGGATACTGCCCTGCAATGGCATCTGCAAGAAACCGGATGGCTTGCATTCACAGGGAGCACTGAGACTTCTTAGCAGAAGAGCCAGATAAGTTTCTTCACACAGAACTAACTGCCAGCCGACCTCGTCCTCTTCCACCTCTAATAGTCCCGTTATGTCGAAACCTAATTTCATCTTTTGTCTTTAGTAGTCAGCTTGACAGGAATTGCACAGGCAGTATTTTAGCTGCCTGCTGCGGTGGCCGAGGGGGACTGAGGCGCTCCAGTCACGGTCTGCACGGCCACTACGGTCGGGGGTTCGAATCCCCCCTCGGGCATGGATATTTGTGCCGTCCTTAGTATAAGGTAGTTCGTAAGTCGTTTGTAAGTTTAGGGACTGATGACCCCGTAGTTACGAACCATAAGCTATACAAACATACAAAAGTATTTTAGCTGACTATATAAAGTGGAAGTTGTTAAAATTATGATTGTGTGATTTCTCGAAAGTTATTTTCTTTCTTTAAAAGAGTGAACATTATATCTCAGAATTCCCGCATACTCTTATCGACGCATTCACTTACTTTAGAGCTGAAGCAATTAATATGTCAGTTAATAATAATAATAATTTCGTGTGGCTCATTGGCCTGGTGAAAGTCTTTCAATTGGACTCCACTTCGGCGACTTGCGTGTCCCTAGCCTTCCCCAGTTATCCAACCGGGGAAAGGGGACCTACAGCTTAACGTGGAATCCGAACCACGTGTCGTTTCTGGCGACTCCTCACATTGTTGAGAGGTGAAGAATGGATTGAAGTGCAGACTGAAAAAATCCGAGGTCCGACCGGGTTTTGAACCCGCGACCCTTCGGTTTCCAGTCGAGCATTTTACCCCAAGACCACCGGGTCCGACAATATGTCAGTTGAAAGTAAAAGAAATGTTACTGTATTTGGAAACGTGGAAATTCCAAACTGGTGAATAGCATGGCAATAAATTAATTTATTGTAAGTTGAAATTTCCTGATGAATTCAAACTATGTGCCGGACCAGGATTCGAACCCGGGACCTTTGCCTTTGGCGGTCAAGTGCTCTACCGACTGAGCTATCCTGGTACGCTACACGGCTCGTTCTCACGGCTTTACTTCTGCTAAATCTGACCTCCTACCTTTCAAACTTCATAGAAGTTCTACTACGAATCTTGCATGACTACCACTCTTGTAAGAAGGGATATGTTGGAGACATGGATTAGCCACCACCTAAGGGATGTTTGCGGAATGATATTTTTGCAGCGCAGTGTGCGCTGGCCGCGCGGGTGTATCCGAGCGGTCTGAAGCGCCACGTTGCGGATCGAGCGGCCTCCCGCGTGGGAGGTTCGAATCCTCCCTCGGGCATGGCTGTTTGTGTTGTCTTTAGTATAAGCTAGTTTGTAAGTTTAGGGACTGATGACCCCGCAGTCAAGTCTCATAAGCTTTACAAACATTTCAACACATTTAGTGTGCGCTGATATGAATTCCGCCACGCGGGAGTAGCCGAGCGGTCTGGAGTGCCACGTTACGGATCGCGCGGCCTGGTTCCGATCCTCCCTCGGCAGTTTGATGAAGAAAAAAACAAGAGAAAAAATGTGTCGGGATTCGCGAAACTGTTAACACGGATGCAGGTTCTAAAAGGAGAAAGGTAACGATTTAAAGTAAGTGATCGGGATTTAATCATGGAAATGCGCGAAGCGAAAGTGATGGAGTCTGAATATCATGTTACGACGGAATATCGGGGAGCTGAAAACCTCAAAGAAAATGAAAAATTAAGAAAGGGCGGGACATTATTAAATGAAAACAAGGTGGAGACAAACATGTTCAAATGTTTGTAGAGCTTATGGGACTTAACTACTGGGTCATCAGTCCCTAAACTTACAAACTACTTAAGAACTAGCTACAACTAAGGACGGCACAAATATCCATGCCCGAGGGGGGATTCGAACCCCCGACCGTAGTGGCCGTGCAGACCGTGACTGAAGCGCCTCAGTCTCCTCGGCCACCGCGGCCGGCTCCAGGGAGCCAAAACAGTCTTGGACCAACCCGCCACTGCCCGCACCGGAACTAAGTTTATTGTGCGGTATCGCTCCCTGTATATCTAGTAGAGCCAACCAATGCCCTTGAACAGTGCAAGGAGTCCGTTTATCCCTTTACCAGTTCTTTATTAGACACAATTTCTTCGGGTCTGGTTGTCCCAAATATTCTGTGCCTTTTATTCTCCAATGCAATGCATTCGAAGATTAGATGTGATGCAGTTTCATCACCGTCATCACAGATCCTACATTTAGGGTCCTCTTCTGTTATTCCCATTGTACGTAGGTGTTTTTTGAAATTCCCATGGCCTGTCAGCAATCCAACCATGAGTCTAATCTCTCTCCTGTTGAGACCCAGGATTGCAGAGCCTTAGGTGGTGCCGAAATCTAGATCAAGGAATTTTATCAAATTTTGCAATTGGTTGGGTTGAACTTTGTCAAATATTTGTCATTAGGTTAGTTTACCTTAGTTAATGTAGTTTGTAAGCCACGGACTAATAGCCAGCCGGCCGCGGTGGCCGAGAGGACTGAGGCGCTCCAGTCACGGTCTGCACGGCCACTACGGTCGGGGCTTCGAATCCCCCCTCGGGCATGGATATTTGTGCCGTTCTTAGTATCAGCTAGTTCATAAGTAGTTTGTAAGCTTAGGGACTGATGACCCCGTAGTTACGTCCCATATGTCCTACAAACATTTGAACTAATAGCCAAGCAGTTGAGTCGAATAGAATTACTAACATTTGAACTTGAAACGACAAACGTACGCTCTATCAACTCCTCGTTGGGAGCTCAAAACGACGCACAATCACTGACAAGCTTCTCCTATACTCCGGAGGAGTACGCACGTCCTCCTTGACTGCAGCATGTAGCACGAAGTATATCGAAGTTTTGCCTGATTCTCATCCGATATATAACGTTTGGTACCGACCTGACTATCTGAGATCTGAAGATTTGGGAGAGTTACAGTTCAAAGGTGATAGAAATCAGGATTTCGTGGCTTGTTGCATCAAACGAGTTGGAAGACTGATGATGCACAGATCGAAAGAAGAAAGCACCAGCAGCATTCTATATCACATCTCAAACGTCTAGATTCTTTTCTACTGCAGACGTAAACAGAAACACGGACAGATAAGAATGTCGCCTTGTATATGTCTGAGACCGGTTGTTGCGCCACCAGGCCACAGGCTGTCTCAGGCACCTGTCGTGCTAGCGTAGGCGCGGAGCTGCGGAGTAGGCGCGCATTATGTTCCGCTGTGGCCTTGGGGAAGTGTGCCTCCCAGCTGGGCTTCTCTCCTACGTGCTGAGCGGACGCCAGCTTCCAGCTCCGATAGCGCGTGGCGTATCCACTGTAAAACCTCTAACCTGAGTTTCGTGTCTCGTCGCCGCCGGTTGTCCTAAGTGTCAGTGGCCAAGGGGACCGAGACCGACACAGGGAAATAGGATTCACGCGTACGGAGTCTGTGGTGACCAGCCAGTGGGACAGCAGAAACTAGAAACACTGAGCTAGATTCAAATGTTCAAATGTGTGTATAGCTTATGGGACTTAACTACGGGGTCATCAGTCCCTAAACTTACAAACTACTTATGTACTAACTAATACTAAGGACAGCACAAATATCCGTGCCCGAGGGGGGGGGGATTCGAACCCCCGACCGTAGTGGCTAAGCTATATTAGTACAAGATATATTTCGTAGAAATATTATAATATTTAAGAAATCAGAAAATAACAGCAATCAGTCACCTTTCGTATGTATTTATTACCACAACCGGTTTCGAACTGCCTGGCAGTTCGGTGAATATGCTTTAGATGTTGCTTATAACATTGTGGAACACGTTTGGCTGTGGTGAGATAGAAAATTATTATGTGTGAGATTTGTCATTGGCACTAAATTTCCATATTTGCAAGTTTAAATTGTATTCCAAGCAGCTACACAATCAGAAATGTGAACCAACTGTAAGTAGCTGTTTGGAATACAATTTAAACTTGCAAATATTGAAATTTGGTGCCAATGACAAAGCTCACACATAATAATTTTCTATCTCACCACAGCCAAACGTGTTCCACAATGTTATAAGCAACATCTAAAGCATGTACACCGCCTGATGATGAACTGCCAGGCAGTTCGAAACCGGCTGTGGTAATAAATACATACGAAAGGTGACTGGTTGCTGTTATTTTCTGATTTCTTTAATCAACACAGTCGCAGGTTCCGAACTTCCAGAATGGATACAAGTTTAATTATAATATTTAACTTTTACAAGTTTCATGACTGCAGACTAGTGTAATGCTGAGATATGGGTTTTGCTAGGTAGAGGCCTGCCTACTGATGAGTCTATTCTGGTGGCTGTCCTATTGCCAAATGGCCGATCCAGTTCAGTGGTGGCCACGAGCGGGATTGAAGCAGAGGGCGCTCGTGGCCGACGACTTAAGAACGCCGCGCCGTGCTTGCATGTCGGCGCGCGGCGAAAGTACGTGACGCGCACTTCATACTTGTGCGACACCACACTGAGGTATAAAAAGAATACCATACCTACAAACGAGGTGCATTAAAGTTTTAACATCTCCGATTTTTTCCCGTCAGGTCTGGCTAATGACAGAAACATTCGTAAAATCACACTGTCTGTAAGGAGTGCTATTGGTAGGATTGTTTAAAATGGAGACATTTAAACAAAGTACTCATATGCCATAGTCGCTATTTTATATTTTGTCGGCAAAATTATGTCGCCACTCTCAAGTACTTATGTATCAACTATATACTACACTGTACTACACTATATACTTATGTACAATGAATCATATTTCTAAATTTCCATTACTTCAAAAAATAAACTTAAATACTGACTGTGTATTGCCAAAATAATTACAAACTTTCATATTCCATGTGCTAAGGTTGTTACGTGATTCGTGAAGTAGAGAAGCTGGTCTGGACTGAACCATTATTAGCTTCTGTTCAAATAGTACATTTGTTTTGTTCTCTTGACTGGACATTTTTTGGTTCTCTTAACTGGTCAGTCATATTCAACCTTGTAAAATTGTTTCTCCAGTTTTTCTTTTTTCTTATTACAGATAAACTGGAGATACCATTTTACAAGGTTGAATATGACTGACCAGTTAAGAGAACCAAAAAATGTCCAGGCAAGAGAACAAAACAAATTGTGGTGTCGCACAAGTATGAAGTGCGCGCCACGTACTTTCGCCGCGCGCCGCCATGCACGCACGGCGCGGCGTTCTTACGACGTCAGCCACGAGCGCCCTCTGCTGCAACTCCGCTCGTGGTCACCACTGAACTGCACCGTTCACTTGGGAATCTGATAGGCACCAGTTAAGTCTTGGCTATCGGATAGGCACTAGGAATCATTAGTAGGCAGGCCTCTATCTAAACTATGTATCAACATTCTACTAGTCTGCTGCCCTCCACGTTAAGTATTATACCATCTCTATGAAATATATATCTTGTTTTAATTTAGCCTAGTGTTTCTAGTTTCTGCTGTCCACTGGCTGGTCACCTCCGTACCTGCACACGCGTGCATCCTATTTTCCTGTGTCGGTCTCTGTCTACTCGGCTACCGACACCCAGGAAACGAGACACAAAACAAATGTACTATTTGAACAAAAGCTAATAATGATTCAGTCCAGACCAGTTTCTCTACTTTAGGAATCATGTAACAACCTTAGCACATGAAATATGAAAGTTTTGTACTTATTTTGGCAATACAGTGTCAGTATTTAAGTTTATTTTTGTGAAGTAATGGAAATGTAGGAATTCATTAGCATTGTTCTAGTATTTTTTTTTTCAGTTTATACATAAGTACCTGAGAATGACGACATAGTTTTGCCGAAACTATTTGTACATAATAAAGAGAAAACATAAAAGTAAAATAGTGACTGTGGCAGACGAGTACATTATTTAAACTTCCCCATCTTAAATAAAAACATTCGTTTTCTACGTTTCTGTAGTGTGCCACCGAATGAAATTCATTGTCAAAATTAAATTTTCGTAAATTTGTGGGAGTTAACTACAGCGGTTATCAATCCCTAGGCTTACAAACTACTGAAACTAACCAAATGGCAACACATAGAAACTCAAGCCCGAGTGAGGAGAGGCCGACCGCAGAGGCCGAACGGTCTGCGGCGCGCCAGTCACAGTCTGCAAGGCCGCTACGGTCAAGTGTTCGAATCCCCCCTCAGGCATGGATGTTTGTGTCGTCTTTAGTATAAGGTAGTTCATAAGTAGGTTGTAAGTTTAAGGACTGATGACCCCGCAGTTAAGCCCGTTAAGCGTATCAAACATTTGTGCATTTTTTGAGGGAGGAGTCGAACCTCCGACAGGGAGCAACACACTCAAGATCCGGCGCCACTCAAAGAAGTGAACCCTCAGACATCTGAAGCACCAGGCGCCGCTGGACGACGGCACGAACGGGACTTTCTTTTCGTCGACTGTGACAATGGATCGGACATGGATGCCAGTTTCCAATCCTGAAACGAAGCGCCAGTAAACTTAATGGAAGCGATTTTCCAGTTGTCAAATCAGACTCCCAAACAAGCATGGAGTCATGGCGTAGCCGACCGCGGTGGCCGAGGGGACTGAGGCGCTCCAGTCATGGTCTGCACGGCCACTACGGTCGGGGGTTCGAATCCCCCCTCCGGCATGGATATTTGTGCCGTCCTAGTTCGTAAGTAGTTTGTAAGTTTAGGGACTGATGACCCCATAGTTAAGTCCCATAAGATTTACAAACATTTGAACATTTTTTGAAGAAAGTGTGTTCAAAGCGGGCGGTAAATAAACAGTTTCAGTTTTTCATATATTTAATCCAGTTTTCCCGGAGACAACAATCCCACATCGCGGTACTGTACGAGATTTAACAAATTTCAAAGTATGTGTTCCGTGGCAGATGTGCCGAGAAGTGGTCGGCCTAGCGTTTCATCTCAGGATAAACTACTCGATATTTCCGATAAAAAGTCAAAAAGTCCAAACAAGTCGGTAAGAAAACTCGCCCAGGAAATCTTTGTTAGTGTTGGAACGGCCTGCACAGCTTGTAATATATTTAGCCAGGAGGGTCCCGTGTGTTTGAATAACTGAAGTATACGATACCGTAACTGGTCGTGGAATTTTAACCAAATATTCCATATTTACAATATATAAGCATCTTATGGCGCTTCTGTCAAGTCTCATTATTATTTGCATTACTAGGGTTTTCTAACAAGCTAAATAAATTATTGAATGTCGAACAATAATGTAAAAATATATTAACACCGCAATAATTGTTGTTTACTTACGATCTTTTGTATTGATTAATTTTGATATAAAAAACTTATTATTACATCTGTCATAATTTTGTGTATTTTTACGTAAAGAAAGATTTACTTACGTTTCATGAACAAATTATTAAATGTGAAACTTTGTAACTTCCGTGTTCTAGAATGTTTTAGGAAAACTATAGTAGATATTAATACGCGCTAATTGGCGCGAACAGGAGGAGTTATGAGTTAGTCTTAAAGTAGTAATCAGTCAGTATATGTGTAGGCATGCAGTCTTACTTTTGTATTACTTTTGTGCTTAATCAGGAATGGATAAATAAATACACGTAAAAAATGAAACGTGTCATATTCAAAGTTTCCAAGACGCCTTAAGAACCCGACGTCTTATTATTTTGTGACGTATTATTGGCAGGCGAGCAACGAGCTCTACGAGCATTCTACTACTGAACATATATATAACAGGTGATGTATTAAAAATGTGCCTTTAATGTATGTCAAGTAAAAAAAAAAGAAATGCGCCACAAGCTGTAATGAAAAAAAGTTAAAACTTTTCCCATGGAAAGTGACAGTCGTGCAAGAATTCGAAAATGCAGATCGTGGCAAGAGACTATATTATTGTTATTGGTCCAAAATGTCGTTCAACAAAATAGAATGGATAGCCTTAATGAAATGTTTTTTATGGTGAGGCGTTGTTACATATCCGGGTACATGAACTCGCCAAATTCGCGTATGTGGAGTACCGCAAATCAGTTGTGTATTCATGACGAAACACTTTGTGAAAACAGAAGTTTGGATTGCAATTTCTAGACGTCGGATTGTGGGCCCGTTTTCCAACGAAACAATAAACGCACAATAATACTGCAGTGATATTCTGTACGCATTCACAGGAGAATTGGATTTAAGTGAAATACTTTACTGTTATTTTCAACAAGCGCATGCAGCTCGCGTTTGTGTCACTGCCCGCTGATGTTTCTGATGCTCGCATAATTTCACAATGACTGTGGCCTCCACGATCGCCTAACCTTAGGGCGCACTACGTCGAGTTCTATAGCGCTCGGACGAAGACTGAGACGAGGGTGAAACGAGATAAAAGACGATAAGATACACGATGTCATCAAAAATCCGTTATATTACAGTTGCGAAGAGGACTAGGTAGTAGAACGACAGTAGAGAAGGGCACGGCTGGCTGACCACACAAATAAAGAGGAAGTCAGCCAGCCACTCTGCATCAAACTAAAATCTCCAACCTAAAAGCTTAGACGCTTCACAAAATCGTAAAACTTTTTTCACACTAGCCTCGTCATCAGCTGAAACGAAGGGCAGATCGCCACTAACATTGCCTTCTGCCCTCGCAGCACGATATAAGTTGCACTCAGTTAAAAGGTGGCGTACAATAAGTTGCACGCCACAGGCATCACGAAAAGGATTATCTTGACGAAGTAAAAAGCTGTGTGTTAATGGGCAGTGCCCGATTCGGAGCAGCGTCAGGGTCACTTCATGTCGTCTCAGTGACTGGCAGGTGGTTTTTTTTTTCAGACAGTAATTACTCATCTTTTATTCTTTCTTTTAATTATACAATAACCCAATACCTATACATAAATGGGTCTTCTTATGCTACTACATTTTTTGTGCTTTTTATGCTACTTCTAATGTTTGTACTGAGCTACATGATATGTTTTATTTTTGCAGTTGTGTCTGCCGTATGTGCTGTGTCATGCAGGATGCGTTGACATGTTGTGTTTCATGTGGAAGTCGCTACTGCTACGTTTAGTGTCTTATTTTGTGCCCCCCCCCCCCCCCCCGCAGTGCTCACAGGTGTGCCAGTAATGTACAAACCTACTGGTTGGCCTGTGTCCCCCGAACTAATTCCGGAGGGCATGCCCCTGGCACTGGGCTGGCGTTTTGCACTGCAGTCCTTGTGTTGTTTTCGTGTTTTCTCTTAAGCCTAACCTAATCTAACTTATATCTAGCGTCGCAATCGGTGATTTGGCTGCACTCAGTCCTCCTGATCCAGGGCACGGTGGAGTACCCCGGCGGCACGGCCTGGTGCAGCAGTCATGCCTGGAAAAATGTCTCATAATCGGTTTATAAATTCATGTCTGCCGTAGTTTGAGATTTTGTCGGTTAATTAATTGAGAATTTGAAAATGTGCTTCATGTCTGATGAGTTGGTATGTGTCTGAGTTAGGTAGTTGTAGTCTGAGATGAGAGACAATATGATCGTATGTAGGACACTCGAAAGTGACGTGTTCTGGAGTTCCTTCCGGAGCTCCACAGCCACACTCTGGAGTCGCCTGCTCCCTGAACCGACATAGATACGTCGGGTACGGGCCATGGCCGCTGAGAAAGTGAATCAATCCTCTGCTTGGCTGGAAGTATCCCATTTTAAGTCTTTCTGGCAGGTGGTTTGCCACGATCGGACCGTCGGTTTCACAGACCGCAGTTTATTACCTGTTACTGTGTCCACGTTCTTCCCACAGCTGAGAGAACTTCTGCCGGACCACAGAGAGGACGTCCTGCAGAGGAATGGCAGACTGTATTACGTTATGGCGACTCAGGCCGCCTTTTCAGCCCTATCAGCAAGCTCATTTTCCCGAATTCCCTCATGTTCAGACACCCAGCAGAATGACAACTGCTTGCCCCGGTCCTGTATGAGCTGTGGAATCTTCTCATCCGGGTACAGGCTGTGCAACGATTGCAGTTGCTCTAACTGAATCTGAGCAGAGAAGAAACCGTGAGCCCCGAACAGGCCGCATTTCCTGCATTGACGTTAGAAGCGCACGAAGCTTTGCTGTGAAGATCGAAAAGGCTGGTGGGAGGCGAATTCTGGTAACATGGTCAGGGAACAGTATGGAACAGCCGAGGGAATGCCCCAGCTTTGAAGCATCGTAAAATCGTGATACCTGTAGTAAAATGTAAACTTTCACGGCCGGAATGGTCAAAATTACTAAAAATTTCCGGGCTATTATGCCGTGGTCTACTGGATTTATTATGGAAACCCAACGTTTCGTCCCTGTCTGCGGAGGACATTTTCAAGGGGGATCGTGGCACTTTTGAATGTCCGATGCACACCCTGGCTCGCTACTGACTGAGGCCAAACTCCGTTCACGAGAGCTAACGCGCAGAGGTGTGACGTCAGATGTTTTTAACATGCGCGCGCAATTCGTCGTTGCCGATTGCCACCGTCCGTTAATATCGTCACATGGTGGTTACATTTCTTCTTCTAAACCGGAATCCAGATTTCATTTAGTTTCACGCCCTCCTCCATCCTATTGAAATTATTGGGGTGTTTTACAATTTCTATAGCCTCCTATTTCTATACCCTCAATAGGATGGAGGAGGGCGTGAAACTAAATGAAATCTGGATTCCGGTTTAGAAGAAGAAATGTAACAATTTTCCACCTTGGGACGATATTAACGGACGGAGGCAATCGAAAACGACGAATTGCGCGCGCATGGCAAAAACACCTGACGTCACACCTCTGCGCGTTAGCCCTCGTAAACGGGGTTTGGCTTCAGTCATTAGCGAGCCAGGGTGTGCATCGGACATTCAAAAGTGCCACGATCCCCCTTGAGAATGCCCTCTGCAGTCGGGAACGTAACGTTGGGTTTCCATGATAAATCCAGTAGACCACGGCATAATATCCCGGAAATTTTTAGTAATTTTGATCGTGATGCCTGTCAAAAATTAATTTTAAAAAAATAAAAAAAAATCAGAGCGATATGTAAAATGAGTGCAACCTTTCTTAAAATTTTCCAAATCTAAAATAATGCTGGGGTTTCGGAGGAGCCAAGGAAGAAATCTACTCCAACCCTCTTGTAATACATTAAAATCAGGTTTATTCATCTGTGAGAGACAGTCCTTCATGCGAATACCAAAAGGTCTTGCAGCGCTCTGCCAAGTACGAAACAACCCTGCCATAGGGTGCCGAGCTACACTATAGTACACAAACACACACACACACACACACACACACACACACACACACACACACACTCACTCACACTCGAAGGAGGACTCATTCCTCCGACGGGGAACGGCCGCGCAGTTCGTGGCAAGACGCCTTGACCGCATGGCCATTCCCGCGCGGCTAGTACAGTTATGAAGAAACCTGCCACCCTACAAGACTCGTTTCAGTTGTGATGTCAATGAGTTCGGAGGAAGGAATATTAGTGTTTAACGCCCCGTCGACAGCGTGGTCATTAGAGCCGGAGCTTATGCTAGGGTTGTTTGGGTACGGATGGTGAAGGAAATCGGCCTTGCTCTTTGAAAGGAACCATTCTGATATTTGCCCATATCTGGATGTCCGGAGGTGGAGTTGAACCACCGCCCTCCCGAAGTGCAGTGTGTTATCCTGCGCCACCTCGCTCGGTCAATGGGGTCGGTTCCCAGCACTATGCACAGTGCTTCCACCGATGTAGTGCCGAGAAAAACAAGAAAATCGCACTGACGTGTCCTACGGACCACTTTAGATTTGTAGTTTTATAAGTTTTTGCAAACATTTTGGACCAAAATAATAATCTAAATAATAAAAAATTAATTAATAAAAGTGAAATCCTTTTAAGAAGAAAAAAGAAAAATAGGTAGTGGCGGATTCCAAACCACTGACCTTCAGATTCACAGTCCAACGGATTGCCCACTACGCTACGGCTAACAATTAGCATTCTTTACTCTCATACTATTGATGGCCATTGTTAACTGATGCTAATATGGCATTTGTAGACACTAGATTATCATTTATCGTACGAAGAACGACGTGTTTTTGTCAATTCTTCAGTGCGCCATTGCTTTCAAATAATATCGTGTAAGTTACAATAAGAAAATCGTCAAATACACAACGCAAGTTGGTGTATGCCAGAGAGAGTTCTGGGCGAGGAATGTCACATGACATCTGCTAACGGCTGGTTTTCGTTCATTCAATGGAGGGTGTTATTTTTGCGAATATCTCTCAAACGATACGAGACATTAAAAGAAAAAAAAAACCAAAAGGGAAGAAAGTTGTAAAGAATTTTCTCCTCTACAAATTCATTTATTCAATTTTCGCGTCAGATGAACGGTTTATTTGCAATTAAAATTACATTACAAACGGCTTTTTTTTTTGTATTACTAACGTATTTCTTCTCCGAAACATTTCAAAAAACGTGGTTCTGGTCTCTGGTAGCCAACAATTATGTATATAAAATTTGGCGCCGATCGGTTGAACGGTTCGACCTAAAAAGTGGAAGCACGTTGCAGCCAGACAGACATGGTCAAATCACCGTTATTTTTGCAAATATCCCTGCAACGATGGAAGATATGAATCAAAAACATAATAGAGCGTAGTTGTAGAGAATTTTGTCCTCTACCAATTAGGTTATTCAGTTTTCGTGTCAGATGAACGGATCGTTCGCAATTACAATTCTATTACAAACGGCTTTTTTCGGTATTACTACCGTATTTTTTGTCCGAAAAATTTGGAAAAGGGAGGTTCTGGTCTCTCGTGACCTACAATTATGTCTGTAAAATTTGGTGCTGATCGGTTGAACGGTTCGTCTTGAAAACAGGGAACACGTTACTGGCCGCGGTGGAGTGGCCGAGCGGTCTACAGCGTCTCGCTGCGGAGCGCGCGGTTGCTCGCCGTGGAGGTTCGAGTCCTCCCTGGGGCATGGGTGTGTGTGTTGTGCTTAGGTTAATTTACCTAGGTTTAAGTAGTTTGTAAGCTACGGACTGATGACCACGCAGTTTGGTCCGATAGATTTACAAACATTTTACTGTTTTACACGTTACGGACAGACACACAGACATCCCAAAATCGCCGCTATTTTTGGAAATATCTCTGAAACGATACGACATATTGAAAAAACATAACAGAGCAAAGTTGTAGAGAATTATCTCCTCTACAAATTCGGTTATTCAATTTCCGTGTCAGATGAATGGTTAAGCCGTTATTTTCAATTAAATTTCGAGCTGTCAAAAGACGATCGCAAAGGCCCACTTTAGTGTTACTAAAGTAAAAGTAAAGCAGTCAACAATCCGAAGATTGGTTTGAACACCACATTGCTTTACTACGCATGGTCCTGTTTGGAGGTGGTATGCCGTTGCCTTCCTCCGATCCGACCTTCGAACTGACTTACCCAGCCAGTTATAGGGGGACCTACAGTTTAACGTGGGTTCCGAACCATGCTGCTACTCGGTATTTTTCACATGATCAATACTGCCAGAGGGGAAACAAGTGGAAAGTGACAGATGAAAATCATAGGACCTGGCGGGGATCGAACCCGCGACCTTTGGATTTGTAGTCTGGCACTCTACCACTGTGCAACCGAGGCGCACTTAGGGTTACTACCGTAAGCTAAAGTGGGCCAAAAAAGTTCCATTCGATTGTACATGGAGTTCCTTGACGTGTGGCGGGAGCAATTCATCTTCTTCGACGCAGCAGTCGATTCTGTGCTGAAACCCGATCGATGTGCGGCAGGTAATTGGGAGCGGCAGCGCGCGAGAGTGCCAGGCACTGATTGTGGCGGCGGCGTGGCCTCCAGTCCACTCCACTCCACCTTGCCAGATGGCCGCGTCTCCCACCAGCCAGAACCGTGTCACGCCGTCCAGCCGGCACGACGACCTCCGTGCCTCCGCCTGGCCTAGCCTCCGTGTCACCGCCTCCGCGGGACACGAGTGACGGAAAATAATGACAAACTGCTTGCCCTTTATTCACATCAAGTGTTAAGTGCCATCGACAAGGGATCTCAAATCGATTCCATATTTCTGGATTTCCGGAAGGCTTTCGATACTGTACCCCACAAGCGGCTTCTAATGAAATTGCGTGCTTATGGAATATCTCCCCAATTATGCGATTGGATTCACGATTTCCTATCAGAGAGGACACAGTTCGTTGTAATTGACGGTAAGTCATCGAGTAAAACAGAAGTGATATCTGGCGTTCCACAGGGAAACGTTATAGGTCCCCTACTCTTCCTCGTGTTTATAAACGATTTAGGAGACAATCTGAATAGCTCCCTTAGACTGTTCGCGGATGATGCTGTCGTTTATCGGTTAGTGAAGTCAACAGAGGATCAAAATCAACTGCAAAGGGATTTAGACAAAATTTCTACTTGGTGCGAAAATTGGCAGTTGACACTAAATAAAGAAAAGTGTGAAGTAATACACATGACCACTAAAAGAAATCCGCTGAGCTTCAATTACGCGATAAATCAGTGAAACCTTAAGGTCGTAAATTCTACCAAATACCTAGGAGTTACAATTACGAACAACTTTGACTGGAGAGAACACGTAGAAAATATTGTGGGGAAGGCGAACCAAAGGTTACGTTTCATTGGCAGAACGCTTAGAAGATGCACCAGCTCCACCAAAGAGACTGGCTACATCACACTTGTGCGTCCTCTCTTGGAGTACTGTTGCCCCTTGTGGGACCCTCACCAGGTAGGACTGACGGAAGATATTGAGAAGGTTCAGAGAAGGACAGCTCGTTTTGTTTTATCACGTTATGGGAGGGAAAGCGTCACAGAAATGTTGCACGAATTCGGGTGGAAATCATTACATGAAAGACGTTATTCATTGTGGCGTGATCTGTTTGCGAAGTTTCAATCACCGACTTTTAGTTGTGAATGTGAAAATATTTTGCTAGCACCCACCTACTTAGGGAGACATGACCATCCCAATAAAATAAGAGAAATCAGATCGAAAACGGAACGATTTAGGTGTTCTTTCTTCCCGCGCGCTATTAGAGAATGGAACGATAGAGAAAAGTTATGAAAGTGGTTAATGAACCCTCTGCCAGGCACTTAAATGTGATTTGCAGAGTATCTATGTAGATGTAAATGTAGATGTTCCTGTGGCCA
The DNA here is from genome assembly GCA_026315105.1 of Locusta migratoria. Classification (NCBI taxonomy): domain Eukaryota; kingdom Metazoa; phylum Arthropoda; class Insecta; order Orthoptera; family Acrididae; genus Locusta; species Locusta migratoria. Next base: position 146,559,404 of record CM048751.1, on the reverse strand, counting down.
CTGTAGTTGGGCTCAAGTAACTACCGTCCGTATGGAGTTCGGGAGGAAATATGAGGCTTGTCCAGAGGGGGAGGTTCCCACACTGACGGAAAAGGTTGTGAAAGGCGAGTGCGCATGCGCGAGAGTCGCTGGACGCGTCTGAAGGCCACCGCACACGGGCGATAAGTTGCTGGCGATTCCTGCTGAAACACTCCCACGTTTCACTCGACCTCAAACGAGGGAATTGCTACGCAATCAATTCAGCACTCCCTTATTAAGCCCGATTTACACGATCGACTTCGTGGTGAAAAATGACTACCCAAAGTGCGTACGCATTTCGAGCCTGCCGCGGTGGAGTAGCCGAGCGGTCTAAAGCGTCTTGCTGCGGAGCGCGCGGTTGCTCGCCGTGGAGGTTCGAGCCCTCCTATCCCTGGGACATGTGTGTGTGTGTTTGTCCGTAGGTTAGTTACAAATGTTCAAATGTTTGTATAGTCTATGGGACTTAACTACGGGGTCATCAGTCCCTAAACTTACAAACTACTTATGAACTACTTACGAACTAGGACGGCACAAATATCCATGCCCGAGGGGGGATTCGAACCCCCGACCGTAGTGGCCGTGCAGACCGTGACTGGAGCGCCTCAGTCCCCTCGGCCACCGCGGCCGGCGTAGGTTAGTTAACCTAGGTTTAAATAGTTTGTAAGCTACGGACTGATGACCACGCAGTTTGGTCCGATAGATTTACAGACATTTTTTTATTTCGTGCCTGCGTGTAAATCAGCAACGAACCCCATCGCGAGTGCGTCTATGACGTCAATGGTCTATAGATTGTGCCGAGTGGGAAGTTCTGAATTTCCGAGTGTGCTTTAGAATGCGCATGCGCAGAAGCAAGGAAACTGTAACGCTGACTGCTAACATCGGAAATTATTCTCGCCGCGGTGGAGTAGCCGAGCGGTCTAAAGCGTCTCTCTGCGGAGCGCGCGGTTGCTCGCCGTGGAGGTTGGAGTCCTCCCTGGGGCATGAGTGTTTATGTTTGTCCTTAGGTTAGTTTACCTAGGTTTAAGTAGTTTGTAAGCTACGGACTGATGACCACGCAGTTTGGTCCGATAGATATTTCTTTTTTAATTCTTGCCGAGATTATTCAAAAATGTTCAAATGATTGTAAATCTGGCGGACTCAACGATTCTGGTTATTAATCCCTAGATTTACTTAACTCACACTGGACTCGCAATCTGGAGGAAGGTAGTTCATCTCTGGCCATCCAGATTTAGGTTTTCCGTGATTTCCATAAATGACAGCAGGCAAATACCGGGACGTTTGCTTTCCTACCCTCTACTTAACGAAAAATCAGATCGTTAACTCCGTATCTAATGACCACGCCGTCGACGGGATGTTAAACCCTATGATTCCATCCTTTCTTCCTAACTATTAACATTACCTGACATCGCAGATTGTGAAGGGGATCTGGTAGATTAATAATCTTCAAAAGGACAAAGTCAAGTTCGCTATATAATTATTTATTTTATGACGACCAGTTTCAATGGGCTCTGTCAACATCATTTGGACATATAAAATTATACAATGTTGTCATTTACCGTTATTTAAAAGAAATGGAGGTTAAAGGAAGGAAGCTTGGAGTTTTAACGTCCCGTTGACAGCATGGTCATTAGAGACGGAACTTACGCTCGGAAGGTTTGGGTAAGGATGTAGAAGTAAATCGTCCGTGCCCTTTCAAAGGAACCATCCCGGTATTTGCCTGGAGTGATTTAGGAAAATCACGGAAAACCTAAATCTGGATGGCCGGAAGTGGATTTGAACCACCATTCTTCCGAATGCGAGTCCAGTGTGTTACCACTGCGCCACCTCGCTCGGAGGAGGTTAAAAAGTAATAATGTAAGATTACCACACTGTATATTTTTTATGGCCAGATGATAGTGCCATAACACATTGAAACCGGTCGTCGTAAATTAATTATTTTGCGAAATTGGCCCACATAATTAACTTAAACTAACCTAAGGAGACACACACACACACACACACACACACACACACACACACACACACACACACACACACACTCTCACACACACACACACACACACACACACACACACACACACCTAAGTCCGAGGGAGGACTCGAACCTAGGACAGAGAGCAACCGCGCGCTCCGCAGCAGGTCGCCTTAAACCTCTCTGCCACTTCACCGCGGCTCGAGTTCATTCACACTACAGAAGTCCTTTCACAGTTCTTAAACTATATTGTTGTTTGCTTTGTGCTCTTATTAAATAAATAAGGGTGTGTGTGTTCTACTAGCAAAAGTAGTGTGGACCTTCAGGTAGAGATGACTTTAGCAGTTTAGTCCCTTTGCTTTACAAAGATTTTAACATTTAACGAAAATTGTATTGCAATTTTTTTTCATAGAAGGTACCTGTCTCTCGGTAGAACAAGTTAATGGATTTTTTTAGGTTTTTCTGCTAATGTGCTGAAATAGAGGGAGGGGCAAGTAAGAGGACCGGGTGAGTAGATGCGATTGGAAATGAAAGTGTGCATTAACGGAAGACGAGAAGACCTACAGCCAGCCTAACCTTGGAGCAGCTTTATGCGGTCTTCACGCCTGACAGAGTTGTTAGCGGAGGTCACTGTGGTCGCGGGCCTGGCTTGCCATCCAGGTCAGCTGATTTGTCAATGTCCGACCTCTGTGTACGGAACCTTCAGGCCAAAGGTGTATCGCGAAAAGCCTCATGGTCTTTCAGCAGAACATTTAGGATGGCAACTTCGATCCGCTTTCAACAACTTGCTGACCAGGGTCCTAAAGTGACAAGAGGTAGTGCTCACGTCAACATCTGCTGTCGTCATGGTAGCACTGCGTTTCATGCGTTGTGTTTCTCTGTATCTTGGAAGTGTGTGCCTTGGCTATTTCTGTTTGTCACTCCCAGAACGTGTTCTGGTTCGAGATCCTACTACACATCAATACATCTTTAAAAAGTGTGTTTTTACGATAAATCAATAACAATTAACAAATTACTGACGACTCGGTGCTCAGGGCAGACGCTGCTGTCGCAGTACATTTTTGAAACAAAACTCACGCGTAGCAATTTTGGCAGTGCGTCTTACGTTTCAGGCTCAGTGACTAGTTCACTGATGAGCACCAGTCACGTGGTATATTTCTGACGATGCGTCCCACGGATAAAAGGTTTTAATATTTACGCGTGAGACCAAGCTCTGTGACATGGTGTCAAGCATATTCTGTAACCACTTGATGGTGTGGTTATAGGCAACGATACCCGCAGGACCGGGACCGGGATAAAAACTGGAACTGACGACAGCCGTAAGCGGAGTTTACCTTAAAAAAAAAAATTGTGTAATTCTCTATGATGCCCACAAAGTATCCCCCACCATATAGTTAATGCGTGTTGCGAAATATTAGTTCTTATTCTGAGGGTTAAATTAGGCAAGATGGGTGTAATAAGCACCACGATTTATTATCACTTGAATTTTTACGACCCGTCGATTAAGAACCCGATTTATGTTTTTTATTGATACTTCATATCATGCGCTGGTAAACATGTTTTTAAGACCAAAGCAACTCTCCCACAAATATTTATACTGTATACGCTACAAAAATGGTTATTCAAACATTAAACTAAGAGCGGGTAGGAAAACACGGGAAAAAAACTAGAATGGGTGTCGCAGACTTTCCGATGGAGGCATTTGCAACCTGTGATTTCAGTTCACTGTACCCATTCAAGCAACACTTTCTGGACTGTCAAAGGAAGTCGCAATATCGAGGAAGCCTCTAGCTGTAAATACCACGGTTCGAAAATTGGTGTTAGCAGTGACTTTATTATGCATTTTGCGATAAGAATATCCATCAATATTTTATCCAATTAAGAAACGAACAGCAGGACGGTACACTTTCCTGTTGCGCACCGAAGGATTTCACATCAGTGACCATACTGTGGGGTTATAAAGTGCCATTGTACCAGCTACCTGTAAAAAGGGTAAATAGAATACCCGTCTTTTGCTTTTTTAAATTTTAGTTTTAGTTTTGCTCGCCTAATTTCTAGTTTCAGATGTTTAAAACGGTTTTACAGCTGAAGGTCTTGCGTTGTACTTGAGCAGTACTCAAATCCCCCCTACCCCAAGTCCCTGAATTATTTCATTTCAAGCGCCACTGTGTGGGAAGCTATGCCATGGAAAATGAACTGACACTACAGTAACACAGCGGGAACTGCTGAGCATATGGAACACAAGGGAATAAGAAAGTTCTGAGACTGTCAGGCATATAGAGCATTAATAAGTTATATCGTGCGGCCATCTTTCGCAGCAAATATCTAATTATACGTTTTGGTAATGAAACCGCCGCTTTATTGCAGCAATCTCTTTATTGTTACGCGTTTCGCCCTCTCCTAGTTCAGAGCATCATCAGCAGATTGCATATCTAGAAATTACATTTTTGTTTACAGATGTTGCCTTAGACAACACATTCAAAGTGTATCTGAATCGGCAAGTAGCTCTTGGTTAAAGTGACTTTTAACGCTGTCAAATCCAGATATCGTGCTGAATTTGTGAAGAGTGGGAACAAATGACAGGAAAAGCGTGAGTGAAAGATCGTAGAGGACGAACTTCACATAAAGAAATGCTCTTAAACTATACATTCACAATTGTTTTTCATTATTCTGGTAGGCCCGATTCTAGCGTCATTTCTGTAAACGAGAAAACAGTTCGCACATTTAAATAAGATCTCCGTACAAGCAGATTTTTTTTCATCCGTTTGCAATGCAAATACAGGAGTACCGCTCTACTTCGACAATCTCGCCTTTGTGCATCATATGACCGTTGTAAATTTGTAAATAATTGCGACCCTGAAATGCTTAGCGCGGGAGGTGGAATATTCGGAAGAACGATGGTTCGAATCCACTTCGGCCATCCATATATAGGATTTCCGCTGTGGTTTTAACCGAGAAATTCGAGCTTCATCTCTGGTTGTAATGACCACACAGTCGACGGAGCGTTAATCTAATCCTCTTCCTACCTAAATAGTTCTGTCAACAGTGCCGAGCAACAATAGGATGAAATGTTGCCCACCAAGAGGCAGCAATTGTAACCGGCAATGGTTCCGGGTAACATGGTCTGGTGATATTATCGGGATATTCTGTCAGCAATGTGCAATTTATGGCTTGTATACAGCTACCTCAGCTACTAATGACCGTAGTACTGGAGCGAGGCCAACACCGCCTGGAGAAAGGACTTTCCGACGTAGCTGACTGTCTCCAACAGGAATGGGAGCTGGGAATCCTCGACGTTCTTTAAATGCCAACGGCGCCGCCTGTAGGCACTAGTGGAAGAGGCTATGTTTTTCTACCCAGTCCAGCAGTTGTGAACAACGAAATACATTCCTTTTACGCGGAGGTGCTTTCAGGAAATAGCTGTGAATTCTAAGTTGCCGTTTCCCGTCATTTCCAAGTACAAAAAAAAAAAAAAAACACCCTGATATAGGGCAGCATTAGGCCACATAAGTATATTTGCCATCATATAAAAAAAAATTGTTTCCTACTTACAAGGAGACCACAGGGGTATCGGATTTTAGAATTTCTTTATATTTATGGTACGTGATGTTCAGAACTTAAATAACACTCAGCCAAAGCCATTCGACGCAACTCTCTAAAATTCTCCAGAAAATCGACGTTTAAGTTTTGCAAATACACACAAGTACCAATGATTAAACCAATTGTAGCGTACTGCGGCGGACTATCCATGCGCATTGGGGCGACGTGCTGCGGTGTGCGCGGTCCTTCGCCGTCGGGGGTTCGAGTCCCCAAAATGTTCAAATGTTTGTAAATCTATCGGACCAAACTGCGTGGTCATCAGTCCGTAGCTTACAAACTACTTAAACCTAGGTAAACTAACCTAAGGACAAACACACACACCCATGCCCCAGGGAGGCTCGAACCTCCACGGCGAGCAACCGCGCGCTCTGCAGCGAGACGCTTTAGACCGCTCGGCTACTCCACCGCGGCTTCGAGTCCCCCCCTCAGGCACGGGTGTTTGTGTTGTCCTTAGGTTAATCTTACGAAAAGTAGTTTGTAAGCTACGAACTAATAACCCAGCAGTTAAGTCCGATAGATTTACAAACATTTGAGCTCTTTATTTATTTTTTTTCGTTGTATTCGAGTACTTACACAATTTTAATATCCAATCGTAATTTTTATGAAAAATACACGTATTTACGTATTTTTGTTCATTCGTAATTTTCTATATTTCATAAAATAATGATGGTTTCAATGAAGAAACGTAAGTTTTATTTTTTACAGTATTGTCTTCACTATTAGTTGACGACGATAGTTTTCGATTGTTCAGTTTGTGAAGAGTTACGACGCTGTTTTTGGAAAGTCATCTCCATAGCTAATAGTGGCTTTCCAAGCAGCTAACCTACTCAACCATTGTTTTATGTGACCAGGTGTTCAGCTCGTCCACATATACATAAACAAAAGATGACAAAACACGTGGAATTAGATATCCCAAAATGTTTTCTATAACTGAATTCGAAAACAATGGAAAACCAATATTCGCCACAGAGGGATTGGGACCACCGACTACCACCGGCAGATGTTGGAACTGTTTAAGATATCAGTACTTAAGTGTAATTGCACTTAAAAGTCGATTTTTTTCGAGAATTTTTGAGAGTTGCGTCGAATAGTTTTGGTTGCTTGTTATTTAAACCCCGAACTTCACGTACCGTAAATTAAAAAAAAAAAAAAAAAAAAAAAAAAAAATAATTCTAAAATCCGATACCCATGTTGCTCCTTGTTAGACAATGATATTTTGGAACTTAAGTATAGCTTAGTATAGCTTTCAGTTCTAAATTATTATAAATGAGAATTCAGTAGTTAAAGTAGCTACATCTTAGTGACGAGTCAGCAACTTTTTATTTATCAAAAATTTGTTTACTCAAAATCACAAAAAAATTACGTCTACTACAGCTTTCAGTAAGTATATATTCTTCATATAAGGTCTAATTATGTTTCATGATCTGTCTGAGACATTCGACTTCATCTATCGTATGTAGTTGAACATGCGGCTACAAACACACATGCGCAATTCACACAGTTAATCGGGCGATGCTGAAGGAATTAGATTAGGTAACGAAACAATGAAGGTGGTAGATGAGTTTTGTTACTTGGGTAGTAAAATAACATGTGATGGTCGCAGTACAGAGGATATAAAATGCAGAATGGCAATGGGAAGAAAAGCATTTTTGAAAAAGAGAAATTTGCTAACATCTAACATTAATTTAAGTGTAAGAAAGTCTTTTCTGAAGGCATTTGTGTGGAGTGTTGCCTTGTACGGGAGTGAAACATGGACGATAAGCAGTGCGGACAGGAAGAGAATAGAGGCTTTTGAAATGTGGTGCTACAGAAGAATGCTGAAGATTAGGTGGGTAGATCGCATAACCAATGAAGAAGTACTGAACAGAATTGGTGAGAAAAGGAATTTTTGGCATACCCTGGCTAAAAGGAGGGATCGCTTGGTAGGACACATTCTTAGACATCGGGGAATCGTAAATTTAGCATTGGAGGGAAGTGTGTGGGGTAAAAATCGCAGAGGGAGACCAAGAGACGCGTATAGTAAGCAGATTCAAGTGGATGTGGGTTGCCGTTCTTATGAGGAGATGAAAAGGCTTGCTCAGGATAGAGTAGGGTGGAGAGCTGCATCAAACCAGTCTCCGGACTGAAGACCATAACAACAACAGCCGCGGCGAAGTGGCCGAGCGCATTGATGCGCTATGCTCAGGAGCGCGAGGCCGTTCCCCGTCGGAGGTTCGAATCCTCCATAGGGCATGGATGTTTATATTGTCTTTAGTATATGTTTGTTAAGCTTATGGGACTCAACTACGGCGTCATCAGTCCCTAAACTTACAAACTACTTATGAACTACTTACGAACTAGGACGGCACAAATATCCATGCCCGAGGGGGGATTCGAACCCCCGACCGTAGTGGCCGTACAGACCGTGACTGGAGCGCCTCAGTCCCCTCGGCCACCGCGGCCGACTCTTTAGTATAAGTTAGTTTATAAGTAGTTTGTAATTTTAGGGAGTGGTGATCCCACTGTTAAGTTCCATTTGAACATTTTTTCACGTATTTAAGTTGGCAACATAAGAGAACAAAGTTGAGTGTTTTCATCACTTCATCGGCAGTACGGGGACGGATAAAAAATCGTGCATCGTATTTTGATATACACTACAACATATTAGAAGTGTGTCGGAGTCTGCGACTGTGCCGCGGTGGAGTGGCCGAGCGGTGTAAGGCGACACGCTGCGTCCTTAGGGTTAGTGTACCTTAGTTTAAGTAGTTTATAAGCTATGGACTGATGACCACGCAGTTTGGTCCGATAGATTCAGAATCATCTGAACATTTAGACTGGGTACTGTTGCTTGTTACTTGTAGAGGGTGACAATATGACCTTCCTCCTCCTTCCTCCCCCCACTCCCCCTACATCCTGTGTCAGAATTTGTGTGCCGCACCTATTCGCGCCTGTTGTTATCCCATGTGAAAGCGAGATCACATTTTCAAAACGTTGCAGATCAGACGAAGGATGTATACGGTTTAACGTCCGGTCAGTATGGAGGTCATTAGAGACGGAGCGCAACCTCGGAATGTTTCAAGGACGGGAGAGGAAATCGGCCGAATGACCGAATGCGAGTCCAGTGTCAGAGACACCGCGCAACCTCCAGCGCTGTCCGCGCTGGGCAACGTGGTGGTTGACACGTAGGGGGCCAAGGTTCGATTCCCGGTCGGGTTGGCGAGTTTCTTCGCTCGGGAATCGGGTGTTTTGTCATCATCGTTTCATCGTCATTGACACGCAAACTTGTACCAAGCAGGCTGCACACGACTCCAGTCGGAGTCTAACGACCATAAATACCACACGATCATGATCGCTTCGGTCGCTTGTTGAACTGTGTAACTGACGCAGGCGTGCGGGTACCAGACCGGCATTTACCTAGTCGGATGCGAAAAGCCCGACCGGGACAGAAGTCCACGTCGTTAAACTACAGGGAAGATTCATTTCGGACCGACACGTCTCCCTGAATCTCGGATGTGACAGGCTAGTTGTCTGCGGATATCCGAACCGGTTCACCGATTTTAATCGTGTATTTCTGAAACGCTCAACAGGGTTTATAAAATACCGATCTTGTGAAACACAGATAGCCCTTTATTCACACGAAGTGATCAGTGCCATCGACAAGAGATCGCAGATCGATTCCATATTTCTGCATTTCCAGGAGGCTTTTGACACGATAGTTCCGAAACGGATTGAAAAAACATGAGTCACAGGTACGTGGCTGGATTGGAGGTTTCCGCTTAGCGTCAAATCGTAGTAATTGACGGGAAGGCCCTCGTAAAACGAACAGCTCGCCACTACATAGCCTTGTATACAACACGCCGATGCCATGAGTCGAAGCCGACGGGTGGTATCCCGTGCTTCAATTGACCCATGACGTCGAAGTCGACGGGTGGTGTCTTGCGCATCAATAGACCCGAGATATGTTGCGTAACTGGGAGACCCTGCTTTTTGGATCTGAACATATGGTCACCCTACCTCTAAGTCCGGCGCGACCTCGCGAGTAAGAAAATGTTCAAATGTTCGTAAATCTATCGGACCAAACTGCGTGGTCATCAGTCCGTAGCTTACAAACTACTTAAACCTAGGTAAACTAACCTAACGACAACACACACACCCATGCCCCAGGGAGGACTCGAACCTCCACGGCGAGCAACCGCGCGCTCCGCAGCGAGACGCTTTAGACCGCTCGGCTGCTGCACCGCGGCTCGCGAGTAAGAGTTGGTGACCGCGGGTACGGAGACATAAGGACCCTGGTACTTAACCAGCTGGATAGCCAGTGATGTCCGGTACATGATGTGATGGGAGGAACGGGATTCGACTTGGTGACAGCAGGTGTTGGCACGCTGTCTCGAGTGGCCCAGCACTTCCGCCGTGGCACACTTCGGCAGTCGTAAAACTGGGCCGGCATCGCTAAGCCGCCGCCTCCTCTCCACCCACTCAATGGACGGCACGCTTTCAGCTCTACTGTTGCGGGACAAAGGATTCCGCTCCGTCACTTTCTACAGCTAATGCTTTCACAGCCCTGCACGACTAAGCGTCCATCGATTTCAGGTTAACAGACTTGCCATTCTCTGTCTCACCGATAGTCAATACCTCTTTCACCGCGGCATCTTAACGGATACGCTGTTTATTGCTGAGTTTCAAAGACTTTCATACGGATGAAAAAGAAGTTACTTATTCTCTGAACTAGGACAGCGCTGTTTACATAGAGTTCTCAGAGCCTACAGACGAGCAGCACTGCATGGAATAACCGCAGATTTGAGCGTGGGACTCACTATGAACGTATCCGTGACGACGCTGCAGCGCAGTTTGACGTTAATGCACTATGGCAGCCTTTGCTAACAGCACAACGTCGCCTCCCATGGGCTAGTGATCATATCGGTTGGACGCTAGACAACTGGAAAACCGTGCCTTGTCCCGGTGTGTCCCTATTTCAGTCGGTAAGAGCAGATATGTAGTGTTCCAGTGTTGCCAACAAGGTACTGAGCAAGGTGGTAATGGGTGGACAATGGTGCGAGCTTTATTGACATTGGAACAATATACATTTACGGCTGCTGATGAATGAATAAATACCTTGAATTAAAAGTCGACCAGCCGCAGTGCCAATCTCCATTAAATTATGGAGCTACATCGATTGAATTTGTTGTTCCAATTGAAATGTTTAGATGATTTCTAAGTAATTACAATTCATTCGTTCCACCAATACTCATCTTTTCAACATTGCGATGTATGGGGGTTCTGCTCGCTGCAAAATTAATCACCTGGGGCGTCGTGGTAGAAATAAATACGCTTAGGTACAATTTTTCACTTCTTCTTTAATTTGCAATCGAACTACTTCTCCAACAAAACAATACAAATTCAAAACGTATACAATGCAACAGAACTTAGTTGATAGCACTTCCATTTTAAGATACAGACTGACATAGCTTCCAGAGCACATTGGAAACGCGAAACTCGAACTCCCTCGCGCAAGGCGGTGAGGCAAATATATAACATTGACAATAATGACATTACATTATGCATTGTTCATAACAATTGAATGTACTAATTTACAATTAATGAACACAACAGTAAACAATTCATACAATAATTTTACATGGCGCATATCTTTTTAAGTTTTAATTTCAGTTCTTTCTGTTTGACAACAACCACAATGTTAAATATCAATTAATTAGTTAACAAGTACATCATACATGTTCCTAACATAAACTGAGTTATCAAATATCTTCGCAAATCTGAAAATATACTCAAAATCTCACGTCAGTCAATGTATACAAAGAATTCAATATTGTAAATCTCGACTATTACATTAACTACACAATTAGGTGGTCTACACAACTTGTTTATGAGCCTAACATATATAAAATGCTATTTATTTTCATGTTTTTATGTTTTACAAAAGTTTTTACAGTTCGTCTATTTAATTCTTGAAATAATGTACAATGACGAAACTATTGTTAATAGAACTGTCTGGAAACGTCATATGCAAATCTCTTAATTAATGAAATCTGTCACTTGTTAACAAATCACAGTATCACCGAGACACTGTCCTACACTGATTCCTAGGCTGGCTGTTTCGTTTGTAACTTCACACGCAACATGTATCACTATTAAACCACACGATTCCGGGTCCGACGCAGACGGTATCGTACGGTAACATTGAGATGCGAGGGCCAGCAGTATCGTTACACAATGTACAGCTAAACACACACACAAAGTATTACATCATCTTTGTTACAAGGTATTCTGAACACTGACATTCAATGTGTATGTTGCACCAAGAACACAGTTCCTTAAATTGTCCACAGATGTTCGTCAACCCATACAAAGCTGTAAACAACAACGCATGAACCAGTGGATAAGGCGGTCGATCAGTCCCAGTCGTAACTGTGATGACTGTAGTTCTGCCATGCCTTACGAAGTTTAATCGTCTCCGCATTGTTACTTTGTGTCAGTACGAAGTTTCATGGAGTCTCCAGGCATCTAGGAGTCATTAATTTACACAACATTGTCAATGGAGAGAAACAGAGATTTATTTGGTATAATTAATAGTACAAAAACAGTCTTGATCGCAAAAAATTGTTTTTATTGACCGGTTTCGACCTGATGTAGGTCATCTTCGGAACAAAATGTAGCCTGCAAGGATTAATGCAAATAATTACAGAAACGTCTAAGTACTACTTTAGATGTCACATGAAATACACACAGAGTAATGTTACGGCGTTTCCCCATGTGGCCAGTGCTGCACTCGGCTGGGCTGGGCTGGGCTGGGCTGTCCTTGCTGTTCTCCTGCCAGCAGGTAACTGTTGACTAGTGGCCATAAGGCCTCTGGTTAAATAGTGTATGATTTTGGCGCCAAGTCAGCAGCAGCCAATGCTTCCCATGTTTCTACATTTCTCCTAAATCCAAACTGATCTTCTCCGAGGTCAGTTTCTACCAGCTTTTTCCATTCTCCTTTAAGTAATTCGTGTTAATATATATGGTAATATTGTTTTTGTACATATCTGTTCCATTTTTATGTAAAGCGTCATTAACAACTGTGGTTATGCAACAATTTTTTCATGTGTGGTAATTATTCAGCAATCAGTCGTCATAAATATAAATTCTTTATTTGTTGGCAAATCCGGATTTCGACCACTGTGTGGTCATTATCAATGCTAAAATAAATACAACAGGGCCAGTTAGAATAACATGCATGTCAGATTATAAGCTAATTGTACAAGTTTCAGTTATAGTCAATGATAACAATACATACCTTAAAATAAATTAAAATACTTAAAATATCTCGACCTTCATGTAGGAGGTTGCGTTTGTACTGACGCACCTGTTACAATCCTTACATAGTTGACGTCAGCATGGGTCATTTATGACTAAGGCGCCCTCTTTAAAGTTTCATATAAATAACAAATTTATATGATGTATATTTATGGTAGAGAAAGTTACATTTTATTGTAATTTTAGTAGGCATTCTGTTCTTTATTAATGAGTCTCGTTTACTGTTTATATATAATTGGTAGTAAAAATGTGTACTAATTGGTGTCTTACAATATATATATATATATATATATATATATATATATATATATATATATATATATATATATATATATATATATACAGCAACTCTTTTAAAATATTTTATATAAAACTGATGATCTGTTGATAATTTGTTCAGTCAAAATCATAAAATCAAATGATGTCAATTTAAAAAAAATCAAATGATGTCAATTTTAAAAATCAAATGATGTCAATTTTTAAAAAGTAGCTGTAGTAGTAAGTACAGTCGTCAGATGGTGCTAACCAACGTCTATCCCAAACTGTCTTAGAGCGTTTATATTATAAAACTTGTTTGTCTGTTAGGGTTTCCATTAAAACATGTACCAGATGTTGTAGTTTAGTGAGTTGAGTATTGGAACTGAAGTAACACGAAACACGGATCAGACCTGTGTTACGTTATGGATCCTGTACTGTGCGTTTGCGCGGACTGCAGTGCACACTCACGCACCCGGGCCAAGCGAGTTCCGGCTGCACGAGTGAAACGCCTGTCGCGCCTTATGAAGGAAACGCGGCGTTTGAGGCGAAATTTTCGAAAGTGTAGTGAGCTCAGGTGACGAGTGGCGCCCTGTTCCGCGAAGAGCGTCCACACTGCACGTGCTCTGCGGCCGCCCCTTCGCCAACGTGCGGAAAGATAACGCCGCCGTGTCGGTTCCGCCACATACTTCGGCTAATAAGCGACCGCGACGAAAACTTGCTTCTTCACTCAAGCGTTTGAGACATCGTGCATTCCACTGCATTTTTCCAGATAAAACTAAGGTTGGACTGGTGCAATACGGCAGCAGGAAATGAGTGTCTGGCCGGATATTATTAAAAATTACAATATTTGCTTTCTGTATTTGTTGTATAGTTGATATATCAGGTAATACATATGTGAATTTCGTGAACAGTCAGTGACTCTAATTCCAAGTTTATACTAATGATAACTGCCTGCGGAGAATGTGATTTTGTAGTTCAGTATGTAGTAACAATTTTAAACTTGACCTCTCTTGGGGCTGCAGCACTATAAATGTCATTTAAAGACATTATGCATCTGCGCCAAGACGACGCCACCACTCGGCTGATAACCCGAGAACATTTCATCATTATGCAATGAAATTCCAATTGCTGTTTTAAAAACAAGTATATTTATTACACTATAGGACCTATTTCGGCTTTAGCGCCATCTTCAGGTGACGTCATATGGTCGTGAAATCCACGTATATCAATGGTTTTTGTGATGTCACTTGATTTTATTAAAGCAATATTTGTTCTGAAAATATTTTACGATTTTAGTCTTGATCTGACAGCTTACATCTCTGGTTATCTGTCAAGAAGCTGTCACATCAAGGCGAAAATCGTAAAATTATTAAGAACAAATATTGCTTTAATAAAATTTACGAAGCAATAAATAAATTGATGTATGTAGATGTTACGACCATACGACAACACCTTAAGATGGCGAAAAATCCGAAATAGGACCTATAGTGTAATAAATATACTTGTTTTTAAAGCAGCAGTTGGAATTTCATTGCAAGATAATTTTAAACCTGTTAACGAAAGTGTTGAATCGCCTATGTCATTCATTCTGTATATTTAAAATTAATTACGTAGCAATTTCAATGTTCTTTGTTGTTATGGTCTTCAGTCCGGAGACTAATTTGATGCAGCTCTCCACCCTACTCTATCCTGAGCAAGCCTTTTCATCTCCTCATAAGAACGGCAACCCATATCCACTTAAATCTGCTTACTATACGCGTCTCTTGGTCTCCCTCTGCGATTTTTACCCCCACACACTTCCCTAAAATGCTAAATTTACGATTCCTCGATGTCTAAGAATGTGTCCTACAAAGCGATCCCTTCTTTTAGTCAGGGTATGCCAAAATTTCCTTTTCTCACCAATTCTGTTCAGTACCTCTTCATTAGTTATGCGATCTACCCACCTAATCTTCAGCATTCTTCTGTAGCACCACATTTCTAACGCCTCTATTCTCTTTCTGTCCGCACTGCTTATCGTCCTTGTTTCACTCCCGTACAAGGCAACACTCCACACAAATGCCTTCAGAAAAGACTTCCTTACACTTAAATTAATATTCGATGTTAGCAAATTTCTCTTTTTCAAAAATGCTTTTCTTCCCATTGCCATTCTGCATTTTATATCCTCTGTACTGCGACCATCGCATGTTATTTTACTACCCAAGTAGCAAAACTCATCTACCACCTTCACTGTCCTGTTACCCAATCTAATTCCTTCAGCATCGCCTGATTTTCTAAGACCGCATTCCATTATTTTTGTTTTACTCTTGTTAATGTTCATTTTATACGCTTTCTTCAACACACTGTCCATTCCATTCAACTGCTCTTCCAGGTCCTTTGCTGTCTCTGACAGAATTACAATGTCATCAGCAAAACGCAATGTTTTTATTTCTTCCCCCTGAACTTTAATCCCTATTCCAAATTTTTCCTTGCTTTCCTTCACCGCCTGCTCGATGTACAAATTGAATAACATCGGAGAAAGGCTACAGCCCTGTCTTACTCCCTTCCCAACTGATGCTTCCCTTTCATGCCCTTCGAGTCTAATAACTGCGGTCTGGCTTTTGTACAAGTTGTAAATAACTCTCCTTTCCCTATATTTTACCCCTGCTGACTTCAGAATTTGAAAGAGTGTATTCCAGTCAACATTGTCAAATGCTTTCTCCAAATCTACAAAAGCTAAAATGTAGGTTTGCCTTTCCTTAATCTATCTTCTAATATCAGACGTAAAGTGAGTATTGCCTCCCGGGTTCCTATGTTCCTCCTGAATCCAAACTGATCTTCCCCAAGGTCAGCTTCTACCAGCTTTTCCATTCTCCTATAGATAATTCGTGTTAAAATTTTGCAACCATGACTTATCAAGCTGATGGTTCTGTAATTTTCACACCTGTCTGCGCCTGATTTCTTTGGAATGGGGATTATTACATTTTTCTTAAAGTCTGAGGGTATTTCGCCTGTCTCATAGATCCTACACACCAGTTCAAATAGTCTTGTCATGGCTGGCTCTCCCAGACACTTCAGTAGCTCTGAGGGTATGTCATCTACTCCTGGGGCCTTGTTCCGACCTAGGTCTTTCAGGGCTCTGTTAAATTCATCTCTCAGTATAGTATCTACTATTTCATCTTGCTCTACTTCCTCTTCCCTTCCTACAACATCGTCTCTAAGTTCATTTCCTTTGTAGAGCTGCTCTATGTACTCTTTCCACCTTTCAGCTTTCCCTTCTTTGCTGATAACTGGTTTCCCATCTGAGTTGATATTCGTAGAGTTGCTTTTCTTGTCCCCAAATGTCTCTTTTATTTTCCTGTAGGCGGTGTCTACTTTTCCCCTTCTTATGCATTCTTCTACAGATTTGCATTTGGCTTCTAGCCACTCCTGCTTAGCCATTTTGCACTTCCTGTCAATCTCATTTTTTAGTCGTCTGTACTCCATTTTGCCTGTTTCATTTGCTGCATTTTTATATTTTCTCCTTTCATCAATTAAATTTAGTATTTCCTGTGATATCCAAGGATTTTTTGTAGGTCTTGCCTTTCTACCTATTTAGTCCTCTGCTGGCTTCACTATTTCATCTCTCAATGCTACCCATTCCACTTCTACTGTTTTATTTCTCGCTGTTTCTGTCAATTGTTGCCTTAAACCTCCCTCTGAAATTCTCCAGAACTTCCCTTTCCTTCAATTTATCTAAGTCCCATCGCCTTATTTTCCTACCTTTCTGCAGTTTTTTCAGTTTCAGCCTACAGTTCATGACTAACAAGTTATGGTCAGAGTCTATATCTGCCCCTGGGTACGTCTTACAGTTTACAACCTGGGTCCGGAATCAATGTCTTACCATTATAAAATCTATCTGATACCTTCCGGTGTCTCCTGGTCTCTTCCACTTATACAACCTTCTTTTGTGATTCTTAAACCACGTGTTTGTTACGATTAAATCATGTTCCGTGCAAAATTCTACCAGGCGACTTCCTCTTTCATTCCTCCTGCCCAGTCCATATTCACCTACTATTTTTCCTTCTCTTCCTTTTCCTACTACCGAATTCCAGTCGCCCATCACAATTAAGTTTTCCTCTCCCTTAACTGTCTGAATAATTTCCTGTAGCTCCTCATATATTTCTTCGATCTCCTCATCATCGGCAGAGCTAGTTGGCATATAAACCTGTACTACTGTTGTCGGTGTTGGCTTCGTATCTATCTTGACAATGATAATGCGATCACTGTGCTGCTCATAGTAGTTTACCCGCATTCCTATTTTCTTATTCATTATCAATCCTAATCCTGTGATACCCCCAATTGATTTTGTAGTTATAATCCTGTACTCACCTGACCAGAAATCCTGTTCATCCTGCCACCGGACTTCACTAATCCCCACTATATCTAACTTCAACCTATCCATTTCCCTTTTTAAATTTTCTAATTTTCCTACCCGATTAAGGGATCTGACATTCCACGCTCCGATCCGTAGAATGCCAGTATTGTATTTCCTGATGACAACATTCTCCTGAGTAGTCCCCGCCCGGAGATCCGAATGGGGGACTATTTTACCTCCGGAATATTTTACCCGGAGGATGCCATCATTTATATGTTCATACAGTAGAGCTGCATGTCCTCGGGAAAAATAACGGCTGTAGTTTCCCCTTGCTTTCAGCCGTTCGCAGTAACTTTGTGGCAAAGCCACATTAGCTGATGTTACAAGGCCAGCTCAGTCAATCATCCAGACTGTTGCCCCTGTAACTACTGAAAAGGCTGCTGCCCCTCTTCAGGAACCACACGTTTGTCTGGCCTCTCCACAGATACCCCTCCGCTGTGGTTGTACCTACGGTACGGCTATCTGTATCGTTGAGGCACGCAAGCCACCCCACCTCGGCAATGTCTGTGGTTCATGGGGGTGGCAATTTCAATATTAGACAGATAATGTTCATTATTACTAGAATAAAATACCACTATTCATGTATTATAAATAAACTAATATATCGCCTTATTTTAAAATATAATACTGCAATTACAAATTATTGGAATGGCTCCTAATGAAATTGGTTTATTTGTTTCAGGTAAGTGTATACCGCCTACTGCGACAGCACCTGCAGATATTTTACGCTGACAAAGGTCGTGTATCGTAAGTACAACGTGAACCTTTGATAATCTTCATTAATTATAGTTAAAAAAATTGTTCTGAAATGTAACTGCACACGTGTACAGTACAAGGGTCACTTCAAGAAAATACGTGAGACCGTGAGTAGTGGTTAACGATTGGATTTCAACTAGAGGGAGACAAAAGGAACAGTGATGGTATCTTTTTTTTTTTTTTTCTTTAAAGAAATGATTGTTTGCTTCTTCTAAAAACGCCATTACCAAGCATGATCGGAATATCCGACAACTTCTTTTTAGGCGTCACTTTAAGATATGATGTCTCAAAGTTTTCATATACACACAAAAAAAAAAAAGAAAAAAAATTGTACCTAAGAACCCATTATAGAAATACATAACCACTCTCTCGCCGGCCGCGGTGGCCGAGGTGACTGAGGCGCTCCAGTCACGGTCAGCACGGCCACTACGGCCGGGGGTTCGAATCCCCCCTCGGGCATGGATATTTGTGCCGGCTTAGTTCGTAAGTAGTTCATAAGTAGTTTGTAAGTTTAGGGACTGATGACCCCGTAGTTAAGTCCCATAAGCTTTACAAACATTTGAACATTTTTTGAACCACTCTCTCTCTCTCTCTCTCTCTCTCTCTCTCTCTCTCTCTCTCTCTCTATTATATATAAAGGGTGAATCTAAATTCGGGCTTCGCAGCGTGATTCCTTACATGTTAGCAATAAAACAATGCCTGTCACAAAAATTCGTCCTGCGCTTATTTCCAGCAGTAAATGGACTTCGAAGACTGAGATGGTGGGTGTGTGTCCCATACGTCAGTGTGTTTCAGAATTACACTAGTACACCAACAAACTTGTAGGGGATGTGGGAGGTGTCTTGAACAAAGTGAGCATAGAAACCCATGCCCGAAAACGTCACCCAATGGCGCCACAGAACGTCGAAGGATGTCTAGAGGCAGGAGCTGGTGCCTGTAACTTGGACTCTCCGTAGCGTCGTTGAATGGCGTTTCCGGGCATGGGTTTCCATGCTCATTTTCTTCAAGACACCTTCCACATCCCCTACAGGTTTGTTGGTGTAGTAGTGTAATTCTGAAACACACTGACGTATGAGTTTCCATGCTCATTTTGTTCCTCAAGACGCCTAATACATCCGTTACAAGTTAGTTGGTGTAATTATGAAAGACACAGACGTATGGAACACACAGCCATCTCAGTCTTTGACGTCCATTTACTGGCGGAAATATGCGTAGGATGAAATTTTAGTGGGAGACAGTTTTCACTGTTGGCAGGTGAGGAATCGCGCTGAGAAGCCCGATTGCGCGATTTAGATTCACCGTGTATATAGTGTGTACACAGTGTTATTAAATATGTGGCAGGGCTGTAGTGTACATAACACAGACCACTTTATTACGCAGGTTGGTTATGGTTTGTTGGAAAACGTTCCACTTAATTCAGCGCATTTGTTCATCTACATCTACATCTACATAGATACTCTGCAAATCACATTTAAGTGCCTGGCAGAGGGTTCATTAACCACCTTCATAACTTTCCTCTACCGTTCCATTCTCTAATAGCGCGCGGGAAGAAAGAACACCTAAATCGTTCCGTTTTCGATCTGATTTCTCTTATTTTATTGGGATGGTCATGTCTCCCTAAGTAGGTGGGTGCTAGCAAAATATTTTCACATTCAGAACTAAAAGTCGGTGATTGAAACTTCGCAAACAGATCACGCCGCAATGAATAACGTCTTTCTTTTAATGATTTCCACCCCAATTCGTGCAACATTTCCGTGACGCTTTCCCCCCCGTAACGTGATAAAACAAAACGAGCTGCCCTTCTCTGAACCTTCTCAATATCTTCCGTCAGTCCCACCTGGTGAGGGTCCCACAAGGGGCAACAGTACTCCAAGAGAGGACGCACAAGTGTGATGTAGGCAGTCTCTTTGGTGGAGCTGGTGCATCGCCCAAGCGTTCTGCCAATGAAACGTAACCTTTGGTTCGCCTTCCCCACAGTATTTTCTATGTGTTCTCTCCAGTCAAAGTTGTTCGTAATTGTAACTCCTAGGTATTTGGTACAATTTACGACCTTAAGGTTTGACTGATTTATCGCGTAATTGAAGTTCAGCGGATTTCTTTTAGTGGTCATGTGTATTACTACACACTTTTCTTTATTTAGTGTCAATTGCCAATTTTCGCACCAAGTAGAAATTTTGTCTAAATCGCTTTGCAGTTTCTTTTGATCCTCTGTTGACTTCACTAACCGATAAACGACAGCATCATCCGCGAACAGTCTAAGGGAGCTATTCAGATTATCTCCTAAATCTAATATTCATAGAATATATGACTTCAACTGCTATTGGGCAAAGCTGAAAATGTGTACCCAGCCGGGATTCGAACCCGGGTCTCCTGCTTTCTAGGCAGTTGCGCTGACCCCTACACCACTGGGGACACAGTGATCACCGCAGCTGCAAGGACTGCCCATGCACGCCTCCCGTCAGATACAAATTCCCAGCTTCGCCCTGCCCATAGTACTCAAACTCGTAGTTTAACTAATTCCCGTAAGAGTAAGGGCTTCAAACTTGCCCACCCCTCCCCACTAACGATAGGATCATTGCCCGTCACCGGCATATTATATATATACATGTGGCGTCTGTTCGGAAACAACAGACGTCACATTCTGATCCTGCAGCTGTTATTATTTAATATTCATAGAATATATGACTTCAACTGCTATTGGGCAAAGCTGAAAATGTGTACCCAGCCGGGATTCGAACCCGGGTCTCCTGCTTTCTAGGCAGTTGCGCTGACCCGACACCACTGGGGACATAGTGATCACCGCAGCTGCAAGGACTGCCCATGCACGCCTCCCGTCAGATACAAATTCCCAGCTTCGCCCTGCCCATAGTACTCAAACTCGTAGTTTAACTAATTCCCGTAAGAGTAAGGGCTTCAAACTTGCCCACCCCTCCCCACAGCTGGGAATTTGTATCTGACGGGAGGCGTGCATGGGCAGTCCTTGCAGCTGCGGTGATCACTGTGTCCCCAGTGGTGTAGGGGTCAGCGCAACTGCCTAGAAAGCAGGAGACCCGGGTTCGAATCCCGGCTGGGTACACATTTTCAGCTTTGCCCAATAGCAGTTGAAGTCATATATTCTATGAATATTAAATAATAACAGCTGCAGGATCAGAATGTGACGTCTGTTGTTTCCGAACAGACGCCACATGTATATATATCTCCTAAATCGTTTATAAACACGAGGAAGAGTAGGGGACCAATAACGCTTCCCTGTGGAACGCCAGATATCACTTCTGATGACGAGAGCGCCGCCTCATTATGCTGGTGCTGCTAAAGCAGTGTTACATCAGCGGTTCCCAAACAAGTGGACAGTGCATCAGGGACAGACACCATGACCTGCTCCTTCTTCCGACATAAATCCGTGAGACTTCCACTTCTGGGGTCATTGGAAGGCCACAGTCTATGCCGCACCTATTCATGGCGTGGAACTGCTGTGTCAGCACGCAGAGCAAGTGTTGGCAGACGCGATAGACGCCTGCAATATGTGAGGCAGCCAGTTATGCGGAGCATGGATACCTGCATTGCAGCCAGTGGTAGCCGTTTCGAGCAGCTTCTGTAGAGAACTGAATGTAGTAAACAGCGCTGGCTTTAGGGTGGGACAACCCGGCGGTCGCCCAGAGCGTCGGGCCCCAAGGGCGCCAAAGCATGTCTAAAAAATAAAATCTTCCAAGTTTCGCAGGAGAACTCCTGTGTAGTTTGGAAAGTAGGGAGTGAGGTACTGGCAGAATTGAAGTTGTTTGGGGGAGTCGTGAGTCGTGCCGTGGTAGCTCAGTGGTGGAGCGCTTGCCCGCGAAAGGCAAATGTCCCAGGTTCGAGTCCCGGTGTCGGCACACATTTTTAATCTGCCAGGAAGTTTCATATCAGCGCACATTCCGCTGCAGAGTGAAAGTTTCATTTTGGAAACATACCTTAGGCTGTGGCTGAGCCATGTCTCTACCATATCCTTTCTTCCAGAAGTACTAGTCTTGCAAGTTTCACAGGAGAACTTCTGTGAAGTTTGGAAAATAGGAGACGAGGTAGTGGAAGAATTTGTGTGGGGGGAGCCATGAGTCGTGTCAGGGTAGCTCAGTGGTAGAGCGCTTGCCCGCGAAAGGCAAAGGTCCCAGGTTCGAGTCCCGGTTCCGGCACACAATTTTAATTTGCCAGGAAGTTTCAAAAACACCGCTACTGTAACATCACTATTACAATTTACAATCACACATTTTATGGAGCTAAAATATTATTCCGTCTCATTCAACATGCGTGGCTAATCTCACGAATGCGAGCATAAGTCAGGATACTGAAGAGAAAACGTACTGAAAAAATGTTCAAATGTTTGTAAATCTATCGGACCAAACTGCGTGGTCATCAGTCCGTAGCCTACAAACTACTTAAACCTAGGTAAACTAACCTACGGACAAGCACACACACCCATGCCCCAGGGAGGACTCGAACCTCCACGGCGAGCAACCGCGTGCTCCGCAGCGAGACGCTTTAGACCGCTCGGCTACTCCACCGCGTCGAAAACGTACTGAAAGCAATTTTCCTACTGCCTGCATCCATCCATGTTTCACACCCGAGACTACCTACCACATCACCTTTGTTAATCGTTCCAAGAAATGCAACAAGGAAGGGCTCATGCAGCTGCACCATTTGTCCTTCACCACGAAACTGTCGGTTGAAATGAAAGAAAATACGGACTGTGAAATAGGCATTACATCATGATTAAATTAGTACGAATGGATTTATATCGAATATTTTGACTCATATATAGCAATTAATAGATCATACAGTGCATGTACTGCATTCAAGGAGAATGCTTCCCTAAGCCATTGCAATGATACAGCGCCACAAATTGTATGTTACATTTTCAAATGTTGGCAGCGCAATGATTTACACTCGTACGTCAGTAATTGTCAGTAAGAGTCGGAGGCAGGGGTCATGTTTTTGTGGCTGAATAATAGTAACTGAAAGGAGTGTCGTGGCTGTGATCAAGTTTTAATTTTCTGCTAGGACAGAAAAACCTCTTTTATCTTTCTAATTCATGTCTTTTTCTAGTTAGTCTACTGATAGGTGATTTTAATATCGTGAATAATTGTTTTGCAAATATAAACAGAAGTTCACTAATATATACATAACACAACGTTAAACGAAATAAATCGCAATTTGCGATAATTTATGGCATCACTGTACTAGGCTTAGATGGAATACCGTAACGCGGCGAATGAAAATTTGTGCCCGGCCAAGATTCGAACCCGGGATTTCCTGCTTACTAGGCAGACGCGTTGACCACTCCGCCACCGAGGACACAGTGGCCAGCTCGATTGCAGAGGACTCTTCCCTGCACGTCTCCCGCCACACACAAATCTCCATTCGCCACGCTGTCTCTTTCCTATTACCACAGCCAACTTTAAACGTCTGCAGTTGCAAAGCATGATAATTAACAGTGAACTAATACAACATCAAAATGATCCTCACAGCAATAAACGCAAGAAACGATCGCTATCTTATTTGGGATCTTCGTGGGTGTTTGGACCACATTTTACACATCTCCTCGTTCTTTAGAACACGCAAAAACATTTCTTCTGGGGTTGTTGTAGCTGTATTGGTACAGTGCGGTACAACGCAATATTCTTAGACAGTTTTCCAAAACGTTAATGTCCAAACCATGTATCAGTGCTGCGGCGCCGCGGTGGAGTAGCCAAGCGGTCTAAAGCGTCTCGTTGCGGAGCGCGCGGTTGCTCGCCGTGGAGGTTAGAGTCCTCCCTGGGGCATGGGTGTGTGTCTTTGTCCTTAGGTTAGTTTACCTAGGATTAAATAGTTTGTGAGCTACGGACTGATGGCCACACAGTTTGGTCCGATAGATTTACAGACATTTGAACATTTTTTTGAACTGCTGCGGCAGCAGCATGCTGGTTAGTGACGTCACAAGCAGCACAAGACTCAAATGGATGCGTTTCAGCGTCATTTAAAATCATTTGGATTTCATTTACTATTTTTCTTTTTCTGAAATACTATGAGAATAAGATGACGCAATTAACTATTTCCGATGAACTCTAGAAAACCCTGTTGCAAAGCACTGCAATGTTCACCATTTATATAAAAAAAGCGAGCTAAATGGTCGACTCGCCCGGGCCACCTGGGTCATTAAGGCTCGACCTGGTAGTATATTGCACTGTATCAACACAAATGAACAACGTGCATAGTGGAGTGGTCTATTTTGCTACACGTCAACAAATGCCAGTAACATGGTAACGAAAGCACATAAAAGATATTTTTATAGGACATGTTACACTTGTTGTCGGGTGCTCTGTCAAATTCTCGGATGTTTTCCAAATATTTAGTTGAACTTAAATAGTGGCAACTGTTTATTCACAACTGATACAAAAGCGTTACAAGTTTGCACCTTACTGTCCTCCAAAGTAGTCACCAGCGTTGTGTAGAACTCGTTGCCAGCAATGTGGAAGGCGTAGTATACAGTTAGCAGAGCCTGTTCTGTTGATGGTGCGAATGGAGCGGTTTACCGCCTGCCGAATTTGTGGAACAGTTCTGAAGAGAATGCCGCGAAGTGGTTCCTTTATGTTCGAAATCAAATCAAAGTCACAAGGACTTAGGTCCGGGGAGTATGGTGGATGCTACAGTACTTCCCAGTCCCATCGACTGAACAGAGCAGCCGCAGCTTGCGCTGTATGCGCCCGCGCATTGTCGTGCAAAATGGTGGGTAGGTTACGCAGTGTGCGTTGTCGCTTCTTTCGCAAAGTTGGTCGCAGGTGATGCTCCAAAAACGAACAGTAACACTGTGCATTGACGGTCTGCCGCGGAGGAACGTAATGCGTTAGGATAACACCATCGCAGTCGTACACGAGTCACCATAACTTACACTATACTGGAACTCTGACGTACTTTCGACTTTCGCGGCGACCCATAATGACGTCATTCGTACTTTACGACTTCTGGCACATTCAATCTTGATCCAATTCCATTGTCCATAGTGACATAGTTAGGTTAGACCGCTCGTTCAAAAGTGATTGTGTTTCCCTCGATTGTGCACACGCCGGTGACGTGTGACGGGTGAGTCCATTTGCTCGCAGGTAAGGTAGGTATGTCAACAACGCGTGCTATCAGCGACAATAGTAAATTACATTGCACTATGCTCCACACCAGTGTTGCCACTATTTAAGTTATAACCCGCGTATATATTATGTAAACAGATACACGTCTCTATCAATACTACAAATACTGGATTTTAACGATATATTCATTCCATCAATATTTCATTAGACTATTTGTCTGCACACTGAAATGAACCGTCTGTATTATTTTCAAAGTTTATTCCGTTTACGCCCTTTCCATATACGCACATATACTGAAAGCTGTTATATCGGTCTAAGCATTGGTAAGTAATAATATGCATATGCCACGATTTCTCCACTGTACCTTGTAAGTAATGTTCGCGCTTTCCTTATCTTATTCCCGGCAGCAAGTTCAGAGTTATTTGGGCAGCGCCGGAGCCTACAGAGTCTACGAGGTGACTTCTTAGGAGCTGATGGCAAGTTTATAGCAAATATACAAAGCTCAATTCTGATCTCAAACACCCACGAAAATATACTATACTTAATTTGGTGTAAGCAAGAAGTAAGATTTCTTAAACATTTTGTTTATTATCTGAATTGAACGGCTTAGGGGAACACAAGAAACTGACGACAGTAAATCTTCAGTAGAGCACTGCTTATCACGATATCGAAATATTGAAACAGTAATTGTAAATATGGCCACAAACGCAATGACAATTTCAATGCGGACGCATTCAAACGTTCGATCCATTGCGGGAACACTGTATAGGCCTACAAGTTGGGAATTTGGGTTGCAAGGAAAGCGTGCCCGAATAATCTAATTGGTTATAGCGACCGCTGCCTCGAAGCGGTAAATCCGGGTTCGCATCCCGGTCCATCAAAAAATTTCAACTCTGTCGTTGAATTTATTTCAACCTCACAGAAACGATCGAAACGGTGTCTGTTCTTTCGAACATGTCCGAAACCAATAGACACCATTTCAATAATTGTCAATATGCCCACAATAGGCAACGACAGTTTCAATGCGGACGCATTCAAACGCTCAATCCGTTGCGGGAATCCAGTATATGCTTGTAAATCTATCGGACCAAACTGTGTGGTCATCAGTCCGTAGCTTACAAACTACTTAAACCTAGGTAAACTAACCTAAGGACAACACACACACCCATGTCCCAGGGAGGACTCTAACCTCCACGGCGAGCAATCGCACGCTCCGCAGCGAGACGCATTAGACCGCTTGGCTACTCTACCGCGGCCCAGTATATGCTGCAAGCGAGAAGAATCAATGGGCAGAGGCTAGAAGTTGAGAATTTGGGTTGGAAGGGAAACGTGCCTGGATAGCCTAATTGGTTTAAGAATACCTCTGGACAGAAGCGGTAAATCCGAGTTGAGCACAAGTTTTCGTCTTTGTCGTAGAATTTATTTCAACTCTGCGAAATATTGAAACATTTCGATTTCGTAAATTTACGGCCATTACTGTCAACTAATGGTGTCTGTTCTTTCAGACATGTCCGAAAAGAACAGACACCATATCAGTACTGCTTATCAGTTTGGAAACAATTATGACTGACTTGGAACTGCCTGCGACTCTTAAGTCACGTGGAGGCTCTGTTCTTCCTTCAGAACACTACACATGAATGTTTCATCACCGGCACAGCTCACGTGCAAGTCTTGTTGTAACACCTGAGGAATCAGTTTTCCTCCAAGTTGCTTCGGTGATAGAAGTAGAATGTGGAGAAAGATAAATCGCTCTGAACACGTTCCGGGGACAATGTTTGTATGTAGGCACGTGTCACCAGTGCTTAGACGTCAAACTGCGTAAACAAGTCTCTATCAAGAGTTTCTTCCTCTGGCATGTTACGGCTGCCACATTCCTTCGTACTAGGTAACTGCCGCAATGAGCTCTTGCCAATTGATATCTCTCTTCCTATTCCCCTCTCTCTTTCTACATACGTATTTTAAAAATATGATCCACTTTTCCTAAACTACTAGATCGATTTCAACCAAACTCGGTACACAAATTCTGTAGTATAAGACAACAATCCTTACGGGGGTGCGGAATGCGGTGTGTTAAGTGAAGAGATCTTATTAAGTCACTATTTAAGAACGAGAGCACTTAGCGACTCGAAACCAACATTACACATAATATCCAACCTTTACAAAACTTTTTCTCGCTGATAACACATAAAGGTTATATTATTAATTTATGTAAGCACGAAAAGTATAGAATAGGATGAAATTCGGGACTGAAAAATGATTGTAGTTAACGCATCGTGTATGTAAATCGACACTTCCATTCGTATGCAATTGATCAATTACATGTACCAGGGTGATATCGGGGAAACAGGGGAAGCAATAATTACGACTGCATTTTACGCACGTTATAAACGCTGCCTTTTTCAGTGACATAGTTTTTTTAATGTCTTCATAGTAAAAACACACGTGATTGACATTCTGGAATCAGCCTCTTTCATCGCACAGTCCAGCAACGAACCACGCGTAACCTAGCATGTCGCTGAATACTTGGAAAGATAACTGGTGACGTACAATGAAATGTGGTTTGATGCAAGCTTCCAACGAAGCGATTTCTTCTTATTTCTCAATGAGGTAAATGCAGTTTTAAATTTTATTACTTTTTTATCTGACGATAAAAATATACATCGCAGGGTTGTACTATTGGCGTACATTCGGGGGAATTACTTTGAATGGTGACGATTTTCCACCGTATGCAAGACACCTGATTTTTAATTTTTCCCAAACATGTTTCAGCACATTTTGTGCTATCATCAGTGGGATGGTTTATTTTTTGTTCTGAAAAATTATAGTTACTGTACAATAGTCTTTTCAGGTACTTCTAAAATGTTTTTTGTATGTTCATTCGTTTTTAATTTTACTTAGGTTATCTGATGATATAACTATTTCAGTTTAGTGAAAATTAGGCCTAGATATTCGAGTATCACATTTTCTTATATACCTTTTACATTAGGCTACATAAAACTCGTTAAGTAGCCTACATATTTGTTGTTTTGGTACAAACTTGTCATCTGCAAACATAACAAACAGTTTAAAATTTTCCTTACTTTCCAATTTTACTTTGATACTGCACGTTGGCAAAACACCATCTTGGAACAGTTCGTCGTAAGTTTGTGGATTTGTTTGTCCTCCCCACGAATTTGTACCTCATGGACCGTCCATAACCTCAAGTTTTCAAGATAATGTGCCTCTTTTAATTAGTGACGTTCCATGCTGGTGTTGTGCACAAATAAATACAAAATAACCTATATGAAGTTCCGGTTCACTGTGACGTGAATAGTGTACGCCTTGACAAGGAGCCCAAAGATATTTGCCGCCGGGCGGCGTCGAACCCGCGACGCTTTTAATCCGATCTCTAAACGCTTAGCCAAACATATGTTCGTAAACACGCTGTCACAAGGACAATTGCCGAGGTGCACATGGTGATGGACCCGTATCAAAATTCCTTTTATTTCCTTAACCCCTAGCCATCCAGAGTTCCCACTTGGGGCACTGTCGTGTATCATCACGCCCCGCGTCTCCCCTCCCCACCATCCGTCCCCCAGCACATCTCCTCGACGTTACAGTTCAACTCTGCCACCAGTGTTAGTTTCGTCATATGTGTGATCGGTGAAAACGTCCATATATATATCTGTCAAATTTCCTGGTGATCAGTGAAACAATGTGAAAGGTTATTGTGAAGTTTCAAGGTACCATTTGCCGGTGACTTCGCGGTTGAAAAAAAATAATAATAAAAAAAAAATCTTGTCCTTGAAAACATACGTACGGTACAATTTTCATGCTATTTAGCAAAACATTGTCAAAAGCTGTTGTAAGATTCCCTCTGCCATGCGCCATAGGCAACATTATGTAGATAGTGATCCTCTTATTTTGTTGGTCAAGTGTGCAAAACTGTTCAAGATCGGAATAAAACTGTAGGTTTGTATGAATTACAAACACACAAGAAAATGTTCATCCTCCTTTATGCAACACATAACATGTGTCAGTGGAAGTATTTTTATATGTGGTACCTTAACATGTACAAATATCAGTGTGTTGGTTCTCTTTTCTCATACGTTTGTCCCACAGAACTAAACAGAAACGATGCAACCTGATGTTTACTGTTTTGCTTTACTTGGATGGAAGGGAGCAAGCTTGTGCTTTAACTTCCCGACGACAGCGTAGTTAGCAACGGAGCTCACGCTCGGATTTTTTGGTTAAGGATGGGGAGGAAAATTGGCCGTGCCCTTTCAAAGAAACCATCCCGGCATTTGCCCGTAAGCGATTTAGGGAAATGACGAAACCCTAAATCTGGAAGGCCGGAGATGGGTTTGAACCACCGTTCTTCCGAATGTGAGTTGAGTGTGATACTCCCTTGCCGTACTTGGGCAGCAAGTGATCTTCCACTGCAGGACAGTGCTTCCAACTTCAGTGTCGCAAGGCACGTTGCACCGCTTTACCCCTGATCAGGATGAATATAGGTGTCCTGGCACTGCGCATACGTGGCTCTACCGCCTAGTTCAAAAACATACGACTTTTAATAGCTGCATAAAAAAGCACCCTGTTATAAAATGTTATCCGGTGCAGTGTCTTGAGTCGAGTCTAGAAATATTTGCTCTTATACTCCCTGTATATAGTAATTTTTTTATTCACAACGAAGACTGTGATAATTATCACCATCATCATAAATATCATCGTCATCATTAGAGAATGATTTTGCCTTTAATTCTGGAGCGCAGTCCCCCTAATAAAATTCATCCATGATCCCGTATTCAATGCTAACATTCATGTCTCGTCTGATGTTAAGCCTTTTACTTCAAAACCATTCTTCGCCGAATCTTTCTCCTTGGTCTATCTCGACTCCTTTTACCCTTCGCTGCCGAGCCCACGAGCCTCTTAGGTAACCTAGCTTCTCCCATGCGCGTAACATGACTCCATTTTCACTCCCATACAACAAAGTTGGTCGAAAGATAGAGCGGTTGCGCTGGTAACTTAGTACTTCTTGCAGAAGAGAGTAGATCTTAGCTGAGCACTCATTGCGTTAGCTTTGCTACACCTTGAGTCTAGTTCTTTCACTGTGTTGCCATCCTGTGAGAAAAAACATCCTAGGTAATTGAAACTGTCTCCTGTTGTAATTTTGTTTCTCCTATTTCGCAGTCAATCTGTTTAAATCTCTTTCCCACATACTTTTGTTATGAAGATGCTGATCTTCACATCATATCCCTTACACCTATCATCAAGCTCTGATATATTAGATTGCGTCCTAACAATCGACTCTACCATCACCAACAACTTTTATTGCAGAACATTTGCCGGATGCTTTAAGCCAGCCACAAACACCCACATGTTCACTAACATTGCAATGATTCCTGGTCCTCAATGAAAAAGCCACGTTACTAGTAAGAGGTCCCAATGTCACGACTGTACACCTCAGCTACTTGATATATATGGTCATCTGGAAATGCGAGACTGCTTATTTTGTTTTCACCTATTTTAATCCGGCCTTGCCAGTCTACTGTTTTCAACATATGGTCCATGAATAGTATAAACAACTGTGATTATTAAAATATAATAAACGTTAGCTTGTCCAAGGAAGTGAGAGGTGCTTAGAGGTCGCTGGAGGCTCATGTACCGGCAGTGGCGTGGTAGAGCGAAGCACTGGGCCACACACGTTCAGGACGATGAAGAGGAGAAAGTCCGCAGACCCCTCCATGCCGCTCACCTCAGCACAGTCTGCGTGCGTTCATCGCAGGGGCGCCCTCGCCACACGAATCCGCCACCTCCGATTATGTAACTCTTACCCGCCAAATGTCTACTTCCGTCTGCTAGATTTATGCGTGAGTAACAAGAGACGATACTCCAGGAAGGAGGCAGCATCCGCTAGTTCAGAGTTAGAAAGCTAAGTGATACCCATCACACACTCCCAGCTTCCTGCATTTGGTTTCGAACACGAAGTATTGAACTAACAGTCGACAATCTGTCAGCGCAGAGGGACATTCCTATTATTCATTTCTCCCAGGATTTAATTCAGGCCTAAACGCGCCGTAATAGCGTCCCGACATCCCCTCCCCATGCTTCTTCTTTTTAAGTGACTGGAATAAATCGGCACTGGATATTTAAAACAGCAGGCTTGTATTAAATCGCGACTTACAGCTGCTGCTTGTAATGATGAATATGAACTTCAAACAACACCGCTACCTTAAAAGACTAGAGACAAGAAGTTCCATATTCACAGAATATATACATTAGTATATGCTTCAGAAAAGATTAGCATTGGTTACAGGATGCCTCGCAAGCGGATGCGCGGAATTTACCGTCAAATTAGAGGGTTCAATTGGCGTGAGAGAATGTGACGCATGCGTGCGGGTAATTGCTGATCGTGTGGGACGAACCGTTCGGCAGTGAAACGGGTGCGTGCAGAATGGTTCACGGGAAGCCATACAACACGACCAGGTAGTTAGAAAAACTATGCCACAGATGGCTTTTTTGTAGTTTTTTTGTATTATTGCACAACTAGTTTTAGCAGTCTAGCTGCCAACTTCAGATGTCTCTCACTTCTGCTGCTTGTTTAACTGATATGCATTCTTAAAGTTAATTGTAGCATACTTACGTATAACGTTGTTATATATGCATCAGTGACAGCACGTAAAGTTCAACACCACAACTTGGTGCTATCCGATGAGTATGTGGCTCAGCTCGACGATTTGTTTTTCAAATGTTCAAATATTTGTTAAGCTTAAAGGACTTAACTGCGGGGTCATCAGTCCCTAAACTTACAAACTACTTATGAACTAGCTAATACTAAGGACCGCACAAATACCCATGCCCGAGGGGGGGGGGGTGGATTCGAACCCCCGACCGTAATGGCCGTGAAGAACGTGACTGGCGCGCCACAGACCGAATTTGTTTTTGTTTTTGACGAAGTATATAAGCGTGAGTTACATTAATAATTGGTGAAACGTACGAACGCATCCTGGCTGATCACCTGCATCCATTCATGCCGACGAACTTGGGCAATAGTTAGTTCGGCAGGGCCATTAGGATAACCTATTCGTATAAAACTTCACCCCAGGCTTAGATTCTGACGGTGATTATTTCGAAACGCGTCAATAAATGAGCAGCCGCATCACCATATGTGGCCTTCGTATTTCTACAACGTCCCTAATAGCACTGTCCAAAAACTAAAATTAAAAAAAAAAAAAAAAAAAAAAAAAAAAAAAACGGACGCATACCTCATCAGGGACGTCATGTCCCATCTTGACTTGGGAAATTCCAGCAGAGCGATGCAACACCCCACACGTCCACAAATGCCAGATAGTGGTTCCAGGAATACTCTTCTGAGTTTAAACATCTCTGATGGCCACCAAACTCCCGAGACATGAAGATTCAAAATGTTCAAATCTTTGTAATTCTGTGGGACCTTTATACTATGGTCATCAGTCCCTAAACTTACAAACTACTTGAAATAAGTTAAATTAAACTAAGGACAGCACACGCACACACGCGCCCGAGGGAGAACTCGTACCTCCGACGCGAGATGCCGCGTCATCTGTAAAGTATCGCTGCAGAACACACGGACGTCGCCGCGCGGCATATGAAAATTATTGAGCACATCTCGGTAGGCTTGCAACATGCTGTTCGAAATATCCATACAAACGAAATTTGCAGAATGCAATCTAATAAAACATCTGGGTCTGAACCAGCGCAAGTTTACAAGACCAGGATCCCTTGGTTTGAACTCACACTTTTTTAAGAAAAAATGTACACAGACGAAAAGGCTATACAAGTCTGCTAAGCTGAATTCTTTTATTTTAGAATATTTGTTTAAAAAGTGACAGGGTTTACATTCACATTTTTTGTAAATACTTTTAAACATGCTGATATTTCCACTATACAGACCCCTCTGCAAGAAAGTGGTTAGCTAAACATTCTCTTCTTAATGCAGATTACTTTGAATAATTGTTGCTGCCTGCATGCAGCTTTACATCAATTACTCAAGCAGTATTTGTATTTCTCCATGTTCCTGGGTGGTAAATTCCACTCCCCACATTCTCCTGCTTAACCAATTGTGGATTTTGAACACGATGCAGACGAATATGAATCCCCAATTGCGCCGTCTTTTCGGAAACTGCTATTCCGGTATGTAGCATGTTCGATGCCTAGGTTCGACCCCTGTTCTTGTAATGATTTGCGAATTCATGGCTAGTTTCTTACCTTTTTTCTTAAAGTCTCTCCGAGGACGTTCTTATTTATATTCTTACTCGTGTATGTATTCTGCGACTTTGCCTACAGCAAGTCTATTCCACGCCCAGTGGCTGCATTCATTGAGTGAGGATTTATGGAAACTAGTATTGACTGTGGTCGAAAATCGACTACTTGTGTTTACAATAGTCACTGGGGGTAAAATATTACGGATCATGCCTGCGGCCTCGCGTGATGTTAGCAACATCAACAACACGATAGAAAATCTTTACCCATTTGTTCGAACCACATAGAATGACTCGATTAGTGTATCGTACAGACCATGAAGTAAACAAATAATGCTGTTCCTGCTTTATGGTTGACAGGTTCTTGTATGTACCCTCGTCCGCTCAGTAAAAGTAATTACCCTCGTAAAGCGAAGATTCCATGAGAAAACATCAGCGTTGTCAAGCGATTGGCTAAAATGAAGACTCACAGGATTCTCACTATTCAGCATCTGTTGCCAACATTATCATAGAAGGCCGCTGGGATATTTGGTAAAATTTAACCGTATGAAACGGTGTCTTTGACGTATTAAGGAAAATGCCTGACACAATAACAACAAATAAAAAGGAAAGTATATACTTCTCATGCCAGTTTCGAATTATATAACTTTCATTAGCCTAATATTTGAAATGGAACTACAATTTCGGTGTTCGTGTATTTACAAAACGCCAAGAAATAATGTTATTTCGATACTGCGATATTCAGAATTCCAGAGCTGACAACATGTCGACTTCGTAGTTCCACCCGTGCACCGCTACATGCCTCTCCCGGCGCATCATCATTTATATCGGCATTCTCGACTTCGTAGTACCACCCGAGCATCGCTAGATGCCTCTCCCGGCGCATCATCCTTCATATGAAAACATCAATTTCCTTTAATCACTCTTAATCACTGCGGAAATGAAGCATTTGAACGTCACAAGAAAGTGAGTTGGGAGCACTCCATGTTTCGATATTCGCTTATTTTAATACTGCAGATGCGCTGCATTACAGCGTCTTTGGTTGAGGCGAATAGCCAATCAGTGAGCTGATTGTTGGAGAATGTAGAACTTGATCCAAGCTGTAGATAGGAAAATTTCTACTTCCTTTTACCACTTTTAATGGCTAAATGCACGCATAATATTTATATTCGTGAAATCTACGACAAACAATCTTTCGAATTATGTAAGTTTCATTGGCCTTCTTGTACGAATAAATTAGTAATCTGTACCATAATTTTCCTGTTATCGTATTTATATAATGATTTGTGAGAGGGCTACTCGCCTCTGTGTGCTTTGATTCTAATATTTGTTTCGAGTGGATATCCCGACTCTCATTTTTCTGTAGCTTCCCTTACCGTCCCTTTTTGTAAACCTTTTACCAGGCGCTGAAATCCCTGATGTAAGAGACGAAGTCCAACCTCCCGGTAGAGAAGATCTGCAGGTGAGTTGCCTGTCAGGAAACAATGATAATCTAAGACTCTTTGCAGGGTAATTTTCCCGTCTTTTCTTTCTACAGCCACAGCCACAGCTACAGCTTCACCCAACATTCCCGACACTATAAGTGTGTGCGATATGCAGCTGCTAAAAAGTCTGCGTGCCTATGTATAATAAGCAGGTCTGAAGCGAGGAGAAACC
This sequence comes from Locusta migratoria, assembly GCA_026315105.1. Classification (NCBI taxonomy): domain Eukaryota; kingdom Metazoa; phylum Arthropoda; class Insecta; order Orthoptera; family Acrididae; genus Locusta; species Locusta migratoria. Next base: position 146,524,148 of record CM048751.1, on the reverse strand, counting down.
GTTTCCGGCCGTGGCCTCGCGCTGCGGCAGGCGGATGTGTCGGCTGTAGAGGACAGCTACCACTGCCGGTATACACAGGGCGGTCGCTTTCGCCGCTCTCGCTCCGCTGCAGGCAGCAGTAGCGCGCTATGCACACGTTCCGCGAGGTCCCTAGAGGGCAGCATCGCTCTCCTCCTTCCGGTTCCCGTGCATACGCTAGCAAGAGCCGGCCTTTTGGAAAGCGCCCGGAACGACGTGTTCCAGCAGTGTAGCGAACCAGTTTCCTGGTTCTTTGAGACACCTCTACAAGAGTGAGCTCCAGTCTCATGTCTGGAACAGGAACTGCAAGGTCGCTGGCAACATGGGCGGGCTGCTTCTGGCGCGTCTATGCGCGTTCTAAGTCCCTGCTAGTCTTGTATAGTTCGAACTAGATCGGAAGACCGCTCCCACAGGCGAACTACGCGAACTAGTACGCAGATCCGTCGCCTCTTAGTTCGCCCGCTCCTTTTCCGAAGACTGACGGGTAACAGGGAGAAGACGCGAGAGCGCGCAGAATCGCGTGATTCCCTTCTGCCAGTTGCCGCCATTTCGAGCTGAGATGCAGCTCAGCCGTAGTTTTAGTAGCGGCAGCAAAAGCCAAAACGAGCGGACGGACTAAAAAGAGCGACCTACTTCGCGGCCGAGGTGCGAACTAAAAGGAGTCCTTCCGGTCGCGAACTAAAATATGCGCGATAGGTCGCGAACAGAATTAAAAATCACGTGTTTGCCTGCTCATGATGAGAGCCATTTCGGGGTTAGGGTCTGCCTGCTAGATTACATAGTTCATTGCTACAAAATTTCAGCTTTGAAGTATTCTGCACTCTGAAATATCTGACTAATAAATTCCATAGTGCCAAGATATAGAGATAACTCTAAACTTAAACGCGATAAATTATCCACAAACTGTTTCTTTTGGTTTGCGTGATATCGTTAGCGGCTCAAGAAGCAAGCGCATGAAGCAGCTAGGTGGGGGAACTTCTCCCTCCACCTGCATGCGCAGACCACGCCGCTCAGCCGTCACTGGGAGCGGACGAACTAAAATAACGAACAAGTTCGCGGCAGAGCCGCGAACTAAAGTGAGCGGTCTCGATCGCGAACTATTATGCGCAAGTCTAGGCCCTGCTACACCGTAGCGGAAAGCTGGGGCACCTGTTGCCGAATTGAAGACCGCCATTTGTAGCGAAGGAAACCGTCCGCGCAACCTAAGTTGGCACTCGGTGTGCTGACTGATGGGAGCGACCATCACTGTGGTAAATGCCCTCAGCTACTACGCCTAGTGGCAACTTAGTTTGCAATTAAACTTCCTGACAGATTAAAATTTTGTGCCGGAACCGGGACCCGAACCTAGGACCTTTGCCTTTCGCGGGGAAGCGCTCTACCGACTGAGGTATCCCGACACGACTCACGATGTCGCAACTTTACTTGCCCCAGCACCTCGCCTCCTACTTTTCAAACTTCACAGAAGTTCTCCTGTGAACCTTGTAAGACTAGCACTCCTGGAAGAAAGGATATGGCGCAGACATGGCTTAGCCACAGCCTAAGGGATGTTTCCAGAATGAAACTTTGGAGCGGCTGTGGCTAAGTCATGTCTCCACCATATCCTTTCTTCCAGGAGTACTAGTCTTGCATGTTTCGCAGGAGAGCTTCTGTGAAGTTTGGAAAGTAGGAGGCGAGGTACTGGCGGAAGTAAAGTTGTGAGGCGGCATCGTGAGTCGTGTCGGGATAGCTTAGTCGGTAGAGCGCTTGCCCGCGAAAGGCAAAGGTCCCAGGTTCGAGTCCCGGTTCCGGCACACAATTTTAATCTGCCAGGAAGTTTCATATCAGCGCACACTCCGCTGCAGAGTAAAAGTTACATTACAGTATGAATATTGGTGTACGATTTAAGGGGCACGATACAATATAACGAAACCGAGGAATAAAATAATACTATTTTGCTATGCAATTGTCTCCGAATAATCAAGGCTATCTTAAATGAATGTAATTTCCTAGTACTCTGTATTACATCTCCGTCATAAGACTTGTCACGGCGGATTAGCCGTGCGCAATGGGGCGTCGTGCTGCGGTGCCTGCGGCCATTCGCCGTCGGGGGTTCGAGTCCCCCTTCGGGCATAAATGTTTGTATTGTCCTTAGGTTAGTTTACCTTAGTTTAAGTAGTTTGTAAGCTACGGACTTATAATCAAACAGATTTACAAACATTTGAACATTTCATAAGACTCGAAATCATAAATATCAATTCAGAAGTGGTGGGTTCATTCCTCACAATTAGAAGCTAAATTGCGTCGAGTTATCGATTCTAGATAGTTGCAAATGTTCAAATGTTTGTAAATCTAACAGACTCAAATGCTGGGTTGTTAGTCCGTAGCTTACAAACTCCTTAGACTAACGTAAACTAACCTAAGGACAAAACAAACACCCATGCCCGCGAAGAGGGGGGCGGGGGGGGACTCGAACACAAGACGGCGAACTGCCGCACGCACCGCAGCACGGGGCCCCATTTCGCACGGATAATCCGCCGCGGAAAGATACTTACAAAGTAGTTGGTAATGAGGTTATTTTATAAATTAGTTTGTTTTTCATTTTCCGTTATAGTTTTATATTTCCTGGCATAAACTACATGTGTATTTTGTAGTTTTCAGTCTCTGTCTTTCTGGGATAATTTTATCCATGTCATAATTTTATCGTACTTTTTGCTTCATCTAGCTTGACTTGAATAATAGTGATCTCCAACACAACTTTAACTAACTACTTCATTATCACCCTGTTCTTCCAACCACAAGGATACATACAAGTTGTGAATGTTATTTACATATGTTAAGTCGAGGTGTATACAGTTTCTTGTCAGATATTTGACATCATTTAGTGAGTGCAAACACACTCTTCCCTGCAAATGACGCTTTTTTAATTTGGAATTGCTACACTAGCGCACAGTGGGCGGTTTAGTTAGCTTTAGTATTGAATTTGAATCCCTTGTTAGTATTTGCGACGCCGCTCTCACTTTTATGGAGGTGCTCAACCAGACATGTGCTGCGCATTATGGTGGTTGTTATTTTACGTATATTTTATTGTTTTAATTTTGACCAGCCATCCATTTTATATCTGACTATCCATCAGCACATGATTATATATATATCATCCAGTACACCTACCAGATTTTAAGTGGAGCACTGCAATAAGCAGTTTAATGCAAGTGAGGTACGTAACCGGTTTTTTAAATAAAAATTCATATTACGTTTTATTTATTTCATCTACTACACAAATTGTACTTAACTTGTAATTATTGCATGTAACCACATTTTATACATTTTTTCCACAGACAAGATGATGACACCTTAGAGTGTCTAAACCGGTCGTCGTTTATAAATAAAAGATAAAAATTGCGAGCTTGGCACCTACCCTTCTAAGTCTTCAACTGTTTATTATAATGTTATGACTGTGTAGGTACGATATTAGATACTGTAAGAGAAATCTAGTCGCATGACGACAGAGAAAGATGTTCACTTCCCCTAAAAATCTTTGTGTATTCAGTGGCGGCGCTAGGCGTCGGCGACGTCGGCAACCGCCGACGGCCTCGCGCCTGTGGGGTCCTCGCAAAACATTGTTAACATTTTAGATTTTTTTCTTTATATTTGATATTTAATGGCGCTTTTCAACTGCTGGGTTATGTAGCGTCGACCTGCATATAACTTACACTAGCTTAACCAAAGGACGAATACAACATCCGTACCCAAGGGTGGGATTCGACCCCTGACGAGAGCGATCTCGCTCATCGTGGTATGACGCCTTACTGCGCTCGGCCATTCCCGGCCGGCAGCTATTTAGTTGTCCGTATTTATTTCCGTATGAGTGCAGTAATGAAGCAATTTTTAGTTAAATACTTGCAAAAAAACTTCTTCTGTATATTTTAGAAAACAATTTGGAAGAAGTATATCCAATTGTTTATATAACAATCAGAATCATGCTCACAGTTCCAGTCAGTACAGCTTCGGCCGAGAGGAACTTCACAAAGTGAAAATTGATTAAGTGCAGCTTGAGAATCACAATGATTCAAGAAAGACTATCTGCGTTGTCAGTACTATCAATTGAAGCCGAAATACCGACTAATATTAATTAAGATGTGATCTTAAAAAAAATTCACTGAGACAAAAAGTTCAAAAGTTTCACTATTTTAATTCGTGTTTGTTAATTGTAATTTTTGTCACTGCAATAATACTTGTGTATTATACTACTAAATTTTAGTATAATGATTATTGATGTATACTTCAGCTCATTTTATTTAACATTTGCTTCCTTACCGATAAATGAAAGGGGCCTCGCTAAGACGAGTTCGCCGACGCCCAGTTTTCGCCTAGCGCCGCCACTGTGTGTATTAATGATTAGTTTATTATATTACTGCCGCGGTGGAGTAGCCGAACGGTCTAAAGCGTCTCGCTGCGGAGCGCGCGGTTGCTCGCCGTGGAGGTTCGAGTCCTCCCTGGGGCATGTGTATGTATGTATGTGTGTATGTATGTATGTGTGTGTGTGTGTGTGTGTGTGTGTGTTCTCCTTAGGTTAGTTTACCTAGGTTTAAGTAGTTTGTAAGCTACGGACTGATGACCACGCAGTTTGGTCCGATAGAATTACAAACATTTGAACATTTTATTATATTACTCGGCATGACGTTATACATAATGACATAACCTGTGAAGAACTATCGCCAGTGCAGGAGACCCTCTCGTATATTGGTGCGGATGTGTGTTTAATTTCTGCCTTGGCAGGTTTACAGGGCGGTGAAGTAATGTGGAACACGTCATCCGCCGGTGCGAAACAGCAGTCAGGGTTACTTCTAGACATGAGGCCAATACTGCAGGAGCGTGTTTACAAATCAGTATATATAGTACATGCTACCAACATTAGGGCTAGTGTATTTTCTATGGCCGCAGTATCACATATTACGAGTTATACAATCAAATCCTGAATCATTAACTATACCTGTGTGTATATGAAACGATATTTTTTGTGGAACCCATAGCTTCTAAATACTTTTTACTTCTTATAAAGGAAACGGATTTCGGGTACCAGTTCTCGATATTAATTTTCTTCTTTCAATATTAATAAAACCGTGTAGATCCCTAAAAGTGTCTTTATTTGTTACTGCAATTCGCCATCTGCCATCACTTGAACTAAAAACGCCTCAACTTGCGAAGCAATGTTCTGTGTCAGAGATGAAATCAGCACCGAGTTGACGCTTCATGGGTTTTCAGATCTGATGATGACAGATACCGAAACATCGTAATGAATACCGACAGTTTTAGCGAACTAGACGGTTTTACCTGTGTTAATATTGATCTAAAACTTCTATAAATTAAAATATGCTCAGATGCAGTTACAGTTGCCATATTGTTGAAATGTGTTGCTGTAACGTCTTTAGTCTGGATTCATTTGTCGAGTATTGTGGAATATGGCCGTTGGTTTTGTATTTGTGTTAGAAAAGAATCTTATGATCACATTATGGGTTATGTGGTATCAGGTTGGTTCATTTAAAATGACTTATTGCACAATAAATGACGTCAGATATTGGCTACAACGATACGTGTTTTCTTTTATAGAGATTTTTGTGGTCTGAGGATGTTTGTATACACAATTCGAAACTGGTAATAGACTTTTATAAAATAGTGCTATAGACAATTAAGTCAGAATGAAGCTTGTGGCTACTTTTACACCAAATATGACACGTATTTTTAATGAATTCTACAGGTGAGTCCCCATAAACTGATTTTAGAAAGCACTATTCTCTACTCATTAAATTATAATGCACTGAGAGAACGACCAGCTTTTGGACGTTTACTACACCACATATGTTCGAAGCACATATAGATAAGACCACCCACGCTTTACAAGTTGATAGAATTGTCTGTTTGTACGATGCTCCACAGTATTTTGTTTCTCGGGCGGCGGAGCGGAACCGATAGTTCTCCCGACGTCGAGAAAGTCGGCATCTAGTGTTGCTGTGCAACCTCCTAGCTGTGTTTACGCAAGCGCTGCTCTCAAGTGGAGAAATCTGAACTCTTTATTGATCGACCATTTGTTGTGATAGTGCAGATCACAATATCAAGCATTTTATAGCTGACTAGCTTAAACCCGCGGCTCCACTCGCGTGTTGGTTTATTATGATAGATAAGCTCTCTGGTTTTGAAGGATGAATGAAATACCTTCTTTAGAAACAAACATTTTTAATCAACATTTAAGTAAAAAAAATTATTCGTCTGCTTATCATTACAGAGAAAAAGCTGAAGAGATTGTAGCACGCAGAGACCAAAGATATGGTCTGTGGCATCACATATGTAACCTTCTTGATAAAGAGTCGCAAACGTCATTGCTGGCTTTCAGTCCGAATTTTTTTATAATTTGACGACTTGGAACCACCATATCTTCCACCCCCATATAGCTATCGGCATGGAACTGCTATGGTGTACAATGGGAGATTTCGGACAACAATTACACACAGACCATTCGTTTGCGTTCGCTGCAGAGCGAAATATTAACACACGCACACGTAGAATTTTATATACACCGATAACTTTCCATCCCAACATACTCCACCCTTTTATCACTATCAACCCTGAAGCAACAATGCCACCAATAAAAACCATTTTCAAAGAGAAAATATAATTTTCGAAGAGTAATTATTGTTCCGCATTTCGCGTTATATTCTTCAAGTTACTAAATATCTATCACATTGCTATAAAACCGTGGCCAAAACATACCTCAGGTATAAATCAGTAACTGTACAAATATTTAAGTCTCCGCGTCTTGTGGTTCAGACGTGATAAACGCACACCGAACAGACATTCACATTTATAGATATAGATAATGGTGCATGTGGGACTAAAACCGGTTATACGTACTAATATAAATGCACAAATTTTATTTTGTACCATTACTGATGAGATGATTCTAAGAAACCATCTCACATAAGCAAAATTGTAATTTTTAAACCTTATATAGAGGATTGTTAGGCTTTTATCGCAAGTAACTGTTTTAATCAGCGGTTACAAAGATGATTTATATCTTCAGATTTAAAAAAAAAAAAAAAAAATGGACATCATATGGGAACGTTTGAGGTATTGTGCAAAAAGTCTCTCGTCATAGCCGGCCGCTACGACCGGAGGTTCGAATCCTCCCTCGGGCATGGGTGTTTGTGTTGTCCTTAGCGTAAGTTAGTTTAAGTTGGTTACGTAATTAGTGTGAAAGTCTAGCGACTGATAACCACGAAGTTTGGTCGCGTAAGTCCTCACACACATTTTCTCTCGTCATGGTTTAAAAGAGAGAGGCGAGACATGTTTAGTCACGTATATCATGTTCTCAACGATTTTTACGTTAATATCAAAATGACATTCAATCTTTATAATATGACGAGAGACTTGTTGTACAAAACCTCAAAAGTTCGCACAAGCGAAAGAAACTTCTGAAAGGGTGAAGCAATTACTTCAGGTAGTACCAGAGCTCCGATAAACTCATTTCACTAACAAGGAAAGTACATGGACTCCAACAAACATATCTGTATGAACGTTTGTTTACAGGATCTCTACGTACACCTCAATGTGCTGGTGGGTGTCGTTTTTATGCAAAACTCTGCAATCATGCTCCAGATAGCAATGTAGATGTAACTGTAGCGCCATACTTAATGCAGATATCTTAACTATAACTTATGTAATAATCATCGTACATGTTCTCTAGCGTATTGTCATCAAAAGCCGTGATGATAGTTGCAACTTTAACCTTCTTCTCGGAAGACTCTTGGTATTCACAGCCACTGCTTTCGTCGCCTCTTCCCGCACTTACCGTTGCACTACCGCTTACAATAGTTGTTCGTCATTATAATCCATATTTTCATCATTATGTGTTAGTGTTACAACAGTATTTAACTTACGCTCATATTTCTGTACCATAACAGATATCAGAAAGCATGCAAATGATTCATCTTCTACACTAATACCACCTTCACGAAGAAGGGTTCTTCGTAACTTCATCTCAACTAATCGCAATACATTAGCAGGATTGATTGCCAATCGCCGCCCCATCTAACGCTTCAACACACAAATAATCTCACAAAACGCGACTTCGGAGGCACACTGCACCGTCCCTACTGGCGAATCGACAGGACAAAGTGCAATGTGGCATGGCACACGGAGGGGCCTCTAACGGACGATTGATTGCAGAGTTTTGCAGATGCGGGAGTATCACTAGTGCAATAAGGAATCTTTACATTATCTCTAAGGCGCTCCAGTCACGGTCTGCACGGCCACTACGGTCGGGGGTTCGAATCCCCCCTCGGGCATTCATATTTGTGCCGTCCTAGTTCGTAAGTAGTTCATAAGTAGATTGTAAGTTTAGGGACTGATGACCCAGTAGTTAAGTCCCATAGACTACACAAACAAACATTATCTCTCATACGATTTTGGTGTATATGTTTTTGTTCGAGCCGAAGTACTTTCCTTGTAAGTGAAGAAAAGTCCCGATCGTAGCGGTACATCTAGTATCTATCGTTTGTTTTACGTGTTGTTAACTTTGTACAGTGTATTTCAATTTCCTGTACCAAAGGAATAAATGGTAATGTTCAACCCTGATTGTCTGATGCTTGTCTCCACATCTGCATGTATGACTCTTCCTCGTTCCGTTGCATTCACGGTTCCTGGCCTTGAGACCCTAATGAAGGCGCCAACGTAGCGAAACTACTCTCGTCAGCCATGTTAACGTGGCCAATTGCCGCCCACTGCAGTGGAGTAGACGAAACGGCTGCCGCCTAGGCCGACGTCACCCTTCGTAGTTTCTACCAGAGGTGCCCCTCCCCCTCACCTTAGCCAATGAGTCACCCCCCCCCCCCCCACACACACACACCCGAGATATTAGGTCCTGGATTCGGAAGATAAATTTAATTTACATATATGCATTGGTTTATTGTTATTTATTTCACGTCTTGTAAATTGTTTTATTAAGACCTCCCAGGCTGGCCAAAAGTACTAATTTTTCACCTCCTACCCCCGCCCCTTCCCGAGAAATTTCAATGACGCACTTTGCGTCATGACTCCCCCCCCCCCACCATCCCATCGTGGGCACCACTGGTTTCGACACAACAGTTCTCTGTTTAATTTAGACAACATTGTCGATGGAGAAGAACAGCGATCTATTCGGTATAATTAATATTACAAAAACAGTCTTGATCGGAAAAATTAACAGTTTTTATTGACCGGTTTCGACCTGATGTAGGTAATCTTCGGAACAAAATGTAGCCCATGTAGGCAGTGCTGGAATCGGCTGAGTTGTTCTGGCTGTTCTCCTGCCAGCTGGTAACTGTTAATATTTGCGATCAAGACTGTTTTTGTAATATTAGTTCTCTCTTACATCCCATCTACAGTAGCGCACAACAGCGGAGATAGTGTAGTGGGTTCTGGCAGACGGTACACCTGCGATAGAAGCCCGTGTCCGACACCGTCAGTCACCACGGCACGAAAGCACTGCAGACACAGGACACAGAGCATATGTATGTAGCAGCTACCTCCATCTGTTCCACTGGCGATCAAGTTAATAAGTCGGAACCTAATATCGAAAAAAAACACACATCACAGAACTTCACGCCGTCTGTTTCCGTCTCGTCTCCTCTCGACAGCTGCCCAGAACGGCAAAAGAGAGAAAAAAGTTCAAATGTTTGAAGAGCTTATGGGACTTAACTACAGGATCATCAGTCCCTAAACTTACAAACTACTTATGAACTACCTAATACTAAGGACGGCACAAATATCCATGCACGAGGGGGGATTCGAACCCCCGACCGTAGTGGCCGGGCAGACTGTGACTGGGGCGCCGCAGACCGCTCGGCCACCGCGGCCAGCGCTAGCGGCTGACGCCACGTTCTACAACTTTGGCGCTGACAAGCGTCAACCTGACGTTGAGGGTCGGTTGATGTTTCCGGACATGACTTCATACTCTCAATTTGTTTCTTTCGGACATGTCAGGGGTGGCGGGAGGGGGGCGGTGGCGGTGGCGGAGAGAAGGGTACGAGGACAACGATGCGCGCTTCAAAGCCCCATTCCATGCATCGTATTACATACAACATATCAGCCATTAGAAGTATTTTATTAAATGTGATAAATTTTAAAAGTCAAAATAATAAATATCATTTCCCAGGAGTCTTCAACTGTCTCAGAAGCTATATGCAATTGTAGACCTTCTTCGCCAGAAGATGATGAGCACGAAGCTCATCGAAACGTTGCGTCAAGACGACGCCATCACTCGGCTGATTACCCGAGAAGACTTCATTAAGTCTCAGCTGTTCCATATTTCGAGTTATATACATAAAATCAATAAATATCTTACAGGGTGTCCGTTTTCTTGTTCACTCAAAATATCTCTGGAACAACAACAGCTATCAATGTAAGGCAGGGGCTCATGAATGTAAATATTTATAAACATTCTGAAACGAACTTTAGTGTTTTTAAATGGACACTAGAGGTCTGCATTATCCTCGATTTTTACCGGCGAGTCCCGCTCGCCCCTCTGGCTCTCGAGAGTTTGCGGCTGAGCGTCCTCTTGGGCCGGTTGCGGACAACCGATCGCTAGCGCTCGGCCGAGCGCGCCGAACGCTCGGTCGGTCGCCTGTGACCGGCGGACTCAGCGCCAGCGAGCTGCACCGCGTCACACTGCTTACATTAATACTTGTTCCGTGGATCATGAATACGACACTTCGTAATGATGTGGAAAGTGTCAGTGTAATAAAAGGTGTCTGTACAAGATATTACATTACATAAAATGTTACAGACATTGCCGAGGTGGGGTGGCTTGCGTGCCTCAACGATGCAGATAGCCGTACCGTAGGTGCAACCACAACGGAGGGGTATCTGCGGAGAGGCCAGACAAACGTGTGGTTCCTGAAGAGGGGCAGCAGCCTTTTCAGTAGTTACAGGGGCAACAGTCTGGATGATTGACTGAGCTGGGCTTGTAACATCAGCTAATGTGGCTTTGCCACACGGTTACTGCGAACGGCTGAAAGCAAGGGGAAACTACAGCCGTTACTTTTCCCGAGGACATGCAGCTCTACTGTATGAAAATATGATGATGGCATCCTCTCGGGTAAAATATTCCGGAGGTAAAATAGTCCCCCATTCGGATCTCCGGGCGGGGACTACTCAGGAGGATGTGATCATCAGGAAAGACAATACTGGCATTCTACGGGTCGGAGCGTGGAATGTTAGATCCCTTAATCGAGTAGGAAAATTAGAAAATTTAAAAAGAGAAATGGATAGGTTGAAGTTGGATATAGTGGGGATTAGTGAAGTTCGGTGGCAGGATGAACAGGATTTCTGGTCAGGTGAGTACAGGATTATAAATACAAAATCAGTTGGGGGTATCACAGGAGTAGGACTGATAATGAATAAGAAAATAGGAATGCGGGTAAACTACTATGAGCAGCACAGTGATCGCATTATCATTGTCAAGATAGATACGAAGCCAACACCGACAACAGTAGTACAGGTTTATATGCCAACTAGCTCTGCCGATGATGAGGATATAGAAGAAATATATGAGGAGCTAAAGGAAATTATTCAGACCGTTAAGGGAGAGGAAAACTTAATTGTGATGGGAGACTGGAATTCGGTAGTAGGAAAGGGAAGAGAAGGAAAAATAGTAGGTGAATATGGACTGGGCAGAAGGAATGAAAGAGGAAGTCGCCTGGTAGAATTTTGCACGGAACATAATTTAATCATAACAAACACATGGTTTAAAAATCACAAGAGAAGTTTGTATACTTGGAAGAGACCAGGAGACACTGGAAGGTATCAGATAGATTTTATAATGGTAAAATATAGATTCCGGAATCAGGTTATAAACTGCAAGACATACCCAGGGGCAGATATAGACTCTGACCATAACTTGTTAGTCATGAACTGTAGGCTGAAACTGAAAAAACTGCAGAAAGGTAGGAAAATAAGGAGATGGGACCTGGATAAATTGAAGGAACGTGAAGTTCTGGTGAATTTCAGAGGGGGATTTAGGCAACAATTGACAGAAACAGGGGGAAATAAAACAGTAGAAGAGGAATGGGTAGCATTGAGAGATGAAATAGTGAAGGCAGCAGAGGACAAAATAGGTAGAAAGGCAAGACCTGCCAAAAATCCTTGGATAACACAGGAGATACTAAATTTAATTGATGAAAGGAGAAAATATAAAAATGCAGTAAATGAAACAGGCAAAATGGAGTACAGACGACTAAGAAATGAGATTGATAGGAAGTGCAAAATGGCTAAGCAGGAGTGGCTAGAAGCCAAATGCAAATCTGTAGAAGAATGTATAAGAAGGGGAAAAGTAGATACCGCCTACAGGAAAATCAAAGAGACATTTGGGGACAAGAAGAGCAATTCTACGATTATCAAGGACTCAGATGGGAAACCAGTTCTCAGCAAAGAAGGGAAAGCTGAAAGGTGGAAAGAGTACATAGAGCAGCTCTACAAAGGAAATGAACTTAGAGACGATGTTGTAGGAAGGGAAGAGGAAGTAGATCAAGATGAAATAGGAGATACTATACTCAGAGATGAATTTGACAGAGCCTTGAAAGACCTAGGCCGGAACAAGGCCCCAGGAGTAGATGATATACCCTCAGAGCTACTAAAGTCTCTGGGAGAGCCAGTCATGACAAGACTATTTGAACTGGTGTGTAGGATGTATGAGACCGGTGAAATGCCCTCAGACTTTAAGGAAAATGTAATAATCCCCATTCCAAAGAAATCAGGTGCAGACAGGTGTGAAAATTACAGAACCATCAGTTTGATAAGTCATGGTTGCAAAATTTTAACACGAATTATCTACAGGGAATGGAAAAGCTGGTAGAAGCTGACCTAGGGGAAGATCAGTTTGGATTCAGGAGGAACGTAGGAACCCGGGAGGCAATACTCACTTTACGTCTTATCTTAGAAGATAGATTAAGGAAAGGCAAATCTACATTTTTAGCCTTTGTAGATTTGGAGAAAGCGTTTGACAATGTTGACTGGAATTCACTCTTTCAAATTCTGAAGTCAGCAGGGGTACAATACAGGGAAAGGAGAGTTATCTACAACTTGTACAAAAGCCAGACCGCAGTTATTAGACTCGAAGGGCATGAAAGGGAAGCATCAGTTGGGAAGGGAGTAAGACAGGGTTGTAGCCTTTCTCCGATGTTATTCAATTTGTACATTGAGCAGGCGATGAAGGAAAGCAAGGAAAATTTTGGAATAGGGATTAAAATTCAGGGGGAAGAAATAAAAACATTGCGTTTTGCTGATGACATTGTAATTCTGTCAGAGACAGCAAAGGACCTGGAAGAGCAGTTGAATGGAATGGACAGTGTGTTGAAGAGAGCGTATAAAATGAACATTAACAAGAGCAAAACAAAAATAATGGAATGCGGTCTTAGAAAATCAGGCGATGCTGAAGGAATTAGATTAGGTAACGAAACAGTGAAGGTGGTAGATGAGTTTTGTTACTTAGGTAGTAAAATAACATGCGATGGTCGCAGTACAGAGGATATAAAATGCAGAATGGCAATGGGAAGAAAAGCATTTTTGAAAAAGAGAAATTTGCTAACATCGAATATTAATTTAAGTGTAAGGAAGTCTTTTCTGAAGGCATTTGTGTGGAGTGTTGCCTTGTATGGGAGTGAGACATGGACGATAAACAGTGCGGACAGGAAGACAATAGAGGCTTTTGAAATGTGGTGCTACAGAAGACTGCTGAAGATTAGGTGGGTAGATCGCATAACTAATGAAGAGGTACTGAACAGAATTGGTGAGAAAAGGAATTTTTGGCATACCCTAACTAAAAGAAGGGATCGCTTGGTAGGACACATTCTTAGACATCGAGGAATCGTAAATTTAGCATTGGAGGGAAGTGTGTGGGGTAAAAATCGCAGAGGGAGGCCAAGAGACGCGTATAGTAAGCAGATTCAAGTGGATATGGGTTGCCGTTCCTATGAGGGGATGAAAAGGCTTGCTCAGGATAGAGTAGGGTGGAGAGCTGCATCAAACCAGTCTCCGGACTGAAGACCATAACAACAACAACAAAATGTTATATGACACTATGATATTTTGCATTATTTTTTCTTTTCAATATTATTATTCTTTTTTTTTAATTTTACTAATTTATATCCAAAAATTCATCCATTGAGTAGAAGGAGTTGTTATTCAGAGATTCTTTTAATTACTTTTTAAATGCTAGTTAGCTATCTGTCGTTTTTTGATGCTGTTTGGTAGGTGACCGAAGACTTTTGTGGCAGCATAATTCACCCCTTTCTGTGCCAAAGTGAGATTTAACCCTGCACAGTAATATCATCTTTTCTCTCGGTGTTATACCTATAAAGACTGCTATACTTTTGAACTGGGTTTGCAGCGGCGGATTAGCCGTGCGTGATGCGCACGCCCGTTCGCTATCTTGGATTCGGGTCCCCTCTCAGGCCTAGGTGTTGTCCTTAGGTTAGTTTACCTTAGATTAAATTGTTTGCAAGCTGCGGACTAATAACCAAGCAGTTGCCTCCGATAGAATTACAAACATGTTAACATGTGTGTGAACTGGTTTGGATTATTAACAACAAATTCCACAAGTAAATATATATACTCTGAAGTAACTGTGAGGATATCTAAATCCTTAAATAGGTGTCTCCAGGACGATCTTGGGTACGCTCCAGCAATTATTCGGATTACACGATTTTGTGCAATGAAAACTTTTTTACTCAATGGTGAATTACTTTAGAATATCATGCAGTAAATGAAAATAGTAGTAAACTAATTTACTGAGATTCTTATCGCCGAAATTTGCAAAAAACCTAATAGCATACGTAGCTGAACCCAAACGTTTTAGCAGACAATCAATGTGTTGCTTCACGGTTAATCACTCATCATTTCACACATCTAAAAATTTTGAAAAGCTCTGGTTTCCCCTCAAAACGAATAAATAATTTTGAAAATTCTATCTTAGCTACAGACTTCTGTTCAAAGTCTATATTTACTACTGGAGTTGTGCTATTTACTCTATGGAACTGTATATGCTGTTTCATTTAAAACTTCCGGGCTCATAAGCCGTGGTCGATTTGTAAAACATTCCGCTAACGTTCCATCTTCGGCTGCAGAAGATATCTTCAGAGGTAGAGTGGTAGATTGCACGAAACCAGCAGAAGCCTGCGTGACAAGATCGACTACAAGTGTACAAGATTTCCAAGCTTCACTTTTCGACTCCTCTTCCGACATGTCTTTCTTTTTCAGGAGTAACGAGCCGCTCGTAATTCTCTCCATAATACTTCTCTTTGTTTCATGAACTGAGCGTTTACGACCTATACTTCGTTGATCCATAACGCTAACTGCGTTGCTCAAAGCCAGGGCGGTTTTTAATGCGACTCTGCAGTGTTGAGCGCGCGGCGGTCGCGCTGTCACCGGCCGAGACTGAGCGCGCTCGAGCGCCCGGCAGTGCTCGACGGTTCCGCCGGTAACCGAGAGGCGGAGGGCGACCGGCCACGTGCGGCATTAGACGGCCGCAGCCGTGCCGCAGCGTGGGCCTACTCCTGCCGTCGAGCAGCGGCACGAAACGGAAAAGGCTCGAGCGGTTGTTTTCATCGAAATGCAGAGCTCTAATGGACACCCTATATTATTTGATCAGCAATCTATATCATGACAAATCATATAAAAAATGGCGTTGATTGCATCGCAATACGCCAATTACACCCCGAGATATTGCGCAGCGAAGTTGACGCTTGAAATACGCGAAACGTGCGGCTAGCGCACACCTTGACTAGCATTGGGTTCTCGCCTGAGTCTCAGGACGTACACTATGTGTGGGTAAGGTGATAGCTTGAATGCTGAAGAAGAACATAGGCTATTTCACAAAGTGGGTAAATTACGTATACAGGCTATTTGTAATACACGCCGACCAACTTGTAGCTGTTGTAGAGGCTCCCTTTAGGAAAAAGAAATCGAGAATAGGAACACTTGCCTAAAATGTGTAGTATTCTTTTCTTCGTCCCTGCCGGTTTTACATGAAACAGTTTCATTTAAGGCATCCGAATAGGTAGAAAGCTTGTAAAAATAGCCACTTGCAGTTTAAAACTATGCGTCATTGAATCTACCTGACCTCGCAAATCCAGCAGCTGCATAGGTGTCTCTCATACCTCGTATGTCAATAAGCCAAGACGATTCACCCACACATTTTCAGCGACTTCAGTTCCGAATCAATGAATTTCCCCAGCAGTGGTTAATCAAGGCGGAGGGGGTGCTATGTAGCTACAGTCTCCCCCCCCCCCCCCCCCCCCAAGACCCTCAGATAATGCTGAAATCTTCCCCAGACCTCCCCCCAAAGGAACGGAGAGAAATGTCCTCTTAATAATTATAAATCTGAAGCATAGAATTAAAATGTGTGATGAAACCGGTATTCGAACCAGGACCTCCATGCTTACTATGCAGACGTGTTACCTTTAGACCACCACACCATTAACGTTTAAGGCGCCTCTGAATAGTCTAAGAATGTCACAAACTTTAATTCAGCTTCTGTGTTCCAAAGATAATTGCCACTACTGCCAAGGCTCTCCATGCAGCGGAATAGCACCTAGGCAAAGGGCATATTGGAACAATCCTGTTAAGGTTCCAATATGTCTATTGCCTAGGTGCTATTCCGCTGCATGGAGAGCCTTGGCAGTTGTGGCAATTATCTTTGGAAGCTGAATTAAAGTTTGTGACGTGGAGGGAAATCGTACTTAGACTATTCCGAGGCCTATTAATTGTTAGTGATGTGGTGGTCTAACGGTAGCCGGGCGCCGTGGCTCAGCGCGCCCGGTCAGGGGGCTAAACGCCCTCTGTAATAAAAAAGCTGAGCCAAAGAATCAACGAACAATAACGAACTAACCGAAACAACGACCGCAGAGCATAGATCTACCTGAGAACAAAAAGAAAAAAAAACAAAAAAAAAAAAACAAAAAAAAAAAACGGTAAGGCGTCTGCCTATTAAGCATAGAGGTTCGGGTTCGATTCCCGGCCGCATCACAAATTTTAATTCTATGCTTCAGATTTATAATTATCGTCTTTGACATATTCGAGACGAAAATCCGTCTCAGTAATTGTTTATTTGTATTAAATTGATATTTATGTCCTCTTAATATGATTTTCTGTACTGTTCTTTCGAGACAGCAACGGTGATGATAGAAAAATATGTACTCAGCGCCACTCAGACCAAAAGCCTGGGTTCACCACTGCTTTCCATTAACAAAAAAGAATATCAAGGCCAGGGAGAGGAGAGATAAGGCCAGAGAGTGCAGGAAAAAATGGACGTGGACGGGGGGAGGAGTAGGGGATATGAGGTAGAGCAAAGGGGGTGTCTTGTAGAGAAAGAATACTTGGGAAAAGTGTGGGGGGGGGGGCGGGGGAGGTGGCCAGAGATGTTTGGGGAGGTATCAGCATTCATTAACAAGACACTCTGTGATCGCATTAGTAATTTATCATGATAAACAGTTACCGATCATGACCTGAACCCACTACAGCATGGATCGACAGCTAAGGCCATATAATGGCGACAACACTTAGGCCAAAACCTTCTTGTAAAATAAATAATTCGATCGCAAACTGTTTTATTAACTAACAACAGAGCGCTATTTCTCTATAGCACTGTTATCTAAAATTATCATCTCGCATTCATATTTATCTTTTGCCTTGTCCGCTACACAAATATATAAAGCAGAGTGTCCGTCTGTTTGTTTGTGTGTACGTGTTGCATACAAATCTAAAGTGCTGATCCAATCTTTATGAAATTTTTTACACATAAGCTTCAATCCATGAGGACGGGCGCCGTAAGTGTAAGAATCACGTACAACACGTTGTTCACGAGATATGACGTCATAAACAATGAGATGCGCGAAAAACTGCCGCATTTAGCGAAAATGCTGCTCATTTTCTCCTAAACCACTGGACCGATTTCAACCAAATTTGGTACACATTTTCCTTACCGTGAGGTAACAATTGCTGTAGGGTTAAGAATAACATACGACACATGCTTCAGAAGGTATGACGTCATAAACAATAGGAATCGCAAAAACCTGCCAAATAATGCAGCGAGACTATAAATATGCTATATGAGAATGAGTGTACTTAGCAACTTGTAACAAACATTAAACATAATTTTAAAACCTTTATTAAACTTTTCTCGCTGACAACCATAACAAAACGAAAGGAAAAAAGTTTCTCGCTTATTACTTTTCCGCCGTTTATGGAGTAAAACTCGGTATGACGTAACAATTTATAATTTGTACACTACAAATTGTAGCCACAGGAAATTTTACATACAGTATACACTCATCTAGTGGAATGTACCTTCTAAATTGTATCACAGTACGACACAGTTCATGATATATGAGCACAAAATGTTCAATGTTTGTCCTTAGCTTACAAACTACTTAAACTAAGGTAAACTAACCTACGGACAATCACACACACCCATGTCCTAGGTAGGACTCGAACCTCCGATGGCGAGCAACCGCGCGGTCCGCAGCGAAGCGTTTTAGACCGATCGGCTACTCCACCGCGACGTGATATGAGCATTTAAACAATAACATTAATGGAAATTCGCCCCATCTAGCACTAAGTTTTAATCTCTTATACTTCTTTACTACTAATTGTATTCCCAAGAGATTTTACAGACATACAGCCCTTATACAAATGAATATATTCCTGAAAATGGCAGGTATAAATAAATTAATACCCGGGAAACGCCGGGTTTGCAGCTAGTTATACAAATAAATTAATGCCAGGGCTGCAGATGTGTTCTTCTGAGCATCATACGTCCCAAACCTTTCTTAAACGTGGGAAACCGTGGTGGAGTGGCCGAGCGCTCTAAAGTGCCTTGCTGTGGAGTGCGCGGTTCCTCGCCATCGGAAGTTCGAGTCATCCCTCAGACATGGATGTGCTGCCCATAGCATAAGTTAAAGTATTTGTAGCCTAGGGACTGATAACCGCTGCAGTTGAGTCCCTTATAATTATAAACAATGGAACGTGTTGAAAACTGGGGAGACATTTGCTCGGGCAATCAGGCAGGCAGATGAGCTGCTTGGTTTGCAGCAGAATGCAGCAGTCGCTGGCCCTAGGCTGCAGCGCGGCACGGACGCGACCTTTGCTCCGTGTACAGTACAGGTACAGCGTGCTGGCGCCAGCGTCGTGAGCTTCAACCTGTCGCCGCTCGAGGCCGCTCGCCAGTGACGTCAGCGCGTGACGCAACCATGGCATCAGCCCGCCTACCATACGGGGAAGCTACAGATGCGATAAGGCCCGCTTATTATAGGGCTGACCCAGGCGGAAATATCGGGGGGACCAGTTCTCGGATCCCCGCGGTTTTGGGCACCTACCAACTCATGACTTATTGCAATAGGTATGCAGATGTTCGCTAATGTCGAATTGCTCAAGCTTGGAGCTGCAGTGTTGAAGGCCGCTGCTGAAAACACCGGCCGCTCATCCCAGTTTATGGGTTCGCAGTTGCAGGTTTTTTTCAATGAATCGTTTGAATTCCAGGACTGCGGCTGTTTGCTGATTGTGGTGTATGGGAGGGTATCGTCTTTAACTGACTGTAATAGCATACAGGATGACTTAGACAAAATTTCTAATTGGTGCGAAGAATGGCAGCTAGCTCTCAATGTAGAAAAATGTAAGGTGATGCACAGGAGTAGGAAAAATAATCCCATAATGTTCCAATACAGCATTAGTAGTGAGCTTCTTGATGCTGCCGCGTCGTTCAAATATCTAGGCGTAACATTGCAGAGGGATATGAAATGGAACGAACTTGTAAGGGCCGGCCGCGGTGGCCGAGGGGACAGCCGGGCGCCGTGGCTCAGCGCGCCCGGTCAGAGTGCAGAATGCTCTCTGTAATAAAAAAGCTGAGCCAAAGAACACGTAGAACGAAAACGAACATACAAAAAAAGCCGGGCGCCGTGGCTCAGCGCGCCCGGTCAGAGGGCTGAACGCCCTCTGTAATAAAAAAGCTGAGCCAACAACAAATAGAACAACAACGAACAATCAAGATCAGCGACCGCAATGAGGAGAACTACCCAGAGAAAAAAAAAAAAAAAAAAGGGACTGAGGCGCTCCAGTCACGGTCTGCACGGCCACTACGGTCGGGGGTTCGAATCCCCCCTCGGGTATGGATATTTGTGCCGTCCTAGTTCGTAAGTAGTTCATAAGTAGTTTGTAAGTTTAGGGACTGATGACCCCGTAGTTAAGTCCCATAAGCTATACAAACGTTTGAACATTTTTTATTATCTGGGGATTCTCAATAATGCAGCAACCTCTGGATCACTAGACTCAATTAAGGAGAATGGTATTAATTATGTAGAACAACTTGAGGTAAGAGTTAATCAGTGGTTTAACACAACACTTTTAATAAGCTTAATTGACTTAACTACGGGGTCATCAGCCCCTAAACTTACAAACTACTTATGAACTACCTTAGTAGTCCGATTTGTCATGCTCTTACATTTTTTGGATACAAGAATCGTAGACAACTAGTTTATCAGGTAGCTACTAATATTTTTTGCCAATCTTAGAAAGTACTCGTCGTGCCACTTTAATTACTACACTTGCTTATTGTTCACTTTCGTTATGTCATTCATATTCAATTGAAGAAATCATAACAAACTTGCTTATTACGGATCTACCGTTATTACTTGTCTATTGTTTAACGTGCCTTTTTTATACAGATATTAATTACACCACTTGCCGACAACAATAATTGTTAGTTAATAAAGTTAGATCAGAAGGTGTCGGAACACACGATAATAGTTACTAAGCTCGCATCCGAATTCATACTTAGTCAGTTTTGGCATTGAATAAAATAAACTTTGATCTGTACTGTAAATAATTAGTCAATTACACAATCATCGACTTGGACTTTCCATACTAGAATGTGTTGTTGTTGTGGTGGTGGTCTTCAGTCCGCAGAGTGGTTTGATGCAGCACTTCATGTTACCCTGTCCTGTGCATGTCTCTTCATCTGAGGATACGTTCGGCAACCTACATCCTTTTGAATCTGCTCACTATATTCGTCTCTCGGTCTCCCTCTACTATCTTTACCCCACACACTTCCTTCTAATGCTAAGTTGACAATTCCTTGACGTCTCAGAATGTGTCCAACCAATCTATCCCTTCTCTTAGTCAGGATATGCCAGAAACTCTTTTTTCTGCTGGATTCGGTTAAGCACCTCCTCATTAGTTACGTGATATACTCATCTAATTTTCATTATTCGTCTGTAGCACCACATTTCAAAAGCTTCTATCATCTTTTTATCTGAACACCTTATCGTCCACGTTTCACTCCCATACAGTGCTACACTCCATACAAATGCTTTAAGAAACGACTTCATAACATTTAAATTAATATCGGATGTTAACAATTTTTGCTTCTTTAGAAACGCTTTTCTTCCCATACTCATTCTGCATCCTATATCTTCTTTACTTTGGCTATCAGAAGTTATCTTGCTACTCAAATAACATAATTTATCTACTACTTTTATTGTGTCATAACCTAATCTAATTCCTTCCATACTGGAATAGATAGTACAAATTTATCGATTTAGAAGTTCCTTTAGATTGTAGCCTACAAGTTGCTTGCATTGCTATCAGATACTGTTATAGTTTGTCATTCCACGAATAGATGTCATTCTCAGTCTGTGTCACAGTAGTAAGCTAAACTTTAATCTTTCATTAACACACCCATAGTTGTCAACTTAGTGTTTTTATTACGATATTCCGCTACTATCAGTCACCCCACCAATGTCCACATTTAATTTTGGATATCAAATTAGTGTTAAACATTGATCAGTATTTAATTTAAGTAATGAATAGTTTGTCTGTCTGGTTAATGAATCAGAACTTGAGCCACAACCGGACTTGTCATTCATTGTTTAACCAGACTCGTGTTCTGGAGAAATGAAATGTTCAAATGTTTGTATAGCTTATGGGACTTAACTACGGGGTCATCACTCCCTAAACTTAAAAACTACTTATGAACTAACTAATACTAAGGACGGCACAAATATCGCCGGCCGCGGTGGCCGCGGGGACTGAGGCGCTTCAGTCACGGTCTGCACGGCCACTACGGTCGGGGGTTCGAATCCCCCCTCGGGCATGGATATTTGTGCCGTCCTAGTTCGTAAGTAGTTCATAAGTAGTTTGTAAGCTTAGGGACTGATGACCCTGTAGTTAAATCCCATAAGTTGTACAAACATTTGAACATTTTTGAACAAATATCCATGCCCGAGGGGGGATTCGAACCCCCGACCGTAGTGGCCGTGCAGACCGTGACTGGAGAGCCTGAGTCCCCTCGGCCACCGCGGCCAGCTGTTCTGGATAGTTAAGCGCTTTACAGGGCCATACTCATTGCAGTCAGTCGATGCCAGGCTGATTAATTATAATATTGACTTTTACTTGATGTTCACACTGAGATAAGTTTCTACATTCACAGAGATGTACTAATGTAGATAGGTACTGTTTCATCTGCACACGAACCTTGCACACTCACATACCCTAGTTTGTCACCGATCCCAACCACCATATTTTATTTTAAACATGTAAGTTTGAATGGAATGGACAGTGTGCTGAAGGGTGCATATAAGATAAACATTAACAAGAGCAAAACTAGGGTAATGGAGTGCGGTCTAAGAAAATCAGTTGATGCTGAAGGAATTAGATTAGGTAACGAAACAATAAACGAGGTGGATGAGTTTTGTTACTTGGGCAGTAAAATAACAAATGATGGTCGCAGTACAGAGGATATAAAATGCAGAATGGCAATGGATAGAAAAGCATTTTTGAAAAAGAGAAATTTGTTAACATCGACTATTGATTTAAGCCTAAGGAAGTCCTTTCTGAAGGCATTTGTATGGAGTGTTGCCTCGTATGGGAGTGAAACATGAACGATAAACAGTGCCGACAGGAAGAGGATTGAGGCTTTTGAAAAGTGGTGCTACAGAAGAATGCTGAAGATTAGGTGAGTGGATCGCGTAACTAATGAGGAGGTACTGAACAGAATTGGGGAGAAAAGAAATTTCTGGCATACCTTGACTAAAAAGAAGGGATAGATTGGTAGGACACATTCTTAGACATCAAGGAATTGTGAATTTAGCGTTGGAGGGAAGTGTTTGGGGTAAAAACTGCAGAGGAAGACCAAGAGATGGATACAGTAAGAAGATTCAGACAGATGTAGGTTGCCGTTCTTATATGGAGTTGAAGAGGCTTGCTCAGGATAGGGTATTGTGGAGAGCTGCATCAAACCAGTCTCTGGAATGAAGACCACAACAACGAAGTTTCACCTGTAATAGCGCTAACTGTGATAGGACAGTTAACGATGTTGTCTTTCGCTGTGATAGTTCCAGTGGTTAAAAATCCAAATGACTGACTGAAGACGGGGCCAGCTTTGCCGGGAAGGCGGCAGATCCTCCGCCAGGCAGAGCGAGGGCGCGAAAGTGGCCCTCATCGGACACGACGCGTTCTGCACGCTTTCCAGCAGCGCCGCCTGCCGAGCTGTGGCAGATGGCAGTTAGTCGCACTCTGCCGGCCTGGCCGGTTTCTCCGCTTCCGTCTGACACTGCACTCCTCTCATTAGCACCTCCAAAAAATCACATGTTAAATTAACTTATTATATCTCGGGCCCACGATGTTAGAAATGTCGTATATTGACATAATGCGAATGGTTAGTCCAAAACACTGTAATTGATTATTATATTTATAAATCACACAAGATATCTTTCGGCATTAAATGCCATCGTCGGGTGTTCCTGCAAAAACATTTCCTTTTATCAGTATGTATCCAAGAGCTACGTAAATAAGTTTACGTAAATAAAATTTTACAAATTTCCCTTAGAAAGTGTGCAGTACGTACGGTATTTAGAGGTTGTAAGTGATTCAACTGACTATTTATTAGGTGATGTTTTACATTTGATTTACGAATTGTAGCCAGTTACAGCATCTGTGAATACTATACGTTTACAATTATTTACAGTTTTTTTCTTTCAGAGAGAAAATATAGAAGTTAACAGATATGGCATAATTTTCTTTATTATATCTGTTTATGTTGTTATTTGCGACTATGGTTAAAAATTTTATTAGAAATTTTGGAGGGCGTTATGGATTATACATTTATATTTGACATGGTTATCTTTATATAGACTTTAGTTGACTATAACATCATAAATCAAAGATCGTACTTTGGTGTCACGATACAGGGGAGACAGCGTTACGGAAATGATACAGGATCTGGGGTGGGAATCATTACAACAACGGCGCTTATCGCTGAGGCATGGGCTACTTACGAAACTCCAGTCGCCAACATTCTCCTCCGAATGCGAAAATATATTGTTGACTCTCATTTACATAGTTAGAAATGATCATCGGAATAAAATAAGAGAAATCAGAGCTCCAACGGAGAGATTCATGTGTTCTTTCTTGCCGCACGCTATTCGAGAATGGAATGGTAGATAAATAGTATAATGGTGGTTCGATGAACCCTCTGCCAGGCACTTAAATGCGATTTGCAGAGTATCCCATGTAGATGTAGATGTAACGATGAAGTCCGCCTCCGTAGCTCAGCGGTAGAGTCCGCTGACACCACGCAGGAGGCTCGGGTTCGATTCCCGGCAAGGGACTGGCTGTTAAGTGTTGTCCTAATCATCATCATCTCATCATCATTGGCACGTAAGTCGCCCACGCGGCGTCAAATAGAAAGACGTACTGAGGCAGCCGAACAATCCCGTAAGGGATCTCCCGGCCAAGAAAGCCATACGCTCATTTCCATTTGTAGTGATGAAAAATCTTTGTTTAGAAAATTTGATTGACAACTGAACTAACAAGTGTTAGCATGCCGAGGTACAAATGTCTAGCCCGCTATGAAGTTTTTACGACCGTATTGAATTTTCACCTGTACCTTCCCTCAAAGATGATCTACATCTACATCTTCATAGATACTCTGCAAATCACATTCAAGTGCCTGACAGAGGGTTCATTAACCACTTTCATAACTTTCCTCTACCGTTCCATTCTCTAATAGCGCGCGGGAAGAAAGAACACCTAAATCGTTCCGTTTTCGATCTGATGGTCATGTCTCCCTAAGCAGATGGGTGCTAGCAAAATATTTTCACATTCAGAAGTAAAAGTCGGTGATTGAAACTTCGCAAACAGATCACGCCGCAATGAATAACGTCTTTCTTTTAATGATTTCCACCCCAATTCGTGCAACATTTCTGTGACGCTTTCCCCCCCATAACGTGATAAAACAAAACGAGCTGTCCTTCTCTGAACCTTCTCAATATCTTCCGTCAGTCCTACCTGGTGAGGGTCCCACAAGGGGCAACAGTACTCCAAGAGAGGACGCACAAGTGTGATGTAGGCAGTCTCTTTGGTGGAGCTGGTGCATCTTCTAAGCGTTCTGCCAATGAAACGTAACCTTTGGTTCGCCTTCCCCACAATATTTTCTACGTGTTCTCTCCAGTCAAAGTTGTTCGTGATTGTAACTCCTAGGTATTTGGTAGAATTTACGACCTTAAGGTTTGACTGATTTATCGCGTAATTGAAGCTCAACGGATTTCTTTTAGTGGTCATGTGTATTACTTCACACTTTTCTTTATTTAGTGTCAATTGCCAATTTTCGCACCCAGTAGAAATTTTGTCTAAATCGCTTTGCAGTTGCTTTTGATCCTCTGTTGACTTCACTAACCGATAAACGACAGCATCATCCGCGAGCAGTCTAAGGGAGCTATTCAGATTGTCTCCTAAATCGTTTATAAACACGAGGAAGAGTAGGGGACCTATAACGCTTCCCTGATGATAATGATTATGATGCTGATGTGGCGGCAGTTGTCGGTGTTTGGTGAAGAGGCAGAGGCCAGGTGTTGGGACGATAGATGGCGGCCACAATCAGGCGCGAGATAGGCGTGGGCCCAGGTGTCGCTTCGTGGACGTGCGCGCGGCGTGCGGCGCATTCCAGCACGCGCGGTGCCCGCTCTCAGGGTCTCCAGCCAGCACCAGCCACAACCGACGCCGCGCCGCTGCCAGCCAGACCAGAGAGGGCCTCGCGCTAGCGGTACCACCAGGGCAGGCCAGCGAGTGCCAAAACACTACTGTCCGTTTCATAATGATTGACCCCTGACTTTGAGCTCATATTCTGGTCCCATCGCAAGACGAACATCGATGTTTTACACCTCGCCGGAATCGTTGAAATGTCTACTTTTATTTGATGTAGGCTATCACGTGTACTAGATTTTTAAGTAATTACAGTTCATTTCTTTCTACCAATTTCACACATGATACTCAGCTTTTCAACATTACGATGTATGGGGTTCTGCTCGCTGCAACATTATTCTCCTGGGACGTCGTGGTAGAAATAAATACTCGGTATGTACAATTTTTCACTTCTTCTTTAATTTGCAATCAAACTGCTTCTCCACAAAAACATTACAACTTCATACGTACACAATGCATCAGAAATTAGCGGATAGTTCAAATGTTCAAATGTTTGTATAGCTTATTGGACTTAACTACGGGGTCATTAGTGCCTAAACTTACAAACTACTTATGAACTAGCTAAGACTAAGAACGGCACAAATATCCATGCCCGAGGGGGGATTCGAACCCCCGACCGTAGTGGCCGTGCAGACCGTGACTGGAGCGCCTCAGTGCCCTCGGCCACCGCAGCCGGCTAGCGGACAGTAATTCCATTTTAAAACTAAGAGAGACATAGATTCCAGAGCACATAACGATCGCCAAATCTCGAACTCCCCCATGCAAGGCGGTGAGCCAAATATATAACATTGACAATAATTACATTAAATTACGCATTGTTCATAACAATTGAATATACTAATTTATAATTAACGAACACGACGGTAAAACATTTCATGTACACAAAAATAATCACAATATAAAATGAAAACTACACATACAATAATTTTAGATGGTACATATCTTTTTAAGTCGAAATCTCCGATCTTTCTGTTTCACAACAAAGAGTAATGCTAAATATCAATTAATTTGTTAATGAGTACATAATACATATTCCTAACATATATTGAACTATCAAATATCTTGGCCATTCTCAAAATAAGTTCAAAATCGCACGTCAGTCAATATATACAAAGATTTACAATCTTCAACTTTCGACTATTACATTAATTAACACAATTAGCTGATCTACACAACTTTTTTATGAGCATAACATACATAAAATGCTATTTATGTTCATGACTTTTTGTTTTACATCTCTTTTCTCTCTAGTTCTTGAAAAAAATGTACAATGACAAAACTAGTGTTTATAGAACTGTCTGGAAAGAAAATATATGAATCTCTTAATTAATGAAATCTATCGCTTGTTAACTAATCACAGGATCACCGAGACACTGTCCTACACTGATTTCTAATCTGGCTATTTCGTTTGTAACTAACTTCACAGGCAACATATATCACTATTAGACCATTCCGGGTCCGACGCAGACGGTATCGTACGATAACATTGAGATGAAAGGGCCAGCAGTATCATTACAATGCATTTTACATTTTATTTGAAAAGGGGACGACATACGCGGTAATATTTAAGAGAAAGTATGTTTTTTCTTTTTTCGGCGAATGTTAACTTTAAAAATACACAGAAATCAGACAGTAATTAGGAGAAAGTTTTCCTTTGCACAGTTTAAAGATCCAAACTTGTTCTATTTACAGACGGAGTTTCGTTATTTACTGAAGGGTCGTTTTGTCCCAATATTAGTTGGCGTAGAACGCTGCTGTTCGCCTAATAATGACACGTATTAACAAGACGAAAAGTGTAAATGTAAGCTCTGTCCTTGCCTTTCACAGCTGTTATATTTTTATGCTTATAAATCTAATATCACATCATTAATTTATTTGCTTTTTCCTTCCTATACGCTTCGTGCTCGTGTGTGAAGTGTTGCCGTTCTTCACAGTTGAATAGGCGCATTTCGCGCATTGCAACGGTGGTGGGGGGCTGGTGTGACAACTACGCTCCGCC
The DNA here is from genome assembly GCA_026315105.1 of Locusta migratoria. Classification (NCBI taxonomy): domain Eukaryota; kingdom Metazoa; phylum Arthropoda; class Insecta; order Orthoptera; family Acrididae; genus Locusta; species Locusta migratoria. The sequence continues at coordinate 146,496,094 of CM048751.1, read as the reverse complement.
ATAGCGTCGCATATACGGCAGCCACTAACGCAGTTGCTTTACAAACTCTTAACTGACAAAACAGAGTCAATATATTAGTAATAACATCTGATGTCATCAACAAAAGTTCAAGCTCAACAGCAATGCCCTCTCCGCCTCAATAGCTTCAACGATAACTTAAATCGCAGCTTCTTGCGTTTTATATTATAGCGACGAAACGACTAATCAGGTCGGCCGCGGTGGCCGAGGAGACTGAGGCGCTCCAGTCACGGTCTGCACGGCCACTACGGTCGGGGGACCGAATCCCCCCTCGGGCATGGATATTTAGGTCGTCCTTAGTCTTAGTTAGTTCATAAGTAGTTTGTAAGTTTAGGGACTGATAACCCCGTAATTAAGCCCCATAGACTATACAAACATTTGAACATTTTTTCGACTAATCAGAAAATAACGAAACTCCGTCTGTAAATAGAACAAGGTTAAATCTTTAAACTGTGCAAAGTAAAACTTTCTGCTCAATACCTTATGATTTCTGTGCATCCTTAAAGTTGACATTCGCCGAAAAAAGCCATCAAAAGCACACTTTCTCTTAAATATTACCGCGTATGACGTCTCCTTTTCAAATAAAAAATAATATTCATACACCAAATTAGACATATCAATGATTCCGGCGAGGTATAAAACATCGATACTCATCTTGCGATGTGACGAGAATATGAGCTCAAAGTCAGGGGTCAATCATTATGAAATGGACAATAGGCACCGACCGGCTCTCCACTACAGTATACACCAGTGCTTTCCAAACTGCGGGTCTGGGCCGCCAGACGACTTTGAAATATTTGACTAAAATATGTTACACACACACACACAAAATAAAAAAATAAAAAAATAAATAAAAATAAAAATGGAAGCGTATTTTATAAGACTTACTAAACGTTGATTGGAATACACTCTTTCAAATTCTGAAGGTAGCAAGGGTAAAATATAGGGAGCGGAGAAGGAATTGAAGTCCAGGGAGGGGGAATAAAAACCTCGCGTTTTGCTGACGACATAGTAATTCTTTAAGAGACAGCAAAGAACCTGGAAGAGCAAGTAAATGGAATGGACAGTTTCTTGAAAGGAAGCTATAAGAGGAATATTAACAAAAATAAAACGAGAGTATTGGATGTAGGTGATGTTGAAGGAATTAGATCAGATGAGTTTTCTTACTTGGGTAGCAAGATAACTTCTGATGGCCGAAGTAGAGAAGATAAAAAATGCAGAATGGGTATGGGAAGAAAAGCGTTTCTAAAGAAGGGAAACTTGTTAATATCCAATATTAATTTAAATGTTAGGAAGTCCTTTCTGAAAGCATTTGTCTGGAGTGTAGCATTGTATGTGAGTGAAAAGTGGACGATAAGGAGTTCCGACAAAAAGATGATAGAGGCTTTTGAAATGTGGTGATACAGACGAATGAAGAAGATTAGATGGTTAGATCACGTAACAAATGAAGAGGTACTTAACCGTATTGGGGAGGAAAGGAGTTTCTGGCATATCCTAATGAAGAGTAGGGATAGGTTGGTGGGACACATTCTGAGACATGAAGGCATCGCCAACTTAGCATTAGAAGGACGCTTGTGGGTAAAAGTCGTAGAGCAACATCGAGGGACGAGTACAGTAAGTAGATTGAAACGGATGTAGGTTGCCGAACGTATTCTCAGATGAAGAGATTTGCACAGGACAGGGTAGCGTGGAGAGCTACATCAAACCAGTCTGCGGAGGGAAGATCACAACTACAACCAGCCGAAAACCCGACGTTGCCCGGGTATTTATTTATTTATTTATTCACGCTTTGAGTCAGTACTTCTTATCCCTCCTGTATCTCCTTTTCTTCTAATAACAGGCTATATTTATGGAAGCATTTATAAGAAATAAGGCTGTCTTGTATTATGTACAAAACAGTAAGTGCAGTACCAAAACAAAGAATGGTAGTCATCAACAGACAAATGATGTGTAACATTCATACATTAACAATACCTTTTACTTGTCCAAGAGTTAGTATCAATAAATTCTTTCGTGAGCCCTCCCTTGACTAAGTCACAAAAAGGTTTCTGTGTGAGAAACGTGGTGAGAAAATGGTTTGTTTATCCAAGAGTGTCACTTAAAATTGGTTCTTGTGTTAGTAGTTACTCTGATGACTGTGGCAGTTTGGTCCAATAGGTTTACAGGTCACGCACTTCTTCGTGTCCCCTCTGTGATCGGCGGACGTCGGCTGAGTTCGTGTGCCTACGGAATGTAACAGCATTGTACACCGTAGACATCGTCAACGTATTGTTGATTTGTGCTTGGTATAGGTTATTGTCTTCCACTTTGTTATTTGCTAAAATAAGTCCACGTACCCCGACGACGTCTTTTATAAAAAGGAAGGCTGTCCTTGAAAGTGGTATGAAGACTGTTAATTCCAATTGTTATTCAGTTGCGACAATACAAAAAGGCACAAAGCGTTGCTACACTCGCTAAATAATTCCCTTTAAAATATTAATATTTCGTAGATATACGTTCCAGTTTTCTGGTACTCAAACATTAAAGTGATACTTAATTTCGTGTTCCATCTGTGACGCTTTAACGACTTACATGTTGTTTCTTTAAAAACCTAAGCTATACGCTGTAAGCTGGCGGCCCTGGGAGAAAGAGGCGGGGCTTGTTCTAACAGCCAATGCGCTACGAGCTGAATGCAAGCTTCAGCTCCCAGCATTCTCCGCTCAGGGGCTAAGTGCGTGATCTGTACAAACATTTGAACATTCAACACTGAAAGTGATATTTACACAAGTATTCATAAGTAAGCAAGCTCTGTTAAGCGAATGAAAGTTTAATAAATTTGAAGAAAGTGCATCCGACGTGAATTCCTGAGATATGCGTATTGATGCACTTTTCTGACTTACCGTTATGTTCTTGTCATACACGACAGGAGTAGTGGAAGTTAGGTAGACAGGTCATTACATCCTAAAAACTTCGTTAGTTGGTCGAAGTTGGGGACTGATATCCACCCGACACATTCTTAAAATCGAATCGGGGTAATCACAGAAAAACCTAAATCTGGCTGATTGGACTAAGTATTTAATCCAGAGCATTCCAATACCAGTTAAGTTCTCTTTCCTCTGCTCCAAATAGCTCTGTTGCACACTGGACAAATAGCACTTTTTTGTACTTCCGAAAAGAAGTATAAGTTTCAGCGCGGCATTTCCTGATGGGGATAACTGTGACAGATTAAAACTACAATGTGGGACGAGACTCTGGAGTTTTTCCCGTGAACACCGTTCCCCTGCGCCACGCTATGTGAGCACGTCAAACGGATCGAAGCACAGCTCGGACACGCCGCTACTTCGCTCCTGCAGTTCCAGAGCGAATCACTCCCACGATCTTGCAAGGCGAACGCTTCTGCGATACCATCTTAAACATAGCAGAATTGTATGACACTGGAATTGCGTTACCCACTAAAAGCTGCGTTTCTCACCAGGAATCGAATGCAAATTCCTATGAAGCAGCTCCGATATTCTTGCCCACATGAACGGTGAAGGAGCTATTTATACATATGCTGACAGCATAGTAACATTTGTAAGCGATGACTTATTGTTTGGTTTCTTCTTCGACCATAGGTGCTATTCAAGTACACCACTGGTACGGAAGAATGAAGAAACAAGCAAAAACTTTAGTTGATATGTAAGTTGAAATGTAAATATGATAGAAAGGTCTGTTAGTTAACGAAAACTATAGCAGTATTTCTATATCACAATCACAATTAGATATTATGTAAAACATGGACGTTTGAATGTAATATTGCGGTATATTTGTTTATGCATGACGTCGTAAGCATTACATACGTTCTACGTGTTTAATGATCCGGATCTATCATTATAATCAGGCAATTGTAAAGAACTGTTAATTTTGTGAAGAAAATGTTCAAATGTTTGTAGAGCTTATGGGACTTAACTACGGGGTCATCAGTCCCTAAACTTACAAACTACTTATGAACTAGCTAATACTAAGGACGGCACCAATATTCATGCCCGAGGAGGCATTCGAACCCCCGACCGTAGTGGCCGTGCAGACAATTCTGTGAAGACTCAAATAATCTCGTAGTAAATGTTCGAAAGCAAGTTGTAAAAATGTAAATTTGTGACTGTATATATATATATCACTTTATAGATAACCTCTGTCAATGTTAACATAAGTTTTATAAGCGTATTTAAGTCACAAACTTTTCGTAATTAACATTGTTAGTAGTCTAATATCATAAATAGAGAATCAGAGAAGGTGTACCTGTTTTTGTGTGTTTCATCTTCACTGATTTTATCAGATGTTTCATCTTCGCAACTTATAATGTAACAATTTTAATTGTAAATCAGAAATTTAATAGGTCTCAATAATGTATGCTAATGTTGCTATTGTTTGAAACCTATATATGAATATAGCCGGCAGTGCGGCCGGTCAGTTAGTTATGTGAGTTATGCGATGTGAGTTCTGTCAATGGTCTAGTTGTCGAACAGTTGAGTTCTCTACAATATTTATGATTTTTTTCTGTGATTATACGTTTTTTGGTGTATTTACTTCGTGAATTAAAATCTGAAAGTGAAAGCAAATGTCGCATTTTCTTTTTGATGTACCTACGCTATATACACCACAGATCAGTCTGGAGTGAAGCAGATAACCCCCGGACGTTGGCATCTGACAAAGATAAGTGTTGTCATTAATATTTATATTTAACGAGCTGCCGTGGTGACTGTAGGTATGAGCAGCTGTTACAAGCTAAACACCGGTGTAGCGGTTTGTTCAACTTCACCATAAATACAACAGTGATCTCTATCATTGCCGTGAAAAACGTTGCTTTCTACAAGTGACAGTGTAATAGAAGACAGAAAGTAATAAGATATCAGTACCAAAGGAAGGAAATTATTCGTAATTCAGTATCATCAGTGTATAATTAAAAGGGCAAAATCCTACAAACTTGATACTGTCTTAAGAGTCCGCAAAGTTTAAAGAAAGTGGAAGAGAGGGTTTATTGTTACTTCTTGATCAGACCTCTGTGATTTACAACCTATTTATTTTCTGCATTTGTATATAAGCGTATATTGCAATATTCTTGGTGACAGGCATGCCATTCGAAAACGTAATTAGGGTGGCTTTTGATATTGTACTACTTGAATGCGAAAGTGATTTTAAATATAGAAACTTTTTTGTCGGAAGGTGTCCGCATTCTTCCCCTTTGTTTTACAACTTCATCGGAATGCGGCATCTGCACTTTGAGGATTAATGTAAGCATTATCAGGTGTTAATTTTTTTCGGTGGATGAATGTATTAAAACTCACAAAGCGCGGAAATTGTATTAGAAAGTTATATTTGTGTATTATAACGGTATGAAACCCCAGGTCAGTACAGATTTTTGACTGATGTCACAATGTTGTCCTGAGCTTAAGAGGTGTAACATTTCTGAGAATTAATAGTCCAAATTTCAAATATGGCACATAAATATTTGATTTCTATAAAAATTAAAGGCGGAATGTTTTAAAATTCCATGGATGCGGAAACTAAATGTCGCTGTAAATACGAGGGTTGGAACTTAAATAGTAACAATACTGAGTGGAGAAAGTATGCAATGAAATCTGCTATTGTCGCTGATAGCACACGTTGTTGACATACCTACCTTACCGCCGAGCAAATGGACTCGCCGGTCCCTCGTCATCGGCGTGCGCACGATCCAGGGAAACACAGCCACTTGTGAGCGAGCTGTCTCATGTAACTGTGTTACTATATTTTCGAAACAGGAACAACGGAGTTGTATCAAGATTGAATGTGCCAGAGGTCTAACAGTGCACGATAGTGTCATCAAGGTCTTCAAGAGGCGTGTGAGGTATCAGCATTGCCGAACATTGGCACGTTGGGTAAAAACCTTCACGAAGGTCAGCAAACTGTGGCAGACATCCATCGAGCAGGTTGTCCTAGCGTCTCTGAAGAAGTGGATACTGTAGGCGCGTTAGTGGACAGTGATCGACGAGAGAGCACCAGTATGGCGAAACTAATGATGATTCTCGGGTACGACTCTGATGGTGTTATCCTCACGCATTACTTTCCTGCACGGCAGATCGCCAATGCACAGTATTACTGTTCGTTGAGCATGACCTGTGAACAGCTTTGCGAAAGAATCGGCAATACTTTCTGTGCAACCCACCCACCACTTTGCATGACAATGCGCGGTCGAATACAGCGCAAGCTGTGGCTAATCTGTTCGGTCGATGCGACTGACAAGTACTGCACCATCCGTCATAATCCCCGCATTAAAGTCCTTGTGACTTTTATTTGATTCCATCTCAAAAGTAACAAATCAGCCACGACAGTTGTAGCTGCCGGCCGCGGTGGCCGAGCGTTCTGCGGCGCGCCAGTCACATTCTGCACGGCCACTACGGTCGGGGGTTCGAATCCCCCCCCTCGGGCATGGATATTTGTGCCGTCCTTACTGTTAGCTAGTTCATAAGTAATTTGTAACTTTAGGGACTGATAACGTCGTAGTTAAGTCCCATAAGCTCTACAAACATTTGAGCTGTAGCTAAAGAAAAAAAGTTACAAACGTGGCAATAAACGTCCAAGGTTTTCCAACAGAGAAGATCCCAATTCAACAATTGTTGCTACAGCTGAACCACAAATAGCAAGAATCATCAAAAGATTGACGTTTTAAGCTAAAGTAATTACAGTCAACAGAGTTGTTGTTGTTATGGTCTTCAGTCCGGAGACTGGTTTGATGCAGCTCTCCACCCTACTCTATCCTGAGCAAGCCTTTTCATCTCCTCATAAGAACGGCAACCCACATCTATTTGAATCTGCTTACTATACACATATCTTGGTCTCCCTCTGCGATTTTTACCCCACACACTTCCCTCCAATGCTAAATTTACGATTCCCCGATGTCTAAGAATGTGTCCTACCAAGCGATCCCTTCTTTTAGTCAGGGTATGCCAAAAATTCCTTTTCTCACCAATTCTGTTCAGTACCTCTTCATTAGTTATGCGATCTACCCACCTAATCTTCAGCATTCTTCTGTAGCACCACATTTCAAAAGCCTCTATTCTCTTCCTGTCCGCACCGCTTATCGTCCATGTTTCACTCCCATACAAGGCAACACTCCACACAAATGCCTTCAGAAGAGACTTCCTTACACTTAAATTAATATTCGATGTTAGCAAATTTCTCTTTTTCAGAAATGCTTTTCTTCCCATTGCCATTCTGCATTTTGTATCCTCTGTACTACGACCATCGCATGTTATTTTACTACCCAAGTAACAAAACTCATCTACCACCTTCATTGTTTCGTTACCTAATCTAATTCCTTCCGCATCGCCTGATTTTCTAAGACCGCATTCCATTATTTTTGTTTTGCACTTGTTAATATTCATTTTATACGCTCTCTTCAACACACTGTCCATTCCATTCAACTGCTCTTCCAGGTCCTTTGCTGTCTCTGATAGAATTACAATGTCATCAGCAAAACGCAATGTTTTTATTTCTTCGCCCTGAATTTTAATCCCTATTCCAAATTTTTCCCTGCTTTCCTTCACCGCTTGCTCGATGTACAAATTGAATAACATCGGAGAAAGGCTACAACCCTGTCTTACTCCCTTCCCAACTGATGCTTCCCTTTCATGCCCTTCGAGTTTAATAACTGCGGTCTGGCTTTTGTACAAGTTGTAAATAACTCTCCTTTCCCTATATTTTACCCCTGCTGACTTCAGAATTTGAAAGAGTGTATTCCAGTCAACATTGTCAAAAGCTTTCTCCAAATCTACAAAAGCTAAAAATGTATGTTTGCCTTTCCTTAATCTATCTTCTAAGATAAGACGTAAAGTGAGTATTGCCTCCCGGGTTCCTACGTTCCTCCTGAATCCAAACTGATCTTCCCCGAGGTCAGTTTCTACCAGCTTTTCCATTCTCCTGTAGATAATTCGTGTTAAAATTTTGCAACCATGACTTATCAAACTGATGGTTCTGTAATTTTCACACCTGTCTGCGCCTGATTTCTTTGGAATGGGGATTATTACATTTTTCTTAAAGTCTGAGGGTATTTCGCCTGTCTCATACATCCTACACACCAGTTCAAATAGTCTTGTCATGGCTGGCTTTCCCAGAGACTTTAATAGCTCTGCGGGTATGTCATCTACTCCTGGGGCCTTGTTCCGACCTAGGTCTTTCAAGGCTCTGTCAAATTCATCTCTCAGTATACTATCTCCTATTTCATCTTCATCTACTTCCTCTTCCCTTCCTACAACATCGTCTCTAAGTTCATTTCCTTTGTAGAGCTGCTCTATGTACTCTTTCCACCTTTCAGCTTTTCCTTCTTTGCTGAGAACTGGTTTCCCATCCGAGTTCTTGATATTCGTAGAGCTGCCCTTCCTGTCCCCAAACGTCTACTTTATTTTTCTGTAGGCGGTATCTACTTTTCCCCTTCTTATACATTCTTCTATGGATTTGCATTTGGCTTCTAGCCACTCCTGCTTAGCCATTTTGCACTTCCTGTCAATCTCATTTTTTAGTCGTCTGTACTCCATTTTGCCTGTTTCATTTACTGCATTTTTATATTTTCTCCTTTCATCTATTAAATTTAGTATTTCCTGTGATATCCAAGGCTTTTTTGTTGGTCTTGCCTTCCTACCTATTTTGTCCTCTGCTGCCTTCACTATTTCGTCTCTCAATGCTACCCATTCCTCTTCTACTGTTTTATTTCCCCCTGTTTCTGTCAATTGTTGCCTAAATCTCCCTCTGAAATTCTCCAGAACTTCACTTTCCTTCAATTTATCTAAGTCCCATCTCCTTATTTTCCTACCTTTCTGCAGTTTTTTCAGTTTCAGCCTACAGTTCATGACTAACAAGTTATGGCCAGAGTCTATATCTGCCCCTGGGTAGGTCTTGCAGTTTAGGACCTGGTTCCGTAATCTATGTCTTACCATTATAAAATCTATCTGATACCTTCCTGTGTCTCCTGGTCTCTTCCACGTATACAACCTTCTTTTGTGATTCTTAAACCACGTGTTTGTTACGATTAAATCATGTTCCGTGCAAAATTCTACCAGGCGACTTCCTCTTTCATTCCTTTTGCCCAGACCATATTCACCTACTATCTTCCCTTCCCTTCCTTGTCCTAATACCGAATTCCAGTCCCCCATAACAATTAAGTTTTCCTCTCCCTTAATTGACTGAATAATTTCCTCTAGCTCCTCATATATTTCTTCGATCTCCTCATCATCGGTAGAGTTAGTTGGCATATAAACCTGTACTACTGTTGTCGGTGTTGGCTTCGTATCTATCTTGACAATGATAATGCGATCACTGTGCTGTTCATAGTAGTTTACCCGCATTCCTATTTTCTTATTCATTATCAGTCCTACTCCTGTGATACCCCCAATTGATTTTGTATTTATAATCCTGTACTCACCTGACCAGAAATCCTGTTCATCCTGCCACCGAACTTCACTAATCCCCACTATATCTAACTTCAACCTATCCATTTCCCTTTTTAAAATTCTAATTTTCCTACCCGATTAAGGGATCTAACATTCCACGCTCCGATCCGTAGAATGCCAGTATTGTATTTCCTGATGACAACATCCTCCTGAGTAGTCCCCGCCCGGAGATCCGAATGGGGGACTATTTTACCTCCGGAATATTTTACCCGAGAGGATGCCATCATCATATGTTCATACAGTAGAGCTGCATGTCCTCGGGAAAAGTAACGGCTGTAGTTTCCCCTTGCTTTCAGCCGTTCGCAGTAGCTGTGTGGCAAAGCCACATTAGCTGATGTTACAAGGCCAGCTCAGTCAATCATCCAGACTGTTGCCCCTGTAACTACTGAAAAGGCTGCTGCCCCTCTTCAGGAACCACACGTTTGTCTGGCCTCTCCACAGATACCCCTCCGCTGTGGTTGCACCTATGGTACGGCTATCTGCATCGTTGAGGCACGCAAGCCACCCCACCTCGGCAATGTCTGTGGTTCATGGGGGTGGGTCAACAGAGTATGCAAGTTTAAGAAAGACAAGGGAGGTGTAAAAATGTACTGATCATTAGACTCCACATCGAATTGATACACGTCAAAAAGTCTGCCTGTCATAGTAACAACAGACCATAAAAGAAATTTATTATTCTCTTATGTTTACTTACTTTGAGTGGAATAAACGGCAAATACACACATAATGCATAAGTATTTGTTGGTGACGAAGTTGTTCTCTGTACTACTGAATCAATCAAATTCCGATTTTTATTTTACGTTCATTTGCGTATTATGTACTATGACGCCTGATGTACTATGCCTGATATTGTCGCGTTGAAATTGACGCAGGCTTGACGAGTGAACACAGCACTTATACTGAATTGCAAACTGAAAGGTACACGCAGCACTGACTGCCTCTCGGGCAGAGTGCTCTGCTATTTATACACAGACAGAATGTACCAGAAATCAGAAGAATAGTTAAATAAGAAACAAATAGAAATTACAAGTGAACATAAGAAGCATGTGGAACATTCTGGAAATGTTAATTACAAAGAAATAAATTTTTGCCGGTGGACGAGATTCAACCAGCGACATTCAGCACCGTAGTCCGTGACGCTACGCCTTGCGCCACGCCGGCAGATGCTTAACGTAGGGTTTCGCGGTAATATTTTACTAATCATTGTAACGAAAAAATTATAGTAACTATTTAGTTAATTACGTACAAAATAATTATAAACAAACATCACTATTTCGCCGGCTGACCTTCCGCTAGGAGCGCTAGTGTCGTTGCAACTGTCAGTTGTCAACAACTTTTACAGCAGTGAGTGTCGCGACTGTTTGTTAGACCAGGATGGCCAAACACTGGCCTACGCCCCTGCCCCGCGTACTGTGCGCAGCGGCGTGTAGGGGCAGAGTGGCGAGCGGGAAGAGGAAGGACGATATGTATTTCTGCTAATCACATGGATACTCCGTAATGGGCTTATCTCATTAAAGAATTAAGTTGCTGCTCTGGCGAATGACAAAAGGTAGCAAATATATATTAGTGCTAAAATTCCGTTATAAAAGTACTCTTTGACATTGCCATCCCCTCTCAGTAGCCTCACTGTGTTGCAAAAAATGCCTTCGTTCGTTTCCCCTTTGCAGCATTTGGCATATAGCCGCCTCAATCCCACACCCGAAGTGCGCCAGCATCTTTTCAGATGAACTTAGGGGAAATGCACCTAAAACCAATCTTTTTTTGTTAGTTTTTTGTGTTTTAACAAAAAGTATATACTTGTAAGAATGAGACTCCATAGCCCTTACATAAAATTATTTTTAAAAATAGCATATTTATGATACTAGTTCATTTAAGAAACCTATATCTTTCACTAGAAGCCTACTGTATATATGAAGAGTGTGCATGTACAATACTAATAGAATCACATTTGGGTCACAAAATTACCAAGTTTTTTTATATTTTATTTATTTATTTATTTATTTATTTTTCGATTCGCGTTTTGGATATTATCTAAAGCTACGCGTAGTGATTCTGCCATACAAACACTGTTACCCAAACAGTAAATAGGTCGCTTGTTTTGCCGTTCTTCGACCACATTACAGAGCTGCGCTCCTCTGCTACTTGGTTTACGTTGGATCTGACCGCGGGACAGTCCAGCGCAGGGCAATGCTGTGCGGTCTTACTCTTTCCGCAACTATCTCTCTCACTCCGTTGTAGACTTGCGCATAATAGTTCGCGATCGGGAGCGCTCAGAGTCGCGAACTAGTTCCTTCTTTTAGTTCGTCCGCTCCCAGTGACGGCTGAGCGGCATGGTCTGCGCATGCAGGTGGAGGGAGAAGTTCCTCCACCTAGCTGCTTCATGCGCTTGCTGATTGAGCCGCTAACGATATCAAGCAAACCGAAAGAAACAGTTTGTGTATAATTTCTCGCGTTTAAGTTTAGAGTTATCTCTATATCTTGGCATTATGGAATTTATTACTCAGATATTGCAGAGTGCAGAATACTTCAAAGCAGAGTTTTTGTAGCACTGAACTATGTAATCTAGCAGACAAACGCTAACCTGGAAATGGCTCTCATCAGCAGAAGGCAAACACGTGATTTTTAATTCTGCTACGCGCCCTCTTCTTATTGCCCGTCGGTCTTCGGAAAAGAATCCAACGAACTAAGAAGCGAGATACGTTTGGCATAATAGTTCCCGACTGGTAACGCATGTTTTAGTTCGCGACCGATTGCACATATTTTAGTTCGCGAACTATCGCGCATATTTTAGTTCGCGACTGGTAGCTCTCCTTAAAAGTTCGCAACTGGGCCGCGAAGTAGGTCGCTCTTTTTAGTTCGGCCGCTCTTTCAGGCTTTTGCTACCGCTACTAAAACAACAGCTGAGCTGCATCTCAGCTCGAAATGACGGCAACTGGCAGAAGGAAATCACGCGATTCTGCGCGCTCTCGCGTCCTCTCACTGTTACCAGTCAGTCTTCGGAAAAGGATCGCACGAACTAAGAGACGAAGGATCTGCGAAATAGTTCGCGTAGTTCGCCTGTGGGAGCGTTCTTCCGAACTAGTTCGTTCGCGAACTACACAAGACTACTCCGTTGCCAACACAAGCGACATACGGTAGCAGCCGGGACGGTGAACTACAGTGTACTCCGCCCGTGCGGGCGCTCCCACCGGGCGAAAATGTTGGTCATTCCTGTGTTAGACTGTGTTATTACATTTTGAGTTCAGCATAGCACAGTTAAGAGACAGTATTGTCGCCCACCAGCAACCGAATCTAGCATCAACTAAAATAAATGTACGAATGTGGCGTCTGTTCCGAACGACCAGACGTCACTTCTGATCCTGCAGTTGTTATAATTTATTAATCATAGAATATATGACACCAACTGCGATTGGGCAAAGCTGAAAATGTGTACCCAGCCGGGATTCGAACCCGGGTCTCCTGCTTTCTAGGCAGTTGCGCTGACCCCTACACCACTGGGGACACAGTGATCACCGCACCTGCAAGGACTACCCACGCACGCCTCCCGTCAGACACAAATTCCCAGCTTCGCCCTGCCCACAGTACTCAAACTCGTAGTTTAACTAATTCCCGTAAGAGTAAGGGCTTCAAACTTGCCTACCCCTCCCCACTAACGATAGGATCATTGCCCGTCACCGGCATATTATATATACGAATGTGGCGTCTGTGTAGGGGTCAGTTGCGCTGGCAACTGCCTAGAAAGCAGGAGACCCGGGTTCGAATCCCGGCTAGGTACACATTTTCAGCTTTTCCCAATCGCAGTTGGTGTCATATATTCTATGAATAATAAATTATAACAACTGCAGGATCAGAAGTGACGTCTGGTCGTTCGGAACAGACGCCACATTCGTATATATAATATGCCGGTGACGGGCAATGATCCTATCGTTAGTGGGGAGGGGTAGGCAAGTTTGAAGCCCTTACTCTTACGGGAATTAGTTAAACTACGAGTTTGAGTACTATGGGCAGGGCGAAGCTGGGAATTTGTGTCTGACGGGAGGCGTGCGTGGGTAGTCCTTGCAGGTGCGGTGATCACTGTGTCCCCAGTGGTGTAGGGGTCAGCGCAACTGCCTAGAAAGCAGGAGACTCGGGTTCGAATCCCGGCTGGGTACACATTTTCAGCTTTGCCCAATCGCAGTTGGTGTCATATATTCTATGAATGATAAAATAAATGTCTTCAGAGTTTGTGATAATTTCAGCTAGCAAATGAAATATCTAATAAGCAAATGTGCTGCTTACAGCAGATCTTCGTTCGTGGGAACTTCTCTCTACGATGAGGAGTTACTGAACAGAAATAGTTACCTACCTTAACATCTTAACAAGAGAGAGTAACTGCGGGGTTGCGAGGTCTCCGTACATATCTTTCTGCAATTTACCGGCTGCAGCGCAATTAAGAGAGAAGAGGAATGCGACGCAGTAAGCGTCCGAGGAATCACGTTGCCGGTAGACGCTTCATACATAAATCTTAGCCACGGGGCACGTGACCTCACTGCACACACTGGAAGGTGGCTCTGCAGTCTGTCGTAGCAGATGTAGGACACTTCGTACGGAAAATGATTCATGCAACAATCCGGAAATTCAAGTTCGGTGTTCTTTCCTGCGCGTTGAACAAAATTCAAATGTTCAAATGTTTGTATAGCTTATGGGACTTAACTACGGGGTCATCAGTCCCTAAACTTACAAACTACTTAGGAACTACCTTATACTAAGGACGGCACAAATATCCATGCCCGAGGGGGAATTCGAACCCCCGACCGTAGTGGCCGTACAGACCGTGACTGGAGCGCCTCAGTTTCCTCGGCCACCGCTACAGGCTATGTTCAACAGTCGCAACATATTTGCCAGTACAAAATTCTTCGATAATTATCTGTACAGGCAGTCTTCAAAGAATCATCCACAAATTAAAAAAATTATCGCGAGTGAAACAATGAAGTTTCTATCACTACATGGCGCACATCATATGCACAAAAAATCTGTTTCTTCTGGAAGTCGTAGAATTCTGAAATCAAGCCTCTGCTACGCGATAATGGCCGCGTGGTCGAAGGCATCTTTCCACGTATTGCGCGGCTATTACCCGCCGGAGATTCAAGTTATATTATTCTCAGAATAAATTTAAGTAGTTGTAAGTCTAGTGACCGATAACCTCAACAATTTGGTCCCCCAAAATATTTGTCCTATTATTTTTACTTTTCTTTAGGATTCCAAGTTCCTATTAAACCTGCCACGTTTCTTTGCAACTAAACAGCAAATTGATAAGGAAAATATTAGGTCCTCTAAGAAATTCTGAGTTTTGGAAATTAAGAAGTAATAATGAAATTTACCAGAACATAGAAAAAATATCAGAAACAATAAGAAAGATGAGATTGCTATTTCTTGGATACATTTACAGAGTGGATTACAAGTAAACGGATCTTCAGGTACCTCTGAGAAAAGACATCAACCAACACCTGGATTCAAGAAGTTAAGAAAGATCTGTAAAGGAAGAACATATGTGAATAAGAAACAATGGAAAGAAAATTTTTTAGGAAGGAAGTCTTAAAATAGAAAGATTCCAAGGGAGGAAGAAGAGGAAAACAGATTTTAAAGACTCCCTCACAGGCCAGTTCTTTCTGCAACAGTGTTGATCCCTAGCCCTATTTTCCCATTCACACGAAATCTGATAAATCCATCTTGCTGACCAAGGAGCATGCATGTCACTTTTAGGCCGCCACGTATCATCCAACCATGATCAGAATAGCCTCTGTTAACGCAAAAATATAATGGACTTTTTTGCCAGCAAATGTTTTTCTGCAGTGCTACCAATGTCATCTACATCCATTACACGTCCTATTTAAAATATTTCAACTATATAAAAGCTGTTAAATTCTTTTAAAAATCGCTTAATTTAATAAATTTAACTACAAAATTGGAAGTTTTTTAAGTCTCATATTTGAATTCCCCACCCTAAACATAAGAATAAGATATTTCTAGCAAAAACATTTTTCCATCGTTGGCCTGTGTTATCATTCAGAGAAATCGGTGAGCGTGCTTGTAATTAATTTGACAGCTGGACAGCTGTAGTGGCCGCAGTGTCGCCTTGCGTGTCTGAAAGACGTGCTTAGTTTTATCGATAAACACGGATGCTGCACATCGTATTTAAGATGTAATGTAGACTTGCGCATAATAGTTCGCGATCGGCAGAGCCGCGAACTAGTTCGTTCTTTTAGTTCGTCCGCTCCCAGTGACGGCTGAGCGGCGCGGTCTGCGGATGGAGGTGGAGGGAGAAGTTTTCCAACCTAGCTGCTTCATGCGCTCGCTGTTTGAGCCGCTGACGATATCACGCAAACCAAACCAAAGCAGTTTGTGGCAAATTTCTCGCGTTTAAGTTTAGAGTTATCTCTATACCTTGGCATTATGGAATTTATTAGTCAGATATTGCAGAGTGCAGTATACTTCAAAACAGAAATTTCGTAGCTCTTAACTATGTAATCTAGCAGTCAGACGCTCACCTTGAAATGGCTCTCATCAGCAGAAGGCAAACACGTGATTTTTAATTCTGCTGCGCGCCCTCTCCCTACTGCCCATCGGTCTTCGGAAAAGAATCCAACGAAGTAAGAAGCGAGATACGTTTGGCATAATAGTTCGCGACCGGTAACGCATGTTTTGGTTCGCAACCGATCGCGCATACTTTAGTTCACGACCGGTAGCTCTCCTTTTAGTTCGCAACTGGGCCGCGAAGTAGGTCGCTCTTTTTAGTTCGTCCGCTCTATTTGGCTCTTGTTACCGCTACTAAAAGAGCTGTTTCTTTTGTTATGACATCTTTTTTATATAATGATCAGTGTTGCTCAAGCGTGTGTTATTACCCGTATTTTTCGGCAATTAGACAGCAAATACTTAAGCAAATAAACCAGTTATTTACACGAATGGGTGATACAATGGTATTGAACTACTTTGCATACAGAGTACTCGTAGTATTTTATTTTTAAAATTGATTTATTTATCTATTTCATAGGTTATTGAAGGAACATTACCTACAAAATATGCTAAATGCGTTTATTTTCGAGAATAAAAATGCACTTTTATAAATGACTTTCTAAGTTTTACAAAGTTTTGGAAGTGATCAACAAAAAATATTACTACTATGATACAGGTGAAGTATTATATGGCAGAAAGAATATTAACGAACCAAACTTTTCTAATTTGTTGCTTAACAATTACACACACAAAATAATCATGAGCCATTAGTCAACCTCTCCCCCCCTACCCCCTCTCAACTAAGTTCCCACGCGCTGAAACGCATTTATGTCTTCGGTGCTGGGCGAGTCCAATCCTTTGTTTCGGAGGGGCGGCCACCTCAATTGCATCGAAAGTTAAGCCAGTGCGGTCAACCTCACACTTATTACAGAAATTGATTTTGTATTAACAAATGAAATAGAAGAATTTTTTTATCTTCACGCCAGCGACACTGATGACATTGGGTTTCGATCGTTACATTCTGACGACAGGCAGTAAACACAGTTTTGTATTTAATTAATTCTATAGGGGTTCGTTAGTTTGCAGTGTTAGTGTCGCTTAAAATAAATGCAAACTATGTTATACCTTAGAAAAGAAAATTTGTGGCAGTGAACTATGAAACTACAGCTGAGCTGCATCTCAGCTCGAAATGATGGCAACTGGCGGAAGGGAATCACGCGATTCTGCGCGCTCTCGCGTCTTCTCGCTGTTCCCCGTCAGTCTTCGGAATAGGAGCGGACGAACTAAGAGGCGAGGGATCTGCGAACTAGTTTGCGTAGTTCGCCTGTGGGAGCGCTCTTCCGAACTAGTTCGTTCGCGAACTATACAAGACTAATGCAATTATCAAATTATTATTGAGGTGAGGTTCAACAGCCGTAAGAGATTTGAGGAAATGCATACTGTGAACCATCAGCTGTTTATTATTTTCCCAAAGTTCTACCGGTTTCGGTTATAAACCATCTTCACGGAAGAGAACTAAACAGACTGATTAAACAGGTGCATTATATGCTCCTCATGCATACTGGTATGCATGTCACACAATAAAAATAAACAAGACGTCACTAGGCATCAAGTCTTGGTTAAAAACATAAAAGCAATGCCAGGCTGTGTGATGGTGCACCAAGGTCTATTGCAAGAGAACCTAACACAACTATTGAACACATCAGTCAAATGAATGATTGAATGATTGATTTGACTGATGTGTTCAATAGTTGTTAGGTTCTCTTGCAATAGACCTTGGTTCACCATCACACTGCCTGGCATTGCTTTTATGTTTTTAACCAAGACTTGATGCCTAGTGACGTCTTATTTATTTATATTGTGTGACAGCATGCCAGTATGCATAAGGGGGCATATAACGCACCTGTTTAATCAGTCTGTTTAGTTCTCTTCCGTGAAGATGGTTTATAACCGAAACCGGTAGAAGTTTGGAAAAATAATAAACAGCTGATGGTTTACAGTGTGCATTTCCCCTAATGCAGTGAAGTTATGTGGGAAAGTGGCGAGGCGTGTGGTGTGGAACACGAGAGCGCCTCCAGCAGGGAGCAGAACGTTGGCAGCAGGTAGTGCGGCGTCTGCGAACAATCGCCTGTCTGGGCACGCCCGCCCCTTCCTGCCGTCGCTCGGCTGTGCCGCCGGCATGGCAAGCAGACACGCCCGCCTATTTGGCCGGCCTGGCCGCGGGGAGGCCTACGTGCTGCCGCCTTCCGGTTTGGGCGCCTACCAATCTAACGCGCTACACTGGCGCGCCTCATCAAACTGTGGCCGTACCAACAAATGAAAGCGTAGGTAAATTTTTCTCCAGGAAGTGGGGTGGCGCGCTAGGTGATAGGTCTAAAAAGGTAAAGCAGTCAACAATCAGAAGTTTGTTTTGAACACCACAGTGCTTTACTAGGCATGGTCCTATTTGGAGGTGGTATGCCGTTGCCTTCCTTCGACCTTCGAACTGACTTACCCAGCCAGTTATAGGCGGACCTACAGTTTAACGTGGGTTCCGAACCATGGTGCTACTCGGTATTTTTCACATGAGCAATACTGCCAGAGGTGGAAGAAGTGGAAAGTGACAGATAAAAATCCTAGGACCAGGCGGGGATCGAACGCGGGACCTTTGGATTTGTAGTCTGGCACTCTACCACTGTGCAACCGAGGCGCAGTGCTAGGTCTACAGTACGATAATTTCAATGAGATAAGTATTCAAAAAACCTGCGTTAACTGTCTGATACGAAAATAACACAAACTCTATAAGAAGAGACGTCGAATTAAAATTTGTGCATGGCTGGGATTCGAACCCAGGACCTCCTGGTTACGAGGTAGACGCTTTAACCTCTGAGGCAGCACAGCCTTATGCAGGCCCGTCTTAATGATATTGGGCGTCGGGGTGCGAATAATCAGATGCTGCCTCTTGCAGAAAAATAAAATAAAAATTAAAAAAAATTAGTTTACTTTTTTATTTGATGCAAATAAACAATCCCTGAAACGGATTTTCGTCTCGAATATGTCAGAGACATTAATGATAAATCTGAAGGATTGAATTAAAATTTGCGATGCGGCCGGGAATCGAACCCGGACCTCAATGACTTACTACGTAGACGTCTTACCGTTAGACCACCACACCACTAACGATTAAGGTGCCTCGGAATAGTCTAAGTACGATTTCCCTCCAGGTCACAAACGTTAATTCAGCTTCTGTGTTCCAAAGATAATTGCCACTACTGCCAAGGTTCAAATGTTTGTTAAGCTTATGGGACTTAACTACGGGGTCATCAGTCCCTAAACTTACAAACTACTTATGAACTACTTACAAACTAGGACGGCACAAATATCCATGCCCGAGGGGGGATTCGAACCCCCGACCGTAGTGACCGTGCTGACCGTGACTGGAGCGCCTCAGTCACCCCGGCCACCGCGGCCGGCTACTGCCAAGGCTCTCCACGCAGCGGAATAGCACATATTGGAACAATTCTGAACTAGTAAGCATGGAGGTAAGGGTTCGATTCCCGGCCGCATCACAAATTTTAATTCAATCCTTCAGATTTATCATTAATGTCTTTGACATATTCCAGACGAAAATCCGTCTCAGGGATTGTTTATTTGTATTAAATTGATATTTATATCACCTTAACAGGATTGTTCCAATATGTCCATTGCCGAGGTGCTATTCCGCTGCATGGAGAGCCTTGGCAGTAGTGGCAATTGTCTTTGGAACACAGAAGCTGAATTAAAGTTTGTGACGTGGAGGGAAATCGTGCTTAGACTATTCCGAGGCGGGCGCCTTAATCGTTAGTGGTGTGGTGGTCTAACGGTAAGACGTCTACCTAGTAAGTCATTGAGGTCCGGGTTCGATTCCCGGCCGCATCGCAAATTTTAATTCAATCGTTCAGATTTATCATTAATTTTTTATGTTCCTTTTTTTATTTAATAAGTACATAAATATTCGGAAACATTTTCAGAAACTGAATTCAAGTTTTCTGGCGTTTAAATAGGCAATTTTTTTATGATATCATCAGTTTTGAAATCTACTTTTGGTTCTATATTCACAATGGCCAAATTTGTCAGTGTATCTAGGAGTCACGGTTGGTTGTAAATAGTTTATTATTATTTTCAGTTTGGAAAACAAATTGTTAAGCTACTTCCACCACAGCTTTAGATAGTTCTGTGGCTCCATATTCGCCCACGTAAGTCTGACTTTTCAAAATTTACTCACCTTAGCCACATTAGATTCGCTGCCCGCCAGGTACAGGGACTGTAATAAAACATTTGTTTTCCAGTCTGATGATGCGCTAACAGCGCGAAACGCGTAATTGAAGTAATAAATTATACTGCAACAGAGATTGCATGTCGATGATATTTCGTTGAATGGTTCGCACGATGACACTTGTCGATGTTCTAGCATTGAAATCCGCAGCAATTTTCGGAAGAGCTCCACTTCTTTAACGTTAAACGATTCTCTTCAGTCGTCGTTGGTCCCGTTCTTGTAGGACATTTTTAAGGCCGCGGCGACGTTGGAGACTTGATGTTTTGCCGTATTCCTGGTATCCACTGTGCACTCGTGACGTGACCGTAGGTGGAATACTCATCTCAACGCTACCTCGGAGATGCTCTGTCCATCTTCTCTTGCGCCCACTAAAATACTAAGTTCAAACTCAATTAAATCGTGATAACCTACCACTGTACTAGCAGTGACCTACCTAACGCCTGCATCTGACGCCTTTTGTCTTATATAGGAGTTGCCTACCGCAGCGCGTCCTCTGAGTGTTTACAAATCTCTGTGTTTGCATACGCATGCCTATACCACTTTCTTTAGCTCTTCACTGTGGAATACTATAGAACTTTCGTTTGGTTGGTGATGTACAATATTTTTGATGAGTTTATATTAATAACTAATACATAATTATGAATGTTGCTTTCTGTGTACTATATAAGCAAAGGGAATATGTTGTTCAACACTTTAAAAATTGTTCGTTTTCTTTTTGTTACAGGTGAGTCGAGGAATTATACGTTTACACGACTGGCCGTACCAAAGCTAAGTCCCAAACCAATTTAATCACCTCATGGCGCAAAATAACTTAGTATATCATCTCAACATGACATGTTGTTTATAAATATTCCAAATACGACCTAATAGTCACAGAATTTGGTTCTGTAAATGTGTTCAAATGTTCATAAATCTATGGGATTTAACTACTCTGGTCATCAGTCCCTAGGATTACAAACTACTTAAACTAAGTTAAGATAAGGACAAGAAATACACCCATGCCAAAGGGAGGGCTCGAACCTACCTTGTAAATGCGTTAAAAAAGATGTTCGAATGTTTGTAAATCTATGGGACTTAAATGATCTTGGTTCTTAGTCCCTAGACTTACAAACTATTTAAATTAAGTTAAACTAACCTAAGGACAACAAAAACACACACACACACACACACACACACACACACACACACACACACCAGGGAGGATTCAAACCTCCGACGGCGAGCAACTGCACGCTCCTCTGCGAGTCTCCTTAGACCGCTCGGCTACTCAACCGCGACTTGTTAATGTGTAAAGGCTGTACTTTAGGAACATAGAAGAAATCTACAATGACTCGCATTTTTGTGTTAGGGTGATTTTATCCTCATGACCGCAAACTGGCTGTTGATAGGAGATCCTCTGCTAAAGTACAATGATATTTTATGGAGTGGGTTTTGTAAGATCTGTAACTATTGCTGCGTAGTATCGCAGGCTCGTGGTACCTGATAGTTATTCAATTGTTTGTTAGAGTTAAGGGACGTAACGGCGGGGTCATCAATCCCTAAACTTACAAACTAGTTATGATCTACCTTATACCAAAGATGGCACAAATATCCATGCCCGAGGGGGTATTCGAACCCCCGACCGTAGCGGCCGTGCAGACTGTGACTAGCGCGCCGCAGACCGCTCGGACACTGTGACCGGCCTGATGAATTGAGTCGAGTGTAAACTATCTGATCAAAACCTTGTAATCGTATGTAATGCAGTATTGATCACTAGGTAGAAGTCACGAGGGGTTAGAACTGGCCACTAAAAACGGAGACGGGGAGTGCAACGTTGTGAGCAGTGAACGTGTAACAGAAGAATCGGCAGCTAAGAGAGCTCAGTGACTCTAAATAGTTACATAAAACGCTAACCTGAATGCCTCACGAGTAGGAAGTTTACCACGGACATCTGAACCCTTTCGAACCTTCTTTTCTTGACTTTTGGTCACACCATCTACAAATGGAAATATGAAGGTTTGATACCGATGCCCTAATAGCCACTAGTGCCCCACCAACAACTTTTACCAATCCCCCATCCTCATCGTCTTTACTAGACTATACCACTGCAAAGCACCTCTCCTTCCATCTTCTATGGCGCCATGCCACGGATTACACAGCCGCTCCCATCGGAGGTTCAAGTCCGCCCTCGGGCATGGGTATGTGTGTATGTTGTCCTTATCATAAGTTAAAGTAGTTTGTAAGGCTAGGGACCGACGACCTCAGCGGTGTGGTCCCTTAGGTTTACAAACATTTCAACATTTTTTCCCCACCAATCTTCCCAGAGCAGGTTCTTTCGTTTTCGTGAATGTGTGTCCTATATCGTGCTCAGTTTTAAGTATTACAGAGTTCTTCAAGCGTCAAACGTTCAAGTTTTTCAATCTTCAAATGTTTTTAACTGTATTGTCTGTTTTCATTTGTCTTTAACTGCTTTTCCAACTATGCATGAAGACAGCCGGAATTTTAAAATATATTCTCCCATTAATTTGACCTTTCACCGATTTATTAATTCAGTTGCGAATATGTCACGCGTTCCCATGTTTCCTCTCCACATTACTCTTCATGTCTGTTGGCTGAAGGGTTGATTCTACTATTGCCAGGCCAATCCCCCGCCCGTATCGGGCGTAGTGGTTGAAATAACAATGAAGAAAGTGAATAAGATCAAAACCGAGAGAGGTGGCACAGTGTTTATCACGCTGGACTCCAACAGGGAGAATGGCGCTTTAAATCCACTTCCGCTCATCCTGATTTAGGTTTACCGTGATTTCCCTAAATCAGTCCAGGTGCATACCGAAATGGGTCCTTCAAAAGGGCACTGCCAATTGCCTCCATTAAAAGAAGAAACTGATCTTGTGCTCAGAGTTTAATGTCCATACAGTCGTCGAGTCGTTAAGTTCTAACCTTCCTTCCTTCCTTCCTTTCGTAGCAGCATGAAAATCTATTCTCTAAAAAAAAAAAAAAAAAAAAAAAACATCTTCAGTGTATTCTCTTACAAAACCATCATCTTCAGTGTATTCTCTGGAAAAACCATCTTTAGTGTATTCTCTGGAAAAACCATCATCTCTAGTGTATTCTCTGGAAATATCTTTGAGGTAGTGATGTGTGGACGATATTTCCGAAATACGCTGGGTTGGCCACAGTTCCGACATTCAACCAACTCAATCAATTCAATTGTTTGTAAATCTATGGGACTCAACTACTGAGGTTATCAGGCCCTAGGCTTACAGACTACTTAAATTAATCTAAGGACAAATCCCGCCACCATCCCCCTCACAGACCCATGTCTGAGGGAGGACTCGAACATCCAAAGGGGAGCAACGGCGCGCTCTGCAGCAAGGCGTCTTAGAGGCGCTCGTCCACGTTTCACACCAATACAATGCTACACTCCAGACAAATGCTTTCAGAAAGGACTTCCTAACATTTAAATTAATATTGTATGTTAACAAGTTCCTCTTCTTTAGAAATGCTTTTCTTCCCATAGTCATTCTACATTTTATATCTTCTTTACTACGGCCATCAGAAGTTTTCTTGCTACCCAAATAACAGAACTCATCTACTACTTTTATTGTCTCATTACCTAATCTAATTCCCTTAGCATCGCCTGATTTTCTGACATTACACTCCATTACCCTCGATTTACTCTTGTTAATGTTCATATTTTACCTTCTTTTCAAGACACAGTCCATTCCATTCAATTGCTCTTCCAGGTCCTTTGCAGTCTCTGACAGAATTACTATGTCATCGGCAAACCGCAATGTTTTTATTTCTTCTCCCTGCACTTTAATGCCTGCACCAAATTTCTCCTTCCATTCCTTCACTGCATGTTCAATGTACAGATTGAACAATATTGGGGAAAGGCTACAACCCTGTCTTACTCCCTTCCCGACCTCTGCGTCCCTTTCTTGCCATTCGACTCTAATGACCGCTATCTGGTTTTTGTATAGGTTGAATATAATTCTTCGCTCCCTATATTTTACCCCTGATACCTTCAGAATTTGGAAGAGTGTATTCCAGTCAACATTGTCAAAAGCTTTCTCCAAATCGACAAACGGTATAAACGTAGGTTTGCCTTTCCTTAGCCTATCTTCTAACACAAGTCGTAATGTATTGCCTCTCGCGCTCCCACATTTCTCCAAATCCAAACTGATCTTCTCAGAGGTCAGATTCCACAAGTTTTTCCATTAGTCTGTAAATAATTCGTGTTAGTATTTGCAACCATGACTTATTAAACTGATAGTTCTATAATTTTCACACTTTTCTGCACTTGCTTTCTTTGGAATTGGAATTACAATATTCTTCTTGAAGTCGGAGGTTATTTCTCCTGCCTCATACATCTTGCATACCAGGTGATACAATTTTTTCACGACTGGCTCTCCTAATGATATCAGCAATTCAGACGGAATATCATCTACTCCAGGGGCCTTGTTTCGACTTAAGTCCTTCAGCGCTCTGTTAAATTCTTCTCGCAGCATCGTATCTCCTATCTCCTCTTCCTCCACTTCGTCTTCCATTTCTAGAATACTACCTTGAAGTTTATTTCCTTTGTACAGGCCTTCTATATATTCCTTCTACCTTTCATCTTTCTCTTCTTTGCTTAGTACTGGTTTGCCCTCTGAGTTCTTGATATTCATACAGCTGCTTTTCTTGTCTCCAAAAGTCTCTTTTATTTCCCTGTAGGCGGTATCTATCTTCCCCCTAGCTATACATTCTTCTACTTTATTGTATCTCTCGTCAAGCCACGCCTGCTTAGCCAGTCTGCACTTCCTGTCAACCTTATTTTTCAGACGTCTGTACTCCAGTAATTAAATCACGAAAAAGATAATTCTGGATTTTCTGCCATCTCGTTCAACCAAGGAAAATCTCGAGACTCTTAAGGCCACTCACCAGACATAAAATTAAGTCATCTTTTTTTATTATTATTATAAGATTTTATATTTCCATTTTGAAGAAAAATGTCTTTTAGAGTACGCTGTGAAAACAGAAAACACGGCAGATTTCTATCGTTATTTGTTCTTTCGCTTCGGTGAACCAGAGATTCTTCCACACAACGATTTCCCTCTCCAGCGAAAACGAACTCGTAACTCTTATTTACATAAAAAGAAACTAGATTAGCGTAGAGAAGATTCGAATAGAGTGTGTCCCATTCGAAAAGAATACGCGAAATAGAGGAGATACCACGCGTTAAGGCAGCGTGGCAAATTACCTGCATAATAAGCAGGGCAGCTTTTCAGACGGCGCTCTTCCGAGAAACAGATCGATAGCGCCTATTCAACGGCGTCGTGAATGGATGTTCCGATCAAAGAACGCGCTACTGACCTCGATATTCGGCTTTGATGGGAAGGCGGCAATTTTTCCAGGACAATAATTGCTTTGATTGATAACATGGTTACACCGAACTTCTGTCGAAGTGCCTGTATGTAAGCTGGCTATGGTAGTCGAGGTCAAACCCTATGGGGCGTAAATTATTCACATAATTTGACGTTTTTATAGAGAGCGTAATTAATTAAGTTTAGTCGTTCAAGCAGTTAATACGAGGCGCGCCCAGAAAGTAAGTTCCGTTTCAATTTATCTCCGTTGCAGCGCTGCGATTGCAGTTCCGCACATGCGCTGTTGACGATGTGTATCAAGGAGAAGAACGTGCGCCATTTGGAGATCGCTGTCAGTTACGTACGCTTTGTTGTGCTTGTTTGAAATGTCGGCGTTGATTGAAAATCCCGCCGCCTGTGAAATCAGGTCGGTTTCTGAATGCGAGGAAAGTGAAACCAAGTGAAATTTATCGGCAAATTTGCGATGTTTAAAGACCAAATGTGATGAGTGATTCGATGGTGAGAAGATGGGTCCGACAGTTCAATGGCGGGCGTAGTGATGTGCATAATGAAGAACGAAGTGGGCGTCCACGCTTGGTTACAGAAGAACCGGTTCACGCGATTGATGACTTTCATCTGTTCTTACATCCCAAGTATTTCCTTGGCGGTCATCACCTTCACCAATGACGACGAGCTGAAAGAAAGTTTCCAACTGGTTGAATACACAGGCGGCAGATTTCTATGAAGAAGGTATACAAAACCTGGTGCCACGCTATGACAAATGCCTGCAAAATTTCGGCAGTTATGTGTAAAAGTAGTTTAAGAGTTGTAGAATTTTGTGCAATAAAAATTTCTTCTGTATCTGTGTACAATATCATTTTATTACCAAACGGAACTTACTTTCTGGACGCGCCTCGTACATTAAGTACTTTGGAAAAACAACTTAATTGTGGTATTTTTCTGGCTCACAGGAACGAACTCTGTCAGAAAATACTGATATTATTTGATTTATTATACTACACCCTTTCCATAAAATTATTTAATGAGTTGGATTCAAGATGTCCGATTTCAAGATGGCGACCATATCGTAAAAGATAGTTCACTCCACCCATACCTTACTGGAATATGCAAGTTTCCCCACTTTTGTTGAGTTCTTGAAATAAGAGGGTGTGCTTCGACTTACCACGCACCGCACCCTGCACTTGTGACGGCCGCTGCATTTCTTGTACATTTTTAGCATTTATTATTGCTAGTTAATGCCAAATACCGTGCCGCAGCGGATACACCTGTTTCCGGTAGATCAAATGTTCAAATGAAACTTCCTGGCAGATTAAAATTGTGTGCCGGAACCAGGACTCGAACCTGGGACCTCTGCGTTGGAAAGTTTGGAAAGTAGGAGGCGAGGTACTGGTGGAAGTAAAGTTGTGAGGCGGCATCGTGAGTCGTGTGGGGATAGCTCAGTAAGTAGAGCGCTTGCCCGCGAAAAGCAGAGGTCCCAGGTTCGAGTCCCGGTTCCGGCACACAATTTTAATCTGCCAGGAAGTTTCATATGCGCAC
Source organism: Locusta migratoria (assembly GCA_026315105.1). Classification (NCBI taxonomy): domain Eukaryota; kingdom Metazoa; phylum Arthropoda; class Insecta; order Orthoptera; family Acrididae; genus Locusta; species Locusta migratoria. Next base: position 146,468,966 of record CM048751.1, on the reverse strand, counting down.
ACTCCGCTGCAGAGTGAAACTTTCATTATGTAAATGTTCAAATTTTCAAATGTTTGTAAATCTATCGCACCAAACTGCGTGGTCATCAGTCCGTAGCTTACAAACTAGTTAAACTAAGGTAAACTAACCTAAGGAAATCACAATTCACCCAAGGGGGGATTCGAATCCCGGACGGCGAACGACCGGGCGTACCGCAGCAGGACGCTAGAGTACGCACGGCTAATCCGCCGCGGCTAATACAGTTGCTTGCGACAAACATTGTCGAAGGTATTAGATATAAAGAGAGGCACAAATTTTAATTCAAAGCCTCTCCTTATCAATATACATATATAAAAATGGAACATGGGACGTGTGTCCGTATATTTCACTTGGTAGCCAAAATTATTCACTACAGACCAACGGCGGTTATGCATGGAGTACCTTTAGCTTCGCAGTGCGCACTATGGTGTTTTGGTCGAGGTGTGTGGCGTTGGGTGAGTGTGGTGAACAAAAATCCGTAAAATGTGGAACAATACGACGATCAACAATGTTCAAAGATAAAAAACTCGAAACACTGGCATACATTAACTGAGCATTAACTACAGCCGGCCGCGGTGGGCGAGGGGACTCAAATGTTCAAATATTTGTATAGCTTATAGGACTGAACTACGGGCTCATCAGTACCTAAACTTACAAACTACTTATGATCTAACTTACACTAAGACCGGCACAAATATCCATGTCCGAGGGGGGGGATTCGAACCCCCGACCGTTATTTTTTTTTTCTTTTTAAGGACATTAAAGGAAGGAAGCTTGGAGTTTGTCCCGTCGACAGCATGGTTATTAGAGACAGGTTATGCCGGTCGCGGTGGCCGAGGGGACTGCGGCGCGCCAGTCACGGTCTGCACGGCCACTACGGTCGGGGGTTCGAATACCCCCTCGGGCATGGATATTTGTGCTGTCCTTAGTATTAGCTAGTTCATAAGTAGTCATGCGAGCCATGGACGAAGGGCAACAGGCGGATTGTGTTTTTCTCGACTTCAAAAAGGCGTTCGACACGGTGCCACACTGCAGACTGCTAACGAAGATACGAGCTTATGGAATAGGTTCACAGATTTGTGACTGGCTGGAAGACTTCCTAAGTAATAGAACGCAGTACGTTGTTCTCGACGGCGAGTGCTCATCAGAGACGAGTGTATCGTCAGGCGTGCCCCAGGGGAGTGTGATAGGACCGCTATTATTTTCTATCTATATAAATGATCTGATGGACAGAGTAAGTTGTAATTTGCGGCTGTTTGCTGATGATGCTGTGGTGTATGGGAGGGTGTCGTCTGTAACTGACTGTAATAGCATACAGGTTGACTTAGACAAAATTTCTAGTTGGTGCGAAGAATGGCAGCTAGCTCTCAATGTAGAAAAATGTAAGGTGATGCGCATGAGTAGAAAAAACAATCCTATAATGTTCGAATACAGCATCAGTAGTGAGCTTCTTGATGCGGTCGCGTCGTTCAAATATCTAGGCGTAACATTGCAGAGCGATATGAAATGGAACGAGCATGTAAGGACAGTTGTGAGCAAGGCAGACAGCCGACTTCGGTTTATTGGGAGAATTTTGGGAAGATGTACTTCACCTGTAAAGGAGACCGCGTATAAAACGCTTGTACGACCACGTCTTGAGTATTGCTCAAGTATTTGGGACCCGCAGCAGATCGGTTTGAAGGAAGACATAGAGGCGGTTCAGAGGCGAGCAGCTAGATTTGTTACCGGTAGGTTCGACCAATGCGCGAGTGTCTCGGAAATGCTCCGGCAACTCAATTGGGGATCGCTGGAAGAAAGACGACGTTCTTTTCGTGAATTTCTGTTAAGTAAATTTAGAGGGCCGGAATTTGAAGCTGAGTGTAGTACGATCTTGCTGCCGCCTACTTACATTTCGCGTAAAGATCACAAAGACAAGATAAGAGAAATTAGGGCTCGTACGGAGGCATATAGGCATTCTTTTTTTCCTCGTTCAATTTGGGAGTGGAATAGGAAAGGAAATGCCTAGTAGTGGTACGGTGTACCCCCCGCCACGCACCTTACGGTGAATTGCGGAGTATGTATGTAGATGTAGATGTAGATGTAGATGTAGTTTGTAAATTTAGGGACTGATGACCTCGTAGTTAAGTCCCATAGACTCTACAAACATTTGAACTTTTTTTTTTACATTAACTACACTGGCAATACACCAATGATCTAATATAAACACTGGAAAGACAACTGTAGTGCTTAGGATCAAAATACTGACAAGTGGAATAGCAGTTCCGTGTCGATAGCTATAAGAGGATGGATGATATAGTAGTTGAAATTCGTCGGCTTATATAAAAGTCGCACTGAAGACCAACGATGACTTTTGACACAATAATAGCAAAGAGGTTATATAAAGCGAAACGTGATGCACATTCTTCAGTTGTTTTTCTGCAGCAAGCGTACGAATAAACAAAAATAAGTGCATATTGCAGTTTGAAAAGTAAAACTACCGAGAAAGATGTCAAAGCGTAAGAAAGAAATTTCGATTTCTCGATCCGTTTCTAAATGTTCAAATGTTTGTAGAGCTTATGGGCCTTAACTAAGGGGTCATCAGTCCCTAAACTTACAAACTACTTGTGCACTATCTAATACTAAGGACGGCACAAATATCCATGCCCAAGGAGGAATTCGGACCCCCGACCGTAGCGGCCGTGCAGACTGTGACTGGCGCGCCGCATAACGCTCGGCCACCGCGGCCGGCGATCCGTTTCTAAAAGTCAGAAAACGGCACCGAAAAGTGAATCTACAAACAATACAAACTTGAAATTTGTAGACTTTATCTTACACTGTAGGAATCAGAGTGTTTCTCGATATTCCCATCCCTAAGGGGGTGAAATAGAGGATGAACGCCTTTTTGAAAATACGTTGCTATTCAGGCAATTTTGAAGAGGAAATAAAAACTTCTGATTTAGATTTCTGATTGGAATTTTAAAAATACGTATTTGGATATTTTTGGAAATTCAACCATTAAGCGCGTGAAATAAGGGAAATTCCTTTAAGGATGCTACTAAGACTATTTTTATGCTACAAATGTGAAAATTTGGGTTTGAAATAATGGTTATAATTTAAAAAAAATCCATTTCGGGATGTTTTGAATTCTGCCAAAAACGGTGCAATAGGGAGAGGCAAGTTCTACATCTACATATATACTCTGCAAATCACATTTAAGTGCCTGGCAGAGGGTTCATTAATCACTTTTATAACTTTTCTCTACCGTTCCATTCTCTAATAGCGCGCGGGGAGAAAGAACACCTAAATCGTTCAGTTTTCGATCTGATTTATTTTATTGGGATGGTCATGTCTCTCTAAGTAGTTGGGTGCTAGCAAAGTATTTTCACATTCAGAAGTTGTATCAAAATACTTGATTAGAAAAGCATTTTTAAAGCTAAATCTATGAATATTTATATTTAGAAGTAGAAGCAACAATGCAAACCATCCAGTCTACGCGTGCGAAGCAGCGGGAATTTAGCTAGTATTTAATACGTATGGACCTCAAATTGTTTTGACCAGTGCATATCTCCATAAATACTGCTTCAAAATCGCAACGACTGGCTGCCGACTACCCAATTTTGAAATTCGTACAGTCGTGGGGAGCACATCCTTTCGATGTGGAAGGTAATGTGACTTAAGGAGGTATGGTGGAGCAACTTTTCAAAACGCATTATGTCCACTGGTGTACAAAATTGAGTTTGATATGGAATCTAGTATTTTATTACCCGCTCCACATACTCCTGCAATCAGATTATGTCAAAACGCATTTTAACGCCTTCAAAAAGTGCGCTGAAAAGTAGCAGATGCAACAAATAGCAATTCGTCCTCTACTATGATTGAACCAAACTGCATTAAGTCCAACAGTTGCCTTTATTTTGTTTTATTAATCTATGTTGGCTGCAATGTAAGACACGTGGACTAAAGCGAAACCATTTAACTGACCAACAATGATCAGTTAATATTCGTTTTCAGTATTACAACATTGTTGTTTATAAACGTTTATGCCGGCCGCGGTGGCCGAAGGGACTGAGGCGCTCCAGTCACAGTCTGCACGGCCACTACGGTTGGGAGTTCGAATCCCCCCTCGGGCATGGATATTTGTGCCATCCTTAGGATTAGCTAGTTCATAAGTAGTTTGTAAGTTTAGGGACTGATGACCCCGTAGTTAAATCCCATAGACTATACAAACATTTGGACTATACAAACATTTGAACATTTTATAAAAGTTTATCATACTGTCTGTTAGGAAGTCAGGCGTAAAATCATTGTTGTGCTAAGATGGAGAGTATTATAGCGAGTGAATGTGTGACTGTTGGAGAGGAAAGGAAACGTGGAACGCGAAAACGAATGATGAGAAAATCAAAAAGGGCAGATTGTGCAACAGAACCCAACAAAACGCACTTTGTGCATCACCAAAGTGCTCATAGCTTGAAAGTATAAAAAGCAATTTCCTTGTATTAAACACATTTGGATCAAAAGCCCTACCTGAGTATCTGGTGTAAAATTCGGAATAATTAATCGAATATTTTTTGCGGTATACGTTTTTCGCTTCGCCTGAAAAGTTTACTTTTTGGGACATAATGTGTTTTGAATAGGAGCTCCTCGTATGATGTGCATCAGCTGGGTGTGTGTTACCTCGCCGGACAAACGAGTGGCTCAGCTAGTATAGTGGGTCGGGACGGCGCGCCGGTAGAAAGGCTTGGCGACCTCGCGGGCGGCTAGTGCAGCCTCGGGTCAGCCGGGGTCACGGCGCTCTGCAGTCACGTTGCAGGCGCCGCCCTGCCTTTCGCTGCCCGCAAGTGCCCCGCGCCCATACTGCCGGCTGCCTACAGCCTCGCCACACCTCGCAACCTCAACACCGAAGCCACTCCAGCGAGCACAACCAACGCCACCTAGATACAAGGCCTGTTCGCTGCCTGCCAAGAGTAGTCATAACACAAGCAAACTATTTGTCTTATGTAGCGTTCTGCTGAGTTTGGGAGTAGGTACACGTTGCACACTGTGTTTCAGAACTTTTTCGTGTTATCTATGTGAATCTTCGTGCAGATGTTTGCTGGTATGAGACCAAATGGCTAATATGAATCGTCCGATTCCAATACCGGTAAGATATCTTACTAATAGTTCGTAAACGTCCTAAACCAAAACAAATTTGTCTGATAATCACGTAAATAAAATTAGGAACATTCTGAAATACTGTGTGCAACGTGTAGGTACTCCCAAACTCAGCAGAACGCTACATAGGACAAATAGTTTGCTTGTGTTATGACTACTCTTGGCAGGCAGCGCACAGGCCTTGTATCTAGGGGGCGTTGGGACAACGCAGCTTGTCGATCTCAAGGCGCCTACAGACCACCTCACCTATCGGTCCAACTGCGAAACTCTCCTCTCTCTCTCTCTCTCTCTCTCTCTCTCTCTCTCTCTCTCTCTCTCTCTCTCTCTCTCTCTCTGTGTGTGTGTGTGTGTGTGTGTGTGTGTGTGTGTGTGTGTGAGCGAGCGAAAGTTCAGACAATTTTAGACTTTGTTTCGTGTATAACACCCTTAAGACTCGATGTTGATGGAGCAGTGGCGGCTGATGCTTCAGATGACTGGGGGTTCTTTTCAGTGCCGCATCTGGATAGTGGTAAGGGAAGGAGCGCCATGGTTTGCCCTCTGCAATTTAGATATAATTTCCGTAAAAGATCTGCAGAATGTATCTCGGCTTGTTTGCGCTTGCTTGAACTCGGGCATGGGTGTATTTGTTGTCCTTACCGTAAGTTTGTGTAAGTAGTTTTTAAGCCTAGGGACTGATGACTGCAGTAGTTAAGTCCCATAAATATACAAACATGTGAACATTTGAAATGTGGAAGAATTATATAAAGGGGCTATACAAGGAAAATGAACTTTGCATTTGAGAAAGGGAACAGGATGTTGATGAAAATGATATAGGAGTTGCGAAACTGCGAGAAGTTAGACTTCATACAGCTACAATAATAAGAAAAACAATAAATAGAAATTGTGTGTAATGGCAAAAGCTATTATGGAGAGGAGTAGACTTATTTAAAAGTACATATTGTTAACAATTGCCTAAAAGTAAAATCATAATATAGAAGTAAAACAAGATGCAAGTAATAATACAAATTAACCATTTTCATGAAAAAGGAGTGGGTTGATTGGTACCGTAATGATTAGATAGAAAACATATAGTATTTGTAAGATAGTATGGTAGGTATCATGATGTCATAATAGAAGTGGTGTCTTGTTACTAATTGATCACTCAAGAATCCACCTTTCTTGCCCTCCAGTGGTTAACAATTTCCATTTCCTCCAGAAAATTAAACGTAATTCGTAAAAGATGACTACCGCTAAACGTGGCCCTCCTTTCTTTTCTTGTCAAAAGTTTCTTTTCTTTCGGGCCCGCAGCAATAAATATATCAGAGAATGACATTTTAAGTTAATAATTCGTCCAGTTTGCCCTCCTTGGTAAGTAAATGCTTGCTAAATCTTGTTCGAAATTTTCTGCCAATCTGGCCCACACCACAGACGACACACTCAATTCCACAAATACCGGAATCAGCACATTTCTCATTGTTAGGCCGTTAATTGGGAATGTACATGTTCTGAACTTGTTCACAGATAAAAGGGCGGCGTCCACACTGTATTTCTTAAATAATTTATTCCGGCCATACGATACGTTGCCTACAATCAAACCAAATAAAATCAAGTGTGAATCTTTCTTTCGGATGATGGCTGTAAGCCAGACCGGGATTCGAACCCAGGACATTTGGATTACGCGAGCAGGCGCTCTACCGACCGAGCTACCCAAGCACGCCTTGCCACCCGTCTTCACAGCTTTGCTCCCACTAGTACTTGGTCTCCTATATAAATTATAGAAATAATGTAAAAGTTGCCTATTGATTACGTTAGAATCCGTCATAGGAGGAATGTGCACAGCAGTTGCTGATATACTTTCTGAAAGGAACATGGGGATCAGTCGCGACCTCTCAGAAAAGTTGCCCATTAGTGAAACCGAAATAATAAAAAATTAAGTTGCTTCGCTAGAATCGACTCAAACGACTTTTGTACTCCAGTTTACTTTTATTTATTTTTTGTTTTCATTCCTTTAATAGTGCACATTATGATGGTGGTGATGGTGGCTGAATTACTGCTATTGCTTTTACATTGTCTGTAAACTTCCGTTATCTAGTCGTAACACCTAAACTGTACCGTTGCGGATAGCTTCGTCTGTGGCCTTTGTGCGATTCTAAAAGAAACCGCTACGTGCGACCTTCATCACTCCTCAGTACTCATACATTATATTTTTATTGCTCGCCTCTCAGTTGCACGGCGCTTCAAATAAAAATAAAGGAATAATAGTTCCCCGTACCACATTTCCACCGAGAACTGCGAGTAATAACCACAACACATATTTCCTAACTGTTAAGTTGTTTCGAAATAAACTGTAATTATTCAGTATTGTTTTGTTCTTTGCAAAGCTTTGAAATAAATTTAGTAGTAAAAATATTTGGTCCACTGAAACACTTGTCAGTTGAGCGTGATGCGACTGTCCTTCCCGCGACGATTTCAAAACGAAACTGATACTAATGAAAGAAACATTCGTTTTCGTACGTTACATTTCTGTGGAGTTCTTCATTCTGAAAGGAGTGGAAATTTAAATTTATGTGAGGACTTGCCTTGTACTTCATCTTTCACGTAAACAATAGTGTAAATTTTGTAACATTTCTGGGATCGAGTCAAAAACCTTTCAATGATTGTTTCATCCACTAGGAAAACTTCAAAATGTCTGAAGATGATCCAAGTGATCGAAACATTTCATGAAATGAAAACTATCTGCAACTTAGACTGAGCAATAAATGAAGGTGTTAAAAATATGATACCGCACATTATTAGTTCTCTAGCTACCACCTCCCCCCTAACATCAATGATACTTGAACCTGCGCTACATAGAGTGGTGTTTTCAGCGATACGTTTCATACGATCGAGTGCTGTTACAAGCCTGGTATATTGCTGTGAGAAGTTTTATAGAAAATTTAACATTTTTCGCAGCTCCTAATTAATTCGGAATAATTGTATTTTAAATATTATCAACTCAGGTAATTTACGCAGATAAATATTAAGTTATACCTGAAAACGAATGCAAAACTTTCTCACCTTAATGTTTTCAACAGTCTTTGGCATTAGTCTTACAGATAAAGATAGCTGTGAGAATAAAGAGGAAAATATATGTAGAAACGAAATGTACGCCGTGATTTTTGATGTTCAAATGTTTATGAAGTTTTAATGGACTGAACTGCGTGGTCATCAAATGTACAAACTACTAATGAACTACCTTATACTAAAGACGACACTAACATCCATGCCGGAGTGGGGATTCGAATCCCCGACGGGAAACGGCCTCGCGCATCGGAGCAGAGCGCCTCAATGCGCTTGGCCACTCCACCGCGGCCACGTCATTTGACGTCATGAAACTATGGTACATCGTTGTATATACATTTCCATAAACTTAATTTTAAAGCAAGTTGTTCACCTAACATTATAATACCTTCGTACAAATGATATTTGACGTAAGAATTTAATTTTCATGTACTTTTCGATTTAATTTCCTTAAAGAGATCGTAAAATGTAGATTTATTGTATGAAGACACCATTAACAGTCGTGTGCCCAAACCACAACAATATTATTAATGATAATAACGAATTTAAGGTTGGTGGCTATGATATAAAATAGTTATTTTAGAATGGAGAAATTTTTTTTCAGCAATCAGTCGTAAGAATTTATTCACAGATCTAGATTTCGACCAAGGTGTGTCATGAACATGTTTAAAGCGTTTTAACTGTTTTTTTTTAAGCAATGATAATGACCACACAGTGGTAGAAATCTAGATCTGAAAAATATTTCTAAAAGTTAAATAAATGGTCGTTTGGCACAAGTTCCAGCATGGAATCAAGCCTGATTTATTTTAAGATACCATATCGGTTTCGTTTACCAAATATGGATTTTGATGATATGCAAGAATTCTGAGTTGCTTTCATCTAATATTAATACTGAAAATTCGAAAATATGCATAAACATCATAAAAGCTTTATTTTCCCAAGCTTGTGAACTTTTTGATGAGTGGTGCAATCGTATTTACTTTTGTAGACATTTGTTTTTAGACTGAATTCTACACGTACAGGGTGTAACAAAAACTTTCAGGAAACATTCCTCACACACAAAGAAAGAAAATCTGTTATGTGGACATCTGTCCGGCAACGCTTAATTTCCATGTTAGAGCTCATTTTATTACTTCTCTTCAAATCACATTAATCATGGAATGGAAACACACAGCAACAGAACGTACCAGCGTGACTTCAAACACTTTATTACAGGAAATGTTCTCCGTTAGCGAGGATACATGCATCCACCCTCCGTCGCATGGAATCCCAGATGCGCTGATGCAGCCCTGCAGAATGGCGTATTGTATCACAGCCGTCCACAATACAAGCACGAAGAGTCTCTACATTTGGTACCGGGGTTGCGTAGACAAGAGCTTTCAAATGGGTTGAGGTGAGGAGAGCGAGGAGGCCATGGAATTGGTCCGCCTCTACCAATCCATCGGTCACCAAATCTGTTTTTGAGAAGCATACGAACACATCGACTGAAATGTGCAGGAACTCCATCGATCATGAACCACATGTTGTGGTTTGTAAAAATTGCACTGACTGCAAAACCACGTTCGTGATGAACACTAACCAGTTGATACTACGTACTGATGTCCTTGATACTAGTACTGTAGAGCAATGAGTCGCATGTCAACACAAGCACTGAAATCAACATTACCTTCCTTCAATTGGGCCAACTGTACATACTAACGAAACAATTGAGTATTTTGACAACTGTCTGCACGAATTATTTCAATTTTCATTTAAAGAGAAATTCTAATATGAGCACTAACATGGAAATTAAGCGTTTCCGGACAAATGTCCACATAACATTTTCTTTCTTTGTGTATGAGGAATGTTTCCTGAAAGTTTGGCCGTACCTTGTTGTAACACCCTGTATGACAGATTTTAAATATGGGATTGAGTAGTTGAATACTGGTTTCCTCTTCTTATGTATCGCTACACCAGGCAGTATCACCAGAAAACAAAACTTTTCCCTAAATGATAGGGAAGATGACTAAAAGCAGGCTGTACAGGAGCGGTTCCAAGAACAACCCTTTTGGTAATGTCCCTTGAAGTAAGAAATATGCGTAGCAATGTGACTGATGTTAGGACGCATCTCGGAGAGGAAAACGAGAAATCGAAGGGTGAGAAGGGAAGACGCCGAGCAGTGAAAGTGATTGCAGGTGTGCTCCCTTAATTACACAACAGCTCGTCACAGACGGAGAACGCATCACAAACGGACGCGGGACGCGTTCTGGGAGTACAACACGGCTACCTGTTGTGGCCAGGCCGCCTCGCATACGAGACGAGAGGATACTGTACGCATGTCGACACGGAACTCGTTAATTAACCGACGGTCGTGCACTTTGACTGAGGTGTCACGGATACTGAGATCACTCTCTAAACTGGAGGACGAACCTCCACATCGCATGTTGACCAGGAGGTATCACTCTTCTATGCACGGCACGCGGTGAGATACGGTTACAAGGTGCGGAGTCTCTACCGGAGGCGATAGCTGTCCTCGGGACACTTTCGTCTGCTCTCCTCCAGGTACTGCGTCTCCCTTTAATATTTGAGCATGGATACCTCAGTAAATGCAGGGCCCAGACAGATGCCATGTTCCTTGACTTTCGGATCGCTTTGTATACAGTTCTACAGTGTCGTATAATGTTCAAAATATGGGAATAAAGAATATCAGACCAGCTGACACCGACAAATACACCCAATCATTTTTGGCTTCCACTGTCGTGTAACTTCTTGGCTTCCACAAGAGTAGAAAGAGCCTCTCCTAAGCGAATTTCCTTCGCAAACTGCTCCTGCACTTCACGACGGATGCAGGGGATACCGTCCTCACGGGAGCGGTTCGTTTAGGAGGATGCTTGTCCACTGCTGGTCGAGCTGATCTCTACGAGTTTACGAGAGTAACTCGGGCGTCTGATCCTTGATTGTCGAGAGTGCACTCGTGCTGTTCCGATAATCCATTTTGTAGTCTGAGGCAACGTCCCAGACATAAATTAAATTGGTCCCAATTCCCCGGTGCCGACCAAGGCTTTCGGGAGGTTTTCCCTGGTCGTAAGGCGTATGCCGGAACTGGTAAGCCCCTCCCACTTATTCCCAATTGGGATCCCCTCTTTGTCCCACTATCAACTTGTCTGATAATTGGCTGAATAGAACCGTGACTCTTTATGGACCGGATCTCAAACAGCCCGCTCCACTCCTCGGAGTGGAGAATGAAAAGAATAAAAAGAATAAGGTTTTTTTCCCTGTTGTACTAAAGATTGAATCTGGGGAATATGGTTGTGTGACACACAAAAGTTTGTGCCTGACCGGGACGCGGGCCTCTGATTTTCGCGAAAACCGGAATTCAGTGTTAAGAGTCCTAGCCCGGCATGAATTTTAGTGCCTCACAGAAGTACATTACATGTTTAGTAAAGCAGAGCAATGAAAGATTTGAATCGAAACAAGGGCAACCCTGGAGTACATGATATTCTCTATGAACTGCTGACTTCAGTGGGAGAGCCACTCATGAAGGAAACGGTTCCATCTTGTGTGTAAGATTATGAGACAGGCGAAAGACCCTCAGGCTTCAATTCTAATAACTGCTGTTTGGTTGATCTACAAATTCTAAATAACCTTCCAAAAAATTCAAATTTTTGTTAAGCTTAAGGGACTTAACTGCGAGGTCATCAGTCCCTAAACTTACGAACTACTTATAAACTACCTTATACTAAAGACGACAAGTCCGAGGGGGCATTGGAACCCCTGACGGGGAGCGGTCTCGCGCATCGTAGCGTAGCGCCCCAATGCACTAACACCGTCTAGATACAAGGCCTCACAACTAGTCCGTGGAATGTTACACCTATAGGCTGCCCACGCAAGTTCACTAGCTGGTCGCAGGGCACAGCCCACTGCCTCGGAGCTTCAACCAGTGAGCTTGGGAGGGCACCCTATTGGTTGTGATGTCACGTAGACTTCTTGCGAGGTCTTGTATCTAGACGGTGTTGAATGCGCTTGGCCACTCCGTCGCATAATAACCTTCCGTTCTCTATATTTTACTCCTACTGATTTCAAATTTTTTTTAAAGAGTGTATTCCAATCAACATTGTCAAAAGTTTTCTCCAAATCTACAAAAATCCTTCCTTAATCTATCTTCTAAGATACGTCGTAATAAGAGTATCGCCTCCCGTATTCCTACATTTCTCCTGAATACGAACTGATCTTCCCCGAGGTCAGCATCTAACAGCCTTTCCGTCCTATTATAAATAACTGATGTTCAAATTTTGCAACCATGACTTATTAAACCGATGGTTCTTTAATTTTTTCTTTTCTGTTTTACGGGTGGAATAGAAAGTAGATTATGATGTTTCGAGAATGAATCTTTCACTCTGCAGCGGAGTGTGCGCTGATATAAAACTTCCTGGCAGATTAAAATTGTGTGCCGGAACCGGGACTCGAACCTGGGACCTTTGCCTTTCGCGGGCAAGCGCACTACCGACTGTGCTATCCCGACACGACTCACGATGCCGCCCCACAACTTCACTTCCGCCAGTACCTCGCCTCCTACTTTCCAAACTTCAAAGAAGCTCTCCTGCGAACCATGCAAGACTAGCACTCCTGGAAGAAAGGATATGGTGGAGACATGGCTTAGCCACAGCCTAAGGGATGTTTCCAGAATGAAACTTTCACGCTGCAGCGGAGTGTGCGCTGATATCCTTTCTTTCAGGAGTGCTACTATCCATATTCTTGTAAGGTTGTGAGGTGGCATCGTGAGTCGTGTCGGGATAGCTCAGTCGGCCGCCGGGCGCCGTGGCTCAGCGCGCCCGGTCAGAGGGCTCAACGCCCTCTGTAATAAAAAGCTGAGCCAACAACACATCGAACAAAAACGAACAAACACGATCAGCGTTCGCAAGGGACAGAACTACCCATAGAGCACAAATTAAGAAAAAAAGTCGGTAGAGCGCTTGCCCGCGAAAGGCAAAGGTTCCAGGTTCGAGTCCCGGTTCCTGCACACAATTTTAATCTGCCAGGAAGTTTCATATCAGTGCACACTCCGCTGCAACGTCAAAATTTCATTCAAGAATTCAAATGTTTGTTAAGCTTAAGGCACAACTGCGGACTCATCACTCCCTAACTTACAAACTATTTTTGAACTACGTTATACTAAAGACGACACAAACATCGATGCCCGAGGGGGCATTCGAACCCCCGACGGGGAACGGCATCGCGCATCTTAACGTAGCGCCTCAATGCGCTTGGCCACTTCGCCGCAAAATAACCTTCTGTTCTCTATATTTCACTCCTTCTGATTTCAAAATTTTTTTAAAGATTGTATTCCAATCATCATTGTCAAAAGCTTTCTCCAAATCTACAAAAATCCTTCCTTAATCTATGTTCTAAGATACGTCGTAATGTCAGTATTGCCTCCCGTGTTCCTACATTTCTCCTGAATACGAACTGATCTTCCCCGAGGTCAGCATCTAACAGCCTTTTGCGTCCTACTACAGGGCGTTACAAAAAGGTACGGCCAAACTTTCAGGAAACATTCCTCTCACACAAAGGAAAAAAAAAAATATGTTATGTGGACATGTGTCCGGAAACGCGTAATTTCCATGTTAGAGCTCATTTTATTACTTCTCTTCAAATCACATTAATCATGGAATGGGAAGACAGGAACGGAACCTACCAGCGTGACTCCAAACACTTTGTTACAGGAAATGTTCAAAATGTCCTCCGTTAGCGAGGATACGTGAATCCACCCTCCGTCGCATGGAATCCCTGATGCGCTGATGCAGCCCTGGAGCATGGCGTATTGTATCACAGCCATCCACAATACGAGCACGAAGAGTCTCTACATTTGGTACTGGGGTTGCGTAGCCAAGAGCTTTGAAATGCCCCCATAAATGAAAGTCAAGAGGGTTGAGGTCAGGAGAGCGTGGAGGCCATGGAATTGGTCCGCCTCTACCAATCCATCGGTCACTGAATGTCTTGTTGAGAAGCGTACGAACACGTCGACTGAAATGTGCAGGAGCTCCATCGTGCATGAAGCACATGTTGTGTCGCACTTGTAAAGGCACATGTTCTAGAAGCACAGGTAGAGTATCCTGTATCAAATCATGATGACGTGCTCCAGTGAGCGTAGGTGGAAGAATATGAGGCCCAATCAAGACATGACCAACAATTGCTGCCCAAAAGTTCACAGAAAATCTGTGTTGATGACGTGATTGCACAATTGCGTACGGATTCTCGTCAGCCCACACATGTTCATTGTGAAAATTTACAATTTGATCACGTTGGAATGAAGCGTCATCCGTAAATAGAACCTTTGCACTGAAATGAGGAGTGACACATTGTTGTATGAACCATTCGCAGAAGTGTACCCGTGGACGCCAATCAGCTGCTGATAGTGCCTGCACACACTGTACATGGTACGGAAACAACTGGTTCTCCCGTAGCACTCTCCATACAGTGACGTGGTCAACGTTAGATTGTACAGCAGCAACTTCTCTGACGCTGACATTAGGGTTATAGTCAACTGCACGAAGAATTGCCTCGTACATTGCAGGTGTCCTCGTCGTACTAGGTCTTCCCCATTCGCGAGTCATAGGCTGGAATGTTCCGTGCTTCCTATGACGCCGATCAATTGCCTCGAACGTCTTCCCGTCGGGACACCTTCGTTCTGAAAATCTGTCTTGATACAAACGTACCGCGCCACGGGTATTGCCCCGTGCTAATCCATACATCAAATCGTCATCTGCCAACTCCGCATTTGTAAACATTGCACTGACTGCAAAACGACGTTCGTGATGAACACTAAGCAGTTGATGCTACGTACTGATGTGCTTGATGCTAGTACTGTAGAGCAAAAATATTTTCAAATGTTTGTATAGCTTATGGGACTTAACTACGGGATCATCAGTCCCTAAACTTACAAACTACTTATAAACTAACTAATACTAAATATCCATGCCCGAGGGGGGATTCGAACCTCCGACCGTAGTGGCCGTGCAGACCGTGACTGAAGCGCCTCAGTCCCCTCGGCCACCGCAGCCGGCTACTGTAGAGCAATGAGTCGCTTGTCAACACAAGCATTGAAGTCGTCGTCACCTTCCTTCAATTGTGAATCGAGGAAGTACAGCACATACTAACGAAACAATTATTTCAATTTACATTTAAAGAGAAATACTAAAATGAGCTCTAACATGGAAATTAAGCATTTCCGGACACATGTCTGCCGGCCGCGGTGGCCGAGAAGACTGAGGTGCTCCAGTCACGGTCTACACGGCCACTACGGTCGGGGGTTCGAATCCCCCCTGGGGCATGGATATTTGTGCCGTCTTTAGTATAAGGTAGTTGATCAGTAGTTTATAAGTTTAGGGACTGATGACCCCGTAGTTAAGTCCCATAAGCTTAACAAACATTTGAACATTTGAACACATGTCCACATAACATATATTGTTTTTTGTGTGTTGTCTGAAAGTTTGACCGTACCTTTTGGGGTACGTTCCTTTTTGTAACACCATGTATAAATAACTGGTGTTAAAATTTTTCAACCATGACTTATTAAACCGATGGCTCTCTATTTTGTTTTACGGTTGAAATAGAAAGTAGATTATGCTGATTGCTTGGCCATCGTGGGGTGTGGCAATTTGGGAAGTCGGGCCCGGTCAGGCGTGAGCGAATGGGCGTGTGAAAGCGTGGGAGGTGGCGGGCAATCGACGACTGCTAATGAGCGCCTTCGGACAGCAGAGCTTATTGCGGGGCAGCGGCGGCGGCGGCGTGGTCAGCGCGGGCCTGTTCTCCAGCTGTCTGCCGCGCTCGGCGGCCTTTCTCTCTGGCTGGCTGCGCGTCTGCGTGAACTTGCTGCGCCCCTACCGGAGCAGTTTGATGTGCAGCTCCTAAATACCAACGAGCTACAATGAATAACTTTAATATTCGGTTTTAGTTTGCTGCGTTATAACTGCAGTCGGAACAAACAAAAATATAACAGAACCAAATATTATATGAAGCTGAATGTCTTGTAAATAACAGTATGAACGTTGTTTGCATAAAGTAAAACAGTTGTTAAAGAATGCGATTAAAATAAACCACTCCTCGATGGTGACGTAACTTTAATATCCGGACAGATGGCAGTGTCGCACTTGTCACCGTTCACGCCGGGGTGAGTAGGCCTGCTTCTAGTATGAAGGCAGGTGTGTGTTCACAAGCGCGGTCGACTGTCAAGACGGTACGATGCCACGCAAAGATAATACCAACTTTGAGATAAGACAAATTGTGATTTTTCACAATGTGAAAGGAAAACCATATCGACAAACTGCTGCCATGCTCAACATGAGTAAGAGTACTGTGCCAGATATTGTCAAGCGTTTCAAAAACGAGGACCGTGTAGACTCCATACCACAAATGGGCCAGCCACAGAAGTTGGATGCTCGTGACAAGAGGAAGTTAATACGAAAAATAAAGAAGGATCCTACACTCAGTGCACCGAGATTAGCACGTGAGCCTCTAAACGAGACTGGCAAGAAGGTACATACTCAAACGATTCGCGGAGCATTAAAATAAAGTGGATACAATGGAAGAGTGGCTCGGAAGAAACCTTATGTGACTCAACAGAATGGACAGAGAAGATTGGACTTTGATAGGGAGTTTATTACGAAGGATGCAATTTGCTAGAATGACGTCACGAAAGTAAATTTAACGTCTGTGGGTCGGACGGACGAAGCATGATGTGGCGGAAGAAGAAAGAGGAATTTACAGTCACAAATATTAAACCCACTGTAAAACATGGAGGTGGCAGCGTCCTTGTCTGGGGCTGTATATCGACATTTGGACCGGGCGAATTGGTGTTCATCGACAATACTGTGGACAAATATGTCTATTTGAACATATTAAAGAACAATTTACGAAAAAGTGCTGAAACCATGGGGATATCAAACACCTTCAAATTTTACCAGGACAATGACCCGAAACATAAGGCTCGCATTATGCAGGAATATTTGTTGTACAACTGCCCCAAAGTCCTACCACCACCACCTCAGTCACCAGATCTCAACCCGATTGAGAATGTGTGGGGAGAAGTGAAGCGATGTATTAGAAGTACACCAATATCTTACAAAGAAAGTCTGAAGCTTCGACCGAAAGAAGAATGGGACAGTCTACGTGCGGTCTATTTAAAAAGTATCATTAGCAGTATGCCGTAGCGTTTGAAAGAAGTGATAAAACAGTATGGCTATCCAACATGATATTGAAACATTTATTTTCCATAAAATTTTGTCTCGAAATATTTAGTTCCGCAAAGTGTCCGAATATTAAAGTAACGTGAATATAGGACCGAGTTGTATTTAAATTGCATTATTAAGGAAGTTATGCAAGTTATCTCAATAAAATTTATATGATTACTTACAAGACACATCACGTAATGTAATAATTGGTTATACGTTTTGTTTGTTTTGTTATAAATAAAGTTATGATGTTCCAAGATTGAAATATCACAGTGTCCGAATATTAAAGTTATTCACTGTATATAAACTACATAGAGTGGCAATCTCTGAGTGAACAGCGCTCCTTGTGGCAGCAACCAGGAACTGTGGCGGCCATTTTTTTTCAACGTCTAGTGCGCCGAATACGAAAGTTACACCGACGCTATTTACGTGTTATAATGGTTTCACATTTTATGTATCGTAGTCAGCTTCAAAGGTTATTTATTAAGCTGAAATCGTGGCTAGTGTATGCGTACCATACAACTGTACGAATCGCAGTAATAAGACTGTTGGAATATCGTCTTTTTTTCCTACCACATTTCTGCACACATTAGTCCTACTATAACTAAAGTAAGCAGTAATTATATTTTTCAGTTTTCCTTTGAAAAATGAAGAACTTATAGAACAATGGTTAGCCAATATGAGGCGAGATAAATGGAAACCTACTGCATACACTCGCATTTGTTCATCGCATTTTGAGGAGAAATCATGTGTGCAACAAATGATACAAAACGGCTTCTGGCTAATGCGATTCCGATGATACTTTCGTTCCCTGGACATCTTCAAACAGCAAAAACGCCAGCAAGCAGATCTAAATAAATAAAAAGAGAGAGAGTCAGATAGCTGAATCGATATGTGATGTAGCCAAGCAGGAGACATGGACCCTCTTTTATTACCTATTGCAAATCATAATTTAAGTCATTCAGAGATCAGTAGACCTATTCAGCGTGACCATGACTTTGTGCCAGAATACGAAATGATGACATTATATTCCGTAAAAGTAGTTGAATATATTTCTGAAAGCATCATTAGACAAGTGAGAAAAAAACGTAAGTGTTTAGATTGCTTAGAAGTTCTCATTGCTCCTAAAAATGAGAGTAAAGCAGGATTAATCGGATTATATGGTATAAAAGTCTGTTCAATCGCTCTAAAGATCTTGTAGAAAAAATTGTCTTTTGTGAATTTATGTAGATGTATTTAGAATGTTGTGAAACAGACCTATTTTATTTACCAACTACGAGCACTTAATGGTATCCTCGGAATTTTGGGAACAATGTCATTACTCCAGCCTAATAAAGTTGTAATAAAAACATTACTTCAGTTGTAGAATACATCATTTATGTAAAGAAAAATCTGCGGAGGAAAGAGGTAAACAGATTAAGCAAATGTACACGAAATTAATGTTGTTTAAAGGACAGTGAAAATGTATGTTTTTTGTATGAATGAGACGATGTTTAGCCGATCTAGTGTATATGACATTTGTAATTAAACTTTCCGATTTGCCTACCACCCACTTGTTGTCTATCATTTATCCCTTATCCGTTTTAGCTCGGCTATAAAAATAACAATAAGCAGGTAGAGAATGGTTTGTTAAGTCATTGCACAAAGTGAAAGACACATGATTCAGTGCTATAGCAGACGACTTGTTACGCCTACGTGACGTTGTAAAACATGGCGGCCGAGCTTTCAATTTGCTTCAAGTATGGCTGCATCATAGCCAGTCTATGTTGTTTATATAGGTCGTTGCTAAATACCCAGGCTGAATCGTCCGCCATGTTTTCCCCAACATGGTTGGAATCGCGCTGCACTAACAGCGTAGAGGCGCATGCTCTGCCATCCTTCACAAACGATTTCGCAAAAACTAATCCGTAGAAATATTTAATTTTCCCGCTACTTAAATCTTCATATTTCAGCATTGTGATGAAATGCTCAACACTTCCTTAATAGCTACAGTTAATAAGATATTGGCTTCGAAATAAGAGACTGCGCTACGTAAGGAAAAGTGCAGTAAAAATAGAGGCTGCTATGATGTTCCGTTTGGTGCATGTTGCGCCATATGTTGTTGCGGATAAAACTTTCCCAAAGGATTGAATTTTATTTCCGACTTAGAAAGAGATCTTTACTTTTCACTCATACCGCAAAAGTTTATTTTATTTAGCGCACTCATTTCCGATGGCGATAAGGCCAGAATGATTCATTGCGTATCTCATAGACGGTTAGAGGTTTCAAATGCTATTTTGAAAAATTATAACATGCTAAGAGGAGTATTTTGCCACATGGTTACTATGCAAAACTTGATTAACTGTCGCGTTGTTCAAGGAAATATATAGTTGTAGAATGAAAAAAGATTAGTGATTTATTATTCTATTTGCAGATATTCCTTCGTCACTAACAAATGTTTATTTTTTTGCTTCTTGTCCAATGTGTTTCAGAGCCACTACTCCGTTTCCAAAACCTAATAGGAGTTAAATTTCCTTCAGTTTAACGCCTAGTAGTAACAGAACGGAAGTTACTAGATCTAATAGGGATTTTATGTGAGAATACTTGAAAATGACAGATAGCAAAGATCTCTTAACTAGCTAACGAACTGACTTTTACTCATTTCCTCACATTATAAAGCACTCTGTATTGAAATATTTAGAATATCCTTTTCATACAACTGAAAAATTGAAATTGAATATTACACAGAGACACAATAGTTTGCAACTATTAAATTTAATGGGTTAAAAGAAGTCAGTACCAGTATCTTCAAGTATGCATGTTATGCAGTAACATGTGCCTAATTATTAGGAGCTCTAATATGGAAGACGTGTTACTACGAGACGGGCGGGCGGATCCCAGTGTGTCATATTTAACTGGCATTATATCAAGTTGTGCACCTCGGTTGCACAGTGGTAGAGTGCCAGACTACAAATCCAAAGGTCGCGGGTTCGATCCTCGCCAGGTGCTAGGATTTTTATCTGTCACTTTCCACTTCTTTCACCTCTGGCAGTATTGCTCATGTGAAAAATACCGAGTGACACCGTGGTTCGGAACCCACGTTAAACTGTAGGTCCCCCTGTAACTGGCTGGGTAAGTCGGTTCGAAGGTCGGAGGAAGGCAACGGCATACCACCTCCAAACAGGACCATGCCTAGTAAAGCACTGTGGTGTTCAAACCAATCTTCGGATTGTTGACTGCTTTAACTTTTAATCTCGGGTTATACATTTCTCACAGAGTTGCTGTTTGGAGAGGATGAAAATTTGATTTATTTTCAACATTTCATTCTCTTAATGTGTTCACCTAACTTCAACAAAAAGAAGTTCCTTGCATGTCAAAAATTCCGTAAGTCGTCAGAAACTGCATGTTCGTAAACTATCAGTATATGCTGTTTATAAATTATTGCCATAAACGAGACTAAAATGAAAATGTAGTGTACTTCTTAACGAAGACATTGATGAAAATTCCACGTTCATACAGTGAGTAGTTTGCAAATGTGAGCATGTTGAGTGAAACGCAAGGTAACGCGTGAGCTCGTCCGGAACGTGGAAACTCCTACAGCTTGCGGAAAAAATGGCGGATAGTTCAACTCGGGTTTATAGGGGTCTTAATTTGGTGCACAGCGACTGCTGATCGACAGCTACGTGCTGTAACTACGCACTGTGTTGATGTTTTGCTTCCGAGTAGGACTGCGCATTATTATTATTATTATTGTTTTTAAATCTGGGCCGGGCCTGTTGGTCTTGGGGTAAAGCGATCGACTGGAAACCGAAGGGCCGCGGGTTCGAAACCCGGTCGGACCTCGGATTATTTCAGTCTGCGTTTTAACCCATCCTTCAGCTCTCAACGATGTGAGGAGTCGCCAGAAACGACACGTGGTTCAGATTCCACGTTAAGCTGTAGGTCTCCTTTTCCGTGGTTGGATGACTGGGGCGGGCTAGGGATACGCAAGTCGCCGAAGTGGCGTCCAATTGAAAGACTTTTAACACGCCAATAAGTTACACGAAATTATTCTATATTGTTAAATGTCTGGAAGTAGGAGTAGAAGCAGAAAACATTATTCAATCGATAGAACGTAATAGTCGACAAGCATACCCTGCGTAGAATTTTTGCACGTTATCACCCTTAAGAAAAAACATCTACAATCATTTAACTATAGTCTCCGTAGCTTCCAAACCAAGCGTAGAAGTCTCCAAAAATCGATACTGAGATAAAAGCACCATTAGATAGAACTTTAAGAGCTGAATTGATACATACCTATAAAGATATACTTACAGTAACTAAAAGTGTCCCAAATAATAAAAAAACTTTAACCGTCACATATAGAGATGCAACCTTTAAAAAATCATGTAACCTACATTTCATCTTAACCACAACAAATTTAATGCTCGCGGGCGTGGTTATTCTAGGGTACGCGCGCTCCGAGACTGTCCTTAAAGTACGCTAACCAATATACTCCACTAATATCGTAGACTAAAATAGTGCTTTACGGTAAGTAAGTACGGTAAGATAGTACACTAACATAGCATGCTGCTCTATCGAAGATACACGCTGCAACTTCACAATTATTTATTGCACACTGTAAGTGAAGTAATAGGGAGTAGAACCCCCCTCAGTGGCAGATTCACCCTCCAATTGCCCTATAGGGCAGATGGTTTGGCTATCCATAAGTTTTCTTCAAGTGAATCAGTAATTGTGATGATTCTGGATGCCTCCTTATCCATGAGCCAATTAGAGTTTCTTTTTTGCTGTCACGTGAGGAGTCAGAAATTGAGCTTATCAGAGAGACCCAGGGATGGAATGCTACTCTGCACTATTTTCGTGTACTGTCTTAGTGAACTATATTGGTTAGCGTATTGAAAGGACTGTCTAACAGGGCATGGGCTCTAGAACAACTAGACCCGCGTTGCATTATGTTTGGTGTTGTATTGTTTACGTGATTTATTTATTTATTTATTTATTTTATAAGTTGCATTTCTGTATGTGGTGGTTAGTCTTTTTACCTGGACCACTTTCAGTTCCTGTACGCTTATCTTTATAGGTATGTATTGATTCAGCTCTTAACGTTCTGTCTAGTGGTATCATTATCTCATTTTCGATTTTTTGAGACTTCGACGCATTGTTGGGAAGCTTAGGAGACTGTATAGTATAAAATAATCCAGACTCGCCTCGCCAACAAAAATATTTCTTATGAGAAATAACGAGTTAAAGAGTCGTAAGTATTTCGTTAGTCAGGTGTCGTTACATATGCATAGGTTCCATCGCCACTATTCACAGCTCATTCAACAGCTTCGAGCAGGAGATGAAGATAGACGATTGAAATTGTCTTTGGAACTTGAATATCATAGATTAATGCCATTTTTATTCGTCTGTGATGAAGGCTCTTTAACTCCGGACAGCATCAATAACACTGGTAATTCACATCAGCGGTTCGAAGCAAACCCACAAGGTATTACGGAGACACATTTTCAAGAACGCTTCCCTGTAAATATGTGGTATGGTTTGATAGTAAATCAGTTGGTTGAGCCTGTAGGGTTACTGCATTGTCTTACAGACCATCGTCATATATAATTCCTTGAAAATGAGCTTAGAGCGTTATTGGAAATGATTTCTTCGGCTACATGAACGCACATGTTTTTGCAGCATAAGGGGGCTCCTGCATATTCTTGTCCTCACGCGACACATAATGTAAACCTAACGTTTCCCTGGACTTTACCCCTCTGGGTTTTTCCCTGTAGGGATGGTCGAAAGGCAAAGTCTACAAAGAAAAAGTGAACACCGGAACCACTTTGATCGTTCAGATTATGAATACTGCAGCCTTGTTATAAGGATTTTTTAAAATCAACTTGAACGTCCAAGTTTGCCTTTGGTTCTAGTTTGTTTGGGTTACATACTAACAGCTGTAAATCTGAACGCAATAAAAATTGGACGCATCTTATACGGCGTTTTTATTGCATTTCGTCTATACTAACACAATCAAAAGTATTTTATATTCTTAATGGAACATCCTCAATGAAACACGCGTTGCAATAAATACGAAGTGACAGTAGCTACAACTACTCGTCATCGCCTAATTCGTCCAAATTTATGGTACCGTACATGTAGGGCATGACTGGGACAATTGATAAGGTGCACTTGGTGGACAGATATGTATCAAGAAGCTTGGCCATCTGCAGTTGGCACTTTCAGCACGCCCTACATCCTCTAATTTATAAAGCATAGTGTCCGTATGTTTGTACGTGTTGAATACAAATCTACAGTTTTGTTCCAATCCTTATGAAATTTTGTACATGTAAGCTACAATCCATGAGGACGGTCGCCGTAAGTGTAAGAATCACATAAGATATATAGTTCACGAGATATGACGTCATAAACAATGAGATGCGCGAAAAACTGCTACATTTTGCGAAAATGCTGATCATTTTCTCCTAGACCACTGGACCGATTTCAACCAAATTTGGTACACACATTCATTACCGTGAGGTAACAATTGTTGCAAGGTTAAGAATCACATACGGCACATGGTTCAAAAGATATTACGTTATAACCAATAGAAATCGCAAAAAATGGCAAATAATGCGGCGAGACTTTCGAGGTACACTGTATGAGAATGACAGTACTTAGCGACTTGCAACAAACTTTAAACATATTCTCAAACGTTTATTAAATTTTTCCCGCTGGCAACCACAGTAAAGTGATGAAAGGAAAAAAGTTTCTCGCTTGTTACTTTTCCGATGTTCATGGATTAAAACTACGGCATTCGGTATGACGTTACAATTTATAATTTCTTCACTACAAAGTGTAGCCGCAGGAAATTGTACAGACAGTATACACACATATAGTTGAGTCTACCTTCTAAATTGTATCACAGTACGACACTTAGTTCTTGAGATATGAGCAGATAAACAGTAACGTTTATGGAAAACCGCCCTATCACGCACCAAGTTTTAATCTATTATTTGTTTACTACTAATTGTATTCGCAACAGATTTTACAGACAGTTGTACCCCTTATAACTTAATAAATGTGAAATCGTACCCATTTTATATGCATTATTTTGATTACTATCTTTGTTTCGATACGGAACGTATCATTTTGTACATTGAGAGACAGCCTTATTTCTTATTTATTCTCATATAAATATTGCGTGTTTTAGAAAAAAATGAGCAGTGAGAGAAGGGATAGAGAAGTACTAACTCAAGCCAGGAATAAATTAATAAATACCCGGGAAACGCCGGGTTCACCTACATCTACACATCTACATGGGATACTCTGCAAATCACATTTAAGTGCCTGGCAGGGGGTCATCGAACCACCATTATACTAAGTATCTCCCATTCCATTCTCGAATAGCGCGCGAGAAGAAAGAACATCTGAATCTCTTTGTTCGAGCTCTGATTTCTCGTATTTTATTCTGATTATCATTTCTACCTATGTAAGTGGGAGTTGGTGGCCGAGGGGACTGAGGCGCTTCAGTCACGGTTTGCACGGCCACTACGGTCGGGGGTTCGAATCCCCCCTCGGGCATGGATATTTGTGCCGTCCTAGTTCGTAAGTAGTTCATAAGTAGTTTGTAAGTTTAGGGACTGATGACCCCGTAGTTAAGTCCCATAAGATTTACAAACATTTGAGCATTTGTAAGTGGGATTCAACAATATATTTTCGCATTCGGAGGAGAATGTTCGCGATTTGATTTTCGCAAATAGCCCACGTCGCAGCGATAAGTGCCGTTGTTGTAATGATTGCCATCCCAGATCCTGTATCATTTCCGTAACGCTGTCTCCCTTGTATCGTTCTTTGGACTCTTTCGATGTCTTCCGTCAAACCGACCTAATAAGAATCCCACACTGGGATGCAATACTCCATAAATGGACGGATAAGCGTAGTGTATGCAGTTTTCTTTTGTAGTTCTGTTGCATGTTTTAAGGGTGCTGCCAATAAAACGCAGTCTCTGGTTCGCCTTTCCCACGATATTATCTACGTGTTCTTTCCAATTTAAGTCTGAAGTAATAGTAATTCCTAGGTATTTTGTGGAGTTTACGGCCTTCACATTTGATTGATTTATCTTGTAAACAAAGTTTAACGGATTTCTTTTCGTGCTCATGTGGACGACTTCACACTTCTTTTTGTTTAGAGTCAATTGCCAATTTTTACACCATACTGATATCTTATTCAGGTCGTTAGCAGTAGTGCACTGCAAATTTGGACGAATTCAGCGATGACAAGTAGGCGTCCTCTCCTGGCATCGGACTCGCCCCGAGGGCCGGAGCGTGGTCTCGCAGACGCGCAGCACCACTGCCACACACGGGCGGCCTTGAGGCCAGCGGACGCCCCAGATAGCCGCGTTTGCCGGCCAAGCAACCACAGAACCCGAGCCGCCCCCGCCGCTAGCTGGCCCGCTTCTCGCCACGGGGATTTCGCTATTGACACGGCCCGCCGCCGATCTCAGCGACCGTGGACCACTTGCCTCGATCCCACGCGACACACAGGCCCAATATGTGACCGATCGCGGCCAAACATTGCTACCGATCCGGGAGAGCTAGGGTAACGCACGCTCCAGCAAGGTCGTCCAGTGGTTTGTTCCGCCGTCTAGACAGCGCGCACGTCAACCTGGTGTCGTTTTCCGTCCTTGGGAAGGGCTGGTATGAAATTTCGTGCCAATTATTACTTCTGTTTCGTCTGGTTCACGATCTGTCAAGCCTGAGGGGACTGAGGTGCGTCAGTCACGGTATGCACGGGCACTACGGGCGGGGGTTCGAATCCCCCCTCGGGCATGGATATTTGTGCCGTCCTTAGTGTTAGCTAGTTCATAAGTAGTTTGTCAGTTTAGGGACTGATGACCCCTTAGTTAAGTCCCATAAGCTGAACAAACATTTGAACAGTCTTCCAATACTGGCTTCAGCTGGATAAGAAGTACGATCTTGTTTCTTTCCAGTCTGTTTGCACGTGAAAGAAAGAAAACCCTCATCTATAGAACAATGTGTGATAGACTTTTATGTCTTAATACATATTTTAGCCATTCCAATTTCTCGTTCTTCCGTTAATGGTCAAGAAAGTGATGTACAACACTACACTCCGTACTGTAAACACACACAGGCGTGTGCCTCGGTCACATCACATCACGTGCCCCATACCATCGGCGCTGCACAAAAAATGTTCAAATGTTTGTAAATCAATTGTGTGACCAAACTGCGTGGTCATCAGGTAAACTAACCTAAGGACAAACACACACACCCATGCCCCAGGGAGGACTCGAACCTCCACATCGAGCAACCGCAGCGAGGCTTTAGACCGCTCGGCTACTTCGCCGCGGCATCCGTTTCAGGTGTAACAACAAGCTCTTCGTCAAGTGTTGCAAATTTCTTACGAACAAATTTCGTGTCTCATTTCAGTCAAAGTCATCAAGACGTTATTAAAGCTTTGTCATTATTATTATTTTTTTTTTTCAGGCTTCAAAGAGTGCGTGTCTTTTTATTGACTGTTTTCATAACAATATTAGTCACTGACTGTTCTGGAAACAACAGCTGCGTTTTATACACACTAGGAACCATGTTTTTGTCTAAAGAACTTTATTACTACAAATATCCACGGGTGACCGGCAGTACACCCGTGGATATTTTGATTATCAAATACACCGGGAGAAACTGAAAAATCACAACTTTATTACTTCTTCTTTGAATTCTTCTTGGGTGAACTCAAATTGATGGGTGACATAATGAAGTTACTCTTACGTGATACCAATGAGAGAAAACGAGACACATAGACTATGACTGCTGAATGTTATTGTAAACACTAATATTTACGTTAACGTTACTATTCAGCAACTGGTCCTTCAACATGAATTTAACATTAAACATTTAACATTAACATTAAACACCTATTATCACTGCTTAATAACAACACACACAACGATCTTACACCTGAAACGGATGCAGCGAGGTACCCTGTTTTGTCCACCCCTGGTCACGCACCTCAGGGTGTTTACAGTACGTCTCTCGTTTCGGTGAACGGACCTTAATCTTACTTACTTCCTCATCTTCCTTCCTTCTCTTTCTCTCTCTCTCCCCCTCTGTTTCTCTCTCTACCCCCCTCTCTCTCTCTCAAAAAGACTCCAAATACGACAAAGGATCTGCAGTGTAAACAACACTAGCCTCTCTATCGGTTCCCTTCAATTCTATTTAACCTAAACGAAACTAAATTAAGAGGATTATTCGCTAGAAGATCGTGGGTTAATCAGTCACACATACGTAGGCACCTTAGTTTCTGTTTATCTTTTCTTCGCCAAACACTTCTGCACATTGTTACTAGCGAAACGAAGTAAGACAATGTTGATTCTGTAACGTTGCTAACCTAGACAACGTCACTCAATCGTCCAGTTTCAAGACAGGAAACCTATTCACCCGTAATGTGAATCTGTGACTACCTGTTGGTCGGTTGAGATCATCGCACGACCCCAGTTGGGGTCTAACGGTCATAAATGCCACACGATCATCATCATCATCATCATCGCAACCACTTGTACTGCACCCATACTCTAGTTCAGGGTTTTTCAACTTTTAGGAATATGCGACCTTCTTCCAAATAAAAATACCCTCTCCTCAAGAACTGCAACAAAAATGTTCCACTGTGTAGACACTTTGCAAAGAAGTAAGTCTTTTTTTTCTATATTTTTCAGAATAACTTAGTGTATCATGTTCTTTTTCCTATTGATTGGTTTCTGAAAACAATTTTCTGAGTTTTCGGTAATTCGTCATTAACACGCTGTATTAAATAATGTATGATCAATTTATAATGAACCAGCTGAAAACCCGGCGTTCCAGGGTATTTATTTATTTCTTCCTTTTTTCAGGTATATATTCATTTGTATAAGGGCTGTATGTTTGTAAAATCTCTTAGGAATACAATTAGTAGTAAAGAAGTAATAGATTAAAACTTAGTGCGCCGTGGGGCGGTTTTCCTTGATCGTTAATGTTTATGTGCTGTGATAAAATTTAGAAGGTGCACTGAACTATATTCGTGTATACTGTCTAAAATTTCCTGCGGCTACAATTTGTAGTGTACAAATTGTAAATTGAAACGTCATACCGTTTGGGTACTTTTACTCCATAAACAGCGGAAAAGTAGTAAGCGAGAAACTTTTTGTCTTTTATAATTTTTCTATGGTTGTCAGCGAGAAAAAGTTCAATAAAGGTTTGAAATTATGTTTAAAATTTGTTGCAAGTCGCTAAGTACCCCCATTCTCATATAGCGTATTTATAAAGTCTTACTGCATTATGTGGCACGGACTATTCTAGCACGCCTTCCGTCAGATACTAATTTTCAACTTTTCTCTGCCCACTATTAGTCGTTATTTTTTAACCTGATTCCCATAACAGTAAGAGCGTAGGAGAACAGACAAAATGTTCAAATGTTTGTTAAGCTTATGGGACTTAACTACGGGGTCATCAGTCCCTAAACTTACAAACTATTTATCAACTAGCTTATCCTAAGGACGGCACAAATATCCATGCCCGAGGGGGGATTCGAACCCCCGACCGTAGTGGCCGTACAGACCGTGACTGAAGCGCCTCAGTCTCCTCGGCCACCGCGGCCGGCGGAGAACAGACACCTCAAATTTACGTTTACGGAATGGTCATATATCTTTTTCACACTCAAATTGTCAAATACTGCAGCTTGCAAGCACTGATGTTTAGATGTCAGTTAATGTTGCTACTTTTTGTAAAAGCTTCGGTCTCCAGTCAGCTTGGAGCTTTCCATTTCTTCGTTTTTGTGTTGAGAGAGACGGTGAATGAGCACACGTAGAAAAGCCTACCATTGGGCACATAATTCCAGCGCAGGAAGCAACCTCGGTGACCTCGTCCACTAATAGCGGTTTTCCGCTACTGCGTTAATTTCACACCGCGACCCACAAGCCGCACCGCCAGAATATGGCATAAGCAATTACTTTCGGTGGAAGGTGTGCGCAACGCGCTCTTATTAAAGCGAAGTAACCTCTTGGTTTCATCACGCTGGAGTTTGGTTGACTGCCACGGACTCTGCTGTAGCTTCATTTCAAACCAGTGTCTTTCTCTGATGCCTTCTGTCTCTCTAACAAGGATAGTACATGGGCTCGAACAAACATACCTGTATGAATGTTTGGTTACAGGATCTCTACGTACACCTCAATGTGCTGGTGGGTGTTGTTTTTCTGCAAAGCTCTGCAACCATGCTCTAGATAGCACTGTAGATGTAATTGTAGACGCCATACGTAATGCAGATATCTGAACTATAACTTATGTAATAATCATCGTACATATTGTCTAGCGAATTGTCATCAAAAGCCGTGATGATAGTTGCAACTTTAACCTTCTTCCCGGAAGACTGTTGGTATTCACTGCCACTGCTTCTATCGCCTCTTCCCGCATTCCCGCACTTACCGTAGCACTACCGCTTGCAATGAGTTGTTCGTCATTATCATCCCTATTATCATTATTATGAGTTTGTAATAACAGTAACTTATGCTCATATTTCTGTACCATAACAGATACGAGAAAGCATGCAAATGATTCATCTTCTACACTAATACCATCTTCACGAAGAAGGATTCCTCGTAACTTAATCTCAACTAATCGCAATACATTAGCAGGATTGATTACCAATCGCCGCTCCATCTGACGCTTCACCACACAAATAACATCACAAAACGCAACTTCGGAGGCACACTGCACCGTCCCTTCTGGCGAACCGACAGGTCATAGTGCACACGTAGAGGCCTCTAACGGACGACTGCAGAGTTTTGCAGATGCGGGAGTATCACTAGTGCAATAAGGGATCTTTACATGATCTCTCATTCGATTTTGGTGTATATGTTTGTTCGAGCCCAAGTACTTTCCTTGTAAGACATACGCATAGTTATTTGACACGACTTTAATACGAGACCGCACTAATATGTATAAGACCGGAATACCTTGATAGTCTAGAGATTGGAGGTTCATAATCACAAGACAATTGATTAGTATGATCTCAAAAAATCACGTGCATGATGTGTCTCAGACGTCAGATGTATGTGTGAAACGTACCGCGACGCGACGCATGGTCTAAGGCATCATTCTACGGACTGGGCGGCCGCTCCCGCCAGAGGTTAGAGTCTTCCATTGAGCACGGGTGTTGAACAAAAATGTTCAAATGTTTGTAAAGCTTCTTGTACGTAACTGTGGGGTCATCAGTCCCTAAACTTACAAACTACTAATGAACAAACTTACACTAAAGACAACACAAACACCCATGCCCGAAGGAGGATTCGAACCTCCGACGCGGGAGACCGCGCAATCCGCAACATGGCACTCTAGACCGCTCAGCTACTCCCGCGCGTCAAGGAGTTGTGTGTGTGTGTGTGTGTGTGTGTGTGTGTGTGTGTGTGTGTGTGTGTGTGTGTGTTTGTCCTAAGCATAAGTCAGTTTAAGTAGTTTGTATCTCTAGGAGCGGCTGACCTGAGCTGTTTGGTCTTTTAAAGTTTACAAACAATTGAACATTTGATTCGATCGTGCATTATCGTGGAGGAGGTTCTCAATTCGACTGTATTTTTTTATGTTTGTTACCTCAGAGCTTCGACTGTGTGAAAAGATTTTCATGATTCTGGTGCTTCCCGTGGTGTCCCATATCAATTTGGACAAGTTCTGACAATGGTATCCACAATAAAACCATATAAGTTTTGAACTCGCATTAAGTATGTGCACGACAAATGGACGAATAACTCATTATCACGCCAACCGATTTCGATAACTCCTGATTTTTATTGGAAAGGATATACTTCAAGCGTAGTTTGATGAGAGTTTGGTTAGATTCTGATTATGGGAACCATGACAAAGTAACGGAATTCTTCAATTCTTAGGAGCAAATTGACGATACTCGGCCGAATCTTTTATAGGCTATCCGGATATTTGAGTCACCTACCGTAACATTGTTATGGTCAAGTAATTCCCTTTTCAAAACATTTTTCATGTACAGACGCATTTTTGAAAGTCTCCTCGATGTAGATTTCCTCTGTTGGGTGTTTCCTCCCTGACTTAGTTTGTTTCATTTAAACGGCGCTGTTTCATATGAGCGGCACGTTTAGTAGGTCTTTCCATATAAAGAAAAAATAGTGTACTTCAGATTCACTAAAAATAAAAAATAAACAAATTTTCACAAAAAAGAAAACCGACTTTTAAAAAAACCTATTCTAAAACAAATTAATATGCAGGGCAAACTCGGCTAATTTTACAGTATTAAGGTTTTTTCCCTCTAGTATTTAAAAGAAATATATTACAAATGGAATTTTTGCATCAAATGGTAAGTAAAAGTAGTATAATTCGTTGGTAGAAATGTTAAATATTGAAAGTTAAATTTCAGATATAAAAAAGCTTTTTTAAAATCGTGCTAATGTACCTGAAATAATAACTCGGGCAATTTCGCACCACTACTTGGGTAATTCCAGTAGCAGCTGGAATTCTAAAAACATACTCTTGTGTCGTCAGAACATGATTTAATGTAACCAAACTCATCATACACTTAACATGTACTGTATTTACATTTACTAAATTATTATAAGTAATGTAATCAAAGGTAATATGATTAATTAATTACATACTTTAACATAAAAATGAATAACAAAACAAAATTAATGACTGCAGTAATAGAAAATCTTAAATTCGAAAATTTAATTGAAGGTAGTTCTTAAAATTGATTCAAGTTAATCAGAATCAGCCTCAGTGCATAAACGGCATGTGAACTGAGCACTGTACGCCTTCAGTCTTTCGTAAGACAGATGCAACCAGCACTCGCACTTCAAACAGCATAGCCACTCTTGGCCATCATTACCATCTTCGTAATTTCCAACACATGAAGAGCAAATGTTATCATTCTTTGTTACATTTCTTATTAATCTTCTCCGTACAGGCATACATCGTCTTGTTGAAGGAGCTACGTGTTCGCACGATTGCAGTTCCCCATTATAGCTTTTGAGGTGCTCACTTTTCCTTGCTGCCTCTCTGCTGGAACATACCCTTTCGATTTCGAATTTTTTCTGTCTGCTTTCCTATCTTCAGAGGTCTTCACACCTATTGCAACTAACCAAATCATTAAGAAGTTCACTACCGGCAAAAGTTAATTATGAGCAAACTATTAGTGTCGAAATGGTGAACAAGACCTAAAATTAAACAGAGGTCTGTGAAGAATCCATCAACAAAAGTTTTAAACTTTCACTTCAGGTTATATCGGCAGTAGTGATAGAAAACCAAACAGCTGTCACCGAACACGTGCTACACTGAACATATTTAAAACCACACTGGAAAAAGTTCCAACACAGCCACAACAATGCGCTCCGGCAGCTGTTTTCTCGACCACACACAGGTGATAGGTGCTGCCATCTGTGGCGCAGTGTTTGTACTTCACGTCAGCTCCTACAATTTCGTAGTGAAAGGATTTGTATGGTACTGCGAGTTTAGCCGTACAGCGAAATAAGCCGAGTTTGCCCTACTTAAAAAATAATTGTGTATTCTTCTACAACTTAATAATCAACTTACTTCTTCTACTCATCGTTATGTAGGTACGATCTATGTGTTTACCACGCAAGAAGATAGGTACCTACCCACTTTAAATCTTCTTGCGTGGTAAACACATAGATCGTATCTACATAATGAGTAGAAAAAGTATGTTGATTATTAAGTTGTAGAAGAATACCCAATTACTATTCACTTTTTAGTGCTTATTAAGTTTTGGAATAGGTTTTTCAAGTCGGTTTCCTTTTTTGTTAAAATTTTGGTTTTTGTATACGCGATTTGCGCGCCCAGAGGCCCGCGGCTGCGGTGTGGGAGCCTCGTACCGCTGCGCCCTCCTTGGCCCCGTTGGCCAGCCGCCTGGAAAGTCGGTCGGCAGAGCGCAGCAGCGGCGCTGGCGCCGGCGACAGCGGCTGCGTCACTTCCGGCGGGCGGTGGGGCCACCGGAAGCGGCGCTGCCTGCTGCCGGCAATGGCGGCGCACCGACAGCTGACCGCTGTCGCCAGCACCAGCGGTCATCCATGATTACCACCGATGTAGTCAACTTGAGGATTGAGAGGCAATGGTGCCCGAATAAGTAACAGTTTCTGGTGAACTAATTTCACAGTACAGTCAGTCGATTAAATAAAGACACGTTCGTCTCAGTTTGTCCGTCTCTGAAACTGAATGGTCACCATGACTGACTGCCATATGAAGGAATTAGTGTCAATTCCCAGTGTTACCAGGGAATGTTTCTTGTTGAGAGGGCTACAATGGTGTGTCTCAGCCTTGTAACGACAGTTGAGAGGTAAGTTTCGTGAGAAGTAGCTGTGAGAAGCTGATACAAGGTGTGAGAATTTTATACTCCGCCCACATGTTCAACCCTGCGCATCAATGATACGACTGGCAGAGCCAAAATGCGGTTTAATAGAGAAATTTAAACTTTTGTGCTAATACCACTAATTTATTCATGGAGACCAGATGTCACAATGTTCTTATACTGAAAAGAAGTTTTCTGCCCTTGCATAATATGTTTCCCCCCTATTATCACAGCTCAGAAGCTAATTTAGGGACTGATGACACTGCACTTAAGTCCCATAAACTTAAACAGTTGAACATTTTTGAAGCTAATTTGGAAAGGAATTTATGTGCTACAAATGACTAGGCAAAACCCAGCGTTGCCCGAGTATATATTCACTCCAAAGTTTTATTAGTTCATCTCCACTCTCGGTATCCATCTCGTTCTCACCCAAGATATTATTTCAGTGTGACAGTAGCCTCTGCGCCATGCAACATACTGTGAAAACACACGGACTTGTGCCAACTTTTATGGTGATCATTCAAACGGTGTCGATGTTTATTAATAACAAACATATGAACATCCTGTTATAGATAAATATAAGAGTAGATTGACACGTTATATTTATTTGAAAAAAATATACAGAATATCTCTGTACAAACTTTTTATTACAATATTGTTTAAAAATCTGGAGCAGATTGGTAAAGTGCTTTTCGAGGGGCGATTAGTCTTCATTAGTAGTATAGATTCTGGGTTCCAAGTGTACGTTTCAAAAAGTAAACGTATATGCCGTTCTACAATGGAAAAGTGTTTGAAATTTACCCTATTTTCCTAAAAACATTAATGAAGTCTTCCATAAAAACTCTCAAATAACATTACTTCCAGCTGTGGTGACTGGAAGGAAGCTTAGAGTTTAACGTCCCGTCGACAGCTTGGTCATTAGAGATGGAGTTAAAGCTCGGAGTTTAGGGTAAGGATGGGGAGGGAAATCGGCCGTGCCCTTTTGAAAGGAGCCATCCCGGCATTTGCCTGGAGTGATTTAGGGAAATCACAGAAACCTAAATCAGAATGGCCGGAGGTGGATTTGAACCACCATCCTCTCGAATACGAGTCCAGTGCGTTACCACTGCGCTACCTCGCTCGGTAGACTACAGCTAGACCAGAAAGACATGGCAAGTGGGGCTTACCATGTTACACTAAGAAGGAAAAAAAACGGAAAAAATTAGGGCCTCCCATCAGACATACGAATGGGACGGAAATTGGTTGATGTGATGTACGTGTACAGGGAAACAAACGATTACAATTTATTTTTATGGAGTGATTTTTCATGAGAAAGAGCTTCATAAATCGAACTGGTCAATAACACTTTTATCCACCTGTGGCACTTATGCATCGAGTTTTTGGAAGTCCTGAGGGAATTCTGTTCGGAAGAACAGACGGACTCCACATACATGCTTGGTGTAACATCTGTAAATGCACATATTTCTATACGCGATTGAGGACAGTCTACCGAACAAAATGACATAATGGAATTTTGTCATTCGAAGGCTTTTAAATGTAGTTATGAAAAGTGCTATGTTTTCAGGTTTGGTAGTACCTCGCATTTTGCGTTGTGCGAGGATGCCTATATTCTGCAAAACGAGGGGTATAGGCTCTTGATGCTCCACTACACGGACAGTGGGCTGTTAGACGTGCGAATGCGAGAAAACACAGTGGAAATCTGTATGGACAGGCATCGTTAACTTGCGGACTAGGTAGTTCAAAACACAAAACTTCAATTGCCATGTTTGTGTTTGATTCATTTAACAAGTGTTAGACACAGAGGAAAAAGAACTAAAACACTGATATCCTTGCCGTTTTAAGGTATGACATATAAAAATATTGCACTTATGCATGTTTCAGCGTGAATAAATAAGCCAAAGTCGGTCAGTGATCTTTCAGTACAACTGGAAACCACGGTCCAACTTTTATAGGAATCGGTGAAAGCTGCGACTAATGAGCATAATGTCAAGGGAACTATGTCAGTAATTTATGGATAAGTTGAAAATTATGGTCTAATGGAATGTGTGCTACAATAGTCCGTGCAAATGTGGCGACCACTGTGTCCTGGTGGCATAGTGCACAGCATAACTGGATATTGGTACGAGATCCGGGTTACAAAAATTCCTTTTTTTGTTTTCAAATTATGTGGAACGAGTCAATTTACGTTATACGTAATGACCCAAAGTTAATATTAACGAACATACAACTGGAGAACGATACACTTCGTTCAAAATCTGTTTTCAGCTGCTGGAGCACCCAGGTTGAGACGTGGACCCCATGTAATTTTCATATTTGGTCGGGCGAGGGACCATCACAGTTTTCGCTGGATGACGAAGTTGTGGAGCAGGTGCAAGATCGGATTTCCGTGATGTGTCTAAACCTCTTCCAGCGACTAAGTGGGCACACATTCAGGAGATTGACCTCTGAGGGAGGGGGCAACACATAGACTCGCATTCCGGAGGACGGCGGTTCAAATCCGCCTCCGGCTTTCCAGAGTTAGATTTTCAGTGATATCCTTAAATCACTCCAGACAAAGGGCGAAATGGTTTCTTTGAAACGGCCCGGCCGATGTCCTTCTCCCTCCGTTACAAATACTATCAGAGCGTCTGCTCCGTCTGTAAGGAAAATGAAGTCGATGAGAGGTTATCCCCTAATATTCCTTTCTTCTCGTGGGATTGGCCACTGGTATAGATCTTTTCAGCTTTTACATCTACATCTACATACATACTCCGCCATCCACCGTAAGGTGCGTGGTGGAGGGTACAACTACTAGGCATTTCCTTTCCTATTGCACTCCCAAATAGTACGAGGAGCCCTGCTTTATCCTGTGTTTGTGGCCACTAAGGGAAATGGAAGTAGACTGCAGGAAGATCGTACTACACTCAGCTTCAAATTCCGGCCCTCTAAATTTCATCAACAGAAATTCTCGAAAAGAACGCTGTATTTCCTCCAGCAATCCCCATTTGAGTTCCCGGAGTATTTCAGTGACACTAGTACATAGGTCGAACCCACCAGTAACAAACCTTGCTGCTCGCCTCCGAACTGCTTCTATGTTTTCCTTTAAACTGATCTGCGGCAGGTGCCAAACACTTGAGCAATAGGCAAGACGTGGCCGTACAATCGTTTTATACGCGGTCTCCTTTACAGACGAAGTACATCTTCCCAAAATTCTTCCAATAAAACGTCGGCTGTCCGCCTTACTCACAACTGTCCTTACATGTTCGTTCCATTTCATATCGCTCTGCAATGTTACACCTAGATATTTAACGAAGCGACTGCACCAAGAAGCTCACTATAATGCGGTATTCGAACATTATGGGATTGTTTTTCCTACTCATGCGCATCACCTTACATTTTTTTACACTGAGAGCTAGCTGCCATTCTTTGCACCAACTAGAAATTTTGTCTAAGTCAACCTGTATGCTCTTAAAGTCAATTAAAGACGACACCCTCCCATACACCACAACATCATCAGCAAAGAACCGCAAATTACAACTTACTCTGTCCATCAGATCATTTATATAGATAGAAAATAATAGCGGTCCTATCACACTTCCCTGGGGCACGCCTGACGCTACCCTCGTCTCTGATCAACACTCGCCGTCGAGAACAACGTACTGCATTCTATTACTCAGGAGGTCTTCCAGCCAGTCACAAATCTGTGAACCTATTCCATAAGCTCGTATCTTCGTTAGCAGTCTGCAGTGTGGCACCGCGTCGAACGCCTTTTTGAAGTCGAGAAAAACACAATCCACCTGTTGCCCTTCGTCCATGGCTCGCAAGATGTCATGTGAGAAAAGGGCAAGCTGAGTTTCACATGAACGATGTTTCCTAAACCCGTGCTGATTCATGGAAAGAAGCTTTTCCGTTTCAAGGAAATTTACTATATTCGAACTAAGAATATGCTCCAAAATTCTACATGAAACTGATGTCAACGATATTGGCCTGTAATTGTATGGGTCAGTTCTCTTTCCTTTCTTATAAACGGGAGTCACCTGCGCTTTTTTCCAATCACTAGGAACTTTGCGCTGAATTAAAGATTCGCTATAAATGCGAGCTAAGTAGGGGGCCAACGTCGCAGAATACTCTTTGTAAAACCGAACAGGTTATTCTTTTCCAACAAAATCCTATTACGTAATTATGTATACTTCTGGACTTGCCGTAGTACATGATGGTCTTGCACTGAATAAAAAGCAGTGTCCTGTTTACTGGCGAGTTGAGCACACGCAGTGTTCGGGTCGTGTAAGACAGGTTGAACGCCCTGATACGGTCGTCCGTGTGGAGAGCGACATATGCACTTCCGCCGCCTGCCGCTTATCTGACATCATCTGCTATCAGCCTGTGTCCGATAAGCTGTGTGAGTGCCCGACCGTTCCCAAACGCTTAATTATCACAACGGCGAGATCGCATTTTAATGCATCGCCGAGTGTTTGCGTCGTCAACACGACGCGTGGCGATTAGTTAAATGTCTGTACCTCCCGTCCTACCACACAAAGCCATTTGTTTTGGAGAGCGAAGAAAAACAAAACAAGTATTTTCGCACCGTCAGTGTCGTTGGTACACCTCTGAAATCCAAGAATACCGAACAACTACCAGTAATCTGAAGTCGTGCGTTCTGTACTCATGACACCGCACTAAGAATAACACTCGATTTTTTTTAAAGAATAAATGAACAATGAGGTTTGATACTTGATTTTGGTGCTTTGTGTTGTGATCCTGAGTGTGAAGTGTGTATGTGTCAGAATCACAACCAAAACCAAGTATCAAAATTCGCGCCACTGTTACAGAAACACTCACGATATA
The DNA here is from genome assembly GCA_026315105.1 of Locusta migratoria. Classification (NCBI taxonomy): domain Eukaryota; kingdom Metazoa; phylum Arthropoda; class Insecta; order Orthoptera; family Acrididae; genus Locusta; species Locusta migratoria. The sequence goes on along the minus strand of CM048751.1, from coordinate 146,430,414 downwards.
CGACATATCTCGCGAGTCGCGACACACGCAAATAACAAAAATGGCATTAGCTTCAAACTACTACTACTAACACCACCACCACCACCACCACCACCACCGGAATTTGCATTCCTGCGACGCGAAAAAAAGTCCATAAAGAGAACCGTCCAAACTACTGTATGATGCGGAAAAAAATAAAATAAAATAAAATAAAATAAAATAATCGCACTGTTTTACGGCCCACTTTAGATTTGTAGTTTTATAAGTTTTTGCAAACATTTTGGGCAAAAATAATAACCTAAATAATAAGAAATTAATTAATAAGAGTGCCCGAACCCTTATACGGGAAAAATTTTTTGGTAGTGACGGGTTCCGAACCACCGACTCTTTGGCATCACACTCCAATGCCTTGCCCACAGTAGATGGGTCCTATAATGTCATACTATTGATGGCCATTGTTAACTGATGCTAATATGGAATTTGTAGACACTAGATTATCATTAGTCCAGTCAATCAGTGCTCATAAGGGGGGTGTAGAGTGCATGGAATATGCGATAATTTTTGACTTCAGGACTTTGTTAGGGATAGTTAGGAGGTGAACATACTAAAAGTCCCCACCCCTGGGGGGTGAGCTAAAGCGGGGGTGGGGGTGGAAAGGTACAGTTTTTTGGTTTTTCGCTTATATCTCGAAAGCGGTCCGCTTTAGGAAGAAAATGTTCCAAATAAAAATGAAAGATAATTGAATTTGCTATAAAATTGTTTCCATACATATTAGTCGAATTCCCAACGGTTTTCGTGATATACGTTACTGAAAATCGACAATTTCGGAAAAAATCATTTTTACCTCACTAATTTTGTCAAACAATTACTTCTAGTGACTTACTCGATCGTTTCTCAGAAAATTTGTCAGAAAGAAAGTTGTAGAGCATTAAATTTCCTTCAATTTTATATGCACATTTATTACTTTATCGTCAGCCAATCAGAAGTTACATCATTTGTAAGATATGAGCTCAGTTTCGAGGTCCTTCTAGAAATGAGTGTTTTGAGAGGTTGTGACATTTATGTCTTATGAAACGTGCTAGCATGGTAAATAACAACACTTTAACAATAACAAGGTAACTGGAATTGTAAGAGAACACCTTTTTAGAATTATAGTTTTTATTATAATATTATGAATCATACAATACAAGTATTTACAAGCACTGATAGTGATTCAAAATGAATCATTTCAAAACAACATTTTCATTTTTATGAGGAGGAATGGTCGATGCTCATTTATTGTCACCTGCAGTGGACACGCCTTCAAGGTCGCCGGTACCTAACGCCCGGCAGAGGGTTAACGATGGGGAAGCCCCACGACGAACATCGATTGGCTGCTTCCAAGAGACTTGACAGGGGGGTGGAATGGAGTGTTCTCACTCACTTCTTACTTCATTCACTTCAAAAGTTCTCCAAGCATAGAAAACTTTGTGTGTCGGCTTTTCGTGATATTTTTCATTTACTTAAGAAAGTGTTGACTATGTAGTCAGCGTAATGGCTACTCGGTTTTTTGATGTGATGGAACAATAGATGGACCAGATGTTGGTGTTTTCACAGTGAAAAAAAAGGAATACTATCACTCATCAAAGCAATTAGAGAAAGGGACATAGCAATGGCTCATCTTTAGAAGGTTTGGGCATCCTTCTGATTCATAATGAATGTCGAAAAAATTACATCCGGCCGCAATCCATCAACGCTCATTTAAAGAGACAGGCACTCTCATCGTCGTCTGAAGTAGTTCATCCTTCAACTTTGAGATCCAAACAAGTGAAATTCGATTTCAAAAGCAATATCTTTCTTTTGTGCCGATAGTGTTGATGGTGAGCAAAAGAAGCCCAAGGAAGATATTTTTAGTTATTTTCTCACAAAAGGACGCAACAGAACTGACATACAAGTGACGAGTATGGACGCTTCTCGAGATAGACATGATCAGTGGGGAGAGGAAGCGATGAGGCATCTTTCCACCTCAAATGATTTAGTTGCGGAGGAGGCTGTGTATCATGGTGAATGTCAGTTGGAATTTGTGAGATCGTTGTACATCAGCTGTAACTGGAAAACTCGGAACTATTCCACTAGAAGCATACACTACGATGAAAGGAGGTCTACGAAATGTGACCGTGGCACACATTGATATACCAGAGGAGCCGCCACATCCTGCACCAAATGACATTCTGTTCTTTGTTTCCAAAAATAAGGTATTGTAGTTCCAGAGTGGAAGGAATACAAGCAATGTATAACAAGAGGAGCAGGAATAAAAAATGAAGGACAACGTCCATTTGTTATTCCTACATGTATTTACAGGCTGTGACAACATCCGCAGCGTATTGCAAGATTAAAGTGGGGTTTGTCAAAATGCATCAGAAGTCCAAAATCATACAACATGCTGCTGAGATATTTTTCCAATAATTCTTCTTTTCCCGACTCCATTCAGACAGCGGGAATCATGAGTACTCTCATGGTATGGAGCTCCAGCCACCAAGTCATCCCTCAACGAGTTCCGCTACAAATCATTTATAAAAGCAGCTGGGCACATGAAGCCTAATCTCTGAACTCTCCCTCCAAATGAAGGAGATATTAAGCAGCATCCATTCCGAATGTAGCACCAAGTACGACTTTGGTTAAGAGAGGAACCGAAATGTGGAGCGCCGAATTGGGGTTGGGAAAGAAGGAGTGACCAACTAGTTCCGAAACTCTGAGTTACATGCTGCTCCTGACGAATTCTTGAAGATAATTATTGTCGATACACGTAAGATTGTGACAGTGGAGGTGTGGTTCCAGAAAATCGTTGTTACAGTGCTCTGTTACATGCCCGAACTGCAATGGCGACTGCAACAACGGAGTCTGAATATTAAGGATGAAGATGGAGACAGTGACATCCCGACTACCAATCTTGTTGGACGACGTCTCCACTACTGACTAAGGTGAATGACACTCGACCATTCCTCAGAAAAATGAAAATGTTGCATTCAATGAACTTACTTTTCATTTTGAATCACTATCAGTGCTTGTAAATACTTGCATTGTATGATTCACAACATTGTAATACAAGTTATAATTCTAAAAAGGTGTTCTCTTTCAATTGAAATTACCTTGTTGTCATTGTTAAGGTGTTGTTATTTACCATGCTAGCACGTTTCATAAGATAAAAATGTCACAGCCTTTCAAAACACTTATTTCTAGAAGGACCTCGAAACTGAGTGCACATCTTATAAATGATAAAACTTCTGATTGGCTGAAGATAAGGTAATAAATGCGCATATAAAATTGAAGGAAATTTAATGATTTACAACTTTCCTTCCAACAAATTTTCTGAGAAACGATCGGGTGAGTCACTAGAAGTAAATGTTTGACAAAATTAGTGAGATAAAAATGATTTTTCCGAAATTGTCGATTTTCAGTAACGTATATCTCGAAAACCGTTGGGAATTCGACTAATATGTATGGAAACAATTTTATAGCAAATTCAATTATCTTTCATTTTTATTTGGAACATTTTCTTCCTAAAGCGGACCGCTTTCGAGATATAAGCGAAAAACCAAAAAATTGTACCTTTCCACCACCTCCCCCGCTTTAGCTCATCGCCCAGGGGCGGGGACTTTTAGTATGTTCACCTCCTATTTATCCCTAACAAAGTTCTGAAGTCAAAAATTATCGCATATTCCATGCACTCTACAATGTATTCATTGACTGGACTACATTTATCGTGCGAAGAACGAAGTGTTTTTGTTAATTCTTCAGTGCGCCATTGCTTTGAAATGACAACGTGTACGTTACAATAAGAAAATCATCAAATACGCGCAAGATGGCGTATCCCACAGAGAGTTCTGCGCGAGGAATGTCACGTGACATCTCCTAACGGCTGGTTTTCGTTAATTCAATGGAGGGTGTCAAATCGCCGTTACTTTTGCAAATATCCCTCAAACGATACGAGATATGAATAAAACATAAGAGTGCAAAGTTGTAGAGAATTTTCTCCTATACAAATTAGGTTATTCCATTTTCGTGTCACATGAATTGTTGAGCCGTTATTTTCATTTAAATTTCGAACTGTCAAAAGACGACCACAAAGGCCCACTTTTAGTGTTACTACCGTAACCTAAAGTGGGCCAATATGCACAGCATAGTACCTGGTACCCTCATAAAATGTAATAACAGCAATAAACAAAACCGACTTTTTAAATACACTGAAATAAGGTTGCTCACAACAGTCGCTCTTGCTAATAACCGCTTTTACTGTTGCAGATGAAACGCTGTTCTCCGAAAAAAAAAAGTTCGGGGAGTACAATAGTTAAATGACATAAACATACGAAACTGAATGTTTACACAATGATATGGGGAAAAAAGTGTATACCTTATACTGCAATATGTTCCACAGCTTTGTAACCATGTTATTTCTGCATTCTTTTAGAATAAATACAAAACCCACTGATGATGGCGGAATTACCACCGAAACTAGTATGGATATGTAAATAAATCTTTTGCATCAAGGCGGATCTACAAACCAACACTTGTCCTGAGGAATACGAACACACAAAAGAAATCTGTCGAGCCGTTCTCAAGTTATGGCAAGATCAAGGGAAATAGGGATTCATTTTTATATATAAAGATGTGGAATGATGTGACCGAATGTACCATTTGATGATGCTTGAAGATGGCATGACTGTAATGCCAAAACTGGTTGCATTTTAAGAATAAATCTTGGAAAAAGAGGCTGTTGAGTATTTTTCTACAAGGACTAGGGCTAGAGCTTGCACCTGTCGCTGATCCCTCTTTAACGCAGTGTGTACCGAATTTGTACACAGCGGTAGGGGACCCGCATCCTGTAGTGTTCCCCACACCCCCGCCGTCTCTGTGCAGCTTTCAACCACGAATGCGGGCTGTGCGGTGCCAACGACTCTTGCGTTGATTCAGTGTTTACAGTACAAGGGGGGGGGGGGAGGTATATAATCCATTCCTCTGTGGTGAGGTTGGTGGACGCGGTTCAGTTCCAAAGTACAAAGATAACAAGTCTTACTGGTGAGATCCTAACTATCTGCAGCTGAACTGTCAAACTCGAATTTCAAAACTGGAAGGTTCCATTGCGGCCAGCTAGAGGAAAAAAAGCATATTGGATATGGTCCTGGAGGGTGGGGTTGGGGACATTCATAAAGTCACACTAATTAGATTTTCATATGATGATGAATGGTGATATGGTTATGTCAGTGCCACAATATGCCTTCCGCCAAGCATTTTGCAAGATAAGTTTACATTTGATTGTAAGTCTCACAGTAACCTTCATGAAATAACGATCATGTATATCTTCCATCTTGTTTCAACCACTTCATCTTAATCTCTCACTTACACAAGCACCATCAAGTGTGTGAAATGTGAGTTTTACCCTATCGTAATTATTTTAAGGGGAGTTGGAATGCAGCAAAATGGTAAACTTCTATTATCCATCTTTAAGCGTATAAAGTAATTTGAAGTTTTCTGCTTAAAATGGTACAAAGTTTTTTTTAATAAATTCTAATAGGGAGTACATTTATTTAATTTTTCAAAATGATGTGTACGCCCAGGAAAATTATCCAACTTGCCATGTTTACACATTTCAGTCTTCACATTTCCGAAAACATTAGATATATAAGACTATGGATTTCGCTCTTTGATCTTTCCTTTGGTAGCTAATCGCCTGAGAAAATGTGTTCATAGTTGTACCCAGAATCAAAAAGAGTCGTTCAGCAACCTCAGGTGGACTTGGGTACCTGAGAATGTATTTGTTGGCATAAAAACTTTGATATGGAGAGTCGTTGATTCTGTTATTTAATTCAGTATTGGTCATATGGGTAGACTAAAGGTTATGGAAAGCCTTGGAATTGTTCCTGGTATCAACACCATCAGAGGTCTTCAGCTTCTGGACAATGAGTAATGAAGGTTCAATATGTAACTGAATTAAAAGCAAGGAGAAGAAAGGTTGTAAGTGAAGAAGAACTAGAAGATGACTCTGATTACTCAGCTGGACAATATTGATAACAGAATAAGAGTAATTTGCGAATTTTCATAATAAATTACTTTAATCGCATTTTGTGGCATTTGACATTTTTATTGTTATATGTACCTTTATCTAATAAATCACTAAACCAAATACATTCAAATTTTCAGAAATGCTATATAACAGTAAGAGGCCTCTGAACTAGAATCAAGACAAAATCTGGCTTATTCTCTGAACCAGGGAAAATTTAAATTTTTTCCTATAAAAATGGCTTAACGATAAAAAACTCATAAATATTATACCAAAAAAAAAAAAAAAAAAAAAAAAAAAAAAAAAAAAAAAAAAAAAACATTGGTTCTATATCAGTGAGCTTACAATATATGATGAGAATAGCTGCTAAAATTTTAAAGTTCTATATATAACAGTTCCAGAGAAAAAGGAAGGTACATTAAGTTAGCTAATTTAACATTGGCGAGATAGGGCATCGCGACTCCCCTTAGTAAGAAAGGTTTTGGAGATGTTAACGGAAAATGTAGCAATACGATGAAACTATTGAATTACGTAAAATGCCCCCCCCCCCTCCGAAAGATACAGATATCTGGTTACTTTGTCTCTCTTTTAAAATGTCAGTAATGATTTTGCATGTAAATGTCTCAACCATGCATTTTTTATAACCAAGTGTTATTCTAAGCATGCTTACGTGCAGTGATGAGAGTTTTAGACCAAAGGTAACCCGTGCAAGTGATCGCACCAAGATTACTGGTTACATGCTACTCTTTTCGACAGAAAAAAGGAGGAATTCAGCGCACGACTGAGCGTTAAATTGTCTGTTCTATGGGGGAAAATCGATTAATGCTCCAATGCTGATATCTTTATTGATAGAGCTGAAGCATTGAATTAAAATTTGTGGTGCGGCCGGGAATCGAACCCGGACCTCCATGCTTACTAGGCAGACGTCTTAACCGTTAGACTACCACACCACTAACGATTAAGGCGCCTCGGAATAGTCTATGTACGATTTCCCTCCACAACACAAACTTTAATTCAGCTTCTTTGTTCCAAAGATAATTGCCACTACTGCCAAGGCTCTCCATGCAGCGGAATAGCACCTCAGCAATGGACATGGTGGAACAATCCTGTTATGGTGATATAAATATCAATTAAATACAATGAAAGAATCCCTGAGACGGATTTTCGTCTCAAATATGTCAAAGACATTATTGATAGAGCTGAAGCATTGAATTAAAATTTGTGGTGCACCACAATAATGTCTTTGACATATTTGAGACGAAAATCCGTCTCAGGGATTCTTTCATTGTATTTAATTGATATTTATATCACCATAACAGGATTGTTCCACCATGTCCATTGCTGAGGTGCTATTCCGCTGCATGGAGAGCCTTGGCAGTAGTGGCAATTATCTTTGGAACAAAGAAGCTGAATTAAAGTTTGTGTTGTGGAGGGAAATCGTACATAGACTATTCCGAGGCGCCTTAATCGTTAGTGGTGTGGTAGTCTAACGGTTAAGACGTCTGCCTAGTAAGCATGGAGGTCCGGGTTCGATTCCCGGCCGCACCACAAATTTTAATTCAATGCTTCAGCTCTATCAATAATGTCTTTGACATATTTGAGACGAAAATCCGTCTCAGGGATTCTTTCATTGTATTTAGCTGATATCTTTACTCTAAAAATCTTTGCTGCATGGTTTCAGTGGAGTAGATCGGCTGAAAGCTACCCAGAATGACCTAGTAACTGATGGATGGTTTATAATGGTATGGTAAAACATGATCTATCCATATGGTCATTTGCTACAGATGTTGCGAAGCAAATTCCCATTCCAGATGGAAATTAGCGATTGTGAAATATGCAGGTTCTTAGGTGTCACCATTGTGTTTAAATTTTTTGTAAATTTGTAAAATGTAGAGAAGTTATTAAAAGCACCACTGTCTAATATTGCACGTAAGTTGTAAAATTTTATAATTTATGTAGATGTCAGGTTTCAACTGTGATACAATAATCATAAAATCATTAAAACCGGCGATAATGCTTGACTGGCTACTCATGTTAATGGGTATGCAAGATATGGCATGAAAACTCAGAAAACGTTAATAACTCCATGTTTATTAACTTTACAACACATGTTATACATATAAAATCTATCTGGTTTTAGACACTCTTTCCATGCTTATTATAATATAATCTAATATAATATCTATAGATATAAAAATGAATGTTTGTCTGCAAGTCCTCTGAGTATTCATAAACCATTCATCCGATTGCAATGAAACTTTGGTGAACTGTTCACCGTACGCCCAGAAACAAAAGAGCACGACACATAGTCAGGAGATATGACGTCATAAATAATGAGAGGCTACCGGGTGAGAATAGCCAGATTTATGCGTCAATTATTGGAAACTGGCAGTAGTTAGGGACCTGCAACAACGTTTGTATGTAATTTCGGACGTTTATGAAGCGTTTTGTAACTGACACTCTCCCCCCCCCCCCCTCTACACACAGCCACACAGGAATGTAGTTTATAGGTAGAAAAGTCAGCTAAGAAAGTATTTTGTGATAGGTTCATGGCGGAGCTTACTTCTACAGACTAACTAAATCTACAGTTTCATTCCGATCTTCACGAAATTTCGCACGCTAACCTTCAAACCAAGAGGAATGTCTCCGTCTACCTTCAGTTCAATACGGTGCATGGGACAGGGTACTTTGCGACATAAATATGGATCCCTAAGTACCTTGGTCGCGCCATAAATTGAGAACGGCTGGATCGATTGCACAGATCCTTTTTTTGTTGTTTTCGTCATTATCGTAACAAGGGTTTTATGAAATAAAACTGGAATATTCGAGAACAACAAAATACGATTTTCAATGTGACTCTGCGTTTCTATTGCACAGAAATCTATAGTTTTGTTCCGATATTGATGAAATTTTGCACACTCTACCTTAAAAACGAGAGGAATGCCACTGTCTGTATAACATTTCGTTCGGTGCATTGTGGAGGGTACTTACGGAATTTAACAAAATGCATAGTTTTGCTCCAATCTTTATGAATTTTTGCACACATGACCTTTAAACCAAGAGGAAGGTCACTGGGTACATACATGTTTGTATGGTACATGACAGAGGGTACCTTGTAGAAAACTTTGCCGAGAAAGGGAAAGGTGGAAACGAACAGAGATGGGAGAGACGGAGGTGGGTGCAGAGTGAGGGGGAGGAATGGGATTTGGACCACGAGAGTGTAGCATAAATAAACACCCGGGCAATGCCGGGTATAGAGCTAGTAATATACTATAATAAGTATTTACACTTGAGGACGGCGTTAGCTTCACTTACTTCACCGGTCATACATTCGACCTAGCACGGGAACGTGTAACGAGTGTAAGAGCGCATGGCCAGTAGGGGCCGTACAGCCATAGCGTGCGATTTGTGGAGGTTTGAGAGCGACGAAAGGCGAGTACTGTTAGCCAAGTGGTTAAGGCGATCGCTGGCCCGAAGCAGGAGACCGGGGTTCAATTTCCGACCCGGCTCACATTTTAACTTGTCGCCATCGTTTAATTTCAATGCCCTATTGCAGCCACTGTCAATCCTTTTCTTCCTAATTCTTCTCCCTTCCCCTCCTTTATCAATAATTTGCAAACTCTTTCCGTGCGTAGCACTGAAAAACGATTGTCCGTCTTCAACTTTGACCTTGATTTATTAAAAATGACTAGATAATTTCTAGCGAAAGATCTAAACGCGAGGCTTATTATTTTCAGTATAGAACGTCCGTGCAATATTTGATCAAGATCGGTGTCCGACATGTCAGACCTGTGAGTCAACCAGTATTCCTGGCGGCTGGCCGCATCTACATCCACATGGGATACTCTGCAAATCACATATAAGTGCCACCATTATACTATTTATCTCCCATTCCATTGTCGAATAGCACGCGGGAAGAAAGAACACCTGAATCTCTCCGTTCGAACTCTGATTTCTCGTATTTCATTCTGACATTCTGGGGGACATAGCAATAGGTATTTCCGGTGTAGAGAAGCAGCTGAGAGAGCTAAATACGAATAAGTCTGCTGGTCCGGATGGAATACCAGGTTCGGTTTTACAAAGACTATTCTGCGGCGTTGGCCCCCTACTTAGCTTGCATTTATCGCGAATCTTTAATTCAGCGCAAAGTTACTAGTGATTGGAAAAAAGCGCAGGTGACTCTCGTGTATAAGAAAGGAAAGAGAACTGACCCATACAATTACAGGCTAATATCGTTGACATCAGTTTCATGTAGAATTTTGGAGCATATTCTCAGTTCGAATATAGTAAATTTCGTGGAAACAGGAAAGCTGCTTTCCATGAATCAGCACGGGTTTAGGAAACATCGTTCATGTAAAACTCAGCTTGCCCTTTTCTCACATGACATCTTGCGAGCCATGGACGAAGGGCAACAGGCGGATTGTGTTTTTCTCGACTTCAAAATGGCGTTCGACGTGGTGCCACACTGCAGACTGCTAACGAAGATACGAGCTTATGGAATAGGTTCACAGATTTGTGACTGGCTGGAAGACGTTGTTCTCGACGGCGAGTGTTGATCAGAGACGAGTGTATCGTCAAACGTGCCCCAGGGAAGTGTGATAGGACCGCTATTATTTTCTATCTATATAAATGATCTGATGGACAGAGTAAGTTGTAATATGCGGCTGTTTGCTGATGATGCTGTGGTGTATGGGAGGGTGTCGTCTGTAACTGACTGTAATAGCATACAGGATGACTTAGACAAAATTTCTAGTTGGTGCGAAGATTGGCAGCTAGCTCTCAATGTAGAAAAATGTAAGGTGATGTGCATGAGTAGAAAAAACAATCCCATAATGTTCGAATACAGCATTAGTAGTGAGCTTCTTGATGCTGTCGCGTAGTTCGAATATCTAGGCGTAACATTGCAGACCGATATGAAATGGAACGAGCATGTAAGGACAGTTGTGAGTAAGGCGGACAGCCGACTTCGGTTCATTGGGAGAATTTTGGGAAGATGTACATCTGTAAAGGAGACCGCGTATAAAACGCTTGTACGACCACGTCTTGAGTATTGCTCAAGTGTTTGGGACCCGCAGCAGATCAGTTTAAAGGAAGACATAGAGGCGGTTCAGAGACGAGCAGCTAGATTTGTTACCGGTAGGTCCGACCAATGCGCGAGTGTCACGGAAATGCTCCGGCAACTCAATTGGGGATCGCTCGAAGAAAGACGACGTTCATTTCGAGAATTTCTGTTGAGGAAATTTAGAGGGACGGAATTTGAAACTGAGTGTAGTACGATCTTGCTGCCGCCTACTTACATTTCGCGTAAAGATCACAAAGACAAGATAAGAGAAATTAGGGCTCGTACGGAGGCATATAGGCATGCTTTTTTTCCTCGTTCAATTTGGGAGTGGAATTGGAAAGGAAATGCCTAGTAGTGGTACAGTGTACCCTCCGCCACACACCTTACGGTGAATTGCGGAGTATGTATGTAGATGTTGGTGATGATCATTTCTACCTATGTAAGCGGGAGTCAACAATATATTTTCGCATACGGAGGAGAATTTTGGCGATTGGAGTTTCGTAAGTAGCAAACGCCGCAGCGATAAGCGCCGATATTGTAATGATTCCCATCCCAGATCCTGTATCATTTCCGTAACGCTGTCTCCCCTGTATCGTGACGATACAGAATGAGCTGCCCTTCTTTGGACTTTTTCGATGTCCTTCGTCCAACCCACCTGATAAGGATCCCATACTGGGCAGGAATACTCCAAAAATGGACGGACAAGTGTAGTGTATGAAGTTTCATTTGTAGTTCTGTTGCATGTTAAAAGGGTTCTACCAATAAAACGCAGTCTCTGGTTCGCCTTTCCCATGACATTATCTACATGTTCTTTCAAATTTAAGTCTGAAGTAATAATAATTCCTAGGTATTTTGTCGAGTTTATGGCCTTCACATTTGATTGATTTATGTTGTAAACAAAGTTTAACGGATTTCTTTTCGTACTCATGTGGACGACTTCACACTTCTCATTATTTAGAGCCAACTGCCGATTTTTACACCATAGTGATATCTTATTCAGATCGTTCTGCAGTTGGTTTTGACCTTCAGATGATTTTACTAGACGGTAAATGACGGCGTCATCTGCAAACAGCGTAAGTGAGCTACTTAGATTTTCTCCTAAATCGTATACGTAAATAAGGAACAGCAGAGAACCAATAACACTACCCTGTGGAACACCCGATATCACCTCTGTTTTAGTCGATCCCTTACCACCGATTACTACAAACTGTGTCCTCTGTGACAGGAAATCCCCAATCCAGTCGCAAATTTGGGGCGATATACCATAACCACACAATTTGATTAAAAGCCGTTTGTGAGGTACGGTGTCAAAAGCCTTCTGGAAATCAAGAAATACGGAATCGATTTGCGAATCCTTGTCGATAGCACCCATCACTTCGTGTGATCAAAGAGCAAGTTGTGTTTCGCATGAACGATATTTTCTAAATCCGTGTTGACCTTGGCTCAATAGATCGTTCTGTTCGAGATAATTCATAATATTTGAATACAGGATATGTTCCAAAACACTGCTGCAAATTGACGTTAGTAAAATAGGCCTGTAGTTTAGTGGGTTACTCCTGTTGCCTTTCTTGAATATAGGTGTGTCCTGGGCAACTTTCCAATCTTTTGGTACAGATCCTTCTATGAGAGAGCGGTTGTATATGACTGTTAAGTAAGGAGCTATGGCTTCAGCATAATCAGATAGAAATATAATGGGTATACTATCCGGACCAGAAGACTTGTTTTTGTTAAGTGATTTTTGTTGCTGCACTACTCCGATGATATCTACTTCTACGTTACTCATTACGGCATCTGTTCGTAATTCGAAATCTGGAATATTGGTTTCGTCTTCTTTGGTGAGGGAATTTCTAAAAGCTATGTTTAGTAACTCTGCTTTAGTAGCGCTGTCATCGGCAGGATCGCCATTACTATCACGTAGTGAAGGTATCGTTTGTGATTTGCCCCGAGTATATTTAACATATGACCGAAATATCTTTGGGTTATCAGTCAAATTTAGAGAAAGAGTTTCGTTGTGATAAATATTGTAGGCATCTCGCATTGAAATCCTCGCTAAATTTCGAGCTTCTGAGTACGATTGCCAATCCTGGGGATTTTGTGTTCGTTTAAATTTAGTATGCCTTTTCCTTTGCTTTTGCAACAGTGTCCTGACCTGTTTTGTGTACCACGGGGGATCACCTCCTTCTTTTATTAATTTATTTGGTATAAAACTGTCAATTGCTGTCGATACCACTTCTTTGAATTTGAGCCACATCTGGTCTACTCCTGCGTTTAGTGTTAGAAACGAGTGGAAGCTATCTTTCAAGAAGCAATGTATCTATCTGCTTTCCTGAACAAATATACTTTGCGTTTATTTTTGGTAACTTTGGGCCTTTAGATATTCAATTTCGCTACGACAGCTCTGTGTTTACTAATACCTGTATCCGTTTTCATGCTCGTTATGAGCTCAGGATTATTTGTTGCTAAGAGATCAAGCCTTCTGGAAATCAAGAAATACGGAATCGATTTGCGAACGCTTGTCGATAGCATCCATTACTTCGTGTGAATAAAGAGCTAGTTGTGTTTCGCATGAACGATATTTTCTAAATCCGTGTTGACCTTGGCTCAATAGATCGTTCCTGTGGATGAGCGCCAGTGATCGTTTGCATTTGGGCGGTCAGTGCGCTCTTTAGAGGAGCAGCAGCGCCGGTGAAACCTGGCGAGAGCGGAGAGGCAATAACGCCTTATCTGGGGCGACTGCGACAGCGACAGCCGGCAGATAAGGCAGCGGCGCGGCGCTCTGCTGCATTCTAGGCGCGCGAGCGCTCAACCACTGCGAAACCACGACGCCGTGCTTGCACTCGTAGGCCGACGGAAAGAAATGTGTCCGACTTCTGCACTCGATTAGCAAGCGAGCAGCTTGCGGGGAAGGATGATACTCATTTGAAATGCAACCACCTGTTACGGGAGCATGCTATTACATGTAAAAGGTGCTAAATACACAGTGTTTCAGGAGTAATAGGGAATACTTTTCGGATGGTAGTACACATTAATTGCAATAAAAACGCCACATAACGTGTGCCCAATGTTTGAGTACCGAGATACGGCTTTTTGTATGTAAAAGAAAAAAAGAAAAAATGCAGCAAAGGGAAATGATGACATTCAGAGTTGATTTTCAAAAATTCCACGACCTACTTCACTACACATGACGTGTAGCTCTTACGATGTCGTCTTTATGTTCGTTTACTAGGGCTGCCAGGAAACGTGCCCATATCTTTCGAGCCGGCCGCAGTGGCCGAGGGGACTGAGGCGCTTCAGTCACGGTCTGCACGGTCACTACGGTCGGGGGTTCGAATCCTCCCTCGGGCATGGATATTTGTGCCGTCCTTAAATGTAGTTAGTTCATAAGTAGTTTGTAAGTTTAGGGACTGATGACCCCGTAGTTAAGTTCCTTAAGCTTAACAAACATGTGAACATTTGAACATATCTTTCGATCCATCTTGTGGCGAATGTTAGGTTTAGACGATGTCACCTGGCGTCACTCTGAAAGAACATGTGAATTTTTGTAAGCCAAGGAATCTCTTTCAGTAATCCTCGAATCTCATTTTAAGGAAAGTGGGGACCTTTAACACCATGCGGTAATAAAAGAGCTATGGTCATCAGTCCCTTGACATAGAACTACTTAAACTAACTTAAGACAACACACACACACACACACACACACACACACACACACACACACACACACACACACACACACACACACACACACGCGCGCGCGCGCGCGCGTTTTCTTTGGACCACTGATGTCAGTTAAGAGTGTTACTGATGCCATCACAAATGTATTTTAATTTTCAATTATCCAACGACGTAATTCATTTCCTAGTAGGAGGTCTTAACTGAGCTGTAAATGATATGGATGGACCCCTGCATACGTATTTTCAGCATACTCTTGTGTGTGAAACACCGATACGTACAGAAATTCTAAGGGTGCTTGAGAAAGGACTACGTTTTACCGACTGAACAATGTCATCTACTTCGCCTACATCCTGTTCATTCAGTGACTGCTGGGAACTGTACCAGTGTCATGCAGTGCATTAACACACTAGTACCACTTTTCAATCTGGTAGTCTGCGGTTAGGACATCGTATGCCGTGTTTTCTACAAGCAGCAGCAGCGTTGCCATTACAAAACCACACACAAATACCGTACCGACATACTCAGACTCAATAAAGAAGTTCATGGAATTTACACGCTACAGTAGTACACGAATCACAATCAAAACTTCAATTTAAACAAAAACATGACTTCACAACTTGAACTTCAACTATCTACTCCTTACACCCGATAAATACGCCCATGGCAGCCCAAAACAACTGATGTACTAACACACGAAACTAAACTGCATTGAACTCAGCCATATCTCA
The DNA here is from genome assembly GCA_026315105.1 of Locusta migratoria. Taxonomy (NCBI): domain Eukaryota; kingdom Metazoa; phylum Arthropoda; class Insecta; order Orthoptera; family Acrididae; genus Locusta; species Locusta migratoria. The sequence continues at coordinate 146,414,933 of CM048751.1, read as the reverse complement.
GTACGCAATAATAAACTTGTTATATGACGTTATTTATTGCAATTCGTCTATACTTCCACCTCCTTAAATATTTACTATTCTTCCTGAAACACCCTGTATTGATCCATTTCTACGCTCCAGAAATCTAAACTGTCCCTCCAGACCTACTTCAGTCAATTAACCTTATGTTGCAACCAATGACTCCTCAAAATAAACACTAGCGAATCACGGGCAGACGTTATAGGACGATCCACCTGCAGCTTCCACCTTACGGCCGTCCTATCCAATTAACTGAAACACAAAAATACATAGGACTAACGGTTGACCTTAACTAGTATAAACAGCAATAGAAGTCCACAGTAAGTCTACCGAAATAATTATCCAGCTGTATATAGGGATTGCACTCTTCCACAATCCTCTACACTTGCAAACCCGTGATCCGATCCCTTGCTATGCATCTGCTGCGTGGCTTTTTATTCCCCCCACTGCCTAAAGAACGTAGAACTTCACACAATCCAACTTTCTCATCTACGTACCAGCCCCTAGACAAATTTTCTATCAGCCCGTAGAACACTTCTGAACATCTTGGATTTGCAAAAACCTTGGCACTAACCACCCTCTAGTGTCAGCTATAACACTAGAATCTCGCAACTCTATACGTCCCCGCACTATCAGCATCCTCTTCCAACTAGACTTTAGTTTTAAAATTAATAACGTGCAGTTGAGTAGACAGCGCCTTACATAAAAATATAGGATTCTGCACGACTAAAGCATAGATTTCGTCTCATTCCAACATAAAATGCGCAACAACCTATATACAAGCCTACAGGATAGTCAAACAATATAAAACATCGAATATCTTATTAAAAACATATAATTATGAAATGGGCTGCACGATGGTGTCAGTCCATGGGGTTGGCACGTACTCCATTCAAGGCAACAATCACTTAAATGAACTTCAAATCCACATGGTTCTCCATACTAAGTGAATTATTTGGTGCGTGCAACATGCGTCAAACTGGCCACCATATTCTATCACATTAAAGTACAACGTACGGGATCCTGTTACTTCAATTCAAATTACCCGCGAGAATGAAATTAGCAGCAGATGTGGAGGTTACGATTACTACTGTCAGACGCAAATTGAGGAAGAACATAGCGCTTTCCTGGTGCCCTAGCCGTTGGGAAAGTACAGTTACTAAGCAAATATCGTGTTACAGGCACCTAATATTGTTTCTGGTCTCCTCTGGCGCTGTGCACTGCAGTGAGGCGCCGTGGAAATGAGTCTATAATTTCATGAAACTCCTCTGGAGCCGCAGGGGATTGGTCGACCGCTATAAGGCGCCTTGATGAGGATCGCGCGGTCGCTCCCCGTCGGAGGTTCGAGTCCTCACTCAGGCATGGTTTTGTGTATGTTGTTCTAATAACCGGAGTAGTTACGACCCATAGATTTACAAACATTTGAACTCGTCTGGTCGCAGCTGACACCAGATAGTTTCCAGAGGGGGCGGCAGCCAATACTGTTCCGTTCGTGGATGCAGGATCCACGGCCTGCGTTCCAGGACATCCCAGCTATGCTCGGTGCACTTCATGTCTGAGCTCGGTGGGGCCGTTTCTGGCTTTGGCCTTCCCTTGAAGTTCCTGTTATCTTTGCCGGGTGGCTTTGGAGTGAAGTCGTTGTGCATTATCACTTTGAATACCGCAGATCTGTCACAGCGCTGGAAGGCCAAAAATGGATGGAGATGGTCCTCGAACAGTTCATCATACTGATGGGCATTCAAAGTTCTTCCAGGAGAACGGTGACGAGGGGCGGGGGGGGGGAGGGGAAGACGGCATTCTGAGTCAGGAAAAGATACTGCATGAAATAATAACCACTACTGCTTTGGAACACATCTACTTGGCAAGCAGAATCTATCTATCCATGTGATGAGCACCACAGACGGGGCCTACCATTAGCATGTTGTCTAAATCGTGATTCTTCAGACCGTATCACATTCGATCAGTGTTCATGTTTCTTTCCCATCCCTAATTAAAAGGACAAATACAAAGCGTACTTCATGCCCGCGTGCTTTAAGGCGTCATGCTACGGACTGGTTGGTTGTTCCCGATGGAGGTTCGAGTGTTCCCACTGTGTGTGTATGTGTGTGTGTCGTTCTAGTTGTACGTTTCAGTAATTTGCAAGTCGAGCGACTGATGACCATAGCAGTTTGGTCCAAAAGGTTTAAAACCATATTTATTTATTTATTTATTTGCTTTTTATGTTCCATATGACCCAATTGAGGAGTGAGACTCCATGGCCATGGAACAAGTCAATACATTAATTGTTACACAAGAATGGTACTAGAAAATTTTTAAGTAGTCCTTTGCACATGACAATCTTAAGACAAAGTGAAAAGAATCAATAAAGAAAAAAATGAATTAGGTTAATTGTTTAACTTTTGTAGGAGCTCCTCGTCAGAATAAAAGGAGTGAGCCATGAGGTAACTCTTCAATTTAGATTTGAAAGCTTGTGGATTAGTGCTAAGATTCTTTAGTTCTTGTGGCAGCTTATTGAAAATGGATGCCGCAGAATACTGTACCCCTTTCTGCACAAGTGTGGTGTGATGCAAATGTAGATTCGACTTCTGTCTAGTATTCACCGAGTGAAAGTTACTAATTCGTGGGAATAAGCTGATATTATTAACAACAAACGACATTAAAGAAAAAAAAACTTATTGTGACGCCAGAGTCAAAATTGCTAGACTACTTAAAAGGGGTCGACATGACGTTCGCGAACTTACACCAGATATTGCTCGAACCGCCCGTTTTTGAGACATAAATATCCTTTTTGCATCAGGCGAGTTTCCCCAAAAAACATAATTTGAAGTGGTTTGTTAGTCTGTGACCATATCGTGTTCGAACAGCGTCAGCTTACGACGACGTTGCATATTACAGAAACCTTTTTTCCAACCACGTCTCGTGCATTTGTGGTGCGCCACCTGTACCCACTGTCCGTAACATTGGCTAAGTCTCCGTAATGACGGAACGACGCTTCTAGCGGCGGACTAGGCGGATGTTACAGCAGGGAAGACGCCGGACGGCTCGCGAGCAGCGGCTTCCTGCGGCCAGCTTTCTCTGGAAGCGACACGGGACCCCGCACAGCGCTGCTACACCCTGCGCGCGCGACTTACACAACACGGCGTGCGGCGTAACAGCGGGCGACACCGGACGACGCGACGCGCGCTTACGGCAGGAGATCCCGCGCTCTGGGAACGGAGTGCGCACTCCCTGCCGTGTCGCAAGTGCCCGCTGGCGTTGCCCGCGCATCGCGGAAGAGAAACCCGGCTCCGCCCACGCACGCCTGCGCGCGCGGGTGGCTCCCCGTGCTCCCACCTGCGTGATCGGATTGTCTATGCGGGCGTCGCCGCCTCTCGGTACACTCCACGACTGCGCCCACGCCGCGTGTTCAGACGAGCAGAGTAATTGCCCGTAGCTTCCTGGTCGCGTGTTTTGTGTCCCAGCCTCGTCGCCGCTTTTGTGTCTCGTTTCCGCCGGTGGTCCTGATGTCGGTGGCCGAGTAGAAAGAGACCCACACAGGAATAAAGGATGGCCGGCCGCGGAGGCCGAGGGGACTGAGGCGCTTCAGTCACGGTCAGCACGGCCACTACGGTCGGGGGTTCGAATCCCCCGTCGGGCATGGATATTTGTGCCGTCCTAGTTCGTAAGTAGTTCATAAGTAATTTGTAAGTTTAGGGACTGATAACCCCGTAGTTAAGTCCCATAAGCTGTACAAACATTTGAACATTGAATAAAGGATGCACGCTTGTGCAGGTACGGAGGTACCAGCCAGTGGGACAGCAGAAACACTAGAGTAAATTAGAACGAGATACATATTTCATATCTCTCTCTGTTACAGATTCCATACACTCTTAAAATTTAACACACTTTATTTTATCCTACATAGTAAGAGCTTTTCATATTTGAGAAAATGTACATTTTCTTAGTTTTCCTCCAACTACAATTTGTCGCGCCGCAATAAGCTCCGAAATGCAGTCGCATTTTAAACGTGTCGTTCAACTACACATCTAATCCACAACGGTTTCTCGCCTCTCGGTATCTTCTTACGACCCGGCCGCTTGGGAGCGCTGCAGTCGCCAGGTTGCAGAAAACTACCGGGAGTTTCGTGACTCTTTATGTTAAGGCTAGTTTACACGACGACACTAGGTTTCATGAAACTGCACTACTGGCCAGTGCGCATGCGCGGCAGGCGTTAACGCAATTCGTTGGCGAAACTAAACAGTTTCGGCAACTTCCAACTTAGGCGAAACTGATTGCGCGTGTTTTTAGGTTAGCTTATAACCAATACAGAACAAAACACGACATAAGGGAGGTGGGGGTGGTCCTGATGTCTGTGGCCGAGTAGAAAGAGAACGACACAGGAATAAAGGATGCACGCTTGTGCAGGGACGGAGGTGACCAGCCAGTGGGACAGCAGAAACTAGAAACACGAGAGTAAATTAGAACGAGATATATATTTCATGGAGTCTTGGTAATACTTGACTTTTACATAGTTCTTGACTGCAGAATACTGATACATAGTTTACATAGAGAGGCCTGCCTACTGATGAGTCCTAGTGCCTATCCGATAGCCAAGTCTTCACTGAAGCCTATCTGATTCCCAAGTGTTAACTGGTTGCTATCTCAGTCCCAAGTGAACGATGCAGTTTAGTCGTGGCCACGAGCGGAGTTGTAGCAAAGAGCGCTCGTGGCTGACGTCGTAAGAACGCCGCGCCGTGCGTGCATGGCGGCGCGCGGCGAAAGTAGGTGGCGCGCACTTTAGACTTGTGCGACACCACAGTGTGTACGCCGCGGTTCGCTTCGAATGTGGTTGTTTACAAATACGAGAGTCGTTCCAAAAGTAATTTCGCATATTTTCATTCATGGAAACTACAGGAGATACATAAATCACAACGGCACATACCAGTCAGTTATACACTCCTGACCATTAAAATTGCTACACCACGAAGATGACGTGCTACAGACGCGAAATTTAACCGACAGGAAGAAGATGCTGTGATATGCAAGTGATTCGCTTTTCAGAGCATTCACCTACAACGTGCCGTCGGGCTCGGTGGTCTTGGGGTATAGTGCTCGACTGGAAACCGAAGGGTCGCGGGTTCAAAATCCGGTCGGACCTCGGAATTTTTCAGTCTGCACTTTAACCCATCCTTCACCTCTCAACGATGTGAGGACTCGCCAGAAACGACACGTGGTTTGGATTCCACGATAATCTGTAGGTCCCCTTTCCCCGGTTGGATAACTGGGGTAGGCTAGGGACACGCAAGTCGCCGAAGTGGCGTCCAATTGAAAGAATTGCTCCAGGCCAATGAGCCACGCGAAGTTATTTTACCTACAACGTGCTGACATGAAGAAAGTTTCCAACCGATTTCTCATACAAAAACAGCAGTTGACCGGCGTTGCCTGCTGAAAAGCTGTTTTGATGCCTCATGTAAGGATGAGAAAGGCGTACCATTACGTTTCCGATTTTGATAAAGGTCAGATTGTAGCCTATCGCGATTGCGGTTTATCGTATCGCAACACTGCTGCTGGCGTTGCTCACGATCTAATGACTGTTAGCAGAATATGGAATCGGTGGGTTCAGGAGGGCAATACGGAATGCCGTGCTGGATCCCAACGGCCTCGTATCACTAGCAGTCGAGATGACAGGCATCTTATCCGCATGGCTGTAACGGATCGTCCAGCCACGTCTCAATGGGGACGTTTGCAAGACAACAACCATTTGCACGAAGAGTTCGACGACGTTTGCAGCAGCAGCATGGACTATCAGCTCGGAGACCATGGCTGCGGTTACCCTTGACGCTACATCACAGACAGGAGCACCTGCGACTATGTTCGCAACGACGAACCTGAGTGCACGAATTTTCAGATGAATTCAGTTTCTGTTTACAGCATAATGATGGTCTCATCCGTGTTTGGCGACATCGCAGTGAACGCACATTGGAAGCGTGTATTCGTCAGCGCCATAGCGGCGTTTCACCCGGCGTGATGGTATGGGGTGCCATTGGTTACACGTCTCGGTCATCTCTTGTTCGCATCGACGGCACTTTGAACAGTTGCCGTTACATTTCAGATGTGTTATGACCCGTGACTCTACCTTCATTCGATCGCTGCGAATCCCTACATTTCAGTAGGGTAATGCACGGTCGCATGTTTCAGGTCCTGTACGGGCCTTTCTGGACACGGAAAAAGTTCGACCGCTGCCCTGGCCAGCACATTCTCCAGATCTCTCCCCAATTGAAAACGTCTTGTCAACGGTGGCTGAGCAACTGGCTCGTCACAATACGCCAGTCACTACTCTTGATGAACTGTGGTATCATGTTGAAGTTGCATGGGCATCTGTACCTGTACACGCCATCCAAGCTCTGTTTGACTCAATGCCCAGGTGTATCAAGGCCGTTATTAGGGCCAGCGGTGGTTGTTCTGGGAACATATCTCTCTGGATCTAAGCACCCAAATTGCGTGAAAATGTAATCACATGTAAGTTCTAGTAAAATATGTTTGTCCAATGAATGCCCGTTTATCATCTGCATTTCTTCTTGTTGTAGCAATTTAATGGCCAGTAGTGTAATTAAACTATCCTTGTTTAACACGTTATAACACTGAAATTAATTACCACAGGACCAACAAACTTGGTTACACGAATGACAGGGACATGGGGAACAGAAATAATGTAGAATTAATTCATTTGAAACTCTAATGTACTGCTACGTCATACAGTTACGTACCGGCACCATTACATTTTGAAAGCAAATTCAGTATGGCGTACGTCAGTGTCCAGAAGTCTGAAAGCACAAGGTTGCCTTCTGGTCAGCAGGACACAGGTACGCTTGGTACCTCTCTTGATGCTTTGTGCTTCAGATCAACAAACGTGTGAATGTTTCCCTGGTAAACCCTCCGCAACCAGAAATCACAAGTAGAGAGATCAGGTGATAGTGCCGGCCTAGCAAGAAAACGATCGGCTAATAATTCGAGCTTTCCCAAATGCGTTTCGGAGAAGCAGTTGAACTTTACGAGCGATGTGCGGTATTTTATTGCAGGAAAACTGTTGACTTCAATGCGTCTCTCTCCTGAAGGGCGGGTATGGCAAGTTGGCGAAGCATTTCGGAATAACTCTGGCTCTTCAAATTACACGTCTTTGGTGCCTTAGCGCCAACCTGTTCAATAAAGAATGGCACAGTGTCGAATTTGGTGGACATAGATCTTGACGGTGACGCCGTCACGCATGGAAATAATGCACCCCACACTCTAGTTCTTGTACGGTAATTAGTTTGTGTTACAACATATTAAAAAGGGAAAGTTTAACCATTTAGAGCAAGATTTCATTTTTTCCACATACTCACCAGCATTAATTATGCCCAAGAGCAACGATGAGCCACAACCTGCATTCACGCCTGCAAAAATCTTTGACGGAGAATTCGCATTGTGCCACTCCATGGATAGCCATTTGAATTTCGCTCGTAGTGGTTACACCTCGTGTCATCTCCGGTGACGACACTGTTCACAAAATTGTCACTTTTAGCTTCATATTGATCCAGCAGGCTCCAGGGTGTATCGTCAATGGTTGAATGAGGTTGTCACAGTCCACAACATCCACGCTCGAGGCAGGATTCGAACCTCCGACGTGGAGCGTCCGTGTAACAAGGCATCTTAGACCACACGTTGATTCCCGCGCGGCTTGTATGATGTTAAGCCTGTTACTCCAAAATCAAACTTGACCGAATTCAAGTACTTCCTCTTTAGTGTACCTGGAACATCACAAACACAGACATTGAAGATCGAAAAACCTTCAGACATAAAATCCCCAGAAGATAAACCCATCACAACCAGGAGAAAATGGACAGAAGAACGGTGAGCCAAAAACAGAGAGATGATGAAAGAGTTCTGGAAGAAGAAGAAAAATAACAGCAACAGAACGTAATTTGCTTCATGTGATCCTCTACGCGTCAAAACAATGTAAATAAATAATAATAATAATAAGAACTGTAACATAATAACGATAATAATAAATGACTGCTACATTGGTAGCGCTTTTACAGTCAGGAACATGTTGTCCCATATAATACTCGGTGTAGGAGAGCCCAGGGTAACGGCGCCACCCTGGGTAATCGCGCCTCCCCAGTTTTATGACGAACGGTTGGCAGTACACTTGCCAGTGTTCTATCTCCGTTACCTACCATGGACCGAATTCCTGTGTTCACCGTCCGTGATTGTTGACAGGTATTAATCGCGTGTAAGTAATTGTTAGTTTCGACGTTTTGGATCTAATTTTGGAGCCTGTAATTTATTGAAATAAGTGCGTCTATAGGCTCTCAGTGCTATTTAATACTCGCATTAACGTAATCTGTAGATATTTAGCCTCGATTTCGTGTCTCTAACTTAATTGTTTCGCAAAATCTTTGACTTTCAATTGACGTTCTTAGCCATATTTTTCAGCTGGGCAATGACGCCATGGTGGAGAATTTAGGCAAAATGAAGTGTAATACAGATGCATACCTTTTGAGAAATGGGCACTTGCAGAATGTAGAGAATGTGCCAAAAACTATCCCGGTATTTCTGACTTTTGTGGTGTCTTAATCAAGCCTGAATTTGAAAATGTATTTTTATTCAAATTTTACATCGACAAGTACTTGAAGCATTCTAAATGTGTAGGTTTACTCTTGATTTTCAAATGTATGGCGTCATTACTTCGGAATCCAGGGTAATGGCGTCACTGTGTATACATTCACAATATATTTTAACAATAAAACTTTAAAAAAATGCATGTCTAAAAAATTATTATAAAGTAGTATTAGCTGACGAAGCTGTTGTATTATTCTTTACGAAAAAGACACACTTTTAATAAGGTAAAAAAACTGGTTTCTTTTAAGGTGGCGCCATTCCCCTGATCTTCCCTATGTAGAACTGTTTTCAATGTAATGCAGAAAAAAAGTTTGCATCACCAGGGTTTGGACCCAGGACCCCTGAAATGTCTGTCGTCTTCCCCACGCGAGCTGAACACGATGCACTCTCACAGATCGCTTTTTCTGTGCTCCGCAGGACAGGTGTTACTTGTTTCTTCCCGTTTACGTACGTTCTCTTGGACAGCAGCACATAGCACGAATTACATCGAATTTTTGGTTGATACTCTATCGATATACAGCGTTTGGTACCTGTTTGACATCTGAAGGTTTGGGTGTAAGTGGACTAAGATGACATGTGAGTATACGGCAAAGATGTCAAATCAATTAAAGTTTCATGTTTTCAAAATGACAAGCCAAGATCGCACACCAACAATTTATTAAATGACGACCGGTTTCGGTGCACTGTGTCACCATCATCTGGTCACATATATATTATAATCTGGTCATCTTGTTAAAAAAATTGGGTATAAAATAACAAGTGCAACATTGCACTTAGTCACTATATATTTTGTAAGCTGTCGTGTTTTTTATATAGTGACTAACAAGGAAAGTACTTGGGCTCGAACAAACATATCGTATGAACGTTTGCTTACAGGATCTCTACGTACACCTCAATGAACTAGTGGGTTTCGTTTTTATGGAAAACTCTATCACGCTCTTGATAGCACTGTAGATGTAATTGTAGATGCATTACGTAATGCAGATATCTCAACTATAACTTACGTAATAATCATCATACATGTTCTCTAGCATATTGTCATCAAAAGCCGTGATGATAGTTGCAACTTGATCCTTCTTCTCGGAAGACTGTTGGTATTTACTGCCACTGCTTCCATGCCTCTTCCCGCACTTACCGTAGCACTACCGTATGCAATGAGTTGTTCGTCATTATCATCCCTATTATCATCATTATGTGTTAGTGTTACAACAGTATCTAACTTATGCTCATATTTCTGCACCATAACAGATACGAGAAAGCATGCAAATGATTCATCTTCTACACTAATACCATCTTCACGAAGAAGGGTTCGTAACTTCATCTCAACCAATCGCAATACATTAGCAGGATTGATTAGCAATCGCCGCTCCATCTGACTCTTCGCCACACAAATAACGTCACAAAACGCATCATTGGAGGCACACTGCATCGTCCCACTGGCGAACCGACAGGTCAAAGTGAAGTGTGGCAAGGCACACGCAGAGGCCTCTAACGGACGACTGCAGAGTTTTGCAGATGCGGGAATATCACTAGTGCAATAAGGGACCTTTACATTATCATACGATTTTTTATGTATGTGTGTTTGTTCGAGCCCAAGTACTTTCCTTGTAAGTGCAATGTTGCACTTGTTATTTTATACCCAATTTTTTTTAACAAGATGACCACATTATAACATATATGTGACGAGATGATGGTGACACAGTGCACCGAAACCGGTCATCATTTAATAAATTGTTAGTGTGCGATCTTGGCTTGTCATTTTGAAAACTATAAAATGAATAGATCGCCTCCAGACCCGGCTATGTCTGGTAATCTTAAAGTTTCGCCGCAACACACCCGCAAAATAATCAGTGAATGTGCCTTGGCAGTTGCTTTTGAGTGTTTTCCGTCGCCTCTTGGATGTAGCGAGCGTCTGTGAGCTGCTTGCGCATCCTGGCAGTGTAGCGGAACGGAGAGAAAGCCGGTCGCGAATGCAGCCCACAGCACAGCACAGCGCAGCGCAGCCTGTGGCCCTACCCGGCCGCTTAGCCAACCGTGGGAGCCGCGAGACACAATTAGGCGCGCGCCGTCTCAGTAAGCGAGACACCGCACACCGGCTAATGACTGCTCTAGGCACCTCGTTCTCACTGCGGCCCAGGACAATGCGCCTAAATGGACGGCTCTACGCGCAAACCTCGACTGCGTTCTCCCAGTGCCGGCGAGGTCACAGCGGCACTTTGTTGCCGTGAAACTGAATGTAAAACAACACTAGCCCACTTCTCGCCTAACAAGCTCTTGAAGTCGTCCAAAATACGAGGGGCGTTTGAAAAGTCCGTGCGAAGGCCGAGAGATAGCACCACCAGCCCGTATCGAGGTCATGTTAGTAGCATCTTTGGGAAGAACACACATACCAAGTGTGTGTCAGCCCACAGACATACATTGCTAGACTGGCAAACTTGCCTCTGTGACTGAAGCCTGATTCCGCCATCTTGCCTCACCTCACGTCAAAAGTCTCCGTATGGTACTACCATGATCTTCTAACACGATATGACGTTGCAGTCTTTTTCGAGTTCCTTTGAACATGATTTGCGTTCAAGCTAATATTTCAGCTATAGTTGAATTTGACATATAGGAATACATTGTCGAATTGTGTTATGAGAAGAACGTGTTACGTACGCTTAAATTTTACTTACCGTCCTGGCGGCATCGTGTGATTATGTTGTCACTTGTGTGACATTGGCATTAGCCAATCACGTGACAACACAAATGTTTAGGAAGGTGAACAGGTGGGGCGTAACAGCTTTGACATAATTCCAGAACGACATAGTAACCATAGCTGTTTATTTTTTTCTCAACCGGTAGCATTGAGAAAAAATAAACAGCTATGATCAATATGTCGTTCTGCAATTACAACACACATGCTTTGTCAAGAAATCTTCGTTTTACGAGAGCAATTACTTTTGCTGAGTGAACGAGGATACATACAAGAACCTGTCAACCATAAGAGAAGGAAGATTATTGTTTATGTAGTTCATAATCTATACGAGAAACTAATAAAGTCACACTGTGGTGATTTCTAAGAATATCAACGTCTTTGGTGAGGGCTTTCTACCGTTTTGTTGCTGTTGCCAACATAATCATACAAGGCCGTCAGGAGGTAAGTAAAATTTCACCGTTACGTACCGGTTCATTTGAAGCAGACTGTATCTATCGGAAAACACTAAGAAGAATAACGATTGTGTTATCCACGACAAATGACACATTTATAACGGTAATATTATTAAAAGAAAAGCCGAAGTTGATCGAAACTAGTAACAGATTAGGCCTAATAAAAACAGAAAACGCAACGCGAATCATCAGTGTATGTGTCACACATTTCGTAAGAACTTTAAAAAGAATAAGGATACCTGCTATCCGTGATAAACAACGCTTTTAAAATGACCATACTACTGAAAGAAAATCCAAAGTTGAATAAAATTGGTGACAATAATAACATCAAATCAATGAAATTCATTACTGTATGTGTCGAAGCTTAGGGGCCTACTCCAGTTACAAAAATTACAGCCATACACAACACACGAATTTCCTATACGTCAAAACTCTGAAGACAGCGTACTTACGTCAGTTCATCCGTATATGTAAAGTATCAAAACTGACGTGATTATTTTGGTTGGAAAGGAAAGTTGGGAAGTAAAACTTATTTCAGTAGAGGTGTAAAGGGGAACTGGATCTGATCGTTTAATACTAAACTGGCATCCTGAGCCAAATGTTTATTTATTTCCAATATTTCCAGTAGTGTCATCTTTCTTCTTTTCTTTAGGGGATATAGGATTTCACAGGTTACGTCGTAATCATGGTTTTTCTCTGAACAGATTGGAAATCAATAAACATTTGGCTCTGGATGCCAGCTTAGTATTAAACGACCAGATCCAGTTCCCCTCTACACCTCTAATAAAATAAGTTTTATTTTCCAACTTAACTTTTCAACAAATATAATCATGTCAGTTTTGATCGTTTACATATACTTATTATATTTTTATATAAATGTTAATAACAGTCATAATTATGTACTTGTGACGTACATTCCTGTGAACTAGTCGATTTCCTGTGATAACATCTTTGTAAATCGTAACATGTTGGTAATACCTTTGAAAACATGTATACTACAGTCAGTTGTCGCCTGATGATGGCCTAAGAAGCCGAAAGCCGGTTTGTGACGAATAAATAAGTTATTACTTAAAGCTTCTGGGCTGAGATGCCGTGGTCCGTATATGAAACTTTCCCCTGACGTTTCGCCCTCGTCTGCGGAAGGCATCCTCGGAGGCAAAGCGCCGCTTTACCTCCGAGGACGCCTTCCACAGACGAGGGCGAAACGTCAGGGGAAAGTTTCATACACGGACCACGGCATCGCAGCCCGGAAGCTTTAAGTAGTGACGATATCTGCCGTGAAAGCCTTCATTCTATGAATAAATAAGTTTTTCAGAACATCAGGAAGTTGAAACTTCCTGGCAGATCAAAATTGTGTGCCGGGACTCGAACCTGGGACCTTTGCCTTTTGCGGCAAGCGCACTACCGACTGTGCTATCCCGACACGACTCACGATGCCGCCTCACAACTTTACTTCCGCCAGTACCTCGCCTCCTACTTTCCAAACTTCACAGAAGCTGGCGGAAGTAAAGTTGTGAGGCGGCATCGTGAGTCGTGTCGGGATAGCACAGTCGCTAGTGCACTTGCCCGCGAAAGACAAAGGTCCCAGGTTCGAGTCCCGGTTCCGGCACACAATTCTGATCTGCCAGGAAGTTTCATATGAGCGCACACTCCGCTGCAGAGTGAAAGTTTCAATCAGGAAGTTGTTCACTTTTTTATATTAATATTAATAGTCATTACAGTTATTTGGTTGGATGAGTGCTATTACGTCAGTATTGACATTTGTGTGTGTCGCTTTGTTGTGGCAGCAGCGGGCGGAGAGGCGGCGCGGCGGCTGCAGAGGCGGTCTACGGCCGCGCCCTCGTCGCTGGAGGCGCGACGGCGGGCCACTGCGCAGGCGCGGGCCGCGCTGCGGCGCAGGCTGGCCGCCGCCGCCGGCGACGAGATGCTCTTCACCTCGGAGACGCGCAACGCGCACGCCGGCAGGGTACGTGCCGCAGCAGCAAGCGCAAGTGGCGTCTGGCGCTACGAGCCACACTGCAGACTGCTAACGGAGATACGAGCTTATGGAATAGGTTCACAGATTTGTGACTGGCTGCAAGACTTCCTAAGTAATAGAACGCAGTACGTTGTTCTCGACGGCGAGTGTTCATCAGAGACGAGTGTATCGTCACGCGTGCCCCAGGGGAGTGTGATAGGACCGCTATTATTTTCTATCTATATAAATGATGTGATGGACAGAGTAAGTTGTAATTTGCGGTTCTTTGCTGATGATGCTATGGTGTATAGAAGGGTGTCGTCTTTAACTGACTGTAATAGCATACAGGATGACTTAGACAAAATTTGTAGTTGGTGTAAAGAATGGCAGCTAGCTCTCAATGTAGAAAAATGTAACTTGATGCGCATGAGTAGGAAAAACAATCCCATAATGTTCGAATACTGCATTAGTAGCGAGCTTCTTGATGCTGTCGCGCCGTTCAAATATCTAGGCGTAACACTGCAGAGCGATATGAAATGGAACGAACATGTAAGGACAGTTGTGAGTAAGGCGGAAAACCGACTTCGGTTTATTGGGAGAATTTTGGGAAGATGTACATCTGTAAAGGAGACCGTGCATAAAACGCTTGTACGACCACGTCTTGAGTATTGCTCAAGTGTTTGGGACCCGCAGCAGATCAGTTTAAAGGAAGACTTACTGGTAGGTTCGACCAATGTGCGAGTGTCACGAAAATGCTCCGGCAACTCAAATGGGGATCGCTGGAGGAAAGACGACGTTCTTTTCCTGAATTTCTGTTGAGGACATTTAGAGGCCTAGAATTTGAAGCTGAGTGTACTATGATCTTGCTGCCGCCTGCTTACATTTCGCGTAGTGATCACAAAGACAAGAGAAGAGAAATGAGGGCTCGTACGGAGGCATATAGGCATTCTTTTTTTCCTCGTTCTATTTGGGAGTGGAATAGGAAAGGAAATGCCTAGTAGTTCCCTGACCACAGTGGCCACCACATCACTCTAGCCTCCCGCCAGACTCAGCTGTTCAACTTTTTCACTGCTTAATGATATTGTTGTTGTTGCGGTCTTCAGTCTGCAGACTGGTTTTATGCAGCTCTCCATGCTACCTTGTCCTGTGCAAGTCTCTTCACCCGAAAATATGTTCGGCAACCTACATCCTTTGGAATCTGCTTACCTACTTCGCCCTTCGGTCTCCCTCTACAATTTTTACCCCACACACTTAGGAGTTTGTGACACTTGCGGGGAGTGACACTTGCGGGGAAAGGGAATGTGTAGACACTTGCGGGGGAGACCCGGACACTGCAGGTAGTGAACAGGGTGTTCCAGAAGTAGAGATACACCACCCCTACTCCACTCCCTCCAGCCGCTACCTGTGCCGTATTCAGAGGATTTTAACATTTTATCAAAAAATGAATGTTACGACAAGAGATACAGCCATTCAAATTTACGGGCACCATAACGTTTTCCCTTCCTGAGTAAATGAGCTGTTTCTTGTAGTTTCAACATCACAGTAGCCTTTTTCTTGAATGTTCTGAATATAAATCTTCACACAGACTTCTTGAGGAGGAGAGTGATACGGATATCTGATTGTAAGCCACTGCCTATTACCTTAGACCTTTTCGATTGTACTGGACAGGAGTTCCGCGTATTCCGTAATTTATATTTATACAGTTAACACGCAATGTAATTTATAACAAACTATTGGCTGCCAATTTCGCTTCATTTTTCCTGGAAGTCTTGCAACTTGTTTCTCCCTGTTGGTATATGCCAAGTTCGGACTAAAAATGGTTCTATATGACGGTGATGGAAAATAGAATTTATCTTTAGCATATTTCGGTGTGTGACATTCCCTAACACATTCCCTATTTCATACATTTATTAGATGTATTTGTAATTCGAATACAGCGAAATCGTTTTGGGGTCTCGAATAAACGTATCAAGTATGTAAAATACTCATTGACTTATTATTAACGTTTTTTAATTGGAGGTTTAAGGTTGCATCTCCTATTAAAAAGCATAGTAGCTATTTTTAAAGAGATGTAAGTTGCGTGATAGTGGGGTTAACTACATTGCGGTCAATTACATCAACGTATCTGTGCAGGATGCCTAATATATTTATTGCTTGCGCAGGTGTCTTGATATACTTAGTGTTCTGAATAATATGCTTTTAAGAGGTATGACTGTGGAAAGTCATCGTCTTGTAGTAGCGTAGAATTTCTTAATAACTCTCCAAACATTATCACTATTAAAATAACTTTTTGTTTTCAGGAAGAACACTCAACGAATTAATGTGTAGTTAGAACAAGTTACTATATTGCTCTTCAAAGGGTTGTGCAATTTCACTGAGTTTCGTGTTATGTTGACAGTGTGGAAACTTGACAACAGTAGTGCTAGACTTCTTGGTGTGCCTGTACCCAGGAAAAGCCATCAGCCGCCCCAAGGGCCCCAGGTTCCCCGCAAGTGTCACTTCCCGCAAGTGTTCCAACCCCCACACTTCCTTCTAATGCTAAGTTGACAATTCCTTGATGTCTCAGAATGTGTCCTACCAATCTATCCCTCCTCGTATCCCAGGCAAATGCCGGGATGGTTCCTTTCAAAGGGCACGGCCGATTTCCTTCCCCCTCCTTACCCAAAACTCCGAGCTATAGCTCCGTCTCTAATGACCAGGCTGTCGAGGGGACGTTAAACCCTAAGCATCCTTCCTTCCTTCTCTTTGTCAGGATATGCCAGAAATTCATTTTCTCTCCAATTCGGTTAAGCACCTCCTCATTAGTCACGTGATCTACCCATCTAATCTTCATCATTCGTCTGTAGCACCACATTTCAAAAGCTTCTATAATCTTTTTGTCTGAACTCCGTATCGTTCACGTTTCACTGCCATACAATGCTACACTCCAGACAAATGCTTTCAGAAAGGACTTCCTAACATTTAAATTAATATTGGATGTTAACAAGTTTCGCTTCCTTAGAAACGCTTTTCTCCCCATAGCCATTCTGCATTTTATATCTTCTTTACTTCGGCCATCAGAAGTTATCTTGATACCCAAATAACAAAATTCACCTACTACTTTTATTGTCTCATTACCTAATCTAATTCCTTCAGCATCGCCTGATTTTCTGACATTGCATTCCATTACCTTCGTTTTATTCTTGTTAATGTTCATCTTATATCTTACTTTCAATACACTGTCCGTTCCATACAATTGCTCTTCCAGATCGTTTTTAGTCTCTGACAAAATTACTATGCCATTAGCAAACCGCAATGTTTTTATTTCTTCTCCCCGCACTTTAATGCCCTCTCCAAATTTCTCCTTCCATTCCTTCACTGCCTGCTCAATGTACAGATTGAACAACATTGGGGAAAGGCTACAACCCTGTCTTACTCCCTTCCCAACATCTGTGTCTCTTTCTTGCCCTTCGTCTCTAATAACCGCTGTCTGGTTTTTGTATAGGTTGAATATAACTCTTCGTTCCCTATATTTTACCCTTGATACCTTCAGAATTTGGAAGAGTGTATTCCAGTCGACATTGTCAAACACTTTCTCCAAATCTACAAACGCCAAAAACGTAGGTTTCCCTTCCTTAGCCTATCTTCTAAGATAAGTCGTATTGCCTCCCGTGTTCCTAAATCCAAACTGATCTTCCCCGATGTCAGATTCCACAAGTTTTTCCATTCGTCATTAAATAATTAGTGTTAGTATTTTGCAGCCATGTCCTATTAAACTGATAATTCTGTAATTTTGACACTTGTCGATGTACTACAAGGTTAAAGCAGGACCCTCATAATCCAAGCGGAGGCTCGGGGCTAGAAAGACATCTTGGCCGTAGTTCTAACATACTTTTTATGGCAGTATCGTAAGAAAGATAGGGGAACACAGGTGTATGACATCAACCATGCCATGCGTTATAACAGTGTTTTCATCCTGTGGGTCTCAACCCCCAGGGTGGTCGCCAACTCTTACTTGGGAGGTCGCCGTCATAGAAGGACGTACTTGCGCCATAAAACAACTAGGGTTCAGTAATACAAAACCGTATGGCTTTAAATAAATTTCACATGCCAAAATTACGAAGTTCCATTATAAGTTGAATAGATCATACATTGAAACTTCCTGGCAGATGAAAATTGTGTGCCGGAATCAGGACTCGAACCTGGGACCTTTGCCTTTCGCGGGCAAGCGCTCCACTGACTGAGCTATCCCGACACGACTCAAGATGCCGCTTCACATCTTTACTTCCGCCGGTACCTCGCCTCCTACTTTCCAAACTTCACAGAAGCTCTCCTGCGAACCGTGCAAGACTAGCACTCCTGGAAGAAAGGATATGGTGGAGACATGGCTTAGCCACAGCCTAAGGGATGTTTCCAGAATGAAACTTTCACTCTGCAGCGGAGTGTGCGCTGATATGAAACTTCCTGGCCGATTAAAATTGAAAGGCAAAGACCCAGATTCGAGTCCCTGTTCCGGCACATAATTTTAATCTACCGGGAAGTTTCACATCAGCGCACACTCCGCTGCAGAGTGAAAGTTTCATTCTGGAAATAAAGATTTGTTTGCTGTGAGATTACATAGTTTTGTTACCGTTCGTGAGGAGGGTGGGGGGCGGTTTCGCCAAATCTATTTATTCGGAAGGGGATCGTGAGACAATTCTTTTTTCGAAAGGTGTCGCTTATACGAAAAGACTGAGAAACATGGTGGTGTTAAACATAACGAAAGTTTCCAGATGCATAGAACAGTCGGAGTGAAGACTCCGTCGTGCACTTGAAGGTCCGGATCCGTAGGCACCTGTAAAAAGTATTTGTGACGGATGATTTGATAAATCTATAAAATCCAGTTGGTTTATTATAGTACCGGCTGCATACTGCAAGATACGATAGCTATTGACCTTGTATTGAAAATATTTGCCCTACCCACAGAATACTTACTTGTCAAGTTACAGCACTGTATTATTTTTTTAACGTGAGGGTGGCACCTTTTGCTGTAATAGGTAGTGAATTAATAATTTAAAATATTTCATGGACAGTAATGATTTAATTAGATTAGGTAATTAGACAATAAAAGTAGTAGATGAGTTTTGTTCAAAAATCTTCTAATGTTTGTGAAGCTTGAGGGACTTAAATAAGGGATCATTAGTCCCTGAACTTACAAACTACTTATGGGAAGAAATACGTTTCTGAATAAACGATGACATCCAACATTAGTTTAAATGTTAGGAAGTCCTTTCTGAAAATCCGCGGCAGAATAGCCGTGCGCACTTAGGCGACGAGCTGCGGTGCGCGCGGCCGTTCGCCGTCGGGGGTTCGAGTCCTCCTTCGGGTATGGGTGTTTGTGTTGGCCTTAGCATAAGTTACTTTAAGTTAGTGTAAGTAGTTTGTAAGTTTAGGAACTAATGACCAGCGTTGTAAAGTCCCTTAGATGTACAAACATTTGAACATTTTTT
Source organism: Locusta migratoria (assembly GCA_026315105.1). NCBI lineage: Eukaryota > Metazoa > Arthropoda > Insecta > Orthoptera > Acrididae > Locusta > Locusta migratoria. The sequence goes on along the minus strand of CM048751.1, from coordinate 146,395,703 downwards.
CCTTTCTGAAAGCATTTGTCTGGAGTGTAGCATTGTATGGGAGTGAAACGTGGACGATAAGGATTTTAAACAAAAAGATGATAGAAGATTTCGAAATGTGGTGCTACAGATGAATGATGATTAGATGGGTAGATTACGTAACTAATAAGGAGGTGCTCAATAGAATTGGGGAGAAAAGTTGTGGCATATACTGATTAAGAGAAGAGATGGGTTGGTTGGACGCATGATGAGACATCAAGGAATCACCAACTTAGCATTAGAAGGAAGTGTGTGGGGTAAAAATCGTAGAGGGAGACCGAGGGACGAATACAGTACGCAGATTCAAAAGTATGTAGGTTGCAGTACATATTCTCAGATGAAGGGACTTGTACAGGACAGGGTAGCGTGGAGAGCTGCATCAAACCAGTCTGCGGACTGAAGACCACAACAACAACAACGATTTCACGATTTTTAATGCTCAAGCACCTGTCAGTTCTTTAAATTTAAATGTAGAAATGTTGGACGACTGGCTAGATGGTCTCTGCCATCATCATCTGGTCCAAACATTGTTTTACATAGACCTCATCATGTAAAGTCAACACTTGTTGTATACTGTGAGTATCCCACTGTCTCTTATAGTGATATGTAAACTTCTATTATAGTGACATAGTGCACCTATGGCACTTTAAATTATTTTATACAAGTGTTGACATTACAAGATGACGGCTACGTAAAATAATTTTTGGACCAGATGATGATGGCAGAGACCATAGAAACCGGTCGTCCAAATAAAAACATATAACAGCGATCTTGGCTGTACCATTTTTGGCACGTGTCATAATATTGGATCGCCTCCTCATAATATAAACACCCTTTAATGCATATTGTAGCTGATCAGCTACACACCAAATTTTTCCATTATCTCTCAAACTCAAACCTCAAATTCATTTGTAGCTGCTTGTATGCAGTGTTGCATATGCAAGAAACACGTGCCAGAAATTGTAAGTAGCAAAGTACTACTGAATCACTTCCGCACTTATGCTTTGAGTTACTCGTAACGTGTGAGTTTGTTTACTTTAGTATACCTCCTTTGCCATGTAAAAGTAGTCACATACTACCGTTGCATTATGAGTTACTTTATGAAAAGATCAGCGGCACAATAGTGACATTTACTGCATGGGGTACATCATGAAAGCACTATATAGCTGACCACATATGAGCAGTTTGTTGCTAGTAGTGCATAATAATTTTAGGGAATTTTCCAATATTTTTGTCAGTATACACTCACTGTATATTAATCGTGGTAGTTTTTATATCGTGAAATAGAAAGCCATGCATTAAAGAGTGAATGTGCATCAACGATCTTTTATTCGGTCAGTTATATTTTCAGTTATTTTAAAATCTATATTTTTAACGGTGTGAAAGTTCCTTCAATTAGGTATGAATTAAAAACAGCTACAGCATCGCATATCGACGCCTGTTCTTTCAGACATGTCTTAATGGCAAACTTTTTGTTGGAAAGACATTTTTCATTTTCATTATCAATACAGAGTGACCCACCACCTTGATACTCTAAGGTGGGTCGTATACTACCAGTGTTAGTAGCATTGGTAACGGTTGCTGGTTTCTTAGCCGTCGGAGGAACTGGAAGTATTACCTTCGTGTGTTCTACGCCGTTGCCCGTCCCTAGGCTCGTGGAGGCGAACCAGTTCTTTGCAACCGTACCTAGCTTGCACTGTGAGTTAAGAGTTTCTACCAAATATTGTTTACATAGTTTTGTTTGAGATAGAGATTTCAAACAAAGATGAAATTGAAAATAATACATGTATAATTACAGAGCTGTGTTCCAAAACATTATTCCTAAATTCTACAGAGATGAAATTTGGTAAGTATACAATTAATTAGAAATAGTTTTTAAACATGAATTACATTGAAGTTATAACAAGAGATAGTACAGATCAATAGTAGGATAAAGATGTAATCAATTCTTATTTGTTTACGGTGCATGACATCACTATATAAATAATCTGAAAAGAGAGTCAACGTCTTCGAGCTGACCTGTAATGTGAATGTGTTAATGTTACAGTTGCCGCCACCGGAAGAGGATACTACGAAGCCGCCTGCTAAGGAGGAGAAGGACGGCAGCGGCGAGAATAAGGATGCGACGACGTCGACGACGACGTCTCCGCGGTATGTGATCCGCGCCCGGCGCCCCGCCTACACGGTGCTGGACCGCAGGGCGGCCGCCAACGCCTCCAGCGGGGAGGAGGCCGCGCTCAAGCTGCGCAAACGCCGGCCGACAAAGCAGCCGCCGCACGCCGGCAGCGACGACGACGGCATCGACGGCAGCGGAGACGACAGCGGCGAAGACGGCTCCTCAGAGGAGACTAAAAGGGACGAGCCGGACGGTGCGAGGGTCGCGGACGAACGGAAACTGGCGCGCAAGAGGCGGCCGGGGCAGGCGGTCGCCGGCGGCGAGGGTAAGGACAAGGAGAGGGAGTCACCGAGGGGACGGCGTCCGTCGACTGCGGCGCCGACGCAGGAGCCGACGACGCCGCAGTCGGGGGAAACGGCTCCGTCGACGACGGCGACTGCGGAGGAGGAGCGGGCCGGCCAGCGAAAGAGGCGACCGACGAAGCCTAGCGACGGCGGTGACGGGTCGACGGAGGCGCCGACGAAGCGGCGGCGGCCCTCGGAGCCCGTTCCCGCGTCGTCGCCGCCGTTCCACCCGATGCTGCCCGCGGCGTCGGCGCTGACCATGTCGGACTCGCTGTACAACCACTTCCGGCCGCTGAGCGACGTGCCCGAGGACCACCTGCTGCCGTTCCTGAGCTTCGGCAAGAAGCTGCCGGCCAAGGCGGCGGCGGCGGCGCATCGGCCCGCTACGGGCAGCACCAACTCGCTGCTGCCCGACTTGCCCGCCGGCCGCGGCTGGCCGCTGACGACGGCGCCGCCCGCGGGCCAGAAGGGCGCCGCCCACCGCCGCCCTCCGGAGGAGGTGCTGGTGGACGAGCACATGGACGTGGCGCTGGCGCGGCCCGCCGTCGAGCGCAACAAGGCGGCCAGGGGCGGCGCCGCGCCCGCCGCGCTGCGCACCCTCTACGCCAGGTGAGCCCGAAATCTTCTGCCTCTTTATATACGGGGTGTCTCACGAAACACGCCTGCCAGGCGTCCGCGGATCGCGCGGTACGGCTCCCGGCCGCCGCATCCGCCGGCCACAGCAGCGCCCGATTCTCGGACTCTGTAGTGATGGGCAGTTCATGGGCACAGCGTCTGGCACTACAGACCAACATTGCGACTGTTAGGAAAGGTCAAAGAAGTGTCCTATTAAGGCTAACTGGAGCCTTCAAGACTACCTCAGACGAAGCACTCTGCGTGGTACTGGGGATACCACCAATAGACCTTACCATACGACTAAGAGCTGCTACGTACTGGCTGAAGGCGGGGAAACACGACAAGGTCCACGAACATGTTGGACAAGAGATAACAGAACAGAGGCAACTAATTAAATTGAGAATGGACACATCGCAAAGGGAATGGGAAAACTGCGAGAAAGGAAGACGTGTCTATGACTTTTTCCCGAATATAAGGGAACGTCTTCGAATGGGTCATATCAATCCCAGCCGGGGTATGATCCACTTCCTAACTGGACACGGCCCCTACCCCACACACCTCACACGTGTGGGTCTCAGTGACAATCCATGCTGTACGTGTGGAGAAATTGGGACCCCAGAACACACTGTCATACATTGTCAGCTCTACAAAACATACACTCACACTATGTTTGACACGACTAAAGACCTAAACGAACTAATACGAAATAAGAACGAATGGGACATAATGAACAGGCTGACGGATGAAGTCTCACTACGAAAAAAAACGAGTACACACAGAACGTAAGACGTAACGAAACGCCCACAACAGAAGACAAAACACTTATGATGAAACTGACACTGAAAGCACAAACGGTACAAATTACACCACAGATGACAGCCCCGACACAGAGGACGATATAAACACATGCGAAATGTAACCTACAGATATAGCCAATCATAAGAATCTCAAAATGAGAAAACTCCAGGATGGCAGGGCTCGAAGTAAATTCCGAGGCCTCCCACCCTGGACTTTCCTCTCTTATTCTTCAGACTGTCACTCAAACCAGTCTTTCCTATCTTCTACCATTCTCTTCTTAAAATAGTTGATTTTTTAAGTTGCCTTTCCATTTTCCTTATAAGTTTTTACGCTTTTCTTTATATTGTTTTATTACTGTAAATGTATAAAGAAAATAATGTATCACAGTCGCATAAATGTATCACATAGTTTTTGTAATCACGACCAGCTATATACCCAAAGGCAGCTGGTCCACAACAAGGGTAAATAAAAAAAGTTCGGATAATTTCACTGTTTCGAAACATACGTCTGGTCTGGTGAGTCGACTTACTGTTTTGGCACATCTGGCGTGCTTTAGAGTCGTGTGTGGCGCTACCTTTCCTGATTCACGTGAACCGCGGCAGCTGCAGGGCGCCGTAGTGTGTCGTCTCACTGCTTCGGCACTCAGAACACTTGGCGTCCTGATACCTCCCTGATTCACGGGAGCCGAGAAAGCTGCAGCAGGGCGATACAGCAAATACGAAACATCTATGGAAAAAATATAATAATGTAAAATCCAGGTTGGAATTAATAATATAGTAAGGACAGTTTACAACTCACCGCAAAGACGTGGCGACGAGCTGCGACAGGCACGCCAGAGCGTGATTCGAAGTGCGGCAGCCGGAGGTGATGATTGTATGACTGTGTTGTGTGCCTGTGTGATTGTGTGAGTGTTCTATTTTCTGAAGAAGGCCATGGCCGATAGCTGAAAGTGTTTTATGTGTGTGTCTTTTGTGTGTGCCTGTCGCAGCTCATCGCCACGTCTTTGCGGTGAGTTGTAAACTGTCATTACTGTATTATTAATTCCAAACATCTATGGAATATCAACATGGTTTTAATACGTTTTTCACTAGACTTAATTGAACGGCACAGAATTTGTTTGCTACTACGATTTTACAATCCTGTTAAAGCGTAAACTTTTCATAAGTTACTCGTATTTTCATACAAACATATATTGTAACAAAGGAAGCACAAAACAGTAACGTTCAAATTACAAAGTCATGAAACTTTTTCCAACCTTCAATATTCCATAATTAAGTTTAAATAAAACAAGAAAGATCATGGTTCAAATGTATACGTGCATCAAGAAATGAAGAACTTTTTAACCAATCAGTATAAACAAAATATTTAAGATTTGCTCCTACGACATGTTTAATGCAATCAACAGATATTGCTACAAGTATTAACACAAAGAAACACATTTCACAATTTAAGCGACGAAACCACAAAACTGAACTAAAATTTTTCAATGTCCAGATAGGTATTCTAATAATCAGATTCATCTTCAGTCAGTAAAAGAGAATCAGTTACAGTTTCTTTAAACTGAAATTTAAAAAAGAAAGAAAGAAGCGTAATTTTTGTCATGTTACTGAGAATGCGGTTTCGTCTCACTGAAATCATTTGCCCTTGCTTCGAAAAGATGCGTTCACCTGGCACAGATGTAGCAACAATGCATAACAACGCTTAGTTTACAAGAAACTACCTCAAAACACCGAAGGACTTCACAACTTTTCTCGGTGGTATCCCAGTTTTCAAACCTCAGTTGTAGGGTACCGGTAGCACAATTCAAAATCTCGAGTGGCACGTTAGCGTAACAACTTCAAACCTGTTGCACGCCTGGGCGCTGTGTCTAACTCACCCAGGTAGTCGGACAGCAAAATGCATGTTACCGGTACCTAGCGTCCGATACGTGAATCACAAGATTCGTTGTTTCGAAACAGTGCCGATTCAAGTTTCGACTCAGTCGAACAGTTCGCTGACTCGATTCACTGAGTCGAAACATCAACTCAATAGCCAAGTCTAATACACTGAGTTAAAGTCTAAAACACATTGCCAGCTGAGTAACCTAAGCTTACCTTTATTTTACAGGAGATGTTCAAAATGTTGTTCCTCTATTGCGAACACTAGACGAATTTCGGCTGCCGAAATCTGGGAAAAGACTAGTACAATCTTTTTTCACGAAACAATAATTTCTGACAGGTATGTGAACAATATCCTGCATCCGTTTTTTCAAGAACTTTCACCCAACGAAAAGCTGTACGGTTATTACATGCAGGACATTGCAAGACCACACATTGCCAATGCTTCTATGGCAACAATACGAAGTGTTTTTGACGGTAAGATAGTTGACTGGCCTCCTCGTTCTCCAAATCTAAACCCCTGTGACTTTTATCTTCGTGGAATGTTAAAAGACAAGGTATATGGAAGCAATCCCTAAATCGAAGAGTTGGAGGACAGGATTCGACTAGTCATTTCTCAGATTTCGGCAGCCATATCGCGCGATCCGCGAACGCCTGACAGGCGTCTTTCGTGAGGCAGACTGGATGGTCTACCTTGGTTGTTTCTACTTCTAAATATAAATTTTCTTAGATTTAGCTTTAAAAATGCTTTACTAATCATTTTGATACACGTTGCCACCCCCTATTGCACCACTGATGGCAGAATTCAAAACATCCCGAAACACTTTAAAAAAATATTCTTTATTATGCTTTGTCATCTTTCTTGGTAGTTTTACTTTTCAAACTGCAGTATGCACTTATTTCTCTTTACTCGTACGCTTGTTGCACAAAAACATCTGAGGATTACACATCACGTTTCACTGTATATAACCTGTTTGCTATTATAGTGTCAAAAGTTCATCGCTGATCTTCAGTCCGAATTTTATATAAGCTGACAACAACGACGATATCTTCTTCCATCCTTTTATAGCTAACGACACGGAACCGCTATGGTATACAACGGGAGACTTTCTACTACAATACAGAGATCGTTCGTCTCCATTGTGTAGTTTTTGCTGGTGAGAAAAATATTAACTAAAAAAAAAAAAAAAAAGATTAGAGAAAACCCAAAGGAACAAGTGAAAACAAAAATCTAAAATCAGACATCCATGATCATCGAAAATCTACATCTACATATACATGGGATATTCTGCAAATCACATTTAAGTGCCTGGCAGAGGGTTCATCGGACCACCATTATACTATTTATCTCCCATTCCATTCTCGAACAGCGCGCGGGAAGAAAGAACACCTGAATCTTTCCGTTCGAGCTATGATTTCCCGTATTTTATTCTGATGGTCATTTCTACCTATGTAAGTGGGAGTCAGCAATATATTTTCGCATTCGGAGGAGAATGTTGGCGATTGGAGTTTCGTAAGTAGACCACACCGCAGAGATAAGCGCCGTTGTTGTAATGATTCCCATCCGTAACGCTGTCTCTCCTGCATCGTGACAATACGAAACGAGCTGCCCTTCTCTGTACTCTTTCTATGTCCTCCGTCAAACCCACCTGATAAGGATCCCACACTGGGCAGCAATACTATAAAAATGGACGGACAAGCGTAGTGTATGCAGTTTCTTTTGCATTTTTACCTGTATCCGTTTTGATGCTCATTATGAGCTCAGGATTATTTGTGCTGAGATATCAAGTGCGTTTTCACATCCATTTACAATTATAGTTGGTTCATGAACTAATTGTTCGAAGTCACTCTCAGAGAATGCGTTGAGTACAATTTCGCACGATGTTTTATTGGTACCTCCTGATTTGTAAGTATAATTTCGCCAACAGATTGAGGGTAAATTAAAATCACCGCCTACTATTATCGTGTGAGTCGGGTACGTTTTTGTAATTTGACTCAAGTTTGCTTTTAACGTTTCTGCTATTGTATTGTCAGAGTCGGGAGGTCGGTAAAAGGAACCAATTATTAAGTTCTTGCGATTTTCAGGTACAACCTCTACCCATAATAGATCACAGGAACTATCAATGTCAACTTCGCTACACGAAATACTACTTTTGATGGCGACAAACACGCCTCCAGCTATTTTGTTTAATATATCCTTTCTGAACACAGGTCTTTTGCAAATACTTCTGCTGAACTTATTTTCGGGTTGAGCCAACTTTCGCTGCCTACAATGATGTGTGTTTCGGTGCTTTCTATTAACGCTTGGAGTTCTGGTACTTTCCCGACACAGCTACGACAATTTACAACTGTTATACCGATAGTTTCCAGATCCACATTTCTCCTGCGGTCCACCTGCACCCTTTGAGACTGCCTATTTTGTTTTTCCCCTAAGCCCTTCATTCCAAAACACCGCCCAGTCCACGCCACACAGCCTCCGCTTCCTGCGTATAGTGGACTTCCAACTGTTTGAGCGCTGCGCTGTAAGAAGAAAAAGCGGCAGACAGCTACTCTGCATAATATTAATATGTAGACACGGAAATTGAAACATCGATCATTAATCTTATCCTGCTTTTATACGCGCTTCGCCCGGAATGCAAAGTTCTGTCAATATTTTAAATCAGTTCGCCAAAAGTTCTCCGAGATTTGATATTAAGAACAGTCGAACAGAACGTGTACATCTTCGTAATAGCAAATCTACGAAATTGCTGACATATTCAACTAAATCTTTGACGCAATGTCGCATTGGAACAAGCCCATCGATTTACATACTTAAAAAAATATATGTTTGTGAAATGTGTTGCGAATAGGTTCATCTTTATAAAAATGTTGTAGCTTACGTCAGAGAATCAATGATATTACTTACTTTTTACATTTATTTTATGATCATTCAAATCTCTTGATGATTTACTGAAGCTTGGACACCAAAAATAACGTAAGTATTTCTTTAATGAAGCAGAAATATTATCAAAATAATCATTATTCTTACGATTGCCCTTCTCTCGGCTAGGGCCGCTACTGTCGCTCCAAGTGTCAGACGTAAACTGTCGCGAGTGTACCTACATTTTAGACTACGATATTACTATGCAAATATGGAGTAAGCACGCTGAGCATCGTATAAGCAGTGTATTCACTGGGTCGAATCAATTTTGTAGAACATAGCAACCAGTAAACCCATTTTCAGAAATATGGTAAAGTTCAACAGCAAATATCACTGTCAAAGATTATTGTTCTGTGCTGTTTTTGTGATCTTCAGTCCTGAGACTGGTTTGGTACAGCTGTCCACGTTACCCTGGCCTGTGCAAGCTCTTCATCTCTGAATAATAACGACAAACTACATCCTTATGAACCTGCTCCTGCGTCTCTCGATCTCCCGCTGCGATTTTTACCCCCACACACATCCGTCCAATGCTAAAGTGACGATTCCTTGATGTCTCAGAATGTGACCCACCAATTGATCCCTTCTTTTATTCAAGATATGGCAGAAATTTCTTTTCTCCCCAATTATGTTCAGCAACTCCACATTACATATGTGATCCACCCACCTAATTTTTAGAATTCATCTGCAGAATCACATTTCAAATGCTTCTGTCATCTTTATGTATGAACACCTCAGCGTCCACGTTTCACTACCATACAAATCTATTCTCTTCATAAATGTTTCCAGAAAGGAATTGCTCTTCTAGGTTCTCTAGTGTCTCTGACACAACTATGCCATCGGCAAACAGCAAAATTATAATTTCTCTTCCCTGAAAAGTAATTCCTTCTCGAAATTTCACCTTGTATCGCTTCACAGCTTGCTCAATTTACGCATTGAATAACATTGGGGAAAGGATATAACCCTGCCTTACTTCCTTCCCAACAACTGCGTCCCTTTCATGTCCTTCAATTCTTACAACTGCTGTCTGGTTTTCTAAAAGTGTGTTACTTTTACTTCCCTATATTTTACCCCTCTTACCTTCAAAATTTGAAAGGCTTTATTTTAGTGAACATTCTCAAAACTTTCTCCAAATCTACCAAAGCTAAAAACGTAGGTTTGCCTTCCCTTAATCTATCTTCTAAAATAAGTCGTAATATCATTACTCCCTCGCGTGTTCTTACATTTCTCCTAAATCCACACTGATGTTCCCCAAGGTCGAATTCTACCAGTTTTTCATTTCGTCTGTAAATAATTCTTGTTAGTATTTTGCAATCATGATTTATTAAGTTGATAGTTCTTGACTGCACTATCTTTCTTTGGAATTATTACATGCTTCTTGAAGTCTGGGGGTATTTCTCCTGTTTCACACATTTTGCACACAAGGAAAAAGTTTCTTCATGACTGGTTCTCCCAAAGATCTCAGCTGTGCAGAGGGAATATAATCTATTCTGTGGCCTTTTTTCGACTCAAATCTTTCAGTACTCTGTCGCAGTATCTTACCTCCTATCTCATTTTCATCTACTTCCACTTCCCTCTCTACAATACTGCCTTCAAGTTAATTTTCTTTATATAGGCCCTCAATATACTTCTTCCTCCTCTCAGTTTTCCGTTCTTTGGTTACTACTGGGGTTCCATCTTAGTTATTCATATTCATGCAGCTGCTTTACTTGTTTCCAAACGTTTTCATGTAGGTGGTATCTTTCCCCTAGTTAGATGCTGGCGTTCTGCCACTGAGGTTCGTCACTAAGTGACTTAAATTTATTTTGTGGTCGTTATGGACAATATTCAATGAAGTGGAATACAGTTCGATTGTATAATGTGTTATGTAATACGACATGACATTATGAATCGTATTACTTTATGTATGCGCGAATGTATCGTATGATTTTTAATTCAGATATTTTTGAAGCTGCAAGATAAGTAGAGTAGTTAGTTCCTCTGTTACATTTTTGATTCTGACCAGGAGATATTAGCTGTTTGTTGTGATATGAAAGGAGCATGTTTCATTCAGGTACTCATGTTTGGCTCTCGTGTACCCCTCGTACTGATGACAAACTGTGTCTTATTACAGGGCTTATTTCCAAGATGACAGAAGGTCCCAGGAACTCAGAGTTACCTCTCCACTGCGCAACCAAGTATCGAACACGTAGATCGTCACGCCTGCTGATGCTATATTAAAGACAGCCGCTGCGGTCGGGGGTTCGAATCCCCCCTCGGGCATGGATGTTTGTGTCGTCTTTAGTATAAGCTAGTTCATAAGTAGTTCGTAAGTTTAGGGATTGATGACCCCGCAGTTAAGTCCCTTAAGCTTAACAAACATTTAAACATTTTTTGAACATCAAGTTTCAGATTTTGATTGACCCTGGAGCACTACATAAAAAAATGCTTTATCACAAGAGTTCGACTTCTGCAGTTGAACAGTTGCTGCAGACACACTTAAAGAAGGGCGCTAGTGCTTCAGGTGTTCGCGCAGAGTGCGAATAACAGCAGTTAGAGAGACAATGGGCTCAATAGCAGGGCTAGCTCATCGCTTCCTGCGGCGGTGTAGCGATTATCCTGTCCAGCTGGGAGCCGTGGGTCGCTGAAGGCCGAGCAGGCACTCGTGCGTTATCGTTTTCTGGGAGGCATCGCCATCAGCAGGCGTGACGATCTACGTGTTCGATACTTGGTTGCGCAGTGGAGAGGTAACTCTGAGTTCCTGGGACCTTCTGTCGTCTTGGAAATAAGCCCTGTAATAAGACACAGTTTCTGTCGTCAGTACGAGCATGGATGTTTGTGTTGTCTTTAGTATAAGTTAGTTTATAAGTAGTTTGTAAGTTTATGGATGGACTGATGACCCCGCAGTTAAGTCTCAGAATCTTAACAAACATTTGAACATTTGAAAGCGTGGCGAAGAAAACTGGTAATGTACAAATGAATGGAGCTGAAGTCTACTGTTCCGCTAAGAAGCCTGAAATGAGAGAGTTCTCGGAAGTTACGCTATCTGATTATTTCCTGAAAAATGCTTTCCTCCACAAAAAGAGAGGCGTCGTTATGTCCAGACCAGAGTCCAACAAAAGCAATGCAACTGGTAGGACTACTTTTTGAACGAAATATTGAAAATTATTCTTTCCCGTTTTTTCAGATTTTGAAATATTTTTGCAACTAATAGTCCATTAAAAAAAAAAAAAAAAAAAAAAAAAAAAAAAAAAAAAAAAATTGGTCCTAATTTGCTCTGAGACGCTTGAAGATAGATATACTGCTGCGGAAACAGAAAAACACTCATACTTATCACTGGCAGTATCGTATATGAATGTGTAATTGCATTCGTTGACTGGACAGTCGACTCAGTCTTTTTTTTTTTTTTTTTTTTTTTTTTTTTTTTTTTTTTTTTTTACCTCGAAATGATAAAGTGCGGTGTGTACGCTGCTCTTTCACGAAGCGTGACTGATCTCCGTTATAAACAACAGTTGGGAGGATAACAGCTGTGAATTTCTCTATAGCATCTCCTATCACTGGTAGGTAACTGCTCTATACGTTTACGTGACGTAAACATGGTAATTTTGCGACTTCCAATTCTGTACTATTCCTTGAACCTGTGTTGCCAGGTCATGAAGCATGAAAAATAGCAATGTTCTTGCCATAAGCAATTCGGAAGGCCCAGTCTCATAGATCTCCATCGTTAACGGTGCATTGCCTCTCACGAGCAGTTATAAATCTTTCGAACAGTTTTTCTTTCAGATGTTTCAGTGTATCCGTTTGCCGCATATTTCGTATTCCTGTAATTCTTCCTTCCATTTATAAAGTTCACGCTCATATTCTACGAAACAAAACGGCTTTGCACACTGCTTAACTTAACGTTTTTTCCGACCTTCGTTTAGCCGCCAATATTTCACTGCCTTTGACGCGCCACAGAAAGCTGTTGCAGTACTTTTTTTCTGTAGGCTTGGAAATTATTCTTCTTCAGAAGTGTTACTGCCACAACTGACATCGTTCGACCGACAATTCGGGGAACCGCTAGAGCTATTTCCTATTTCTTCTAACTTTTCAACGATTTCAAACGAAATGTCGATATCATTCGAATGAATGTTAAAGAAATCAATCAACAAATACACGTGTGGCGTCTGTTCCAAAAGAATATAATATGCCGGTGACGGGCAATGATCCTTTCGTTAGTGGGAGGGGTGGGCAAGTTTGTTGCCCTTACTCTTACGGGAATTAGTTTCATAACTACGAGTTTGAGTACTGTGGGCAGAGTAAAGCTGCGAATTTGTATCTGACGGGAAACGTGCTTAGGTGGTCCTTGCAGGTGCGTTGATTACTGTCTCTCAAGTGGTGTAGGGGTCAGCGCAACTGCCTAGAAATAAGGAGACCCGGGTTCGAATCTCGGCTGGGTACACATTTTCAGCTTTGCCCAATCGCAGTTGTCATATATTCTGTGAATATCAATCAACAAATAACACACGTGTAGGTCCTCAGGATGATTTCGGCTGGAAACCACGTTTTTCATATGCTAAACTGAGAACGTTAATCGGATTTCTCACTACTGTGAAACTGGAAGAAGAAGAAGAAGAAGAAGAAGATACTATTGGCATGCAAGCCTTACAAAAGAAACATAAATATTAATTTAGTTTTATCTGTATTATCAATACTTAACAATACTGAAAAAAGCAATTGATAATTTTAATAGATGCTAGTTGGGGGCCTAATTTGAGAGAATAGTAACTGTGTACTATAGTGACAGGGACACTATCAACGAACGTTAACCTGAAACGTCCTTTAAAATTACCATCAGGTTGCGCCGGCCACGACTGTGCCTATTTGCGCATGCGCAAATGCTTCAGCGCCAGCAGGGTGTACATTTCTACCGCTGCCTACAGCGCTTCGAATTTGGCGTTTTCGCTATTTGTGTTTAATACTTGCAGTGTCTCTGAGCAGCTAAAATTTTGACAATATATTTATTACGTTGTCTTCTTTCTGTGTAAAAATTTCAGGCTACGTTTCGACATTTCTTATTGGACCGTTCCCTTGTTAGGTGTGAATTGTTGTGTTCACGAAATACACTTATTCGTAAAACAAATAAATGTGGCGAGAAGAATACTCACTAATACTCAAATTAATTGCTGTTATCAGGAGGATGGCTGATACAATTTTGCATTACGGTGAAATAGTGCCATAAAGAGCTATTAAAAAAATAACTGGTACCATAGATCAGTGACAATTTATAACCTGGCATGCTTGTGTGTTAGGCCCTCCTCCAAGAACAACGGAATGTATAAAGCCCTTTCTATACGAGACGTGCAGCACGCACAAGGAAGTCGTTGTCAGCTGCAGCGCCTCTTGCGATACACCGTCGAACTACAAAGAAGCGTTCAAACGGTACGCATATGTTGCGTCGTTTGCTTCACGCATCTACTCCATTTGTTGTCAACTTACAGGAAATGAACAGCCGCGTTAACATCACTTTTCGAAACTGTATGATATGTTGTGATGATTAAAACATTTATTTGTGTTTTAGACTGCCACTGTGAAACTGTATTTAATTGTTTTCGTGCAGTTCATGCGTAACTACGTCGCTCACATGTGTTAACATCCTCATTATAAAATGCGATAACATACTGTGGTTTGAGGCGTCTATGTATATGATGAACAAGCTCAGGTGTCTGTACATAGACATTTCACTTTGATTAAGCTTCAAATAATGCTCACCAAAAACAAATATTTCATCTGTTAACTATAGCACGTTTCAGGAAAAGTAGCAAATATTTTAGAAGATGGTAATAAATACGATTTTCAGTTAAAATTTCATTTAACATGTGTCCAATTTTTATTGGGTACAGAGATACAGCTCTCACTATGTACAACACACTGATTTGGATATTTTGACTGATTCTTTCGTCGGTTCTTGGTAGATCATCATATTGACTTGTATTTAAATAACCGCTTTTCGACGTAGTTTAAAATCTGAATATGTCCTTGTAATCCGAAAACCGGGTAACTAAGTGGAAATGAACGTGTAAAAGATACACAAAATACTACTTTTAAGTAAATGTGATGTACTACCAAGAACCGACGGATAAATCAGTGAAAATTTCTTGATTTACAATTTGCTCTACGTGTGTTTGGATTTCATATTAACAGCTATATCTGAGGTATTCAATAAAAATTGTTCACAGGTTATATTAAATTTTTAATGCAATTCCTCTATAGTATCACCTATAGTATCATAGAAAAATTTTGTTCCTCTGAGCAGGAGACAAGTACACATTCTCAAACAAATTCCCGGCTTGGCTTCGTTTGTCAGCTCGGTCGTCTGCGTATGCGCGAAGCACTTCCATACGCGTGAGAATAAGATCCATCCTATTCCTTCTACTAGCGATCGTATGCGTGCATCTTGTGCAAGTGGACGCGTCTATACTGTACGGGGATGGCGTGACCAGTGCAGGCCGAGGGGACTGAGGCGCTCCAATCACGGTCTGCACGGCCACTACGGTCGGGGGTTCGAATCCCCCCTCGGGCATGGATATTTGTGCCGTCCTTAGGATTAGCTAGTTCATAAGTAGTTTGTAAGTTTAGGGACTGATGACCCCGTAGTTAAGTCCCATAAGCTATACAAACATTTGAAACATTTTTTGACCGGTGCATCATGGGTAATCTCATAAGCTCTTACTTTCCGTGTAGAAAGGGCTTAAGAGCGGCTTTTGCTCTGAACTGGAACGTTGTTGGTGGGTCTGTGGACTCCCCTCAGTGCAGTTATAGTCGTGGACTCCAGCATTGACCAGCCACATTTTATAGAACTGCCGTCATCAATGCAAGCATCAAGATTATGATCGCACGTAGTGATAATACTTAAGCAGTCTTACACAAAACGTTATACTACTATAATCAGAGAATCGAATGTGAATGACGTGAAAACCATCGATCTTACTGGCTGATACTCTTAACCATGCGGTAGGGGTGTTCATTCAGGACAGGCTTTGCCGCGGCGGAATAGCCATGCTGCGATGAGCACGGCCGTTCGCCGTCGGGGTTTCGAGTCCTCCCTCGGGCATGGGTGTGTGTGTTGTCCTTAGATTAGATTACTTTAGTTTAAGTAGTATGTAAGCTACGGACTAATAACTAAGCAGTTGAATTCCATAAATTAAAAAAAAAATGAATTTTGAGGACAGGCTTTGCTAAGAGATTTCATTTGCAACGATCAAATTTGTCACGTTTATTACATCTACATCTACATGGGATACTCTGCAAATCACATTTAAGTGCCTGGCAGAGGGTTCATCGAGCCACCATTATACTATTTATCTCCCATTCCATTCTCAAATAGCGCGCGGGAAGAAAGAACACCTGAATCTCTCCGTTAGAGCTCTGATTTCTCGTATTTTATTCTGATGATCATTTGTACATACGTAAGTGTGAGTCAACAATTTGTTTTAGCATTCGGAGGAGAATGTTGGCGATTGGAGTTTCGTAAGTAGCCCACGCCGCAGCGATAAACGCCGTTGTAATGATTCCCATCCCAGATCCTGTATCATTTCCGTAACGCTGTCTCCCCTGTATCGTGACAATACGAAACGAGCTGCCCTTCTTTGGACTCTTTCGATGTCCTCTGTCAAACCCACCTGATAAGGATCCCACACTGGGCAGCAATACTCCAAAAATGGATGGACAAGCGTAAGGTATGCAGTTTCTTTTGTAGTTCTGTTGCATGTTTTAAGGCTTCTGCCAATAAAATGCAGTCTCTGGTTCGCCTTTCCCACGATATTATCTACGTCTTATTTCCAATTTAAGTTTGAAGTAATAGTAATTCCTAGGTATTTTGTGGAGTTTGCGTCCTTCACTTTTTATTGATTTATCTTGTAAACAAACTTTAACGAATTTCTTTTCGTACTCATGTGGACGACTTTGCACTTCTCATTATTTAGAGTCAATTGCCAATTTTTACTCGATACTGATATCTTATTCAGATCGGTCTGCCGTTGGTTTTGATCTTCAGATGATTTTACTAGACGGTAGATGACGGCGTCATCTGCAAACAACCTAAGAGAACTACTTAGATTTTCCCCTAAATCGTTTATGTAAATAAGGAACAGCAGATGACCAATAACACTACTCTGTGGAATGCCCGATACCACCTCTGTTTTAGTCGATGCCTTACCATCGATTACTACGAACTGTGTCCTCTCTGACAGGAAATCCCCTATCCAATCGCAAATTTGGGGTGATATACCATAACCACGCAATTTTATTAAAAGCCGTTTGTGAGGTACGGTGTGAAAAGCGATTTGCGACCCCTTGTCGATAGCACCCATCACTACGTGTGAATAAAAAGCTAGTTGTTTTTCGCATGAACGATATTTTCTAAATCCGTGTTGACCTTGGCTCAATAGATCGGTCTGTTCGAGATAATTCATAATATTTGAATACAGGATGTTCCAAAACCCTTCTGCAAATTGACGTCAATGAAATAGGCCTGTAGTTTAGTGGGTTACTCCTACTGCCTTTCTTGAATACAGGTGTCACCTGTGCAACATTCCAATCTTTTGGTACGATTGGATAGCGGTCACGCGTCCGGCTATATTTGATAACGAGTTTCTTTCAGCACCTTAACTGCTTTGTCACTTGTTATGTGAATTATGTCTAGTGTATCTTACGTGGTGTTATGAGGGAAATGAAGGCACTTTGGTACATTTTCTGTCACTGTCGGTTATCACAAGAGGAAGGAGAGCAAGCGAAAAGTGGCAATTGAACCGAAATAACGAAACGAGTGAGGCCACCCGCATGAGTATTAAAAGTAAACCTTTAAATTTCGGTTTCACGATGAATCTCAAAAATCCCAATGCTGTCACTTCAGCTGCATGCTTAGGGATCACACACACAAACAACTTCGATTGGAAAAAGCATGTAGATAATTGATAAAATTGCGGAGCAAACCAAAGACGGCACTTTGTTGGTAGATAAAATAAAACCGCCAAAGAGAGAGTCTACACTACACCTCTTGGCCATGCTGTGCTGGAATGCTGTTGGTATGGGATGTCAACGGAGGAGGTTGAAGAAATACAAACAAGGGCACTTTGTTTTCTGTTATCACGCAGTAGGGGAGGGAGTCTCCTGAATATGATACGCAAGTAACGGTGGTAAATGCTTATTTGTTATGGTGAGATTTATTTTTGAAATTTCAGTCACCAAATTTCTCCTCCGAATGCGTAAAAATTATTGTTAAGTCTCATTTACATGGAAATACGTGATCATCATCATAAAAATCGAGCAATGAGTCGATTTGAAAGGTTTAGGTATTCCTTTTCCTGCACTCTATTTGAATTAGGGTCACCTTTAACTTCCATTTTTAAACCGTGTAACACCGAGTACGGCCATAGACAAAAAAAAAATTAATGTTCAAATGTGGGTAAACCTAAGGAACTAAATTGTTGAGGTCATCGGTCCCTGAACTTACAAACTCTGAAACTAATTTATGCTACGAACAACACACATGAATCCATGCTCGAGGGAGGACTCGGACCTCCGACGGGGAGCGGCCACGTTATCCGCGGCAAGGCGCCTTAAACCGCGCGGCCACTCCCCCGAAGCTGCCCAGAGATCGCATGGTACAGCTTGAGCACTTACTACCGTAAGCATCTTGTACCATTTGATATGTCTCTGTAAAGGTTATCTTGTTTCACGTAAAATTTAATACAGACGCGGTCCTCGTCCTAACTCCATCACCCGAAAATTCGCAAACTGTTCGAGACAATGTTCTACTCAAAAGAACAGTGAACGATGAAACTAACAGACGTACAATAACGAAACTTCCAGCACTTACACATTCAACACATGCGTGTGCAGAGACGCCATTTTGCTCCAAAACCAGCCGGCACGAAGGATTCGGAATCTTTTGAACAGCCCTTGTATAACATGGAATTCGTAGTGCAGTTATGCCAGCGTTTACTTCTACAATTGTTAGATAACATCTCTTTCCCATATTTCCCATAATATTCATAAAATTATCATTACTAAGTCATTTCAAATATAGACAACACACTATGTGAATGTATACATAACGCTCTTACCGATACGAACTACCATACGCGTAGACAGACTGGGAGGACAACAAAAAAGGTATATATTAGGATAAAGCCGGCCTGCATTTTTCCAAGTCAGACGTTTCACTTGCTCCATACAGTCCCCATGCGATTCCCATTTTTATTTTTTATTTTTGAGCTCTGAGGATGCTGGAAGTCTTTGGGAAGGAATTAGACATAAGCTAACAGAAACTGCAAAGGAAGTTATACCAAAGCGAATGAACAGAAAGTAAGTATGGTTTGATGACGAATGTGAACTAGCTATACAAGAAAGACAGAGAGCAAAACAAGTATGGATTCAAAGTGCAAGAGGAAGATATGAAGAAGGAAAAGAGCGATTTGACGAAGCGCGGCGTAGAACACAGGCTACACTCAGGAGGGTCAAGAGAAATTACTTCAAAAACATAATGGTTGAAGCCCAGAAAGCTTTTCATGCCAACAAATCCAAGGAACTATTTAGGAAAGTGAAAGCGATTAAAGGGGAAGGGAAAAAACAACATGGGTTTATAAAAGATAGAAATGAACGAGTTCTTACAAACAATGACATAGCAATTGGGTGGATGAAGTATTTTGATAAACACCTAAACTGTGAGGAACCTACCGAAACCTTGGAATTTGAGGAACCTGTAACTGTGGATCCGGAATATCCCCCTCCAACATTCGAAGAAATAAAAAAACACATAAAAGAACTAAAGAATGGCAAAAGTGCAGGAGAAGATGGTATCGTTGCAGAAATGCTAAAATCTGGAGGTGACTCTTGTATACAGAACATCCACAAGTTAGTCAGAAAGATATGGCAAGAAGTAGTGATACCCGAAGATTGGAAGGTGGCTCTTATTTGCCGAATCCATAAAAAGAATGACAAAATGCTATGTGACAATTATAGGGGGATAGCATTACTAAATATTTCCTACAAAGAGTATTCAAAATGCGTGCTCTCACGAATTAAACCACTGGCGGAAATGTTAATTGGCGAATACCAAGGTGGGTTTCAACCAGGGAAATCAACTACTGACCATATATTTTTTATTAAGCAAGTCTGTGAAAAACTGTATGAATATGATAAAGAAATACACCTTCTGTTTGCTTACATCCAAAAGGCTTATGACAGTATCCACAGGACAAGTTTGTTTAAGGCCTTGATCGAATTTGGTGTGTCCAGGAAGCTGGTAAGACTTGTATCGCTATGCCTGGATGACACAAGAGCAAAGATTAAACCGGGTAATAGAACCATGGATAGTTTTCTGGTAACCACTGGACTAAGGCAAGGGGATAGTCTCTCTTCAATATTATTCAACCTAGTGTTTGAGAAGAACGTTAGAGAAATGGACAGTTTCAACCATCAGGGTATCCAGGTAGCAAATAAGAACATCACCCATCTAGCATACGCAGATGATATACTCTTAATGACACACACGAAAGAAAATTTGAAGATGCTAATGATGACCATGGAAAGCATAGCAAACAAATTTGGACTGAAAGTGAACCCCACAAAAAAACCAAATACATGGTAGTTGGAGGAGCCCCACACCCAGAAATTAACTGTGGATGATAACACCTACAAAAGAGTAAAGGATTTTTGGAAGCGTCTGGTCTCACAGTGACTTAAATGTATTAACAGTTACGGTGGTTACTAGTGAAACAATAAGAAGTTTACGTAGTTTTTTTCCTAGTTGTCTTCTTTTGTCTGCTCCTCCTTATAGACGAGTGTGACTTGCCTGTTTTCCAAATACTAAGAAGAATTTTTTTGCTCAAGGTACTCACGGTAAATTATGGTAAAGAGTTGGGCCAAAGCCGGTGGAGTTTCTGTGTAGAAACTGTCAATGACCCTGTCGGGCCTTGGAGCTAACAAATAATAATTTAGTGTTGCTCAGTGGCCTGATGCAAGTCTTTCCATTGTACGTGACTTCGGCGACTTGCGTGTCCCTAACCTACCCCAGTTATCCAACCGGGGAAACGGGACCTTCAGTTTAACGTGGAATCCGAACCACGTGCTGTTTATGGCGACTCCTCACGTCATTGAGAAGCGAAGGCTGAGTTAAAACGCAGACTGAAAAAATCCGAGATCCGATCGGGGTGGCACTGGAGCTAATTGTGCTTTAGAGATTATAACTTTTTTTACAAACACCGCTGTTAGTAATAACAATGTCAGTCATACTTACATTACAATGTCACTCAGCGATATTTCTCGATATTCTTGTTTAACGAATCAACTTCCTGTCTAGTCAAAGAGTATCTACACACTACACTTGCGCATAACAGTTCGAGATCGGGAGCGCTCACTTTAGATCGCGGCTGTTCCGCGAAGTAGTTTGTTCTTTTAGTTCGTCCGCTCCAAGTGACGGCTGAGCGGCGTGGTCTGCGCGTGCAGGTGTAGGGAGAAGTTCCCCCACCTAGCTACTTTATGAGCTTGCTGCTTGAGCCGCTAACTATATCACGCAAACCAAAAGAAACAGTTTGTGGATAATTTCTCGCGTTTAAGTAGAGATATCTTGGCATTATAGAATTTATTAGTCAGATACTGCAGAGTGCAGAATACTTCAAAGCAGAATTTTTGTAGCACTGAACTATGTAATCTAGCAGGCAGACGCTAACCTCGAAATGGCTCTCATCAGCAGAAGGCAAACACGTGATTTTTAATTCTGTTCGCGACCTATGGCGCATATTTTAGTTCGCGACCTATCACGCGTATTTTAGCTCGCGACCGGTAGCTCTCCTTTTAGTTTGCAGCTCGGCCGCGAAGTAGGTCGCTCTTTTTAGTTCGTCCGCTCGTTTTGGCTTTTGCTACCGCTACTAAAACTACAGCTGAGCTGCATCTCAGCTCGACATGACGGCAACTGGCAGAAGGGAATCACGCGATTCTATGCGCTCTCGCGACCTCTCGCTGTTACCCGTCAGTCTTCGGAAAAGGAGCGAACGAACTAAGAGGCGAGGGATCTGCGAACTAGTTCGCGTAGTCCGCCTCTGGGAGCGGTCTTACGAACTAGTTTGTTCGCGAACAACACAAGACTACTACACACTATTTTTTTGCCATAGGCAAGTTTCACGTACCGCAAAATTTGGAGTTAAGGAGCGCTTCGACAATCCTTTACAAGTTATTCACACTTTCAAGCACTGGCTTTCTGATTGTCATCCGTGTTTCTATAAGCATTTGCCTGTCTTCACGATATGATATGTCTTATTCCTATTTTGGAGAACACGTAGATTCTCAAGAATCGAATAGGCCTATAACATACACAGCATTAATACCACTTTCAGTTATGTTAAGAGTAAACGTTATTACAATGTCCATTCGTTGAAAACCCCTCTCGAAATCATATCCTGGTTACGCCTATACAATCTACCGTTTTGGGAACTTTGTTGGTGAGTTTTTGAAGCCTGCTAGAGATTGTTGTCGGGAGCGTGATTTACCGTCTATTAAAATCATCTGAAGATCAAAACCAACTGCAGAACGATCTGAATAAGATATCTGTATGGTGTAAAAATTGGCAATTGACTCTAAATAACGAGAAGTGTGAAGTCGTCCACATGAGTACGAAAGGAAATCCGTTAAACTTTGTTTACAAGATAAATCAATCGAAAGTGAAAGCCGTAAACTCCACAAAATACCTAGGAATTACTATTAGTTCAGATTTAAATTGGAAAGAACACGTAGATAATATCGTGGGAAAGGCGAACCAGAGACTGCGTTTTATTGGCAGAATCCTTAAAACATGCAACAGAACTACAAAAGAAACTGCATACACTACGTTTGTCCGTCCATTTTTGGAGTATTGCCGCCCAGTGTGGTATCCTTATCAGGTGGGTTTGACGGAGGACATCGAAAGAGTCCAGAGAAGGGCAGCTAGTTTCGTATTGTCACGATACAGGGGAGACAGCGTTACGGAAATGATACAGGATCCGGGATGGGAATCATTACAGCAACGGCGCTTATCGCTGCGGCGTGGGCTGCTTACGGAACTCCAATCAACATTCTCCTCCGAATGCGAAAATATATTGTTGACCCCTACTTACAGAGGTAGAAATGATCATCAGAATAAAATACGAGAAATCAGAGCTTGAACGGAGAGATTGAGGTGTTATTTCTTCCCGCGCGCTATTCGAGTATGGAATGGGAGATAAACCCTCTGCCAGGCACTTAAATGTGATTTGTAGAGAATCCCATGTAGATGTAGCGTTCCACCTCTCTACGGTGGCGCCTCTAGGAGATAGTTGGCTCTTCTGGCATCACCTGCCACATCTCAAGTCTCGTGACTTACGGTAAGTGCCGTGAAACTTTCTCAGGCGCCCCGGTCACGTAATAATGCTGAGCCTTTGCGAAAGCGGACCACAACTTCCTCCCTGCAGGCTGCTAGCAGCAGTCGGCCTGTACACTCTTATTGCGCTGCTGTCAGACTAACTCGTCGCTTTATGATTCACTGTTCACGTCCAGTGGCATATTTACACGTAAAAATAGGCCTTATGACTGAGGACTATTTGAAACAGATACCTCCAACTGAAGGAAAACACAATTCTTTGTGTCCTGCAAAGCAACATAGGTTAATACTATAACACAAATACAAGTTACTTTTAATGTTGTTACCAAAAATATCGAAATGTTCTTGACCACTTGACTCAAAATTTTTACACGATGCTATAATAAACATTCGGTCATACGTAGGCTACATGTTTTTCAAACAAACGGAATGTATGTTAGAAAGGAAACAGCCACTAGTTGCGGGGTTGCAGATTTATTCACAACCGGTTTCAGGCAATTATTGCCCCTCTTCAGGTATATTAGGCGTGTCCTATATGTTTACTCAGAGCCTTGTGCAATAACACAGTGCTATTACACAATTCTCTGAGTAAACATATAGGACACAACTAATATACCTCAAGAAGGGCAATAACTGCCCGAAACCGGTTGTGAATAGATCTGAAACTTCTCAACTAGTGGGGGCTCCTTTCTAATCTATAAACCACAGTCACTACCATGGATAAAACATTTAAACGTAATATAATAACATATATCCTGTAACTGTTTTAAATCCTCTTATTACAACTGTTTACTTTACACAGCTGTGCGAATTTATGGTGCTCCTGCTGTTTCAGTGATATCTGTGCTATATTTATTTAGGTCCGTCTGAAGAACGTCACCCGGGAGGACCAGCCAAAAGAATAAAGTGCATGTTTTCTGAATGGCTAGATTGTGAAATACGCAAGTCGCAATCTACTAATAAGGTGGACCTTTATTTAGCACGAATTGATGGTGATAACGACAATCCGCTTGAATGGTAGAAACGCTACAATAATCTCTTTCCTAAGCTAACTATATTGGCAAAAAGAGTATTTTGTGTGTCCGCCTCAAATGCACCTAGTGAACGCACTTTTAGTGGGGGAAGGGAACTGATCTCTGATAGAAAAACTCGACTCGATCTACGTGTCAATGATATTTTAACAGTACATTGCAATTACAATGCCACCAAGGAATAGTTTGGGGATAATGACGTTAATTTTCGATGTATACTTTGTAGTACGGTAACATTCTCTTTTGTACATTGCAATAAAAACGTCGTTCGTTCCACAGTTTCTCTTTGGATCCTTTACATTACTTCCAAATGTTGTAGTTACTTCCAAATGTTGTAGTTGGTAAAAACAATCTTTTTTCCTCGTTTGCGGTATAATGATATTGCGGTTACGTGCTACTATACATGAATACACGTCTACAGCATAACTGATTTTAGTTCCTTTAGATGGTGGGGGTGTGTCAGACGCAACAGCAGCCCACAGAGCCGCTGCCGTAGCGACTGACAAGGAAACCTACCCAAGTGTCACCGATTTTTATGAAATTTGGATATGTTATAATACACGAAGAACTGTGGGGCCCGTATTTTTTTAGCGGCGGAAAAACATATAAGGGGTGAAACGGTCCCTCCAAATTTGGGGCTAAAATAGGAAAATCCCGATAACTTAGAATCTAGTGAAGCGATTTTAATAATTTTTGGTATGAAAGTATCTTTTGATAAGAGATCGGCCTAGGTACATTGCAGGGGGAGTAACAATTAGGGGGGGGGCAGCTACCCCTAAAATGACCAGTTTTTGTGCTAAAAAGTTTATTTAATCGAAGTTTATTCTATTAAATTTGTCTTTTATCAAAAGATATTTTCAAACCATAAATCATTAAAGTCGCTTCACTAATTTCTAAGTATCGCCATTTTTCCTACTTTAGCCCCAATTTTGGAGCGACCGTTTCATCCCTTAAATATGTTTTGCCGCCGCTAAAAAAGTACGTGTCCTATAGTTTTTCATGTATTATATGTAAATTTCATAAAAATCGGAGAGTGACTTGGGTAGGTTTCCTTGTGATCACAGCGGCAGCACTACGCTGTGCGGCCTCTGCCCGCCCCGCCCCACGTAGCGTCGTTCGAGTGTCAACACGCTCGCTGCGAGCATACACACTCGCCGCGTCACCGCCGAGCGTTGCGCACTCGACCGACTACGAGCGAGCGAAGATGGGCTGATAGAGGAGTTAATGAAGAGAAAGAAGAGATGATGGACCGAAATAGGAAGATGAAATGGTGTAATAGAATGTAGTAATAAATATTGGGGCGTAGAATGGTATGATATAAAATTCCAGTTTATTGGCTATTCATAATGACCAGATGGCCGATACTGGTATGGCTATTAAAATGTTCCTGCGCATTGACTAAAAATCTACAAAATAATAGATATGATCTGAAACATAGGCAGTAAGGCGAAACTTTTGTTCCCTGTTTCAGCGCCCAGCGGAGGCCGAACCTGAACGAATCGACGACGACGACAACGACCAGCCCTGGATCTACCCCAGTGGACGGAGTCTCGACTACGACGCCAAAAACTGCCACTGCGAACGCCGACACGTCGACTGAGGGGCCGGTGTCGCCTTCGACCCAGCCAGATGTTCCTCCCACATCCGCATCACCTTTGAAAACACTAACACCTGCTGCAGTAACGTACAGGCGCAGGAGTACCACTACTACAGAGCCCCCATCGCCCAAGCCCAATGTCAGCAATGCTCCGTCCTCCAGCGTCGCGAATGCACAATCTGACGTCACTACCGCGTCTTCACTCTCCACCAATAGCACTACCAGCAACACTGCCAGTTCCTTCATTGCCACAGATTCCAGTACTGCTGGCTCTACTACGACAGTCAACAGGACCGCGACTACCACAACAACAACCACTACCACCGCAGCCACCACCACCTCTAGCAAGCCTACCCCTTCCGTCATCACCACGACAGCAAAGCCACCACATTTGAACGAGCGTCCTAGCAGCCGGTGGACTATTATTGTAACCACACCGCCAGCTCCACAAGAAACCTTCCCTCCTCCTCCACCAAGATTCACCAGAAAGCCAACTGCAGTGACCTACAGCCCCTACTCACCAAAAATTACCACCGAAAGCACAACTGCAGAATTCAAAACTACACCGCACTACATAATCAGTCCAGAAACACCGAACCAATCTTCACAAACGCCAGTCTCACTTAGTTCCGAGTCGTCTGACATTCCATCAACACCAGTCTCTAGTCTATCAACTAGCACTAGCACGCCCCCATTCAGAATACGCATTACGTCACCTCCATCTGCGTCTACCGCGAGAGATCCTCTACTACACAAGCCTAGAAATTCCAGCATCTACAGCACAATAAATCGTAGGCCGTTCTTCCGGAAACCGCCAGCGAAGATGGTGACGGCAACTTCACCACCAAACCAAAGAAACTTGACTGAACCACCACAGTTCACGAACAGCGTGTACATGGACGTTCGACATTCTTTGCCGACCAAACCCAACAACATTTCTTGGCTGCCGCTAGCTCAGGAACTTCCCGTAAAGAACTTTACCAAAGTTCCGTTACAAAGGCCGACTCACAAGTATCCCAGGCCAGATATTTCGTTACGGAGAAGACCTACTAATCGAGATAACGAACATATATCTGTGCCTGAGAATACCAGCCCAGTAACTGAGGCGGTGAAGGTACGTGAAAACGAGTCAGTACCTCCCACTCCAGAAGCGAATTTAGGTTCAGCAGCCAAAGAAAGTTCTGTGGGTGTACCAGATGAGGGTAAGACGTTGGGTCTGTCACCACCGCCACCTACTACTAAAATTCTGTCCACGGCCGTTGTGACCTCAGTGTCTGTTCAGGGAGAATGGAGGTCGCCAGTGTCGACCACAATTCCACCAGCACTGTTGCCTCTGCCCCTAGAGCTCACAGCAGACGCCATTCCAAAGAGCAGCAACAGCAGCTCCGCTCCAATTCTAAACAGAGCAACCAAAGTGGACTCGCCTAGTGCGGTGGCCACCACTGCCACTACTGCTATAGAGGACAGTGCAGATCTTACTATAGCGGCAAGCACTAAGAAGCATCCTGCAACGGCATCTCACCTGCCTCAAACTACTGTAGCAATAAAGGTTTCAGAAGTCTCTTCCAGTACGTCAGCCCCACCCAACTCAACGTCTGGAACTGAAAAGTCTAAAGATATTCCTATCAGTGAAGAGCAGAAACAGAATTTCACAAGCGAGGCCTCCTCTGTCTCTTCTCAGATCGAGCCTATCACTCAGCACCCTGCATATAAAATGGAGACTGCCGGTGATCCAACCCCGATACCAGAAGTCCCCAGTGAACCTGACACAGTACCTGATCGAAATCTCCGAAATGTCACCGTTGAACCCTCCTCCAGTACTCCAGACATAACAACCGTAGCCAATAATAACTCATCGGAAGTTGGCGCCCTCACGACACCTAGTCCACCAGCACAAGAAGTGGAGAGGGTTTCGCAGCCCCGCGAGGAGAGTGTAGAGACTACGACAGTCAGTGCAGAACCCACTTCTGCAAGTCACGCGCCAGGCATGACAATATTCGAACGACCTGATAAGGAATACGACCTACCGATAGTCCATTTGTACAATGGCAGCTCGACAGTTTGGATGTCCGAAGCGACAAAACGAGCGAGAGGTGGTGAGCAGTCTACGCAGGAATCGGTCAATGCCGAAGACACCGGCAGCTCGACGTCGAAGACTGCTACTGCTGAGGATACCGGAAGCCCAACACCGAAGACGAACGCTACTGGAGGAGGCCCATCGACGCCGTCCAACTCGTCGGACCAGCCGGACGTTCAGTGGGGAGCGGGACTCCAGCCAGGGTGCGGCAACTTCAGCGAGTGCTTCGAGGCGGCGGCGCCCACGCCGGACTCTGAAGACCCCGAGGACTCGTGGGGTGTGCACGCGGGCATGTACGCTCTGGGGGTGCTCTGCACAGTCCCGTTGGCCATCGGCGCAGCCTTTGGCGTCCGCTTCTTGGCCCGGAAGCGGAGAAAGGTTAGTTCTCCACTTTTCTTCGTTATTAGACCCTCATTCCCCTGTACCCATATGGGCAGGGATATCATCCACATTTTGAGTGTGAGATATCGGTGGAGGAAAAGTCGCGTACGACGCATCTTCTGTCGTAGAACGGATCTTAGTGAATCTGCAGTAGAGAGCACTAAAGATTGCGCGTTCTTCATAGTGATGACCGAGATACTTCATATCCGGCCTGAACATAGAATGTATACATGAGGCGTTTATTCCGAAAGAACAGACTTCACAACTGATCCTGTTATATTATGTGAATATGAAAGAATAAAAACAGCAGGATCAGAAGTGACCTCAGTTCTTTCGGAATAGACGCCACATATCTATATTATATACAGGGTGTTTCACTAAGTGTGTTTGCCTCTGTAACTTATAAAATAATAGGTGACAGGAAATGTTAATGCGGTAGGTCAACACAAGAAATGTTACACTTTCTGCGGAGCTATGAACATAGTTTATTGTATCATTTTCCAAAGAGTTACACCACAAAGATATAATTTTTTAAATGGAACAATAGTTTTTTCTATCATGCATTGGATTCGTTGAAACCAGCTGCGTCCAAATCAATTTAAACTACATTACTATCACTGTTAGTTTGGGAGCTACAACCCTTCAAAGTTTAGGGGGCGGAGGCTACGACAGCGTAGCTGACTGGCTGGTGGTCATGAGACAGTGAGCCGTGCCCCAGGGGATAGCCACTCGGCCAGTGAGCAACGCTATCGCAGCCTCCGCCCCCGGAACTTTGAAGGGTTGTAGCTCCCAAACTAACAGTGATAGGAATGTAGTTTAAATTGATTTGGACGCAGCTGGTTTAAACGAATCCAATACACGATAGAAAAAACTATTGTTCCATTTAAAAAATTATATCTTTGTGGTGTAACTCTTTGGAAAATGATACAATAAACTATGTTCATAGCTCCGCAGAAAGTGTAACATTTCTTGCGTTGACCTACCGCATTAAAATTTCCCGTCATTTATTATTTTATAAGGTACAGAGGCAAGCACACTTAGTGAAACACCCTGTGTATAAAAATGAATTGCTGTTCGTTAATCTGGCTGAAGCTAGAAAACGGCTGAACCGATTTGGCTAATTTTACTGTTGAAATATTCGTGTAAGTCCAGGGAAGGTTTAAACGGTGATAAAATATTGAATAGCTGTCTGGAAAAAGTGGAAAATCGGGACAAACAAACAGCGTTTTGCAGTGAGCTACCAATACCGTTCGTCCAATTGCGATACAATTTTGTACATTTCATGTCGAAAGCAAGAGGAAGGTTCGCATCAAATAAAAATTAGGAAAAGTCGCCCGGAAAATAGGAACATTTAGGAAAAACCAAAAGCGATTTTTTTCTATGAATAAAAGTCAATTGCCACATGGTTGTAAGAGCATCACGTGAGTACGGCATCCGCACGACGGAGAGGGGTATTTCTGTTTTTGTTTTGTTCATTATGGTTTTGGAAAGTTTTCAGTAAAAGAAAAGAAAAAAAATAGGAAAGTCGCAGAATTCTAACAAAGTTCCTTTTTCAATGTGTTTCTAAATGTGCTCATCACTATAAGTTGAGAACCGTTCATTCTATTGCGATAAAATTTTGATAATTTGACGTTCAAGGCGAGAGGAAGGTTTGAGTGAAGTAAGTGTGGAATACTTGGCCAGAAAAATTTGTGGAAAACTGAAAGAGCTCTTTTCTTTGGGATGTCAATATCATTCGTACGATTGCGATAAAATGTTGCACATTTGACGTTCAAAGAAAGAGTACATACAGCAATTCATTTTTATCTTTGATACTTCATATACGGGTTCAGATCTTGTAAAGCGAACTTCACTCTTTCGAAGTATGTTTCTAAACGCAACCAACACTACAGCTAAATCATTATTTTACATGTTTTAAATCTATTTTTTCCTCTCAATTTTTCCATATTTTATCACCGTTTAAACCTTCCCTGAACTTCCACGAATGTGACATGTTCAAATGTTTGTTAAGCTTATGGGACTTAACTACGGGGTCATCAGTCCCTAAACTTACAAACTACTTATGAACTACTTACAAACTAGGACGGCACAAATATCCATGCCCGAGGGGGGATTCGAACCCCCGACCGTAGCGGCCGTGCAGACCGTGACTGGAGCGCCTCAGTCACCTCGGCCACCGCGGCCGGCAATGTGACATGAACATTATCCTTGACATGTGTGCGTGATTTGCCCACTCTTGCTGCCCACTATCGAGCCGATACTTAGACTATCTGATGATGCCTTTATAAAGCTACTACGTCTAAAATACATATGATTTAAATTAATATGGTTTATATTAAGAAGTAAGTGATACGAAGTTCACCGGGTCATCTCGTATACACACACACACACACACACACACACACACACATAATATGCTAGTGCGTTAGTGGGGAGGGATGAGCAAGTTTGGAACCCTTACTCTTACGGGAATTAGTACATAGTGACTACGACTTTGAGTACTGTGGGCAAGGTAGACCTGGAAATTTGTGTCTGACGGGAGGCGTGCTTAGGTAGGAGTTGCAGGTGTGGTGAGCCCTGTGTCACCAGTGGTGTAGTGGTCAGCGCAACTGCCTGGCAAGCAGGAGAACCGGGTTCGAATACCAGGCTGGGTACACATTTTCAGCTTTGCCCATTCGCAGTTGTCATATATTGTGTGAATATGATAGAGTGCATTAATTAACGCTTGCGAGCGCCTTTTTGAGTGGCAACGCGGTGGGTTAGTCTCAGACTGAAGTGCCGGCCGCGGTGGCCGAGGGGACTGAGGCGCTCCAGTCACGGTCTGCACGGCCACTACGGTCGGGGGTTCGAATCCCCCCTCGGGCATGGATATTTGTGCCGTCCTTAGTATAAGGTAGTTTGTAAGTTTAGGGACTGATGACCCCGTAGTTAAGTCCCATAAGTTTAACAAAGATTTGAACATTTTGATTCAGACTGAAGTACCACGCCAATTTATAGTCAGACTAGCATTTATTGGTCGTTCTTGCCTTCATCAAGACGCAGGGAAAGTGTGATCGGCAGTAGTCGATCAAGACAGACAATACTATTGCGGAAAAAAAGCGAAATTAGCACTTTTCGGAGAAAGGATGCACAATCGGTTATTGTTACGAAGCATCGTGAAATTTTCGGTTTTTCCTTGCAAAACATGTATATTTCTGAAGACAAAAATTTGCAAATATTCGTACAAGAAGGCCAACGAAAGTTACATAAATCGAAAGATTGTTTGTTGTAGATTCGTACAAGAAGGCCAACGAAAGTTACATAAATCGAAAGATTGTTTGTCGTAGATTTCACGAATATAAATATTATGTGTGAATTTAGCCATTAAAAGTGGTAAAAGGAAGTAGAACTTTTCCTATCTACAGCTTGGATCAAGTTCTACATTCTCCAACAATCAGCTCACTGATTGGCTATTCGCATCGACCAAAGACGCTGTAATGCAGCGCATCTACAGTATTAAAATAGCGTATTAAAATAAGTGAATATCGAAACATGGAGTGCTCCCAACTCACTTTCTTATGCCGATATAAATGATGATGCGCCGGGAGAATCATGTAGCGGTACACGAGTGGAACTACGAAGTCGACATGTTATCTGCTCTGAAATTCTGAATATCGCAGTATCTAAATAACATTATTTCTTGGCGCTGTATAAATATACGAACTCCGAAATTGTACTTCCATTTCAAATATTAGGCTAATAAAAGTTATATAATTCGAAAATGGCATGAGAAGTTTATACTTTCCTTTTTATTTGTTGTTATTGTGTCAGGTATTTTCCTTAACACGTAAAAGATACCGTTTCATACCTCCCAGTGCCGGTTAAATTTTACCAAATACCCCAGCGGCCTCCTATGATAATGTTCGCAACAGATGCTGAATAGTGAGAATCCTGTGAGTCTTCATTTTAGCCAATCGCTTGACAACGATGATGTTTTCTCGTGAAATCTTCGCTTTACAAGGGCAATTATTTTTACTGTCAACCATAAAGCAGGCACAGCATTATTTGTTTACTTCATTGTCTCTACGATACACTAATGGCGTCATTCTATGTGGTTCGAACAAATGGGCAAAGATTTTCTATCGTGTTGTCGATGTAGCCAACATGATACGTAAAACTTTACCCCCAGTGACCATTGTAAACACAAAAATCAAATGTTCAAATGTTTAAGCTTATGGGACTTAACTACGGGGTCATCAGTCCATAAACTTACAAACTACTTATGAACTACTTACGAACTAGGACGGCACAAATATCCATGCCCGAGGGGGGATTCGAACCCCCGACCGTAGTGGCAGTGCAGACCGTGACTGGAGCGCCGCAGTCCCCTCGGCCACCGCGGCCGGCTTGTAAACACAATTGGTCGGTTTTCGACCAACGGCAATACTAGTATAATTAAATATGTTTCTCGGCAATTATAGAGGAATAAACGGTAATTATACGGAAACTAATAGGGGAATTACATTCCTAACATTAATTGTGAAACATAATATCTACTTTAATTTTATGAGAAAAGAATTTAGTTTTATCGGAGATACTAATTGGCGTAATATATGACCTACAAAAATACGCCTATAGCATGAACTGATTAATATTTGCTAATTAAACATACCTCTGGAGGCGTCAAGTAATAGAAAATAACTTCAGCTAGTCGCTTTAGAAAACAGAAAAACAAACGTTTCGGAAAAGAAAATGATAATAGACTAATTACATTCGTACCTGGCTCAGTATTGCAAGCAGATGGGATAAATCCAAACATGCTTTGTTACACAGTTACCTTACTCTCTCAAATAGTCACTTCCCATAACTACGCATCACTGACCTCTGCGATACATGTATTGCAAATTTGGCATGAAATCTTCCTTTGGGGCAGTGTTCAGAAGCCTAGTTCGTTTCGTTGGATGTCAAGAATATCGTCAAATCTCTTTCCTTTCAAAGCGAGTTTGAGTCGACGGAACAGAAAGAATCCGGAGGATTGACACCAGGCAAGTATGGGGGATGTTAAAGTTGCACCACACTCTTTTTTGCCAGGAACTGTTTGACGATATGGACTGCGTGTGGGCAAGCGTTGTCGTGCAACTTGAACACCCACCATATTGGTCGGGTCTCAGTCCTCCAGACGTCTTCCTGTTTTCTCGAATCACACTCGCTTTGAAATGAAAGAGATTTAACCATTCCTGACATCCAACGAAACGTGACGTGGCTTTTGAACACCATCCCAAAGGAAGACTTTGTACAAAGTTTCCCGCGACGGAACGGTCGAGCGCATTGACGCGCTATACTATGATGCGCGAGGCTGTTCCCCGTCGGGGGTTCGAATCCCCCCCCTCGGGCATAGATGTTTGAGCTGTCTTTAGTATAAGCTAGTTCATAAGTAGTTAGGGACTGTGAGCCCGCATTTAAGTTCCTTAATCTTTACAAACATTTGAACATTTTGTGCAAAGTTTCCCGAACATGTATCGTAGAATTCAGCGTTGCATAGTTATCGAAGGTGACCACTTCGAAGGACAGTAAACTATAATTCATAGTTCATCGACGTTAATATTATGTGACTATTCAACGAACTTTATTGTCAGAGGTTGTCTGAAAATTTGAGATTGCATTTTCTTCTTTCAGAGCTAATTTGCACGTATAATCTTTTAACAATAGCTCATTCGTCGTGTAACTATGATGCAGCGTCAAATACTACACCAAAACTGGCAGCAACAACAAAAATAGGCGAACTAGACCGAAACATAAATTGGCAATAAACATACCGAAATAAACACAACACAGTCAATGTGGCAGAAGACACCGAATTGGCCTAACTTCTGACACAGTATACGGCAAAAGAAACAACAGGTAACCGAAATCGAAAGAAAGGTGTAGCGAGCAATAAGAGATAATAAAAATAGCACCAAAGCTGGCAAAAATGAAAGTTCGCAGAAAAGCACCGCAATATGAAAGGACCACCGAATTCATTAAAGAACGAAGAATTTCATCCAAAAAGACAGGGAAAACTCATCGCCGGGAATGCAAAAAGAAATGAAATAAAACGCAATTTGGTTATAACCAACCCAAAAATGTATCCAAAGTAACAAATAAATTGGTAAAATAACACATTTGGCAAAAATTATACTTAAATTTGCAAAAATAAATAAATAAATAAATAGAGAGAGCACTGAAATACGAAAAGATCGAAACTGAAAAATAATCACAAACAAAACGAAAGAAAACACGGAAATTGGTACATAAATAACGGTGTAATTGAGAAAAAAATGCAATAAGACAGCACTAGCTAAAAAACACGAAATCGACAAAAAATAACACCAAATTTGGCCATACAATGTTTTCCTGTCACCTACTGATACCTCCTATGCTTTTTTGTTAGACTGTTATAACAAGCCATCTCGCAAATGAACGGTTGCCGTGACCATGTTTACGTGAGCGTTAACGCTTCTATTATCGTCTGTTTTCACCCGCCTCGTATTTATCTGTTAAGTATAGTAAAACTTAAATAAAGAGAATTGCATGTCATCAGATTCAGCTACATTTCCTTTGTGGAGAAATTTTAGTTCTTTATGTATTTCAATATCACGTATGTGTCATTTCGGGATATGTGTGACGATTGCGAAAATGCACCTTTGCCAATAATTTAGCAGACCGGAGTTCGCTATCTTCACGGAGCTTCTGCGGGAATATTTATGTAGACAGCGTCACGTGACTGATGCACTGGGCTGTGTTTACTTCCGCGTTCAGAGTCTGTCAAGCCAGGCGCATCGCGTTGCAAACGCGACCTTGGCTACGCCTCGCGACAGGCAACCAGCACAAGACACGCAGAGCGCTGTGTAGCGCGAAAAGAGCAAGCCACAGCCTTCGAGCAGTTTTATGACCAGCGCTAGCATCTATTTGAAGCACCCAAGAAATCCTGCAAAGTGCAGAGGTAAGGGCATGCCGCGTTAACACTTTTCACACTAAGCTCGTACGCAGTACGTTCCTGTTA
Source organism: Locusta migratoria (assembly GCA_026315105.1). NCBI lineage: Eukaryota > Metazoa > Arthropoda > Insecta > Orthoptera > Acrididae > Locusta > Locusta migratoria. The sequence goes on along the minus strand of CM048751.1, from coordinate 146,360,558 downwards.
CTTTGTTTCCTGTGCTGTTTACTACGACAAAACGTACGCTGTACGTTTCTCCATTCAGATTGATGGCAAGCAAAGATAACTCACACACAGACGTCACTGTACGGAAACCAAGTCACGTGACTCGGGGCAAGAAGCCGTTTTCGTTATTTCTAGTACTGTGGAATGGAGCTGGCAGTTGTAATTTTTCTCATTTATAGCTGAAATCAAGTACAGATTTTAACACTGTGACCCTTTATTATAGACGAAATGGTATATTTATGTTTAAATTTTATAGCATGTTTTCAAATGCTCTCACTCACTATACCATATCGTGTCGTGTTGGAAGAATAGCTTAAAAATCGGTAATTTACAAGAAACGGTTCCATCGAAATAGCCGCACACCTATCGATATATTGAACTTGCGCGAAGGTCGATGATGAGGTCGCGTGAAATTTGAGATGGTTACTTGCCATACACGGAACGCATTCTCTCAGTCTGTGTTGAGTATGGCTGAACATCTACATCAACATGGGGTACTCTGCAAATCACATTTAAGTGCCTGGCAGAGGGTTCATCGAACTACCATTATACTGTTTATCTCCCATTCCATTCTCGAAATGCGCGCGGGAAGAAAGAACACCTGAAACTCTCCGTTCGAGATCTGATTTCTCGTATTTTATTATGATGGTCATTTCTACCTATGTAAGTGGGAGTCAACAATACATTTTTGCATTCGGAGGAGAATGTTAGCGATTGGAGTTTCGCAAGTAGCCCACGCCGCAGCGATGAGCGCCGTTGTTGTAATGATTCCCATCCCAGATCCTGTATCATTTCCGTAACGCTGTCTCCCCTGTATCGTGACAATACGAAAAGAGCTGCTGTTGTCTGTACTCTTTCGATGTCCTCCGTCAAACCCACCTGATAAGGATACCACACTGGGCAGCAATACTCCAAAAATGGACGGACGAGCGTAGTGTATGCAGTTTCTTTTGTAGTTCTGTTGCATCTTTTAAGGATTCTGCCAATAAAACGCAGTCTCTGGTTCGCCTCTTCCACGACATTATCTACGTGTTCTTTCCAATTTAAGTATTCAAGTGAAGGTATTGACGTGTTTATTAGTGTCATTGATATTAGTTAGAGTTATATTTCAGCGCGTGAATGCTTAACGTGGAAGAGTTTAATTCCTTCTTTGTCGACGACGGACAGCAGTGTGGAATTTTGTAGAAAGTACCGTTTATTACCTGATGACAGACTTCGAAATTGCATTAGTTGCGAAGGTATTCAGACAGTGCGGGTAGGAGTTAAATCCGCAGATAAGGAAATTCCTTTTCTGTTGGTTTGCAAGAAATGAGGGGGGGGGGGGGGGGGGGAAACAACGATAAGAAGAAACACAAGATTTGAGGCATCGAAATTCTCTATCGACAAAAATACCATTTTGATAGCTTGCTGGATCAGATGGCTTACACATCAAATGGCTTCGTTCCTGACGATATCGCCGCTCAGGGGTAATGTAAGTACACTATATACTTGTATTTGTATTGTGACAGTAGTTAATGACGTTAACACATGCTGTAACTCTCGCCGGAACGGTAATCGTTCGACATATCGATAGATGCGTGGCTTTTTCGATGGAAAGCTTTCTTGTAAATTACCTAAAAATCGGTAAGTTGTTTGCTACTAAATTATTAAAGTACCTTTGAGATTATCATGGGCTGTTAAAGTGTGTTAAAAATGTTATGATATAAATAAACAGATGTAACATAAACTATCTGTGACTGTTATGAATAAACAAGTAAAAGAAATTGTGAAGTAAAAATCAGATAAAACAAATAAGTAAATAAATGAAATACATTATACGTAATATAACATGAATTATATTTATAAAAACTAAACTTATTTGTTCTGAAGGGAGAAAATTAGGGAAATTCAGGTTATGGTTGAGAAAAAAAGGGAATTCTGTAAAACATTTTTGAGAATAATAAAAAATGGAGTGGAAACACTGTTTAGGTCACACATTGTTGCTGATAAAATGTAGGTACGATATCTTCTAACTTTTATTCGGAAACGAGAGCACAACGCAAGCTCGATTCCCTCTAGAGTTTCGTGTGCGAAATATTGATCGGGGCGGTATATCGAGTTTAATCGAAGCGGACTTACGTCTATCGGTTTTGAGAAAATTATTTGATGAAATAATTTCATATTCGCTCGCCGAACAATTTGACTCTTTTAACTCAAGAAGGGACGAATTTTTTCCCCACTGTTTGTCATAGTTAATGATCTGTATCAAATTAAGCAAAGCATTACACAATACCATATTGAGTTTGCAGAGATAAAATTGCATTGTTAAAATTCGCGTACCGCCGTGGAGGTGATGTTAGATGACAGCCTACATTGCTGTGAATGAAGTGTAGGTACAATATGAAATTTTGTTTAAAGTTGAGGGCAGAATGGGAGCTCATTTCGTTCTCCAGATGATGTGTTTTAAAGCAGACACAATGAGTTTCTGGGTGTGCCGCTCTGTTGCTGTGTCATTCGTTGTTGAGCAAATAGCTCCGTGAAAATATTTGATTGTTACACGGTGTACTGTGCGACATTTTCACTCGATAAGCGACTAAATTCCTTTCCGTTATTCATCCAGATATCTGATTTCGTTCCCATACTGTAGGTGTTCGTATCCAGAGGACAGTGATTGTAGAATTACGCCTCTCCTATCCTGTTCTCCTCTCAGCAAATGACCCCCACTGAAGCTCTGTACCCCCACCAACAACTGTTCGCCCAGCTAGGAGCTAAATAATACTGCCACATTCTACGTTCCACTATATATCTCAGATTTGGTCTATATAAACCATTTCACAGTCGATAACTGACTTGCAAATATAACAAAATAGAAAAGGTTGTGGAAACAATATGCCGCAAATGGGACGAGTGTGCTCCAACCGGACATTTATGGAACTGACGTAGAGACCAAACAACAGAGGCGGTTGTTTTGAACTTGAGGGAACTTGAATTTTCGTATTTTTTTCCACATAGAATTAGATACTTTGTAGTTAATTAACGTTCGCAAAATTTTCTTGTAAGTGTGACAAATCTTATATTTGTAAGAATTTCATTTTTAATCGTAAAATAATATTTTTAGAAATATCAAGACGTAGATTCGATGTGTAGTATTTCTTTGAGACAGCGGATGACGACGCCAAAAGGCTACATGCAAGTTGTGTAGACGACTATATGGCGCTTGTAAGAGAACAGCCGGCCGCGGTGGCCGAGGAGACTGAGGCGCTCCAGTCATGGTCTGCACGGCCACTAAGGTCGGGGGTTCGAATCCCCCCTCGGGCATGGATATTTGTGCCGTCCTTAGTATAAGGTACTTTATAAGTAGTTTGTAAGTTTAGGGACTGATGACTCCGTAGTTAAGTCCCATAAGCTTAACAAACATTTGAAACATTTTATGGGAACATATAACGTTCAAGACTATTTAAAAAGACTGGTGTAGCCTGTGGTTGAAAATCGATCAATTGTGTTTACAATGGTCACTGCGGGTAAAATTTTACGTATCATACCGGCGGCCTCGCCTAATTATGTTGGCAACATCAACAACGCGATAGAAAATCTTTGCCCATTTGTTCGAACCACATAGAATGACTCGATTAGTGTATCGTACAGACCATGAAGTAAACAAATAATGCTGTTCCTGCTTTATGGTTGACAGGTTCTTGTATGTACCTTCGTCTGCTCAGTAAAAATAATTGCCCTCGTAAAGTGAAAATTCCATGAGAAAACATCAGCGTTGTCAAGCGATTGGCTAAAATGAAGACTCACAGGATTCTCACTATTCAGCATCTGTTGCCAACATTATCATAGGAGGCCGCTGGGATATTTGGTAAAATTTAACCCGCACTGGGAGGTATGAAACGGTATCTTTTACGTGTTAAGAAAAATGCTGACACAATAACAAATAAAAACGGAAGTATATACTTCTCACGCCATTTTCGAATTATATAACTTTCATTAGCCTAATATTTGAAACGGAACTACAATTTAAGTGTTCGTATATCTATACAAGGCCAAGAAATAATGTTATTTCGATACTGCGATATTCAGAATTCCAGAGCTGACAACATGTCGACTTCGTAGTTCCACCCGTGCACCGCTACATGCCTCTTCCGGCGCATCATCATTTATATCGGCATTCTCGACTTCGTAGTTCCACCCGAATACCGCTAGATGCCTCTCCCGACGCATCATCCTTTATATCGGCATTAATATGAAAACATCCATTTCCTTTAACCACTCTTAATCACTGCGAAAATGAAGCATTTGAACGGCACAAGAAAGTAAATTGGGAGCACTCCATGTTTCGATATTCATTTATTTTAATACGTTATTTTAATACTGCAGATGCGCTGCATTACAGCGTCTTTCGTCGAGGCGACTAGCCAATAAGCGAGCTGATTGTTGGAAAATGTAGAACTTGATCCAAGCTGTAGATAGGAAAATTTCTACTTCCTTTTACCACTTTTAATGGCTGAATGCACACACAATATTTATATTCGTGAAATCTACGACAAACAATCTTTCGAATTATGTAACTTTCATTGGCCTTCTTGTACGAATAAATTAGTAACCTGTAACACAATTTTCGTGTTATCGTATTTATGTAATGATTTCATGAAGATTCCTGCAGTAACAAGCGCAAAACAATATGAAAGTTCAAGAATGGTAAAGAAAGTGTCGATAAAAAGAAAGTACACGATACCTTCAAACTTGACACATTTCACTATTTTCCACAATGCAACCACTTGTAATTGTGGAAGACATGCAGAGCTAGCTACATAGCTTTCCTTCGAAATTTTATGGTAAAACTAGCACAAGCAAGCGACAAAACGATGATAAAACAGAACACTAATACCACTCCGTTATTTGCCGTTTACATACAGTTTTTGAATGGTTGTTGTTATGGACATACTATTCGATAATGTAACCGGTCTGCACTAGCTTGCAATGTGACACTTTCGGTTTCAATATTGTTATGTATAGACGCTTGTCTCCAGTCACGCGGTCATCACATTACTATTTGTACACTATCTTCAAACTGATATCACAAAACAAGAGACAAATTTACATGAAGAAGGTCACTGTGTATACATTAACAGACTCGAGAGTTTTTGACAGAAAGCCATAAGAACACCACCGGATAAAAAATATGACAGGTGCAAATGTATTACCTCAAATAATAATAATAAACTTTTTTACTGGAAATATGAAAGAAAAAGAAAATTGGAACAATGATATAGAATTAAAATGTTCGCACTTGTTAGGAAACGATCACAGGACATTCCACTCGACAAACTAAAGCGCTGCAAACTAAGCTATCTGCACTACATTAGATGCGATATAGCTAATTCTTTGTACTTCGTGAGTCATATAAGGCCATCGTGAAACTTTTAGAAATAGTTGTACTTTTATTATAACAAAATCATATTAGAAAACTTCGATCGAGGTTTATATTCATGGAACTGATAATAGAAAACAACATCTCCACTGCCAAATCAAACAAATACGGCAAGATTCATCTCCAAAATGGCGTGTGCTCGATTCGACACGTCCAACCGGAGATAACCAGAGGCTCCGAATGAAAAGGCACTACTTGTTATTAGCACTTATACCTGAAATTTTGAATCACCCTAGAATGTGTATGGAAGAGTAATGTTATATCTAAAACTGAGGCTGTTTATGTGTGTGTTACAGTTCCTGGACGAGTGTGACACGTGTTCCGAAGTGAGCTGTCCACCTCGTGGGCTCATCAGCAGGGCTGACACCGACATTGACGCAGACACCAAGGCAGCAAGGCTGCAGACGCACCTGGTCAGTATGAGCCATCACTGATATAATAAACACACTTTTATCGACACCGTAGTGTATCCAGGATCCTGGTCTGGGGGAGGCTGAGGTCAATCACCGGGCTCAGGATCAAAGTCAAAGGCTGAGGTCACTCACCAGCACCAGGCGAAGGATCCTGGTCTGGGAGGGGGAGGGGGTGACTGTCAGTGGATATAAATTAGCTTCAAATGTAAGTAGAGATAATAAGGTAAGAGAAGGAGTTGCCATACATGTCAAAATCTACCACAGTGTAAAAAATTTAGAAACAAGAATGTTTTGTGTAGAGCAACATATTAAAGCATGCGCCTGCCAGCTGAAACTGACTGGTGATTATCGTATTATTGTAACAGTATATAGATCCCCTTCAGGAAACTTCCCGTTATTTCTGGAAAACTTGGGATGCCTTGTTGTGCTATCTGTCAGATAGGGGGAAGCAAATTATTATTTGTGGTGATTTCATTGTAGATTCACTGAAAGAGTGTAATAGGAAGAAATATCTGGAAGTCTTACTTGGCTCATGCAATCTGACATCTGTTATTGATTTTCCTACTTGGGTAATAAAGGACAGCAGTACATTGATAGATAACTTTTTTAATGACCAAGATAACTTTAACAACATAAATGCTTGTCTCATTGAGAATGGTCTTTCTGACCATGGTCCACAGATAGTAAAAGACATAGCTCCATTCAGTAATTTGAAACAGTCCTCCACAGTTGTGCACTCGATTAATGACTTAACAACTAGAAATTTCAAAGAAAGTCTACAGCAGTTAGAATAGGATGAGGCTTATAAGGAACATGATGTTAATTTAAAATACAACTTATTTCATGACACATTTGTAAAGAAAGAAAGAAAGAAAGAAAGAAAACAAACATGGCTTACTAAAGGAATTAAAATATCTTGTAACTGAAAAAGAGAACTATATATATCTGCAAGAAAGAGTAATAACCCAGGAACAATAAAATAATTGAAAAACTACTGTGTTACATTAAAGAAAGTTATTAAAAAATCAAGTTGCATGTGCATCATGTTTGAGATTAGTTCTTCTGATAAAATTAAAACAATTTGCAATATTATTAAGAGACAGGGCAACCAAGAGCAGAGGAAGAGAATATTACCATCAAAACAAATGAAAAAATTATTAACGAAAAATCAGAAGCTGTAAACATGTTTAATGATTACTTTTTAAATGTTGTAGAGAAAATAGGATCTAAATGTTCATTAGAAGGAGCAAGGCAGTTAATGGAAGAGGCCATACCTACACAGTTTGATACTATTGAAATTCCACATACCTCTTCTTCAGAAATTATGAAAATAAACTCTCTCAAGAGTAAAAGGTCATATGGAAGTGATGGCATTTCCAGCAGGGTATTAAAAGCTTGTTCCCAAGAGATAAATAGCATTCTCAGTCATATATGTAATAGCTCTTTAAAGCAGGGTATTTTCCTGGATAGACTGAAATATGCTATTGTTAAACCTTTGCATAAAAAAGGGGATCTGTCCAATGTCAACAACTACCACCCCGTCTCACTCCTGACAGCTTTATCCAAAATTTTTGAAAAAGTTACTTATTCACAACTTGCTTCTCACATTAGTAAAAATAAAGTTCTAACAAAATGTCAGTTTGGTTTTCAAAAAAGCTTTTCAACTGAAAATGCTATATATACCTTCACTGATGAAATATTAAATGATTTAAATAACCGGACATCACCAGTTGGGATTTTTTGTGACCTCTCGGAGGCTTTTGATTGTGTAAATCATGGGATTCTTCTAGATAATCTTGAATATTGTGATATGAGTGGGACAGTGCACAAATGGTTTCAATCAGACTTAAATGGAAGAGTGCAGGAAGTTGAAATAAGCAGTCCACATGATATAGATGAAACAATTAATTCCTCTAACTGGGGAGTTATCAGAAATGGGGTCCCACAAGGTTTGGTCTTGGGTCCTTTGCTGTTCTTAATATATCTGTGGCTTGGTTCTAAAAGGGCCAATGTCAGTATTTATCAAAACTGATTTTATTGGTGTAGACCATAGTTTCACGTGGTCTTCATCATGTTAAAATGGCCAATGTCTAAGCCACATAGGATGAGATATACTGGGATTTTAAGATGTGAGCCCCAAATATACTGTTAATATTTTTCAGAAAATTACAGAATATATATCATAGCTTATAGAGTAAAATTAAGATTTTTGACATTGGCCCTTTTAGAACCAAGCCACAGATATATTAATGACTTGTCATTCTCCATTCACGGAGATGCTAAACTAATTCTTTTTGCTGATGATACAAGTATAGCTATCATACCTAACAAACAGTAATGAACTGATGAAATTGTAAATGATATCTTTCGGAAAGTTATTAAGTGGTTCTCTACAAATGGACTCTCATTAAACTTTGATAAAATCCAGTATATACAGTTGCATACAGTAAATGGCATGACACTATTAATAAATTTAGACTTTGAAATAAATCTGTAGCTAAGGTAGAATATTCAAAAATTTTAGGTGTTTGAATTGATGAGGGATTGAATTGGTAGAAACATATTGAAGATCTCCTGAAATGTATGAGTTCAGCTACTTATGCTATCAGGGTCATTGCAAAATTTGGTGGTATACATCTCAGTAAATTAACTATTTTCATTCACTGCTTTCATATGGGATCATATTTTGGAGCAATTCAACGGTGAGTAAAAAAGTATTCATTACACAGAAGTGTGTAATCATAATAATTGTTGGAGCCCACCCAAGAGCATCCTGCAGAATTTATTTAGGGATCTAGGGGTCTTCATTGTAGCTTCACAATATATACAATTTCACTCTTGAAATTTGTTATTAACAATCTGACCCAATTCAAAAGTAATAGCAGTGTGCATAGCTACAACACTAGGAGGAAGGGTGATACTCACTATTCAAGGTTACATCTAACATTGGCACAGAAAGGAGTGAATTATGCTGCCACAAAAGTATTCGGTCACTTACCAAGTAGCATCAAAAGTCTGATAGCCAACTAGTATTTAAAAAGAAACTAAAGGAATTTCTGAATGGCAACTCCTTCTACAATGTAGATAAATTTTCAGATAAAACTTAAAAATAAAAAAAAATAAAAATTAAAATAAATATATATATATATATATATATATATATATATATATATATATATATATATATATATATATATATATATATATATATATATATATATAAATAAATAAAAAACTCCTTAAAATATTGTCATGTATAGACAACATTTACTAAACTGACATGTTCCATATCATTATGAAATGTATATATGATCTATGGAACAAGTATTAATCTAATCTAATCTGTAGGTGAAACTTGGATACACCATTACACTCCAGGGACCAAACCACAGCCACAGCCCAAACAATGGACAGAGTAGGGAGAGTGTACCAAAGAAAGTGAAAACTGTTTTGGCCACTCTCTTTTGTATTACCAGGGTATAATCCTGATAAATTCTTTGTAAAAAGGCAGATCCATAACTGAGCCCTTTTATGTTGCTCTGCTGGTCTGTTTGAAACAGGAACTAATTGAAAAGAAGAAAGTACTGTTTCATCAGGACAATGCTGCAGCCTACACTGCAGCTAGCACAATGGCAAAAGTGCACAAGTTGGGATTCAAATTGGTTCCTCACCCACGCTATTCACTAAATGTGGCCCTGAGTGATTTCTTCTTATTCCTAAACTCAAAAATTTGGCTTGGAGGGAAGAAATTTTTGTCAAATGAGGTAGTGTCCACCACTGTGACAGACTATTTTGCAGAGTTTGAGAAAGCCTACCTTGCTGATGGGTTGAAAAAATTGAAAACTTGCTGGACTGAGTGGATAGCTTTGCAAGGAGACTGTTGTGAAATACAGTGAGTCTTCACTTTTAAAACAATTTTTTATTCTATTTTTATCAGACTTATCAAACTGCCCTCATAAGAAAGTAACTACCTCAACCCCTTGTTATTAAACAAGTAACTTTTTCATACAGCCAATAGTTTATTTTTAGTACATTACTATATTAGTGTCCTTAAGGAATGTACCACCATACAGCTTGAATGGAGAGAGAGAGAAAAAAAAAAGCTTGACAAATAAAATACATACATTCATGTTGAGAAAATGCAATGAAACCATCATTATTATCTATTGTATTTGTTTCATTATGAGAAAAATCTACTAATTTATATTTGTCTCACATTATCTTCTGCAGACCTGGGACCAGGAGACTCTGCCTACAACCTGTTGGGAAGTGCCCCGTTCCAAACTGCGGCTGCAGACAGTGCTGGGCCAAGGGAACTTTGGACAGGTTAGATCATTCCTTTTATTTTAAGAATAACTCATTTCCTTGGCATCTGCCACACATTGTTTTTTTTATATATAATAAGGACAGTTTACAACTCACCGCAAAGATGTGGCGACGAGCTGTGACAGGCACACACAAAGGACACACACATACAACACTTTCAGCTATCAGACATGGCCTTCTTCAGAAAGTAGAACACTCATACAATCACACAGGCATACAACACAGTCATACAACCATCACCACCGGCTTGCTACCTCTGCACTGAGTCTTCAAAACTGTGAGACTTTTGTTCAATTGGGCATGGGGTAAAAAGAGGTGGTCTGGTACTAGAGTGTTTCTACTGAGCCAGAGTTTAGTTGACGATGAAAATTCTTCCCCCCCCCCCCTCCCCTCCCCCACCCAGCAGGCTGTTCTGGATCTGCCCCTGTTTAATATGGACAGAGGTGTGGATGGAACCACTAGTAAGATCGAGATTATTGTCAAGGAACTTGGCATGCTGTGTTGAGGAGGATCAGGTGACATGGATGGGAGGAGGAGATAAAGTTGTGTAAGAAGAAGGAGGTGGTTTTCTGGCTCTAATTCCAGATCATCTAGATTTCCTTTAGTTGACATATTTGATTTTATGCTTTTCCCGAATGGAAAAGTAGTTGTTTATAAGGATATAATCGGTAAGTTGCATGAGAAATGAGGAATTGCGCTTGGAGTCTGGAAGACATTGAGAGAAATTGTGTTAATATGACAAGATCATAATGATATTGGTGTATAGGGAAATGGCATCAACAGTGAAAAGTAATGATCCAGGAGGTAAAAGGTTGGGAATGGTGGAGATTAAGTGAAGGGAGTCGTTGCTATCTCAGATGTGGGAGGCTAGCTTTTTGACAATTGGTTGGAGGTGCAGGTCAATGTGGCCTGAAATTCTTTCACTGGGAGCACAGTAACTAGTGACAATTTGGTGACTAGGATTATTTGGTTTTTGGATTTTTGAGAGCATTTAGAATGTGTATGTACATGGAGTTGTTAGGGCAAGGAGGGAGTAGATTCGTAGAGAGGTAGGATTTTCACAAGGTCATGTTGAACTTTTAGAATGGGAACATTCTGGTACAACTTGGAAGATGAAAGTTGGAAGAATCAGACAACTTGGGGAGGCTTTCTGCCATGCAGTCATCATTTATTTATTTATTGTTAGCCAACATATGTTGAAATAGACAGTTTTACACTCTATATTACAAAAACTTTTTGGATATTTTTACAGATTTAGGAGCTTCATTTTTTCCTTAGCCTAATTTTGCAGTATTAATACTCTTGTACATATTCAAATTCCTTAATTAATTTTAACAGTAATACAGTTGGATGACATTTACTACATACATACATTCGCTACTCATATTAAAATTCCGTAATGCTATATACATGACATTACTACATACATACATTTATTACTCATATTAAAATTCCATAATGCTATATACATGACATATACTACATACATACATTCACTACTCATATTAAAAATTCCTAATGCTATATACACACTTATCAACTAAAATTTTATGTGTATGTTTCTGTAACTTATCACATGTTAGGTCTCTCACAGTTGATGGTAACTTTTTGAATAATTTCATTCCAATGTGTTTGAAACTACTTTGCACATTGTGCAATCTTGTAAATTCTACATCTAGTTTATCTCTACCTCTGGTTTCAAGGGAGTGGATAGCTGTTCTGCCCAGCAATGTATTTATTTGGTTTTTTGTCTAATGTAGACATGTTTTAATATAGAGTGAAGGTACAGTCAGCATATTTAGTTCTTTAAAGTGGTGTCGACGTGATTCTTGGCTTGTAATTCCTGTAATTGCTCTTGCAGCCTACTCCTGCCACTTGAAAACTGTCTGAGCACCAGCAGAGTTGCCACATAGTTTTATTGCATATAGCAGATGTTAGAAGTTGCTGTCTGGTAACTAGCATTTTTAATCTGCTTAAGAGGAAGACTACTCTAGACAGTTTGGTACACAACTGTTCCGTATGACTGTTCCATGTCAGTTTGGGATCTAGGTGGATTCCAAGAAGTCTGACTGACTCTGTCTCATTTATCTTTTCCTGTAATTTGTGTAGGAAGAAATATATAGTTTCAGTTTTACTGCTGTTTAGGAGTAGTTTATTATTTTGGAACCATCTGCCAGATTTTCCTAGCATGATTCGTTACAACCATTGTGGAACCTTTGTCTGCCGAGAGGACAGAAAGGTCATGATCAATTTTGACACTATATATGGCTGTCATTACTTTTATTGAAAGGTTGGTGTTCTTATGAAACATCAGAAATATTCAAGACAATGGCTGAATTACTAACAGAATTAGATGCTCCTGCCAGAAAAAAGAGAATTGCAGCAAATCTGCAAGGAAAGATAGTACCTCACCCGAAATACATATTCAGTATGGATAATACACCAAAATTTTATTTAAGAACATAAAAAAGATGAAAATGCACAATAATAGGTACATAAAAATTATACAGGTAAAGTAAAAGCTGTGTGGAAGTGTCATAAAGAAAGAAACAGGGAAGAATAAGAAAACCAATTAGAATATTGCCTTATTAGATGACAAAAAACAGGTTACAGAGCGAGGACAATTGCTCCTTCAGGAGAATAGTTAATAATAACAATTAATTTCTGTAGTAAACAGCTCTAAATTATCAATATTTGTTGATCATGTAATCAGTGAGGAAACAGTGAAAGCTGTAACTAATCTAGAAACAAACTAATCAGAACAGTTAATGGTATACTCAGTAGAATCTGTAGAATGTTAATAAGAATAGATAGATAAGGAACAACTAACCATAAAGACAAATGCTGAGCTGCCAACAGATGCAAATAAGACTCACAAACACACACACAATTCTATATTTACAGCTGCGGCCTTCCTCAGACAGAGAACACTCATCCACCAATCACTCAGGCGCACTCATCCACACGTCAGCCATCTCTGGCCGCCCAACACTGACTAATGGCAAGCAGAAGGGATGGCAGGAGGCTCTGAGGAAGGCCGTGGCCAAAAATTTAGAATTGCGTGTTTGTGTGTCTTTTATCTGTGTCTGTCGGTGGCTCAGGGTTCGTCTTGATGGTGAGCTGTTAAACATATTATTATTAACATTTCTTACTGGACCTCCCATTGTTGTTAGAATCTGTAGAATATTTAGCAGCTCATAAGAATTGGACATCTTTCCTGATGAGCTATATTATCCAAAGTTATACTGTGTTCTAAGTTAAAGAAAATGCTAAGATAATAAACTATTGTCCCATCATAATAATGTCCTGATTTTTGTAAGTATTGGGAAAAATTTACAATAACCCAATTAATTTATAAATGTGGTGTTTGGTATTGTCTGTTTCTCAACATTGTTTCCTTAGTAACAAATCAGCTAAGATGGCTATCTGTGAATGTATAACCACTGTTTTAAAAGTAACGGAAGATATGAGTATTTCTAGATTTAACTAAAGCTTTTGATGTTATAACCCCAAAACTCTTCTAAAGAAGCTTGAATACTATGATATCGGAGAACTGACAAATTTTGAATAACTTGCCTAATGATATAGAAAGTATACTAAATATTAATGTATTTCAATGACCTATTAGAGAATTATCAATTTTATTTAATACTGTAAGTGAATAATTGAACATCTGAAACTATAGACCTGTAGCATTTAATAATTTACAACATGTGGAATTACCTGCAAACTTAAATAATGGAATAATAAGAATTTAAGTCCAATATCACTTCACGCAGAGTATAAATTACCATCAAAAGTCTAAATAAATAAATATGTTGTATAACACATTTTTTAAATTTCCCCTTATTGGTATATTGTGTTTTAATGCTGATCACTGTAACAGGTGCTAAAGGCAGAAATAGATGACATATGTGGTGGCATTGGCTCCACTAGACTTGTAGCTGTGAAAACTGTGAAGGAGGATGCAAGTCAGCGGGATAAAGATGATCTCCTGCGTGAGATGGAGATAATGAAAACACTAGGAGCCCATCCAAATGTTGTCACCCTATTAGGCTGCTGTACTGAACAAGGTAAGATAATACAAAAGTATCTTATACAATTTCTTTGAACCTGGGACAGTGTGTGCATTCTTGTCATGTTTGCAAAAATATTAATTTTCTTTCCAGTTGTTTGGAGGTTTCAGTACTATCTTAATTGTGCAGTATTTCTGGTCAATAAACAAGAGAACTTACATAGTTATACCTTCATGTAGCAAAACAAGATCATTTTGACACTTTTGACAGAAGAAACATTGACAGAGGATGACATGGCAGTATGTGTGTAGCCCAATGCCCCATTTTGGGTCACAATTTGAGTTTCCTACAGCAATGCGCAATTTGGGTCACAATTTGATTTTTGCTACAGCAGTGTATTTATACACTGATGTGAACACATAATTAGCTATTATAGGTAGCACAGTAAAAAGTTAATAATGTGGGGGAACTGGTCTGAGAACCTGTGATGAACTGACACCTCTTCAGATTCAAAACCCAGATCTGTGCTTGGTGTAGCAAACTGAACTTACAAGATGGGTCAGTCATTTCACTTTTTAATATGTGTAACATAGCAATAAACAATGGAAAATCCATTCTATATCTTACTGAGGTGTGAATCTTCAAGATAAACATTTTTATCATTTTTGTACGGTTACATGGATCACATCTCTCTGGAATCACCACTGATAATTTTTTTTTTAGTTGTACCAAACAACAGAGAGTGAGAGCGATTACATAGATAGATGAAGGATTATTCTATTATGAATTTTATAATCTCCATAAATGTTCCAGAAAGAGGTTTTACTCTGCATCAAAGAGAGTATTGATTTCAAACTTTCTAAAAAAATTTAAACTGTATGTTTGATCAAGGCTCAAAACTAGGCCCTTTGCCTTTCCTGAACAAGTTATCTATTGACTGAACTCCCCACATACATCTATGATATGCACTAACAGATTCATTTCCATCAGTAACTCATCCCCTACATTCAAAATTTCACAGTAATTCTCCTTCATACTTACAAAGATTAATATTCTGGGTACTTGAATGGACTTTCACTCTGCAGTGAAGCTAGTGCTGGTTCAAAACTTCCTGGTTGTTGTGTTCCTCCACGTTGCTATCTGCAGTTACGGACTCGCTCTCGTAATGGAGCAACTGACTGGGGCTGAGGACGTGGGAGTAGGGCTGATTGGAACTCTGCAACCTCAAGAGCATTTATAATAGATGATAATTTATTGGACAAACACTTAACTTGGTATTAACACTGTCATCGGCGGCAGGTGCCACTTTAAACTAACATAATACAATTCTAGGATCAGTCCCCAACACAGGCGCACTAACACAAGTCACTAGTCGGAGTCTCCTGCCAGAAGTGAACTACTCTGCGGCACTGTCCAACGTTTCTCCAATTACTTTAGAGGGCACACCTGCTCCACTTGCCTATCATGTGGCACCTCTATACGACGACTCCATCGGCGATGTCTGTGGCGCGCGTGCATTCCAACGTGCGACGCCACACTGGTAGTTTCAACTGAGGGGTTTATTTTTAAAGTTAAATATTTTCTTGTTCATTATTGTATACAATTACAAAAAAGTGTTATCATTTCTATCAGAGTTATTTTCTACAGTTTCAAATTCATTTGGGTTACTGTATGTTCCCTGTTTAATAATATTTCAGATAGAACTATCTTACAGCCTAGAGGATTTTACAGAAAGTGTTGGGGTAGGAGTTTCAACTCATGGATTCAGCTTTTTCTCAGAATTAGCTAGAAATCTCTTTTTTCTGGCACAAGATAATCTAACCTCAAGAGTTATCTATATGAATACATTAAAAAAAAAACTACATTTTTTACTTTATAAGGTTTTACTAAAGAATCACCCTGTAATTAAGTCATTGTTTACAATTCTGACATACAGTATTTTTGTTGTATAAACTATGCCTAGCTGGTCATTATATTTTAACATTTGACCTTCACAGTCAAATAAAGGTGATTATTATATGGGGGTCATTATAAAGCTGAGTATCAGGAACTAAATTTTAGACGCTATTACCAGTACGCTCACTGTAACACAGGTGTCTGAAATTTGTTACTTTGTCATTTCTCAGTTAGATGTTGTTCAGATACTTCATCTGAAAAGATAATTAACAGTATGTTATGTGCTTAATACTTATTGGTAATAATTTTTATTTATTGAATATCTTGATCTCTGTACTAAATTTTATATTAGACATACATTTTGTTTAAAAAAAAAAATCATAGCAAGGCACTCTTCCTGGGTGTTAAAAATATCATAAAATAAAGATACATACTACAAGTTTGCAAAGAACAACAGATATGCTAATATACCTTCCACAAAATCAAAGTGTAATGACCAACATGGATTTTGAATAAGCGGAAATATGTTAGATTTCTTTTCATTTTAAAAGGCAGTAAAAAACTTGCCACAAAGCAAGGTAAAGTTCTACACTCAAGAGATGCTTACAAAAATTCTTAAGCTATTCTAGAATGTATCATTGAATAGAAAAAACAATTTTACAACATTTATTTACATGATCTGAAATATTGCACTGAATTTGTACAGAATTAAGAATGTATCCAATACTCACACTATTAGATATTATTAGTTATATTTACATATCAGATGGTTCAGCTAAAATATTTATTATTGTAATAGAATGAGCTGGCCAACAAGAAATGCTTAACTGAACTTTAAGTTAGTTACAGAAATTCTCTACTGAGATTTGAAAATATGCAAAAGAGATAGATGGGCTGGCCATTACTTACCATAGTTGGTACCACTGATAGTACACAAAAAAGACTCAAAATGTGACAAAACTAAACGTTTATACTAACTTTTGACAATGTAATAATGGCAGTTTACAACTCACCGCAAAAACGTGACAACGAGCTGCGAGAGGCACATAAAAAGGACACATACATACAACACTTGAGCTATCGGCCAGGGCCTTCTTCAGAACAAAAAGACATTCACGCAATTACACAGTCACTCTTCAGTCACACAACCATCAGTACTGCTGATGGTACACACCAAAAAAATGACACAAAAGGCAATGAAACTAAATACTTATACTAGCTTTCAGAAATTTCTAATTATTTCAACAGGTAGGAGGAGGGAAGAGAAAAGGGACAGAAGGAAAAAGCTACTCAGACCTAGATTGTGAGTAACCTTGCCCTTCTGTCCCCTTCCTCTCCCCCCCCCTACCTGACAAAAGAAATATAAATTTTCAAAAGCTAGTATAAACATTTAGTTTTGCTGCATTTTCTGTCATTTTTTATGTACCATTGATAGTACCAAACTATAATAAGTACTGGCCAGCCACTGTCTCTTTTGCAAATTATTTTTAAACTGAAATTTATTAGTTGTTAAATATTTTATGACTACTGTGAAATTATTGTAAATGTGTACTCTTTTTCGACTGAAGTTAGCAACTTTCAATCTTTGCAAAGAGTTTTCTTATTTCTAGTTCTGATTACATCAACTGAGATGTTGGTTTTAAAAAGAAAGAAAATTTTGGTGACAGCTATAATTAAGGAAGAAATATATGGGGAAGCTGTAGTTAGTTCACTAAACAGGCCTCTGTAGGATTTTCGTTAGTTCATATCACAAATAATTTTTATCACACATTGTAGGACCTCTAAACTTTAGCTCAGTTTGATAAGATACTCCAACTAATAATCTTGAATGACAGCAACCAAAGTGTGCTAGTTTTTTCACTTATGGCTGACAACATTCACATTGCAAATAGAGATTTGTTTGGGTACTGTAGTACTAATGTGGTAAACTGAACCCAGCTGAATTTATTATTAAACTATAATCTCAAGAATTTAACACTGTCAATGTATTTTACTTCTGTCAATTTTAGATATATAGCTACTGGGACAAAACTTATGTAAAGTTATGAACTGCAAATGAAATGTCATGTAAAAAATTAATTGATCTTATCAATTATTTTATAACAAATGTAACAAAAAACTTAATGTTAACAGAACCACATCTGCTGATAATGGAATATGTGATGTATGGGAAACTTTTGGCTTATCTCAGAGATCACCGAACAAGACGAAAGTATTTCAACTTCTGTGAAGATGATTCAGATGCTCTTACATCTCGTGATCTCACCATTTTTGCTTACTGTGTTGCACGTGGAATGGAATACCTTACCTCAAGAGGGGTTAGTATCTGACTCTTATCACACAGTATGTGCTAGCCTGCATTTTATTACTCTTTGTTGCTTCATATGCCATTTAGTGTAAAATAAGTACAATACAAAGTATATCACATAATTGTAGAGATATCAACTGTTCAAAATGAAGTGAATGTGTCTCTGGTATAAAGTGATACAATGATATGATGTGATTAAAAGAGAACATAAGCTCAAAAAATCTAATCAGTTATGTTCATAAATAATACATCACTAAATGTTATTACACTTAACAATAACATTCATGTATTTTCATACATAGACATTACACAATCATTGGATTTCTACGTAGTTAGTAAAGGAAAGGAGAGGCAATCCTCACTTACAGCTGAAATTTGATGCACAGCAACATGCAGCAGAAAACAATAGGAGGGGGAGAGGAGGGGAGGTGGAAAGGAGTGGAGAAGAGATTATGAGAGTGCAGGAACTGTTGGAAAGAAAATCAGCACTTATGTAAAACTTAGAAACACCCTATGAAAGGGGGTACTGAAATTGCTCACACAGTGAAGCAACCATTGAAGTAAAGCAGTGTACACAGCATGTTTAAAATCTGGAGGGTGGACAGTAATTGCAATAGAATGATGTATAACATGGTTGCTTTCACACATGGCCATTCCTTTTATGTGGGAGTACGTAAATTATTATATGCAAAGTAGTTATAAAATTTTATTGTAATCAAATACAAAACTTAAAAGAGCATCATTTTTTGACATAGTCTCCCTGCATATCAACTCACTTGGTCCATCATTGTACAAGCTTCCTGATGTCCTTAAAAGAAGCTTCTCAGTTGAGCTGTGATCCAGGAATGTACTACTTTTTTCACTGCTTCATCCAAGGCAAATATGATGTCTCTTAATGTCTGTTTGAGTGGACCACACAAATGATAGGGGCAAGAACAGGACTAAATGGAGGATGATCCAGTACTTCAAATGTGAGTTTCTGTAGCATTTCATCAGTGTGGGCATTGTCACACAACACAACATCTTTTGACATCAATCCTCGGCGTTTGCTTAGAATTACAGGCTTTAGCCTGGCTGTAAGCATCTCACTGTAACATAAACTGTTTTGCCCATTTTTCCTAATGTTCCAGTACTGAACAATAAGATAGTTTTCCAGCAGATGATTGGGTCTTGAATTTTTTCTTGCACATCAAATTTGGATGTTTCCATTCCATACTCTGCCATTTATTCACCAGATCATAATGATGGATCCATGTTTTGCCACCAGTAATTATCCAGTCTAAGAAGTTGCCCCCTCTGTTACCATAGCAATCCAAATGTTTTTGACATGTCCAAATGTGTCTGTTTATGCACTTGTGTGAGTTGATTTTGGACCCATCTTGCACAAACTTTATGAAACCCAAGTCTGTTGTGGATGATTTTGTAGTCAGAACTATGACTAAATTGCAGAAGATGTGCCACTTCATCAATAGTTAGTTGTCTATCTAAGAGAATAATTTCATGTGAACACTCAATGGTTTCTCCATTTGTGGTGGTAAACCGTTGTCCAGTTCCTTCATCATGCATAACACTTGTGTGACCATTTCAGAATTTTTCAATACATTCATAAACACTCCATTGTAACAAAATACTATTCGCACTCTGTACCAAAAGTCTTCAGTGAATTTTGGCCTCTGATACACCTGAGCACAAAAAATAGATCACTGAACATTGCTCTTCTTTGGTGCAAATAGACAGTGGAGCAGTCAAGACTAAGAGCATGGCAGCAATAATGAAACTAACCTAGCAGCTTGAAAGTTGCAAAGATATGACAACAAATGTAAAATGACAGTACTAGCGAAATAAATTAAAAAAACTAAATTGCGGATAATAATTGACTTACCCTCATACAGGTGACTCAGGGATTGATCGAGGAGAGAATACGGAACAAAAAAGATGTAATGAACTTATGTTTGGTAATGCATGGTTTCCATGCTAGAGATTATTTAT
The DNA here is from genome assembly GCA_026315105.1 of Locusta migratoria. Classification (NCBI taxonomy): domain Eukaryota; kingdom Metazoa; phylum Arthropoda; class Insecta; order Orthoptera; family Acrididae; genus Locusta; species Locusta migratoria. Next base: position 146,340,179 of record CM048751.1, on the reverse strand, counting down.
TCAATCATATTTTATTGCAGACTGCAGTCTAATACACTGTACCAGGCTGTCCAGTTACAGTATGTGTTGAAAACTGTTTCCATGTGACTTGACACGTTTGTATGTACTGCAGCACATTCTCTCATACACATTCACATCAACCTGGCTGCATCTGAACTCTTTCAAAGACAGTGTACCATTGTCTCCACATCTGGAATGAGCTCTGCATACGCAGTACTTTTGAGACAACCCTACAACCAGGAACTGCATGGGTTGAGATCCAGTAAACAAGCAGAGCATGCAACTGGATCTCCTTGTCTGATCCATTGACCAGGGAAGACCTAACTGAGATGCTTCCGGATGTTAATGGTGAAGTGGGCTGGAGCACCATCATGTAGCAGCCACATAACAACCCTACCAATGATCATACCACTTCTACCAGCAAGCGAGGCAAGGTCTCTTACAAGAAATGCCAATAATTCTGGGCTGTTATGTGACATGAAAGGGAGACTGGTCCCAAAATACAGTCACCAATTTTCCTGACCTACACATTCCAGTTCCACCAATGCTTATGATTCGCTGAAGATACCACTGTGCGTTAAGGTAGCCTCATCTGTGAATAGGATGGATGATGCAAATCCTTGTACTGTGGCTGCCATGTGAATAAACCAGTGACAAAACTACTACTGATGTAGAATGTTTGTCCTAGTAAGCTCTGGACATGCTCTAAGTGATAAGGGTAGCATCAATTGTCATGGAGAATGTTCCAGAGTCATCTGTCTTACCCTGTACTGACAGGCCAACTGCCTGGTACTGACATGGGGGTCACCTTCCACTGTGTTAATCACATTTTTTCTCCAAGCCTGTTGTCGAAACATTATGGGTATCTCCTTCATAATTTCCTACTTCCTTAAATGTCCCAGCCTCAGACAAATGGAAATACTTATTGCAATAACTGAAAGCTGTAGTACCCACTGCCCAATTACCATCTGCCTTTCTGTAAGTAAACACAATATCAGCAACCTCTCGATTCAAATACTAAAACAATGTCTGAAATGCTGTATCACATCCATTACAAGATCAGTCATCAAGAGAAATGAATCAGACACAAATCACCAATTACTATTTGCAGGAGAGGGCTCTAGGGCTTGATGTAGATGTATGAGGAACAGTACCACCCTGTAGTAACATTCATATTGCAAAAGTGGCTGCATAGTGCAGCATGTATTAAACTGCAATTGCTGTAACAAAGTATGAATGAATAAATGATCTCTAGCATGGACTGGTCAGCCAGAAATTTATGGCTGTTTGCTGAAGATGTTGTAAAGTGCAGGAAGGTGTCATCTGTAAGTGACTATAAGAGGATACAAGATTACTTAGACAGAACAGTGGACCAGCCTAGAAAGGGAGGGGGGACTATGGGGCTGCAACTGCAATCCCCTTCCTCCCCAGGACCTCAGAACTGCACTTGCTTCTTCTTAACCTTTTAAAAATAAAAAATAAGACACTCAGCGCTCCAGACCAAGATCCTGGTTTCACCACTGAGACAGAATTTGTAATAGTTGTGGTGATTGGCTGCTTAGTCTAGATGTAGGAAAATATAAGTTGATGTTGATGAGTAGGAAAAATAGTAACACCATAACATCTGCATACAGCACTGGTAGTGTGCTGCTTGACACAGTCATGTCAAATATCTAGGCAAAATGTTGCAAAGAAGTAGCTGATGGAATGAGGATGTAAGACTGGTACTACTAATAGGGTAGACAAATAGATGACTTCATTTTTGTGGGAGACTTTCGGGAAAGTGTGGCTTATTTATAAAGGACATCATGAATAGAAAGCTAGAGTGACTCATTCCTGAGTACTGTCCGAGTAGTTGGGAATCGTAACTGGTCAGATTAAAGAAAGACATAGAAAAAATTCATTTATGGGCTCTTAATTTTTATTACTACTGGGTTTGATTAGTGAATAAGTGTTATGAAAATGCTTCATAATTCTACCGGAAAGTCTTTGAATGAAGATGGCATTATTTTGCAAGGCACTGTTGAGTAAATTTATAAAACTGTCATTGGAGGTTGACCACAGAATCACTTCAAAGCCACCAGTGTACAGTATGTTTTGCATTAGGATCATGAAGGTAAGAGAAATCAGGGCTTGTACAGAGCCATATAGACATTTGTTTTTCCCTTGGTCCATTTGAGAGTGGAACAAGAAAGGAAATGTCTGGTAATGGTGTGAGGTACCCTCTGCCAAATACTATTTGGTTATTTGTGGATTATGTACAAGGTGTGACTATAAAGAGACTACTTTTTGTAAACCATTTTATTTCAGAAATGAAGATCTTTAGTTATTATAACCTTCAATAAATTACCCTCTTCTATCCCTACAATGCTCCATGTGAATCATCTGTTGATGAAAATAGTGCTGCAAGTATTCTTCTGTTAACTCCTTGATGAAACATGCCACATTTTATTTTTCTGCCTCAATAGATTAAAAACTTGTTACTTTTAATGTATGTTTAACCTTTGGGAATAGATAAGACAAACAGTGCTAGGTCAGGTGAACAAAGACATCTCTCAACAGACATGTTTTGTGAGCTGGTGCATTGTCTTAATGCCAAACTTATAATTTGTTCTTCCAAACTATGGGTCTTTTTCTTATTTTCTGAGAGTTTAAGGAAAAACCTTTTAGTTTGATGAATAGTTTGACCTTCAGGGTCCCAATGGAGACACACAATTCCAGAAATAGACTATCTGATCAAAAGTATCCAGACACCTGGCTGTAAATGACTTACAATTTCATGGCGTCCTCCATCGGTAATGCTGGAATTCAGTATGGTGTTGTCCCACCCTTAGCCTTGATGTCAGCTTCCACTCTTGCAGGCAATCGTTCAGTCAGGTGTTGGAAGGTTTCTTAGGGACTGGCTGTTCATTGATCATCGAACACTGCACTGAGAGGCATTGATGTAGGTCAGTGAGGCCTGGCATGTAGTCAGCATTCCAAAACATTCCAAAGGTGTTCTATAGGATTAAAGTGAGGACTCTGTGCAGGCCAGTCCATTACAGGGATGTTATTGTCATGTAACCACCACATACCGTGCATTATACACAGCTGCTCTATTGTGTTGAAAGATGCAATTGCCATTCCCGTATTGCTCTTCAACAGTGATAAGCAAGAAGGTGTTTAAAACATCAATGTAAGCATTTGCTGATAGTGTCACCAAAAACGAGGGGTGAAAGCTCCCTCCATTAAAAATAACGACCACACCATAACACCACTGCCTTTGAATTTTCTTTTTGGCACCACAATATGTCACTCCACACAATGTTTTTCCACTGTTCAATTGTCCAATATTTTAAGTTCCTTACACCAAATGAGTAGTTGTTTGGCATCAACCTGCAAGATGTGTGGTATGAGCAGCCTCTCGGCCATGACATCCAAGGTCACTCAACGCCTGCCTTACTCTCTTAGTACTTGGAGTGGATCCTGACACAGTTTGGAATTCCTGCTTGATTTTGAATAGATGCCTGCCTATTACACTGTATTACCCTCTTCAACTGTTGGCAGTCTGTCACTCAACACATAAGGTTGGCCAGTACACTTTCTCGCTGTACATGTCCCTTCCCATTTCCACGTCACTATCACATGAGAAACAGTGGACCTGTGGATGTTTAAGAGTATTAAAATCTCACATATAGACTTCTGACTCAAGTGACACCCAATCACCTGACCATGTTTGAAGACTGTGCTCTCTCTAACAATGTGTAATGACTACTGAGGTCATTGATACGGATTACCTGGCAGTAGGTGGCAGAGCAATTCACCTAATATAAAAAAAATATGTTTTTGAGGGTGTCCAGATACTTATCATCATGTGTATCAGAAACAAAACCTTCATTGTCACTTTGAATTTCACTATCAGTGAAATTGGACCCATCCACTACATGAATTTACTATTGCTGACTAATAAGCTAAAAACCAAGATTCTTCACATGTTATCACTATTTTCAATTGAATTATGATCATTTTCAGTGGTATTCAAAGTTCATGTACAAACTTTTGCATGAGCATCTTTTTGCACCATCATGAGAATCTTTGGCACCAGTTTTTTTCATGTTAAATTGGTTGAGTGAAATTTAAGTTTGACATTCTTTGTTAATTCCTAGTTTCAGCAATTGATGAGATATTGAGACCAAATCAGAGTACTTACTTTTCCAATATTTTCATTCATGTTTTATGTTGAAGATGACTCACTCTCACAGTGCACCTTGAACAACCTCCCTTCTAATTTAATATCCACAAATATGCTTTATGAACCAAAATTCTTGCTTTGAGTATTAAATATTTTAAAGGTGAGGTCTGCTTCAATTTCTGCTTATCTTGTATTCTCAGAGAAGTTGATGTATTAGGTTGTTTCATGAATTGTCAAAGATTGGCAATATGTGGTCAGTTTTTAAATTAGTTATTTCATAATTGTCATAAACACATTTATTTTATGCAGCCAGATTACACACATTTTTCAAAACATGATGTCTGTTTTGCCTTTCTGGTGCCACTTATGTATAAAGAACTTTTCTACCAAAGATATAACAATAGTGGTTTACATATGGGACTGACATATGAATTACTTATGTAATTTTATATATAGTATGGATTCTGAATATAGTATTGAGTAGTTCAATACTGCTTTCCCCTTCTTATGTATTGTTACAATGTGAACATCTTCTCAGACAGCTTTTAAAATACAGTTGATAATTGGGACAGTTGATAATTGGTGGCATTTCATATACCTTCGTGTAAGTAGCGGTTTTTCACAGTTCCATGTGAAACGCCATGAAACACTTGTTGCTATAATCCTACAATTATCATTTTTTCTGACAAAAAGACCATTCAGTTTTAAAAATAGTGTTGCAATGAGAGCTTTGAGACTAAGGTTAATGTATTTGTTTTTAAGTGTGTATGAAGAGTAGACTGTAGTGAGCTACTTCATCTAATAAACTCAAATTAATTGTTTTATCATACTTATGTCACAGATAATCCACCGCGACTTGGCAGCTAGAAATGTGCTTGTGGATCACAACAAAATGTGCAAAGTTGCAGATTTTGGCATGTCTCGAAGTGTTCAGGATCTTGGAGATGTATATGAGCAGAGAAACACAAAGGTGAGGAAAAACATCATGTACATTATTATAGAGGGAAACTTTCCTGGTAGGAAAAATATTTATAAAAAATAGAGATCGTTTAACATAGCCAAAGTACAGGCTCGTTGACAGATACACAGAAACATACTAACACAAAGATTCAAGCTTTCACAACCGTTGGTTGCTTCATCAGGAAAAGAGGAAGGAAGGAGGGGGAAAAAGGGAAGGATGTGGGTTTTAAAGGAGTGGATGAGGAGTCATTCCAATCCTGTGAGTGGAAGGACTTACCTTAGGGGAAAAAGGAAAGGTAAACAAACACACCCACACACATACATACCCAAACACACCAAGGCAGACATTTGTAGAAAGCAAAGAAGTTGAACAGATATACCAGTTGAGACAGAGGCTCTGTCCAGGGATCAGAGGCAAAGATGTTATAGAATTGTGGGCGGGAATTTGAATTTGCCTCTGTTCTCTGGACAGAGCCTTTGCTTTGTGTGTGTGTGTGTGTGTGTGTGTGTGTGTGTGGTGAGGGGGGGGGTGTTGGTTTACCTTTCCTTTTTCCCCCCTAAGGTAAGTCCTTCCACTCCCGGGATTGTAATGACTCCATCCACTCCCCTAAAATCCACATCCTTCCCTTTTTCCCCTCTTCCCTTCCTCTTTTCCTGATAAAGCAACCAAAGGTTGGGAAAGCTTGAATCTTTGTGTTAGTGTGGTTTTATTTGTGTTTTTGTGTGTCTGTCAATGAGCCTGTGCTTTGGGTAAGTTAAACGATCTCTATTTTTTATACATATTGTGTAATGATATTTAAGTAATATTACATGAGAGGGAGGCAGGGAAACAATAAATAGGCTGTTTGGTTTCATGTTGATATCATTTACACTTTAACAGTGTGGCAAAAAGAAAAAGATGAAGAAGAAATATATATATATAAAAAAAATGCAACCTGGCTTGAGCAATATTTAAAATAAGGGGAAGAACACTACTAATCAGTAGCAGATGGATGTGTGAAGCTCAGTGACACATAACAATACAAGTTTTGACCATTAGCTCCTTTTTGCAGTACACACATACACACTCGCAACCGCAAAACACTCAATGTATGCCAGAAATGTACACATGCAACCACAAGGACTTCCAAAATATCCTCTGTATCGCAACAGCAAGATAAGGCATTTCTTTATCTTTCAACATAAAGGAAAGGGTTTAAATAAATGAATGGCAAAGGCAATGCAATGCAAGGGGGAAAATACTAAGATTGCTGTATGGGAAACAGACTGTGGGCATAGTAAGTAGCAGGATTACAGTTTCAGATCAGGTCTTTATATAAAAGTGTGTGTTCATTTTAGTGCATAACCAATATATTGAAAAAATAATATATCAGTAAGGAATCTTATGATAATGAATAGTTAAAATTTTTGAAAACTTGTAATGCTATTTCTATGAAAACTATATTACACACCTAAGTATTATAATTTACTTGTAATGATGTCCTATTGTGGGGATGCAATTACAGTATGATCCTATGTAGGGGAGAGTGTTGTAGTTTGGTACACTTTCCAGGCTCTTGCTACAAGCCAGTCCTCCAATATAAGTTTAATTTATTCTCATTCTATTTTGAAATGAAGGTATTTACTTTTCATGTGCTGCAGTATTTTATGAAATAACAAATAGTACTCTAGAAAAGAATTGTTTGTCCCAATATGAAAAATGTATTAGAGTAAAATATGGATATGGTACCTAGGAACATATCACTGGCAAAGCAAGAGGCAGAGGGGGAACAAGGGGAGGGGGTGAGGGGGGGGGTTCAACATGCCCTAAGTAGCTCATGCATTGGGTGGGGGGGGGGGGGGTAGGGTTGACAAATTGTCTCAAACATGAACTTTTTTTTTAATGTCTTTCTTAAGTGTATTTTTTTCTCAGATTTAAATCCTAACCTGAGCCTGTGCCCCTATTTATCTCAACAACAGATAACAGTTTCTGAAAGCAAAGTTAGGTTCTGCCTTTTTATAATTTAGAACACCTAACTTACGATAGTTACTATATTCTGTTGTTATTTGTATTATATTTCTTCTCACATATTACTATATGTGTTTCTGGAGGGATAAGAGTTGTGACCCTGGTGACAGTTCTGTTTGCTATACTATTGAAACACATGGTCTTAAAATTTAAATGTGAAGTCAATTAATCTTCAAATTTCTGATTTTCAATTGTAGAAGATTATCTTTCATTTCAAGTTCCAAGCTAGCTAGTGCATTACCAAACTAGAAACTAAAAATAAAAAATAAAAGGATTGACTATATGACTAACATAATTATGATATAACGTGTGTAATAGCTTTATATAATTTTGTTCACAAATAAATTTTGTAAATGAACAAATAACTATAATGTGAAACAACTAAGATATATTTTACTACTTTGAAATGTGTAGCTTTGAAAATATTCATGAACATTGCACAAAATACATCCCCATACAACAAAAACAGTAGAAAATGCCAGAATCTGTTGTGGGTATCTCTAACACTTATTCCTCCACTCGATACTAAAATTGGTCACTATATTTCAAGTGACAAATAGAAGGAATTGTATGTCCCTGGTACACCATTCTCAATGTCAACATTCTCCCCTTCTTTTACTGTTAATGGTATTATTTGCTTTATGAATGATAATGAGAAACTAGCAACTCTCTTGTATAAAACTATTATGCTTACAAAGTAAAAAAGAAGTAGGAACATCAGAATGTTTTAGTTGTTATTTATTAATTTCTTTAATGTTCCATGCAGCTGGACACACTCATTTCTATGGTAATTATTCTTACACGGTAGGATTATGATATTTAGCACTACTGTTTGTTTCCAAAATTTCAATTTGATCAATTTTCAGTTACAAAACTTCATTCCATTAGAATCCATAAATAACAGTTTTGGCTAACTATAATCTAGTGTGACACTGGAGATTAATTTTCTCTCAATAATTAGTTTACATGGTTTATTGATAAATTTATAAATAATTTTTACATTGGGATAAGGTAGTATTGCAGTAATGTTTATTCACAATTTAATATGAGTGTTTCATTTGCCGTATTGATGAAGTCAATGCATAGCCTACTATACAGTTCACAAGTCATTATATTACAACAGAATGTAGATAAATGTTAACAACAGGGGTAAATGTTTATAAATTTCAAAAGCAAAAGAACTGGTATAATTTGCAATGACAGTGGGGAAAATAGTGCAGCATGCATGCACAACAGGGGTAAATGTTTATAAATTTCAAAAGCAAAAGAACTGGTACAAATAACAAGGACAATGGGAAAAATAGTGTAGCATGCATATCCTTAATGGCTCTATGTAAGTACACAGGCATCCAAAGCACACAAGTTAAAGCATAAGAAGTTTTTCAGAGATTCTCTATCATAGTTAAAAATGCTATAATAAAAGCATCTTTGAAGAAATCTGGATGAATCAAAGGAAAATGGCCAGCATCCATCTGCTCCATAAAGAAGGGTCTAAAAGAGACTCCAAAACAACTATGGGGCATTTCAGTCCTAGGTGTAATGTACAAGATATTCTCTAAAGTCTTACTAAACAGACCAGAACCCAAATTGGACTATCAACTTAGAGAATACCAAGCAGGTTTCAGGAAAGGAAATCCTGCCCATATCAAATTTTAAGCCTCAAAAACCTTATGGCCTACCAAAAATCAAGAGCAAAATAATATGTTATCACTTTCATTGACTTCCAAAAAGCATATGAGTCAATAAACAGGGAATTAAAACTGGACAACAAAACCAATCAGAGAAACCCTTAACAACACGTACTCCAAAGTCAAATTCCTAGAACTCTGTGTTCCTTTTGAGATAAAAGCTGATGTATGACAAGTAGATTGCATCTCCACCTACTGTTTAAATGTGTCCCGGAAATGTGGCCAGAGAATAAAACATGAAGATCCATATTGAATCTGACTGGAAAATATATAAATAAAAAAATAAAGGCATCAAAGTGAATTGCCTAGTCTTTACAGATGATATTGCCATATTGATTGACACCTGGGAAGAAGCAAAAGAACAAATACTCAAACTACAAAAGCAGGCACAAAAATAGATATCAAAATTTTTGTGTCCCAGCCTCGTCGCCACTTTTGTCTCTCGTTTCCGTCTTAGGTGTCGGTGGCTGAGTGGAATGAGACCGACACAGGAATAAAGATAGCACGCTGGTGCAGGTACGGAAGGGAGCAGCCAGAAACTAGAAACACTAGAGTAAATTAGAACGAGATATATATTGCACAGAATTTATACAATACTTAACTTTTACACTTTTACATTGCTCAGTACTGCAGATACATAGTTGAGCTAGAGTCCTGCCTAGTGCCTGCTAGCCAAGTCTTCACTGGTGCCTATCTGATTACGAAGGTCCTAACTGGTTGCTATCTCAGTCCCAAGTGAACGATGTCTTTCAGTGGTGGCCACGAGCGGCGTTGCAGCAGAGTGCGCTCGTGGCTGTCGTCGTAAGAATGCCGCGCCGTGCGTGCATGGCGGCGCGCGGCGAGAGTAGGTGGCGCGCACTTTGGACTTGTGCGACACCACACCCCTCCCCCCCAAACAACCGCGCCGTCGTGGCGTAGGGCTGAGGGCCACGGCGACGGCACTGGGAGGAGGGCCTGGGGGGGACGTTACTGGTGGGACGGGCGTCGTAGCTGAGGCTGGGATCGAGACGCCATCCGCGCCCCGGTATACACCTTGCGATCCGCTGGAAAACCCTCGAAAACCAGCGGAAGGGCGCCCGCCCCCACCCAGAGGGAGCAGGTCATCATCTTCTGAGGTGCGTGGCCCAGACGGCGGGGGCACGCACGGTTCTGGAGTTCCTCTCGGTGACGCTGTTATCTGCGGCGGTGACAGCGGCGGAGTCGCGTCAATCTCCATCGGGACGTTCTCGTAGTCCGGGGACGCTGGACCCATCGACGAACGATGTGGATGTGCTCCCTGGTGGTGAACTGGGTCTGGAATCTAGAAACCGGAGACAGGATCGCGCAGTCTGTGCAGGCGCAATTGGTTTGCGTGGCGCCGCAGCTCCGACCCTGTGGAAGATCGTACAACATACATATTGCGACCGAGCACGCGCTGAATGGTGCCCGGCATCCATAGTTTCTTCTTGTTTCCAGCAAACACCCTGTACAGCACCGGCGTGGAAACCTGAAAACGCGTAGCGCCATACGAACCGACTCGGTGCGTGGGAGGCTGCAGCAGGTGAAGGAGAGTGCGGTGACGGCGGCCGTGTAGCAGCTCGGCAGGAGACGGGCCGTCACGTGGCATGCACCGATACGTAGACAGGAAAATTTGAAGAGCTTGCTGCCTGGAGTGCTGACCTTTCATCTTCTCCATGTGAGACTTGAATGTTCGAACGAAACGTTCTGCTTCACCATTGGACTGAGGGTGAAAAGGTGCGGTGGTGATATGCTGAATGCCATTCACACGACAAAACTGTTGAAATTCCGCACTAACAAACTGAGGTCCATTGTCACTGACGATAGTTTCACGCAAACCTTCGATGCAAAACACTGATGTTAAGGCACTGATCGTACTAGACGCCGTCGTTGAGTTCATGGCAATCACAAAAGGAAACTTGCTGAAAGCGTCTACAACGATTAACCAGCGCGTATTCCAGAAAGGTCCGGCAAAGTCAATATGTAAACGTTGCCATGGTCCCTTGGGGCGTGGCCAGTCTGAGAAACGTTGCGGAGGAGCCGCCTGATGCTCCGCACAAACAGTACACTGTGACGTCATGTTCTCTATCTGAGCGTCCATACCAACCCAGGTACAATGACGTCTGGCCAGTTGCTTTGTCCTAACAATACCCCAATGTCCTTGATGCAGCAGGCGTAACACTTCCCGTTGCAGGGAACGAGGAACAATCACTCTTCCTTGGTCGTTGTCGGTATGCAACAACAGTACACCCTGACTTAAAGATAATGCATGACGTTGTGCAAAATAACGTCGAACCAGAGGCCGATCAATGATGTCTTTGGCTCTGGCAGGCCAACCTGAGCGAACAAAACGGGCTACCACACTTAGGTCTGCATCCGCAGCTGTTTCCTGTGCAACCCGACGAGAGTTCAAAGGAAAGTCTGCGACAGCGGAAGCATCTCTGGAGTCTATCTGACAACACGCAATTTCTGAAGAATCAAATGATACATCCTGGCCAACCGGAAGTCGGGAAAGTGTGTCCGCGTTGGCATGTTTAGTGGTAGGTCGGTACAAAATCTCATACTGATAATTTGACAATATCAAGGACCATCTCTGAAGCTTTTGTGCCGTTCGTGGCGGAATTTGCTTTGTGGGTGAGAACAACGACGTGAGAGGCTTGTGGTCAGTCAACAAATAGAATTTTCTGCTATAGAGATAATGATGAAACTTTGTGACACCATAAATGATTGCTAAGGCCTCCTTTTCTATCTGACTGTAATTCTGTTGCGTTGCCGTCAATAGCTTGGACGCAAAGGCAATCGGTTGATCGTGAGATCCAATGCGATGTGATAAAACTGCACCCAGACCGTACGACAAGGCATCAACTGCTAACACTACAGGCTTCTGTGGGTCAAAGGGAATCAAACATGCATCACTGAGTAGTGCAGACTTTAATTTGTCAAAAGCAACTTGGCAACCTTTGGACCATACAAAAGGAACATTCTTCCTACGTACGTGATGCAGTGGAGCTGCAATCTGAGAGGCATTGGGGATAAACCTGAAATAATAGTTCAGCTTTCCCATTACTGCTTGCAATTCATGCACATTCTTAGGAGGAGGCAAGTCTTTGATTGCTCGAAGATGTGACTGTAAGGGATGAATTCCTTGGGCATTAATCACATGGCCTAGGTACTCTATTTCAGTTTGAAAAAACGAACACTTTGCTTTATTACAACATAGACCTGCTGCAGTCAAAACTTTGAAAAGGCACTCCAGGTTTGCTAAATGTTCTTCAACTGTACGTCCGGATACCACAATATCATCTAAGTAGTTCGAGCAACACGGTACAGAAACTGTCAGCTGCTCCAAAAAGCGCTGAAAAATAGCGGGGGCGGAAGAACTGCCAAACAGTAGGCGTTGAAATTGAAAAAGGCCCATGTGAGTATTAATGACGAAAAACTTTTTTGACTCGTCATCAAGTGGAATCTGTAAGTATGCCTCTGCTAAATCAATCTTAGAAAAGAAACGAGACTGTCCCAATTTGTCCATTAGTTCGTCAGGTCTGGGCAGGGGGTAAGTGTCTACAATTGTTTGACTGTTGACAGTTGATTTGAAGTCCGCACAGAGACGAAGTTTTCCTGACGGCTTGGGTATAATTACTATAGGCGAGGCCCACTGACTCGCAGAAACAGGAGAAATCACCCCACTATCTTGCCAACGTTTAAGTTCTTCGGCAACTGTATCACGCAAGGCGATAGGCACTGGTCTAGCTTTACGAAATTTTGGAACTGCAGATTCTTTTAAAGTTACATGTGCCACGAAGTCTTTTGCACAACCTAGTTCCGGCGAAAACAAGTCACTATATTTGTCACACAATGCATTGATTTTATCCTGAGACACTATTGATGAAATTTGAAGCACATCTCTTTGAATTGATAAACCAAACAAGTCAAAAGCATCTAGTCCAAAAATGTTCTGTGTCGATTTGGCCTGAAGAATACAAAAGCAACTGTTTTTGTTACACCTTGAAAAGAGGCAGGCAGGCTACACGCTCCAAGCACGGGAATAGTTTGACCTGTATAAGCTGTTAACACTTGCTGTGACGGTGACAATTTTGGCGAACCCAGAAGTTCATAAGTATCTTTATTTATTAATGTGACAGCGGAACCAGTATCGAGCTGAAATTGCACCGTCTTATTTTCTATGAAGAGAGTCACAAACAGTTTTTGATTGCGGCGCTCGACAGGTGCGCGAATGTGGGCAACGTCTGCTACGGTTTGTTTACTGCGCTTGCGCGGGCCGCGTAGTGAAGTAAGCGGCGCAGACTCGGAACGCAGCGGATTAACAACAATGTCACTAGATAGTACTACCACCGGATCGGCGTCCGCGCAAGCATGCGAAGCTACTCCAGATGTACAAACTACTGCACTACACTTTTGAGTAGCTACTTGATGTCTACTGTCACTAGCTACACAGTACTGGGCACTATTACAAGCAGCAGTTGCAGAAGGCACTATTTTCACTACAGGAATGCACTGTTCATAGTCATTTTGCTTGTCCCGAACCCTTTTCCGTTGCACTGTTTTACGCGCTCGTCGGCGCTTGCTACGTGGTGCACTATATAGTTTTGCCATAGGCGCAGAACTACTTTCTTGCAATTGAGAGCCAAGGAAAGCACTGTTCAATTCCACAGCCCGTATAACATTCACAGAATGAACTGTTCTCGCACTCTGCGAAGCACTGTTTCTAACGGTACCGTTCTTTGAGTTTTTAATTTGCATACACACAGACTGTATATGTCCTGATTTGCCACATTGATAACAGGTTGCGTTGCGACTAGGGCAATGAGCACGCTTGTGGCGAGACACGCACTGAGGGCAAGACTTGCGAACATTTTTCTGAAATGGCCGTTGGCGCCCGTTATTCAAATTACTGTTTCTAACACGACGGGGCGACCTTTGTGTCGCACTTTTACACTGGCTACTGTTCAATGTCTGTTCAGCATGGCCGGTAGAAAAATAAGAATCACTAGTGCTATACTGAGAACTACGGCTAGGAAAGCGTCCGTTGCGGCGCACTGAATTAACACTGTGGCTTTGCATTTCTACATCTGCTAAGTCAAAAGTATCATGCGCTTCATTAAGCTGCAGTACACTGTCTAATGAACGGTCAGATTGTTTCAGAATAGCTGCTCTAATTCTGGGGTCCTGAATATTCTGCGTAATCGCATCCCTCAACATCACGTCACTATATGAAAGTCCACAAGAGCAAGTAAATTTACATTTGCGGGTTAAGCCCTTCAGTTCCGTAATCCAGTCTTGGTGTGACTGCTGCGGTAATTTTTTAAGTCTGAAAAATCGGTACCATGCCGCAGCTATGAGAACTTTTCTCTCATAATGAGCATTTAGCACCTCTACTATTTGTTCAAAGTCTACATCACGAGGAGATACGTCGGGGAAAAGTTTTTTCAGTAACACGAAGGTGTTGGTGCCCACCACAGATAATAGCAGATGCTTCACTTTCTGACCTGTAATTTGATGAGCCGCGACGAGTTCTTGAAACTGTGCGAAGTAGTCGCTCCATTCTTCCTCACGTTCGTTGTACTGGCGAAATGTAGGAAGCGTTGCGGTGGCAGGTGTGGGCTGCTGAAGCAGTGGCTGTTGTTGTTGGTTAGCTGCTTGCGCTGTGAGCTGGGCCACAGCCTGGAGAAGTTGTGTTATTTGCACCGTCTGTAACTGAATAATTTCCATTAAGTTTGGGTTCGGGGTAGTGGCCATGCTGACCGATTAGGCGCCGCGCATACAAGTAAATTATAACAAAACACAAATGCAATATGAAAGAGGACGCACTGCAACAAAAAAGTCCACAAACACGTAACTGAAAATGTTCCCACAAAAATCTTATAATAAGGGTGGGTGGGCGGGAGCAATTTCTGCGTGCTCCGACTGCTGCTGTCTGGCTGCTGCAAGCGGGCTGGTCCACGGTTCGTCTATCACTCCTCGTCGCCACTTTTGTGTCCCAGCCTCGTCGCCGCTTTTGTCTCTCATTCCGTCGTAGGTGTCGGTGGCTGAGTGGAATGAGACCGACACAGGAATAAAGATAGCACGCTGGTGCAGGTACGGAAGGGAGCAGCCAGAAACTAGAAACACTAGAGTAAATTAGAACGAGATATATATTGCACAGAATTTATACAATACTTAACTTTTACACTTTTACATTGCTCAGTACTGCAGATACATAGTTGAGCTAGAGTCCTGCCTAGTGCCTGCTAGCCAAGTCTTCACTGGTGTCTATCTGATTACGAAGGTCCTAACTGGTTGCTATCTCAGTCCCAAGTGAACGATGTCGTTCAGAGGTGGCCACGAGCGGCGTTGCAGCAGAGGGCGACCGTGGCTGTAGTGGTAAGAACGCCGCGCCGTGCGTGCATGGCGGCGCACGGCGAAAGTAGGTGGCGCGCACTTTGGACTTGTGCGACACCACAAAAATCACCTTTGAAAAGACAAAAATAATGACAAGCATAAAAAAAACCCACACCAAAACATCTTAAAGTGGGAGAACAAGAAGTAGGATGTCAAAGAATTCAAATACCTTAGAGAATGGATTAGCTGAAATGAATCTTGAGAAAAAGGCAATGGAATCTTAGAAGATGTAAAGTTGAATTAGCATTACAACTCACAAAAACACATGCAACAAAAAGTCCCTCTAATGGAATGCAAAAATAAGGCATTATAACAAAGTAATCAAACTGGAAGCCCGGTATTCAGCTGAAACCTTGTCCATTATCAACCATGGCCCAGTTGAAAGTATGGAAAGCAAAGAAATGATGATATTAACAAAAGTCCTTGGTCCCAAGTTTCAAAACAATAAAGTAATCCATGTTAGAAATGAAACCCTTTACCAAATGACTGAAAAATGTCAGACACAATAATGAAAAGAACTGATTTTATGTACATATCCTCAGAATGAACCCAACTAGATTAATCAAAGAAATTTTTGACTACTTTCACAACAATAAAAAAGGAAAGGTAAACAAACACACACACACACACACACACACACACACACACACACACACACACACACTACATACATACCCAAACACACAAAGGCAGACATTTGTAGAAAGCAAAGAAGTTGAACAGGTGTACCAGTTGAGACACAGGCTCTGTCCAGTTGGTCAAGCTGGTTTAAAGAATGGAGAAAGATTTAAAAGAACACCAAATTACAGAAATTATGCTCACTGATAAAACTGCCCAAGGACAAGAAAGAGGGGTTTGAAACCAAAGTCAAAACCAAAATAACTATCCAAATCTCTGAAGAAGAAAGGAAAGAAAGATAAAGAATGAAACAGAACCGGGCTAATAGAAAGGCACAGACCATTAAGAAATGATTTATCTAATGTACCCTAAAGTCAGTTGGAATGGAAGGAGGAGTTTTTGTGTTCATAAAATAAAAGGTGTTTATTTTCGTTTTCCTAAGGAAAGCACAGTGTAAATAATAATTAGCAGTGGATGTTCAGTCCTTTTTTTAATTTTGTCTCTGTACAAAGGACAAGTAGAGAGATCATGAGAATAATAATAATACAGTGGCACTAACATGGACAATAAGCATTTCAGACAAGAAAACAGAAGCATTTCAAATGTGGCACTACAGAAGAATTCTGAAGATTTGATGAGTAGACAAAGTAACTAAAGTGACTCCAACAAATGAATTGGAAGGGAATCATTTGACAGGACACATTCTGAGACATCAAAGGAATCACTACAGTTGTGTTGGAGGAAAGTGTTTGGGGTGAGAGTGTGAAAACTACATAGGGAGACAGAGATGAATACAGTAAGATGGTTTCAATGGACATAGATTGAAGTAGGTATTAGGAGATTTAAGTAATTATTTGAGATGAAGAAACTAGCGCTGGATGGAGCACTGTGGAAAGATTAGGACCAAAAAAGAAAAAAAACTGCTACTAGTAATGCTAAGTCTGTTAGCTGCACAATCCACATTCTAACATTTTGATAAATTCTATATTTATCCAGTAACTTGAAAATATGATTATTCCATGCATAAATTCATGATTTGTCACAAAATTATATAAGACATTTCTATTGTAGGGCGCTCTTCCAATTAGATGGATGGCGCCAGAGTCCCTGCTGTACCGCATCTTCACACACAAATCTGATGTCTGGAGTTTTGGAATTCTTATATGGGAAATAGTTACACTGGGTAAGTAAAATTCTTTTATTTGATTTTTCAAGTTAAAGGGTATGCATATGTTGTCATAACGTGAATTATTTCTGTCCTGTTTGATGTTTTATAAGTCACCTGGAACTACTTATTCAAAAATGTTATCCATTGTGATGAAATATGATAGTTGTGAATGAAGATTTTTTCCTCAAAACCTTTATCCTTCTTTAATCTGGGGTATGAAACAGTTCATCTGCAGATATCTTGCATAGGCCTACTGATGTGAATCTGGATGACATCTTTTAGTTGAACAGCAGTGACTCCTCCTCCCCAGGAGAATAAGTTATTTACACCCTTGTGTTTCATAATAAATTGGTGTGAAGGAAGAAGCAGAGAAATTTGTCTTCTTCATGGACATTACAGACTGTCACTACAGATAGTAATTTCATGTGGTAAACAATTATTTAATAAATGTCTACTACACTATGGTATTGATTTTTCATTCAGTTCATATTTATTAACACTAATTTCAGAATCAGAATTTTATTGTCTCATTATGTATTTCTATAAGTCTTTGATTCAGTGTAAAGTAAACTAATCACTATAAATAATATAACTGAGATACATACAATATATAAAAGAAATTTTTAATTTACAAAAATTAGTATCTCTCTCTAACATCATAAAAACAATTAAGTTTGTATGTTTGTTTCTTGTATTAGACACACTGATAGATAAAAAAAGTAACACCCACAAAGACAAGCTTATTTTATAGACAACTGAGCTGTCAGATTGTTCATCATTATATGAGAATACAGTGTCAAATCCAGACAAAATGAAACACACATCACAGTAAAATGAGCTCAAACAATCATATCGTTACACAGTGTACTTTACTCTGGCAGCAGTGCAAGCATGTATTCTCACATGCAAATGGTCATTTGACACTTCTTTTGATATTTTGTGATAGATCATTTAAGAAGGAAGATTAGGCGCCAATGCCCCATTAACATAGCCTGTTGTTTTTGTGAATGAAGGGGAAAGACGTAAGCTGTGCCCTTTGAAATTAATAGTCCTGACCTGGAGTGATTTAGGGAGATCAGGGCGTAGGGTGCTGCAAAATATGTGGATATTCTGTGCTGCCTCTCTCTTTCCACAGGCCAGACAAATGCAAAAGTACATGTCTGTGGACCGTATTCATCAGTAGTGCTGCATTTTGAGGCAGACACAAATGCATTCAAACAGGTTACCAAGGGCAAGGGAGTTAGTCATCCTTCTGTAGTGGCATTGGCTGGTCACTGCTGCACCCTTATTTAACCTTGCACCAGTACAGAACATTCTGCCCCCTTAATACAAAAACAGTATTCAAAAAACTTTATGCAGCCAGGTTTGAAATTCAACATTGGCTGATATTTTGGCAGGAGCACATCCTGCCATTCTCAAGGCGATACTGCAGCAAAGAAGCAATGTGCAATGATGATGTCCATTAATTTATTAAGTAGGTGGTAACAATTGCCCCACTGCTCTTTCTAGCACCTCTCGTAGGCTTCTTGACCTGTTTTTTAACTTTGTTGGCCATTGTCGCTATGACGACATCATGATCACTGAGTGACATCATTAACAAGGTCTGGCCTGTTGGTAGCTATAATGTCCAAAATATTTCCATTGTGTCTAGGCTGATGATTTAGCTGCTCACAGCAGTTTAGGAAAATGTACTCAACAATAGTTCACATGAATGCTCATCTGTACCCCCTTTAGTGAAGCATAGGTGTCCCAGTCTATACTTGACAGGTTGAAGTCGCTCCCACCTAATAAAGCATTGTCCAGGTATCTTCTCGCTACTGATCATAAACTTTCTTTGAATGACTCTAGCACTGTGACAGTGGAATTGGGTGGCCAGTGAAAACACCAAACTATTAACTTGATTTCACCTACACACTCATGTCCAGATAACCTCACAGTCACTGTCGCCTTCGAACTCAGCATAAGGAATACTTTTGTGGACCGCAATGAACACCACCCCCTCCCTCCGATCAGACTTGATCTATCTTTATGATATACGTTCCATTCTTTACTAAATATTTCAAAGGTTCTAATGCCGGGATCCAGCCAACTCTCAGACTCAAGGATTATTAGAGTGCAGTGACTTTCCTGCAACGCAGTAAATACAGGAAAATCATTTCTAATACTTTGAAAATTACTGCTAATATTTTGACAGTTAGTTTCCTGAATGTGAGCTGATTTCACTGTTTGTATATTGATAGACGAGTGTTGATCAGTACTATCACTGAGCCTTCAAAAGAAAAAGCCCATATGCACTCCACAAGTACTCTGCTACCCAAGTAGCTGCTTACTTAGTGTAGTGCACCCCTGATCTATCAAGGGGATCTTTACAATTCCCCACCCGATAATGCAGGTCCAGAAATTTGCAGTCATCACTGTCAGAGTCGACGAAGTCTTTGGTTGAGACCATCCACTCGGCTCCAAACCATTGTTACCCAATCCGCTCGAAGAACAGTGCTGCAAATTGAAAGCTCTGCTTGCACCCCACACGCGAGGCCATCGGTCTTCACAAATTCTGCCATCCACCTGTACAATCTGAGGATATCCTCAAAATCCAACTGACAGTAGTCATTAGTACTGACATGAGCAATAACTTGCAGATGACTGCATCCCATACCTTCAATAGCCCCTGGCAAGGCCACCTCCACATCTTGGATGAGGCCCCCTGGCAGATACACCGAGTACTCGTAGGAATTTTTTATGACCGTGGAAACTATCTGCCTAAGGGGCTCCATAATACGCTTAACATTGGAGCTCCCAATTATTAAGAGACCTCTCCCCCCACGTGCCTGCTCGAGACCCTGCTGAAGATCCAGCCACCTGATTCCTCACAGTATGAATGAGCAATGCCACACGGGCAACTTCCACATTAGCCCTCTGCCTCGAGTGACCCGAATGCGCTACCCATCACTCACCCTACAGCAAGGGCGGATTAACTGTGTCTGGTATATGTGAAGGTTCCGTGACATCAGAGACCGTGGGCAACCCACGTGACACCTGAGGTGTCAAATGTGACACTCCAGACTCTCCACCACTGCCACACTTTGAGACAGCAACCTGAAGATGGCTGACCATGGCCAACAGCACATTCAGCTGCATCTGCATACAGAAAACACACACCCTATCCACCCTACCTCTGTTATTGATATACTTAAGAAGTGAAAACAAACCTGCTAAACACTTCAATTCATTGCTATACTAGTGCTTTACTAATGGCAGCTGGTAGCTGACTGAGCTGTGTTAATGGTCCCCCACTGTTCAAAACTCTTAAAACAGAGGCGTTAATGAAATCTACAAAGTACGCAAGAATGAAACTCTTGAAAACAGAAGCACTAACAGATTTGAAGAAACTTATCAGTAATGAAAATGTACACAAAATAAATTATGCTACTTAGTGCTCTGAACAATGGGACACTGGCGGCAGTTGGCAGCAGAGGTATCTTTGAAAAGAATGGAAGGGGTTTAGTGTCTCCATTAAATATTTGGCTGAGGATTGCATCAATGGCTGTGTCACTCGCATCAGTACTGATGAAAAGTTCAGCATCCAGATGAGGATGAGCAATGGTGACAGCCTTAGCTAAGAGGTCCTTGAGGGCAGAGAATGCATGAAACGGTCGAGTGCCAGTGTTTGTTTGCCAATGAGGGTGTCAGTTGTGGTGCTTGGAGTTCAGCAGCATTGACATTAATTATAGTCCCAAGAAAACGTCAGAGTTCTTTGAAGGTCAAGGGAAGTGGCAAGTTTTTTTCTATGATCAACATTCTCGGGTGAAGGGGAAATGCCGTCCATGGAAACGGTGAAATGTAGGAAAAGCTTGGAGGGTTAGTACAACTGTTGTTTGGTACTGTTCAACTCCATGCCAGAGGTGGTAAGAGTGTGATAAAGGATCTGTATACGTTTTTTGTTCTGCTCAACCGAAGCACTAAACACTAGAATGTCGTCAAGATAAGCAAAACAAAACTTCAAATGAAACAATATCTTGTTGATAAATTGTTGGCCTGCCTGTGTTGCATTTTGCATTATGAATGGCATAAATTGACAATGAAACAAGCTGATGGAAGTCGAGATAGCAGTTTTTTCAATGTCCTCAGGGGCCATTGGGATTTGATGATACCCACGCTTGCAGTCAACAACAAAGAACACTTTTGCACCTGCTAAAGCATAAGTGAAATCAGCAATGTTGGGAACTTGTTAGTTGTCCTTTAAGGTCCTAGCATTAAGTCAACAATAATCACTATACATGCACCAAACCAAGTACCACCTTTTTTATCAACTAAATGAATTGGCGACAATCAGTTGCTAGAAGAGGGCTCAGTGACACTAGCCTCCAAAAGTTCAGAAATTTGTTGTTTGACAGTGGCAAGTTTCTACAGACAAAGCCGGCACATTTGCTTGAGATTGGAGGGCTGTCTGTCAAAGAAAGTCTGAACAGTGCCATTCGTTGCAACAGAAACATCAGTGGGCCCAGGAGGATGTGTTTGTTTCCATGTCAGCATGGCATCTATTGTGGTCACGCAAAGTAAGTCAGGGACATGTGGGTCTGTGGGGGCTGTGGGATGTGGGGGATGGCGTGGCTGTGGGTGGGCCCCAAATAAAAGCTGTGACCTTGGGCAGCAAGATGATGGGAGGCAGCTCAGTACAGTTTGGCATAACCAAAGGTTTCCGAGGGCACAAGTAATGACTGTGCTGGGCGCAGATGTGAACGAGGGAGACACTGCCATGCAAGCACAAGATCGCAGCATGTTGGGCTTGTTCAAAAAGTTCCCTGAGAAGCCAGGAGAGTGGTGGTGTTCGAGTCAGAGAAGTTAAATTTCAGACATGTGCTTGACCAACGGAACAGGCAAGTGTGAAACAAAAGAAGGTTGTTGAGAGAGGAGTGGAGCACTGCTGAAACATCCAAACAAGATGTTGGCATGGGAACTGAGTTTTGTTTACAAACGTACACAAAGAAGTGGCGTGGGGATGCAAACCATCACATGCATTGGTAACCTTGTGTGCAGGTGCAATGTCGCTAATAATACTCACGGAAGAACCATGATTACTGACCTGAGTGCAAATATCCAATGAAGGTGCACAAAGCTTCTTGATATCTTGCAACACACAGACCAGTTGAGGTTCTGTATCATTCAGGTGGGGAGCAATGTTTTCCCTCTCACGTTGCAGACAAAGCACTTGTTCATGTTCCTCGGACCAATTGGACATAAAAAGATTAATGTGATTGATGCTGTTAGTGCACTTGTGAATGATTTGGATAAATGAGGGTGAGTCAGAAGCGTCAGAGTTTGATAGAGCACAAGGAATGTGAGTGTTTATAGAGTGGTAAAACACCGAATGGCACACATCAGGAGAATGTTTGTGGTGGGACAGAAATTCAATGCGCATGATAGGTTCAGGAGTGTTGGCCACTAGAAAGTTCCACTCGAGTTTGCAGTTTGGTGACAAATGAATTAAGAAGGTCACTGTACTGGAGCATGTCAGCTGAGTGGAATTGACAGTTTGAAGCAGCACTTGATGTGGACAGAGCCTGCCTGTAGACATGGAGGTGGGTAATAGAGAAACATCAGCATCGGTGACTATGAGAAAATGGGCACCAAAGACAGTCATGAATATACTATCACACCCGTCCTTGTCAGTACAGAAGGTGGTGCCTAAACCATCCTGCACTCCACGTTTGGGTAATAGTATGGCGGGCAGCACTTCTTTGCGGCATCACAAAATGACTGTGAAAGTAACGGTAAGGATAGTGAGGCACTCACCCTTGTGGAAAGTGGATCAGCATTGGAGGGCCCTTGTCTGAGTCACAAGAAGTGTCAGTTGGTAGAGCCAGTGATGGAGCCAGAGAATGTGAAGATGGAACTCGGACAGTGTGTGTGTGATGAGTCTGGTAGTTTTTGCGAGTCATTCGCGGTGTGTGGGCGACCTTGACCAAGTGCAGGAAGATGAGGTGAGACATGTCCTACAGAAAAAAGCTGGTTCTGGCGGGCCTTACATAGGTGGGCCTTGTAGACCCTATGGCAATGCAGATGCACTCACTAGGTGGTTGCAAGATGTTCTAGATGAGTGCTGTCTGGACAGCAAAAGGAAGCTTGTTGGACCAGACAGCCATGAGGGTGGAATCAGGCATGTCATGTCATGTTTCTTGTCGCTCAGGTGTTCCTCGTGGATGATGTGATGTATTGTCTCATCCGGAGTGCGAGTAACATGTTCCAGGATAGTGCACTTGTTGGTAGTGTAGTGGTTGGCCGTAGGAGGTGAAGTGAACATATGACATGAGGTTGACATGCTTGTGCAGATGTGTGATGAAGCACAGGTAGCACACAGGATCATCAAGAGAATAGTGGTCAAAGATTTGCTCCACCAAAGCAAACCAAGTGGTCAATGCTTCAAAGAAGAATGGTAGTAGTTTAGACAGCCAACTGGGAGACGGAAAAGGTGGCAGGCGAGGTGTCTGAGCTTGAGCTTTGAAAACGGATGAATCCAGACACACTTGTGCCAAGTTCTGAACATTACACAGCATGGCAGGGGTTCCTGGTGGGACCGTCATGACGAACGGAGAAGCAGTGACACGATAAGAAGAAACGGTACATTTGTCTGGCATGGCAGCGGCACCAGTTTGTACCATAAAAACAGGCAATTGAATGTACGACACTGGCTGTGGGATTCCTAGCAGGAAAAATGTATATAAAAAGTAGCACAAATAATTAAAAAACCACACACACACACACACACACACACACACACACACACACACACACACACACACCTAGGCAGACACACTGTAGAAAGCAAAGAAGTCGGACAGAGATACCACTTGAGGCAGAGCCTCTGTCTAGAGAATTGAGGCAAAGATGTTGAAGATGGTGGGCGGGAATTTGAATTTAGCAGAGGTTGAGAGCGGGTGGGCAACGGGAAGAGAGAATATGCTGAAGGGCAAGTTCCCATCTCCGAAGTTCTGAAAGACTGGTGTCGGTGGGAAGTATCCAGATAACCCGGATGGCGTAACACTGTGCCACGATGTGCTGGCCATGCACCAAGGCGTATTTGGCCTCATTACCAACAAACACTGTCTGCCTGTGACCGTTCATGTGAATGGATAGTTTGTTGCTGGTCATTACCACATAGAACGCTTCACAGTGCAGGCATGTCAGTTGGTAAATCACGTGGGTGCTATCGCAAGTGGCTTTGTCCTTGATCGTGTACACCTTCCGGGTTATGGGACTGGAGTAAGTTGTGGTGGAAGGGTGCATAGGGCAGGTTTTACAACGGGGGTGGTTACAAGGGTAGGAGCCAGAAGGTATGGAAGGTGGTTTGGGGATTTCATAGGGATGGACTAGGAGGTTAAGGAGGTTAGGTGGGCAGCAGAAAGACTCTCTCATTGGAGTGGGAAGGATGTCATGAAGGATGGATCTCATTTCGGGGCAGGATTTAAGGAAGTCGTATCCTTGCTGGAGAGCCACATTCAGAGTCCGCTCCAGTCCCGGAAAGTATCTGGTGACAAGGGGATGAGGAAGTGGCTCTGGCAATTTGCTTCTGTACCAGATCAGGATGATAGCTGTGGGATGTGAAAGCTGTTATTAGGTAATTGGTGTACTGGTTCAGAGATTCGGGACTGGAGCAGACTCGTTTGCCATGATGAATGTTTCATAAAGTAAATACATGAAATAATCAAGTTTAATTCCTTATTGGATCACTGTGCCCAGTGACTGTGTTGTAATATGTGAATGGCGAATAGCAGTCAGTCACAAATATTTATTTGTTATTGTTTATTTGGAGCTTCATGTGGAAGATAACATTCACACTGAGCTGTACTATAGAATGATTGTAAATCCTTCTCACTGTAAACACTTACTGGCTGCAGAGTCAAAATTTGCAACTGATTGCTATTGACATATGCATGAAATAATTAAAATATTTTTAAATATGAATAAAGGTTGACATCTATATTACACATACTTGAAGTAACAATATCCATTTACACTGCTTGAATTTCCTCAAACACATTTTTTTCTGTAAATATCACTATGAATTTGATAAAACCTTTTTCTCAAATTACTGATTTTTACTTGTAACTAACACCCATTCTTCACTATAGAAGTTGAATAAATGCATGATTAGCACCTCAACTGATAAAACCTCAGACCTTACAGGGTCACTTGTTATGCTTATATCTACATCATTATGATGTTTATTTGGTATTATTGTGGTATAATGTCTAAAATGATGTCTGTATTCTCTGTTATCACTTATTAGTTGTAATGGAACATCTTACATCGTATTGATTGTTACTGTATGTGTATAGATGATACCGCTGCTGTTGCAGCAACATCGCTATTATAGTATGTCAGTTGATGTAACTGTAAAGTGCAGTGTGTTGGTGGCATATAAATGCAAATGGTCTTTTCTTTTTCCTTTCCTTTTCTTTTTCCTTTCCTTTCCTTTTCTCTTGTGGAAATAAGTTTCACTCCAGTGCCATATCAGCAACATGTTGCCCTTCAGGTTTGGTAATGAGTTTTATTATAATATAATAAAATGAAATTTGTAATACAAACAGATAGACCAAATGTAATAATTGAAAGTCCATCTTGGTATGTTTTTAATATGAGGATGGGTAGCAACTCACTGTAAAAATGTTTACTGAGTAATGGATAGTAGAAAAAACAACTTACATTTGTGATCACAGTAATTGTCAGAGAAAGAGCATGCACACATTCACAAAATCACTGAGACACAAATCATGCACTGCTACAGAGTGAATGTAAAATGCAGTTTTTCTAATGAAGGTTGTGTCCGAGAATTTTAGTTGTGTGAATGTGACTGTCCCTTCTTTGTGTCTGTCTGCAGATCAGTGTTTGTCTTTATGGTGTGTTGAGAAACTGATAGACCACATGGATGAGTGGTCTCAGAATTTCACTTGAGTAACAGATTTCATTTTAGCTACTGGATACTGACTCTTTAACAGCTTTCTCTTCAGCACTCAATATTGTATTGACTGTAACTAAGAGATCATGAACCACAGTAAATTTCCATTATGCTACATTTTTAAAACCCCATCACAAATCTCTTTAATAGCCCAGTGATAAATCTGAAACTACATGAAATTAAACCCTAATCTTCCTAAGTTTCTCAAACTACATATACAGTTGTCATGATAGTGATTCTTAGTGGAAAATAGATTAGATGCTGCACCATCAAAGCAAGTAGTTTGCTTTTTTCATGATAAATAATTTTTAGTAGATACAGTACTTTTTGCCATTTTTAATATAGCTAAACTCCTAAATGTACATATGTACTCCACAATCTACTATAAAGTGTGTGGCAGAGGGTTCACTGTATCACTACTAGGCATTATGAAGTGCATTCAGTGGCACCACAAATGCAGAAGCATTGCAATTATGTATGAGGCATGGGAAAATTACTATTTACATTACTGTGCATATGTGATGAAATAGTGTAATGTTATCTTCACAGTCTCTATGGAGCAGTAGCAAGAAGCTGAAGGGTACATCTAGATTTTTACCCAATACTAGTAACCAAAAATTTTGTAAGTAGGCTTCGATGGGATAACTGGCATCTATCTGCCAATTGGGGTTCTTGAAGATTTCCAAGACACTTTGTTGTGAGTCAAAGAAACCAGTAAAAATGCACCACCCTTATTTGTAAATGTTTAATGTCAATTGTGTGTATAGTGACAATATAACATAGTTAAGGAAAACTTTGAGATGGGTTACAGAATTGATTTGGGTTACAGAATTGATTTATAAGTAGTGTCCTTTGTAGACTAATTGTATAATTGTTTACTGGGAAATGATGGAATAATTTGAGTATTGACTAATAGTTCTGAGTACAATTACTATGAACATGCAGAAGGAAGGAAGAAGGAAGAGTAGAGATTCATGTCCCGTTGATAGTGAGGTTATTAGAGTGGAGCAAGGATGGGGAATGAATTCGGCCAGGCCCTATGAAAGGAACCATCCCAGCATTTGTCTCGAGTGATTTAGAAAAACCACGGAAAACCTAAATCTGGATGGTTGGAGGCAGTTTTGAACCACCATCCTCCTGAATGCGAGTCCAATGTGTTGCCTCTGCACCACCTTGCTTGAAGCTCCATATGCAGTTGTAATTAGAAGAAATCCAAATGGGTGACACCACCATCTATTATGCACTCTACAGTGATTTCCAATGTACCTAGATTTATTTTGAAATGTAGATATATTATTTATTAAATAGGGCATGTATATGAAATTAATCATGAATGTTATTAGTAGTTATTTATGACAAGTACTGATTCAAAATACCTCAACTTAAATGAAATCATCCTGCTTTGTTTCCCTAGGTTCAACACCGTATCCAGGCCAGTCAGCTAGAGAAGTAGTTAGGTTAGTTCGGGAAGGTGGGCGTTTGGAGCGACCACCACATTGCAGATCTGAGTTTTTCCGACTAGCTTCTCGGTGCTGGCATCACGATCCAGGTCGCCGACCATCCTTCGGAGAACTTAAGCGAGAATTGGCAGCATTAGTTGAGGATGTACGTTTTGGAGGAGGCTATGTTGACCTGGATGCATTTGCAGACCATGGCTATTGCTATGGTAGAATACCTACTGCAGTACGACCTAATGCTAACAACACCGCTGACACAACGACGACTGCTGAGGAATGTGATGCAGAAGTTATAAGTATGTAACTGAAGATGTTAACAGAATCAGTTATTTTTCTGTTGGTAATGGTGATGATGAAAATATATTGCCTCCTCAAAGGAGTTTCTGGAAAAAAGATGGACTGGTAAATGCTGCTGTTACTTCGCACATATGGCAAACTGAATTCAGTTGTATGCAGGTTTGCTACAACTGAAGAAAGAAGATAAAATTGCACTAGTCTCTCTACAACAATAACAAGCTATTTTGTGATGAACACACATTTCTTTAACACAAATGTTAAAGGAAAATGGCTAAAGTTGTTCTAGTAAAATTTACAATAACTCAGACTTTTGTAGAATGAAGGAAAGAGGACTGTAAGCGAGATAATCACTTCAAAACTATGGAAACATGGTAGAAAAATAATTATAAAAAATAGCTGTAGGTAACAAGAAGCACTGCATATATGAATATGATCAGTTGTTACAAGAAGAAATGATCTACTATATTTCCTTTTGTATGTTTTATAATATTTTTTACCAGAATGTAAGCAACTACGTGTAGTTGCTGATAGAAAGTGGTGCAGTTAGTCAATGTAAAGCAGCAAACAAATATAAAACATTGGCTGTTGTATTTTACATACATTAAAGGTCTTAAAGACTAGTAATGAAACCTGATAAGCTTCAGTTTGCATTAACTGCAGTCCAAGTAAAATATTGTCTTCCTAGATTTGGGATATTTTTGTGTATTTTTGAAAATGAACTAAAACACATTAGCTATAACTACAAAATATCTATGTAAAACTCAATAGAATGCAGTTTAGTAGAAGATCTGTATAGATAGAGTAAAAATAACTGAGAAACTAGTGAATGAAAGAAGAAATATTTCAGAATTGAGGTTATATTTTGATTCAGTCTTGGCACTTGCTTGATAGTGATTATCTGAATATTTACTGTTTTAAAATAAAGCAGTAGTGAATGAAGTCTGTAATTGTAAAAAAGATCTGAAGAAATTCAGTTAACAATACTGACAGAGAAAAAGTTCTCATCAGGTTTTGCTACATCTATTTCGCTAAAAATGTTTAATACTATTTTGTTATTCCTTTCAAAAATCAATGTGTTCAACTTTGGGAGAAAAATCTGTGATTCAGACGAAATCGATCCTGTTTTACTGGATGATAAAGAGTGATCTAACCTTGTAGTGCAAAGGCACTGAATTTAGATGCTGGAACAGCATAGAGCTATGCAGTTGCCTTCCAATCCAAAGAGTAATTTTATATCTCTTACATTAATAAGAGGTGTTATGATTAACAGTATTCTTATATTTGTATAATTGGCAGCAAATGATTTTGCTACAGTTTTACACAGCTGTATTAGTGAAGTCTGTATACTTTTGATTCTTTTCTGTTTGAGAATAATGGAAAAGCAAAGACTGTGTAACATATCTGGCTTGAAACAAACATTTTGCATTAACCTTTTAGTTTAAAACTTGTCATGAGACATCAGTCATCATTGTGTAAATATCATCAATTTGTTTCAAAACACTTACGATAAGTTCTTCAAGCATGACAAATCCCATACTGTATCATTTCATTTTAAAATGTATAATATTATTCATATATCAGTTTAGTAGACATCATTATGCATTTTAAACGAGCCAGAAACAATTGTTTTGTTCTAGTCATATACAGTCTTAAATTGCTTGCCTAAGTCTTATAATGCTATTGAACATCTGTATTAGTTTCATTGTCATTGTATTTTACTTTATCTTAATTTAATGGCCCATCTTAGTGATTATAGTCTGTGGAGTCTTAACAGATTTAGGCAAAACATGTCATATTTGTGACATGTTACTTTATTTTTATGTATTTATGTGTATTTTTATCTGTTATTTTACAATGCCATTTACTACCACATTCTGAAATCTGTTGCTTCAAATGTATGTTTATATATATATGTATCTGTATGTAAATATGTTGTTAAATAAAAATTGGTACAGTTTTCATTGCCTGAATTATTTTTATATATTTATAAAAGTGGCTGGCCAATACTTACCTCAGTTTTGTACTGCAAATAGTAACACAAGAAAAGGGCAAAAATACTCATGCTAGCTTGCAGGGGTTGGTAGGAAGAGAGAATGTGTTGGAGGGCTAGTTCCTATCTGTGCTGCTCTGATGAATTGGTCGTAGGTTGGAGTATCCAGATTTTTATGTATGTGTATAGAGATATCCAAAAAAGTAATATTGATATGGTGAGATAACAAAACCACTATGGCTGACTATGTATGCCTGTAGTTAAAAAGTGTTCACAAGTGTTTCTGTTGCCAGCTGATAGGGGTCACCACAAGGTCTGGCAGTCTGCACCACTAGCAATATGCCTATGGTAGACTAATTTTGTTGGAGTCCCGGGGCGGCAATTAAAATGAAGGCTCCACCGTCTCCCTCAGAGCACCTCTCCCCTTTGGCCAGACAATACCTAGTTACCAACAATAGTAAAATAGTAATCATTTGCCCTCTGATATGATCACTTCTTGTCAACTTTGCTGTGAAAAGTAAACTTCTCCTTTACGATGCCTGAGCATAGTGTTTTATTCTTAGTGTGAGAGGTAAATATAATGTTAGTAAAATGTTAGAGGAAAGTAGAACTGAAACCAAGTTATCTAATAAGTGTAAGGTAGATAATTAGACAATTATGGATGGAAAAATAATAATAAAATATGAGCATCACTGTAGCCTGAGTAGTAAAACTGTGAAGCTCTGTATGAACATGGATCTAGATGATGCTGTTTACAAGTTATTCACACAAAAAAGATCATAGAAGAACCTATCTTTGATTTCACTCTTTGTGAAAAGGTAATTCAATTTTATTAAAATCATGTATGGTCGGTGAATCTGGCTCCTTGGATGTATGGTTGTTCTGCCTATGCTGGAAAAATAAATAAATAAATAAATAGCTCGTCTGATAACACTACTGGTGAGTAGATCCATTTATTTGTTCAATTTTTTTTCCTTACCTCCAACTACATTGCGTGTGTCACAGGGAGCAGGAAAGAAGAAGTGCATGATTGTGTCTGCAACTACAGATTGTATTTGCATTACGTTTCTCATTTCTAATGTTTTACACATGCTAAGTACCTTGCAGTTGAGAAATCACACCTATTTGTTCACCACCAGAGGAACACAAAATCAATCTGTGCACATGAATTTAGCATTGGAGAGAAGTGTGCGAGGTAAAAATTGCAGAGGGAGCCCAAGAGACAAATACAGAAAGTAGATTCAAATGGATGTGGGTTGTTGTTCTTATGAGGAGATGAGGCTTGCTGAGGATAGGTTAGGGTGGAGAGCTGCATCAAACCAGTCTCCTGACTGAAGACCACAACTACAACGTTTTGGCATTTTTTACAATTTGATTCAAAATGGCCAGATACTGTGGGGTCTCCAAATCTCAAAGCTCTTGAGATTTCAAGGTCTCCCAAGGATGAGATGTACACAGCAGTGCCCCCCCCCCCCCACCCTTCTCACTGCTACCCCCTCCTGTGCCCCCTCCAAGTCTACCAATATGCTATGCCCCATGCAAAAGAAATGTTAATAAGCAGAAGGTTGTGCACTGTCATCCTGATTTTGTATGTCAACTGTGCCGAGAACAGTTTCTGTTGCACAAATGTGTTCTATGTGTGTTTTATGTTACAAGAAAAACACTCTTTCATTATAATCAGTCAAAAAATAATTCTATTAAGAGGAGTTGTTAAAAGTCACTCATAGGTCTCAGTAAGAAAGAAAAAAAGAACTGAAGAGCAGTAATAAGATTTCTTAATATAACTTTTTTTTAGCCACAATGTATTTAGAAAAAAAAACATTCTTGTGCCAACAACTGTAGATAATTTTTATTTATTTAGCCTTTACCATTTTTGGCACATCTATTACCAACAGGCAATTGTGAGAGAGATTGCACATCAAGGTAATATTTGATTAATTACACAAAACATCTACTGAGATGTAAAAATAATGGGCTTGGAGTGCAACGAGTCTGGAGCTTATGGTTGTGTGACTATCAAGTGTGCCTATGTGTTTGTATGAATGCTCTTTATTCTGAAGAAGATCATGGCCAATAGTTTAAGTGTTGTACGTGTGTGTTTTTATTGTGTAGCTGTCGCAGCTAGTGTTAAGTCTTTGTGGTGAGTTGTAAACTGTCTTATTATATTGTTAATGTTCAAGAGAGATAGATTGGCTGGCCAGCACATAGCACTGTTTGGTCCTGCCAATAGTACACACAAAAAACACGTATATATAACAGTTTGTGACCACAGAAGCTACCCCCCGCCACTTTGTTTGAATGTGAGGCTTAAAGTGACTACTGTGTAGTGACAGTCTGCACACTCTTGTTGCTGTTTTATCTCTTCCTCTGGAATCCTGGTGCAACAGAAACCTCTGGAAATAAATGATAAATTTGGTGTCCAGTTCAGGAAAATACCCCTACATGTAATACAGTCACTGATTGACATGTCACATCATATGAACCGTATTATGTTTCTCCATTCTACATGTCCATGGGATACTCTGCAAATCACATTTAATTGCCTGGCAGAGGATTCATTGAACCACATTTATACTATTTATCTCCCATTCCATTCTCGAATAGTGCGTGGGAAGAAAGAACACCTGAATCTCTCCTTTCGAGCTCTGATTTCGCGTATTTTATTCTGATGATCATTTCTACTTATGTAAGTGGGAGTCAACAATATATTTTCGCATTTGAAGGGGAATCTTGGCGATTGGAGTTTTGTAAGTAGCCCACGCCGCAGCGATAAGCGCCGTTGTTGTAATGATTCCCATTCCTGATCCTGCATCATTTCCATAACACTGTCTCCCCTGTATCGTGACAGTACAAAACAAGCTGCCCTTCCTTGGACTCTTTTGATCATTGGTGTCTGCAGTCTTGACTGCTGTCCATGTGCTTGCATTTGACTGACAGTTGAGGCATCTGGAGTGTAAGAGCTTTAAGGTAAGACTTCCCTTCCTGCCCCTGTCCCAATTTCTACTCCAGAAACAACAAAGGAAATAGTGAATCAACTTAATCTTGACTGATGATCTGCTGAAACATTTGAATTTTGCTACTTACACCATTAGGGTTATTACTAATTTTGCTGACAAACATGTGACTAATTTAGCTTTCCAAGCCTCTTTTCATACACTGCTTTTGTATGACTACATATTTTACAGTAATTCATCATTGAGTAAAACAGCAAGCCCAAGGGACTGCAGGCTCCCACAGAACTGTACCTCTTCCAATTGAGAAAGAAAGGGACAGAGTGACTGAGCATTCAGACTAAATGGTCTTGAAAACTGTATAGTAATAGATAAAGGTGACGATTTTTTGTTGTAGAAAAATTCAAGCTAGCATAGGGACAGTAGATTTCTATTAGTTCACCCGCCATCTCCCGCAGACATCTCATCGAAACTAAAATCCTGGAGACCCTTACCTAGTGATGATAAACTTCCAGGCATTCACAGATGACATGTAGGGCCTTGTGCAACAATTTTTGGAAATACTGAATTGCGATTCAATCAAGCACTGTTGTCTGTTGGTGCCTGGAAGTTTAACTTTGTTAGGCAAGTTGCACAAAGATGGATTCATGTACTAGTTAAAAAGTTCAAATGTTTGCAAATATATGGCATCAAACTACTGTGATCATCAGTCCAAAGGTTTAAAAACTACTTTAACTTAATATAACCTAAGGACAACACAGACTCACCCTGAGAGAGGACTCAAACCTCTGGCGGGAGCAGCCTCACAGTCCTTGATAAGGCATCTAGAACCACTCAGCTAATCTGATGTGGCTACATGGTAGTTAACCATCATAGACCCAGTTATACTATCCCCTATACTCACCTAGTATTTTTGTTGTATTTTCTGAGTCACTTCCCCCTGCGGACTGATCGGAAAGATTGCAGGTTCAAAATAAGGATGCAGGATAGGAATTGGAAAGTTGGCGATAGAAGGGAGTATAAAAGGTTACGGACTTCATCTTCAAAGATGGAAAGGTAATAGGTTTGATTTTAAATATGAGGAATATATTACGAAAGAGATACATTCAGTATACAAGTCAGTACAAATCACTCCATTGATTTGCAAGTGCGCACGTTACGTTAAAGTGCCGCCAGAGCGTGCTCCGGTGATCATCGCGTACCCGATACAGAAATCGATACTCAGAGATGTTGCACTGTTTACATGACATAACCCAACACAACAGGGGCTGAAGATGGTGATATTGTGTTACCAAAATTAGAAATCAAAAGGTTTCATAATATTCATGTCTGAAGACGTTTATTTATGAAATTAATAATACAGCCATAGTTGCAAATTATTGTTGATCAAGATGAACATACAAAGCCTCAGTGTATATCATCCAAATGAGTACTGAAGTGATGCTTGGAAACCAGTATTTGATCACGTTAAAATACAGGTCTTGCATACAAACATGCCAGTGAGCATGGGATTTGGGTTTCAAAAATTAGGTTCTTTGGCTGCCACAAACTGAGTTGCTTCTAAACACAGAGAAAGACTGCTGGAATGTGACAGTGCTCACAAGAATACTAGAGTGCATGTAACTACAGTTGCTCCCTC
Source organism: Locusta migratoria (assembly GCA_026315105.1). Lineage (NCBI taxonomy): Eukaryota > Metazoa > Arthropoda > Insecta > Orthoptera > Acrididae > Locusta > Locusta migratoria. Next base: position 146,305,880 of record CM048751.1, on the reverse strand, counting down.
CCCCTCCTTTCTACCATTCATACTTGTCATACATAAACATGACAGTGCTGCCACCATAGGGAGCTAGACAGTTTGCTTTGAAAAGAAAAGAAAAAAAAAAAGAACAAATAATACAACATAGCCATAGTTGGCAGTAACACAACACACAGTCGACTTACACAAACAACACACAGTGAAACAACAGAAGAAAGCTATAATGAACTAATTTATCTTGAATCAGTCTAAAATAATGTATTCATTATGCATGGTAACTCATAAGGAATGGTCTGTATCAGGCCCAAAAAAGCAGGGGGGCAGGGGCCACATCCCCCCTTTTCCGAAATGGGATACAATGGATTTTTTCTACTACTAAGATGATTTGTTAATAATATTTATTCTTGATTATGACTGAGTGTGAAATGAAAGGTTTAAAGAAGTTGATGAAAAAAAGCAGAGAGATATTCGTAATGATATGAGGCTTCAACTCTTGTAAAGAAGAGTAACATTACTGAATATGTATTGATGTAAAGATTGCTGTTCAGTTGATAATAGGTCCCCCAAGGGCAAGTTTGTGCTTATTTTTTCTTTTGTCTCCAATCTCAGTGACTTATTTAGCAGTAAATTAGGTGCAACATGCCTGTGTTTGGCCTACTTTGCCACTGAGAAGAATAGACTCCGGGTTAGTATCTTTGTTCAGAAATTTTAAGTAAATTAAAGCCCAAAGCTGTTGAGGGCTCTGAGATTAAGGGGGTTCTGAAATTAAAGGGGTCCCAAAATCAATGGAGTCCTGTGAATGATGGGGTCTTGATACTGATGCCCATGGCTTGATAGCACAGTGGTTGTGTGCCAGACTAGAAATCCAAAGGTCATGAGTTCGATCCCTGCCAGGTCCTAGGATTTTAATCTGTCACTTTCCATTTCTTTCACCTCTGACAGTGTTGCTAATGTGAAAAATATTGAGTAGCACCGTGGTTCAGAACCCACATTAAACTGTAGGCCCCCCTATAACTGGCTGTGTAAGTCAGTTCAAAGGTCAGACGAAGGCAATGGCATACCACATACAACAGAACCATGCCTAGTAACTGTGGTGTTCAAACCAATCTTCAGATTATTGACTGCTTTACCTTATGCCAAAATTTGATTTTACTTAAAGAATGGTCTAGCAGTTTGCTTAAAAAGGGGTCAGGTAGCATATGGTAACAGCTTTCAGCTGTTACAATGTATGTAGTAATCTGTGTTTTTTTTTTTTTTTTTTTTTTTTTTTTTTTTTTTTTTTTTTTCAAACTGTAATTTTTTTACACATTATAAAAACAGAACAGGCTTCTCTGCTGTTAAGTTTATGACTTAAACAGTAATTTAGAAGTTACGATTTCAGGCCTACTTTTCTAGATTCAATTAGCACATGTCTTTATCTCCTTATACATTTCTTCGATCTCCTCCTCATCATTGGCAGAGCTAATTAATATACAGACTTGCAATACTGTTGTTGGTGTCAGCTTCATGCCCATCTTTGATACGATAAAGCCTTCACTATAGTGTTCATAGTAACTTACATGAATTCCTATTTCCGTATTCATTATCAGACATACTGTTGTGTTACCACCAACTGATTTTGTATTTTAACCCTGTACTCAACTGACCAGAAGTACTATTCATTCTTTCACTGCACTTCACTAATTCCCACCATATTTAACTTCAACCTATCCATTTTTCTTTTCACATTTTCTAACTTACTTACATGATTAAGGGATAGAACATTCCACACTCCAATTCACAGAATTCCTGTTGTGTTTTTATTGGTGACAACATCCTCCTGAGTAGTACCCACCTGGAGATCCAAATGGGGGACTATTTTACCTCTAGAATATTTTACCCAAGATGATGCCGTCATCATATATTCATACAGTAGAGTTGCATGTCCTCATGAAAATTTCAGACTTTTGTTTCCCCTTGCTTTCAGCTGTTCACAGTAACTGCATTGTAAAGTCATGTTATCTGCTGCTGTTACAAGGCCAGCTCAGTCAATCATCCAGTCTGTTGCCCCTGTAACTACTGTAAAGGCTACTGCCCCTCTTCAGGAACTACACATTTGTCTGCCTTTTCAACCCCTCCACAGTAGTTGCACCTACAGTATGGCTATCTGTGTCGTTGAGGCACACAAGCCACCCCACCTTGGCAATGTCTGTGGTTCATGAGGATGGCTACTCAACTGTTCTAAATAAAAATTTGCACTGTCTGTGTGATTTGGTCCAATTTAAAAGATAGAATTATTTCTATCTGAATTAATAATCTCAATATTATTTTTATTGCAAATTAAATGTTTTAACTAGGTTTGGTGCATACTGGTAAGTCCCAGGTTCAAAACTCGGTGGAATAATGCTTTTTTTATCACTTTTAGTTTTTAACCATGCCATCACCTCTCACTGATGTGAAGAGACGCCAGAAACGACACGTGGTTCCATTTTCATGGTAAACTTCAGACTTCTTTTTTCCAAATTGGCTACCTGGGGTCGGAAGACTTGCCACACGAAATTATTTTCATATTCGATTTAGATTGTTTCTTTTATGTTAGAATCAAATGATTTTTGTGTATTTCATTTTCTTTTAATTTTGCTGTGCATTATCTCCGTAGGTTATATAAAAAAGTAATAGTTGTGCATTAATCTTGCTAAAACTGAGAAATGGCTTCACTGATTTGAATTTTTTTTTCACTTTAATTCAGGGATGGTTTAGAAAAAAGTAGGAAAACTTAAAGGAAAAGCTGAAAAATCTAAATTGGTAATATTGTTAGAGTGGCATCACCAGTTTGGATAGATTCTTAATTTTTGTGTTGCCATACCGTTCATCCAATGAGATAAAATTCTGTACACTCTTGCTTCAAAACAAGAGTTGTATGGCGGACGGTACTTTACAACAAATGTTGACACCAATCGACAGTTGTATTTTTATCTTGATTAAATTTTGCACATTTGACCTTCAAAACAAAACAAGCAAAACATCACTGTGTAACATAATATTTCATGCGATTCATGGTGGAGGATACCTTCCTTCAGAATTTGATGCTGTTTGATCACTGATCACCATGCACTGATATTGCAATTTTTCATGAAAAGTCAAACAATATATTGCTTCCTCATTCATATATCTCACAAAGCGACCACAAGGATAGGATTGGAGATATTAGGGCTGTAATGTAACATCTAGAGTAATCCTTTATTCTACTACTCGATACCAATCTCTATTCCATTGCCCTATACCCCGATTCATTTAATACCTACCTTTCTCTCGATACAGTTTTTATAGTGTGACCTGAAAGACTTCATTTACTTTTCCATAAATAATTTTCCATTTGTAATTTTGGGCATTCCTGGCAAATATATGGCATTTGTGAAGTTAAAAGAAACATTTGTTTGTGTTCTATAAGAACTCATAGAACATAGGAAAAAGTGTGCTTTTTATTTATTTATCTGCAGGTGGTCCGACTCCCTGGGTGCTCCGGGGCTCGTGCAACACCCCCCCCCCCTCAAGAATTTTTTGGGGGTGCTGAGCACCCACATAAAATTGAGGTGTAAAATAAAATTATATAAATTAAAAAAAAAAAGAAAAAAAAGAAAGAAAGAAATATCGGGAAAAATCAAAACCTACCTTATGACTCAAGAGGCAATGTAAAACGTGACCATAGTGAGACGATATTTCATACTTGAAAGAAATAAGTTTTGTATGCGAGTCCCCAAGCGAGTATTAATGAGTGTCCATGTTTTAACCACTATGCTAGCTTTATTCATACTGAAGCACGTCGGTCCTTTTGACCTTTCCGGTGTACGTATTTATGAACATTCAATTGTGTTCTTTCAGGAATTTAGCTTGAAGAATCTGATGCTGATGCTAAAGTTAATCGTATTTCATTTATCTTTGTCACTTCCATTGTTATTAAAATTATAGGTTCAGTTGAAATTTGTAATGCTTTTCTCTCAGGCTTCAACAAATCATGTACTATATTAATACTGTCAGAGATGTCATGAAGTTATCTCGAAGTGATGAAAGTTTCGATGAAGTATACAGCTCTTGCTTGGAACTGACCAAAAAAGTTTGACATATAAATATAAAAAAAATTGATGTCTGACTTCAAAATCTCAAAATACTTCAAAGATTTCTTTACACCTTGGTGACAATGTACTACCAAACGCTTTTGTCAGAAAGAATAGCCTCGCACAAAATGTATTAGGTTAGAGTACAGTGAAAAATTATTTCATTGGTCGTGTAGAAGTTTTGGGGTGTTACTTATATCGAAATATCCACTTCGGCCAATTAGATCGCTTTATAGTAGTGTCCTAACGCAGCCATGCTTTCCTTTTCTTCCTTCTCCTTCTTCCTTCTATCTTTAAAAGGCCAGACAACTGCGTATTTATTATTATCAAGTATTGCTCATTCAAAAATGCATGAACATGATTTTCAGGAGGGTTGGTTTCCAACATTTCTGAACCGTGATATAGAGCACCCACACTGATTTTCAATAGTCGGCGTCTCTGTTTATTTGATTATGTTCTAAAAAGAAGCGACAGAAGAATCAGTCAAAATGTAAAAAAAGAAAAAGAAAAGATATAACTAACGATTCCGTTCAAGAAATCTATACAGCAATTATTTTCAATGATAGAATTTTCAAGAACCATTATCTTAAAGCAGTGGCGTATCCAAGGGGGGGCGGGGGGCGGCTGTCGGGCTGCAGCCCTCCCCCCCCCCCGACCCTTCTCGAAACAACTACCAAGGGAGGTTTTTTTTTTTTAAATTAGGCAGCTCGGAATGACCTCAGCCCCCCCCCCCCCCCCGACCACGATCCTGGATACGCCACTGTCTTACAGCATTGTCATTACAATTGTCAGATGAACAAAAATTAAAGTTCATCCAATATCACAAAGTAAATAAATCAAGTCAAACATGCAGTGTTATGGAAAGCTAAATATATCATTAACAATGTTAAAACTGACGTCATTAGTTAAATAACTAACTAATGTTATAATGAATAATAATAATTAATTAATCCTATATATGGTTATTTTGGATGTATTCAGCCGATTTAATACCTGTTTATCACTTTGAGGTAAGTACCGTATATACAGTTTCTGTAATCGATTAATGTAAGCTATCATATAGCCAAGTCGCATTGGTGTTAATTTAATAATTTTAATTATTTCCGTGTAACCAACAGTGAACAGTTAAATCAGTATTGTTAGCTAACTTATTTTATAGTAGGCGTTGCGCACCAAAGGTTAGTCAGTCAATTTCTGAGACAGTGAAATATTCAATGCGTATGATGTCTGAATTTCGTTATCAATTTACTCTGGAGTCTGTAACAGTCAGTTGTCAATTTATTATTATTAAATTTCATGAAGATAAAAATTAGTTCGTATCGCGTTTCTACAATTACACCGCCCACATTCCGACAAAAAATATGAGTATAATAACTATTTATGGACGATCCCACAGTAACATATTAGGATTTTTGTGAATAATGAAATGCCAAGATCGCGGTATTTCGTCTCTTTTTATAACAGACGACCGGTTTCGATGTACATAGACATCATCTTCTGGTCTCTAAGGGCGAACATAAAATGTATGCTGACAAAAAATCAACAAGGAAACTTGCCACATAACTGTATGCATAGGTAATCATATGTCAGTTTTTTCTCATCACCAGTGTCTCCATATTGAGTATTCGAATTTTCCCCATACCAGACAAAAAAATTCCCCAAAATGACACTATTTTGGCAACTTTTCCGCAAATAGATTAAAACTACTTTTTTCTTCAAATTGACATTTATTGTCAGTAATGACAACTTGTAGGGGTGTAACTACGTGTTCAGGGCCATAAACTTATCGTACGTATCAGAAATTATGGTACATAAAACAGAATTATTAATTTTACGGCAACAATGTTAAAATTATTGCATATGCTTTTATGTTAATGGGACAGAAACCCACAGAGCAAACCAGGAATGAAACCAGTCTTACATATTTCTTCACGTTTCTCAAGGATCTCAATAAGTAGGTATTAAATAATTTTGTTCGGTCTAATTTCGCTGTAGCTGTACTAATTCTAAAATTGAAATTAAAGTAATTTATTCCAGCTTCGTTGCTTTACTTCAGACAAGTATGCATCAGATGAAGCAGGTAGAAAATGTAGAAATTTATTAACTTACCAGAAAATTGTGGTTCGGCTTCCACTGCAGGTCAATTATCTTCGCATGATAATTTTTTGATGCCTACTTCCTCACTAACTCTCAGATGCTGTGTTAGTACTAAACTACTTCTTTGTGAAGGGCCAACAATGAAGGTTCTGCATTGTTTTACTAGTTTGAGGAAATGACAACCAGATGTGTACTGTTCGCAGAAATCACTGCTTATTACCATATAAACATACTTCTCTGTTTTCTCCATAAGCAATAAGTAAAACTTTGTATTAGGGATTGCGTAGTATGCCAGTCTCAGCTAGCTAAGTTAGGCGTGACATCTTGCAGCGGTTGATGTGCTCTTTGAAAACGCAATAGAATGTGGGGAATAATCTTTCGTGTTGACCATGAAGTAAATAATTAATGCTTTCCCTGCTCTGTGGTTGACAGGTTATTGTATCTACCCTTTTTTGCTCAGTAAATTAATTACTGTCGTAAATGGAACATTTCGATGCCAACATGACCACACAACACTGCCACTGATGGAAGTAAAAATTTAACCCCAAATTTCCCCAGTACAGAATTTTTTCCACCAACAGTTTCCCCACTTTTTTGTTTCCTTAAAAGTTCCCCACAAATTTTTTTTCCCCAAAACGGGGAAAAATCCCCAATCTGGAGACACTGGGTACCGGTAGCATAACTCAAAAACTCGCGTCGCGCATTAGGGAAACAACTTCAAACCCGTTGCACGCCTCGGTGCTGTGTTGAACAGACCCAGGCAGGCGGACAGCAAAACGCAGGTTAACGGTATCTAGGGACCGATACGCGAATCACAAGATTCGTTGTTTCGAAACAGTGCCGATTCAAGTTTCGACTCAGTCGAACAGTTCGCTGACTCTATTCACTGAGTCGAAACATCAACTCAGTAGCCAACTCTACTCTGTTCATAGTGTTAATCTGGTATGAACATAGACAGAGTGAATTAGATAACACTTGTGAGCGCATTTTCGAATAGCAACACGGTGGGTTAGTCTGAGACTGATGTAGCATGCCGATATATAGCCAGACTAGGATTTACAGGCTGTTCTTGACTTAATCAGCATGCAGGGAAAGTGCGATCGGCAGTAGTTGATCAAGACAGAAAAGATTTAGATTTGATTTCAGCAAAGACGCAGCTAGCAACTGTTGGTGCAGTTGATGGTATTATGTGCGAACGCTTTAGGCGAACTCCACCCATCCTAATGCAGTAACAACAAATACATTTTTAACATTGCATAACATTTCTGACATCGCGACAGCCTTGATTGTAAACTGACGAAATTGAATTAATTTTAAAGACAAGTAGGACATTCTACCGACTTTATTTTATTTTGAAATTGTTTATACCTTTCCTCAAAAGTTTATCTATCCAGTTAACCTATCCGGAACTTGGACGTATAAATTCAGTTTGTTTCCTTACCAACTTGAGTCGACTTGAAAATTTTGGAGTTAATAAATATAAAATTCACAATCAATGTTTTATTTCAGTAACTAGCGACATCACATTAGTACCCGAACTGATCCTCACTAGTTACACTTTGTTAAGATTTTTCTTACAGGAGATATCACCGACATCTATCTTAACATACATGATAAAGTTTCACCAATTGTAAGTAGACAAGGAACATCTTTTCTGACATGCGTGACATGCTGTTATGTCTTCCTGGCAGGAGTCAATGGTAAATTAAAGTCAGCTTTTCCGTTGTGCACTACAAATAGCTGGAACAGTTGTATCAAAATTACAGCAGCATAGTTCACGTCACATCACTATTAAAAAAATCTTACTGACGTGTTTTACGGCCCACTTTAGATTTGTAGTTTTATAAGTTTTTTGCAAACGTTTTGGACCAACATAATAATCTAAATAATAAAAGATTAATTAATAAGAGTATCTGAAACCCTTGTAGGGGAAAAAATGAGGTACAGGCGGGTAGCGAACAACTGACCTTCAGCGTCACAATCCAACAGATTGCCCACTACGCTACAGCTAACAGTTAGGAATTGTGTTCTTTAATCTCATACTCCACCCCCATGAACCACAGACATTGCCGAGGTGGGGTGGCTTGCGTGCCTCAACGATGCAGATAGCCGTACCGTAGGTGCAACCACAGCGGAGGGGTATCTGTGGAGAGGCCAGCCAAACGTGTGGTTCCTGAAGAGGGGCAGCAGCCTTTTCAGAAGTTACAGGGGCAACAGTCTGGATGATTGACTGAGCTGGCCTTGTAACATTAGCTAATGTGGCTTTGCCACACAGCTACTGCGAACGGCTGAAAGCAAGGGGAAACTACAGCCGCTCCTTTTCCCGAGGACATGTAGCTCTACTGTATGGAAATATGATGATGGCATCCTCTCGGGTAAAATATTCCGGAGGTAAAATAGTTCCCCATTCGGATCTCCGGGCGGGGACTACTCAGGAGGATGTTGTCACTGACATTCTACGGATCGGAGCGTGGAATGTTAGATCCCTTAATCGGGTAGGAAAATTAGAAAATTTAAAAAGGGAAATGGATAGGTTGAAGTTAGATATGGTGGGGATTAGTGAAGTTCGGTGGCAGGATGAACAGGATTTCTGGTCAGGTGACTACAGGATTATAAATACAAAATCAGTTGGGGGTATCACAGGAGTAGGACTGATAATGAATAAGAAAATAGGAATGCGGGTAAACTACTATGAGCAGCACAGTGATCGCATTATCATTGTCAAGATAGATACGAAGCCAACACCGACAACAGTAGTACAGGTTTATATGCCAACTAGCTCTGCCGATGATGAGGAGATCGAAGAAATATATGAGGAGCTGAAGGAAATTATTCAGACAGTTAAGGGAGAGGAAAACTTAATTGTGATGGGCGACTGGAATTCGGTAGTAGAAAAAGGAAGAGAAGGAAAAATAGTAGGTGAATATGGACTGGGCAGGAGGAATGAAAGAGGAAGTCGCCTGGTAGAATTTTGCACGGAACATGATTTAATCGTAACAAACACGTGGTTTAAGAATCACAAAAGAAGGTTGTATACGTTGAAGAGACCAGGAGACACCGGAAGGTATCAGATAGATTTTATAATGGTAAGACATAGATTCCGGAACCAGATGATAAACTGTAAGACATACCCAGGGGCAGATATAGACTCTGACCATAACTTGTTGGTCATGAACTGTAGGCTGAAACTGAAAAAAACTGCAGAAAGGTAGGAAAATAAGGAGATGCGACTTATATAAATTGAAGGAAAGTGAAGTTGTGGAGAATTTCAGAGGGAGCTTTAGGCAACAATTGACAGAAACAGGGGGAAATAAAGCAGTAGAATGGGTAGCCATGAGAGATGAAATAGTGATGGCAGCAGAGGACAAAATAGGTAGAAAGGCAAGACCTACAAAAAATCCTTGGATATCACAGGAAATACTGAATTTAATTGATGAAAGGAGAAAATATAAAAATGCAGTAAATGAAAGAGGCAAAATAGAGTACAGATGACTAAAAAATGAGATTGACAGGAAGTGCAAAATGGCTAAGCTAGAAGCCAAATGCAAATCTGTAGAAGAATGTATAAATAGAGGAAAAGTAGATACCGCCTACAGGAAAATAAAAGAGACATTTGGGGACAAGAAAAGCAACTCTATGAATATCAAGAACTCAGTTGGGAAACCAGTTCTCAGCAAAGAAGGGAAAGCTGAAAGGTGGAAAGAGTACATAGAGCAGCTCTACAAAGGAAATGAACTTAGAGACGATTTTGTGGGAAGGGAAGAGGAAGTAGATCAAGATGAAATAGGAGATACTATACTGAGAGATGAATTTTGACAGAGCCCTGAAAGACCTAGGTCGGAACAAGGCCCCAGGAGTAGTCGACATACCCTCAGAGCTACTAAAGTCTCTGGGAGAGCCAGCCATGGCAAGACTATTTGAACTGGTGTGTAGGATGTATGAGACAGGCGAAATACCCTCAGACTTTAAGAAAAATGTAATAATCCCCATTCCAAAGAAATCAGGCGCAGACAGGTGTGCAAATTACAGAACCATTAGTTTGATAAGTCATGGTTGTAAAATTTTAACGCGAATTATCTACAGGATAATGGAAAAGCTGGTAGAAGCTGACCTCGGGGAAGATCAGTTTGGATTCAGGAGGAACGTAGGAACCCGGGAGGCAATACTCACTTTACGTCTTATCTTAGAAGATAGATTAAGGAAAGGCAAACCTACATTTTTAGCTTTTGTAGATTTGGAGAAAGTGTTTGACAATGTTGACTGGAATACACTCTTTCACATCCTGAAGTCAGCGGGGGTAAAATACAGGGAAAGGAGAGTTATTTACAACTTGTACAAAAGCCAGACTGCAGTTATTAGACTCGAAGGGCATGAAAGGGCCGGCCGCGGTGGCCGAGGTGACTGAGGCGCTCCAGTCGCGGTCAGCACGGCCACTACGGTCGGGGGTTCGAATCCTCCCTCGGGCATGGATATTTGTGCCGTCCTAGTTCGTAAGTAGTTCATAAGTAGTTTGTAAGTTTAGGGACTGATAACCCCGTAGTTAAGTCCCATAAGCTTAACAAACATTTGAACATTTTTTTTGGCATGAAAGGGAAGCATCAGTTGGGAAGGGAGTAAGACAGGGTTGTATGTAGCCTTTCTCCAATGTTATTCAATTTGTACATCGAGCAGGCGGTGAAGGAAAGCAAGGAAAATTTTGGAATAGGGAATAAAGTTCAGGGGGAAGAAATAAAAACATTGCGTTTTGCTGATGACATTGTAATTCTATCAGAGACAGCACAGGACCTGGAAGAGCTGTTAAATGGAATGGTCAGTGTGTTGAAGAGAGCGTATAAAATGAACATTAACAAGAGCAAAACAAAAATAATTGAACGCGGTGTTAGAAAATCAGGCGATGCTGAAGGAATTAGATTAGGTAACGAAACAATGAAGGTGGTAGATGAGTTTTGTTACTTGGGAAGTAAAATAACATGCGATGGTCGCAGTACAGAGGATATAAAATGCAGAATGGCAATGGGAAGAAAAGCATTTTTGAAAAAGAGAAATTTGCTAACATCGAATATTGATTTAAGTGTAAGGAAGTCTTTTCTGAAGGCATTTGTGTGGAGTGCTGCCTTGTACGGGAGTGAAACATGGACGATAAGCAGTGCGGACAGGAAGAGAATAGAGGCTTTTAAAATGTGGTGCTACAGAAGAATGCTGAAGATAAGGTGGGTAGATAACATAACTAATGAAGAGGTACTAAACAGAATTGGTGAGAAAAGGAATTTTTGGCATACCCTGACTAAAAGAAGGGATCGCTTGGTAGGACACATTCTTAGACATAGGGGAATCGTAAATTTAGCATTGGAGGGAAGTTTGTGGGGTAAAAATCGCAGAGGGAGACCAAGAGACGCATATAGTAAGCAGATTCAAATGGATGTGGGTTGCTGTTCTTATGAGGAGATGAAAAGGCTTGCTCAGGATAGAGTAGGGTGGAGAGCTGCATCAAACCAGTTTCTGGACTGAAGACCATAACAACAACAATCTCATACTATTGATGGCCGTTGTTAACTGGTGCTAATATGGTATTTGTAGACACTAGACTATCATTTATCGTACGAAGAACGACGTCTTTCTGTTAGACGTGGGCCATTGCTTTGAAATGGCAACGTGTAAGTTACAATAAGAAAATCATCAAATACGCAACGCAAGATGGCGTATGCCAGAGACAGCTCTGGGCGAGGAATGTCACGTGACATCTGCGAACGGCTGGTTTTCGTTAATTTAATGGAGGGCGTCAAAACTACGTTATTTTTGCAAATATCTCTCAAACGATAAGAGATACGAAAAAAAAAAAAAAACCATAAGGGAACAAAGTTGTAGGGAATGTTCTCCTCTACAAATTCGGTTATTCAATTTTCGCGTCAGATGAACGGTTTATTTGCAATTAAAATTACATTACAAAAGGGCTTTATTTGGTATTACTACCGTATTTTTTGTCCGAAAAATTTGAAAAGGGAGGTTGTGGTCTCTGGCGGCCTACCATTATGTGTGCAAAATTTGGTGCTGATCGGTTGAACGCTTCGTCTTGAAAACAGGGAACACGTTACGGACAGACAGACGGACAGACAGACAGACATACCAAAATCGCCGTTATTTTTACAAATATCTCTGAAACGATACGAAATATGAAAACAACATAATACAGCAAAGTTGTAGAGAATTTTCTCCTCTATAAATTCGGTTATTCCATTTTCGTGTCAGATGCATGGTTAAGCCGTTATTTTCATTTAAATTTCGAGCTGTCAAAAGGCGATCGCAAAGGCCCACTTTTAGTGTTACTACCATAACCTAAAGTGGGCCAAAACTGTTCTTAGGCTTAAAGCGGGAATTTTCAAACACAGCTATAAAGTATTAATGATAGTATCTCTTGTAGAATTTTGGTTGGAACTATTTACCCTGCAACAGCGGCGCGGGAATGGCCGTTCCGTCTAATGCTCTTTGCCACGGATTACACAGCAGCTTCCCGCAGGAGATTCGATATGGATATGTGTGTTGTTCTTAACAGACTTGGATTAAGTTGTTTGCAAGTGTAGGGGCCCATAACCTGAGCAGTTTAATCCCTTAGCTTTACAAACATTTGGACATATACCTTGCAATATCTTGCAATGTTGAGGAGATCATGAGGCAGGAACTTAACAGATTACGACACAATAACAGCAGAGTGTCGCACTAAGCCCTTTGTGACTCGAGAGGGAGAGAGGATTGGACAATTGTTGGTAGCAGAGGCAGGAAACGGAGGACGATAGCCGAAACGAGGTAACTGGGGGCTGTAGTAAACTTTATGACCTTCAGTCCACTACCCTGCCGAAGCACTCTAATGCGGGAGAAGACGCCACTTAAATGGAATGTCGCTACTTAGGACGCTTTTTAGAAGGGACACTTTCTTTTTAGTATGTTGAATGAGAGGAAAGAGATGTACCTCGTCAAATGACAGCTGAAGTAACAAATAAATTGCTTGGTTGAACTGTAAATACAATATGCCCAATTTAGCCTGAGTTTTGGTAGAGAAAAGAAAGAAACGCTTTTGCATTTGTATTCGGTTAAAATGCAGTTTAGCTTACGGCGTCTTCTGATTGACGAGTAAATGTTGGTAGTGCTGCGATGAATGATGGGACGTGAAGGCATCCAATCAGAAATGGCGTTCAGACTGACGAGCAAAAAAGTAACATATTTATTGAATGTTCCACAACATTTTCGACAAGTTTCACTGTAGATATTTTTGCTGCTAGTTTTTAACCCATAGAAATTAAGGCTGTGCTATTAGGTATTTGCCTCCTAACACATTCGAAAATAGTGACATTCGTTGAAAATAGTATGTTTTTAACGAATTACTGTGTAAGGTAACTTGAAGTGTTGCCTTGAGAAGACTAAAATGTATATCGAGAACAAGTCACGACATGAATGTGAATTCTGTTTTTCTAATTCCAAAGCTTTTAATTATCGCGTTATGAATTCCGCGAAATTTCCATTAATTAGAAAAAATGTTTCGCTCATGTAGTGGTTGGTTCTCGATGTACTTAAACCATTCACGATTTTGTAGCAACTTGGATTAAATCCTAGTTTAGGTGACACTAGCTTCTCGTTGATGTGTAGAAGGCAATCTGTCGGAAATGTCACAAAGAGAGCCAATGAGAATGGTCTTTCAATTTTGTTTTCAAGCAATTCTGCGTTGTCCATCAAAATGTTTTAGTTGAAATTCGTGACATCCGTAGAAAACAAGTCATTGTGTTTGACGAGTGGTAGGTCTACTGTAAATCTTCGTTGACATGAATATTTTTATAGTAGACTCGTGACACATTCGTAGGAAATAGGACAATGTTTTTTTATGTATTTCAGTATAAATGTCATTTCTCAACTGTTACTTACGTAAAATGGAGCTGTGATGGTAAGTATATACCGGTAGGCCTACGTTACAACATAAATTACCATATTTCGTTTCTTATAATAAAAACATATATTACATTAAAACGTACGCCTCATGAACATGTCATTACGGCATTTAAATTACACGCCTTATTCATTCATTGTTTGAAACACGCATTGTCATTGGCTCTCTCAACGCCACTTCTGATTTGCTGCCTTCATTTCCCATCATTCATCGCGCCGCTACCAACGTCTGCACGGCAACGAGAAGCTAATGCCACATAAACTAGGATTTAACTGCAATCTGTATTTCACATAATTTTTATACACGTAAGAACAGCAGATAATTTTGGAATTAATTCCACGCCATGTGCCACAAACTAACTTTGCTATTCAAATAAATTATACCGGGAAAGGAACTCTACTTGATTTTACCCCTCTTTAGTGAACTATAGTTCTTCGTCTCCCCTATCGGGAGTTCGAAGGCGCAAGCTCAAACCGACAAGTATCAGTAACTAAGTGCTCATTTGTCATTCGTCGATTCCGATACACTTCAAATATGTTGTTTCATACGTACCCTTAAGGTCGCTGTAGTGGTCAGAATCATTCCGAAGAAAAAGTGGTTGCTATTCTTCTGAACGTAAATCGTCGATCAGTAAGAGACTTTATAAAAATGTTGAAACATTACTTCCATGCTTGCAATCATATCGTTTTCCTCGCCTCACAAGCTTTGAAAATATGATAGTAAATCTAACAACAAAATCCATCATGTATGATACATCACAAAGTCGCAGTAGACCAAAGTTAGAAGGATCCCTATAAACAGCTATAAGCGCGCTCTGTTGGTCATAATGATGCTTGTCATACGTGGTGACTTGTTTGCAGTTTCACATTAGAAGATTTTCTGCTTCGGATTTCCGGTTGAGAACTTCAGTTTGTTTGAAACTCGGCTCATCACTTTAATCTTGGTTGCTGATGAAAGGGATGTTGGTTAGGTAGTCACGGATCCTTACACTATTTGGGTGATTTGAACGCTAAAGCGTCAGCCTTCAGGAATCAGTGCCCCACGCTCCAGAATTCATACGACAATAGTCGCCTGTCAACTGTAGACATAATATGAGAAGAATACTATATTTTATTCTTTCGAACTTTGGAAAAGCTGAGAAGATCAAACGCTTAGAAAAAAACCGAAGTTGTTAAACAGAATAGGCAACAATTTTGTAAAAAAATTATACTTCATTTGTAAGAGTTTCAGATTGGCTTTTTGATCAAATGGGTACTCTAATAATCATATAATTCACGGCCTCGTCGATACATGAGAAATAAAATTAATTACAACGTACTTGCATTATGTTGCTTCAGTTCGCGCATGTCACCTTTTTAATGTATTTCATTTCATCTGTCAATATCTAGTACTTGTTTTAATGAAGAATTTTATTTAATTCGAACATACCATATTTACTAGAAGAACCACAGAACACAAGCGCGACAACCTTAATTATGCAGAAAGCCATTACGGTCAACAAAACAAATCGTCTCACTGTTACCATGTTTTTCGTGTGGTTACTGCTGAGAAGATTATAATCATGTTTTTCTTGTTTTTAGAAAGAAAAATATAACTTAAAGAAAAGCATTTACTTAAACACAGTGAAATGAAATTTGTTTAACTAGCATTATATATTGCTAAATTACACTAGTAAACATTCATTTTCCTTGTTTCTGAAGTACAGAAAAAGGCAATTTTTGGGTTACATTTTACTTACGGCAGCGACAGTTTAGTTTGTTAATGTTGGCAACGAAATATTCGCTTTACGTTGCTAATACATGTTCTGATCGGACGAAGTTGCATGCAGGAACCTGCCAGCCATAGAGGAGAAACAACGTTAAATATTTGTTTCATGGTCAACACAAAGCCGCGCGGGAGTAGCCGAGCGGTCTGGAGCGCCACGTTACGGATCGCGCGGCCTCCCGCGTAGGAGGTTCGAATGGGCATGGATGTGTGTCTTGTCCTTAGGTTAGTTTAACTTGGTGTAAGTAGTTTGTAAGTCTAGGGACTTATGACCAAAGTAGTTTGGTCCCATAAGAATTACAAACATTTGAACATTTGTCAACACAAACATTTATTTCCCTCTTTCTACATGACTTGATTTTCAAAGCACATTAAACGGTTGTTGCCAACATCAGTATAATACCCCGCCGCTGCCGTAAGTAAAGTT
Source organism: Locusta migratoria (assembly GCA_026315105.1). Classification (NCBI taxonomy): domain Eukaryota; kingdom Metazoa; phylum Arthropoda; class Insecta; order Orthoptera; family Acrididae; genus Locusta; species Locusta migratoria. The sequence goes on along the minus strand of CM048751.1, from coordinate 146,289,592 downwards.
TTAGCACATTTTGCATTTCAGGTAGTCATATGTCTAAGCCCAATGCAAGTCAAGTTTACCAAAAAAGGCTGCAGCAGATGCATATAAGATATGCTAATTATTTCGCCTCAAGAGACATTCTAACCACATTATTGAAGGTTGAATAACAAAAGTCCGAGAAAATATACTCACCATGTGTCCCCACTTGAAGACTCGCAGGTAATTGTGAAGAACGCCTGCACGGACGCCCGTTTCGATAAATCTAGAAACCGCGACAACATTTCGATATATGGTGCATTTCGATATGTTCAAAGCTGGTGGGAGAATCTGATTTGTTGATGTACGAAACAGTGATCATTTTAAGTGAAAGCTAGGTTACGTATAGGTTAAATAAGAATTTTTTTTAGTATGTGAGGGCGCGTAGCGCCATAATCTCCGGTTCAGGCAACTGTAGTGTTTCTGAACCGGAGATTCGGGCGCTAATAAAAAAAAAAAATCTTGTTTAACCTATACCTAACCTAACTTTCACTTAAAATAATCACTGTTTCGTACATCAATAAACTGATTCTCCCGCCATCTTGCAACTTATCGAAATGCACCATATATCGAAGTGTGGTCGCGCGTTCGAGATTTATCGAAACGGGCGCTCGTGCAAGCGTTCTTCACAATAACCGACTCGCAAACGGCCACGCTAGTTGTGGGCTTCTATGCTCGTCGTCCTTAGCCGTTCATTGGCCGCCTTAAATTTTACTTACCCTCCTGACGGCCTCGCGTAATAATGTTGGCACTTATATGGCGTTGACATTAGCCAATCACGTGACAACGCAAACAATTGGTCCTGAAATCTTCGTTTTACGAGGGAAATTACTTTTACTGAGCGGACAATGGTACATACATGGACCTGTGAAGCACAGAGCAGGAACACGAAACACTAATCTAGACAGTCTATGTGGATTTCTAAGAAAATTAACATCTTGGCAAAGATTCTCTACCATGCTGTTCATGTTGCCAACATAATCACGTCAGGCCAAGAGGATGGTAGGTAAATTTTTACCACTGACTGAAATAAAATCAACTGAGAAAGTGAATTTCTCCTCTTCTCACTACAAAAACCACAAATGTTAGAAGGAACTAGTTTTTTAAGTGACGGATATTTGATTCTTTTAAAGAAAAGAGTGTTTTTGTCTACACTCTATCTATCCATATATATATATATATATATATATATATATATATATATATATATAAAAGGCTTGTGTGTGTACGTGCATAGTTCTGCTGAACAGCGACGAGTGTGCACGTGTTATTTATTACAGTTGTGTCTGCAGTATACGCGAACTTTATTTTGTTTAGCGCTTCGCGGTGGTATAGGGCGCTTATTAGGTGAGGTACTCTGGAGTAGTACCGCGAGTAGGCACCACTACTAGCCACTGGACTGCTACTGATGACGACATGGCTCACGTCACGGACTTCGGCATGGACAGCACTACAAAGGACCTACATCAACAGCAACAACAACAAGGTGACACCAACAAACAAGGCGTTAAAGTCTTGACGCTACCAGACACGAAACTTAAACATCGGGAAGAAAAACTGGCCGAACGTAGCAGACGTCGGAAACAAGCACTAGACGGAAATAGAAGAATTAAACAGAAATATTTGCACGACTCCGACGATGAGTACGACGACACACTAACATCAGACTTCAACGAAGACACCTTGACCAATACGGGAGGAGACACCATGGAGTGCCAAACTGCTGATGGCGTCAGAGACGAGGAAGGGTTCCGACAAGTCAAAAGTAAGAAGTCGTCACGGCGCCGGACAACGAAGAAGGTTACAACAACAGCGCCACAACCCCTGCAAACGTCAAACAAGTTCGACGTTTTAGCAGGACCCTCCAATCAGGACACACCACCGGCAGCTGACATACCGTCAACGACACCACAACAGATACCACCAATAGTCATCTACGACAGCACAAACCACGTTAAACTGTGCCGAGAACTCAAGGACCAGATTGCTGGCGGGCTCAGGGCAGCGTATACGGGAGATGGCGTCAAGTTTTTCGTAGACACAATGGATGACTACAACAAACTTTTGGCCTATTGTAAAAATAGAGAAATACCATTTCATACATACCAGGACAGCAGCACCAGAGATTTAAAAGTGGTAGTAAAAGACCTACCACCTACGGTCACTGAGGAAGAGGTCAAGCTTGACTTAGAAGATCAAGGTTTCACTATTAGACAGGTACATCAATACAAAAGGAAGAAGCAAGGGAAGTTGTACCCACTACCTGTATATGCAGTTACTCTACCGCAGAATGACAAGACGGACGAAATATATGGAGTGAAGTACGTACTATCGACAAAGGTGCGAGTCGAGGATTATCGCTCGCGGAACGAGCCAACACAATGTAAAAAATGCCAGAGATGGACGCATACCACCAACTATTGCTGGTTGCCGGCTCGTTGTGTTAAATGTGGGGATATGCACCCCAGCAAGGAATGCACGCTTACACAGACCTCGGACCCTAAGTGTGCAAATTGCAACGGACAACATGCAGCTTCATGGAAAGGGTGCCCAGAATATCAAAAGACTTTGAAGAAGTTCCGCGCTCCAATTACGACACCTGGCAAACAACGAAAGGAAACACCGAAGAACGACACAACCGTCAAGATGCTTGTGGCAGACACCGCAGGAACAGCATCACCAACTCAGACGATTCAACAGGACACAATACACCGACTGCACGAAGAGCAGACTTACGCATCTGCACTACAAGGACGCAGAAGGGACACCAGCCGAATCAGGGCGCCAATGGACAGAAACGCAGATGCGGCGCTTACAGAAGTCACCACAGTCTTGAAGTTCCTCAGTAGCCAGAATTTTCTTACTAAGCTTATCACAGCTGGTAGGAGAATGCTGGCAGCTAAGGACAAACTATCAAAAATTGTGATACTGGTTGAAACGTTAGCATTACTGGAAGCAGCCGAGTAACACCATGGAGGTCAATACGACAGATCTGAGACTATGTATCTGGAACGCCACTGGGGTTCGGAACAAGAAAAACGAATTACAGGATTTCATCTTCAGGCACAAGATTGACATTGTAATGTTATCTGAAACCCACTTAAGACCGCACCAAACCTTCAAATTAAGAAATATGGTGGGATACCGCACGGACAGACCAGCTAGAGGTGGCGGAACTGCAATTTTCCTCCGTCGATCGATCACCCACAGACCTATCGATCTACCCCAACTTCAAGAACTAGAAGCAACGGCAGTCTCAATCCGGACAGAACTTGGAGAGATCACTCTAGTAGCTACGTATCTTCGTCCTCGAGCGCGGCTGGTTAAACAAGACCTGGAAAACATCCCTGCGCCTCATGGGAAGACATTTATCGCAGGAGATTGGAATGCAAAACATCCCACTTGGAATTCCCGAGCAACAAATCCAAGAGGCACCCAACTCCATCAGCTGGAACAAGAACTGGAGCTTGAAGTGTGGGGACCAACCGAACCCACACACACACACACCAAATCTACCGAACCAACGGCCGGACGTATTAGACATCGCTATCACTCAAGGACTCGGGATCGACCCCCGGCTGATTACGGTCAACGACTTGTCGTCAAACCATGACCCGGTCCTTGCAGTACTGCCACGGACGGGTACCATACGCCGGCGCAGGACATATCAGGAGAATAACTGGACATAATTTAAAAGATACTTAAATAACAACATAGACCCAACTATGGCAATACAAACACCACAGCAGATAGACTCTGCCGTAGACGTCTTAACGAAGAAGGTCCGCAAAGCACATAACTTGTCTCTACTTACGATTTCGGAAGAGGCGCACTGCATGGAAACATTACCACCGCTGCTAGAAGAACTTCGGCATCAGAAGAACAGGTGCAGGAAACTCTGGCAACACACAAGAAATCCAATGTGCCGCAGACAATCCCACCGACTTCAGCGACAACTACGTAGACGACTACAGGAATGGAAAATAGAGAGGTGGGAGGATAAAATGTCAAACTTCCTGCTCCAGACGAAAGATGAGTGGCGACTGGTGAAGAACATCAGGGAAGAGCCCACGCCAAAAAGACCGTTGCAAACTCCACAGGGGTTAACGGAAGACCCATTAACCAAAGCTGAAACATTCGTCACCACCTACGAACATCAAACAACCCTGCTACAAGAACATCTAAACCCTGCCCAACGGGAGCATGAGGCCACTACAGTGCAGATAGTCAATCAGTTCATCACGTCAGAAGATCAATCACTTCCAAGACTGGCAACACCTAGCGAAGTGCGGAGTATCATCAGCAAATTACATCCCAATAAGACACCAGGAGCGGACAAAATCAGCAACCAACACCTCAAAAACCTTCCGAGGAAGCTACTGGTACTGTTGACTAGAATATTCAACGGTTGCATGCTGACAAGATACTTTCCTGTGGCATGGAAGCTAGTTAAGGTAGTGCCAATACCCAAACCGAGGAAAGACACGACGCAACCAGCCAACCATCGCCCCATCAGCCTTCTCAGTGGTATGGGGAAGACCTTTGAGAGGGTAATACAAAAGCGGATACTGGAACCACTAGTAGAGGACGGAACTATAAGAGCGGAACAATACGGTTTCCAGAGAAAACTGTCGGCGGAACTCCAATTACTACGTTTGGCAGAGCACATCACCAGGAACATGAATGTAACCAAAGCAACGGCCGCCGTATTTTTGGATATAGAGAAAGCTTACGACAAGGTGTGGAGGGAACTCCTCCTTCGGAAATTACACGAGCAAACGCCCATACAGGATTGTTACATCAAGCTTATCGCGAGTTATCTTCAAGACAGGACTATGATGGTGACGGTGGAGGGGAAGACATCATCAACCAGACCCGCAGCAGCTGGGCTACCCCAAGGTTCGGTGTTATCGCCGGTCCTGTTTAATATATACGCTAACGACATTCCAACGGTGGAAGGAGTGCAAATTGCACAATTCGCCGATGACACGGCTTTTATAACCAGCGGAAGGCATGTTCAAGCTAACATAACACGGCTCCAACGACAACCAGACAGAACTGTTGAATGGTGTAGGCTGAATAAAGTACAATTCAATGCAGCAAAAACCAAGGAAACGACCACAGATGCCAACTAACTTACGACTTCACGGACAGGTCATCCCATGGGGATTGGCGGTCACTTACCTGGGAGTTACCCTTGATAAGCACTTTTTTCTCCACAAACATGTTGATAACTTGCGACCTAAGGTCTATGCAATGGCCAAAAACTTAATGCCGTTCTTCCTCAGCGCAGAGTTGAATACCAGTACCAAACTGCGACTATACAAAGCAACAGTGCTATCCAAATTGTTATATGGCAGCTCAGTCTGGGGCCTAGCTAGTGCGACCCAAATCTCAAGACTGCAAGTTATCCAAAATAAGACGTTACGATGGATCCTCAGGGCTGGCAGTTACACGAGAAACGTGGACATCCACCAGGAACTCCATATGGACACTCTCATGGAGGCAATTAAGAAGAGAACGACTAAGATACACAAGAAAATAGATCAACTTAGGGCAACAGTACATAACATCCAAACCTTAGGAATGACAGCTCCACGCCCGTGGCATAGGTACAAGGTGCCACGATCGTTAGTTACCTGAATAAAACGTGTTAGTAAGAAGATGTGGTAACGTAATTTACATTGTAACCTTCATGTGAATTACTCGACAGTGGAACTACGAACTAAAATCAAGTGGGGACCGACATACTGGCCCTACTTACGGACCGACATACTGGCCCTTAGAAGCCTACCCCCAAAGTTTATTGTAAAATAAAGTTATCATTCACCCACATACCTCTGTAATCCCAGGAAGTGTAAGTCGCCAGTTGGCGATGGGACTTCATCTACTTTGTTCAACTGAAAAAAAAAAAAAAAAAAAAAAAAAAAAGTGTAAGTGCTGACAGACTTTTCTCCATGACCACATACTGCCACCCACTCGTGGTTGTGGTGGTAGATAGCCCTTGGTCTAATGATGTTAGTAAGGGAGTTTGGTCGCGGTGCGTGGCAGTGGGTGAGTGTGACGAGCAAAAATTAGCAAACTATGCAATAAATACTCTTAGGAAAAGCTATGTACTCTGTGACTTACGAACTTTACGGCACGAGTTTAACTCTGTTTATTCTTTCAATCGTCAGACAATGCGGTCCTTTCAGACTCTAATAACGACGAGGAATATCAGATACGCAATTTTTTAAATAGATCACATGTTTCCGTCAACCACACATTACCGACTATGAACAGAGACATAAAACGAAGATAAAAATCCAGATAGACTCAAAGATAAAAATACTCGTGGAACAATGATCACTGTCGTGGAAGCGTGGTGGAAACACAGACATACATTAATGAATGTCTCTTAGGCCATAGATATTGATATGCCTGTGCCAGTAAGCTCACTGGTCTGTGCTAATCAGTGATCTCTGATACATATAGGCGCGACACTCTCTGCTGTGAAAGGTGTTATCGTTTGACAGCTGGGTCAAGAAAAACTATGCAACGTAGTCCTACTCATATCCCGGCGGCCTCCTGTGATAATGTTGGCAACAGATGTTGAATAACGAGAATCATGTGACATCGTCATAAGCCAATCGCGTGACACGCAATTATTTTGTCTTGAAATCAAGCATACAGCAGGAACAGCAGTAGTTATCTACACTCTATGTGGTTCGGTCATCTTTGCAACGATTTTATATCGTGTTATTGATGTTGCCAACATAAAAACACGAGGCCGCCAGGATAGAAAGTAAAATTTTACCGAATCAGATACATCCGTTGTAGTCACATCTCATTATGACCAGCACTTTCACGCGAAACTCTTTTGTGTAGATCCTCATGATTCACACAGTCTTACAATTCATTCCAAATTCCTATTCAAGGAGATATTTGTGAAAACTGATACAAATCAATATTCGCACTTATCCAATATCGTTTTCAGAAATGTAATTTGTCATCCGCTTTCGGCGCTGCCGTCGCAATGTGTAACAAAATTGAGAATAACGACGCATAATATCAAATATATAAGTTTTTAACTTCTCGGCGCGTTTTCCTCAATCACACTTTACCGACGATCAACAGAGACAAAGTGAAAATGCATATAGGCTAACAAATGAATAATAGAGCGCTACACTACAGTCACAGTCATACTTCTATTAATTGGTGTGGGTGATTTAATATTGCTCATCGCATAACCTCATAAAAATGCCAAAGCGTAAGACTGTGTTCACTTACATGAATTAGAAATGAAGATAACTTGCACGACGAAACGAAAAAGGAGAGGAAAGAGAAGGGACACTTACAAAATTGGCGAAACGATGCAACGAATTAGAGACGGCAGAAGTGAACAAGAAAGAGAGAAAAGTCTGTCAGCACGGACACACACAAGCCTTTTATATATAGATATAGATTATGTTAATTTTTTATAGATTATGTTAAAACAATATTACTAAACTTGCATTGTCCCCATATATTTTCACATATACGGAGTTCGTGTATTATTGAGCTTCACCTAAGATTATCTATTACTCCATATTTCGTGGATTTTCGCCCACCACACTCACCCATTAATACACAACGCGGCCAGAATACCTTAAGCACGATAACTGCTTCACAATATCTCAATTAAACAGTCTGTATTCATCTCATATTTAGAATAATACTCAAGCTGTCTCTCATGCCATATATTCTTACCCAAGCAACGCTGGGTTTCTCAGCTAGTTGTATATATTGTTGAATTTATCACGCCACAGATAACAGTCACATACCGTTACATCCAATGAGTAAGTAAAACATTGCTTTCGTTTTCTCTGGCTTTAAACGCTAAATAATTCTTGTTATTGCAACAAACATAGCAGATGCTTCTCATAAATGTTCAATTTCCATTACTGCTCTTCAGCAAGTTCTTTTCTGTTTCTGCCGAATAAAACAAATAATATTTTACAAAGATATCACAATGTAGCATTCTCTTGTTCTTTTTCACCGTATGACCACAGGCTAAACTCTGCCACTACGACATCCAGGAGGGGAAGGTGTCGGAAGTTATCTTGGGAGAGGGCGTGGAGATGAAGGGAGGGGAGGGAGGGAATCTTACTGTTTAACGTCCCGTCGACTGCGTGGTCATTAGAGACGGAGTTCATGCTCGGATATTTGGGTAAGGAATGGGGAAGGAAATCAACCGTGCCATCTGAATGGAACCATCCAATAATTTGCCTGGAGTGACTTAAGGAAATCACGGAGAACATAAATCTGGATGGGCGGAGGTGGATTTGAACCACGATCCTTCCGAATACGTGTCCACTGTGTTACCACTGCACCACCTCGCTCGGTGATGAAGGGAGGGAGGGATACAGTGGTGAAGGCGTGGCAGAGGCCTGGGACAGGTAAGGAGGTGGTAGACCAAAGGATTACAGGATTCTATCATGCAGGTAATGTACAGGCGAGGGATATGTTCGAGAAAGTGTAGGAGATGGTGAAATGGATTGAGGTCGTATAGGATTCGCGTGGGGGAGGGGAGACGGATGCGGTAGGCGAGACGGAGGGCGTGGCGTTCGAGGATTTGAAGGGTTCTATAGTAGGTATGGGGAGCGAAAATCCAGGTGGGATGGAAGATGCAGACGATGGGACGCATGATGGAGCTGTAGGTGTATACGATAGTGGATGGGTTGAGGTCCCACGTCTGGCCGACGGGGAGTTGGAGGAGGTTGAGGCGGTACATTGCTTTCTCTCGAACTTTGCTGAGGTGGGAGGACCAGGAGAGGGGTCGATCAAGAGTGAGGCCAAGGTATTTGAGGGAGGGGGTGTAGCGGATGGGACGGTTGTCGAGGGTTAGGTAGAAATCATGGAGACGGAAGGAGTGGATGGCACGACCTATGATGATAGCCTGGGATTTGTCAAGATTAGAGGAGAGGAGCCACCAGTTGCACCGTGCAGCAAACTCGATGAGGTGAGACTGGAGTAACGGGAACGGGCGAGGAAGGGAACAAGGGGCAGAGAGTCGGGGTCAACATTTTTTGTTGTTGAGAAATATACACATTTATTGGTACGTTTCTTCTGAATACATTTATCATACACATTTAAAGTTTAGATTGGCCAAAATAATTAGTGTCCATAAATCTCCTTGATACAGACCAGCTGCCTTTAGGTATATAGCTGGTCGTAATTAGGCCAAGTGTGGTTTGTGTTGTCTTTTACATATTAATAACGTTAAGTCTAAATAATTAATGATAGCAACAATTAGATAAGTTAATGGTGAAATTCATGGTGTTACATATTTTTATTTAGTTATTTATACAATTTTAAATTTAATTCGAGTACTATCTATGTATAATGGATATATCAAATTATAAGGAAAAGAAAGGGCAACTCAAAAATCATCATTATTAGGAAGGATAAATAAAAGAAGACAAGATAAGGTAGGTAAATTAAAAGTTGTCGGGGAGAGTCTACCCAGGTGGAAGGCCTCGGAATGAACATTGAGCACTGCAATCATGGAATTCCCTCCATAGGTGGTAGTCATTCGTTTTATGTAGCCGGCCGCGGTGGCCGAGGTGGCTGAGGCGCTACAGTCACGGTCAGCACGGTCACTACGGTCGGGGGTTCGAATCCCCCCTCGGGCATGGATATTTGTGCTGTCGTAGTTCATAAGTAGTTTGTAAGTTTAGGGACGGATGACCCCGTAGTTAAGTCCCATAGACTATACACACATTTGAACATTTTTTTCGTTTTATGTTCATTAAGAACTAAAGGGGTTTTAACTCTAGGATTTGTAGTGCCTAATTGTTGAGCAATAAGTCATCTTCTGTGCTGGGGGTTGTCGTCTATTTCATTATCCATGTCGCTTGTACTTACACTGCTTGTCTCGTTCCCTATGTCCTGTGTTATGGTGTTGGTGTTATGTACAATGTTATGTCTGACCGTTTTTGCGTATTCTTCCCGCTTTAGTGATGAGACCTCATTCGTCAGTCTATTTGGTGTGTCTCAGCCATCCTTATCTCTTATCAGTACGTTTAAATCTTCTGTCTTGTTTAACATACAGTGTGTGTGTGTGTTCTGTATAACTGACAGTGTAATACCGTGTGTTCTGGTGACCCAGTCTCTCCACATGTACAGTTTGGATTGTTGCTGAGTCCCATTCGTGTTAGGTGTGTTGGGTACGGGCCATGTCCTGTCAACATGGTGCTCTGAGCCGGCCTCACCCTGTGCACAACTCAAGAACGCGTTTCTGCACACGGGCCACGTCTTCTTGCGCGAGATACAGTAATTGAGGCATTCTAACGGCTATACAAATGGACGCTGGTGCGAGATAATTTTTCTAGTCCATGTTTCCAGTTCAAAAAGAAACGGGACAAAATGAAGAGATGCAGGGCTACCAACATGATATACGAGGCACGTTCAGAAAGTAAGTTCCGTTTGGTGATAAAATAAAACTGTACACAGATACATAAGAAATTTTTATTGCACAAAATTCCAGAACTCTTAAACTACTTTTCCACATAACTGCCGAAATTTCGCAGGCATTTGTCATAGCGTGGCACCAGGTTTTGTTTACCTTCTTCATAGAAATCTGCCGCCTGTGTCTTCAACCAGTTGGAAACATCAGTGATCGTGAAATTTGGGGGAAGTCCATAGCGAGAGCATTAACTGTAAACCTACATTTTTCCTGCATCTTGTCATCAATCGCGTGAACCAGTTCTTCTGTAACTAAAGGTGGACGCCCACTTCGTTCTTCATCGTGCACATCACTAGGCCCGCCATTGAACTGTCGGACCCATCTTCTCACCATCGAATCACGCATCGCATTTGGTCCGTAAACATCGCAAATTTGCCGATAAATTCCACTTGGTTTCACTTTCCTCGCATTCAGAAACCGAATCCCAGACCTGATTTCTCAGGCGGCGGGATTTTCAACCAACGCCGACATTTCAAACAAGCACAACAAAGAGTACGTAACTGACAGCGATCTCCAAATGGCGCACGTTTTTCTCCTTGATACACATCGTCTACAGCGCATGTGCGGAACTGCAATTGCAGTGCTGCAGCGGAGATAAATTGAAACGAAACTTACTTTCTGGACGCGTCTCGTAGTTCAGTGAATAGAGTATTGCAGTATGTGCGGTGGCAGGCCGAGATGTCCAACGGCGATACGGACATAAAACTGGGTCACGGCCGTGGCTGGGGTGTTGTGGGCTCGCCGGGTCGCGTCCGCGGCTGGCGTCCACAATGCAGCCCATCATTCGCGCAGGGCAGATTACGGTCGTGTGGCCGCGCGGGGAGCGCCAAATGACGCCGTATTGGCGAGATAGGGCGCGGCTGTTAGCACGGCACGGCCGGGGCGGTGCAGGCGGACGCTTTATGGACCTCCACTGCGACCGCTCCCTAACGGCTCCAGCACTGCCCGGCTGTGTGGTGCGTGCCGAAAAACGACGTCGTGAGCCAAGGCCTCTTCAACAGTTTCATAACGATTAAGCAAGCTTCATGGGATAGGGTAGTGGGACGTGTATTCCTATTTCCCTCATAAAGCTCAATTTTGCAGTTAGTTGTTGATAATTAAGAGTGTATTGTTTTATTTAGTTTGTCAAGTAGCTCAACCACAGAGATCGTGTAAAAACACTAAAGTATGACGCGATTCAAGGGTCAAGCCCTCATCATCAGATAAACTATACAAGAATCTTAAAACCTGAGGCAATAAAAATCTAAAACGTAATAAAAGGAAACGTCGTTACTTCCCTTGTAACCGTGTCTACGCAGAAAGGTCCTCAGCAGACTGTGCTTCGTCAAGATTCAAAACAGACCCCAGCACTGGCGGCACGTAACACTAGCGAAATGCACGGAGTCAACAACAAGAGTGGGTCGCACGTATGCACATGAAAACAAAGACCTCTAAATACCAGAGATCATCCTCAAGATAGTGCATACATTCAGGTGACGCGAAATCGTTTGCACAGTAAGACAGAGGTTGAAATTTAAAATAAACGACTTTTGTTACAATAGGTCCACAAAGTTTTTTAAAAAGCTGTATGTATTGCCTTGAACTTGTTCATTTAATGAAACGTCGCTTTTAGCTTTGTGGACCTATTATAACAAAATTTGTTTATTTTAAATTTCAACCTCTGCCTTACTGTGCAAACGATTTCGCGACACCTTGTGGATGATCTTTGGTTTTTAGAGGTCTTTGTTGTCATGTTCATGCGTGCGCCCCACTTGTGCTGTGGACTCCGTGCATTTCGCTAGTGTTATGCGCCGCCAGTGCTGGGGTCTGTTTTGAATCCTGACGAAGCACAGCATGCTGAGGAGCTTTCTGAGTAGACACGGTTACAAGGAAAGTAACCACGTTTTCTTTTATTACGTTTTACATTTTTTATTGCCTCAGGTTTTAAGATTCTTGTATAGTTTTGCTGATGATGAGGGCTTGAACCTTGAAACGAGTCATACTTTAGTGTTTTTACACGATCTCTGTGGTTGAGCCTACTTGACAAAATAATTAAGTATACAACCGCGACCTCACATCCATTATGGATATAATTAAGTGTATTGTTTTAAATGGCCGGCCGCAGTGGCCCAGCGGTCTTCGGCGCGCCAATCACAGTCTGCACAGCCGCTACGGTGGTGGGTTCGAATCCCCCCTCGGGCATGGATGTTTGTGTCGTTTTTAGTGTAAGCTAGTTCATAAGTAGTTTGTAAGTTTAGGGACTGATGACCGCGTAGTTAAGTCCCTTAAGTTTAACAAACATTTGAACATTTTTATTGTTTTAAATGTTATTAATGTTTGAGAACACATACTTCTGTTTGTTTCAAGTGCTATGATGGTGCCGAGCAATACGCCGTAACGGATTCTCCGCCGACGTCAGCGAGATGATCCTGGTCGCTATCGTTGATTAGCCGAAGGTCGCACTGAATTTGTAGACTGCCTGCTGTTGCAGACCGCAATTGACAATTAAAAAAAAATTAATAACAATGTAGAAAAACTCGAAAATATTTTCTTCTGCTTTGGAATGCCAGTTTTTTTTTCTTTGTATTAAGTTGTTCTTCACGAACGAGAAGTAATTTGTATTACCTATTTATGCGATCATTAATTCGTTAAGATATATATGTAAAAAGTTAAAAAGAAGATTTAGAAGCGATTTCAAGAATTTTGAATACTGATTCAAGATGTTTAATTGATTTTTCCTTAACCATTACATTCCCAGTGTTGTTCATCGACAGTAACGTATTAAAAGCTGATTTGTACCGTATTTACTGTATCATCTTTTGAAGTCGCATTGATGTTGATGAACATAATACTTCTAGTACGACATTTTCCGCTTGGTACGGCGTGTAGCCACTTCTAAGACATTAATTTATCCGTCTTGGAGGTTGTATTGCGTTGCCGTCTTTGTGTGGCTGTGAAAGTGATGGTGAGTGTGGTTCCTTTTATTTTATTTCAGTAGTGCGTTGCCTTGTCTTTGGTGCTGTGGCGAAGATTATGATAGAATTATTGTTCTGGCTGTGTTAACTATCAACAAAATAACTTGATACAAACGTCGGTGTTGCGCATGAAATACATACACACACACACACACATATATATATATATATATATATATATATATATATATATATATATATATATATATAAAGGAAGTGTCCCGATTGACTGACTGACTCATCATCGCCCAGCCCAAACCACTGAAGATAGAAATCTGAAAATTGATCTTACCCTGTAGGCGTCATTTAAGAAGCAATTTTTCGATATTCCGTCCGTAAGGGGGTGAAATAGGGGATGAAACGTTTTTTGAAAATACGTAACTATAGAGGCAATTTTGAAGCTAGAACTACAAAACTTCGGATTTTAATTCAGAGTTCGAATTTAAAAGACACGTCTTTTGGCATTTTTTGAAATTCGACAAATATGGGGGTAAAATAGGTGACGCAAAAAAGTGATTTTCAAAAATATGTTGCTTTTAACTCAAATTTTAAGCTACAACTACGAAATCTCGGATATGGAATCTTGGTCAGGATTAAAAAGACACGAGTTTCGGTATTTTTGGAAATTCAAAAACTAAGGGGGTAAAAGAGGGGATCAAAAATTCTCTTCGAAAACACTTTGTTGTCAGGACAATTTTGAAGCTATAGCTGCAAAAAGGGGCGTGTGCGTATCATGGCTTTTTAGGGTTCCGGAACTCACTCAGTTTTAAACTATTCATCCCCTCTTTCACCCCCTTGATGTGTGAAATTCCAAAAATACCTAAATACTTTCTTTTTCAATTGGCCAACAGGTCAAATATTAATTTCCGTAGCTGTAGCCTGAAAATCGTCCCAATAGTGACGTATTTTCAAAAAGAACTTTTGATCCTATGTTTGACCCTCTTAGTATATATATATATATATATATATATATATATATATATATATATATATATATATATATATATATATATATATAAAAACAGTATTTCGTTAAAAAAATTGAATCACGTATTTTGATGTATAGTGCACTGTATTAATACAGAAAACACTGAATTTTATTTTCTGCAAACCTGAATTCATAATGTGGTAATGAAAGGGTTAAGTGAGGATTTATTTAAAGTGAACTTTGAACGTGGTCTAAACGACTCACAAGAACAATTGTCACTAAAGTTGCAGGATTTCTGGTAGTTCAATATCAATTGCAGTTATAGAAGTGCTGTGTAAGAGAAATCTCGTTGGGAGGAACATCGTGAACCAGGCACTGTATTTTGACAGAAACGGAATTCTATTTTGGGTTTGCCAATTTTATTAAAGTTGCTTGAGGGAATAAGTCTTAAATTAATATATTTAAATATCTGTGGAATATAAAGAGGAAGATGTGAAAACTTAAATTATCTGTCAATATAATTTTATTTGTTGGGGTGCAAAGAAGTCATGGTTATTTGAGAAATTGATTGTACGTTATATGAGAAATCACTTAAACTAGTATCAGCAGATAGGCATCTAAATGCAGTAAGAAAGCCTCCCATTATCTAAAGGAATGTGCCAAGCTTGTCACCCCTTCCACCAACAAACTCACCACTACTCCCTGACCCCTGAGATCACCGTGAAAGTTAGCTTTATAAAAATTATGGTATAATATAAAATTGATTAAAAAACTGAGGGATGCTTTAAGAATCGTGTCCTATGTTGTTCTGTGTGTGATGAGTGATTGATTCTGTACTTCGACAAACATTGCTAATCTATGAAAGCTTTATCAAATGCAAACGAGCGGAACGAAATATGTAATAAATGTTTTCACTCTAACACTTCATTCAGTAAGTGCCAGCAGTTTAAAATCTGATCGAAGCCAAGCTGACATGTATTATGTTCGAGTATAAAGACATTTATGGAGACCAGAAATCTGCTCTGTAAGAATCAGCCTGACTTTCGAAAAAGACGAACGTGTGAAACCCAGCTCACGCTATTCGTACACGAGACTCAGAGGGCCACATACACGGGTTCTCAGGTAGATGCCGTGTTTCTTGATTTCCGCAAGGCGTTTGATACAGTTCCCTACAGTCGTTTAATGAACAAAGTAAGAGCAGATGGTCTATCAGACTAATTGTGTGATTGGATTCAGGAATTCCCAGATAACAATGCAGCATGTCATTCTTAGTGGAGAGAAGTCTTCCGAAGTAAAAGTGATGTCAGGTGTACCACAAGGGAGTGTTGTGGGTCCGTTGCTATTCACTATATATATAAATGATGTTGTGGATAACACCGGAAATTCATTGAGGCTTTTTGCGGATGTTACTGTAGTATATAGAGAGGTTATAATAATGGAAATTTCTATTGAAATGCAGGAGGATCTGCATCGAATTGACGCATGGTGCAGGAAATGACAATTCAATCTCAATGTAGACAAGTGTAATGTGCTGCGAATACACAGAAAGGAAGATCCTTTATCATTCAGCTACATTATAGCAGATTAGCAACTGAAAGCAGTTGATTCCATAAATTATCTGGTAGTAGGCATTAGGAGTGATTTAAAATGGAACGAGCATATAAAATCAGTCGTCAGTAAAGCAGACGGCAGACTAAGATTCATTGGAAGAATCCCAAGGAAATGCAGTCCGAAAACAAAGGAAGTAGGTTACAGTACACTTGTTCGCCCACTGCTTGAATACAGCTCACAGGTGTGGGATCCGTACCAGGTGGGGTTGATAGAGGAAGTAGAGAAGATCCAACGGAGAGCAGCGCGCTTTGTTACAGGATCATTTAGTAATCGTGAAAGCATAGATACAATTTTTCAAATGTAACAATGATTGTTTCTACCATGCACGCGAATTTTTGACACCAGCTGTGTACAAAGAATTTTGAGTGATATTTTAATCACGTTTAGTTTGGCAGCTACAACCATTCAAGGTTTTGGGGGCGGAAATACGACAGCGGAGCTGACTGGCTGGTGGTCATGAGACAATGGGTCGTGCCCCAGGGGCTAGTGACTCGGCCAGTCAGCTACGCTACCGCAGCCTCCGCCCCTGAAACTTTGAACGGTTATAACTGCCAAACTAAACGTGATATAAATGTCAATGAAAATTATTTATACACAGCTGGCGTCAAAAATTCTAGTGCATTATAGAAACAACGAATGTTCCATTAAAAAAATGTATGTTTGCATAAAAAATACACTTTCTAAGTAATATTACAATCTGTTCGTTGGATAAAAATGCGAGCCCCTGACTACCAATCCATTCTGTGAAAACCGCCGCGTCGGAGCGGACGAGCGCACTGAGGCGCTATGCTACGATGCACGAGGTCGTTCCCCATCGGGGGTTCGAATCCCCCCTCGGGCATGGATGTTTGTGTCGTCTTTAGTATAAGCTAGTGCATAAGTAGTGAGTAAATTTAGGGACTTCTGACACCGCAGTTCAGTCCCATAGTTTCAAAAACATTTTTTTGAAAACCGGACATCAATCGCACTTTCCGTTTCCACAATATTTGCGGTGCAAGTGTTAGGTAATTCACTGTGTGTGTGTGTGTGGGGGGGGGGGGGTGATTTAGATTTATGCTCACAAAGCCCTTAAGGACATGTTCACCCTTTTCAGTCGGCAGCCTTGTGCCCCCCAACCCCCACCATCCCAGAAAAAAATTCTGTATTTTAGGGATGAAGCACTGTCCCATGAAGTGTGTGTAAAAGTGTTTCTGACAACCGTAGCGGACGACCGTCAATCGGCGTCAGTGACAGAAACGTCGATTAACTGTGTGCGTGATAGTGGATGAACTACAGATTAACCATGAATCCTTGTGACCAATCCTTACCCAGAAGTTAGGGAAGAGGAAATCGTGATGTCTTGTGTCAGAAGCAAGCCCGTTTAGAGGCTTCACATGATTTTGTCGAAACGGTGGAGTGAACACCCAGTTTCTTGAACTGTATTGTCACTGAGCATGAAATCTGGTGTCTCCGGTGCACCCCTTAAATCAGGCTGTTCCAGCTCGCGTGCTCCTCCGCGAGCTACTGAGCGCTCACGAAATATTCGTTTTAGGGGGCTCATTAGTTTACTGGTCGGAACAAAATTAATTATTTATTTCATTATCAACAAAATAATTATTCCCCTCTTGTACGTGACTGATTCTTCAAAAAGGATTCAACGGCCGTTGCCAAAATCAACACACTACACCGCTGCCATAAGGAAAATCGTAGCCCTTGTTTCAGTGCATTACACCTTAATTATGTAAATAAAAAACGCGCCTCTATCGGATCTTTGCTATACTACGCTGCAATTCAAACATAGCATACACCGGAAACTACTAGATTATTCTCAACGAATAGACATACACGGTGGCTTTTAAACAAATGATTAAATTACGATGTCTTTATTTTTCTCTGATCCGGTTTTCATTATTGAAGCATTTATGTAACCGCACGATATGCTCAAGTTATGTGTGAAAATCTCATGAAAATTCGTCAAATAGTTTTGGAGATAAACTTGTTCAAAGAGACAGACAGACATGACTTTCGTAGATAAAAAAAATTGAAATTATGATGTTCTTTCCTTCCGTGATCCGATTTTTATGAAACGAAGTCTATATGTTGTCCAGCATTTCGATCAAGTTACCTGTGAAAACCCCATGCAAATTCGTGAAGTAATTTTTGGAGATAAAGAGGTTATTAATATTTGAACAAACAGACACAACGGTTACTGAAAAGACTTAAAAATTAGATATCTTTTTTCCGTGATCCGATTTTGATAAAATTATGCCTATATGTTGACACAAACGTGTCTCATGTTTCCTGTGAAAAACGCTTGAAGATTTGTCCAGTAGTTTTGAAGATTGAAGTGAACAGCGACAAGCCTACACCTACAGATTTGACGCACAGGTCATTCAGACATACACAGAAAAATCCGCATTTATTCGACGTGTGTGTACTTGTTATTGCCACGAAGACGTTTCAGAACTGTGAAAAGCACTTAACGTACAGATTGCGCATTCCGGAGGGTTAAGCAAGGGTATTTTGTACATTTATTTATTCTTTCAAACATTTAAGATCACATAACTTGTCTGCACGGAATTTATATTCATAGAAGATTTAAAAATCAGTACTAGAAGTCAGTTGCAGAGCTTCACATCCAACTATTCCAGTTCCACATAAGAATAATACAAATGTAAACATTACGTCTCCCGCCGTTGTCCTTCTGCTTTGTTAGGCGGACGGAATTTAAATGTGGTAACAGCTAACACAGAAGATGACATGGCGTAATGTTTACATTTGTATTATTGTTATGTCTAAGAGTGTGTGGAATTTACGAATCACGATTCATAGAAACAATCCCTTGTTCCTAATAGAAAAACACGTAAGTTGTAGCACGAATGCAGTGGTTGTAGCGTCAGGCATATTGGCGCAACACAGCTTGCCAGTCGGATTTACGTAATAGCTTTTAGATAAGACTTCAAATGTACGGCTGTTTTATCAACACTAAACATTTACCTAAAAAAGAATGGGAATAACTTTGAAACTAAATGCGGAAATATAAAACTATTACTAGACTTATAATACAAATTTTAAGAAATGTTTAAATAATAGTAATTAGATGCCGGTACGGTAATTCTGAATCACTATCACTTGATTCCTTGTTATTCAGTTCCCTCGAACAATCTAGTGCATTCAATGTCGAACATTTTTAAATGCCTGTTACGCAATCTGGTTTGAAACCTACTTCCATGTATCATCATTCAATTAGCACACTTGGTAGTCGGTGTACATGTGTTTAAGCTTGACGTTAAACGATTTCTTAAAACATACGTCGAGTGGTTGCTGAATTGACGTCATCCCGCCTGGATGGCGCACGATTAGAACTTTTTTTTTAGGTAATAAATAACTTTAAAAAAAGTTCAAATGTTTGTTAAGCTTATGAGACTTAACTACGGGGTCATCAGTCCCTAAACTTACGAACTACTTATGAACTAAGGATTCGAACCCCCGACCGCAGCGGCCGTGCAGACCGTGACTGGAGCGCCTCAGTCCCCTCGGCCACCGCGGCCGGCCAATAACTTTCTTCTTGAAATCCTAGGGCTTGAAAATGTTCAAATGTTCGTGTAGCTTATGGTACGTAACTACGGGGTCATCAGTCCCTAAACTTACAAACAACATATGAAACTAGCTAATCCTAAGGACGGCACAAATATCCATGCCCGAGGGGGGATTCGAACACCCGACCGTAGTGCCCGTACAGACCGTTACTGGAGCGCCTCAGGCCCCTCGGCCATCGCAGCCGACACTAGGGCTTCATTACGGTTTACATACTCCAGCCACCCACAGCACATCACAAATTTCTGCGAAACAATACGTGAAAACAGAATGAGGCAACTCAAGCAAGAATCCTAAAGCCTTAGGCATTGTTTTGTATTTACGTAAATAAATTTATTTCTGTTGCTACTAATATTTGAAAGGCTGCTACATTTTAATTTGAGCAATACTAAAGTTCTATAACCTTCGTTGGTCGGTATATTAAAATTCAATAGTCGGAAATGAAAAAAGAAATTAGACTCGTCTTCCTTTTTTTTATTTTTACGAGTGCAAAAGTTTTAGCGTCAGCATTTAAATTTGCGCCTGCAAGGCAAGCTTGTGTTAGCACTGCTTATATTAGACGGGAAAAGTTACTTGTGGCGGCTCCTACCAATATTTTTCAGAACTTCGTTCCCTTTGTACTCGATTTAAACCGAAGGCGGTTTTTTGTACCCCAAAAACCGAAAAAAAGTGCGGCTTAGATTCGAGTAAATACGTCAGATTGTTGTCAGAATAGCCATGCAACTGCGTAAGTTTCGTACTGGTTCCACTTGAATAAATTAAAAGTGATATTATTTTATTTTATGACATCACATCTTTCAGCGGATCTATGAAAAAATAAAGTAAATAAAGCAAACGAAAGCACCATGTTATCCAAAGTAAACTAAAACATTCGTTACTGAAGGTTTGCACATAACACTTTGGATTCGGGATTCGATAGTATTCGGCCATTATGCATCGAATCTCGAATCCGAAGCCAGTCTGCTATATTCGGCGAATAATGGATTCAATCGAACCATTCGGACACAATCTGGTATCTCGGAACGACATGTTTGAGAGCCCGCCAGACCACATGGACTATGACAGCAGCCGTTAGGCGACGCGCACAACCTACTAGCGCTGCCATCGCCACTAGAGCGCTGCACGCCGTGGCGCGCCTACTGCGCCGCACTATATAGGGCCGGAGCCACAGCTCGCTCCTCCGTTCATCATTCCCGCCTGGTAGCAGGCACCACCGTGACGTTGTTTGTAACGTTCGTCCGATCTGCTTCCAGGTCTGCCGTCGTCCCTGCTGCTAGTCGTGCTACTCATCGCCGTACCGGTGTCACGAGGCCCTGCTGCTTGCCGCTGCCGTCTGCCGCTGTCTCCGCCCAGCACTGCCTGGAGGCGCCGCCGCCAGGAGGCTCTGCCGGACCTGCTCGCCGCCCCGCTGCCCCAGTCCAGCCCGGGGATCGTCTCGCCGCCGCCGCCGCCGCCCGGAGGTTCTGCCCCGGGGGTCCCGCTGACCGCCGGACCGGTTCGCCGCCCCGTCGCCGCCGCTACGGAGCCGCCCCGATCCCCTCGGGTCGGTGCTCGCCGTCTACCCGCCGCCGCTGCCGCCGCCCTCCAGCCAGTTGCCGGTGGTCTCCTGCCGCTCCACCGCGGCCCGAGGCTTCCGCCAGTTCCAGCCGGCCACCTGCAGTGGTCGCCAGCTTTACCTTGAACTTTCCACCTTTTCTTTCTCTTCGACTTCTTTCCCTCCTTGTCCTTAGCAATGTCCAACACCCCCGTCACCGTCACCACCGCCATTTTATATACCACCCCCACCACCGCCCCCACCGTCACGACTTGGAGCTCCACGCACGCCCGCCCTTCCCACGACATCCCCCTCTCCGTGCTCCTCTCCACCACAGCCGCCTCCCACGTCTCTGCTCCACCCCCAGCCACCGTGTATCTCCCCCTCACCTCCCCTGCAGACTTCCCCCCCATCTCACCAGCACGGATCACCCATCGCCGGGCCACGGTGGCCGACACCCCGCAGTCGCCGCCTTTTACCGCCGCACCGCAACAGGGCCCCGTCCCCCGCCACATTCCCATCGACCCCGTTCCGTCTTTCTCCTCCTCCTCCACTGGCGCCCGTAAAAAGACCACCAAACGTGGAAGCGCGGATCCCGTCCCTTCCGCCTCCAAGAAGGCTCCTCCTCCCCCTCCTCCTCCACCTCCACCTCCACAGCCTGCCGACATCATGGACACTGCACCCATCCCCACCCAACCGGATCTGTACACCTACCTCCTCTCCCGTCCAGATCCCCGCTTCCTCGACAATCGTACCCTCTCTCTAGAACTCCGAAAGTACTTCCCTGCCGCCCCTATCGCCCAACTCATCCCCCGTAGGGACTCTGTCCTTATCAAATCTCCCAGCCCTACTTTCCACACCGACATGCTTCAGCGCCTCCCTGCCATCCACCTCGGCCCCCACGCAACCCTCACCCCGTACTATACCTCCTCCTCCCCCTGTCAACCTCTCCCTCCCCGCCGTCCGCCCACCCTCACCGCCGTGATAACCAAACTTAGTCCGGTTATCACGGAGGAGGAGGTGTTGGGCCAACTCAACGCCCACCCAGACATCTCCGTTCGCTCTGCCAAGTGAA
This sequence comes from Locusta migratoria, assembly GCA_026315105.1. Lineage (NCBI taxonomy): Eukaryota > Metazoa > Arthropoda > Insecta > Orthoptera > Acrididae > Locusta > Locusta migratoria. The sequence goes on along the minus strand of CM048751.1, from coordinate 146,267,413 downwards.
TCCATAACGCCACCGGACCCACCTACCTGATGCGGATTTTCACTGAATCCGCATCCTCCATCGACCGCCTCCTCCTCGAGGGGGGCCCTTATCTATGACCGCCGCCACAAGGTAGAACCCTCCCGCTCCCCACCCCAATCCTACCGCTGTGCCAGGTGTCTCGTTTACAACGACCACCTGACACAGGACTGCCGCAACCCACCCACCTGTCCCCACTGCAAGTCCAATCACCTCCACAAACACTGTCCCAACCTCGCCTCCCCTCCCATCTGCAACACCTGTGGTGGCCCCCATCCCACCTACTCCTATAAATGCAAATCCGTCCCCGCCCCCACCACTCCCGAACTTACCGTCCCTGTTCGTCCTGTTGATCCCCCTCTCCATCCCAACAACTCCCTCTGCCCCCCTCCAACCGTAGAGGACGTCATCCGATTTGTCACGACCGTCCTCCAGAACATCCATCCCTTCCAGCGTCCCCATACCCTCCAGCAGATCGCCCTTGCCGCCCGTTCCGTTTTTCACCTCGAAACCTTCGCCACCCTCTCCCGTGCACATTCCCACTTCACCTTCTCCCGGCAAGTTACCCTAGTCTAGACACACCGTACCCTCTTTTTCCCGTCGCTCCCTCTCCCTCTCTCACCCCTCCCTTTCGGCCCTATGGCAAGCCCTTCCTATACCTTCCTCTATCATAATGTCCGCTCTCTTCCTGCCAATAAACACCTCTTTATGCACACCCTTTCCCACCACCGCGTGGATGCCTTCCTCCTGAACGAGACCTTCCTCCAACCCCGCCGTCCCATCAGCACCGCTCCCTACGTCCTCCACCGTACCGATGGCCCCCCACCCCTCGCCCGAGGCGGAGTGGCGATCGGCCACCTCCGCCACCACCCCGTCCGGCTCCAACCTCTCCTTAATGACCCCACCGAACACCTGATCCTCAGCCTCTTCCTCCCATCCCTTACTGTCACCCTCGCTACCATCTATATCCGCAGCACTGCTCCCCTCCCCTATGCCTTCCTCTCCCACATAGACCGCTCCTTCACGACCTATGTGATTGCTGCCGACCTTAACCTTTCTTCCCGTCCGCCCGTTGAACTCCGGCGGTGGCGTCAGTTCGTCACCACCTCGCTCCGGGGCGATGTCCTTCCTGTTCCCCGCCCAACCCGCCCCGAAAGCAACACCACTCCCGACGTCGTCCTGGCGTCTCCCAACCTCCTAGGGCGCATCACGGCAGATGTCCTCGACCTTATAGGCAGTGACCACGCCCCTGTCCTACTTACCTTTGACCACCGCCCCCGCCCTGCCCGTGCTCCCCGTCCTATGCCCCCTCCCAAACTCGTTCATGATTATTCCCGTGCCGACTGGGATGCCTACCGTCGCTCCATTGACACCTCGGTCGCAAGCCACCCACTTCCCCTCCGCACTCCCGACGATATTGATCATGCCTCCTCCTTCCTCCAGCAGACCGTTGCTGACGCGGTCCATGCCCACATCCCCACCCGGGCGATTTATCCTCACCGTCCTAACCTTCCTCCACAGGCCGTCATTCTCCTTCGCGAATCCCGTCGTCTCTACCGCTCCTTCCTCCGGACCCGTGACCGGGACACACTCCAACGCCACCGGCAAATCCAACGCCACATCCGAAACCTCTTGTCCGCGAAAAAACGCCGGGACTGGCGCCAGACATGCACCCGCCTCAATTCCACGCTCCCTGTCAACTCCTCCAAGTACTGGCATGCCTTCCGCCGCCTTACTGGCGGTCATTCCTCCCCCCACTACCCGCTTCTCCATGATGACCGTCCTTTTCCTGACAACGCCAGTAAGGCAGAACACTTTGCCTCCTACCTCTCCGAAGTCTTCTCCATTCCTGATGATCCTCTCTTTGACTATTCTCTCTTCCCGGACGTCCATGAGCGAACCGATACCTCCACTCCTCCGCTCGCCCCCGGCTTCCAGTACTTGGACCACATTCCCCCGTCAGAACTGAACACACCCATTACCGCCCGTGACATCATTGACACTCTTCGGACTAAACGCAACACCGCCCCTGGTCACGACCGGCTGACCTACCGTCACCTCCGAGCTTGCCCCCCCTCCTTCCACGAAGCTCTTGCTACCTTATATAATGTCATCCTTTTCACCGGCTTTTACCCCGACCTGTGGAAGACCTCCCGTATTCTCATGTTCCTAAAACCGGATAAGCCCCCATCCCAGACCTCATCCTACCGTCCCATCAGTCTTACCTCCGTGTTCAGCAAGGTCCTGGAAACCATCCTCTCCCGTCGTATCCATCAGCACCTCCATCGCCACCAGTTCCTCCCCCTTTCCCAATGTGGCTTCCGACCCTCCTTCTCTGCCGATGACCAGCTCCTTCGCCTTACTCATCTCCTTTCTGTCCAACTCAACTCCCGTCGCTCCGCAATTTTTGTCTCCCTTGATATCCAAAAAGCCTACGACCGTGTATGGCATTCCGGTCTCCTCTCAAGCTCCAGTTCTACGCCCTTCCTATTAATTACGTCCGCCTCATTGCTTCCTTTCTCACCCGCCGCCCCTCCTATGTCACTGTCTGCAACTCCGACTCCCGTTTGTTCTACCCCAACATCTACATCTATATCTACATAGATACTCTGCAAATCACATTTAAGTGCCTGGCAGAGGGTTCATTAACCACCTTCATAACTTTTCTCTACCGTTCCATTCTCTAATAGCGCGCGAGAAGAAAGAACACCTAAATCGTTCCGTTTTCGATCTGATTTCTCTTATTTTATTGGGATGGTCATGTCTCCCTAAGTAGGTGGGTGCTAGCAAAATATTTTCACATTCAGAACTAAAAGTCGGTGATTGAAACTTCGCAAACAGATCACGCCGCAATGAATAACGTCTTTCTTTTAATGATTTCCACCCCAATTCGTGCAACATTTCCGTGACGCTTTCCCCCCGTAACGTGATAAAACAAAACGAGCTGCCCTTCTCTGAACCTTCTCAATGTCTTCCGCAAGTCCCACCTGGTGAGGGTCCCACAAGGGGCAACAGTACTCCAAGAGAGGACGCACAAGTGTGATGTAGGCAGTCTCTTTGGTGGAGCTGGTGCATCGTCTAAGCGTTCTGCCAATGAAACGTAACCTTTGGTTCGCCTTCCCCACAATATTTTCTATGTGTTCTCTCCAGTCAAAGTTGTTCGTAATTGTAACTCCTAGGTATTTGGTACAATTTACGACCTTAAGGTTTGACTGATTTATCGCGTAATTGAAGTTCAGCGGATTTCTTTTAGTGGTCATGTGTATTACTTCACTTTTCTTTATTTAGTGTCAATTGCCAATTTTCGCACCAAGTAGAAATTTTGGCTAAATCGCTTTGCAGTTGCTTTTGATCCTCTGTTGACTTCACTAACCGATAAACGACTGCATCATCTGCGAACAGTCTAAGGGAGCTATTCAGATTATCTCCTAAATCGTTTATAAACACGAGGAAGAGTAGGGGACCAATAACGCTTCCCTGTGGAACGCCAGATATCACTTCTGTTTTACTCGATGACTTACCGTCAATTACAACGAACTGTGTCCTTTCTGACAGGAAATCGTGAATCCAATCGCACAATTGGGGAGATATTCCATAAGCACGCAATTTCATTAGAAGCCGCTTGTGGGGTACAGTATCAAAAGCCTTCCGGAAATCCAGAAATATGGAATCGATTTGAGATCCCTTGTCGATGGCACTTAACACTTCATGCGAATAAATGGCAAGCTGTGTTTCGCAAGAGCGATACTATCTGAATCCGTGCTGACTATTGGTTAATAGGTCGTTCTCTTCGAGGTAGTACATAATATTCGAACAAAGTATATATTCCAAAATCCTACTGCAAATCGACGTCAATGAGATAGGCCTGTAATTTTGGGGATCACTCCTATTGCCTTTCTTGAATATTGGAGTAATTTGGGCAACTTTCCAGTCTTTGGGTACGGATCTTTCGCTGAGTGATCGGTTGTAAATTATAGCTAAGTACGGAGCTATTGCATCAGCATACTCTGAGAGGAATCTAGTTGTATACAATCTGGCCCGGAAGATTTATTTTTGTTTAGTGACTTAAGTTGTTTTACTACTCCAGGAACATCTACTTCTAAGTTTCGCATGCTGGCAACTGTTCTTGGATTGAATACTGGAGTGTTCACTTCGTCTTCTTTGGTGAAAGAATTTCGGAAAGCTGTGTTTAGTAATTCTGTCTTAGCAGTACTGTCGTCGGTAGTATTACCATTGCTATCGCGTAGTGAAGGTATTGTTTGTGTTTTGCCGCTAGTGTACTTCACATATGACCAGAATTTCTTTGGATTTTCTGCAAGATTACGAGACAGGATTTCGTTGTGGAAACAACTATAAGATTCTCGCATTGAAGTCCGCGCTAGGTTGCGAGTTTCACCCCTCTGCCGGGGTGCCCCAAGACTCCGTCCTCTCTCCTCTCCTTTATCTCATCTACTCCGCCGACATGCCCCAACCCGAGCCTCCCGTTTACCTTCTACAATATGCTGACGACACCGCCTTCCTAGCCCTCGCCCCCTCCCTTGCCCGCTCCCAGTTTTTGCTCCAGTCCCACCTCACCGAGTTCGCCTCATGGTGCAACCGGTGGCTCCTCTCCGTCAATCCTGACAAATCCCAGGCAATTATCATAGGTCGTACCACCCGCTCCTTCCGTCTCCATGATTTCTACCTCACCCTCCACAACCGCCCTATCCGCCACACTCCCGCCCTGAAGTACCTTGGCCTAACCCTCGACCGTAACCTCTCTTGGACCCCCCACCTCCGCACTGTCTGACAGAAAGCCCTCTCCCGCCTTAACCTCCTCAAACTCCTCACCGGCCGGACGTGGGGTCTCAGCCCCTCCACCATTCTCTACACCTACCGGTCCCTCATGCGTCCTGTCCTTTGCAGCTTCCATCCTGCCTGGATCTCCGCTCCCACATCCTACTATAAAACCCTCCAAGTCCTCGAGCGCCACGCCCTCCGCCTCGTCTACCGCATCCAGCTCCCGTCCCCCACGCGGATCCTGTATGACCTGATCCCGTTTCCCCACCTCCTCGAATATCTCCAGCGTATCCGTATCCTCTATACCACCCGTAAAATTGACTCCCGCAACCCCCTGGTCCACCCCATCCTTACCAACCCTGGGCCTCTGCCACGCCTCTACCGCGTTATACCACCTTCCCTTCATCTCCACACCCTCCATGTCCTCTCCCAGGTTAATTTCCGCCGCCTCCCCCTTCCTGATGACGTCCTCCGTTCCGACATCTACCCGTCCTACCAGCTCTGATCCCCCACCCATAGATAAAGTGCCCCCTCTCCTCCCTCCCCTTCCGCTCCCCCGCTTGGCTACCCCCCTCCCTGCCCTGGAGTCCCTACGGCTCTTCCCTGCCGCCCCCCTTTTCTTCACCGCCGTTTTTTTTCTCCCCTATCCCCCACGCTTTGCTCCGCCCCCTTTTTATCGGGGTCCTGGACCGACAGTTTTACAAGTGCTACGTCAAGTGTTGTGTATTGTGCTACAGTGAAGTGTGTGTTTTTCAACTGCGTCCACCGCAACCAGACAAGCGTCGCACCGTGTATTTTACTTAGTGTCTCCGTGTACTCGCCGTCCTGTGTTCTTGTCGTCCAACGTGTGCTTTTTAAGTCACCGTGGCTCCTCGTTTTTAACTGACTACATCCGGTTTTTGTTCACCTGTCAACTGTTTGTACCTCCAACTGTCGCCATGTATGTGTCATTGTTCCTCCGTTGATTTTTCGCCTGTCATGTGTTTTAAATTTCATCTCATCAATGTATTTTATTCTCTCGGCTGAAGAGCAGCCTCTGGAGCTGCTGCCAGCCTACTGGTGTAGAAATACAATAAAGAAGAAGAAAAAAAAAAAAGCTCGCTCCTCAGTCTTGTGTTGACTGCGCTCCGTTTACTTTCGCTCTTCATTGGTTATTTGGCTTCGTACTCTGCTCTGACACGGTTCCGATTTGGCTTTCGTTTGGATCTTTGTTTTTTCGATTAGTTGTTGTTATTGTCGTCTCTGTGGTTTCGTGGAGTGTTTCTCGTTAGCGGCGACGCTTGATCGGTCGGTCTTCGCTAGTCGCTCCCGACCAGTCAGGTCTTCGGTCACAATACACAACGCTATAAATAACTGTATATCTGCCCCAAGAGGCAACTGACAATTCCAATGCATTAATACGCTCTATCCCTTTCGGTAATCCAGTATAGGCTCCGAGCACGTGGAATCAAATGGGCAGGGGGCATTACAATCGTAGTGTGCTACAAGATGAGAATTTGGGTTGGAAGGGAAGCATGCTTGAATAGCCTAACCGGTTAAGGCGACCACTGAACCAGAGGGGAAAATCCGAATCCCGTCCAGCACAAATTTCATCTTTGCCATTGGATTTATTTCAGTGCCGTCAAACGGTCGAAATGTTTAAATGTTTCGAATCTGTAAGAATAGCGGCGGTGGAGTGACGGAGCATTCTAAAGGCGTCTTGCTGTGGAGCGCGCGTTGCTCGTCGCCTGAGGTTCGTGTCCTCCCTCGGGCTTGGGTTTTTGTCTTGTCCTTACCATAAGTGGCATAAAGTTAGTTTAAGTAGTTTGTAATAGTCTTGTGTAGTTCGCGAACGAATTAGTTCGGAAGAGTGCTCCCACTAGTTCGCAGATCCCTCGCCTCTTAGTTCGTCCGCTCCGTTTTCGAAGACTGACGGGGAACGGCGAGAGGACGCGAGAGAGCGCAGAATCGCGTGATTCCCTTCTGCCAGTTACCGTCATCTCGAGCTGAGATGCAGCTCAGCTGTAGTTTCATAGACATTGCCCAAAAATACGGGTAATAGCACACTCGTGGGCAACACTGATCAGTATATAAACAAGCTGTCATAACAAAAGAAAGAGCTCTTTTAGTAGCGGTAGCAGAAGCCAAAAAGAGCGGGCGAACTAAGAAGAGTAACCTACTTCGCGGCCGAGCTGGGTCGCGAACTGAAATATGCACGATGGGTCGCGAACTAAAATATGCTCGATGGGTCGCGAACTAAAATATGCCCGATCGGTCGCGAACTAAAACAGGCGCGATCTGTCGCGAACTAAAACATGCGTTACCGGTCGCGAACTATTATGCCAAACGTATCTCGCTTCTTAGTTCGTAAGATTCTTTTTCGAAGACCGACGGGTAATAGCGAGATGGGCGAGCAGCAGAATTAAAAATCACGTGTTTGCCTTTTGCTGATGAGAGCCATTTCGAGGTGAGCGTCTGCCTGCTAGATTACATAGTTCAGTGCTACAAAATTTCTGTTCTGAAGTGTTCTGCACTCTGCAATATCTGACTAATAAATTCCTTAATGCCAAGATATAGAGATGACTCTAAACTTAAACGCGAGAAATTATCCACAAACTGTTTCTTTTGGTGTGCGTGATATCGTTAGCGGCTTAAGCAGCAAACGCATGAAGCAGCTAGGTGGGGGAACTTCTCCCTCCACCTGCATGCGCAGACCACGCCGCTCAGCCGTCACTGGGAGCGGACGAACTAAAAGAACGAAAGTGAGCGCTCCCGGTAGCGAACTATTGTGCGCAAGTGTAGTTTGTAAGCCTAAGGGCTCATGACCAACGCAGTTACGTCCCTTATATTTACAAACGTTTGAACACATATGTGTGAATAATAATGTGTACTTTGAATAAAGATCAAGTTATGCAAACTTTTTGGTGTTGAAAATAAGTATTTCTTGTGAAATATTGGATGGTTGGAATCGAGGGCTGTGTGAAAAGAGAGAGGGTTCGAGCTGTAACAGGAGTGTCGCACGCAGCCTGCAGAAACGCAGGGCCATGTGAATTCTGTGGACCAGCAACAAGTGTTTGCTCGAGCCGCGCGTCTTCTGGGAAAGCTGTTGTCGGCGCTACGTCCCCATATGAAAGAGCGCACGTGCCACTGGAGAGGCTACGCTTGAGAGCGCACCGCCTCGGTTTCGTAGAAGCCGCGGAGAGGGCAGCAAAATTTCTGGCGGTGGACAGTTTTCCCGCGCGATGACGGTGAGAAGGCGTATGATCCGCCAGACGCATGTATCCATGCGCGAGGGCAGATGAGGGCAAGATCAGCGCATGTTGCTGAGACGTGTTGAGGAACAAAAATGTTTTAAATGTTTGTAAATCTATCGGACCAAACTGCGTGGTCATCAGTTCGTAGCTTACAAACTACTTAAACCTAGGTAAACTAACCTACGGACAACACACACATCCATGCTCCAGGGAGGACTCGAACCTCCACGGCGAGCAACCGCGCGCTCCGCAGCGAGGCGCTTTAGACCGCTCGGCTACTCCACCGCGGCTGTAGTGGAACAGGGACGGGATAACTGCGATGTTTAATATTGTTAATATAATTATTCATGTTTGTCTTTAGTCGCTAATCATGAAAGTATTTTGATACTAGAAACGTTTTATCAGTTGCTAGGACGTTGTTGATTTGTTATTTACAGTCCCCTAGCAACACCAACTGTCACAATCTAACCGTGCAAAATTTCAAGACTTCGTCCGAAGTGTCCCGCACCACAATATAAATCGGAAAATATAGGAGCCGGCCGCGGTGGCCGAGGGAATTGAGGCGCTCCAGTCGCGGTCTGCACGGTCACTACGGTCGGGGGTTCGAATCCCCCCTCGGCCATGGATATTTGTGCCGTCCTTAGGATAAGCTGGTTGATAAGTAGTTTGTAAGTTTAGGGACTGATGACCCCGTAGTTAAGTCCCGTAGACTCCTTTATATAGTTCACAAGGAATAAAAAAGATTCTTGTACGAGCGGGGCAAGAAAACTGGAAGAAAACTGGTCTGTGGCCGTTACTAAAATTTTATCTAAGTCAAACACAGGCACTATTGTTTGCTGTCGCTAACGTGTACTGAAAATATTAATATTCCACAGCCTTCCAAACACTGTAGTTCCACATTCTCATTCGATACTCATATAATGTCACATTCGAAGCTAAACAGTAGTGATTCAATCATAATTAAATTGTTTTCTGAAATAAGTCGAGATTCTTCACAAGAATCAAATTCCTCTTGTATAAAATATTCTTGATCACAAATAAATCTTCATAAATGTAAGACCTCTTTCAACATTAACAAATATTTTTCTTCTTCATGTTAATACAGCGTCGGTTTAGCAAGAAACGTGAACATGGACAACTAGCTTGGACTGAATCTCAAACAAGACTAACTATAATTTGATATTCTTTACTTTTTTCTTTGAAACGATTGAAGCGCGGCAATAACGAAGGCGCAGCATTCGTAGCCCCGTAGCTGTCGGTTAAATTTTCATAGAGGCCGTCTGCTGTAATGTTGGCTGCGTCGGCGACGATGCTGCCCTTGTTGATTGCGGCGCCTCGATCGTACACGAAACATACAGAAACAAAACATTTTAAGAATCATATTATAAAAACTAACAATATTTACATAAACATGAAATATGTATCCATTTTAAATAAAAGGTATAACTTCAGAACAGGGCTGACATAGAAAAATGTAGTACGGCTATCTTGTCCCACTACAGACGCTGCAATTTGCCAGTGAGATGAGGGGGTGGAATTTTGGGGAGAGTAAATTTTCTTCGCGGTGAAAGCTGTGGCAGCGTTAGATTGTGTCTAGCAGGGCTCCACAGAGTGCGTCAGCCTTACGAAACTTCTTATCGTTCACGTTTCACTCCAGTACAATGCTACACTCCAGACAAATGCTACCAGAAAGGACTTCGTAACATTTATATTAATTATGGGTGCCAACAAATTTCGCTTCTTCTGAAATGCTTTTCTTCCCATAGCCATTCTGCATATTATATCTTCTTTACTTCGGCCATCAGAAGTTATTTTGCTACCCAAATAACAAAACTCGTAATCTAATTCCTTTAGCATAGACTGATTTTCTTAGACTGCATTCAATTTAACCTTGTTTTGCTCTTGTTAATGTCAGAATATCAGGCGATGCTGAAGGAATTAGATTAGGTAATGAGACAATAAAAGTAGTAGATGGATTTTGTTATTTGGGTAGCAAGATAACTTCTGATGGCTGAAGTAAAGATATAAAATGCACAATGGCTATGGGGAGAAAAGCGTTTCTAAAGAAGCGAAACTTGTTAACATCCAATATTAATGTAAATGTTAGGAAGTCCTTTCTGAAAGCCTTTGTCAGGAGTGTAGCATTGTAAGGCAGTGAAACGTGGACTATAAGGGGTTCAGACAAAAAGAGTATAGGTTTTGAAATGTGGTGCTACAGAAGAATGATGAAGATTATATGGGTAGATCACGTGACTAATGACGAGGTGCTTAACCGAATTGGGGAGAAGTGGAGTTACTGGCATATCCTGATTAAGAGAAGGGATAGATTGGTTCAAATGTTTGTAGAACTTATGGGACTTAACTACGGGGTCATCAGTCCCTAAGCGTACAAACTACTTATGAACTAGCTAAGACTAAGGACGACACAAATATCCATGCCCGAGGGGGGATTCGAACCCCCGACCGTAGTGGCCGTGCAGACCGTGACTGGGGCGCCTCTGCCCCCACGGCGAACCGCGGCCGGTGATAGATTGGTAGGACACATTCTGAGACATCAGGGAATTGTCAGCTTAGTATTAGAAAATCGTAGAGGGAGACCCAGAGACGAATACAGTAAGCAGATTCAAAAGTATGTAGGTTACAGAACGGATTCTCAGATGAAGAGACCTGCACAGGACAGGGTAGCGTGTAGAGCTGCATCAAACCAGTCTGCGGACTGAAGACCACAACAACAATGTTCATATTTAACCACCTTTCAAGAGATTGTCCGTTCCGTTCAATTGCTCTTCCAACTCCTCTGCTGTCTCAAATTTCATCGGTAAACCGCAAAGTTCTTATGTCTGTTTCCTTTCCAAATTATTCCTTGCATTCTTTCACAGCTTGCACAATATATAGATTTAGTAACATTTCTAGAAGGCTACAAAGCTATCTTACTCCATTCCCATCCACTGTGTCACAGTTTTATAACAGCAGTGTAGTTTTTGTACTAGTTGTATACAAAATTTCATTTCCTATATTTTACCCCTGCCACCGTCAGAATTTGAAAGAGAGTATTCCAATCAACGTAGTCGAAAGCTTTCTACAAATCTACAAAATCTAAAAACATAGGTTCGTTTTTCCTTAATCAACCTTTTGAGATAAATCGTAATGTGAATATTGCGTGTTCCTACATTTCTCCTAATTCCGAAATGATCTTCTCAGAGGAGAAATTCTGCCAGTTGTTCCATAACTCGTGTTAGTATTTTGCAACTGTGACTTATTAAATTGATAGTTATGTAATTTTCACATTTGTCTGCACTTTCTTTCTTTGGAATCGGAATAATGACATTATTCTTGAATTCCGAGGGTACTTCCACTACCACATACATTCTGCACACATGGTGGAATACTTTCTTTGTGTCTAGCACTCCCAACAGTGCCGGCAGGTCAGAGGGAATATTATCTACTCCGGGTGCTTTGCTTTGACTCAAATTTTTCAGTGCTCTGTCAAATTCGTCTCGCAGTATAGAATCTTCTATCTCATCTTCATCTAGTTCCTCTTCCCTTTCTACAATACTGCCATCAAGTTCATTTCCCTCGTATAGGCCTTCAGTACATTCCTTCCACCTTTCATCGTCCCCTTCTTGCTTAGTACTGGTTTTACGTCTATGTTCTCGATATATGTAGCTGCTTTTTTGTCTCCAATTTTCATTGCCTTGCTCACTTCATATGGTGCTGTATTTTTAGTCATGTGATGTTTGTGCAACTTATCATCTCCCAAATAAATGAGGCTATGATATCTCAGATCATTGTTTCTGTCGCATATTTGTGGTCAGTGGTAGAGATAGATATATCGGTAATAGCTAGAGTATAATGTAATTACCGCTTAAATGAGTCGTGCTTGAAACCATTAGCAATAAGACAATATATATATATATATATATATATATATATATATATATATATATATATATATAAGCCTCTGTAACTTATAAAACTATAGGTGACGGGAAATTTTAATGCGGTAGGTCAACACAAGAAATGTTACACTTTCTGCGGAGCTATGAACATAGTTTATTGTATCATTTTCAAAGAGTTACAGGACAAAGATATAATTTTTAAATGGAACAATAGTTTTTCCTATCGTGCATTGGAATCGTTGAAACCAGCAGCGTCCAAATCAATTTAAACTACATTCCTATCACTGTTAGTTTGGGAACTACAACCCTTCAAAGTTTCATGGGCAAATGCCACACGCTGTACATAATACATGGCTGTGTGGTGGGTGATGGATGTTATGGCGGTGGGAAGTTGATTTACATGAGATGTTCAAATTTGTGTTCATGTTCCTCAATGCATAATGCAATGCGCCGTCGAAAGGATCTGCGGACGAGATGTAACATCGCCGGTGTGACGGAGCGACATGCGTCCTCGTTGCGCCGTTTTAGATCATCTGGGGATGTGGGCTCAGTGACATAAACACGATCCTTTAGATATCCCCACAAAAAGAAATCTACTGATGTTAAATTGGGCGACCTTGCGGGCCATGAATGAGGACCATGGCGCCCCAACCATCTTCCTGCAAACCTGTTGTTTAGTTCTTCCACAACAGCACGCGCAGAATGGACTGGGTGGCCATCGTGCTGCATCCACATATGGACTCTCGTGTGTAGACACACATGTTCAAGGAGACCACCCAAACTGTCGGCTATAAAAGCGCTATATAACTCTCTTGTCAGTGTACCTGGGAAGTAGTGTGGACCGATGATTTCATCCCCAAGCATTCCACACCACACGTTAATAGACCACCTACGTTGACGGTCGACAGGTCGTACCCACCGAGGATTGTCTGCGCCCAGTAGTGCATGTTATGGCGATTCACTGCACCATAATTTGTGAACGTGGACTCATCAGAGAACATAACACTTTGTAAAGACTCCAGCGTGAAATAACGCATGGTCCACTCACAGAATGTCACTCTTGCACGGAAATCGTTCCCATGCAGTGCCTGGGTCAGTGACAGGCGGTACGGGTAAAACCTGTGGCCGTGTACTATACGCCACACAGATGTGAGACTGACACCAGCGACTGCAGCAACGGCTCGTAAGCTGACATGAGGATCGTTGTGTACTGCAGCTAAAACAAACACCTCCGTCTCCTCACTTCTTGCAGGTCTTCGTCTGTTACTGCGGCGCATTACCAAGCTGCCTGTTTTCCGAAGTTGTTGTTCTGAACGTAAGAATGTAATGGCTGCCGGGGCTCTTGGCCTAGGTTATCTCACGGCATACGCCGTGTCTGCTTCAGTGGCATCGTGTCGGCACTCGCCGAGCATCAGCAACATGTCAACGTACTCGTTGTTCGTGTATGCCATCGTCATTCGGTGCCAGTAACTGTAGTATATTGAGCCCCGGTTGTTTGTGTGGCTCCAACTGTCGGGTATACGGCCGTGTGCGGCGACAGTCGGCAGTCTAACAGCGCATCGAGGAAGCTTCTCGCTCCGTGACACCAGCGACATTACAACTCGGCCGCATCACATTTAGAAGGCGCATTGCATTATGCGCAGCGTTTGTGGTATCTGCCCCTGAAACTTTGAACGGTTGTAGCGCCCAAACTAACAGTGATAGGAATGTAGTTTAAATTGATTTGGACGCAGCTGGTTTCAAAGAATCCAATAAACGATAAAAAACTATTGTCCATTAAAAATTATTTCTTTGTGCTGTAACTCTTTGGAAAATGATACAATAAACTATGTTCATAGCTCCGCAGAAAGTGTAATATTTCTTGTGTTGACCTACCGCATTAAAATTTCCCGTCATCTATTATAAGTTACAGAGGCTAACACATTTAGTGTAACACCCTGTATATAGGGTGTTACTAAGAGGTATGGCTAAACTTTCAGGAAACATTCCTCACAAACAAAGAAAGAAATTATGTTGTGTGGGCATGTGTCCGGAAGCGCTTAATTTCCATTTTAGAGCTCATTTTAGTATTTCTCTTTAAATGTAAATTAAAATAAATCGTGCAGACAATTGTCAAAATACCCTATTGTTTCGTTAGTATGTACTGTACTTCCTCGATTCACCGCCAGTTGGCCCAACTGAAGGAAGATAATGTTGACTTCAGTGCTTGTGTTGATATGCGACTAATTGCTCTACAGTACTAGCATCAAGCACATCCGTACGTAGCATCGACTGGTTAGTCTTCATCACGAACGTGGTTTTCCAGTCAGTGCAATGTTTACAAATGCCCATTTGATGTATGGATTAGCACGGGGCAATAGCTGTGGCGCGGTACGTTTTTATCGAGACAGATTGGTAGAGGCGAACCAATTCCATGGCCTCCACGCTCTCCTGAACTCAACCGTCTTGACTTTCATTTATGAGGGCATTTGAAAGCTCTTGCCTACGCAACCGCGGTACCAATTGTGGATGGCTGTGATACAATACGCCATTTTCCAGGGCTGCGTCAGCGAATCAGGGATTCCATGCGACGGAGGGCGAATGCATGTATCCTCGCTAACGGAGGACATTTTGAACATTTCCTGTAACAAAGTGTTTGACGTCACGCTGGTACGTTCTGTTGCTGTGTGTTTCCATTCCATGATTAATGTGATTTGAAGAGAAGTAATAAAATGAGCTCTAACATGGAAATTCAGCGTTTCTGGACACATGTAAACATAACATATCTTCTTTCTTTGTGTGTGAGGAATGTTTCCTAAAAGTTTGGCCGTACGTTTTTGTAACACACACACACACACACACACACACACACACACACACACACATATATATATATATATATATATATATATATATATATATATATGGTGTTTCAATAAGTGTGTTTCCCTCTGTAACTTATAAAGTAATAGGTGACGGGAAATTTTAATGCGGTAGGTCAACACAAGAAATGTTACACTTTCTGCGGCGCTATGAACATAGTTTATTGTATTATTTCCAAAGAGATACAGCACAAAGATATAATTTTTTAAATGGAACAATAGTTTTTTCTATCGTGCATTGGATTCGTTGAAACCAGCTGCGTCCAAATCAATTTAAACTACATTCCTATCACTGTAGTTTGGGAGCTACAACCCTTCAAAGTTTCAGGGGCAGATACCACAAACGTTGCACATAATTCAATGCGCTTTCTAAATGTGGTGCGGCCGAGTTGTAATGTGGCCTGTGTCACGGACTGAGAAACTGAAACGGCGCATCGAGGACGCATGTCGCTCCGTCACACCGGCGATGTTACATCTCGTCCGCAGATCCTTTCGACGGCCCGTTGCATTATGCATTGAGGAACATGGACACACATTTGAACATCTCATGTAAATCAACTTCCCACCGCCATAACATTCATCACCCACCACACAGCCATGTATTATGTACAGCGTGTGGTAGCTGCCCCTGAAACTTTAAAGGGTTGTAGCTCCCAAACGAACAGTGATAGGAATGTAGTTTAAATTGATTTGGACGCAGCTGGTTTCAAAGAATCCAATGCACGATAGAAAAACTATTGTTCAATTTATAAAATTATATCTTTGTGCTGTAACTCTGTGAAAAATGATACAATAAACTATGTTCATAGCTCCGCAGAAAGTGTAACATCATTTCTTGTGTTGACCTACCGCATTAAAATTTCCCGTCACCTATTATAAGTTACAGAGGCATATATATATATATATATATATAATCAGCTGTGGTCGACAATACTTACAATGCCTTTTATACAGTCATCACTACGGAAGAGCACCTATGAGACATATTCGAGTAAAATTGTACTGATAATTAAATAGCTGAAAACTCTGCGTTCCCCGGATATTTATTTATTTTTTAAATATTTATTGTTACTTGTGCAGGAGCTAATATGAATCATTCCTTGGTGATACCATTCTTCAGTAAGCGACATAAAGTTGTCCATGTGAGAAACATCCTAATGTCATATCCACTCCGCAGTATTTAACAGATTGCTCTGTGATTTATTTATCGTAATAGAAAATCAAGCCGCGCGGGGGTAGCCGAGCTGTCTGAGGCGCCACGTTGCGGATCGCACGGCCAAACGCGTCGGAGGTTCGAATCGTCACTCGAGCATGAATGTTTGTGCTGTCTTTAGTATAAGTTAGTTCTTAAATAGTTTGCTAAGTTCAGGGGCTGATGATCCCGCAGTTAAGTCCCATAATCTTTACAAATATTTGAACATTTAGAAAATTAAAATTTCACTGGAAACTGCAACATCTTGAATTTAAGATGTAGATCTGTCGGAAGTAATGGGTACACGTTGGATATACACTGTTTCATTCTCTTCTCTTCCCTGTAACTCTACAGAAGTCTCCTGCTTTTGCCTGCAGCCGTGTGCTCTTCACAGTTCAAAGTAGTCAACAGCACTGTCAGCTTTCAGGAATTTCCTTAAGCTGTCTGGAATACAGGAGTGTCTTAGAAGTAAATAAGAAGTGTATTAAATCGTAGCGCATCGTGTGACAGGTTTTTACTAATTGCAATTCGCAATATGTGATCTCATATTTATTGAACTAAGTGATGTGAAATTGTATAATTTTGAAAGTATATGTATCGATTTGCATAAGTGATGTATACAGTTAGTAGTTAAGAAGTAATAGTTTAAAACCTGATGCGTTATGGGGCGGTTTTCCATGAAAGTTACTATTTGTGCCCTCCTATCTCATGAACTACGTGTTGTACTGTGATACAATTTCGAAGGCACCTTCAGATGTATGTGTGTATACTGCCTGTAAAATTTCTTGGGAATAAAATTTGTAGTGTATAAATTATAACGCCTTACAGAAGGCCGTAATTTTAAACGTTGATATAGCGGCGAAGGAAATTTATTTTCCTTTCATCATTTTGCTGTGGTTGTCAGCGAGAAAAGTTAAATAAAGATTTGAAATTGTTTTCAAAGTTTGTTGCAAGTACTCTCATTCTCAAGGAGTGTACGAATAAAGTCTCTTCGCAGTATGTGGCAGTTGCGCTTCCTAATATGTACGACGTTACATCTCCTGAACCATGTGTTGTATGCGGTTATTACCCCTACAGCAATTGTTACCTCGTCGTACGGTATGTGAGTACCAAATTTGGTTGAAATCGGTTCTGTGGTTTTAGGAATCAATGTGCATTATTGTCACGTGATGAAGCAGTTTCTCACGCATCTCGTTTATGACGTCATATCTCCTGAACTATGTGTTATACGGTGATCCTTGCACTTACGACGACCGCCCTCTTAGTTTGAAGGTAAAGTGTACAAAATTTCATAAAGATTGGAACTAAACTATAGGTTCGTATGCAATACGTACACACAAACAAAGGGACTATGCGCTTTATATGTAACTAGCTGAAAACCCGGCTTTGCCCGGGTATTTAATTTCTTGCCTTGAGTTAGTACTTCTATCCCTTCTCTCTCTGTCCATCTCATGTTTTTATATAAACATGCTATATTTATCATAGAATAAATAAGACATAAGGCTGTCTTGATAATGTACAAAATTATAATTGTAGTAACCAAACAAACAATCAAAATACAAATCACATATAAAATGCGTAGGTCTCATATTTATCCAGTTATATGTTGTTCAATTGTACAGATTTTTCAGGTATGTATTCATTTATATAAGTGATTTATGTCTATAACATATGTTGCGAATACAATTAGTAGTAAAGAAGTAATCGATTAAAACTTGGTGCGTGACGCAGCGACTTCCCATAGACGTTACTGTTTATGTGCCCATACCTCATGAACTACGTGTCGAACTGTGATACAATTTAAAAGGTACAGACAACGATATGTGTCTATACTGTCTCTGAAATTTGCTGCGGCTACAATTTGTACTGTAGAAATTATAAATTGTAACGTCATGCCGAGAGCCGTAGTTTTACTCCACAAACAGCGGAAAAGTAGTAAGCGAGAAACATTTTTCCTTTCATCTTTTTACTAAGGTTGCCAGCGAGAAAAAGTTTAATAAAGTTTTGTAATTTTTATGTTTAAAGTTTGTTGCAAATCATTCTCACACAGTGTATTTCGAAAGACTCGCCGTATTATATGGCATTTTTTGCGATTTCTATTGGTTATGACGTAATATCTTTTGAACCATGTGCCGCATGTGATTCTTAACCATGCAGTAATAAGGATATTCACGATAAGGAATGTATGTACCAAATTTGGTAGAAATCGGTCCAATGGTTTAGGAGAAAATGAGCAGCATTGTCGCAAAATGCAGCAGTTTTTCGCGCATCTCATTGTTTATGACGTCATATATCGTATGTGATTGTTACACTTACGGCGACCGTCCTCATGGATTGAACCTTACGTGTACAAAATTTCATAAAGATTGGAACAAAACTGTAGATTTGTACGCAACACGTACAAACATACGGACATTCTGCTTTAAATATTAGACTAGCTGAAATCCCGGCGTTGCCCGGGTATTTTTTTTTATTTATTCCTGCCATTTGTCGGGTTTATATTCATTTGTATAAGGGCTGTATGTAAAAGCTGTTGGGAATACAATTAGTAGTAAAGAAGTTATACATTAAAACTTGGTGCGTGATGGGGCGGTTTTCCATGAACGATATTGTTTATGTGCTCATTTCTCGTGAACTACGTCTCGTACTGTCATAAAATTTATAAGGTACACTCAAGTATATGCGGGTATACTGTCTATAAAATTTCCTGCGGCTACAGTTTGTAGTGTATGAATTATACATTGTAACGTTATCCGAATGCCGTAGTTTTAGTCCATGAACAGCGGAACGTTACTATTTATGTGCTCATATCGCATGAATTATGTGTCGTACTGTTAAAGAATCACAAAAGAAGGTTGTATACGTGGAAGAGACCAGGAGATACCAGATAGATTTTATAATGGTAAGACACAGATTTCGGAATCAGGTTCTACAGTGTAAGACATACCCAGGGGCAGATATAGACTCTGACCATAACTTGTTGGTTATGAACTGTAGGCTGAAACTAAAGAAACTACAAAAAGGTAGAAAAATAAGGAAATGGGACCTGGATAAATTGAAGGAACCTGAGGTTCTTAAAAATTTCAGAGGGAGCTTTAGGCAACCATTGACAGAAACGGGGGGAAATAAAACAGTAGAGGAGGAATGGGTAAAATTGAGAGATGAAATAGTGAAGGTAGCAGAGGACAAAATAGGTAGGAAGGAAAGACCTACAAAAAATCCTTGGATATCACTGGAGATACTAAATTTAATCGATGAAAGGAGAAAATATAAAAATGCAGTAAATGAAACAGGCAAAATGGAGTACAGACGACTAAGAAATGAGATTGACAGGAAGTGCAAAATGGCTAAGCAGGAGTGGCTAGAAGGCAAATGCAAGGATGTAGAAGAATGTATAAATAGGGGAAAAATAGATACAGCCTACAGGAAAATAAAAGAAACATTTGGAGATAAGAAAAACAGCTCTATGAATATCAAGGACACTGATGGAAAACCAGTTCTCAGCAAAGAAGGGAAAGCTGAAAGGTGGAAAGAATATATAGAGGGGCTCTACAAAGGAAATGAACTTCCAGACAATATTTTAGGAAGGGAAGAGGATGTAGATGAAGATGAAATAGGAGATACTGTACTGAGAGAAGAATTTGACAGATCCCTGAAAGACCTAAGTCGAAACAAGGCCCCTGGAGTAGATGATATTCCCTCAGAGCTACTGAAGTCTCTGGGAGAACCAGCCATGACAAAATTGTTTCACCTGGTGTGTAAGATGTATGAGACAGGTGAAGTACCCTCAGACTTTAAGAAAAATGTTATAATCCCCATCCCTAAGAAAGCAGGTGCAGACAGGTGTGAAAACTACAGAACCATCAGTTTAATAAGTCATGGCTGCAAAATATTAACGCGAATTATATACAGAAGGATGGGAAAGCTGGTAGAAGCCGACCTCGGGGAAGATCAGTTTGGGTTCAGGAGAAATGTAGGAACACGGGAGGCAATACTCACTTTACGGCTTATCCTAGAAGATAGATTAAGAAAAGGCAAACCTACATTTCTAGCTTTTGTAGATTTGGAGAAGGCTTTTGACAATGTTGATTGGAACAAACTCTTTCAAGTTCTGAAGCAAGCAGGAGTAAAATATAGGGAGCGTAAGGTTATTTACAACTTGTACAAAAACCAGACAGCGGTTGTCAGAGTTGAAGGGCATGAAAGGGGTGCAGTGGTTGGAAAGGGAGTAAGACAGGGTTGTAGTCTTTCTCCATTGTTGTTCAATTTGTACATTGAGCAAGCTATAAAGGAAAGCAAGGAGAAATTTGGAGAAGGAATTAAAGTTCAGGGTGAAGAATTAAAAACATTGCGTTTTGCCGACGACATAGTAATTTTGTCAGATACAGCAAAGGACCTGGAAGAGCAATTGAACGGAATGGACAGTGTGCTGAAAGGTGCATATAAGATGAATATTAACAAGAGTAAAAATAGGGTAATAGAGTCCAGTGTAAGAAAATCAGGTGATGCTGAAGGAATTAGATTGCGAAACGAAGCAATAAAGGAGGTAGATGAGTCCTGTTACTTGGGTAGTAAAATAACAAATGATGGTCGCAGTACAGAGGATATAAAATGCAGAATGGCAATGGGTAGAAAAGCGTTCTTGAAAAAGAGAAATTTGTTAACATCGAATATTGATTTAAACCTAAGGAATTCCTTTCTGAAGGCATTTGTATGGAGTGTTGCCTTGTATGGGAGTGAGACATGGACGATAAACAGTGCGGACAGGAAGAGGATTGAGGCTTTTGAAATATGGTGCTACAGAAGAATGCTGAAGATTAGGTGGGTGGATCGCGTAACTAATGAGGAGGTACTGAACAGAATTGGGGAGAAAAGGAATTTCTGGCATACCTTGACTAAAAGAAGGGATAGATTGGTAGGACACATTCTTAGACATCAAGGAATTGTGAATTTAGCGTTGGAGGGAAGTGTGTGGGGAAAAAATCGCAGGGGAAGACCAAGATATGGATACAGTAAGCAGATTCAGACAGATGTAGGTTGTCGTTCTTATGTGGAGATGAAGAGGCTTGCTCAGGATAGGGTATTGTGGAGAGCTGCATCAAACCAGTCTCCGGACTGAAGACCACAACAACAACAACAACTGTGATGCAATTTAGATCGTGCATTCAACTATATGTTTATATACTGTCTGTAAAATTTCCTGCGGCTACAATTTGTAGTGTACAAAGTATAAATTGTAACGTCATACCGAATGCCGTAGTTTACTCCATAAACAGCGGAAAAGTAGTAAGCGAGAAACTTTTTTCCTTTCATCATTTTGCTATGGGTGTCAGCGAGAAAAAGTTTAATAAAGGTTTGAAATTATGTTTAAAGTTTGTTGCAAGTCGTTAAGTACCCTTATTCTCATATAGCGTATTTATAAAGTCTCGCCGCATTATGTGGCAGTTTTCTGCATTCCTGTTGTTTACGACGTTATATCTCCTGAATCATGTCTCGTATGTGGTTCATACTCATACAGCAGTTGTTACCTAACGCTAAGGAATATGTGTACCAAATTTGGTTAAAATCGCTTCAGTGGTTTAGGAGAAATTGAGCAGCATTGTCGCTAAATGCAGCAGTTTTAGACTTATTTCATTGTTTATAACGTCATATCTCGTGGACTATATATCGTATGTGATTCTTACACGTACGGCGACCGTCCTCATGGATTGAAGCTTACGTGTACAAAATTTCATAAAGATTGGAGCAAAACTGTAGATTTATATGCAACACGTACAAATATACGGACACACTGCTTTATATGTTAGATAGATAGGTTTTATTTTCTCTCCATCTGTTATCAAGACATAAAGCTGAACACAGGTGTTATGGACTGTGGGCTCTGTCACGAGGGTTCTCAGTGTCATGGCGCAGCCTTTGCAAACATCACGTATG
Source organism: Locusta migratoria (assembly GCA_026315105.1). Lineage (NCBI taxonomy): Eukaryota > Metazoa > Arthropoda > Insecta > Orthoptera > Acrididae > Locusta > Locusta migratoria. The sequence continues at coordinate 146,245,497 of CM048751.1, read as the reverse complement.
TGATAAGCTTTCAGTGGCTGCTAGGTCGGGACCGGTGGTCACACTTTATAGAGATGTCATTTCGCTGGTGGACGCCAACAACATAAAGTGTGGTTTAATGTTTATTGATTTTTTAAATCTTTCGATCTTGTTAATCACAAGTACCTCCTAGAAGCGATGAGAAGAATGAGTGTCCGGAAGAATGTGATAGATGTAATAAAAATGTGGCCTTGGGAATCAATGATTCGATTTCTGTTAACTGGCAACAAACAAAACAAATACAAATTAAAAGATGTGTTCCACAGGGAAATCCATTGTCCATGTTTCTGTGCGTCATTTCGTTAGAACCACTGTTCGCACGACTACAAGCTGGGAAGGATAACCTTTGCATGCATAAGGGCAGTTACAGGAGCTTATGCTGATGATGTGGGAGTAGTAATCAGAGATATGGATGATGTCAGTGCGCTAGAGGCTGTCTTCACAACATACGGTGCCGCATCTGGAGCGCAAATAAATACAAGAAATAGTAAATTTTTAAATCTAGGAGGAGTTGATCGTATTCACACTACTTGTGCTACAGAAGTTGAAGAACATAAAGCACTTGGTGTAGTCTTGAAAGAGGCTACCTTAGAGATGACAGCAGTAAACTGGCGTGAGGTGGCACGAAAAGACAATGGTGCGCTACTAAATAAATACCCACGAAGCCTGAACAATTTGAGAAGATTAAATTGATTAACACCTACGTGTTATCTAAAGCCTAATATATGGTCCAGGTCTTTCCAATTCCAGCAAAAATTGCTAAAAATATCATGTCATATGTGACTAATTTCATATGGAGCCACGGCGTACTGAGGCACATTGAGGCGCTTTGCTCAGATGCCCGAGGCCGTTTCCTGTCTGGGGTTCGAATCCTCCCTCGAGCATGAATGTTTGTGTTGTCTTTAGTATAAGTTAGTTCATAAGTAGTTTGTAAGTTTAGGGACTGATGAAATGTTCAAATGTGTGTAATTCTTATAGGACCAAACTACGTTGGTAATCAGTCCCTATACTTACAAACTACTTAAACGTAACACCCAGAAGATGGCCACTTTAAATAGTAGCCGGAACGTCGGTGAACCAATTGATATATTAAAATATCCACGAGTGTACTGCCGGTCTATAGTATCCAACGGCCACAATATATCGGTGATTATATATGTCGCCATTATCAGGTGAACTGACGGACTGAGCTCCTGGAAACGCGTTGGCACGGAGATCCGCACGCTACGGTGACTCGAAGGGAACTGGGTTCTAGCCCGGTAGCGGGCGATTTAATTACCCTCGGCCCGCGGAGCGACCCCTCCGTGGTCCGCGCCCCGCGCCGCGGTCGCGCAGTGGAACCGATTGCGACGGCGTCTGAGATGACGTCTGTGTGAGGGCTCTGTCCGCCGTGGTCGTCACTACGTTACGCCGGAATTCCTCAAATTCCGTGTCAAATTCCAGATTCCGTGTCACTGTGGCAAGTCATATATTGGACAGACGATGCGTACCGTCGAGGATAGATGCCTGGAACACCAGAGGCACACACAATTGATGTATCCGAGCAAGTCGGCGGTCGCTGAACAATGCTAGTCGGAGCATCACGAGATGGAGTATGAACGTACTAGGATTCTGTTACTGACGTCGAGATACTGGGACTGCGTCGTTAGAGGGCAATTGAAATTCCCACGACATTATCTACATGTTCTTTCCAATTTAAGTCTGAAGTAATAGTCATTCCTAGGTATTTTGCGGAGTTTACGGCCTTCACGTTAGATTGATTTATCTTGTAAACAAAGTTTAACGGATTTCTTTTCGTACTCATGTGGACGACTTCACACTTCTCATTATTTAGAGTCAATTGCCAATGTTTACACCATACTGATATCTTATTCAGATCGTTCTGCAGTTGGTTTTGATCTTCAGATGATTTTACTAGACGGTAAATGACGGCGTCATCTGCAAACAGCCTAAGAGAGCTACTGAGATTTTCCCCTAAATCGTTTATGTAAATAAGGAACAGCAGAGGACCAGTAACACTACCCTGTGGAACTCCTGATATCACCTCTGTTTTAGTCGATGCCTTACCATCGATTACTACGAACTGTGTCCTCTCTGACAGGAAATCACCTATCCAGTCGCAAATTTCGGACGATATACCATAACCAGCAATTTCATTAAAAGCCGTTTGTGAGGTACGGTATCAAAAGCCTTCTGGAAATCAAGAAATACGGAATCGATTTGCGAACCCTTGTCGACTGCACCCATCACTTCGTGTGAATAAAGAGATAGTTGTGTTATGCATGAACGATATTTTCTAAATCCGTGTTGACCTTGGGTAAATAGATCTTTCTGTTCGATATAATTCATAATATTTGAATACAGGATATGTTCCAAAACCCTCCTGCAAATTGACGTCAATGAAATACGCCTGTAGTTTAGTGGGTTACTCCTACTGCTTTTCTTGAATATAGGTGTGACCTGTGCAACTTTGCAATCTTTTGGTACAGATCCTTCTATGAGAGAGCGGTTGTATATGACTGTTAAGTAAGGGGCTATCGCTTCAGCATAATCAGATAGAAATCTAATGGGTATACAATCCGGACCAAAAGACTTGTTCTTGTTAAGTGATTTTAGTTGCTGCACTACTCCGATGATGTCTACTTCTACGTTACTCATTGCGGCATCTGTTCGTAATTCGAAATCTGGAATATTGGTTTCGTCTTCTTTGGTGAATGAGTTTCTAAAAGCTATGTTTAGTAACTCTGTTTTAGTAGCGCTGCCATCGGCCATTACTATCACGTAGTGAAGGTATTGTTTGTGTTTTGCCCCTAGGGCCTCCGCAGCACCGCCGCCGACTGTGGGGACGGAAGAGCTATAGATCCTCCTCACTGACCTCCGACATTCGTGAACTGGAATTGTTAAAATACTGGAACTGCAATCCAGTGGACCTTTAATGTTTTGTATATTTTTTTCTGTTGTAACATTATCATACAGTCAGAGGAGTACTGACTTTTTGGTTCTATTCTAATAAACTGCATTGAAGGAGTACACGAGTAACAGTAGGTTCTTCGATTTGACACAGAATTCGCCGAAACATGCAAATATATGAACCATGGAAAGTTATTCGGCGACATGCTGAAAATTGTTTTTGATAGACTGGGCATTGGTTAGAGCTGGGAGCGCGAAATACCAGACGTGCTGCGGCTGTACAGGCCACGCGGCTCCTGTGTCGCGTCCTGGTCGCCTCCAACCCAGGTATGTCAACTGCCTGGCTGCCAACTAGGCTTGCGCATAATAGTTCGCGATCGGGAGCGCTCACTTTAGTTCGCGGCTCTCCCGCGAACTAGTTCGCTCTTTTAGTTCGTCCGCTCCCAGTGGCGGCTGAGCGGCGTGATTTGCGCATGCAAGGTGGAGGGAGAAGTTACCCCACCTAGCTGCTTCATGCGCTTGCTGCTTGAGCCGCTAACGATATCACGCAGACCAAAAGAAACAGATTGTGGCTAATTTCTCGCGTTTAAGTTTAGAGTTAGCTCTATATCTTGGCATTATGGAATTTATTAGTCACATATTGCAGAGTGCAGAATACTTCAAAACAGAAATTTTGTAGCACTGAACTATGTAATCTATCAGGCAGACGGTAACCTCGAAATGGCTCTCATCAGCAGAAGGCAAACACGTAGATTTTTAATTCTGTTCGCGACCTATCGCGCATATTTTAGTTCGCGACCTGTAGGTCTCCTTTTAGTTCGCTGCTCGGCCGCGAAGTAGATCGCTCTGTTTAATTCGACCGCTCGTTTTGGCTTTTGCTACCGCTACTAAAACTACAGTTGAGCTGCGTCTCAGCTCGAAATGACGGCAACTGGCAGAAGGCGATTCTGCGCGGTCTCGCGTCCTCTCGCAGTTACCCGTCAGTCTTCGGAAAAGGAGCGGACGAACTAAGAAGCGAGGGATCTGCGAACTAGTTCGCGTTGTTCCCCTGTGGGAGCGCTCTTCCGAACTAGTTCGTTCGCGAAATACACAAGACTACTGCCAACAGGGTACAGGTAACAAGAGAAGAATTTTTCATTTGTACAGTCGCCAACAGATTGAGAAGTAAACTGAGTTACCCGTGATTATGTATTGTTTTACTTGTTGAGAAAAATATTAACTTCGTGCAAAGAGAATTGTATTGTTAAGAAGACAGAAGTTTTATTTCATTGTTTTGGTGTTTCGAGGTGAAAGAAGATGCGTCCTTGAGTTCACTAAGATTCCTAAATTGAAGTGAAAATTAATTTTGAAAAAGGTGGTCTTAATACAAAGCGCTCGGCTGGAAACCAAAGGGTCGCGGGTTCGAAACCCGGTCGGACCCCGGATTTTTTCAGTCTGTGTTTTAACCCATCCTTCACCTCTCATCAATGTGAGGAGTCAACTGAAACGACACATGGTTCGGATTCCACGTTAAGCTGTAGGTTCCCTTTTCCCCAGATGGATAACTGGGGTAGGCTAAGGACACGCAAGTCGCCGAAATGGCGTCCAATTGAAAGACTTGCACCAAACCAACAAGCCACAGGAAATTATTATTATTAGTGGCTGCTGGTTCCTATTCTAATAACAAAGGACAAAGGATGGGGCCCCTCCACGCCCACACCAACGTGGTGACCAACTCAATATTTCTACTGTCACCTCCGTATTTGTTAGTTTTGCTAAGGTGGATCACGGGATGTGGGAGGCACGATGTTATCCGTACGTGTGAGCACGATCACCCATTAATACGGTGCATCTGGAGATAGTAGTGGTCGAAATGTTTACGAAGGGTAAAGGGGCAGAGGAAAAAATTGCCAAGAAAAAAAAAAAAAAAAAAAAAAAAACCTCTGCGACAGTGGGGTAGGTTGCAAGGGCAGTTGCGGTATGCTATCTGCGACAGATCATTGAAGGTTTGGTAATGTTAGTAATGGGTATATCTCAGTACCGTTAACTTTGCTAGGTTTGTCATAAAAAATAAGTCCGGTTGATGCGAGGTTCTGCTGCAGCTAAGCTCTAATCGCTGTCTGTTACATTGTATACCGCATAAGGCCACAGCCCTTGTTATTACCAGCAAGTTGCCGCTATGAACTGGTTCAGTGTAAATATGTTAGGCATTCATTTTCTCACAAGAAGCTTACCGAAGAAAATCAGATATCAAAAATTAAAAAGAAAAAAAATCAATCAGAATTCTTGGTGGCCTTATGACTGGGAAATCGATTTGTTATCTCCTTCGCCTCACAACTTCGTTGCACAGATTGTCGGAGTAAACAACCCCCACCCCGCCCCACCTCCACTTCTTCCAGTAGAAGAGTCGCAAAATCTGGTGGCGTGGGCGTCCATCTTACAAAGCCGCCAGTAACCAATCAGGGATGAGCAGACAATCTGACATCAGAAAACACGAAACAGGTTGTTACTAAGTTTTCTAATTAGTGAATGACGCCTACTGCGCTGCAGCTTTCTACATAAATCTCCATTTAGAGTTTTAATGACTACCAAAAAAATGTGGAATACGAATTGCCCTGGTATTCTTGTTTACAGAAGTTTGAGATAATGAGTGGAGTAACAGCCTCCCCGAAGAAAAGTCGAATACTGTCGCACGCGTCACCGAATGAGCGAGGATGAAAACGCGCTTTTGTCAAAGTTTCGGCACGAGGTTTCTTCGTTCTAACCAGTGACTCCGAGATTCGCGTAGTATTGAATTATCATCATTTTTTCGATTTCCGTCGTCCTTAGTTGCATATGAAATTGGTGGAGGTGTATTACCGTCTTTAGCAACTAAATGAAAGGCGTTTTGTGTGTGAATTATGTCGGCCCCCCACCACTTCATGCAACTGGTGCGCTGCTGATATTGTCTGTTTCACTGCCGTAACTATGTAATGGGTAAGGAGTTGTCTTTTAGTAAAGTTGTGTTTCATTCCTCCCACCCCCTTTCTAATTTATTTCAGCATCACCTCTTGAGCTGTACGATTACGCAACTGATTCATAATTATCCTGTTCGTTGTGCACGTTCCTCTTCAGTGCAGAGCATTCCAAACAAATACCATCAAAATACTAAAATATATATTTGATGTAAACAAATTTCTGTCCTTGAGGGACCGTTTTCTTGCAATTACGAGTGTTCATTTTATTTCTTCTGTATTTCGACCATTGAGGCGCTTTGCTCCGGCCATTCGTCGTCGGAGGTTTGAGACCTCCCTCGGGCATGTGTGTGTGTGTGTGTGTGTGTGTGTGTGTGTGTGTGTGTGTGTGTGTGTGTGTAAGTGTATTCGTTAGTTTAAGGATTTTGTAAGTTTAGGCACCTTGACCACTAAAGTTAGGTCCCATAACTTTATCGATATTTGAACATTTGATTTCTACTTCGTCCACTGTCCCTATTTTCCTGCACAAAGAAAAACTTACCTACTGCTTTTTTTAGTATTTCATTTGGCAATCTAATTGCTACTGCACCACGATTTGATTCTATTCTATTCCATTACACATGTTTTGCAGTAGTTAAGTTTCATCTTAATTCTTCCTTGCAATATTCTGTCTATTCCATTCAATGGCACTTCACATTTCTGAGTCATCTCTGATAGAGTTACACTGCGTTTGGCAAACTGAAGCTTTTATTACTTCCTCCTGAACTTTAGTTCAATATCGTACTTCATCTTGTTTCATCGTATCTTGTTCAATGTACTCGTTGAATAACATCTTGGGTTGGCTACAACCCTGTCTCACTTCCTTCCCTTTCTTGTTCTTCATCCGCTATAACTTCTTTCTGGATTCTGTTTAAGTTTTAATAACGTTTTCTTCGTCATTCCTGCTGTTGTCAAAATTTCAAAGGTGCACTCCTTTCAGAACTTTCCATAGCTTGCTCTACATCTTCAGACTGAACGTAAGATTACGTTACTCGAACCTAAATTTTAAAATTAGAAGGTACGCAGTAATATTAAGAAATCTTTCACGCAGGAGGACCGCACAAATATACCATCATTTGATCAACGTACTAATTCCGAAATGGGGGACATAGCAATAGGTATTTCCGGTGTACACCGCTTGTTCGTACGGAGGCATATAGGCATTCTTTCTTTCCTCGTTCAATTTGGGAGTGGAATAGGAAAGGAAATGCCTAATAGTGGTACAGTGTACCCTCCGCCACGCACCTTACGGTGAATTGCGGAGTATGTATGTAGATGTAGATGTAGATATAATTGTTTTCCTTTTACCTCCGCCGCGTAGGAGTGGCCGAGAGGTCTGAGGCACCTTGCTGGAAAGCGCCCGGCCGCTCACCGTCAGAGATTCGAGTCCTCCCTCGTGCATGGGTCCGTATGTTGTCCTTAGTGTACTTTGGTTTAAGTAATTTGTAAGTATAGGGAATGATGACCATAGCAGTTTGGTCCAATAGGTTTACAAACGTTTAAACATTTTTTTACCTCCAGTTATCAACGGCCCAGCAGAGGTGGATACAAAGGTTCTACATCTACATATATACTCCGAAATCTACCATAAAGTCCCAACTAGGGACTTCCTTTCCTATTCCACTCACAAATACAAGGATGAAAAAAAGAATGTCTACTTGCTCTGTAAGAGCCCTTATTTCTCTTTGTGATTATTATGCGAAATGTAAGTAGGCGGCAGGAAGATCGTTCAATACTCAGTTTCAAATTACGGCTCTCTAAATTTCCTCAACAGAATTTCTCGAAAAGAACGTCATCTTTTCTCCAGCGATCCCCGTTTGAGTTCCCGGAGCATTTCTGTGACACTCGCGCATTGATCGAACCTACTGCTCGCCTCTGAACTGCCTCTGTCTTCCTTTAAACCGATCTGCTGCGGGTCCCAAACACTTTAGCAATACTCAAGACGTGGTCGAACAAGCGTTTTACGCGGTCTCCTTTACAGGTGAAGTACATCTTTCCAAAATTCTTCCAATAAACCGAAGTCGGCTGTCCTTTTTATGTTCGTTCCATTTCAAAGTTACGCCTATATACCTTTACGATGCGACTGTATCAAACAGCTCACAAAACAGCTCACAACTATTCGAACATTATGGGATTGTTTTTCCTACTCATGGGAATCACCTTACATTTTTCTACATTGAGGGCTAGCTGCCATTCTTCCCACCAACTTGAAATTTTGTCTACGTTATTCTGTATGCTATTACAGTCAGTTACAGACGACACCCTCCCATACACCACAGCATCATCAGCAAACAGCCGCAAATTACAACTTACTCTGTCCATCAGATCATTTATATAGATAGAAAATAATAGCGGTCCTATCACACTCCCCTGGGGCACGCCTGACGATACACTCGTCTCTGATGAACACTTGCCGTCGAGAACAACGTACTGCGTTCTATTACTTAGGAAGTCTTCCAGCCAGTCACAAATCTGTGAACCTATTCCATAAGCTCGTATCTTCGTTAGCAGTCTGCAGTGTGGCACCGCGTCGAACCCCTTTTTGAAGTCGAGAAAAACACAATCCGCCTGTTGCCCTTCATCCATGGCTCGCAAGATGTCATGTGAGAAAAGGGCAAGCTGAGTTTCACATGAACGATGTTTTCTAAACCCGTGCTGATTCATGGAAAGAAGCTTTTCCGTCTCAAGGAAATTTACTATAATTTATTTATTATTTTCGTTACAGCCATCTATAGATTACGTTTAGACATTTCCCTCAATTTCTAAAGTTCTCTTACTTCCTCTTTCGCCAATACTCCTTCATCCGTTGGATCACTCGTGCACGTTCTTCTGCCGGGGAGACTTTCTTCTTTCTCGTTTTCAGTTCGAAGAAATCCTTCACCTCTGCAACCCTTTTCCTAAAGATCTGCATTTTCACAATTTCTTCTGCTGTGATCCCGCATTTTTCTAGGTCCTTGTACACTTCTTTCACCGATGGAACTTGTGTCTTCCTGTTCTCCTGGAAGCGAAGAATCTTGTTGGCGAGCCTCTATGATTTCATTTTAATACGTCCATAAAAAGAGAGTCTTCTTCATTGTGGTGGTGATATTTTCAATTCGTTGATAAAGTTCTCGATTTGATCTTAGCCGGAATGTAAATTCATTTCATATTTTCCTGGACCCCAGAATCTTTATTAGAAATTTCCTTTCTTTCTTTTAAAAGTCTTAAAGTCCTTTCCTGGCTATTGTCTCAGATGCAGATAAACATTCAAATTTGATAACTGAGCTGTAGTGTAGGAATTTGGCGTGATATGATAGTGATTTAGATTTGTATGTGTTCTGACCAATCTGAATGCTATTTCCATTATTCTTGCCCGTTCTTCAAAAAAGAAATTTACTGTATTCGAACTGAGAATATGCTCCAATATTCTACAGGAAACTGATGTCAATGATATTGGCCTGTAATTACGTGGTTCAATTTTTTTACCTTTCTTATAAATGGGAGTCACCTGCGCTTTTTTCCAATCACTAGGAACTTTGCGCTGAATTAAAGATCAACGATAAATGCAAGCAAGCTAAGTAAGGGGCCAATGCCGCAGAACACTCTTTGTAAAACAGAACTGGTGTTCCATCCGGACCAGCAGACTTTTTCGTATTTATCTCTCTCAGCTGCTTCTCTACACCGGAAATACCTATTGCTATGTCCCCCATTTCGGAATTAGTACGTTGATCAAATGATGGTAAACTTGTGCGGTCTTCCTGCGTGAAAGATTTCTTAAAGATTAAATTTAGGACTTCAGCTTTCCGTTTGCTTTCTTCTATTACTGCCCCGGTATGGTCAACGAGAGACTGGATAGTGGCCTTAGTGCCGCTTATCGATTTTACATAGAACCAGAATTTTTTCGGGTTCTCGGAAAGATCTTTTTCTAAGTAATGGCTGTGGTAATTATTGTATGTTCGCTCGTCCACCTTTTTATAAACGGACAAAAATCTACTAATTTTTGCCTGTCACCATTTGCGTATTCTTTTTTCTTTGCTTTCACAGTAGCTTACTAACATTATTATTATACCACGGTGGATCTTTTCCATCTTTAATCGACTTTACAAGTTCATATTTCCCTAATCCTTTAGTTGCAATGCATTTACATTTAGCCCACAAATCCTCTACATCCATTGTACCGCAACTAAACGATGTCCATTCAATTTCTAACTGCGTTCCTAACAATTGCTTATCGACTCTTTCTAACAAAACCTCGCTCCTAGTCTTCTTAATTGGTTTATTACCTTCTGTCAACATTGACACTTCTGTCTCTACACTGACATCGTTAACAAGGTTAGGCCTGTTCGTAGCTGTAAGGTCTAAAATATTTCCATTGTGTGTGGGTTGACGGTATAACTGCTCAAGACAGTTTTCGGAGAAGTGTCCAAAGGTAGCTCGCAAGACTGCTTGTCTGTAACGCCTGATATGGAACTAGAGAGGTCCCAATCTCTATTCTTAAGGTTGAAGTCTCCCCCGACTAATATTGCATGGCCCGGATATCTACGCATTACCTGGCGTAGACTTTCCTTGAATGATTCTAAAACTGCTAGAGCAGCACTGGGGAGCCGTTAAAAACACCCAACTATTAACCTTACTACTCTTAGACCTGTTATACGTGCCCAAATAACTTTTTAGTTACTTTCGCCCTCGACCTCAGGACAAAAAATATTTTTATCTACGGCGATGAACACTTCCCATCCAGATGTGTCCGATCTGTCTTTTCGATATACATTCGACGAATCGCTAAATATTTCTGAACTTGCCACATCATGATTTAGCCAGCTTTCGGTGCCTAAAACTATCTGAGCACAATAATTTCCATGCAGCGCGGCAAATTCGGGAACTTTGTTTTTAATGCTTTGAAAGTTTATGACTAATATTGTGATAGTCGAACTTTTGTCCGGCCTGAATTTGCTGTCTAAGTGTTGACAGGCGAGTGCTCTTCAGAGATAGCGCCTAGTGCAAAAAAAAAAAAAAAAAAAATGCACCCCATAAGTACTCTGCTACCCGAGTAGCTGCTTCCTTAATATAGTGCACCCCTGATCTAACTAGGGGCGTCCTACAATTCCCCACCCGAAAACGCAGATCCATAACACTGCAGTCATGACTGTCACAAAGTCGTAGAAGCCTCTGGTTCAGACCCTCTACTCGTCTCTAAACCAAAGGACCCCAAACAACCCTGGCAAAACTCTCCGCAGTGTCTCATGTAGTGAGAGCATGGGAAACTGTTGATGGTGATCCGTCCGTAGGATGGGCACTTTCAGCTTGGCTGCCCTCTCACTGCTCTTATAGAGGAGTAGGCTAAGTACCGGCACCGGGTTTCACCCTCTCCTTTTTCCCATCATCTCCATCACGAACACGACAATACATTCCACAGGTGCCAATTACAGTCACCTACACTTAATATACATTTCAGTACACAGTTCTCGTACTTCGCCAAGGAAAAGGGCTTGCGAAATAGAGGAATGGCGAGAAACCTTCCAATTACATTGCTGAATCTGCCCAGCCATTCATGCCACACGACTTTACTTTACTTACCTCCTTAAGCTGGCTGCTCCGTTCATTGAAGCATCCTATATGAACTGAAACACCGTGACCGTGAGCAAAATTTTAGTTTAGTTCGCCACCGAAAGATATGAAAAAAATTGAAACTATTAATATTAGGACTTCGATTTGAAAGCAATACAGAAGTGAAACGCGATTGTAGGTCCTAAACATTTTTGCATTGTCAAAAGGGATAGATTTCAATGAAAGTTAGCAAATTCTCAAGAATGACTTTACGAAATAAAAGTTAGCCGGATTGGCGTCCTAAACCATTGCATGATTTGCGCTGTTGTAATTACTACGCGAGCTAGCATATTTCTGAACTGATAAATAAATGAACCACCTTCTTAACTTTAACAAAACTCATTCTGATTTATTTAAAGCTCTTACTATACTGACATGAATATTGCTCAAGACCCCAAGTTAACCGACTGCCGGCGTGGCGCAAAGGATAACGTTACCTATTACGACACTGAAGGTCGCCGGTTCGATCCTGTTTACCGGCAAAAATATTATTTCTTTGTAATTATCATTTCAAGAATGTTCTGCATGTTTCTTGTGTTAACTATTCTTCTAATTTCTGGTACATTCTTTCTGTGTATAAAAAGAAGAGCACCCTGCTCGAGAGGCAGTCAGTGCTGCATGTATGTTTCAGTTCTCAATAATCCTGCTTCCAGTATAAGTGCTGTGTTCAGTTGACAACCCTGCCTTCGAAGTCAAGACTGCTGTCATTTCAACGCGACATTGTTTGGTGGAGGTGCCGAGTATCCTGTGCAACAGCTGCATCACCGTGGCTCCGATTAGGCAACGTAAAAGCCGTCGCTTACACGGACTAGAACCGGAATACAAGGGATATACCGAGTACATTCTTCCGAAAGTCCGTATTATCAGAAGGACCATGGACACGAAACCAGCGGGAAGCCAGCTGCACATCAGACACCCATCGATGTTGTCTGGAGACGCTGGACAGGACCCCAACAAATGGCTAAGAGGGTTCGACCGAGTCGCCAAGTACAACAGTTGGGATCATACAATGTGCTTGGCCAACGTTTATTTCTACCTGGACGGAACAGCCCAACATTGGTTCGAAAAACAACGAAGAGAAGCTGAATGACTGGGAAACATTCCAGACGGAACTCAAGAAGACGTTTGGAGACCGCCAGCGACAAATCCGCTCGGCGGAACAAATGAAGAACCGGGCCCAATGACATGGTGAGCCGACACAGTCGTACAAACAGAATGTTTTGGCCTCGTGTAACATAGTTAATCCGAATATGACTGAGGCCGACAAAATCACGTACCTGATGAAGGGTATTGCAGAAGACATGTACCAAGCTCTTCTGATAAAAGACGTCGCTACGACGGAAGAGTTCATCAAGTGGTGCCAGCGTATTGAAGAGATGCAACAAAGGAGGGTTGGACGACAGAAGTATGATAGACTCCCGAATGTAGTCCCTATGGCCGTTGTGGAAGACCAGCATGACTTCGCTTCTCTCATACGACAAATTGCGAGAGAAGAAATAGAACAATTTATGGCAGCTGCGACTACTAGACCGAGCGAACATCAGATTATGGCCATGGATGTAAGCCCTGTAAGTGACTAGGGAGCCGACGCCGCCGAGGAAGAGGTATTTCAGACATTAGCTCCTGTTTGCCCCGCCAGACGCACCCGACGTGAAGAATGGCGTCGCCCTGCTATGACTTACGCTGAAGCCGCCAAACGGCAGCCTATGAACCGACCGACGCGGCCACAACCAATTCCCTTAGCAACTATGATGATGCTCAGAAGAACAGACGTCTGGAGGACTGAAGACAACACATCACTGTGTTTCCACTGTGGACGCCCTGGACATGTCGTACGATACTGCAGAGAGAGAAGGCAAGTATTCGACGATTATTTTGTCGCAAGACGTCAGCCATCAGAGCACTTCTATCCCAGGCAGACCTTCTGATGAGTTCAGTCGACCTATGGGAAGAAGCCCATCGCCGTACCCTGGACGAGGTCGCTCCCCGACGCGCCGCTGTCGTTCACCGTCGTCGTACAGAGGTACTAGCCGCTCCCCTGGCTGCTGCACGCAGGGAAACTAAGTGAGGCGAACATCTATGGAGGTGAGGCCGCCGCCGATGAAAATGGACGACAGTCGCTAAGATGTCGGGAAATCTCATCGACGTCATAATCGACGGCCATCCTGTCTGGGCACTGGTTGATTCAGAAGCTTCTTTCTCTGTAATGTTGGATAATTACAATATTCTGTGTTACGGGGGCAACTGTGCTGAAGGTTGCAAATGGAAAGTACGTCCAGCCAGCAGGAACTTGTGTTGCAAGAATAACCATCAACAACAGGACCCAGCCATTTGAATTTGTTGTGTTAACAGAATGTAGTCACAATGTCATCCTCGGGTGGGACTTCCTTCAGGCATCCCAAGCTATTATTGACTGTGGAAGATCTGAGCTGCAAATTGAGGAAGTAGTTCCGAGAGATAAAATAATACAGAATTTTCTGGGAAGTTATCTGCCATTGACAATGTGATGATCCCACTGTTGTCAGTGAGAAGAGTTGCAGTCACAAACACAGATGAGTGATTAAACTGTGAAGTGCTTGTTGATAGTAAAAAGTTTATCAGGCTCTGTTTGTAAATGCTATGAAAATCGGCGTGGTCACACACCATGTGGTACTTAAGAATAGTGAGCCATTGCCTCCCCACACATGAGTTTGTTTAGTGCACAGTATAATTAAATTTGTGATTAAGACACCCGCCATCTCGTCAAGACGCCGTCGACACTTCATTTCGCCACTGCTTTCAAGTGTTACAGCTTTGTAATGTACCGCTAAGAATTATGTGCATGTTTCTGAATGAACAAATGTGCTTTCAGCTACACACTGCGTATTTGCAAATTTCCTCCCACGTTACCTCCATATTCATAAAGGGCAGAAACAATTTTATTATTGGCAGTAATTACATGATTTAATTCACTTTTGTACAAAGTGTGGACTTAATTTGGTCTCCCCATATTTAATTGATTGATCATTATTCTGAATAGATTATAATTTTAAAATATCAAACCTCTGCTTTATGATTTCATGCTGCCCATCCCATGTTTAATTATCTTTTCATTAATTTTTTAACATCGACTTTGTCTTTGTTAAAACATTGGCTGCTCCCTTAAGGAGTGAACAGTTTGATAAATTTCCATTGCGCATGTACTGTGGCCACTCATAAAGTAATTTAGAGCAGCAGTGGGCATTTTAACTTTCATTTGTGGATCTCAACTGCCCAAGATCTTACTTATTTTAATAACAGGCCACTTTCAATGAATACCCTTTTATCATCTGCATTTCTTCTTGGTGTAGCAATTTAATGGCAAGTAGTGTACCATCATAAACATTCTCTTCCTGAGTTTGTTATGAATGAAATTAAACCAATTTTCAGAGACCTAAGTGGCCCTGTTTTGCTTAGTAAATGTCTTCATGGGGGTACTCTGAATACAAATGAAAGTTTCAAGCATTGCATGTGGGAAAGATTACCCATGAATGTTTTTGTAGGACTAAATACACTGAAATTATGTGTACTAGATGCAGTGATATGTTTCAGTGATGGAGTGATATGAAGGATGGAAGTCCTGAAGAATTTTTGGCGTAAAATGTGGCTCCAAAATGAAAGATCAAATGCTTGTGTGTGACAGACAATGGCTGCATGAAGCTGAAAGATTCGCTCTTCAAGTTACCAAAGAAGAAAGAAGTGCGAAAAGGAATGCCAAGAGGAAGCTTGAAGATGATGAAATGCTGCATTATGAAGACTATACTTCAATGTTCTGGGGCACAGATTAATTGGACTCATATCTTCATTCAAAATTTCCCGCAAGTTGAATTTTTCAGCATTCAGGTATAGATGTTTCAAAAAGTTTTTGCAAGCATTGCTGTAATTTATTTTCTGTACCTTAATTAAGTAGTATACCTGAGCTTTATTAGAGAACAAACTAAATTATAGAAAAAAAACAGTTTTATTAGGAGAAAAAGTATAAAAATAAAATGTAATATTAGACATTTTTCCCTTCTTTAATATACATAATAAGTGGAATTAAGTAGGTATAGTAGATGAGCCATCATGTCATACATATCTGGTAAAACTTTGGTCTCCTTCAAATGTATAGAATAGGATTAAATGTACATCTATTTAAAGAAGCATTTAGGAAGAAAAAAAAAGAATCAATTGACGTTTTATTTTCGTTAAAATAAACTTTAGTAATCGAGAACAGAATAAAAATGAATTAAACTTTAGGTTATTATATTATATCAAAACACAGGAAGTACATAGAATATAATAACCTAACGTTTAATTTCGTTTTATTCTGTTCTCGATTACTAAAGTTATGTTACCAGAAGCACCATGACAGCGCAAACCTACACTTAGCGGAAGATAATAAATGTTCTTGTAATGTATCCACTGAAGGTGAGCCTGCAGTGGCTCTAAAACTAGCTCTGGAATAAGAAAAAAACTCCATAAAAGCAGCTAGTTGCATTTCTTTCAACGGAAATAAACCGTCCATTTACGCTACACCTGCAGTTCATAACCCACATGGTTATTTTGAAATTGCATCAATTTCTTTCTAATATTTTTAATTACCCTAAGCAGGTTCCAAAATATTTAAAATACTTCTAATTTGTTTAAAAAGTGGTATGTATTACTTGATGTAAAATGTAAACTTTCACGGCCGGAAAGGTCAATATTACTAAAAATTTCCAGGATATTGTGCTGTGGTCTTATGGATTTATTATGGAAACCTAACGTTTCGTTCCCGACTGTGGAGGAGATTTTCAAGCGGAATCGTGGCACTTTTGAATGTCCGATGCACACCCTGGCTCGCTACTCACATCGGACATTCAAAAGTGCCACGATCCCCCTTGAAAATGTCCTCCGCAGTCGGGGCCGAAACGTTGGGTTTCCATAATAAATCCATAAGATCACGGCATAATAGCCCGGAAATTTTTAGTAATTTTGCATTACTTGATATCAACAAAAAAATTGTAAATCATATGCATTATAAACAGTGCCTGAAAGGAATAGGTGTTGAATTTTACGTAATATTAAGCCGTAAAAGTACCCTGTATCCTGAAAAACACTATGATAGCGGTAACGATATCTGCACTCTTAGAAAAATGCAACCTGGTTTTCATGTATTTCAACCCTGTTAGACGTTGTCACACCCCACGAGAAGCACGAGACAGACACCTCTTCCTCGCCAGGTTAGGTTTTGAGCGGTGTTTTTCTCGACTTCTGAAAGGTGTTTGACGCGGTGCCACACTGCACACTGCTAACGAAGATACGAGCTTATGGAATAGGTTCACAGATTTATGACTGGCTGGAAGACTTCGTAAGTAATAGAACGCAGTACGTTCTTCTCGACGGCGAGTGTTCATCAGAGACGAGTGTATCGTCAGGCGTGCCCCAGGGGAGTGTTTTAGGACCGCTATTATTTTCTATCTATATAGATGATCTGATGGACAGAGTAAGTTGTAAACTGCGGCTGTTTGCTGATGATGCTGTGGTGTATGGGAGGGTGTCGTCTTTAACTCACTGTAATAGCATACAGGATGACTTAGACAAAATTTCTAGTTGGTGCGAAGAATGGCAGCTAGCTCTCAATGTAGAAAAATGTAAGGTGATGCGCATGAGTAGGAAAAACAATCCCATAATGTTCGAATATACAGTATTAGTAGTGAGCTTCTTGATGCAGTCGCGTCGTTCAAATATCTAGGCGTAACATTGCAGAGCGATATGAAATGAAACGAACATGCAAGGACAGTTGTGAGAATTTGGGACGATGTACTTCACCTGTAAAGGAGGCCGCGTATAAAACGCTTGTACGACCACGTCTTGAGTATTGCTCAAGTGTTTGGGACCCGCAGCAGATCAGTTTAAAGGAATACATAGAGGCAGTTCAGAGGCGAGCAGCTATGTTTGTTACTGGTAGGTTCGACCAATGCGAAAGTGTCACGGAAATGCTCCGGCAACTCAATTGGGGATCGCTGGAGGAAAGACGACGTTCTTTTCGTGAATTTCTGTTAAGTAATTTTAGAGAGCCGGAATTTGAAGCTGAGTGTAGTACGACCTTGCTGCCGCCTACTTACATTTCGCATAAAGATCAGAAAGACAATATAAGAGAAAATAGGGCTCGTACGGAGGCATATAGGCATTCTTTATTTTCCTCGTTCACTTTGGGAGTGGAATAGGAAAGGAAATGTGTAGTAGTGGTACAGTGTACCCTCCGCCACGCACCTTACGGTGAATTGCGGAGTATGTATGTAGATGTACTCACATCGGATATTCAAAAGTGCCACAATCCCCATTGAAAATGTCCTCCGTAGTCGGGGACGAAACGTTGGGTTTCCATAATAAATACATAAGATCACGGCATAATAGCCCGGAAATTGTTAGTAATTTTGCATTACTTGATATCAACAAAAAATTTGTAAATCATATGCATTATAAACAGTGCCTGAAAGGAATAGGTTTCGATTTTTACGTAATATTAAGCCGTAAAAAACACTATGATAGCGGTAACGATATCTTCACTCTTAGAAAAATGCAACGTGGTTTTCATGTATTTCAACCCTGTGAGACCTTGTCACACCCCACAAGACGCACGAGACAGACACCTTTTCTTCTCCAGGTTGGGTTTTGAGCGGAGTCTGTTAATTTTTGCGAAGACTTCGGTGCTGGTATCTGTGACGAACCGCAATGTCTGCATAACGACTCACCCGCTGGCTGGCTGACGCGACGATATCCGTCCCCGGGGGCAGCCAATCAGGCGGGCATGCTGGGGGCGGGGTCGCTCGCAAGTCACCAGGGGGTTGCCCACCCCCTGCTACGCCTCCTCCCCAGCCACCCGACCGACTCATCAATCGGCCTCGGATGTAAAAGGTGCTGGGGGGTGGGGAGGGTACAAACCCTTCCGGCGACCATTCGTCAGGGCCCCCACAAGATTAAACGACATTCGGCATCAAAGATAAAATTTAATGAGTAACATCTCCGCCGTCGCAATGCGCCCGCTTAGCCTCCTCTGCCGGAGCGTCCTTTTGTCCAGGGGAATGCGCCGGCCAGGGAGAACCAAACGTCCATTTCCGTTTCCATCTCTGTCTCCTGTTTATCCACCGCGGGATAAAAGACCGCAGAAACCACTTTCGGCCGGGGGGGGGGGGGGGTGGGTTGAGCAGGAGGGGGGGGGGGCGGCAGTTGGCAGAAACAACACCTACACACGCACACGCCTGTGTTCGGCGGCGGACAACTTCGTTATGGAAATAACGGCGCGTTATTACGTCACGCTGCGCTTGACAAAGGACGGTCCGGCGGAGCGTCTGGGCGGTCGGCGAGCGCCCCGTAATGAGACGTCCCTCTGCGGGCTCTTTTGTTTCAGCTCGGGAGGCAGCAGCCGCGGAAATGGAGATTTCCTTCAGAAAACACGGTTATGCGCCGAAAGAATGCGCAAATTAGCAGCCGAAATAGTTCGTTAAAAACTGTCGCAAGAATGTGCGACCAACTACGCATTATTCGGAGATAGTTCCGCATTTTGCCGAAAGGAATTAGTGCAGAATGTCCGTTGTAATGTGAAGACATAACGTAATTTACTCATCTTACAAGGAAAGTACATGGGCGCGAACAAACATATATGTATGAATGTTTGGTTACATGATCTCTGCGCACACCTCAATGTTCTGATGGGTGTCGTTTTTCTGCAAAGCTCTGCAACCATGCTCTAAGTAGTACTGTAGATGTAATTGTAGACGCCATACGTAATGCAGATATCTTAACTATAACTTATGTAATAATCATCGTACATGTTCTCTAGCGAATTGTCATCAAATGCCGTGATGATAGTTGCCACTTTAACCTTCTTCCCGAAAGACTGTTGGTATTCACTGCCAATGCTTCCATCGCCTCTTCCCGCACTTACCGTAGCACAACCGCTTGCAATGAGTTGTTCGTCTTTATCATCCCTATTATCATTATTATAAGTTTGTAACAACAGTATCTGACTTGTGGTCATATTTCTGTACCATAACAGATACGAGAAAGCATGCAAATAATTCATCTTCTACACTAATACCATCTTCACGAAGAACGGTTCTTCGTAACTTCATCTCATCTAATCGCTATACATTAGCAGGATTGATTAACAATCGCCGCCCCATCTGACGCTTCGCCACACAAATAACATCACAAAACGCAACTTTGGAGGCACACTGCACCGTCCCTACTGGCGAACAGACAGGTCAAAGTGCAATGCGGCATGGCACACGCAGAGGCCTCTAACGGACGACTGCAGAGTTTTGCAGATGCGGCAGTATCACTAGTGCAATAAGGGATATTTACAGAATCTCTCATACGATTTTGGTGTATATGTGTTTGTTCGAGCCCATGTACTTTCCTTGTTAGTGACAGAGACGGACTAACCGGAGGGGTGGGGTGGGGGGGGGGGGGGGCGAGGGAATACAAATGTCGGAAGCTAAATTTCTTAGAGTGGCCCGCTCCTGTTCAAATGTTTGTAAGGCTTATTGCATTCTGTAATTCTTATTTTTATTTTTCGACTTTGTAATTATTTCATTTTGTGGTTTTTCTGAGACAGGACCTCATCCGTCTCTGTAATCGCCCCCTATCGCGTGTAATTGTATTTCATTCGATTATTTATATAATTTTAAGCATTTCTATGGGTTGCATGCTGTAGTTAATTTTCTTTATTTTTGGAAACTGAATTTATTCAATTTTATCGTTTTTCGGAAGCACGTGGGTCCGAGTTCCGACTTCCGGGTTTTGCAGCTAGTCACCTGAATTCAAGCCTTTTCTCATATAAAACCAGTAATTACATCGATTGCTGACAGACTGCAATTTAAGAATCCACCGTGATTTAGTATCATGGGTCCGATTTTCAACCACGTCACCTTCAATGGAGTGCGTTCATGTAACGTAACCGTGTGCCGCCGTTAGCGTGTTCGCTCGCGGTCCAATTCAGATGTAATTTAACTTGGCTATACACACGCACCATCTCAAAACAGGCAGGACATACGAGAGCCAGCTTCAAAGTGTTTTTGTATATTGTCTTTTGTGCTACCTCCGACTTGCTGAATTTCGCCTGCTTCCCCCTCGTCCCAGCACGCTGATTTTGGTGAGTGGTCGACTTTTAAGGTTGCCGAACTTATTCTCAGATGAAGAGACTTGCGCAGGACAGGGTAGCGTGGAGAACTGCATCAAACCACTCTGCGGACAAGTCAACAACAACAACAGCATCATGAAAATGTGTGCCAGACCGGGACTCAAATCCGGATTTCCCGTGTTTCGTGATCGGTCGCGTTAAGCATTACGCCATTCGCTCACGCCACCCGGACCGACGGTAACTTCCATATGCCCGATATTGCCTACTGCCCGTGAGTGCTGATGCACGTCATACTGTAAGTCCTGCACAGGGAGAGACGATTACTAAATTTGTCACAAACGTTGCTGTGGTTCGTTAAACGCAGTATGAATCGTATGATCACTATGAGCAGTGGGCAATATGTGGCATGTGGAAGTTTAGGTCGGTACGGAAAGCGTGCACGGTTGGCGGCATGGTTAACGCGAAAACGGGAAATCCTAATTCGATTCCCGATAAGGCACAAATTTTCTTGTGTCACCAAAATCGTATAGCTGATGCTGATCATTCTTCGCAATTGCGAATGCGTTTCTAATTTTATGCTTGTGATATTTTTTTGCAAGATATACGAAGGAGGAGGCAATATATCGGACGACTCTTCATGACATTTTCGCTTTCGGAAGCCTGGGGGAAGCCCAAGTCGTGACTCAGCACGTCTCCCTTGCAGCGTCCGCCACTAGAGTTTGTGGATCATCCGTGTGACGCTTATACGGTTAATACATGGACCTGTAACGAAGCGTGTTGCTCTCCTTTGTATCTTCTCTAGCTATCTACATGGAATAAATCTACATGGGATACTCTGCAAATCACATTGAGGTGCCTGGCAGAGGGTTCATCGAAACACCGTTATTCTATTTATCTCCCATTCCGTTCTCGAATAGCGCGCGGGAAGAAAGAACACCTGAATCTCTCTGTTCGAGCTCTGATTTCTCGTATTTTATTCTGATGATCATTTCTACCTATGTAAGTGGGAATCAACAATATATTTTCGCATTCGGAGGAGAATGTTTGCGATTCGAGTTTCGCAAGTAGCCCACGCCGCAGCGATAAGCGCCGTTGTTGTAATGATTCCCATCCCAGATACTGTATCATTTCCGTAACGCTGTCTCCCCTGTATCGTGACAATACGAAACGAGCTGCCCTTCTTTGTACTCTTTCTATGTCCTCCGTCAAATCCACCTGATAAGGATCCCACACTGGGCTGCAATACTCCAAAAATGGACGGACAAGCGTAGTGTATGCAGTTTCTTTCGTAGTTTTGTTGCATATTTTAAGGGTTCTGCCAATAAAACGAAGTCTCTGGTTCGACTTTCCCACGATATTATCTACGTGTTCTTTCCAATTTAAATCTGAAGTAATAGTAATTCCTAGGTATTTTGTGGAGTTTACGGCCTTCACTTTTGATTGATTTATCTTGTAAACAAACTTTAACGGATTTATTTTCGTACAACTTCACACTTCTCATTATTTAGAGTGAATTGCCAATTTTTACACCATAGTGATATCTTATTCAGACCGTTCTGCAGTTGGTTTTGATCTTCAGATGATTTTTCTAGATGGTAAATGACGGCGTCATCTGCAGACAACCTAAGAGAGCTACTTAGATTTTCCCCTAAATCGTTATGTAAATAAGGAACACCAGAGGACGAATAACACTACCATGTGGAACGCCTGATATCACCCCTGTTTTAGTGGATGCCTTACTATCGATTACTACGAACTGTGTCCTCTCTGACGACGTTTCATCCATATTAAATAATTATTCCTCAATGGTTCAAACTACTGATGTCATTCGATTCCTAGCCTTACACTATTTAAACTAACTTATGCTAGCGACAACACGCACACAACCTGCCCGAAGGAAGGACTCCAGCCATTTACGCGAGTTCCCCATTTCATGCGAGAAATTAGGAAAAAGCGGTTCATACATCGACTCAGCGGTAAAAAATGCGATGAAAAAAAAAATTATTACATACTAGCTGAAAACCCGATGTTGACCGAATATTTATTTATTTATTCATGCCATTCATTTGTATAAAGGGCTGTATGTAGTAAAGAAGTAATAGATTAAAACTTGGTGCATGATTTGGCGGTCTACTATGAACCTTACTGTTTATGTGCTCATATCTCATGAACTACGTGCCGTACTGTGATAAAAGTTAGAAGGAACATTCAATTATATGCATGTATACTGTCTGTAAAATTTCCTGCGGCTAAAATTTATAGTGTAGAAATTATAAATTGTAACGTCATACCGAATGCCATAAACAGCGGAAAAGTAGTAAGAGAGAAACATTTTTTTTCCTTTCATCATTTTGCTATTGTTGTCAGCGAGAAGAAGTTTAATAAAGGTTTGAAATTATGTTTAAAGTTTGTTGCAAATCGCTAAGTACTCTCATTCTCATATAGTGTATTTTTAAAGTCTCTCCGCATTATGTGGCAATCTTTTGCGATTCGTATTGTTTATGACGTCATATAATCTGAACCATGTGCCGTATGCGATTCTTAACCCTGCAGCAACTTTTACCTCACGGTAAGGAATGTGTGTACCAAATGTGCTTGAAATCGGTCCAGAGGTTTAGGAGAAAATGAGCTGCATTTTCGCTAAATGGCGCAGTTTTTCGCGCATCTCGTTGTTTATGACGTCACATCTCGTGAACTATGTATCGTACGTGAATCTTACACTTACGGTGACCGTCTTCATTTGATTGAAGATAACGTGAGCAAAATTTCATTAAGATTGGAACACGTACACACACAAACATACGGACACTGATTTATATATAAAGAAGTATGCCAACATGAAAATTGAATTAGGGATTTTTAATATTAATTGAACAAGAAGGCCAATGAAAGTTGTGTATTTCGAAAGGGGCTTTGCTATAGAAATTCACAAAATTAAAATCATCTGTATACGCACACGTTAAGAGTGGTGAAACAAAAGCGTTTAAATAAAATATTTGATTTTGAATGAAATATTAAAATTGAATTAAAATCACGCACGGAAACTAAAGTGTGTGTGTTTGAGTGTGACTGAATTAAACGTTGCGTATCTGGAATGGTACAGGATTGTGAATATAAAAACTGATCTGAATGTCCGTGATTCAAGTAAGAATAACCATTATGATTAATCAGCCTGGCATCGACTGATTGTAACCTAATATGGATTGTCCTGTTAGTGCGCTTAACTACCCAGAACACGGTCTGTAGCTCAAGATGTAATTCGTTACTTAGACAAGCAGATAGTTCATTATTTGAACACAGTGCAGACTGATATTTAGCACGACTGAGATATCGAGTATAAATGTTCTCTTAGGTGGAACGAGAGACAATTTCTAACAGTGAATGATAGCTACAGAACAGCATGTACAGATACAGCATAGAGTGGAAACGATTAAGCAGACAATTATGAAATCTATGAATTATGTCAAGATTAAAGTTAGCTTACAAATATAAAGCTGACAGAGTATGGAGTCTGATGCGATCTTAGCAATAATTGTTGTATGTGACAACACGTGGTGAGAACAAGACTTACTTTCAGTAAGAAGTAAACTGTTGTGTTATCATAATAGTTCATTAATTAAGTAGATAGCACACAAAGGTTTAACACAAAAATAATAAATAATAAATGTGATCATGAGTGGAATGACAAACAATCTTTAACAGTAACTGATATCAACAGAAAAGTTTGTAGAAATATAGTATGGAGTGGAAACGCATAAGCTAACAATTATGAAACTGATTAATTATTAAAAGTAAAGATCGAAGTTTAGCTTACAAAATGCAAAAACGTACTAAGTATGGGTTCTGTTGCGATCTTAGCAATAATTTGTGTGCGTACTGACATCTTCTGAGAAAGAGACTTCATTTCATTGACAAACTAATTTTTTCATTGTTAGCAACTATGTAATTAAAGTTAGTGCAAAAAGCGCTTCCTACGATATACAAGAAATACTGGTAGCTACCTGACAAACTAGTTGATTACGATTTCTATAACGGAATGTATGACCATAGCAAATGGGTACTATGAGCAAGTGGTGTAATTAATTTGTTATATAGAGCACTTTCCACGATTGGCAACAAATACTGGAAAGCTACCTGTAACGGAATTGTAAGAGCATAACCAACTGGGGTATTAAATATGTGCAAAATGTTTAACAGTCACACAACAGTCGCGGTGGAGTAGCCGAGCGGTCTAAACGGTCTCGCTGCGGAGCGCGCGGTTGCTCGCCGTGGAGGTTCGAGTCCTCCCTGGGGCATGGGTGTGTGTGTTTGTCCGTAGGTTAGTTTACCTAGGTTTACGTAGTTTGTAAGCTACGGACTGATGACCACGCAGTTTGGTCCGATAGATCTACAAATATTTTTTTGAGTCACACAACGATCTGCCTCCATACTTGAAATGCGAATCATGAATAAATTCAAATTCACTCGCCTCTTTTCTGTTAATAGCAATCTCTATTCTGGAATTATACTTAGTAAAGTCAAAACATGTAAGTATCCTGTCACTACTGTTAAAGCTCACAATCTAAGATTGCTTGTTAATAGTGTCGGGAAAATTGATTATGCCGTTCATGGATATCATGAAAGGATATATAGAACTTTTAAAAAATTCTGAATATGTAAAAAATCCTTCACTGACACTGTCCTCTGTTTGAATGGAACACTTCTAAAAATAACTTACTTTCAATTCAAAAGGGAAATGAAGCTACATCAAAACTTTTGACTAAAAGGAAATGATTTTGACTGATAGAAATAAAAAGACAGAATTTGTACATTATTATTATTATTAAAGTGAATCAATGACAATCACTAAGACAATAAAAAATAAGATAGAAGTTATCAATTGCTAACAACTGACTCCCCATACACATTGTATTCTCCCTACTACCTACCACAGGCCATCGCCGTCTCCACCAGTAAACCTCTCTGCAGGGTCAGAGATAATTACAAAATGTGGTGTTGCCACCTTTCAGTGGTTAAAGCTATGTGGTTGTTTTCGTAATATCTAAAAACTGGCCGCGGCGGAGTGGCCAAGCGCATTGAGGCGCTCTTCTCCGATGCGAAGGCTGTTCCCCGTCGGGGGTTCGAATCCCATCTAGGGCATGTATGTTTGTGTCGTCTTTAGTATAAGGTAGTTCATAAGTAGTTTGTAAGTTTAGGCACTGATGACCTCGCAGTTAAGTCCCATATGCTTTGGAAATATTTGAACGCTGCGAAAGGTAAAAGTCCAACACGACAGCCATCTAGCGTTAGAATTGCTGCAACTAGGAGGTCCACTGTGTTGTCAACAGTGGAAATCAAAACTTCGCAGTAAAGGAATAGTATTACTTCTTGGCGTTGCTATTTTGCGTATGATCTTGAAATAATAACTTTGTGGTCACCTACTGCTGCTACCAGAAATGCCAAAAGCTTCCTAATGTTTAATTACTTCATTTTTTAAATTTCAGTTTTTTTTTCTCTCTCACTAATTTTGTCCCACCACGAATGACGAGCAGCCTTCGACACCGATAACATTATTCTAATGACGTGAAGTGATGAGACCTGTGTTCGTGCACTCGCGCCAGCAACCGAGAGATGTTAGCAACGAGGTGGAGGGAGAACTCTTTGCTGGCAGCGCCCGCGAGCAAGACGCGTGAGCGCTAGCGGGCACCCGCGCTCGTATTAGCGCGTTTGGCGACCCGAGCTGTAAGTCAACCGAGAAGAAACTGAGATGTCGGCCGATAACCGTGCAGCGCTCCACGTCAGAGGGAGGGTAACCGAGGACATGCTACCAGTTGTCCTTATACGATTTTCAAAAAATGTTCAAATGTTTGTTAAGCTTATGGGACTTAACTACGGGGTCATCAGTCCCTAAACTTATGAACTACTTACGAACTAGGACGGCACAAATATCCATGCCTGAGGGGGGATTCGAACCCCCGACCATAGTGGCTGTGCAGACCGTGACTGGAGCGCCTCAGTCCCCTCGGCCACCGCGGCCGGCTACGATTTTCAACGCCATGTCCTTCCGAGGGTTCCCGTCCTTTTTGATTTACCTTGTTGCATGTAGCTAGTCTGAACCCCGAACTCTTCCACAGTTTGTCTTCGTCCTGTGAGGAGTTCAACTTCTGCAGTAGACCACGCTGCTCCAGTAATTCCAATAAGATTTTTATGCGACATTAAAAACAATGCTTAACATTTAATCGATGGTAGCAACTGTGGTTTATACGTTAAAAACGAAGCAGCTACCAGTTACAAAAAATGTTCAAATGTTTGTAATTCTGCGGAACTTAACTGCTTTGTTATTAGTCCCTAGCTTACAAACTACTTAAAATAAGTTAAACTAATCTAAGGACAACAATGCACCCATGCCCGAGGGGAACTCGAACCCCCGACGGCGAACACCCGCGCGCACCGCAGCACCTCAGTGAGCACGGCTATTCCGCCGCGACTACCACATTACGTCTAAGACACGTCGAAACCTGTCATTCGAATGAATAAACGCGATATTGGCTGAAAACTTGTATAAATTGATTCTAGATCGCCCAACTAACCATATATTGATTTTAAAAAAAAAAAAAAAAAAAAAAAAAAAAAAAAAAAAAAAAAAAAAAAAAAAAAAAAAAAAAAAAAAACTTTTTATTCACAATTATTTTCCCTCACACGCTACATGGCGCGATAACGTGACGCTGCACAATTGTGTGAGTTTAGTCTCGTAGCTAATTTCAATCACGTCGTAGTGCACCCGCGGCGCTAGCTGTGTGGGAATTTGGTGCAGCTGTCGGTGGCGAGAAGGCAGCCAGCCGTCGGCTGTCACTGTGCGACGCTAGCGGCATCTGGCGGCTGCGCCACGCACCATTACCTGCGGGGCATCTGGCCGCGGGCGGAAGAGCGCCGCCCACAGTTCCACACGGCCTTGCGGCGCGGCGGCGCCTGCTGCAATCTCTGCTGTCGGCTGCCCGCACAGTGAACTCTCGCCAATTTTCTGGCCCATCTGGCTAACGCAGAAGGAGCACCACCACCACCACCAGCAGCAGCAGCGGGCCGACAGCTTGATGGCGGGGAGGCTCGCGCCAGCTACACAGCCAACTGCCTTCCTGCTGCTGCCGCTGCTGCTGCCTGCCTTTGTCAGGAGCCGAGGCACTGCAAGTTCGCCGCGCTCGTGGAATCCACACCTCCGCAAAGGCCTGTGGGTAAACTAAGGACTGCTCTGGGCAGGGAAGTGGCTTTTTGCGGACGAACCCTAACAATGGGTGTAACACTACATCGCAATCATCGCATTGGAATATCCATCTCAGTACATTTTACTTTTTACTAATTTTTGTAAGAGGCAGAATTTACGTTCTTTTTTTAAAAAATTTTCATTCAGACCAGAAAACAGGAACATTTACACAATCCAATAACACTAGAAGTGGTGATGGAAAGAAATGTAATTCATAATAGTAATTGTAATCTTAAAACTTTCCCATTTACGAAACATTGATGTCATGTAGATTTGAAAAAAAAAAAAAAAAAAAAAAAAAAGTAAAGTCCTTTAGATGGCGTCATCCTGTACGAATACATTCATGAAACTCGCCACAAGACCAATATGTGACGTAAACTGGCGAAAGTCCTGTCGATCCCTGTTTAATAGCATGGGAACCCTCAAAAAGGCCTCTCAATACATATTTTTTCTTTAATTTCGTTTGTTGTCAGTAATACGAGGGTCGTCCACAAATTAAGATCCGTTTCTGTTTCTATCCGCGGCAGTGCTACGATCGCATTTCCGAGCATGCGGGGCAGTTACTCTGATTAGATTAATACTTGTTCCATAGATCATGTATACGACATTTCGTAATGATGTGGAACGTGTCAGTTTAGTAAATGTTGTCTACACATGACAATCGATATTTTAAGGATTTTTCATTTACATTTTTTAAATTTACTTTTTATTTTTTAAACGTTTTATCTAAAAATTCATCTGCATTGTAGAAGGAGTTACCATTCACAAATTCCTTTAATTTCCTTTTAAATACTAGTTGGCTATCTGTCAGACTTTTGATGGTACTTGGTAAGTGACCAAAGACTTTTGTGGCAGCATAATTCACCCCTTTCTGTGCCAAAATTAGATTTAACCTTGAATAGTGATTATCACCCTTTCTTCTAGTGCTTTAGATATGCACACTGCTGTTACTTTTGAATTGGGTCTGATTGTTAACAACAAATTTCATGAGTGAATATAGATATTGTGAAGATACAGTAAAGATCCCTAGATCCCTAAATAAATGTCTGCAGGATGATCTTGGATGGACTCCAGCAATTATTCTGATTACACTGTTTTGTGCATTGAGTACTTTTTTACTCAGTGTTGAATTGCCCCGGACTATGATCCCATATGAAAGCAGTGAATGAAAATAGGCATAGTAAGCTAATTTACTGAGATGAATATCACCAAATTTTGCAATGACCCTGATAGCATAAGTAGCTGAACTCAAACGTTTCAGCAGATCTTCAACCCCTCGTCAATTGAAACGCCAAAAAATTTTCAACATTCTACCTTAGCTACAGATTTATGTTCAAATTCTAAATTTATTAATTGTGTCATGCAATTTACTGTATAACACTGTATATACTGGGTTTTATCAAAATTTAATGAGTCCATTTGTAGAGAACCAATTAATAATTTTCTGAAAGATATTACAATTTCATCAGTTAATTCATGTTTGTCCAGCGTGGTAGCTACATTTGTATCATCAGCAAAAAGAACTAGCTTAGCATCTTCGTAAATGTAGAAAAGCAAGTCATTAATATATATTAAGAACAGCGAAGGACCCAAGACCGAAAATTGTGGGACCCCATTTTTGATAACTCCCAGTTAGAGGAATTTATTGTTTCTTCTATATAAAGTGAACTGCTTATTTCAACTATCTGCACCTTTCCAGTTAACTATGATTTAAACCATTTGTGCACTGTCCCACTCATACCACAATACTACAGCTTACCTAGAAGAATCCCATGATTTACACAATCAAAAGCCTTTGAGAGATCACAAAAAAGTCCCAACTGGTGATGTCCGGTTATTCAAAGCATTTGATAATTAAAGAAGAAGACATATACGCCATTTTAAGATCGCTGCTGCCGACGTGTGCTTTGTAGTGCTTCTTTGTAATGTCAGTCGTAATTGAAAATGCCACCGCGAGTGAAATATCTGAGATTCGTTTTCTAAGTGCAAAGAAAGATAAATCAAAGGAAATTCATTGGCAAATCTGCGGGGTTTACTGACAAAATGGTATGATGATTCAATGGTTAGAAGATGGGTCAGACTGTCCAATGAAGAGCTTCATGAAGTGCAGGATGAAGAACGAAGTGGACGTCCGTTTTTGGTTACTGACAAACTGGTTCACACAATTGAAGGGAAGATTAAGCACGACCGTAAGTTTACACTTACAAGGAGACCACCTGGGAATCGGATTTTACAATATTTTCTTTTTTATGGTACATGTTCAGAACACAAGTAACAATTGGCCAAAGCCATTTGATGCAACTCTCAAAAATTCTTGTGAAAATCGACTTTGAATTTTCGGAAGTACATGTAAGTATCATTAAATGAAAAAGGTGCAGCATCTGTCGGTGTATCTCCGGTGGTAGCTTTCTGACCTTTGAATCATAGGTTCGGTGGTTCCAAACCTGCAGTAACAGATTTTTATTTTTACTTTTTTCGTTGTGCTCGAATACTTACACAAGTTTAATATCGAATGGTAATTTTTATGAAAAATATACGTGTTTTTGTTTATTCGTAATTGTCTATATTTTATAAAATAATGATGGTTTCAGTGAAAAAACATGTTACATTTTTTACAGTATTGGCTTCACTGTTAGTTGACGAGGTAGTCTTTGATTGTTAAGTTTCTGAAGAGTTACGACATTGTTTTTGGTAAGTCACCCCCGTTGCTACAAATGGCTTTCCAAGCAACTAACCTACTTAACCATCGATTTAGGTGACAACAAGGTGTTCAGTTCATCTAAATACACATAAACAAAAACTGATACAACACGTGGAATTAGATATCCCAAAATGTTTTATAAAACTATATTAGAAAACAACGAAAAAAATTCGTCATAGTAGGATCCTATAGTTTTGAGGCGAGAACGCTACCATGAGTAGTTCTGTTCAATTTGGTCGCTGATCGTGTTTGTTCGTTGTGGATCGACGTGCTCTTCGCTCAGCTTTTTTATTGCAGAGGGCGTTCAGCCCTCTGACCGGGCGCGATGGACCACGCCGCCCAGCATAATATTCGCCCCCCCCTCCCCCCTGAGAGCGGCGGGATTTGAACTGGGGATCGCCAAGACTGCGATCTGCGACACTAACCATTGCACCACGTCGACCACCTAACCTACATTGGCAGATATTGCAGTACTTTTAAATATTGGTACTCACATGTATTTGCAAAACTTCGAAGTCGATTTTTTCGAGAATTTTTTAGTGTTGGGTCTAATTGCTTCGGTTGATTATTATTTAAGTTCTGAGCTTCACGTACCATAAATATCAAATTCTAAAATCCGATACCCATGTGATCTCCTTGTAAGTGCCTTTGCTATGGAAGTTCTGCAAATCTTGTGATCACTAATTCGTGATATTGTTACTGAAAAACTGAAATTTCGAAACCTTTGTTCACGTTGTATACCTAAAATTCTTACTGAACAACACAGAAAACAACAGATGGGAAGTGCAATTCAGTTCTTCACAAGTTATAATGAAGAAGGGGATGGTTTTCTTTCAAAGTTAAGCCTGACCAGATTTTGACACCTCGAAAAGTCATGTGCACCGTTTTTTCGGGACAGAATAGGCATTTTCCTGATTGATTTCTTACCAGGAGGCCAAACAGTCAATGTTCATGGTTACTGCGAGACCATTAAGAAATTGCGCCGCGAAATGCAGAACAAGGTGTTGTTTTCTCCATGATAATGCCCAACTCACACGGTGAATGTGACACAACTCTTAGACGGGGATTTCACTGGAACGTGTTCAGTCATACTCCGTATAGGCCGAACCCCGCTCACAGCGACTTTCATCTCTTCTTACACCTAAAATATGACCTTGGTGGTCAACACTTCAATGATAATGACGAGCTGAAATAACATGTTACCACATGGCTGAATACACGGGCGGCAACGTATGAAGAAGCATACAAAAACTTGTGCCATCCTATAACAAGTGCCTGCAAAATTTCGGAAGCTATGCAGGATAGTAGTTTAACAGTTGTAGATTTTTGTACAATATATATTTTCCTATGTGTGTACACGTTTGTGTTATATAGCCAAACAGGCATTACTTTGTGGCCATACCTCGTATTTGCTTATTCCCAAGAGTTAGCAGCTTTCACTCAATTAATACGAGGCAGAAATCGAATGTGCATTTGGATTACACTTCCTTGAATTAATATGTATAAAGGAGGGCAGGATCTTGAATTCATGTGTAGAGAGGTGTGCAGTATTACGCCGCATTCGGTTATAATAAGCCGCCTCAAGTATTCAGAATGCTTAGTAGTAATCCATGTACTTTCAAGGCTAATCTAAGGAATTTACTCTTGGCTCACTCGAATCATTCGACGAATTCCCCCTCCCCCCCCAAAAAAACCGTTTATTTTTTTTGTCTCGTTGTTGGTAACTTTTACTTAAGCTGCGGCATGTCGTGAGCATAGGACTGCTATTCGTTTTACGTTATTTGTTACTAGTCTTGTGATTTGATGTATTGACTCGTTTCAGGACATAGGTTCTTGCTCCTCAATTCTGTCATGCGGGTCGCGAAAAATACGAGGCACGTCCAGAAAGTAAGTTGCGTTTGGTTATATAAAACGAACGGGTACAGATACAGGAAAAATATTGATTGTACAAAAATCTACAACTGTTAAATTACTTTTCCACACAGCTTCCGAAATTTTGTAAGCAATTGTCATAGCATGGCACAAGGTTTTGTGTGCCTTTTTCATAGAATGTTGCCGCCTGTGTATTCAACCATATGGTAACATCTTCTTTAAGTTCGTCATCATCGTTGAAGTGTTGTCCACCAAGGACAGATTTTAGGGGTAAGAAGAGGATTACTGTTAAAAGATTTTTTTCACGATAATGCCTGACCTCACACACCGAATGTGACCAAACAATTCTTACGGAAATTTCAATGGGACCTGTTTGATCATCCTCCATACAGCTCGGACCTCTCTCCTAGCGACTTTTCTCTCTTCTTACACCTAAAAATCTGTCCTTGGTGGTCAACACTTCAACGATGATAAAGAGCTGTTACCACATGGTTGAATACAGAGGCGGCAACCTTCTGTGAAGGATGCATGCAAAAACTTGTGGCACGCTATGACAAGTGCCTACAAAATTTCGGCAGTTATGTGGATAAGTAGTTTAAGAGTTGTAGAATTTTGAGCAATAAAAGTTTCTTCTGTATCTGTGTACAGTTTCATTTTATTACCAAACGGAACTTACTTTCTGGACGCGCCTCGTATAAGCCGCGGCGGATCGGCCGAGCGCATTGAGGCGCTATGCTACGATGCGCGAGGCCGTTCCTTGTCGGGTGTTCCAATTCCCCCTCGGGCGTGGATGTTTGTGTCGCGCCGCGGTGGAGTAGCCGAGCGGTCTAAATAAAAAGCATCAAGCTGAGGAGCGCGCGGTTGCTCGCCGTGGAGGTTCGAGTCCTCCCTGGGGCATGGGTGTGTGTGTTGTCCTTAGGTTAGTTTACCTAGGTTTAAGTAGTTTGTAAGCTACGGACTGACGACCACGCAGTTTGGTCCGATAGATTTACAAACATTTGAACATTTTTTGTATGTGTCGTCTTTAGTATAAGGTAGTTCATAAATAGTTTCTAAGTTTAGGGTCTGATGGCCATACAGTTAAGTCCTTTAAGCTTAACCAACATTTGAACATTCCTTTGGTGAATAAAATAAATAGACTATGCGTCGCAGGTGTTTCGTAACCACAAAGCAGTTGTCTGATAGTGAGGAATATGTCTACTAAGTTTGGGAAAAGTATTATGTAGCTTATGAGGAGATCCGGAACACACTCACACACACACACACACGGACACTTACATACACACACATACATCGTTTTAAAAATTTGTATAGATTATTAATTTTTAATTGTCGCCTAAAACCGTGTAGTGAGTATATTGTGGGCTTATCGAATAACAATTACTACGTATCGAAGAAGCTACGGTAAGATCCCATCGAGTAAGGCACCGCAACAAAATATGTGGAATGAATCTGAAACGACAGGTATGATTGTTCACACCGACCACAACCAGGGCACCAAGTACCCATTACACAAACACCATTTCGACTATCTGAATGCAGGTGCTTTCCGGAACACCAGTGGCCACAAATTCGAAGTTACCCGAATGGCAGCGGGATGGAAATGAGGTTTTCAAAGAACGCCGTTTCGCGAATCGCCGATATTTCCGGCAAGCACGCGGTCGTTCCTGCGAAGGACCTCTCGCGGAGAGCGAATGGTCGAACATTTACTTCAGCTCTGTTGTATTTTCCTTGGCTGGTCTCCGCCACGTCTCGTTTTATTAGCGTAGTGTGTGTGTGTGTGTATGTGTGTGTGTGTGTGTGTGTGTGTGTATGTGCGCGCACGCGAGCATCATTAGAGAGCGCGGGAAGAAGCATGCGTGATGTTTGGTTTCTGCCACTGAAAATTCGTCCGTGGAGGTGTTTATGGAAATGAGGGTGGGGGGGGGGGAATTTCGAGAAGGAGAGAAATACCGCAAACACATTGACTGTGACAGCAGTCGTGGCTGACAGAGAAGGGGAGGGCGGACGTAGAGGAACGTCGAAAAAGAGATTGTCTTTAGAGAGGGAGACAGAGAACGGCTTACACAAAGGCAGCGCAGCAGCGAGCGGAATAATTCGGCAGTTTACGAGTCGGAAATGATGTGCGCGCAGCCGCCTGCGACGTATCAGAGACGTTGTGCCCCGCGTGATTGGAGCGGCGGAAGTGGCCCTTTTTGTCATCGTCCAATCCGAGCATTCCCCCTCCCCCCTCCCAACTGTTGGTCCTGTGCCAGATCTGACGTGCGCCGATTCGCGTTTCTCGATACTCTGGTCTGTCCGCTCATACGTGCCATTTGACGCCGCTCTGCGCCGAGGCACGACAGGAAATAACCAATTACCCAAACTCCTGTTTTCCCAAGTTAAACAAATAAATGTGGCGGAATTTTTCTAGTGTGTGTGTGTGTGTGTGTGTGTGTGTGTGTGTGTATGTGTGTGTATGTGTATGATTTTCTTTTTTCCTGTGAAACCAGCATAAAGCCCCGAGCGACGATGATCACGTGGTCTTCCCGCTCAACAAGAAAGCTGAGAAAAAAAAAAAAAACTAAGGGTAGCGCAGTTGCGACTCACAAGGAGAGGACGCCTACTCGTCATCGCCGAATTCGTCCAAATTTGTGGTACATGTAGGGAGTTGTGAGACACGAAAGTGCACCAAGTGAGAACTCCAGATGGCCCAGTGTTTAGAAAATAAGAGGAAGTTTGATACGGATCTGTCACCATATGCATCTTATCAACTGTCCCTGTGAAGCCGTGAGTAGGAAGCGGATACTACGTGAGCATAGGACAGCTCTTTAAGGTGCAATACGAGTCGCTCACGTTCCCGACGCGGGAAGGTCGTGTTGGCCTAGTCAATGTCTACGAAAAGGCTCGGGCAATGTATATTAACACCATGTGCAAACTGTGGCGTAACAGGAACAACCCCCTAATGGGTGCGGTCATCGAAGAACTAGCACCTCCACCACTGCTTCCACCGGTTAGTGTTGGGCACATTACGCCTCCATTATCACACATCCGGAAGTTCTTCATGGAACACAGTTATGTTCGTGCAGATCTACCGACTACGCAATCACCGACTACCAAGGATGTGTATAGATTGCTTGTAAGACGTATGAAACGGAATAAGATGGAACTGAGGTACCCTGCGATTAACTGGAACGTTGTGTGGCGCACAGTGACCATCCCCGTCTCCCTGCATCGGCCAGGTTAACGTGGTACATGGTGGTTAACCGGAAGTACCCGACGAAGGAGAGACAGTTTGCTATCCACATGATAGACACGCCCATATGCCTACGATGCGACACGCTAGACACGGACGAACATCGGTTCATGATACCGTACAGTCAGAAATCTCAACGGACATAGTATTTTTCACAGAGAAAACGTATTTCCCACGTCAGAAGACGAATACGGTGGCGTGGGTAACGGGCATGACTGTACATTACATATATCATGATGCAAACACGAACAAACTGGACTAGCAATATTTATAGGATGGACACACGAAGCTACGACGACTTGGTAAATACCAGGACAGTTATGCAAATTTTTTAGAGGTTGTGTTTGCTGACCCGCTACCTGGCTGGGGTGTACTGGTTACGAGAAGATGATAGTGATAGTTTAGAGAAGATACCGAATGTTGAACACTAACAGAGGAGGCCTCAGTTTAGTTTACGTTATATCCCTTTAAGTTCGAATATGCCACGAATGATGAAGCATGCCGGAAGTGGCATCATTTATACAGTTATTTTCACACTATGGCGAGGCACATTATGTTTTAGTTGACAAATTTCTTCCAGATAGGGCACTGGATTTCATTTGATTTCATGATTATAACAAAGGCTTCAGTTTGTAAATAAAAATGGATCCTTTATATAACCCTACTGATCCTAAAGAAAGAAAAAGAAATCCCATCCACCAGCAAAAATTTATTTCTTTGAAATTAGCAATTAAAAAAAAATGCGCTGAAAGATCGCATTCGTATGAGAAGGTCGCGGGTTTAACTCCACGCGGCAGAAAGTTTTTTTTTCTGCTCCTTGTCAGTGCGAACAGCTACATATTGTTCTCATAGAGATCGTAAGGACAAGATTAGATTAATTGCAGCACGCACGGAGGCATTTAAACAGTCATTCTTCTTACGCTCAATACGTGAATGCAATGGGAATAAACCCTAATAACTGGTTCTCTGCGAACTACCCTCTACCATGCACTTCACAGTGGTTTGCAGAGTATTGACGATGTAGACTAACGTCACAATCAACCGCAACATCATATAGGTTATTTTATTAATTTATATAAGCAAGAAAAATAAAGGACATTGGATGAAATTCGGGACTACAAACATTTAAAATGTCTATTTAACGTGTACTTGGGGACGTCGTGTATGTAAATCGATACTTCCATTCTTTTGCAATGTACATATATACCGGGGGGGGGGGGATATTCATTGAAGAAACAGGGGAAGAAATCATTTTGGCCGCACCTTGCGTCCGATATGAACGGCGCCCTTTTGCAGTGACTTTTTTTTAATGTATTTACAGCGTGTCTCTGCAGCTGAAAAGTCAGTTGAGACCTGGTGAGGAAAGAAGACGGACAAGAAACTAAAAGAGAAGCCTTGAAGGGAAAGACGACCCAGAGTACAGTTGTGGAACCTTCTGAAGAAGTGACACAGGGGGAAAAAATTTAGATTGAACTTTAAATTGCGTTTGATGAAAAAGTGTTTTTCTTTTCTTTTCTTTTTTTAAGTTTATGTACTCTTTCCTGAGATTCTTTGAATGCCAGAATTATGAAATTTTGAACACATATTTCTGTAAACATCATTGACGTTGTCCAAGACAAATTTTTTGAAATTCTGATTGCAAGCTGAGATAAGGAACAAAGTGCTTGGAATTATGCATGTATTTAAAACTGTACTTCTGGAATTATAATTTTAAAAAAATATGAAAATTCTCCTATTTGACCTATTCCAAAAACCTCATGATAGAAGCTTACAACAAATGAAGAGATGAAACAGAGAAATGTTTGCAGAAATCTCTTGAACACTTTCTGAGAAAAAGGATCATACATTATCTTTTGAAAATAAAACTTCAAATTTCATTTAAAAAGTTGAATGTATATAATCAAGGATTTTATACGTAAATGTGTTACTTTCATGTAAAGCGTGGTATAAAGTTACAAGGCCATATCTCGAAAACTGTGGATTTGGTGCATTTTTGGAATAGTGTGTGTCTTTCATCAACGTCCCACCTTAAGGTCTTATCGTTAGTTGCAGTTCTTTCGACCTCACATTGGTGACGGAGCTTCGTGATTCATCATGCAGGCTATGGATTATCACCACCAAAGAGCTTCCGCGCGGTACCGTCAGAAGGGTGAAGTCGATCAGGTGGGGGGAAGTCGACCGGCAATACAGCATTATAATTTACACCACTTCCGCCTGGCGGTACATCCGGGAACTTCACGCTACACATACTTGTTGTAAGCCAGTGAGTTGCAGAGTAGTGTTTACCTGTAGAATTTTCTTTCTGAGTATTCGTTCAGCGGGATTATGGGATATAAACAAATGCATTTTGGTGGCCTGTGAATGAAGAAAGACTAAACCTGTCACAATACCACCTTATAGTCATATAATTCTGCTGTTTTCGGACTGTTAGTCGGTAAGTGAACTCATTGTCATTTGATTTATGTATTTGCAAAAGCAGAAGTTTGTTGTATGGACGAGTAGTGATCTAAAAATTGAATTGTAGTATTTTTAGGGTGAAGTCGATCATGCCGTGAACATACGTCAAGAAGGTGGGAAGAGAGGGAAAATGAACTACAATCCAGTATATCTGGAAAATGCCGTTCAGGAAGTGAAGAAAGGGAACTTGAGTATTCGTAAAGCATCTCAGTGTTACGGTGTGCCCTATACAACGTTAAATGAGTGCCTGAAGGGCAAACATAGATATAAATATGGTGGGCAGCCTGTTCTTAGTTCAGTAGAGAAGAGTGTTTAGCGCCGGCCGCGGTGGCCGCGGGGACTGAGGCGCTGTAGTCACGGTCTGCACGGCCACTACGGTCGGGGTTTCGAATCCCCCCTCGGGCATGGATATTTGTGCCGTCCTTAGTATAAGGTAGTTCGTAAGTAGTTTGTAAGTTTAGGGACGGATGACCCCGTAGTTAAGTCCCATAAGCTCTACAAACATTTGAACATTTTGAGAGTGTTTAGTTCATGGATTGAGCAAGTGTATTTCCAGATGTTCCTGATGTACAAAAGACTCCCTTCACACAAGTTGTAACAAAAATGAAGCCTAAGGGCGTTGGTCGTGGACGCTACAGTTTCCCAGATTTTGACTTTTCAAACTGAGTGAAAATTCTTCATGATTAAAGATAATTTTATGTACAGTGGTTACTTTTTTTTTTTAAAGGAAAATACAATGTTCTAACCATAAAATAGTCTATTTGTTAATTTAAATAGATGTTTGGTCCCTGAGAAAGACCCTCTACTACTTTAAAACTTCATATAAACATAGCCTACCATACATTGGGAGATATTTCAATGTACAAGACGATCGGTTTCACCCCATTATCTGGGTGAAGCCGTTATAGTTCTTCAAAAAAATGAGTGATCGGCTTCACCTCACTGGGTGATGTGATTAAAAGAATTTCAAAAGCCCAATAGACTATTTCTATATTCAACATTAGATATAATGTCGAAATCCTAAGGATTACACGTAATATTTTTGAAACGAATTCTTCCAGAGATTCCCTCGAAAACAACAGAAAAACTGAATTTTGTGATCGACTTCACCCCTTCTGACGGTACCAGCAGAAAGAAAGCCGAACTGTTGTAACGTTCGGCTTTGGACGGCTCCACACGTTTACTGCCGCAGATTTTACAGCTGTGGTCGCGAATGATTTATCGCCGAGGTGTAATGGAACAGTAATGGGCTCTTGCGCCTATTTATGAGCTGTACATTAACTGTGTTTACGGTGTCGGTCAACTGCCACCCAGGATGATGTATAGCAAACAGTTCCCTATTTCCTTCCGCTAACACACCCTATGCATTTTGCTTGCCACTCGGCAGTGTCAACACAATATCTGCTGTAGGCCAAACCAGAGTATACATGTTTTTATGGATTTAATGTAAGACTTTATATAATTAAAAAAATAGAATCATGGTCCTTTTCTCTGTTGTAGATCCATTTGAGATTAACAATAAGGCGTAGTTAGATTAAATAGGGCATATTTACTTTGTTCCTAAGCAATACAATTTGTTTCCAGAATGAAACTTTCACTCTGCAGCGGAGTGTGCGCTGATATGAAACTTCTTGGCAGATTAAAATTGTGCGCCGGAACCGGGACTCGAACCTGGGACCTTTGCCTTTCGCGGGCAAGCGCTCTACCGACTGAGTTTGGAAAGTAGGAGGCGAGGTACTGGCGGAAGTAAAGTTGTGAGGCGGCATCATGAGTCGTGTCGGGGTAGCTCAGTCGGTAGAGCGCTTGCCCGCGAAAGGCAAAGGTCCCAGGTTCGAGTCCCGGTTCCGGCACACAATTTTAATCTGCCAGGAAGTTTCAATACAATTTGTTGATCATCCGTTGCTAAATACATTAAATAATCAGGTATTTATTCCCAGTCTGCGAAGTGTTCCGACTTCTAGACGCATTCGTAAACCCGTCAACTGTTATAGGATACATTTTTTTTTGTCGGACCGAGACTCGAACCCTCATTTCCCGCTACACGCGAGCGGTCACCGTTACTTCACCGCAGATGCGGTTATTCGTTCTATCTCGCACGGGAATCCGTAATGGCGAGTGTAAGAGGGCATGGACGGTAGGGGCCTCACAGCCATAGTGTGAGTCTTCTGGAAGTTTGAGACGGGTGGGAGGCGAGCACGGGTAGTCTAGTGGTGCCGG
Organism: Locusta migratoria; assembly: GCA_026315105.1. NCBI lineage: Eukaryota > Metazoa > Arthropoda > Insecta > Orthoptera > Acrididae > Locusta > Locusta migratoria. Next base: position 146,205,165 of record CM048751.1, on the reverse strand, counting down.
GCGCCGTGGCTCAGCGCGCCCGGTCAGAGGGCTGCACGCTCTCTGTAATGAAAAAGCTGAGCCAAAGAACACGTAGAACCAAAACGAACGAACACGATCAGCGTCCGCAAGTACAAGAGCTACCCATAGAGCAAAAAAAAAAAAAAAAAAAAAAAAAAAAAAAAAAAAAAAAAAAAAAAAATTTGCTTAAAGGCGACTGCTGGCCCGAAGTGGGAGACCCGAGTTCGAACTCCGGCCCGGCTCACATTTTCACTTGTCGCCATTGTTTCTCTTCAATGCTCTAAAGCAGCCACTGTCAATCCTTTCCTTCTTAATCCTTATTCCTTCCTCTCCTTTATCAATAATTTGCATATGTGTGATTTATATATGGAACGAAACACAGTTCTGTAAACCCATTTTAGTATTTATACATAAAGCAGATGACCTTGCAATTCTGCATTACAAGTAGCTTATTAATTTCACGAACAAAAATTCGAACTGCAATGAAGGAACTGATCTCGTACCCCCAAATGTTATTTTAAACAATTTGAAAATGAAACTTATGGAATTACCTGTCCAACAGTGCTGCCTAAAATAGCTCGTTGTTAAGAACCATCAGTATTGTAAAAGCCTGTTATTTATTTCATTCAGAATTTTAAATTGTCTTGAGTAACAGCCTGTTAAGAAAGAGTAACTATCTCTGAACACTAGTAGTGGGGCTATTGTATTCCTGAGAAACGTAAATGGGAAGACAATATTCGTTCTTTTTATTCCTTTCTGAAAGCGATTTGTGCAGTTAAACGTTGTGCAGCTCTTCAGCATCGCGCTTCATGTTTACCGCAATAGTAAAACAGTACAGGCGTGGCTACCAACTGAGTATATATACCGCAGTAGCTATACAATACTCGACTTATCTGCTAACAACTCTCGTATTTATCTGACGCTTGCCACTATCATGGTGGCTCCAGTCAATCTCCTGCAATATGCTGCCAACACCGTCTTCCTCGCCCTCGCTCCCTCCCTTGCCCGCTCACAGAATTTGCTCCAGTACCACCTCACCGAGTTTGCTGCATGGTGCAACCGGTGGCTCCTCTCTGTCAGTCCTGACGAATCCCAGGCAATCATCATCAGTCGTACCATCCATTCTCCCATCTCCATGATTTCTACCTAACCCTCCACTACCATCCCATCTGCCACACCCCCACCGTCAAACACCTCGTCCTCGCCCTTGATAGATCCCTGTCCTGGATCCCCCACCACCGCACAGTCCACCAGAAAGCAATGTCCCTTGTTAACCTCCTCAAACTCCTCTCCGGCTGGACGTGGGGCCTTAACCCATCCACTGTCCTATACACCTACAGATAAGTCCCCTCCTTTGCAGCTTCCATCCCGCGTGGGTTTCCGCTCACCCTGTTGTTTGTATAGTCTATGGGACTTAACTACGGGGTCATCAGTCCCTAAACTTACAAACTACTTATGAACTACTTATGATCTAGGACGGCACAAATATCCATGACCGAGGGGGGATTCGAACCCCCGACCGTAGTGGCCATGCATACCGTGACTGGAGCGCCTTAGTCTCCTCGGCCACCGCGGCCGGCTCCGCTCACCCTATCTATACTAATAATAAATCTGTAAATGTAGGCCTGTCGCTGTTCCCTTAAATCTTTAAAACTACTGGACGAATCTTCATGCGGTTTTCACAGGAAACATGGGAAAAGTTTAGGTCAACATATAGGCATAATTTTATCAAAATCAGATCACGTAAACAAAAGATATCGTAAATCTATATGTTTTCTGTAACCGCCATGTCTGTTTGTTCAATTATTAAAAACCTCGTATCTCGAAAACTACTTCATCAATTTGCATGGGGTTTTCACAGGTAACTTGAGCGTAACTCGGGGTAACATAAGACTTCGTATCATAAAAATCGGATCACGGAAAAAATGAATATCGTAATTTGAAATTTTTATCTACAACCGTCCTGTCTGTCTGTCTCTTTGAACACGTTTATCTCCAAAACTAATTAACGAATTTTCACGGGGTTTTCATTCGTAACGTGAGCATATCGTGCGGTTTCATGAAGGTTTCAATAATTAAAATCGGATCACAGAAAATGAAGATATCATAATTTAACCATTTGTTTAAAAGCCGTCGTGTATGTCTATTTGTTTAAGGTAATCTCCAAAAGTACTACACGACCTTTCATGGGTTTCCACAAGTAAATTGGGAATAGTTCGGAGAGGAACGTAGGCTACATTTCATCAAAATCGGATCAGAGGAAGAAAAGATATCGTAATTTGAAGTTTTTTTATGTATACTATGCTTATAAGTATGTTGTAGTTCAGCAAATCTCCAAGAATACTATACGAACTTTCGTGGGTTTTCATAGGTCAACTGAGAATACCTTGGGGCAACATATAAGCTTCTTCTCATCAAAATCAGATCAGGGAACGAAGAGATATCGTAATTTGTAGTTTCTGGTGAATGCTGTGCTTGAATTGCAGCGTAGTATAGCAAAGATCCGATAGAGGCGCTGCTACATATCATACCAAATAATTAATAGATGGCGATGCTACATTAGAATCCTTCTTGAAAAATTGGTCACGTACGAGGGGAATAATTCTTTGTGTTGATAATGAAATAAATAATTGTTGTTTCGATCAATAAATTAATGATACCCTAAAGCTAAAATTTCGTTGCCAACGTAAACATGCTAAACCGCTGCCACTGCAAGTAAAATTTAACCCAGGTACGACAAAAAAAAAAAAAAAAAAAAAATGTTAACTAGCTGCATCCCGCATGCCTTGCAATGGCATGGAAAGAAAAATAGTGCTTCTTTCCGCGGGTATCATTTCAATTTAAAACATAAGACGTTCCTTCACGTCTATCGATGTTTTAATTTACTAAGAATTCTTTGCGAGGAAAATCGAATTTATGTAGTTCCCTTTCTGATTTCGGTATATCCTCATTACATTTTGAGTGCGTTCTCTCGAGGAATACTCGAAAACGCCATAGTACACGTAATGACAAAGTGAGGCGACGTTATTTACACAGTACACCAAATAACTAATTAGGGCGTTCCTGCGTTTTTTTCATTCCCATAACTATGGTGTATTACACTACAAGAAGGGGTACATTTTTACTTACGGCGGCGGCCTTGTGTGCTGATGTTGGCAACGGCCGTTGAATGCTTTTTCAAAAATCCGTCACGTAGAATGAGGTGAATAATTATTTAAGTTCACGATGAAATAAATAATTTATGCTGTTCTGGTCAGTAAATTAATCATCCTCCTAAAGCGAATAGTTTGTTGCCAACTATAGCAAACTAAAACGCTGCCACTCTTCCCACTCATTTATTTGCTCTTGCGATTGGTTTGTACCGCATTGGCTGCAAAGAAGCCCCACCTCCTTTTTGCAGAGCAATCACATAACATGAAATAACATCTAAATAAATGTGTCACAGAAGCAACAAGAAAGTTGAGGAAGCGCCGCTAAAAGGGCCATTTACACACAGTCATCCGTGTTAACCGAACACAAAAAGGACCAAGATAAAGTCAGCGATTAGCAGATTTTTCCCAATATCACAAGACATTTCCATCTTATTGTTGAGAACACAAAATCTGTTTGCTCATCAGAATGCTCAATCCAGAGATATTTCTGCTCTGTGCCTGCCACCAGAGACAATATACACACATAAGCCACAATCTCATCAGAAACATCTCTGCTTTCATAATTGTTCGGTACAATATTGTGATTAAATTTTGTAATTACTTACTTTTGGTATGGACTACATTAAGGTAGAGAAAGACATCTTCTTTTACAGACACAACTGTACTTAGAGTTATAATCCGGCTTCTGAATATATAGTTCTCTTACAAATGGTCGATTGCAACTTCATGCTTTAATTCAAATGTTCATATATTTGTTAAGCTTAAGGGACTTAACTGCGGGGTGATCAGTCCCTAAACTTACAAACTACTTATGAACGACCTTATACTAAAGACGACACAAACATCCATGACCGAGTGGGGGATTCGAACCCCCGACCGAAGCGGCCGTGCAGAATGTGACTGGCGCGCTAAAGACCGCTCGGCCACCGCGGCCGGACGTGCTTTAATACGTGGTGACATTTATTAGCTGAAAGAGTGGCCGATGCTGCTGACACAGTGAATTCCCTGGAAATACTATATTTAATGGAAAGATGTACACAGACGATCAGCTGACGCCATTCCTTCAACGATCCCCCAGACTTACTTTATCGCACATTGACACCACCATGATGTCGTATTTAAACTGACATGATCTACTCTGTTGATTTAATTACCAGACTTTCAGCATTCTTTGAGTTTTCGATAATAGGGAGCACTGCATACAGAATAACTACATTGTCCCCAGTGCAACACTGCCATAAACTAATAATTCACCATGCACTTACTGTGAGAGATAAACAATTTAGTAGTACAACATCATAGAACTAATACATGGCGCTGTTATTATACATCTCAACGATAGAAGTGTTTTCAGAAGTTTACGCCAAACAGACAATTACACACCGCAGTCTTAACTTTGTGAACACAAGCTAATATTACCGAGCGAGGTGGCGCAGTGGTAACGCACTGGACTCGCATTCGGAGGATGGTGGTTCAAATTCACCTCCGGCCATCCAGATTTATGTCTTCCGTTCAAAATGTTCAAATGTTTGTATAATTTATGGGACTTAACTACGGTGTCATTAGTCCCTAAACTTACAAACTACTTATGAACTACTTACGAACTAGGACGGCCCAAATATCCATGCCCGAGGGGGGATTCGAACCTTCGACCGTAGTGGCCGTGCAGATCGTGTCTGGAGCGCTTCAGTCCCCTCGGCCACCGCGGCCGGCAGATCTTCCGTGATTTCTCTAAATCACTCCATGCAAATGCCGGGACCGTTCCTTTCAAAGGACACGGCCGATTTCCTTTCCCATCCTTAGCCAAAACTCCAAGCATTAGCTCCGTCTCTAATGACTAAGCTGTCGACGGGACGTTAAACCATAAGCTTCCTTCCTTCCTTCCAACCTAACATTGAATTAACATCGTTCCGGAGTTTGTACTTAAATTAATTTCACTTTGGTATGAAAAACCTTATGAACATTCATCGTTTACGACAGTGATTTCTACTTACATTTGACATCTTGGCTAGGAGAACTGAGTTTATTGACAGAGAGATCCAACATGGAATCTGTTTTTGCTGACCTAGGTTCGGAACCCTAATAAACAATGATATACACAGGCCTCGCTCTAACAACCATTGCGAAGCACGGGCATATAAGCTAGTCTACTATAAGACTCTTCAAATCCTCGTACGCCACGCCGTCCGCTTTGCCTACCTCATCTGACTCCCTTCTCCCACGCGGATCCTGTACGACCTCATCCCGTTCTCCCACATCCTACAGTTTCTCGAACATATACGGCTCCTGCACATCACTCACAAGATATATATACATGTGGCGTCTATTCCGAAAGAACAGACGTCACTTCTGATCCTGCAGTTGTTATTATTTAATATTCACAGAATATATGACATCAACTGCTGGGAATTTGTATCTGACGGGAGGCGTGCTTAGGTAGTCCTTGCAGGTGCGGTGATCACTGTGTCCCCAGTGGTGTAGGGGTCAGCGCAACTGCCTAGAAAGCAGGAGACCCGGGTTCGAATCCCGGCTGGGTACACATTTTCAGCTTTGCCCAATTGCAGTTGATGTCATATTACTCACAAGATAGTTTCCCATAATCCTCTGTTATACCCCATCCTTACCAATCCCAGTCCTCTGCCTCGCATTCACCACTGTATCCCTTCACCTCCACAGTCTCCACGTCGTTTCCCCACGTCGCCCTCTAGGATGAAGCCCTCCGTCCTGATATCTGTCCTTCCTATCACCCATGATCCTCTCCCCGTGGATTTAATGCCCCTTCTCCTTCTCCCCTTGCTTTCTCTTCCACCGCTTGGTCGTTTCAAATGTTTCAAATGTTTGTATAACTTATGGGACTTAACTATGGGGTCATCAGTCCCTAAACTTACAAACTACTTATGAACTAATTAATACTGAGGACGGCACAAATATCCATGCCCGAGGGGGGTTTCGAACCCCCGATCGTAGTGGCCGTGCAGACCGTGACTGGAGCGCCTCAATCCCCTCGGCCACCGCGGACGGCCCGCTTGGTCGCCCCCCTCCCTATCCCCTCCTATGGAGTCCCTACACTCCCCCCCCCCACTCGGCAACCTCCCATTCCTCCCCTTCTTCCGCGGTGCAGCCCTCCCCACCACCACCACCTAGAGAGAAGGCCGCGGCGCTCTCGTGTGACGTCAGGCAGAGTAGGTTGCGCGCGCATAGCTGACTGGGTAGCCGCTGGGGCACGGCCCACTATGCCGAAGCAGCGTGCCAGTCAGCTATGCGCGCGCAACCTACTCTGCCTGACGTCACACAAGAGGCCGCGGCCTTCTCTCTAGGTGGTTGTGTCCCCTCCCGCTCCTCATCCCCTGCGGGGTCCTCAGTGTTGTCAGTTATAAGCAGTGCATCGTCTCGTGTCCTGAGTATCAGTGTGCAGTTTTAACAGTGCGTCCATCACCATACAATTGTCGACGCTGGATGTTTTAACAGTGTCTTCAGTGTTTCTTCGTCTATCCAATGCTGTATTTCTTACTGTATGTTTTTTAAACGTCACCATGGTCCAACGGTTGAAACGGACTATTTCATCGTCTTGCTTTATTATTGTTTCTAAAACAAACGTCTCTGTGTCAGTGTTTCTAAATTCGTCGTGGTTTTTTACGTCATGTCATTGTTTTTTAAATACTCCTGTCCATTTTTCACAGTCACTTGGCGTAAAGAGCGGCGTAAGAAGCTACTGCCTGCCTGTCGGTGTGTTGCATATGAATTGATATAAAAATAACAATAAAGAAAAAAAATAATGGCGGCCGGCCGAAGGTTCAAATTGTCCCTGCGACACCAGCGCCGTTTGGAAGCCTACTTGTTTTTACAAGGTCTTTGACTGCTCTCCGCGGCTCGCTGTATTTCGGTCCTCGTGAGCATCCGTACTTAAATACGGATCAAACCGAGACAGTGACCAAACACGACCGCACTCCTGGCGGGAATACACGAACTGCTGCAAGCCGCGGAGTACGTGGTGAAGTAGCAGGACGTAAGGGACCTTGGGTCGTGTGGGGTGGGATGTAAGTCTCTGTGTGTGTGGCTGGCGTAGAGGCTCTGCGCAACTGCCTAGGAAGGAGGAGGTCCCGGGTTCGAATCGCGGCCGTCCCACAAATTTTCTTAAGTTTGTGTTTTACATTTACAATGCCAACCAGCAGCTGTGACTGAAAACCACATTAAACTCTAGATTAAGGACAGGTGCAGCATCACCTAGTGTTGTATGTTCTTTCCGACATGTCCGACAGAAAAGACACAGCAATTCTTTATTGTACTTTTTGTTTTCGTTTTATTGCCTCTTGCCATTCTTCGCCGATTACCTGCGTCGCCGTCGAAGAAACAAAGTAAGGAAGCACAAGAGATATTCACCACAATAGTCTGTATTTACATAACTGTAATAACTGAAACATGACAGTTAAAGACAATATATAAGTTACAAAGATGAAAATCTCATGACAAAGAAGTAGAATGACGCTAATCATCCATAATCTGCTTGAGTGCTGTCCAGCATGGGTGAGCTATTGTTTAGCTACTCATCCCATAGGATTATCCCCTGTGCAAGACTTGACAGTAGCCTTCGTCAACAGAAGGTAAAGTATGTGCTTGACACCATTTAACCCTTTCAGACATGGTGTCCATTGTAATTGACACCGAGTTTGTATTAATTTTACAACACTATACGCATGCGCTTCATTTTGAGACGCATTAGCCTGTTTACTGGACATCTGTCACTTTTAGTTGCGTGCTTATTGCTGCCATCTGTCACTAGAATGGCATGTTACAATGAAAAATAGTGAACATGGCGAACCAGTTGCGGAGTGTGTCAGACATGATATCATTGGTTGAAATTATTCTATGTATTAATTTATGAATTTTGCACTAATTCCACTTTGCGATATAAGTTACACGATAAGTATGGAGTTACATTTGTAACTGTTGACTTCCTACTTCAGCCGGCCGTGGTGGCCGAGGGGACTGAGGCGCTCCAATCACGGTCTGCACGGCCACTACGGTCGGGAGTTCGAATCCCCCCTCGGGCATGGATATTTGTGCCGTCCTTAGTCTTAGTTAGTTCATAAATAGTTTGTAAGTTTAGGGACTGATGACCCCGTAGTTAAGTCCCATAAGCTACAAAAACATTTGAACATTTTTTTTTCCTACTTCACTTCCTTAACTGCCTTCCAGACCCAGTGTCCATTTTATTTGGCATTTTTTATTTTTTGAACCAAGTACGAAATTTTTTAATTTTGCTCAAATATACAATAGATAGGGTCTTAGGGACATGAAAAAGTTCGAGAATATGTTTTATTTTATTTTTGAAATAATTCATGACTGAAAGGTGTAAGCCGGGAGTGTCATCTAATATCTTGTAACGTTAATATGTGTAAGGGAAGAGCCAAAATCGCTTATTGCTAATTTCTTTTTGACTCTTTCGACAAATTTATTTTAGCACCTTCAAGACTATGAATATTTCAATATCAGATGCTATTATTTCGTCATGTTGACTTTCTGTTCTTCCATATAGCTATGACGAAAATAATAACTGACATACCCTTATCCGAGAAAGGAAAGTAAACTTGACGAAATATTACGATGCGATATTTAAATATGAATAGACTTGAAGATGACAAAATAGATTTCCCGAAATTGGTCAATAAAATAATTTGAAATAAGCTATCTTGCCTACTCTGCTTGTGCATATTACCATTTGAAGGTAAAGTGTTTCCTAAATTCAGACATAACGTGGCCGAAACATTGTTCTTGTTAATTATCTTGTCTTTCCCCCGTTATAAATACCTGTTTCTCTTTCCACTGTTTACACTGACAGCTTACATGATCTCCCTCAAACTTCCTAATTACTTCGGGGTGCTTGTCTCCGATGCTTGTCTTTATCCTTTTACGGTAGTTAATTAATCCACTACGAGCGTTATGTGTCTTGAGGGCACTGTGCACTAATTTTCTCTTTACTTTGTTAAAGACATACACCGTTTCGAAAGATAAATTAATATCCGTAAGATAAATACTGTACTAACAGAGGCTTTCCAGCTCATTAGGGCGTTCTGCGAAATTTTCACACCCACTGGCGAAAAGAGCGGCCATATAATTAGCAATAGCTCGCTTTTTTTTAAAAAAGTGTCCGGTAACAACAATAAATCTTTAATTACAGTCAAAATAAAAATTCTTCGTGTAAATAGTCGTTGGCCTAACGAAAGGATAACGGTTTGAGACGTGTTTTACTCGGCAGGATGTCTGATCTATGAACCGATTTAGTGACGTCCCTTGTGTAAAACATACAGTCGTGTCACTGCTATGGACGTTCTTACCACCTGGCAGGTAGCGCTACACTAATGCTTCAAGTGGTGAAAGACACTTGCAGGTGTCATAAGGATATTGTGTGCTTTTGTTTTTCGACTTAATAAATGAATTGTTTGATATATTTTAGCACTGTAGTAATTACTAAATTACAAAGAGACATCAGTTATAACAGCCGAATTTCACTGATTTAGTGACAAAGTACAACTTATTCATTAGGAAATAGTCTCAAACATGTACAAAATTGAATCTTATTCTGCTGAAGGAAACATAATGTAAAAACCTTTCTTACTCAAAAGAAGCATGTTGTTCCTTCGTTCTTTGTCCTTATTATAACTAGAATTACTAAAACACGAATAATTTTGTATCTGTAACTATTTTTACTTCAGGAGCGAGTGTGTTCAAACTCGTCACCGTTTGTGGATCAGATGTACCAACAATTGTGGGACAGTTTTTATCAAAATGTTCAAATGTTTGTATAGCTTATGGGACTTAACTACGGGGTCACCAGTCCCTAAACTTACAAACTACTTATGAACTAGCTAACACTAAGGACGGTACAAATATCCATGCCCGAGGGGGGATTCGAACCCCTGACCGTAGTGGCCGTGCAGACCGTGACTGACGCGCCGCAGTCCCCTCGGCCACCGCGGCCGGCCAGTTTTTATCTTTGTTAAACAATTGCATTACTTTTGACGTTCTATTATCACGTTTATTTGGCTTTTATCTTTAGGTACAGATCTGATGAGCCGTTTTACACGTTAACTAATGTGGGTCCTGCAATCCGTTCAAGGTTCCTACGTTTCAGATTCACTGATTTGGCTGGAAGTTTTGAGAATATGTTCTTGGTTACGTATACGACATCTGTCTTTTCGTGTTTACTAGGAATTTTTTTGTTTTTAAAAGGAAATGACATTATTCGATAAATATCTGTAAGTTAGAAGAGAAACGCAAATAAATTGTCCTGTAACGTAGCGTATCGTAATTCCCAGTGTCAATAGGAATCTAAAGAAAGGCAACAACCGAGGCGCGAAAGGTACGTTAGACTGTGGTGACGGAAGAGCTGAGAGAACGAGAGGTTCCAGAAAATAAACAAAATACTGCCCCCTCCATTACTAAACCCAAATCGTCTTCCTCTATAATAGTCAAAAACACTGCCGAGAATTAGTACAGCTTCTTAGAGTTTTATATCTCACCCCATACCTTCATATATTTGACTGCTTTGCAATACAGACTGCAGATACTTGCAAACGGCCACAAGGAGCCATTTTTCACACACTCTATCGTCCGATTCTTGAACAGAGTGCACGATAAACTAACGTTTAAATTTTTCCGTTATTTGTTTGATTTTACTGTCGCAATAATTCCTTCCTGTGTAGGTGGGCATTACAAATTTTGCGTTAGGGGAAGAGCGTTGGAGACTGAAATTTGGTGATAAGACCTCGACGCAACGGACACGCCTTTCTATTAATGATTTCACGAAACATTACATAGGGTACAGGGAACAGAACTGGTATGGATGGAAATGATGCACGAGACGGGGGGTCGAAATCATTAAAAGAAAGGTGTTTTCCTTACGGCGAGATCGATTTGAGAAATTTCTTTCAACGAGTGCCTTCTCCGAATGCGAACATATCTTGTTAGCACCAACCAACATAAAGAGACACGATTACAATAATAAATTATGGGAAATTAGATGGAAAAACGGAAGGACTTAGGAGTTCCTTTTTCGCAGGCGCTATTGAAGGATGGAACGGTGGAGAGGTGTTATGAAAACGGTTTTTACGCCCTCTGCCAGGCACTTAAATCTGATTAGCAAAGTACATATGTATGTGTACGAGGTGTGCTTAAAAATAAGGTGACTTTATATTTCTATGAAAAAAATATTTATTTATGAATCAATATTCATGTTGTCTCTTCAAAGTAATCCTCTTCAGATATAGTACACTTGTTCCAACGCTTCTTCCAATCCTCGAAGCACTTCTCATAAGTACTTTTTGATACAGCCTCGACTATTTCCAACAATGCAGTTTTTACTTCTTCGTTACAAATCTTCGTCATTTCATAGGTTTCTCCTATTTTGCGAACAGGAAAAAGTTGAAGGTGGCCAAATCCGATGAATACAGTGGCTGAGGCATGATTTTCCTGTGGTTTTTGAACCAATCTCTCAAAAGCAGCGATGAATGCGAAGGTGAATTGTCGTGATGCAAAAGTCATAAATTATTTTTCCACAATTCCAGATGTTTTTCCGTATTGCTTTTCGCAAACGGCGCATAAAGTCGAGAGAATACTCCTTATTGACTGTACCACCTTGAGGCAATAAATCTGTGATCAAAACTTCGACATTTGTCGAACCTGGCGTGCTTTTACTATTCTGGTCTCTTCGGGATGCTTCTATTAGAACGATTGGGATTTGGTTTCGACGTCGTAACCGTAAACCCACGTTTCGTCACACGGTTATGACCATTTTGAGCAAATTAGGATCATCACTTATGTCATTCAAGAGCTCCTGAACGATGATCATGCGACCGTTTTTCTGATCAAAATTGAGAAGTTTTGGAACAAGCTTCGCTGACACACGTCTCATGTCCGAACCATAAGAAAAAATCAGATGATACGAGCTGACAGATATATTTACACACTCAACAACTTCGCTTACGGTAATTCGAAAATTATTCTTTACAGTTCCGACGTTATCGTCCGTTGGTGAGTTTCGACGTTAAGAGCGAGGTTCGTAATTGGCATCCTCTCGGTCATCTTGGAAGAGCTTGTACCACTTGTAAATATTTTTTTACGCAGTGCAGACTTACCGTATGCTACTGTCAACATTTCAAGTGTTTTAGAGCACTTGATTCCATTTTTCACAGAAAATTTGGTGCAAATTCGCCGAGCACACTAAACATGTCTAACCTTTCTATCCGTCTAAAATAAACGAAGCATGCTGTACACTTAAATTCGTGAACATATGTTCGTGACGTGTCTACCAATATGTTGTTATTATAGTCTTCAGTCCGGAGACTGTTTTGATGCAGCTCCCCAGCCTACTCTATCCTGAGCAAGCCTCTTCATCTCCTCGTAAGAACGGCAACCCACACCCATTTGAACCTGTTTACTGTATTCGTCTCATGTTTTTCCTCTGCGATAATAGATTATAATCTAGTGTCGAAAAATGCCCTACTAGTAGTTAACAACTGCCATCAATAGTTCGAGAATTACGGAATGGTCTCCTATCTCTTCGTGGTATTGTAGTGGGCAGAGCATTAGACTGTGATGAACATTTTCGGTAGGGTAGTTCGAAAGCCGCCAATAGCATTTTTTTCGTCTTGTTTCCTAAAAGGGCTTTGGGCAGTCTTATTAATTAAATAGAGCTATGTTCTGTAATATTTAGAGTTGTGCATATGTAAGAGTGCCCCCTGTAAAATGTGTGCTTGTTCTATTTCATGAACATGCCGTGAAATACGTAACGAACAAATTAAACAATGGTCTTCTGAGGCATAGCACATAAACTGGGAGGATACTGTAATAATGAATAGTCTAAACAACGTGCTGATACTGGTAGTTCCATATATAAATAAAGTCCTAGATTTGTGGCAACTCATTCCTTAATAAAACTGAAGGGATGTGTATACATTGCAACAAATTACCTTGTTTCTTTTTTTTTCTAAGGGATTATTCACTATTTTTATTGATGAACAGCATGCCTCTAGTACGACATTTTTGCCGCTTGGTACGGCCTGTAGCCACTTCTGAGACATTAATCTGTCCATCTTGGAGGTTGTGTTGCGTTACCGTCTGTACGTGGCTGTAAGTTTGAGCATGAGTGTGGTTCCTTGTATTTTATTCCAGCAGTGAATTGTCTTGTCTTTGGTGCTGTGGCGAAGATTATGCTTCCATTATTGATCTGGCAGTGTTAACTATCAACAAAATAACGTAAAAGTAATAAAATACCTCGATTCAAACGTCTGTGTTGTGCATGAAGTTCATGACATAAAGAAAATCAATAGTTCGACCAAACATTTTAAAACACAGATTTTGATGTTTACAACACTATTAATACAGAAAACACTGAATTTTAAGTTTTACCAAAGATAATCATAATGTTCGACTGAAAGGCTTAGCAGCTAACATGGCATTTTAGACATTAGATTATAATTCATTGTTCTAAGAACGACGTGCTTTTGATAATTTTCAGTGCGCCACTGCTTTGAAATGACAACGTTTGATTCATAATAAGAAAACAATCAAATACCTAAAGAAAGATAGTGTATGCAAAAGAGAGTTTCGGGCAAGGTTTCGGTCTAGGAATGCCACGTGATTGATTTACGAACGCCAAATGTCCGCGGTATTCCGTCCAGGCTATAGTCACTCGTCCGAACGTCAAATGTACGCTACATTCCATACAGGCTGTAGTCGTTCGTAACCAGTACAGGCAAAGAAAATAAACTTTGAACAAACTACCAACGCAAGACTGGTGATGATATATCAACGGAAAAAGATAATGAAAATGTGGGAGAGATAATGAAATAATAGTTTAAAGAGGTTAAAGTTAAAAAAAAAGAGTATGTTTGTCAATGCTAAACTCAAATGATTTAGGCCGTCTGTTAAAAGCGGTCTGAAAGAATATTACGTGTTGGGTACACAGATATTATCACAACAGTATAGTCGTAATCGTATAGTCCATAAGTTTTTATTATTTATATTTTTGTTATTATTGTCTGCAGTGTTTGCAAAAATCATGAAACTAGAGGTAAATCTAAAGTGGGCTGTAAAAGACGTCAATGTGATTTTTTTCTTCGTTTTTCTTGAAGAGCAATCTCAAATAAATTACTCTGAAATGATTACAAGAGACAAAATTATTTAGGCACGCTGCTGAATGTGTAGTTGTGAAACAAATTACTCACCGTGAAAGCTTAATTTTTCCCGGCGTACTTAATCTTCAAACAACGTACGGGTATTCTGCCGGGTGACGTTTTCGACCAACGCCGATATTTCGGCAGGAGTACACCCTGCCAGTCTGAAGGCATAACTGCACTCAAGGTAGCAATGTGCAAGCGAATTTAATACCTGGGTTTGCAAAGGGTAAACAAGGAATGTAACACACACATAAACAAATCAAATGTTCAAATGTTTGTAAATCTTGGGACTTAACCCTTTCAGTTCAACATTATGAAATCAGCTTTGGAAGAATTAAAATTCAGTTCAAATGTCTGTAAATCTATCGAACCAAACTGCGTGGTCATCAGTCCGTAGCTTACAAACTACTTAAACCTAGGTAAACTAACCTACGGACAAACACACACACCCATGCCCCAGGGAGGACTCGAACCTCCACGGCGAGCAACCGCGCGCTCCGCAGCGAGGTGCTTTAGACCGTTCGGCTATTCCACCGCGGGTAAAATTCGGTGTTTTCTGTATTGATCCAGTGCAGTAAACATCGAAATATGTGTTTTTATAATTTTTAGTCGAACTATTGATTTTTTATGTCATGTATTTTATGCACAACACAGACGTATGTATCGAGGTATTTTATTACTTGGACGTTATTTTGTTGATAGTTGACATTGCCAGATCAATAATGCTAGCATAATCTTCGCCATAGTACCAAAGACAAGACAATTCACCGCTGGAGTAAAATAAAAGGAACCACATTCACGCTCAGACTTACAGCCACGTACAGACGGCAACGCAACTCAACCTCCAATATGGACAGATTTATGCCTCAGAAGTGACTACACGCCGTACCAAGCGGCAAATTGTCATACTAGAAGTATGTTATTCATCAAAAAAAGTGCAACCTTAAGGATTGATGCACAAAATTCGGTATGAATCAACTTTTAATATTTTGCTGTCCAGGAACGACACTGGGAATGAAAGGGTCAACTACTTGAACTAACGTATGCTAATGACAACAAATACACCCATGCTCCAGGGAAGACTCGAACCTCCGACGGCGAGCAGTGGCGTACTCTGCAGCTAGACGTCATGGAACGCTCGGCCACTCCAGCGCGGCTAGAAGTAATCACAGATTCAAAACAGCCAAAGATGACCAACATCAAAAATATCGATAGTGACCATTAATCAACAGATGCGGCAGCATTAATTCTGTCCCCTTCTTTTGTACGAGATTACAAACAGAATCTAAAGAAAAACCCCATATCTATTTATAAGGTCGCTTGCTTGTTTAAAATCAACAGTTTACTTAATAACACTATCCCCACAGGTGGAAGTGCATACCAAGATCTCTGTGTTGTTGTATTCCATAGGACGACCGGTGTCAAGACAGTGTCCTGCAACAGCGGATTTGCTCAGTTGTTGTAAGCGTGCGTGATGCTTATGTTAAAAAAAATCGGTCTTCCATAGTCCTGATTGTCTGACCAATATATGACATGCCACAACTACAACGAATACGATAGACACCAGCCTTACGCGAACCAAGATTATTCTTTACGGGCCCCAACAGTGCCTTTATCTTAGAAGGTGGTCAAAAACACCTTTCACATCATATTTCCGCAAAATACGAAATGCTTCCTGGGTAAGGCAAACCGGCAATAGAATTAGGTGCCACTTCGTTACTATCGTCACTCACCAGTTGCACAGTAGGCTGATAGCGCAACGCACATTTAATCTTCCACTCATTATAAACATTCTGACGAATGGTGACCTCGAAATGGGACCACTCGGCTGACTACTTTCGGGGTCTGAAATGATATGTGCCCTGTGAACCAAGGTGCGAAGTAATCCTTTAAGCTAAGCTGGATGGTGACAACTATCAGCTCGCAGGTACAAATCAGGTAGGAGGATTCCTATAAACAGAATGTCCCAATGTACCATGAACCTTCCTTTTGACCAACACATTGAGGAAGAAAGGCAGCCATTCTTATCCACCTCCATAGTGACCTGAATATTGGGGTAGACTGAATTTAATTGTAGCAATAAGCCATTAAAATTCTCATTACCACGAGGCCAAACGACAAAAGTATCGTTTACATATATGAAAAAACAGCACGTTTCAAGGTGGCTAACTCCAAAGCACGTTCCTCGAAATACTCCATAAACAAATTGGCCACATTAGGTGACAACGTGCTTCCCATTGCAACTCAATCAGTCTGTTCGTAGTACTGACCATTGAATAAAAAGTAAGTGGAAGTCAGCACATGTCAAAATAAATTTGTTAACTCGACACCAAACTTCGCCTCAATTATCTGCAACGAATCAGACAGAGGAACGCGAGTGAACACAGAAACCACATCAAAAGTCAACTGCCTTGGGAAAGGCAGGGTGTGCTCCTGTCGAGATATCGTTGGTAGTCGACTGCGTCACCCGGCAGCATACCCGTAAGTTGTTTGAACAAATTACTTACTGCAGTACAGGAATATTCAAGAAGCTACTTTAAACACTCAAAATAGTAATGGTGTCTGGCTACTGCACACTAAGTAGTAATAAACAAGAAAAGTATCAGTAACAAAGTTAATCACGAGGCCGTTGTTGACATTTACGGCTTCAAAATCTGGAACAAAGTAAGGGATAAAAATTAGCACAAGTAGTAATTTATTTATGTTGACGGAGTGTATGACATGTCCCAAAAACAGACACCACGCTCATAAGTTAATAATTTATTTGCCAAGTGAAGGAGAGAGAGAGAGAGAGAGAGAGAGAGAGAGAGAGAGAGAGAGAGAGAGAGAGAGAGAGAGAGAGAGAGAGAGCGAGCTGACGTTCCTGCCGGAGGTTCAAGTCGACCCTCAGGCATGTGTGTGTGGTTCTTAGTGTAACTTAAAGTAGTTTGTAAGTCTAGGGACTGCTGTCCACTGCAGTTTGGTTCAATAAGTATACATATATTTGAATATAAATTGGGACAGCCACCCTTTCAGAAAGTAAATAAAGAAAACAAAATTTAGCGGCTTCGATCAATAATATGGTGATATGAAGGAAATTAAGAACAAGGTTAATACTGACGAAAAAGATCAGCAGCGAACAACATAACATTATACTGATTGCATTACTTGGTCAGTCCTAGAAGATTAACTTCCAAATATTTTGAGGTGACAAGAACCGTGATGTTTTGCCAGAAAGTCAGTTGCAATAGTCTAAGGGAGTGAAAGAAAAAACTTAACCCTATGGATGTGAGCGGCCGAAGGCGGAAACCAGATGGCCGAACGGTCTAAGGCGCCTTGCTGCGGATCGCGCGGTTGCTCACCGTCGGAGATTCGACTCCTTCCTCGGGCATGTATGTGTGTTTGTGTGTGTTGTCCTTAGGTTATTATAAGTTAGTTTACGTAGTCTGTAAGCCTATGGACTGATAACCACAGTAGTTAAGTCCCATAGATTTACAAACATTTGAACGTTTTTTCCTTCTCTTTCCATAAAATAAATCTATTGATTAGATGCCCTGTAAATTGACAAACTTTAATATCTCTACATCTACATCCATATTCCGCAAGCCACCTTATGGTGTGTGGCGGAGGGTACCTTGAGTACCTCTATCGGTTCTCCCTCCTATTCCAGTCACGTATTGTTCGCGGAAGGAATGACTGTCGGTATGACTCCGTGTGGGCTCTAATCTCTCTGATTTTATCTTTATGATCTCTTCGCGAGATATACTTAGGATGGAGCAATATACTGCTAGACTCCTCGGTAAAGGTATGTTCCCTACACTTTGACAAAAGCCCGTACCGAGCAACAGAGCGTCTCTCCTGCAGAGTCTTCCACTGGAGTCTATCGATCATCTCCGTAACGCTTTTACGATTACCACGATTACGATTTCATTAGAGACGGAGAAAAAATTGGCGACAGCACGAAGCTTCCACTATCAATGCCACTCACCGAGAAAACACGGGACCAACTGGGAGTGGAAAACTCGTCTTCTGGCCAGCTCATCAGGGAGTGGAACCACCTCTACTGGGCGCACACACTTAACGGTGAATGCGGGCGCTGGTCGCTAACGCACACACACATACGTAAATATACACAGGTGGAGGAAAGTTATCTGCCCTGCTAAGGATGAAGTTAGATAGACCTCCATTGTGAGGCAGCTTTGAAAGGAAAATGATTTGCATATTTATTACTTTCTGGCCAAAAGCAGACTGTACCCAGCTAGCGTTCGATAAACTTTCCCGCATGCTGGCAGCGGCGCTGAAGCAGTTACTGGCTGCTGCGAGGCCGCACTCGTCTCTGCCTACCTGCAGACACACCTACCTGCCGCCTCACGCGACACCGAGCTGTGTGACATTATGCCACTGTAATCTATTTAACATGGACTCTATTAATATTCCTTCAGTAAAAAACCGTCTTGATTGCAAATTGTTTTATTCTTTAATTAATGACGCATTTCGCAGGGCATCTTCAGATTATATGCGTGACAGAATTTACAAAAAATTAGAAGGCGGAATTACAAATGGGTGTAATGGTACTTTTGTGTCTCGTTTCCGCCGGTTGTCCTGGGTGTCGGTGGCCGAGTGGAGAGAGACCGGCGCAGGGAAATAGGATGCATGCGTGTGCAGGTACGGAGGTGACCAGCCAGTGGGACAGCAGAAACTAGAAACACTAAGCTAGATTAGTATAAGAGATATATTTCGTGAAGTGTTGGTAATGCTCAACTTTTACATAGTTCTTGACTGCAGAATGCTGATACATAGTTTAGATAGAGGCCTGCCTACTGATGATTCCTAGTGCCTATCCGATAGCCAAGTCTTAACTGGTGCCTATCTGATTCCCAAGTGAAACGATGCAGCAGTCGTGGCCACGAGCGGAGTTGCAGCAGAGGGCGCTCGTGGCTGACGTCGTAAGAACGCCGCGCCGTGCGTGCATGGCGGCGCGCGGCGAAAGTAGGTGGAGCGCACTTTGTACTTGTGCGACACCACAGGTACATGGGCTTATTTTGTGTTAAGAAGACAGTATAAATGGTAAACAAAGCCTACAATGCGCTAAATTTACTGGAAGAGTTTGAGATAGCGAAGCGCGCTTACCTTGGACACCCACACCTCCTAAACGATCAGTTGGCATGCAAACATCAAACATTCCTAGATATTAAGATGTATCTGTTCATTTATAACTACCAACATAAACTATAAGCTTCGGTCCTGCCTAAAAACCTCCCTTTCGTTAAATTTGTATTCAGATACCTAGATTTCATCTGTCCCGTCTTATACACCGGCTTCCTATGTCACTCCCTACCCACATTCCCTTTGTTCATGTCGGCGGAGCAGCACACCACGCCCGCCCACTGCCCGTGAGCGCAATTATAAACATGGGCTTATCTTCTATCATCAGCGACCACCACTTCTATTAAGGTAATCTTAAAAATCGGTTTTACGTTTCTCTCTCTCTCTCTCTCTCTCTCTCTCTCTCTCTCTCTCTCTCACACACACACACACATGTAAATGTTTGTAAATCTATCGGACCAAACTGCGTGGTCATCAGTCCGTAGCTTACAAACTACTTAAACCTAGGTAAACTAACCTAAGGACAAACACACACACACCCATGCCCCAGGGAGGACTCGAACCTCCACGGCGAGCAACCGCACGCTCCGCAGCGAAACGCTTTAGACCGCTCGGCTACTCCACCGCGGTTTTCTCACATTTTTACCGAGTATGTTCCAACAGTAAGTCTTTGTTTGTAGGACTACAAGGAAATCCAAACATTCCAGAAACATAGAAAACACCGCAATAAAACTTACGGTGTCACAACACGGAGATCGCATTGTAAGCTTTGTTTACCTTTTATACTGTCTTCTTAACACAAAATAAGCCCATATACCATTATACCCATTTTGTAATTCCGCCTTGTAATTTTGTGTAAATTCTGTCACGCAGATAATCTGAAGATGCCCTGCTAAAGGGCGAAACGCATCATTAATCTATATCTATAAATGTGAATGTCTGTTCGGTGTACGTTTATCACGTCTGAACCACAAGAAATAAACAGCTAAAAATTTGTATAGTTACTAATGTTTACCCGAGGAAGGCTTTAGGCACGGTTTTATGGCGTTCGTATAGCTATTTATCTATATATATTAATGTGAATGTCTGTTCGGTGTACGCTTATCACGTCCGAACGACAAGACGCAGAGACTATTTGTACAGTTACTAATTCATACCCGAGGAAGGTTTCAGGCACGGTTTTATAGCGATCTGATAGATATTTAGCAATTTGAAGAATATAGCGCGAAATGCGAACAATAATTACTGTTTGAAAATGGTTTTATTGGTTGCATTGTTGCTTGAGTTTAGTTTAACTTAGTTTAAGTAGTTTGTAAGACTAGGGACTGATGACCAACGTAGTTTGGTCTCATAGGATTACAAACATTTGAATCATTGAAATCATTTCAATTGAGTTGTTATGATGTTACATAAGTATTAGAAAAATTTTAACTAAACTAAAATTAAAAGGATTGTTTAAAACACACACACACACACACACACACACACACAAACACACACAGTCCCACTCAACTGTTTCACCCCATATATCTCTGGAACTACAAGGGATATTGAAAAACGACTGTCACAGTCATGAACGTAAGGCAGAGGCTTATGAAAGTAGGTACTATGAGACAGTCTAAAACGTAAATAAATATTATTTTCAACACAAACTTACGTTTTTTAAAAATGGATACCCTGTATTATTTCTTAAACAATCAATAGCATGAAAATCACAAAAAGAGTGGCGCTGGTAGCATCGCAAGACGTCAGTTACACCCGGAGAAACTGCGAAGAAAAGTTGACGTTTGAAACACGTGAGGCGTGATGCTAGAGCGTGTGTCAAACGTCAACTTTGCTTCGCAGTTTCTCCGGGTGTAACTGACGGCTTGCGATGCAACCAACGCCACTCTTTTTGTGATTTTTCATGCTATTGATTGCTTAAGAAATAACACAGTGTATCCATTTTAAAACAGTTGAGTGGGACATGTTGCACCTTAGATACAAGTTTGAATTGTACTGCCATCCAAAGGCATTGGTTTGTTCCAAGCTTATTGTTAAATTTATGAAAATAGGTGCAATCTACATAAATACTCTGCAAATCACATTTAAGTGCATGTCAGGGAGTTCATCGAACCGATTTTATGACATTTCTCTATCGTTCCAGTCTCTAATAGCATGCGGAAAAGGGAACACCTACATCTTTCCGTTTTCGATCTGGTTTCTCTTCTTATTTTATTACGATTATCATTTCTCCATATGCAGGTCGGTATATGTTTGCATTCGGAAGAGAAAATAGGTTAAATAAATTGCGCAAATAAATCTTGTCCCTACGAATAACGCCTTTCTTCCAACGATTTACACCCCAACTCGAGCATCATATCCGCGACACTCTTTCTCATATATCGCGACAGCAAAAAATGAGGTGCCTTCCTCTGAACTTTCTGTTTATGCTCCGTTATTCCCAACAGGTAGCGATCCCACAATACGCAGCAGTACTCCTAAATGGGCCGTACAAGTGCATGTAGGCAGTTTCTTTACTAGCACTGTCGTTGCATCTTCTAAATGTTCTGGCTAAAAAATCTACGAATTCATTCAGAGCTTGAAAAATTAAGTTATAATTACTGTGTATACTTTATTTAGTTTATATTTTAGTAGTTGTTATGTATCGTTTATTGAAAGACATTAGTGTGGAAGTGAAGTGACAGATTACGGACGCATATTGTCAGAGACATTATTTAATCATTTGCGCGCAGTTTTGTGAACGACTGAGCGTAAGACTGTAAATACGATTGTGGACATTCTGTTGTTGATTCTTTGAGTGAGGAGATGTCACTTTTGTTCCAACTGTTATTTCAGATCTGTCAAAAGTTATAGAAGTGTACGACAAACTTAGCGAAAGTTCATGTTGTCATTAAAGCAGTAATAAATGAAGATTGCATTGTAAGTAAAGAGTCAGCGTAATTATTTAAAAGTAAATAATAGAAAAACTCTCTCTCTCTCTCTCTCAGACACACACGCACACATACACACACGCTTATTTATTGATCAGATTAAAGAGAGTTGCGGAATTCTTTGGACGTCAGCATCGAAACTGTAGCGCTGAAACAGAGAAGATTCTCGAACCTGCACTTTAGCGTTGTCTACAAGTCAGCACATCATTAACTTTCTTCTCTCAACCTACAAATGAATCGCATACTACTGGCAATGAATAATGGAGTTAAAACTAACTTTACTCACATATTTTACAACATACACTTTTCTTGTAATGAATTATTAGTTTTCAGTGAAAGTAGTGGAACATATCTTTTATAAGAACAGCGTAATTCTCTGTATTGTAAAATGTAAACTTTCACGGCCGGAATGGTCAAAATTACTAAAAGTTTCCGGGCTGTTATGCCGTGGTCTAGTGGATTTATTATTAAAACCCAACGTTTCGTCCCCGACTGCGGAGGACATTCTCAAGGGGGATCGTGGCACTTTTGGATGTCCGATTCACACCCTGGCTCGCTACTCGCTACTGGTCAGTAGCCAGCCAGGGTGTGAATCGGACATCCAAAAGTGCCACGATCCCCCTTGAGAATGTTCTCCGCAGTCGGGGTGAAACGTTGGGTTTTAATAATAAATCCACTAGACCACGGCATAACAGCCCGGAAATTCTTAGTAATTTAGAACGTAATTCTGTCTGTAGAAAACATTACAAAGTGACAACTATTGTTGGAGGACATGATAAAACTAGTAGACAATTATTTCAACACCATATGCATTTTATGACTTTATTTAAGAAAAAAAAAGTTCAAATGTTTGTATAGTCTATGGGACTTAACTACGGGGTCATCAGTCCCTAAACTTACAAACTATTTATGAACTACTTACGAACTAGGACGGCACAAATATCCATGCCCGAGAGGGGATTCGAACCCCCGACCTAGTAGCCGTGCAGACCGTGACTGGAGCGCCTCAGTCCCCTCGGCCAGCGCGGCCGGCTAAGAAAAACATTTTTGGTGTGTATATGTCACAATTACTTGTGTCTAATCGTATCAATTTTTGTTTCATATAATAAAGTTTCGTACAACTTTATATGCACGAGTTGTTGCTGAGCTGTCTATTACTGGCCACTATTGGAGGCCAACACGAAGCACACTACGAAAAGTAGGTACATTTGTCTTTCCATCAAAGCCGAGTCTTCTATTGGGTAGTGAAACAGTTTTAAGTAGATAGACCACTTCATTTTTAGTAGAAAAGATATATTTATTTTATTTTATGTTTCATCTGCGTATGACAACTATATTGATTGTTGTGGAAATTACATCTGAACTAGCGATTATTGGGTTTACATTTAGGGATTGGACTTTGAAACATATATAGTTAGGTCTATGGTGCTAACTAGAAACCAAAATTCTATTGTAAATTCAGCAACTTTTCGTGGATTTCAAAGCTGAATTTCAGACTAGGCTGACAACGTTATGCGAAGGATTAATGAACGACTTCAAAAATAGCTACAATGCAATAAGGTCTGAGTAGCAAGAAACAAAGTATGAGATATCAAGTCAAGTGAAAGAATCGCAAACTATTATTAACAGTGCAATACAAGGGATCACAGCTAAGTAAATGAAGTTAACTTCCGAGTCCGAAGAATT
The DNA here is from genome assembly GCA_026315105.1 of Locusta migratoria. Lineage (NCBI taxonomy): Eukaryota > Metazoa > Arthropoda > Insecta > Orthoptera > Acrididae > Locusta > Locusta migratoria. Next base: position 146,181,132 of record CM048751.1, on the reverse strand, counting down.
TCATGAGTAACGTAACTATTTGCCGGAGGCATTTGATTTAATGGAAAAAGAATTCAACGCCGTAAAAAAATTGAAGAACATACAGAAAAGGAGGGGTTGGGATGCTCCAGTAAGCTGTAAGGAGGAGTAGAGTGTAGGATACCGGAGGGTCTGGCAGGAGGAGGGAGGGTGGCAGGGAGGTAGGGAGCGGGGCCCTCATAGGGGGATCAACTGGAGAGGAGGGGGAAGGAGAAGAGGAGAAGGGCAAATGTCAGAGCAGGTACGAAGGGTACATGTCTGGGTGGAAGGCAGCATCAGGGAGGGGCAGAATGCAGAAATTGCCAGGGAAGGGGTAAGGAGGGTGGACAAGTGGTGAGCAGGGGGGATACAGTGGTAATGGCGCAGCAATGGACTGGGATTGGTGAGGAGAGGATGGACAATAGGGTGAGGGGGATCCAGTGTACGGTAGAGGAAATGGATACAAGGTGCTCAATGAAGCCTACAAGGCGAGGGAAGGGGATGAGGCCATGAAGGAGCCGTGTGGGGGATGGGGTCATAAAGGAGCTGTGAAGGGAATGTGGGTTAGGAAGGGATACTGAAGGCGAGGCAGGGGGCGTGCCGTTCCAGGATCTCTAGGGACATGTAGAAGGATGGGGGGCAGAGATCCAGGCAGCATGGGATACGCAGAGGATGGTGCGGCTTAGGGATTTGTAAGTATAGAGGATGGTGGAAGGGTTCAAGCCGCAGGTTTGGCCAAAAAGGAGTTTGAGGAGGAGGAGGTGGGAGCGAACTTTTCCTTGGATGGTACGTAGGTGGGGGGTCCAGGAGAGGGTGCGATCTATGGTGATGCTCAGGTACTTTAGAGTGCGAGTGAGGCGGATGGGACGATTATGGAGGGTAAGGTGGAAAGAAGTGGTGGTGCGACCTACAATGATCGCTTGGGTTTTGGTAGGATTTATAGAAAGGAACCACTGGTTACAAATGTTTGTTTGTATAGCTTATGGGACATAACTACGGGGTCATCAGTCCCTAAACTTACAAACTACTTATGAACTAACTAATACTAAGGACGGCACAAGTTCCATGCCCAAGGGGGCACTCGAACCCCCGACCGTAGTGGCCGTGCAGACTGTGACTGGAGCGCCTCAGTCCTCTCGGTCACCGTGGCTGGCAGCCACTGGTTGCATCAAGTGGTGAAAAGGTCAAGGTGTTCTTGGAGAAGGCGGCTTGATCGGCCGAGGATAGAAGCTAAGGCAAGAAAAGCGGTGTCATCAGCTTACTGGAAGAGCTGTATGGTGCCATCTTCGTATCAGCATTCATTATACGGTGGCGACGACAACACACGCGTCGAAGGACCGCACTGCTGACTGCAATGCAGTTGCTGGGCCGACTTTTTTTTTCTTTAACCCACGACAGTGTGAAACTCCTACAAACTATTCTACTTCTGCAATTTCTGCATCAGTCGATACTGAGGACGTAATTAAGAAGTGGAAGGCCTGCCCCTGGTGTTTGGCGCGCAGTGTGCTCGGCCGGCGGTTGCAGGCAGAGTTTCTGCAGCGGCGGCCTCTCACCTCTGCGCGGCCCGAAATTAAAGTCCGCCTTCATTAAAAGGCCGCCAGAGGAAACATTATGGCGCAGCTCGCGTCTGTCATTTTAATTAAGAGCGCGCCAGGTGAGGTGCCCCGCCCCCCGTCACGCTGCCTGCCGCTCCTCCCTTTGTCATCCCCCGGGTCGCCTCAGTTTTATCCTCCCTGCGAGATCTCCGCCCCGGCCGAGATTGCTGTTGAAGATCGCGCCACTCTCTCGCTGTCTATTGTTCTTATTTCTGCAAGTAAATGTTCCTCTCGGGCTGAGATGTGGACTAATTAAAGGACCCGCGGGGGTTCGGCTGCCCACGGATGGAGATCGTTTGTTGCGAGTAATTCTTGTGGTCTGTCGAGTCCACCGGGCAGGCGTCCACTCTGTTCTACGGTGAACAACATCGCTGCTCCAACGTCTCGTGGAGCCAAACGTCTTTCTGGCTTGTTGAGCCCACTATGAGGTCAGTGTGAACGTCACATTAAGAACTCGGCACCGGCCGCGGTGGCCGAGGAGACTGAGGCGCTTCAGTCACGGTCTGCATGGCCACTACGGTCGGGGGTTCGAATCCCCCCTCGGGCATGGATACTTGTCCCGTCTTTAGTATAAGGTAGTTCATAAGTAGTTTGTAAGTTTAGGGACTGATGACCCCGTAGTTAAGTCCCATAAGCTTAACAAACATTTGAACATTTTTTTTAAGAACTCGGCGGATTTCTTACGTGGTCAAGGGGACCATCAGAAGTGTAAAAAACAAATTTTGATGCGCCTCGGATACGTTGTAGAGGGACACACCCTTAGTATTAAGAGTTGCACTAAATTAAATACTTTTACCAAAATTATATTTTATTATATTAATGAATTTATCTACCTTGGCCAGATTATAAACATGAAGGGAGATGTAAGGCCCTAAATCTATCGGCGCATCAAGCTTGGCTGGCAAACATTTGGGAGGAATTCTACAATATTCAGATCAAAAACGCCGGTAAATCTGAAGAAAACAGTGTTTGATCAATGCATTCTTCCTGTGCTGACGTATGGCTGCGAGACATGGACACTGAACTCATTTATAAAAGGGAAACTTAGGACAGCACAGATCCATGGAAAGACCAATGCTGGGCTATACAAGAAAGGATAGGAAAAGGGCAGTTGACATCCGATCTGTGTCCAAGGTTAAGGACATCTTAGAGACCGTAGGCGCCTTGAAATGGCTGTGGGCCGTCCACATCGCGAGAAGAAAAGGCAACAGATGGACGAAGACAGTACTGGAGTGGAGTCCGAGAGAGCACCGGAGGCCTAGAGGAAGACCACCGGATAGATGGGACAAAGACATCAGGAAGATCGCTGGTAGCGCCTGGCAGAGAACTGCTCAAGACCGTTCCACTTGGAGAAGACTGCTGAACGCCTACCTAAATCAACGACTCGAAGAGGCCACATCAATAAATGATTTAAATGGCTGATGATGATTATGATAATATTTGCGACGCCTGTTGTTTGCGTATCTGTCCTCACTTTAATACACAGGTGTTACAAAAAGGTACGGCCAAACTTTCAGGAAACATTCCTCACACACAAAGAAAGAAAATATGTTATGTGGACATGTGTCCGGAGACGCTTAATTTCCATGTTAGAGCTCATTTTAGTATTCATCACGAACGTGGTTTTGCAGTCATTGCAGTGTTTACAAATGCGGAGTTGGCAGATGCCCATTTGATGTATGGATTAGCACCGGGCAATAGCCGTGGCGCGGTACGTTTGTATCGAGACAGATTTCCAGAACGAAGGTGTCCCGACAGGAAGACGTTCGAAGCAATTGATCGGCGTCTTAGGGAGCACGGAACATTACAGCCTATGACTCGCGACTGGTGAAGACCTAGAACGACGAGGACACCTGCAATAGACGATGCAATTCTTCGTGCAGTTGACGATAACCCTAATGTCAGCGTCAGAGAAGTTGCTGCTGTACAAGGTAACGTTGACCACGTCACTGTATGGAGAGTGCTACGGGAGAACCAGTTGATTCCGTACTATGTACAGCGTGTGCAGGTGCTATCAGCAGCTGATTGGCCTCCACGGGTACACTTCTCCGAATGGTTCATCCAACAATGTGTCACTCCTCATTTCAGTGCAAATGTTCTATTTACGGATGAGGCTTCATTCCAACGTGATCAAATTGTAAATGTTCACAATCAAAATGTCAGTCGACGTATTCGTACGCTTCTCAACGACAGATTCGGTGACCGATGGATTGGTAGAGGTGGACAAATTCCATGGCCTCCACGCTCTCCTGACCTCAAGCCTCTTGACTTTCATTTATGGGGGCATTTGAAAGCTCTTGTCTACGCAACCCCGGTACCAAATGTAGAGTTTCTTCGTGCTCATATTGTGGACGGATGTGATACGCCATTCTCCAGAGCTGCATCAGCACATCAGGGATTCCATGCGACTTATGGTGGATGCATGTATTCTCGCTAACGGAGAACATTTTGAACATATCCTGTAACAAAGTCTTTGAAGTCACGCTGGTATGTTCTGTAGCTGTGTGTTTCCATTCCGTGATTAATGTGATTTGAAGAGAAGTAATAAAATGAGCTCTAACATGGACATTAAGCGTTTCGGGCCACATGTCCACATAACATATTTTCTTTCTTTGTGTGTGAGGAATGTTTTCTGTCAGTTTGACCGTACCTTTTTGTAACACCCCGCAACCCTCTGACTACTTTTAATTTCCAATTCACAATTTTTTCCTCCGGCTACGAGAGAGAACAGAAGCGCTCTTCGTCTTTCTGTTCTACACTCTTGTACTCATATATTCATTTCCTTGTCAGGATCAAGATTTGTTTTTCCAATATTTAGCCACCGCCACGGCTTTGACATCGGCTTGGCCACGGCGGAGTGGCCGAGCGCATTGAAGCACTATACTCCAGATGCGCGAGGCCGTTCCCCGTCGGGGGTTCGAAACCTCCCTCGGACATGGCTATATGTGTTGACTTTAGTATAACTCAGTTCATAAGTAGTTTGTAAGTTTAGGGTCTTATGACCCCACAGTTAAGTCCCATAAGCTTAACAAACATTTGAATTTGAACATTTGCCATTGGGTTGTAGCAGGTCACTGAAACTGCAGGGCTCTGGTAACAGTCGGCACATAAGCAGATGTGCCTCGTTCTGAACCTCTCCGCATTCACAAAGAGCATCGTCATCGTTAGTGAGCAGGCCCCACTCGCGCTGATTTGTTTTGCATCTGGATACACCAGCCCTCACCCTGTTTAGTATTCTCCAGACTGTATAAGGAAGGTTCTTACAAGGCGCCATTTCCTCTTTTGGAGTTATCAGCACTGCGGTTTGTTCATTCTTCCATTTACATACTCTTATCTTCCTCCGAACCATCAAGGATCTTGGATCTTGCAATGAATCTGTTTCTAGAGTTCAGCCTCCTTGCTTCAGTGACGTGCCCTTTCAATGGGTGTCTACATCTACATCTACACGGGATACTTTGCAAATCACATTTAAGTGCCTGCAGAGGGTTCCTCGAACCACCATTATACCATTTATCTCCCATTCCATTCTCCAATAGCGCGCGGGAAGAAAGAACACTTGAATCTCTCCGTTCGAGCTCTGATTTCCCGTATTTTATTTTGATGGTTATTTCTACCTATGTAAATGGGACTCAAAAATATACTTTTGCATTCGGAGGAGAATGTGGGTGATTGGAGTTTCGTAAGTACCTCACGCCGCAGAGATAAGCGCCGTTGTTGTAATGATTCCATCCCAGATCCTGTATCATTTCCGTAACGATGGCTCTCCTGTATTGTGACAATACGAAACGAGCTGCCCTTCTCTGGACTCTTTCGATGTCCTCCGTCAAACCCACTTGATAAGGATCCCACACTAGGCAGCAATACTCCAAAAAAGGACGGACAAACGTTGTGTATGCAGTCTGTTTAGTAGTTCTGTTGAATCTTTTAAGGGTTCTATAAAAAAAAAAAAAAAAAAAAAAAAAAAAAAAAAAAAAAAAAAAAAAAAAAACGCAGTCTCTGGTTCGCCTTTCCCTCGACATTATCTACGTGTTCTTTCCAGTTTAAGTCTGAAGTAATAGTAATTCCTAGGTATTTTGTGGAGTTTGCGACATTCACTTTTGATAGATTTATCTTGTAAACAAAGTTTAACGGATTTCTTTTCGTACTCATGTGGACGACTGCACACTTCTCATTATTTAGAGTCAATTGCCAATTTCTACACCATACTGATACCTTATTTGGATAGTTCTGCAGTTGGTTTGATCTTCAGATGATTTTACTAGACGGTAAAAGACGGTGTCATCTGCATACAACCTAATGGAGCTACTTAGATTTTCCCCTAAATCGTTTATGTAAATAAAGAACAGCAGAGGACCAATAACACTACCCTGTGGAACGCGCGATATCACCTCTGTTTTAGTAGATTCCTTACCATCGATTACTACGAACTGTGTCCTCTCTGACAGGAAATCCTCTATCCAATCGCAAATTTGGGGCGATTTACCATAAACACGCAATTTGATTAAAAGCCGTTTGTGAGGTACGATGTCAAAAGCCCTCTGGAAATCAAGAAATACGGAATCCATTTGCGAACCCTTGTCGATAGCACCCATCACTTCGTGTGAATAAAGAGCTAGTTGTGTTTCGCATGAAAAATATTTTCTAAATCCGTTTTGACCTTTGGTCAATAGATCGTTCTGTTCGAGATAATTCATAATGAATACAGGATATGTTCCTAAACCCTGCTGCAAATTGACGTCAATGATATAGGCCTGTAGTGGGTATTCCTACTGTCTTTCTTGAATGTAGGTGTGACCTGTGCAACTTTCCAATCTTTTGGTACTGATTATTCTTTGAGAGAGCGGTTGTATATGGCTGCTAAGTAAGGGGCTATCGCTTCAGCACAATCAGATAGAAATCTGATGGGTATACAATCCGGACCAGAGGAGTTGTTCTTCTTAAGTGATTTTAGTTGCTTCACTACTCCGATGATATCTACTTCTACGTTACTCATTACGGCATCTGTTCGTAATTCGAAATCTGGAATATTGGTTTCGTCTTCTTTGGTGAATGAGTTTCTAAAAGCTATGTTTAGTAACTCTGCTTTAGTAGCGCAGTCATCGACAGGATCGCCGTTACTATCACGTAATGAAGGTATTGATTGTGATTTGCCGCTAGTATATTTAACATATCACCAAAATCTCTTTGGGTTTTCAGTCAAATTTCGAGAAAGAGTTTCGTTGTGATAAGTATTGTAGGCATCTCGCATTGAAATCCTGGCTTCTGAGTACGATCGCCAATGCTGGGGATTTTGTGTTCGTTTAAATTTAGTATGCCTCTTCCTTCGCTTTTGCAACTGTCCTGACCTGTTTTGTGTACCAAGGGGGATCGCCTCCTTTTTTATTAATTTATTTGGTATAAAACTGCCAATTGCTGTCGATACCACTTCTTTGAATTTGAGCCACATCTGGTCTACACCTACGTTTAGTGTTAGAAACGAGTGGAAGCTGTCTTTCAAGAAGCAATGTATTTTGTTCCTATCTGCTTTCCTGAACAAATGTACTTTTCGTTTATTTTTGGTAACTTTGGGACTTTCGATATTCAATCTCACTATGACAGCTCTGTGTTCACTAATACCTGTATCCGTTTTGATGCTCGTTATGAGCTCAGGATTAATTGTTGCTACGAGATCAAGTGTGTTTTCACAGCCATTTACAATTCTAGTTGGTTCATGAACTAATTATTCGAAGTAATTCTCAGAGAATGCGATGAGTGGAATTTCGGACGATGTTTTATGCCTACTTCCTGATTTGAAAATATAATTTCGCCAACAGATCGAGGTTACATTAAAATCACCACCTACTATTTTTGTAATTAGACTCAGGTTTTCTTGGAACCTTTCTGCTATTGTATCGTCAGAATCGGGAGGCCGGTAAAAGGAACCAATTATTAACTTCTTACAATTTTCGGGTACAACCTCTACCCATAATAGCTCGCAGGAACTATCAACTTCAACTTCGCTACATGAAATACTACTTTTGACGGCGACAAACACGCCCCCACTTATTTTGTTTAATCTATCCTTTCTGAACACCGTTAGATCTTTTGCAAATACTACTTATTTCCGGCTTGAGCCAACTTCCGCTGCCTATAATGATGTGTGTTTCGGTGCTTTCTATTAACGCTTGGAGTTTTGGTACTTTCCCGACATAGCTACGACAATGTACAACTATTATACCGATAGTTTCCGGATCTACATTTCTCCTGTGATCCACCTGCACCCTTTGAGATTGCCCATTTTGTTTTTCCCCGAAGCCCTTTATCCTAAAAAAACCGCCCAGTCCACGCCACACAGCCCCCGCCACCCGTGTAGCAGCGTCCTGCGTATAGTGGACTCCTGATCTATTCAGCGGAACCCGGAAACCCACCACCCGATGGCGCAAGTCAAGGAATCTGCAGCCTACACGGTCGCAGAACCGTCTGAGCCTCTGATTCAAACCCTCCACTCGGCTCTGTACCAGAGGTCCACAGTCGGTCCTGTCAACTATGCTGCAGATGGTGAGCTCTGCTTTCATCTTGCAAGCAAGACTGGCAGTTTTTACCACTTCAGATAGCCGCTCAAAACCTGAGAGGATCTCTTCAGATCCGAAGCGACACACATCATTGGTACCGACGTGAGCCACCACCTGTAGTTGGCTGCACCCCGTACCCTTCATGGCATCCGGGAGGACCCGTTCCACATCTGGAATGACTCCACCCGGTATGCACACGGAGTGCACGTTGGCCTTCTTTCCCTCCTTGGCAGCCATCTCTCTAAGAGGCTCCATCACCCGCCTAACGTTGGAGCTCCCAACTACAAGTAAACCCACCCTCTGTGAAAGCCCGGATCTCGCAGGCTGGGTGGTGACCTCAGGATGAGAGACACCATCCGACCCAGGAACGTTGTCCTGAGCAGATAGCGCCTCAAACCTGTTCGCAAGACGAACCGGGGAGGCCTCAGGATCGGTCCCCCGGAATGTCTTGCGCCTCCTGCCACGCACTGGAGCAACCTCCCACGCAACCACGGGTGGGATGTCTGCCTCACTGCTAACAGTATCAAGGCATGTCACTGCCGCAGGCCGATCGGTGGAGACGACGGGAGTCCGTTCGGTCCCCACTGCCGGCCAACAACAACGACGCCTCACGATCGCAGCTTCCAACTGCGCAACCGAGGTTAACACAGCTTGAAGCTGGGAGCGAAGTGTCACCAGCTCAGACTGCATCCGCACACAGCAGTCGCGACGCGATTCGCACGGCGGAATAATACACTACCCAGATATTTAACGCGAATATGAATCAAATAAAAACGCGAGTACACAATAACTTTAATGAACTGAAAGGAAAGCGCACTGAAAAGTCAAAATATGTAGCTTCGAGAGAGAACCCGGTTTCACTTAAACTGAAAATGTGCTGACTCTGGAGAGTTGGGCACTGGACGACGACCACTTCATAGTCTATTTTCGTATTTGAAGTTATGAATGAAATAGACCACAAATATTGCTCACTTTGTAAATTTAACGAACGGCATTATTTTTACGCCTAATTTCCTAAAGTAAATAAACTTTATTGCCTTACTATGGAGCTATCATTATTCTATTGTTTTTGAGTGCCAAATTTTAGAATCAGCTGAGCGGTTCTAACTGCCATCTTGCAGCGAAAAACTGTAGCGCTCATGTAGGAACCCAGTAGAAACGTTGGTGATAGGAAACAATCTCTCAACAAGCCCCGCCCATTTCCCTCCCATGTAAATTCTTTGATGTACGTATAAACTCTTTGGTGAGTGCAGTGTACTGTATACATTAGTCGGTGCACGTGAAGTTTCTACTGTTGTCGCGGTATATCGTGTTTTTAGTTTGTGTTTTGCAAATAAATCATGTTTTACCGTAGAATTTGAATTTGTATATTCATAAACATATTACTAAATTCATGTACGATATCCCAAAGAAGCAGCACAAAATATTTTAATAACCTGTTTATGCTTCCTGTGCACATCTTAAAGCCTTGATCTGGGTAATTTTGAAGATGTGTTACATAGCCCGGCGGAGGCGTCCAAACGATAGATATCGAAACTGTTCATATCGAAGCGATAGTATCGAAGAAGCGAATGTATAGCATGTTTTATTTATATTATGACCTGTACGAAACAGTAATAATTTTAAGTGAAAGTTAGTATGTAAGGGCGCGTAAAGCCCGAATCTCCGGTTCAGAAACACTCAGTCGATTTACAGTTTTATTTATTTTATGATTTGTATGAAACAGTGATCAAGTGTGGACTGTGCGATGAAAGAAGCTGTTTTCAGAATGTCAATCAAGCTTGTTTTTCAATGGACGCATTAAAAAAAATCATGTAACTGCAAAACGGTGACGTTCATAGCGTGGGCAAGATGCGGTCAAAATTATTGCTTTCCCTGTTTCTTCGATGAATATCACCCCGGTACATGTAATTGATCAGTTGCAAAAAAATGGAAGTATCAATTTACATACACGACGTCCACAAGTACGCTTTAAGTACAGTCTCTTTTTAAATGTTTGTAGTCCCGAATTTCATCCAATGCCTCTTTTTTTGTTTTTTGCTTATATAAATTAATAAAACAACCTATATGATGTTGCGGTTAATTGTGACGTCAGTCTACATCGACATCAATACCCTGCAAATCACTGTGAAGTGCGCGGCAGAGGGTAAGTCCCATTGTACCAGTTATTAGAGTTTTTTCCCATTCGATTCACGTATTGAGCGTAGCAAGAATGATTCAAAAGCCTCCGTGAGTGCTGTAATTAATATAATATTGTCCTCACGGTCCCTACGGCAATAATATGTAGGTGTACGCATTGCCAAGCAGCAGAAAAAAAAATTGCCAGGTGGAGTTGAACTCGCGACCTTCTCAATACGAATCTTTTACCGCTGAGCCAAATAACGCTTCCTAAACACGCCGTCTCAGGGACTGTTGATAAGAAGCATGTGGTGACAGATCGGTATCAAACTTCCTGTTTCTCCACAAACGCTTGGCTATCTGGAGTTCCATAAATTTGGACGAATTCGGCGATGACGAGTAGGGGTCCTCTCCTTGTTAAATGAGATTTTCGTTGTAAAAAGAAGGATAGTAAATGTACTTTTCGGAATGGGAGATTTTGGTGTTTAAAGGCGTTACCTGATTAAGTGCGAAGAGAGAACGCTGTTCAGTTCTTTATTATTTCGAGAGAAGTTCGTTTCAACAATATCGGTATTTGCAGTAGTTAAATTTCCAAATACGGTCACTTTTAGCTTATCTAATGTTCTTCTTAATGAGAAGAATTGAAAATTTTATCATAGGTGACCAGTTGTTTAGTAACGTGGGTGCTACGTACATGAATATTACACTCCGCATGTTTGACATTTTTAAAGAAGCAAGCAATTGCTTCACATAATATCAAATTATGTTACACTAAGTAGTCCAAGAAAGGGATGCAGAGGTTGGGAAGGGAGTAAGACAGGGTTGTAGCCTTCCCAAATGTTGTTCAATCTGTACATTGAGCAGGCAGTGAAGGAATGGCAGGAGAAATTTGGAGAGGGATTTTAAAGTGCAGGGAGAAGAAATAAAAACATTGCGGTTTGCCGATGACATAGTAATTCTGTCAGAGACCGCAAAAGATCTGGAAGAGCAGTTGAATGGGATGGACAGTGTCTTGAAAGAAAGATATAAGATGAACATTAACAAGAGTAAAACAAAGGTAATGGAATGTAATGTCAGAAAATCAGGTGATACTGAAGGAATTAGGTTAGGTAATGAGGCAATAAAAGTAGTAGATGAGTTTTGTTATTTGGGTAGCAAGATAACTTCTGATGGCCGAAGTAAAGAAGATATAAAATGCAGAATGGCTTTGGGAAGAAAAGCGTTTCTGAAGAAGCGAAACTTGTTAACATCCAATATTAATTTAAATGTTAGGAAGTCCTTTCTGAAAGCATTTGTCTGGAGTGAAGCGTTGTATGGAAGTGAAACGTGGACGATAAGGAGTTCAGATAAAAGGATGATAGGTTTTGAAATGTGGTGCTACAGACGAGTGATGAAAATTAGATGGGTGGATCACGTAGCTAATGAGGAGATGGTTAACCGAATAGGAGAGAAAAGGAGTTTGTGGCATATCCTGACTAAAAGAAGGGGTAGATTGGTTGGACACATTCTGAGACATCAAGGTATTGCCAGCTTAGCATTAGAAGGAATTGTGTGGGGTAAAAATCGTAGAGGGAGACCGAGGGACAAATATAGCAAGCAGAGTGAAAAGGATGTAGGTTGCCAAACGTATTCTCAGATGAAGAGACTTGCACAAGACAGGGTAGCGTGGAGAGCTGCATCAAACCAGTCTGCGGACTGAAGACCACCACCACCACAACAACAACAACAACAACAAGTAGTCCTCAAATGCAGAAATTACTTGGGCAGATGCAGTATCACGATTACGTGGGTTATTCATTGTGCACAGTATCCACAGAGTTGGAAACGCCCCCAGAGATGTAAAGAAGAAGAAGAAGAAGAAGAAAAAAAAAAGCACTGCTTTGATTGGCGTGGCGATCCCTGCTCAGTTACAACGGCCTGAAACGCGCTAAACCCGCGTGACAGTTTTACTGATAATACGTGCTGCCCGGAGCGGGGCGCAAAAGCATTCTACGCACGGGTTAGTGCCAATTGGTGGACACGAAAATATTTATGTCTGTGATGAGAGCGTGTCCAACTGTCTGTGGTGGCGCAGGCGGACAAAGACTGCTCTCCTGTCGGTGGAAGCGCGTTTGTTTGTGTTCCGCGCTGCTGGTCAGTGACCTGAACACTGATATCCACAGCGTGACAGATCTGTCATGTCACGGGCCCTCTCTTTCTGAGTACCTCTTGCCTCAGAATTTACAACTGCGCCCTTGCTGTCGAACGTTTCGTTTATTCTAACGGCCGTTTCTTTTTGTACATTGTAAACTTTAGCATTTAACACTGATTTCAGATTAGCGGTACCAAACGGTAACTATGAAGGTCGTTCGAAAAGAAGAACCAGTTTCGAAAAAAAAAAAAAAATAAAAAAATAACAAAAAGAAAAAAAAAAAAGAAAAAAAAAAATCGCACTGACGTGTTTTACGGCCCACTTTAGATTTGTAGTTTTATAAGTTTTTGCAAACATTTTGAACCAAAATAATAATCTAAAGATGTCATTTTGCTGGTAAGCCTTCACATTTTCAAAATGAAGTCAATTTATTATGATTTTATGTTGTAATATAGATATGGTGAGAGTGATTTACTTCCAGAAGTACTATGTCTAGTGCAAATTCTACTGAAATTTTTCTCGACTTTCCCTAATATTTCGCTTGTAAACAAATATTTCTGGACAGGTTATATTAAGTTATTCTCTTATCTGAGAATTTACTTGACAATTTTATCAAACAGTTTCTGAAATTTAGTATTTAGCTTAGATGTTATATGCTGTTCTGAAGACGCTGTATCTCACGTTAGTAAGAAAGGTAAACGTTTTGTGAGCAGTGGGCTGTATATAGCACGGGAAGCGGAAGTACTAGTTTTCTGAGCAGTGATTCCGTCTAATTTTGTAGGTAAGTCTTTACACTTAGAAAATTAAATCGATTTATTATGATACTATAGCATAATGTAGATTCAAATAAGCTGCCTCTTACTTGTACAGTAATTGCACTTTCACAATGAAAGCAATTTTTTTATATACAAATTAGGTCATTAGGAGGTGTGCATTTTGCAGTACACGAAGCAAACCAAAGCGTAGTAAGTTGGCATGCACTACCTGCAATGTAGCTTTGTGTAGGCAATGCTTTGGACCCTTCCACCAGCAGAACTAAAGACCTGAACAAATGTGATACGTAATTTTATTTATGACTCTTTTGTATGTATTTTTACAGTTATCTTGTGTCACTTGCATTGTAACTTTGTGCAGACAGTGCTTTGAAACATCTATGTATATTTTGTATGTATTTTTATGTATGTATGCAAAATAAAAGAAAGGAAATGACAAATAAAGATTTTTATTTCTTCTTCTTTACTGCTGTAGTCATAAAATACCTCACTTTCATGAAGTGGTTAACTTATCGACCACAAAAGTAACTTTTCAACAGAATGGATTTTGGTCAATATTTTGTGAAGTATAAAAATTTATACTAATTAATAATAAAAGAATTTTCGTATCTCAAATATTTTTATGCGTTTGGGTACGATAAGTAATTTAACTAACTACATTTCAATTCTCTGTTTTAAAAATAAAGTTTTGCCCTATAAAGGGTTAAACGAAAGACAACACACCCACCCATGTCTGAGGAAGGACGCGAACCCCCGACGGTGAGCAACCGCGCGCTCCGCAGAATAGCGCTTTAGACCGATCGGCCACTCCACCGCGGCGTTGGCAAATGACGCCGTCATTTACCTTCTAGTAAAATCATCTGAAGATCAAAATCGACTGCAGAACAATCCAAATAAGATATCACTAAGGTGTAAAAATTGGCAATTGACTCTAAATAATGAGAAGTGTGAAGTCGTCCACAAGAGTACGAAAAGCCATTAAACTTTGTTTACAAGATAAATCAATCACAAGTGAAGGCCGTAAACTCCACTAAATACCCAGGAATTACTATTACTTCAAACTTGAACTGGAAAGAACACGCAGATAATGTTGTCGGAAGGGCGAACCAGAGAATGCGTTTTATTGGCAGAACCTTAAAAGATGTAACAGAACGACTAAAGAAACTGCATGCACTACGGTCGTCCGTCCTGTTTTGGAATATTGCTGTCCAGTGTGGGATCCTTATCAGGTGGTTTTGACGGAGGACATCGAAAGAGTCCAAAGAATGACAGCTAGTTTTGTATTGTCACGACACAGGGGAGACAGGGTCACGGAAATGATACAGGATCTGGGACGGGAATCATTACAACAGCGGCGTTTATTGCTGTGGCGTGGGCTACTTACGAAACTCTAATCGCTAACATTCTTCTCCGAATGCGAAAATATATTGTTGACTCCCACTTACATAGGTAGAAAATATCAACAGAATAAAATACGAGAAATCAGCGCTCGAACGGAGAGATTCAGGTGTTCTTTCTTCCCGCGTGATATTAGAAAATGGAATGGGAGCTGAATAGTATAAAGGTGGTTGGAAGAACCATCTCCCAGGCACTTAAATTTGAATTGCAGAGTATCCCATGTAGATGTAGATATTTCCGGCCAAAAAGTCTTTGAGTGTAGTAAATAGATGAAAATCTGAATGAGATAGGTCTGGGTTATATGGCGGATGGTTGGCAGTTTCGCACTTGAATTGTTGCAGAAGTTGTGGTGGCCGGCCGCGGTGGCCGAGGGGACTAGGGCGCTCCAGTCACGGTCTGCACGGCCACTACGGTCGCGGGTTCAAATCCCCCCTCGGGCATGGATATTTGTGCCGTCCTTAGGATTAGCTAGTTCATAAGTAGTTTGTAAGCTTAGGGACTGATGACCCCGTAGTTAAGTCCCATAAGTCCTACAAACATTTGAAACATTTGAAGTTGTGGTGTTATACCAGCAACATGAGAGCTGGTAATGTCGTGGAGGAGAATGACGCCACTAGACAAGTGACCTCGTTGTCGGTTTTGAATCACACACCGTAACTTCTTCAGTGTTGAACAATATGCATCAGCACTGATATTGGTTCCACGGGTCATGAAATCAGTGTGGAGCGCACCTCGCTGATTCCAGAAGGTGGTAGCCATAGTTCAAAATGTACTCTTAATTATCAATCATGATTATTATTGTTGGGATTGCTTTCGTTATTCCGAACGCGCACCTAAATATGAATTTTTTGCCGTAATGGAATTTCTTTATTGAATTTTAAAGCCCGGTTTGGGCAAGCTGGCAGCAGCCTTCTACGCAGTTCTTTAGCCGACAGCAGACGTAAATTAAAGAGGACATTAAGAAACAAACATTGGCAGATATTAACATTACTGACTTTTGAAATAAAAAAGCGAGGGTAATGGAAGTATATAAAATCATATGTAAGAAGCAGTTAAAATCCACATGTAAAAGATAAGAGCTAGGGTATAAAATAAGGAAAACCGGTTCTACTCTATATTGGTGGCTGGTACAACAACTGGTCATGATTTTATCTCAAAAATCAGTCTCAGTTGCAAAATTTTCTTTTCTTCACTGATGCGTTCCGCCCCTTTGAGGCATTATCAGATTAAGTAAATATATGGTGAGCTATTTGTCATCATCTTCCTAGATGTTTATTTTAATATGATGGCAATTAGCTCACCGTATATTTACTTAATCTGATGATGCCTAAAAAGGGCGAAACGCGTTAGTGAAATAAAGAAAATTTTGCAACTGAGATTGACTATTGTGATAAAATAACGTATCAGTCATTGAAGGGTAAGAGCACAGCAGTGGATAAAACTTCATTACCACTGACGCAGCCGATCCAGGAAGACTGTGTCAGGAGAAGAGGGTGGTAGGAGGAAAAGGAGAAGGGTGAGCAGAGGGGGGGGGGGCGGTACTGCGCGAAGCGGATAGGGAGGTGACGCGTAGAGGGAGCCGATCTACAATGGAGGGAAAGAAAAGGGAAGAGAGAGAGAGAGAGAGAGAGAGAGAGAGAGAGAGAGAGAGAGAGAGAGAGAGGGCACGGGATCATTGTTGGTAGAATGGGTACATTTCAGGATGCAGTGCATCATACTATACTCCGTTCACCGAAACGAGAGACGGACTGTTAACACAGCGAGGCGCTTGACCAGGAGTGGACAAAACGGGGACGCGTGCTCAACGTCGCCGCATCTATTTCAGGCGTGAAGCGTTTGTGTGTGTTATGAGGGGAGATATTAGAGATTGACTAGAGATCTCATCTTAAAGGACCAGCTGCTGAGTAGCAACGTAAGTATTAAGCTTCCATATTGTATCTCAAAAAAAAAAAAAAATAATAATAATAATAAATAAATAAATAAATAAAAATGTTCAAATGTTTGTAAAGCTTATGGGACTTAACTACGGGGTCATCAGTCCTTAAACTTACAAACTACTTATGAACTACTTACGAACTAGGACGGCACAAATATCCATGCCCGAGGGGGAATTCGAACCCCCGACCGTAGTGGCCGTACTTACCGTGACTGTAGCGCCTCAGTCACCTCGGCCACCGCGGCCGGCTAGTGTACCTCTGTTTTTCTTTCTTGTCCATATCGTGCAATTGTAAACTCATTACGTCATCCTACATTTTGAAAACACGCAAGAAGCGACAAAAGAAGAAATCATCAAGTTATTAGTGTGTATAAAATGGAGCTGTTGGGTGCAGAACAATAAATGACAGATATTGTTACAAAAACAGCTGCATCTACGGGTGTCGGTCGTTGCTCACATTATCATATGGTAATTGATTACAAGGCCACAAATTCTATATATATATATATATATATATATATATATATATATATATATACCGACTGAGCTTACAGAAAGTGTTGATTACATTCATAGAAATGTGATACGAACGAAAGTACATGATTTGTGGTTTGTTGACATAGTTCTTACTGTCGTATACGAAATTGCAGATTAGGACAATTTTCAGAGATTCTATGAATTATTAAAAGAAATTAATTTTGAATGTTTGTGGCGTCTAATTTCACTGATATACTGCAAAACACACAACCGCTCTACACCTGATACAGAGGCTTTAATTGAAAATTATTAACTTATCCACCAACAGCCATAAAGTTTATGTTCTTCTATTTAACGCCCGGTTTCGGTTTTAAATTAATACAATCTTCAGGTCCTTCACAAATTAAGTTGCAAATCAGTGTTGTATCCATAACATCATTCTGTACGTGCATATAAAGAATTAATGTAATACCGAAACCAGTCGTTAAATAAATCAACATAAACTTTACGACTGCTGGTGGATAATTTAATAATTTTGAATTTAAACTCGAGCAACAGCGGCAGTCCCTATACCATTACAGCATGGAACCACATTGATTGTACATAGGTAGCGATATTGAGCGAGCGGCCCGTTTATGTACACCCCTGGTTACGCGCCTCGCTGTGTTTACAGTCTGTGTCTCGTTTCGGTGAACAGAGTGCAGAGAGGAAGGGTGCGGAAACTGCCCTGGGATAGGATATTGAGGGTGTGAATATGGAAGTGTGGTAGAGGCCCACGGACGGTGAACAGGCCAAGGACATCGCCGAAGGGGGGGGGGTCTTGGGGGTCTGGACCCCCCCCCCTATTAACTAAACGATAAAATACTACTCAAACTTATGCTAAGGACAACTCACACACCAATGCTAGATGGTGGACTCGAACCTCCGAATGGATTAAATGCCATAAGACACGACCTAGCTACCGTGTAGTGAAACTGAATGATATTGTTATCAGTCATACGCCGATAAAGAGATACGCATTATCGACAGTCAACAAAGCCACCTATAGCTTTAAATTATCGATACATCGATAACAGAATCGGCTATTGCCCAGTCCTCCTTTAGCCGTTGTCCATTGTTGGCCTTACTCCATTACTGCTATGTTAAGCACTACAGTGGTATGTTGCCGCTGCCGTTTATTATTATTACATATTTTTGTGCTGTTAAGATAAGTTTGCAATTATGAGTAAGTTCATAACAAGAAAAACGAGAATAACCAACTTTCATTTGTCTACTAGCATTATGGTAAGTTAAAATACGTACTACTATAATAGCTTATTTATCTGTTTACAGCAATGGAGTCGTTATTTGGAGTGGCAATATTTCAGTATATCATAAGGCACCTCAACGAGTATGTAGGTCTGAGAGCAATATTTTGTCTAGAGGATGGATACGTTGCCATGACAATAAGAGTAAAAGAACCAATAATCTTGGAAATAAAATTATAGACTTACGCTTCCTAAATCAGTATGCAAGGTTTTTTATACTGATGCAAAAATTAAGGCAGATTTTGCGAAACACCAAGCTACAGTCGTGGCTGACAGGCAGCGAACTTGGTGACATGCAACCGTGTCGTTGCCAGTGTTCAAATACAAAGTAACACTTCTCAGTCTGGTAATCTGACTTCATTTGGAATAACAACTGAAGGTTCTGCTGGCGTATATTGAATCAATTTTAACAAATTTTTCCTGAATTTTGTGTAAAAAATATTGCAATATTTGTAAGAAGGTCTTACAAAGGCAGACTATGTGCATAAAATATAAAAAATATGTTAGCCTATGGTTGTTTTTAGAATAAATGAAAAACATGAGCCTTTTTAAAATTCTCTTTAATCATTCGGACTCCCCTCACTTTTGACAATATCCTGGCTACGTCACTGAGGAGGGGATACGGATGATGTAGTGGGTGCATATACTTTCAAGGAACTGGACGAGATGGTGGAACGGAAATAACTACTAAGACGGTCGTCATGGGGAATGGTAGGCGTATACAGGAGGCGAGTCAGAGTGCATGGCGTTGTAGGATTTGTAGGGATTTATAAAAGGAGAGGGCTGGAGATCCAGGCAGGGTTGAAGCTACAAAGGATGGAGTGCTAAGTATGTAGGATGGGGGATAATTGGGGGCCCCGTGTCCAGCCAGAAAGGAGTTTAAGGAGGTGTGGTTGGGAATGGGCCTTTTGTTACACGGTTTTAAGGTGGGGGGTACGGGAGAGGGATCGGTCCAAGGTATCTGAGGGTGGGGGTGGGGGGGGGGGTGAGGCATATGGTGCGACCATAGAGGGTAAGATGGAAATGGAAATCATGTGAGCGGAAGGGAGGGGTACTACGACCTATTAAGGATAGCATGGAATTTTTCGAGACCAACAGCAAGGAACCATTGGTTAAACGAAGAGGAAAAACAGGGCGGTATTCAAGGACAAGGTGTTGGGAGTATTGGAGCCACGGTAGAGTGGCCAAGCGCATTGAGGTGCTATGCTCCGATGTGCCAGGCCGTTTCCTATCGGGAGTTCAAATCCCCCCTTGGGCATGGATGTTTGTGCTTTATTTAGTATAAGTTAATTCATAAGTAGTTTGTAAGTTTAGGGACTGATGACCCCGCAGTTAAGTCCCATAAGCTTAACCCCCAAGTGCATGGTGTTGCATGTCTGCAACATCGATTGTAACATTGCTTAGGCGCCTATGGGAGGGGAGGGGGACACATTCTTTAACAGATGTAGCAGAGTGTAGAAAGTGTCTGTGGTGTTTGTTGTGTCGATGTTGGCTGCAGTGTGAACTTCTGTAAACTGCTTATGTTTGGAGAAAATGGCGGTGTATGAATTGTGCATATTTGACGTTGTATTTTCCTATATAAATAGCTACTTTCGGAAGGAGGAAAACCGCACACGAAGACAAGTATGGAGAACTAACTATAATAAGCACAAAAATGCACGTATACTATCCAACTTAGAATTTTATATAACAATTTCTGTATTTCAAACATCACAAAAAGAGGCTTAAAAAAACTAGCAACATAGGAATATTTTCAAAAGAACCTAGAAACATAGGAATATTTTTAAATGTTCAAATGTTCAAATGTTTGTTAAGCTTATGGGACTTAACTACGTAGTCATCAGTCCCTAAACTTACAAACTACTTATCAACTACCTTATACTAAGGACGGCACAAATATCCATGCCCGAGGGGGATTCGAACCCCTGACCGTAGTAGCCGTGCAGACCGTGACTGGAGCGCCTCAGTCTCCTCGGCCACCGAATATTTTCACTATTTCTTCTGTTTGTTTGCACAACTTATTGAATACAAAAACAATGTTTTAATTAAAAAAATCATGCATTTAAGGGTTAACAAACATTTGAACATTTGGAGCGTTGGAGGGAGGGAGCGAGGGCGAGGAAGGCAGTGTGATCAGCATATGGGAGGAGACGGACTGGAGGTGCAGATTGGTTCAAAAAATGTTTGTATAGTCTATGGGACTGAACTACGGGGTCATCAGTCCCTAAACTTACAAACTACTTATGAACTGCTTATGAACTAGGACGGCACAAATATCCATGCCCGAGGGGGGATTCGAACCCCCGACCGTAGTGGCCGTGCAGACCGTGACTGGAGCGCCTTAGTCTCCTCGGCCACTGCGGCCGGCTGCAGATTGGTGCATGTCTGCAGAGGAGAGGTGATACGACTGAGGCTTGGGGCACCCCGGCAGAGGAATGAAACAAACGCAAGCACAACTGTAGACAGTGACATAGAATGGGCGGCTGGAGGAAAAGGGCGCAAAGAGGCAGACAGAGATAACTGGAAGGTTGTAGGTCTGGATTTGAAAAGGAGGCGGGAATGAAATACTCGAATGTTGGGTTTGTAATGAAAGGTGTAATCGTAAAGCTAAATACTGTCGGCGGGTAACAAATGTGCTGCGAGCGTGGACTAGTTAGTAACGAGTGCGTGAGGCAAAGTCAGAGGCAGCAAAGGACGACGATGAGAGCGGCAAACAGTTGTTCTTCCGAGCGTGAGGAGACGCAACAGAAATAACCGACATGCCGACATGAACAGAGGAAACGGGCACAGAACTGCGGAGTCCTGTTCGCCTGCTACGGGACGGCAGCGCTCGCAAAGCATGTCGCATAGTCGCGCCGGGCACCGCAGCGGCCGTGTAGTCCAAGCATTCCGTGACGGCGTCTTGTTAAATTTGCAAAAATTATTACCTGAAAGCAAAAAATATGAGCGTATAGAAAAGTAAATTTCAAATATGATTTCTGTTTAATAAAATTCGAGCCGATATGGCGAAATTTGCCAAAAAGTTCTTCTGTCGGCTAAGGAAATGTGTACATCACAAACGGCTTTTAATCAAATTGCGTGGTTTTTGTATACCACCTAAAATTTGCGATTGGATAGGGGATTTAGTGTCAGAGAGGACACAGTTCGTAGTAATCGATGGTAAGGCATCGACTAAAACAGAGGTGATATCGGGCGTTCCACAGTATGGTGTTATTGGTCCTCTGCTGTTCCTTATTTACATAAACGATTTAGGCGAAAATCTAAGTAGCTCTATTATGTTGATTGCAGATGACGCCGTCATTTACCGTCTAGTAAAATCATTTGAAGATCAAAACCAAGTGCAGAACGATCTGAATAAGATATCACTATGGTGTAGAAATTGGCAATTGACTCCAAATAATGAGAAGTGTGAAGTCGTCCACATGAGTACGAAAACAAATCCGTTAAACTTTGTTTACAAGATAAATCAATCGAAATTGAAGGCCGTAAACTCCACAAAATATCTGGGAATTACTATTGCTTCAGACTTAAACTGGAAAGAACACGTAGATAATGTCGTGAGAAAGGCGAACCAGAGACTGCGTTTTATTGGCAGAACCCTTAAAACATGCAACAGAACTACAAAAGTAACTGCACACACTATCCTTGTCTGTCCATTTTTGGAGTATTGCTGCCCAGTGTGGGATCCTTATCAGGTGGGTTTGACGGAGGACATCGAAAGAGTCCAAAGAAGGGCAGCTCGTTTCGTATTGTCACGACACAGGGGAGACAGCGTTACGGAAATGATACAGGATCTGCGATGGGAATCATTACAACAACGGCGCTTATCGCTGCGGCGTGGGCTACTTACGAAACTCCAATCGCCAACATTCTCCTCCGAATGCGAAAATATATTGTTGACTCCCACTTACAAAGGTAGAATTGACCATCAGAATAAAATACGATAAATCAGAGCTCGAACGGAGAAATTCAGGTATTCTTTCTTCCTGCGCATTATTCGACAATGGAATGGGAGATAAATAGTATAATCGTGGTTCGATGAACCCTCTGCCAGGCACTTAAATGTGATTTGCAGAGTATCCCATGTAGATATAGATTTAAAGGGTACTGCCAGCTTGCCCAGGCCGGGCATTAAAATTCAATTACGAAAATAAATAAATAAATAAATTAATTAAAAAAAAGATAACACATTTCACTGTGCTGCATCTGACAACTACCTTTTAAGAAAGTTATAGGCCAAGTATTTCTTCTTACTGGTATAAGTATTCTATATTAAGCTCCATCAAGCACATCGCTATGAAATGTTAATTACGTCTTCTACAATTTTTCTATGATAAATATTTCTCTTGACTCCCGAAGGTCATAGAGTAACATCATTTGTTTTAAAATTTCCGACAAAATGTCGGTAACGTATTTCTTTGACTGCTCCTTTCAAAACACAAGAATAGAAACTGTCAGTTGAAGAAAACAGGCAAAAATGTTTTTCAAAGTCATTCTTGGATACTTGTAAGTAACAAAATCTAAGAAAACAGACTAAGAACCGTTACTCCAGGTCGATCCCCTGAGTAACTCTAGCCAATTATCGAGAAGGAATTTTATTCTCGATATATTTCGAAAAGTTACAATGCAATCGATACGTCCAAAAAAGCAATAGATAGATAATCTTAAGGCTTGTAACATTCTTATTTAACATTTTGCCAACGGACTTATCGTTTTTTATTGATTTAAGAAACACTATTTTTGCAACTTTGCCAATGTTTTTGGCAGATTTCACCATCACAGTACGAGTGTTATTGAACAGAAACCCTATTTGATTTCCTATACTCTCATAGTTTTTGTTTTCAGGTAATAAATAATTTTTGCACCCACTTCTCCCTAATGCTTGTAGTAGTACGTACACACAGCACAGCCTCGTACCGGGAACAGTCTACAATGACACGCTACAGCCTAGCGGAATAGCCGTGCGCACTGAGGCGCCGTGCTGCGGTGCGCGCGGTCGTTCGCCGTCGGAGATTCGAATCCTCCCTCGGGCATATATATATATATATATATATATATATATATATATATATATATATATATATATATATATATGTGTGTGTGTGTGTGTGTGTGTGTGTGTGTGTATTGTCCCAAGGTTAGTTTAACTTAGGTTAATTAGTTCCTAAGCCTTACTACCCGTTTCCAATTCCAATTTTTATTCTCTACGAAATGGACATTGTGTTGAAACGTGCGTATAAAATGAATATTAACAAGAGCAAAACAATGGCAATGGAGTGCAGTCTAAGAAAATCGGGCGATGCTGATGGAATTAGATTAGGTAACGAAACAATAAAGGTGGTAGATCAGTTTTCTTAGTTGGGCAGTAAAATAACAAATGATGGTCGCAGTACAGAGGATATAAAATGCATAATAAGCGTTTTTGAAAAAGAGAAATTTGTTAATATCGAATTTTAATTTAAGTGTAAGGAAATCCTTTTTGAAGGCATTTGTGTGGAGTGTTGCCTTGTATGGGAGTGAAACACGGATTATAAATAGTGCGGACAGGAAGAGGATTGAGGCTTTTGAAATGTGGTGCTACAGAAAAATGCTGACGATTAGGGGGTGGATCGCGTAACTAATGAGGAGGTACTGAACAGAATTAAGGAGAAAAGAAATTTCTGGCATACCTTGACCAAAAAAGGGATCGACTGACAGGACACATTCTTAGACATCAAGAAGTCGTGAATTTAGCGGTGGAGGGAAGTGTGTGGGGTAAAAATCGCAGAGGGAGCCCAAGAGATGAATACAGTAAGCAGATTCACATAGATGTAGGTTACAGGTCTTATGAGGAGATGAAAATGCTTGGTCAGGATAGAGTAGGATGGACAGCTGCATCACAAAAATGTTCAAATGTTTGTATAGCTTATGGGACTTAACTACGTGGTCATCAGTCCCTAAACTTACAAACTACTTACAAACTAGCTAATACTAAGGACGGCACAAATATTCATGCCCGAGTGGGTATTCGAACCCCCGACCGTAGTGGCCGTGCAGACTGTGACTGGAGCGCCTCAGTCCCCTCGGCCACCGCGGCTGCCAATTGCACCACACCAGTCTCCGTAGTGAAGACCACAACAACAACAACAACAATATTATGAAGCGGAGTGTGTACGACCAGACCTGTACACGCTGCATGTTCGTTGGCAAGGAAGGATTTTCGTCGTTTGAAATGTAAATCTGCTAGCGACCGCGGTGAATATTGGCGTGTGAGTCCCTAAACGGTTCGCTATTAGAACGAAAACACGCGTCAGTACGGGTTTAACGTGGCAGAGTATATCCGAGAGGATAATTGGCGTACGAAGTTTGCCCAATCCAGTACAGAAGCAATGTCCGTTCAGTTTAAGTGAATGTCGGTTTACTCGTTTACTGGACAGGATGCAGCACGGTATTCGAAAAGGGTTAGGGTTGCCATACGTCCTCTTTTTCCCGGACACGTCATCTTTTTGAGGCAAGAAATTGTGTCCGGCCGGAATTTAAAAAATTCAACAAAATGTCCTCTTTATGGGTTCCAGGAAAGAAAATTTACTTTTGTGTCATTGGGGACAACGGGTTCGTTCGCACTGCAGTTCCAAACTGTTCGCAACTATCACGCGCATACACAGAGCGAAATTGCCGTTCACAATTTCGCTCTCTGCATGGGTCTGACAGTTGCAGACGATTCGGAACTTCTCTGCGAAGGAATTCGGTTGTCTATCCGGTTTTAAACCAGTCTTCTGCATTATGTTCTTTTGTGTTGCTTTTGATATACTTTGTACTTTAGGTTAAAGCTGTATGTCTGTTAGAGATCGTAGGTAGCCTTTTGCTTCAAAATAAATTACGAACTTACATTCAAATACAAAATGCCGAAAATAGAGTCTGTGTTAAATGACGTGCTCTTGGAGAAATACAAATCATTCAAGAGAGGAAGAAACGAACATGAAGCAAAATGTTTGATTTGCCTTGCTGGAACGTACATATCCGTTGCTAACATAGGTAATTCGTGTAAGTATCGTAAGGAGTAATATTGGATCATATTAATATAAATGACCATTGAATCCAGGGAATTATGTTACACGAATAGATTTAAAATAGAAAATATAAAATACAGTATAATTTCAAACATTTGAAATGCCTGAGCTTTTCTCAGTACTTGATGAAAAACAAAAAGTTCTAGAAAGAGATTACGTCCTCCTCCAAATATAGTTTGATCAAAAGTGAAAATAACAAGAATGTTGTAATTGAGTGTAATGATGTTAAACTGTCAAGGTTCATAATATTTTGTTTTACAATAACCACGCAAGGTTACTGTTTTAGTGTGTTGTAGTTCATTGTTGTGGTTCATTAATAAAGTTGTAAATTACATTAAGTTAGCAATACAGTGTCCTCTTTCCATATGAACAGTCCTCTTTTTTTATGATGAACACATGGTAACCCTAAAAAGGATGCACTCGCTCATGGTGCAACTAACATTGAAGTCGGACATTTGAATGAGACTATATCTGATTTTAAAGCTAAAGCAATTTATGCTTTCGCATATATGAACTTCGTTTATTAACAGAAGCAAACATACCGCAACTTTCGCTGCTGTGGAGCTGTGCAATCATCGCATTGTTGTTCCATGCGGCGTTGTATTGAGTAAGTTAATGAAAAGCGGTAATGAACTAGGAGCAGCTAGAGTGCACAATCGTAGCTGATTCGCTGTTGATTGGCACAGTAACTATCGATATTGTGTACAGAGGTTCCCACGTGAATGCCGCGTCATTAAGCGGACACGACGGATTGAGTGAATGCCATTGTCTCCTTCATATTTCTACTTTGTACGTTCTGGCGACGGCGTAATCAGAGCTGCAGTCTCATGTACTTGGAATTACATGCTGTTACTAAATTTGAGTTTTTTTGTGCAACATTTTTTTAAACGCGTTTCTAACAAGGAACGCTTCAAATGCGAAGACGCACAAGGCAAGTATGTTTATGGCATACGATCCCCCAAGAATGGCCTACCATGTTGTTGTTGTGGTCTTCAGAGCGGAGACTGGTTTGATGCAGCTCTCCACAATACCCTATCCTGAGCAAGCCTCTTCAATTCCACATAAGAAGGCAACCTACATCTGTCTGAATCTGCTTACTGTATCCATCTCTTGGTCTTCCTCTGCGGTTTTTACCCCACACACTTCCCTCCAACGCTAAATTCACAATTCCTTGATGTCTAAGAATGTGTCCTACCAATCGATCCCTTCTTTTCGTCAAGGTATGCCAGAAATTCCTTTTCTCCCCAATTCTGTTCAGTACCTCCTCATTAGTTACGCGATCCACTCACCTAATCTTCATCGTTCCTCTGTAGCACCACATTTCAAAAGCCTCTATCCTCTTCCTGTCCGCACTGTTTATCGTCCATAGCCGGCCGCGGTGGCCGAGGGGACTGAGGCGCTCCAGTCACGGTCTGTACGGCCACTACGGTCGGGGGTTCGAATCGCCTCCCCTCCCCCCGGGCATTGATATTTGTGCCGTCCTTAATATACGGTAGTTGATAAGTAGTTTGTAAGTTTAGGGACTGATGACCCCGTAGTTAAGTCCCATAAGCTTAGCAAACATTTGAACATTTTTTATCGTCCATGTTTCACTCCCATACAAGGCAACACTCCACACAAATGCCTTCAGAAAGGACTTCCTTAGGGTTAAATCAATATTCGATGTTAAGTTTCTCTTTTTCAAGAACGCTTTTCTACACATTGCCATTCTGCATTTTATATCCTCTGTACTGCCACCATCATTTCTTATTTTACAGCCCAATTAACAAAACTCATCTACCTCCTTTATTATTTCGTTATCTAATCTAATTCCTTCAGCATCACCTGATTTTCTTAGACTACACTCCATTACCCCAGTTTTGCTATTGTTAATGTACATCTTATATGCACCTTTCAGCGCACTGTCCATTCCGTTCAACTGCTCTTCCACGTCCTTTGCTGTCTCTGCCTACCATAGAACCACAACATTGCCTGCTAATGCACAGCATTAACCTACGGAGCATAGTTGTACTGCTTAGTCGACGACTAACAACATTGCTACAGTGCTATGGGTGTGCTTATAAAACAGAGCAGTGAAAAAAAGATACGAACAGATTTCGAATAAGTACGCATAAATGTGAGCGGTTAGTGCATAATAAAGACTCGAATATTTAAGTGAGGAGAAGGCGTACTTATAAAAAACATGATTTTGTCCGTTTCGACGATGGACGATACAATTTACAGGTTTTGCACGATAGTGACTTACTACGTCATCGACATAAAATTGCGTGCCACATGACTTTCAATGATTTCAAGGGAAGCAGTGGATGGCTGCGTAAACTCTACACTCCAACAGAATTAGAAGACGTAGTGTAACGAAATTTAAAACAAAACGTTGTCTTGAGATTTGCAGCAAAATGCGACACCGACACAAAAATTAGTAGACGAGATAAACAAAGTTATTCCATCTTACTGGCAGATTGTGTGTCGGAACCGGGACTCAACATGGGACCTTTGCCTTTCGCGGGTAAGCGATCTACCACTGAGTTATCCCGACATGACTCAAGATCCGTCATCACAACCTTACTTCTGCCAGTACCTCGCCTCCTACTTTCCAAACTTTACAGACGTTCTCGTGCGAAACATGCAGTACTGGCATTCCAGGAAGAAAGGATATGATGAAGACATGGCTGAGCCACAGTCTAAGGGATGTTTCCAGAATGAAACTTTCACCGTGGAGTGGAGTGTATGCTGATATGAAACTTCCTGCAGATTAAAATTGTGTGCCGGAACCGAGACTCGAACGTGGGACTTTTGCCTTCGCGGACAAGCGCTCTACCGACCGAGCTGTCCCGACACGACTCACGGTCCCTCTTCACAACGTTACTTTTGGCAGTACTTGAATCTATATCAATATTAGCGCTCACTCCGCTGCAAAGTGAAAGTTTCATTCTGGAATCATCCCTTAGGCTGTGACTAAGCAATGACTGCACCATATCTTTTCTTCCAGGAGTGCTAGTCCAGCAAGGTTTGCAAGAGAACTGTGAAGTTAGGAAAGTAGGAGGCGAGGTGCTGGCAGAAGTAAAGTTGTGAGAACGGAGCGTGAGTGGGGATAGCTCAGTGGTAGAGCGCATGCCCGCAAAGGTGAAAGTCCCAGGTTCGAGTCAAGGTTCCGGCACACAGTTTTAATCTGCTTGTTCAAATGTTCAAATGTTTGTTAAGCTTATGGGACTTAACTACAGGGTCATCAGTCCCTAAACTTACAAACTACTTATGAACTACGTACAACTAAGGACGGCACAAATATCCATGCCCGAGGGGGGATTCGAATCGCCGACCGTATTTTAATCTGCCAGGAAGTTTCATATCAGCGCGCACTCCATTACAGGCCGAAAGTTTCATTCTGGAAAGTTATTCAATCGTTTAGGAATGAATTTGTTTTCAACTCCGACCAATCGGGATTTGTGGAAATGAACGCAGGAAATTACAGGTACGAAGAAAGGCGTATAAGTCAGCTAACATAAGTAATTTAAACGTTGGATAATTAATTCGATGCTGCCACACGTTGGAGGTACCAGGCCTTACGATTACTTCTAGTGAGAATCATCTTATAAGGACGGTAGGGAATAAGTACGACATATCAAGCCAGAGGGGAAATGGTCGTACGAGGGCTGTGGCTGTGGTATGAACGCACCATCTGGCTAATGGCAAGTCGAAGTAACTTGCGTTAGATTGATCTGTAGTCTGCTTACAAAATTCCTATTCCGTTATTTTTATTTATCATTTCCTGTAGTTATAGGTTAAGGTGGAGATTGTAACTTACCTGATATAGACTGGGAGACTAACGCGTTTAAGACAGGTGGAAGGGACAGAGAATCTTCACAGAGGAAGATTGCACTGTAGTTCCTTCCCTAGATTGCCGCACAGATCGCAAAATGGCAAATATCGAAATAATTGACAGAGGGATAGAAAAACAATTAAAATCGCTCAAAAGAGGAAAGGCCGCAGGACCTGATGGGATACCAGTTCGTTTTTACACAGAATACGCGAAGGAACTGGCCCCCCTTCTCGCAGTGGTGTATTGTAGGTCTCTAGAAGAGCATAGCGTTCCGAAAGATTGGAAAATGGTGCAGGTCATCCCCCTTTTCAAGAAGGGTCCTTGAACAGATGTGCAGAACTATAGGCCGATATCTCTAACGTCGATCAGTTGTAGAATTTTGGAACATGTATTATGTTGGAATATAATGACATTTCTCGAGACTAGGAATCTGCTCTGTAGGAATCAGCATGGGTTTCGAAAAAGGCGTTCGTGTGAAATCCAGCTCGCGCTATTCGTCCACGAGACTCATAGGGCCATAGACACTAATTCTCAGGTAGATACTGTGTTTCTCGACTTCCGCAAGACGTTTGATACAGTCTCCCACAAACGGTTAATGAACAAAGTAAGAGCATATGGTCTATCAGGCCAATTGTGTGATTGGATTGAGGAATTCCTAGATAACAGAAAGCAGCAGGTCATTCTCAATGGAGAGAAGTCTTCCGAAGTAGGAGTTATGTCAGGTGTGCCACAGGGGAGTGTCGTTGGTCCGTTGCTGTTCACGATATATATAAATGACCTTGCGGATAACATCGGATGTTCACTGAGGCTTTTTGCGGATGATGCGGTAGTATATAGAGAGGTTGTAACAAAGAAAAATTGTATTGAGATGCAGGAGGATCTGCATCGAATTGACGCATGGTGCAGGGAATGTCAATTAAAGCTCAATGTAGACAAGTGTGATGTGCTGCGAATACACAGAAAGAAAGTTCCTTTATCATTTAGCTACACTATAGCAGCTCAGCAACAGGAAGCAGTTAATTCCATAAATTATCTGGGAGCTGTCATTAGGAGGGTTTTAAAATGGAACGACCATATAAAATCAATCGTCGGTAAAGCAGATGACAGACTTAGATTCATTGGGAGAATTCTAAGGAAATGCAGTCCGAAAACAAAGGAAGTAGGTTACAGTACACTTGTTCGCCCACAGCTTGAGTACTGCTCACCGGTGGGATTGATAGAGGAAGTGGAGAAGATCCAACGGAGAGCAGCGCGCTTCGTTACAGGATCATTTGGTAATCGTGAAAGCGTTACGGAGATGATCGCTAAACTCCAGTGGAAGACTCTGCAGGAGAGACGCTCTGTTGCTCGGTACTGGCTTTTTTCGAAGTTTCGAGAAGTTACCTTTACTGAGGAGTCTAGCAGTATATTGCTCCCTCCTACGTATATCTCGCGAAGAGATCGTGAGGATAAAATCAGGAAGATTAGAGCCCACACTGAGGCATAACGACAATCCTTATTTCCGCGAACAATACGTGACTGGAATAGGAGGGAAAATTGATAGTGGTACTCAAGGTACACTCCGCCATGCACCGTCGGGTGGCTTGCGGGCGGAGTATGGTTGTATATGTAGATGTAGAAATGCTGTATGCGAAAATTACCTCCAGCAGTTTAACAGAGCCCACTCGTGGAGATTGTGTATTAGAATGACGACAAAGAGACTGGAACTTTTTGATTCACTTGAGACACGTCCACTGAATGTGTGGTCGTGTTCCATTTTGATTTATTCTTTAACCTAAAGTGTTTCTGCACCATTAATGTTATCTATCTGTTTGTTAATTGTTTTATTATTTTTATCAATGATCAAGGCCCGATTTTTATGTATGTTTGTCCCATATTTATACATGTTTCCACCCATGTAATTGATCTTGAATGTTCATGTGAATGTGGAAGGTTACTTTTAATATTGACTGACTGCAGCACAATGGCTTGCAGTCGCCGCCTCCCATTTTAGGCTTCGTTTTGCTGTAGTTAAGAACGCATGGCTTCATTTGTCGTCTGCACTGGCGTCTGTTGGCTGGCCAGAGACAAGCAAGGTGGCGAGGTGGCCGTGTTGTTAGTGTGGTACCAACCTAACTTGGATGAAAAAGGTTACATGAGACCTCTCTGGGAGAGGTTGTAGAGGGAATTGTCTTGGCCAGGTAGCAAGGGTTGGTAAACACTAGTCTCTGAACGCACTCTGCGTCGCTTTTAGCGCGCTCTACATCCAGTGTATGGTGGGGTAGGTTTTTCCGTGGCCTTAGAGCTTCATACTTGACTCTTCATTCTGGCTCCAATAAATGTGGTAGTAAGTACTCCGTCGAATCATGCTGAGGGGAAGGCATGCTGTTAGGACTTTGATTTCTTTGTGATAAGGCAGTCTTGGTTATTTCAGTGTTAGTTTTCTTGAGTAATTCTTTCGCTATGCGAGGCGAAGCGTTTCTTAATTTACAGAACTCGAGTAAATTCAGTGGAAATTTATTATTTGCATTCTCATTCCAGTGATGCTTGTGTGTTCGGTTTTGTTCAAGTTAGGATACATGTGTGTGACCTTCAGCCTTTGGGTAAACTTAGTGTGTTTGAACATCCTTGCTGTTTTTAACTAACGTTTTCGTGTTGTTTCTGTATCCGCGAGTATGCTAAATATTTCTCAGATTTTCTGATTTGATTCTGTCTTTCCTGTCTTGTATGACTGACTGCACCACATGCTTTCGTAACGGTCGTTACTTCAGCCTTCAGCCATGGTTTTATTAATACTAGCTTTCTTCTATAATGAATTCTCACATGTGCTCTATTCGCTTGTTCTGAATTAATTTCCTTTGTAAATTCTATGTTATTCACTATGGTCACATACCACGTAGTACTTAAGAATAGTATGCTGCTACCTTTGCACACATGCGTTTGTTTAATGCACAGTATAATTACATTTGCGATCAAAACATCTTCCATCTAGTCCAGACACGGCGGATGCTTCGCTTCACCACTGTTATTGAGTGTTCCCAGAAAGTAATGTACTGCCAATCATTATGTGCATGTCTGTGAATGAATGAATTTGCTTTCAGCTACCCATTGTGTATTTGAAAATTTCCTCCCACGTTACCTCCATATTTATAAAGGGCAGAAACAATTTTAATATGGGCAGTAATTATATGATTTAATCCACTTTTGTACAAGGCGTGTGCTTAATTTGGTCTCCCCACAATTATTTGCTTGTTATTTTTCTGAATAGATTATGATTTTGAAGTATCTAATCTCTGTTTTATGATTTCATGCTCCCCATCCCATGTTTAATTATCTATTCATTTATTGAATGAAACTTCACTCTGCAGCGGAGTGTGCGCTGATATGAAACTTCCTGGCAGATTAAAATTGTGTGCCGGAACCGGGACTCGAACCTGGGACCTTTGCCTTTCGCGGGCATGCGCACTACCGACTGTGTTATCCCGACACGACTCACGATGCCGCCTCACAACTTTACTTCCGCCAGTACCTCGCCTCCTACTTTCCAAACCTCACAGAAGCTCTCCTGCAAACACGCAAGACTAGCACTCCTGGAAGAAAGGATATGGTGGAGACATGGCTTAGCCACAGCCTAAGGGATATTTCCAGAATGAAACTTCACTCTGCAGCGGAGTGTGCGCTGATATGAAACTTCCTGGCAGATTAAAATTGTGTGCCGGAACCGGGACTCGAACCTGGGACCTTTGCCTTTCGCGGGCAAGCGCACTACCGACTGTGCTATCCCGACACGACTCACGATGCCGCATCACAACTTTACTTCCGCCAGTACCTCGCCTCCTACTTTCCGGCACACAATTTTAATCTGCCAGGAAGTTTCATATTCATTTATTGTTTAACATTTATTTTGAGTTTGTTAAAACGTTGGCTGCTCCCTTAAGAAGTGAGCAATTAGATAAATTTCCATTGCACATGTACTGTGGCCACTCATAAAGTAATTTAGAGCAGCAGTGAGCGTTTTAACTTTCATTTGCAGATCTCAACTGCCCGAGATCTTGCTTATTTTAATAACAGGCTATTTTCTCGGTTAGCGTAGATCAGGAAATTATAAGGCCTTTATGGTATCAACGAATACAGCTGTAAATGGAAATATCAAGACAGGTAGGAAGATCTTATTTAGCAAACGTGAAAAGGGCCAGATTTCAGAGTACTTTACTGCTCAACACGATAATTTCTTCTCTAACGCCGGTAGTGTTGAGCAACTGTAGACGAAGTTCAAGTGCATCCAGACAATATATTTTACATGCCATGAAAAATTACGAGAAATGGGAAAGATTTTCCGTGGTTCAACAACATAGTTAGGAAACTGTTACGAAAGCAAAGAGAGCTTCAGTACAAATATAAACACAGCCAAAACCTTGCAGAGAAGCAGAGAGGCATTGAACGACTTTGAGGCCAAAATGTTGTGTACCGGCTTGGAATAAAATCCTAAGAAATTTGTATCCTACGATAAATAGTGAAATGTATCGAAACCAGGTATCCAGACACTATGACCATATTGGCGCTGAAACAGAGGAGGACAGAAAAGGACGAAATACTAAATGTATTTTATCAAAGCTGTTTCACTAAGGAAGGTTGTATTGTAGTTCCTCCTATAAACCATCGCATGAACGACAAAATCTCAGATATTGAAATGAATATCAGCGGGAGAGAAGGGCAACTGTAATCGTTCATCAGATGAAAGGCTGTTGGACCTAACGGAATACCAACATGATTTTACATGGTGTAAGCGAAGTAACTTGCCTCCCTTCTAGTAGCATTGGAGCGAAGCGTTTCTAAGTATACGAAAAATCACAGGTAATTCCAGTTTTCAAGATGGCTGGTCGGTCCGATGCGCAAAACTATCGGTTACATCTCTGAGATCTGTCAGTTGCAGAATTTTGGAACGAGTTATATGTTCGAGTATTACATTTCTGGAGACCTGAAATCTCCTTCGTAGGAATCAACACGGTTTCCTAAAACAACGATCATGTGAAATCCAGCTGGCGCTATTGATCCACGAGATCCAGACGGCAGGAGGTACAAGATTCCTGTTAAGTGGTTAACATCTTACTGTGACAACGAGAAAGCTTAAACTTATTAGGAGTTATAGTTTCTTAATACAAACGAGTCAACTTTAATCACTGTCGGATGCCAAAACGATGAACAGTTTTAACATTCATAAAATAGTCCACGAATTTCGTTTTTACGAATGTCTGATGAGTCAACCTTTGCAGTTTGTGCACTTGTTCTCCAGGTTGACATTTTGGGAAAGGCCTGGGGCATCTTAGGAACAGAGAATCCTCGTCATCGTCATCTTGCTTTGGTTTCTTCTTGCGTTTTAGGCCTCCTGCAGTTGATTTCGTGCGTACTTTTTTTTTTCTAAAAAGTGCGTTTTTAGCCTGTGATTTAATTTTACTTTCTAATGCTTTCGCTTTCTTTTTTATCCAGTGTCATAGATCGAGGCTGTTTGTACTTAGCAAAGTATCTTTCCAAAGTTCTTCTTTCCAGGTAGTGCGTAGGTATCCGGACCATGTAATGTTACTTGGGGGAGACTTCAACCTTAAGAGTATAGATTGGGATCTCTCTAGTTACATTTCAGGCGGTACAGACAAACAGTTTTGCGAGCTACTGTCGGACAAATTCTCCGAAAACTGTCTTGAGCAGTTAAACCGGCAATCCACACGCAATGGAAATATTTTAGACCTTATAGCTACGAAAAGGCCTGTCCTTATTAACGATGTCAGTGTAGAGACAGGAATTAGTGATCATGATATCGTTATAGCGTCGATGGTGACCAAAATTTATAAACCAATCAACAAGGTTAGGAGCGTGTTTTTGTTGGAAACATCCGATGAGCAATTGTTAAGGTCGCACTTAGAAAATGAATGGGCATCGTTTAGTTTAGGTACTATGGATGTTGAAGAATTGTGGACTAAATTTAAGTGCACTGTACATAAAGGGTTAGAGAAATATGTGCCTGTAAAGTCGATTAAGGTGGTTTAATAATAATAATGTTAGAAAGCTACTGAGAAAGCAAAGACGGTTCTACTCTCGGTTCAAAAAAGAACACGCAAATGATGACAAGCAAAAGTTAGTATCGATTCGTGCGTCTGTGAAAAGATTGATGCGCGAAGCATTCAATAATTATCACAGCCATACCTTAGCAAAAGATCTTTCCGAGAACCCAAAAAATTCTGGTCCTATGTAAAATCGATAAGCGGGTCAAAGTCCACGATCCAGTCATTCGTTGATATTCCGGGGCAGTAACAGAAGAAAGCAAACGGAAAGCTAAAGTTCTAAATTTAAACTTTCACGCAGGAGGACCGCACAAATGTACCATCATTTGATCAACGCACTAATTCCGAAATGGAGGACATAGTAACAGGTATTTCCGGCGTAGAGAAGCAGCTGAGAGAGCTAAATACGAAAAAGTCTGCTGGTCCGGATGGTATGCCAGTTCGGTTTTACAAAGAGTGTTCTGCGGCATTGACCCCTTACTTAGCTTGCATTTATCGCGAATCTTTAATTCAGCGCCAAGTTCGTAGTGAAAGGAAAAAAAGCACATATGACTTCCGTTTATATGAAAGTAAAGAGAACTGATCCACATAATTACAGGCCAATATCGTTAACATCAGTTACTTGTACAGTTTTGGAGAATACTCTCAGTTCGAATATAGTAAATTTCCTTGAGACGGAAAAGGTTCTTTCTATGAATCAGCATGGGTTTAGGAAACATCGTTCGTATGAAACTCAGCTTGCCCTTTTCTCACATGACATCTTACGATCCAGGGATGAAGGGCAACAGGCGGATTGTTTTTTCCCGACTTCAAAATGGCGTTTGAATCGGTGCCATACTGCAGATTGATAACGAAGATACTAGCTTATGGAATAGGTTCACAGATTTGTGACTGGCTGGAAGACTTCCTAAGTAATAGAACGCAGTACGTTGTTCCCGACAGCGAGTGTTCATCAGCGACAAGTATATCGTCAGGCATGCTCCAGGGCAGTGTGATAGGACCGCTATTATTTTCTATCTATATAAATGATCTTTGATATTTGAAGCTGACTGTAGTACGATCTTGCTGCCGCCTACTTACATTTCGCGTAGTGATCACCTAGACAAGTTAAGAGAAATTAGGGCTCGTACGGAAGCATATAGGCATTCTTTTTTTCCTCGTTCTGTTTGGGAATGGAATAGTAAAGGAAATGCCTAGTAGTGGTACAGTAAACCGTCCGCCACGCAGCTTACGGTGGACTGCGGAGTATATATGTAGGTGTAGATGGAATTCCTAACTCGTTAATGGCACTAACGTATCTTTCCTTTTTTTAACTTCTCGCATCTCGTATCTACAGAAATCATTCCTATTTCAACGTTTATTTTATAATTTGGAACAATTTTTGCATTGCTAAAAAAAAGGTTAGTGTATTCTTCTAAAATGCTTTTTATCTTGTGAATATGATAGACTTTCGTCCCCTCAAACATATCAAAATAATAACTATAAGGGGTTGCCGGCTTATGCTGCCTCCAGTTACTACAATCATCATAATACGGAAAACCTCTCCCTGCTTTGGGAGGTGGCCACCAGTGGCGGACTAAAGGCTTTCGGAGGCCCGGGGCGGCGACAAAACAAAATGAGTCCCCCCCCCCCTTCCACTTGGAAATAAATGTATTACTATAAAAAGAAAGTACCTTTCGAGACTTGGAGGCCCCTTAGGACGAGAAGCCCGGGACTAGTCTTGTGTAGTTCGCGAACGAACTAGTTCGGAAGAGCGCTCCCACTGGCGAACTACATGAACTAGTTCGCAGATCCCTCGCCTCTTAGTTAGTCCGCTCCTTTTCCGAAGACTGACGGGGTAACAGCGAGCCGGCCGCGGTGGCCGCGGGGACTGAGGCGCTCCAGTCACGGTCTGCACGGCCACTACGGTCGGGGGTTCGAATCCCCACTCGGGCATGGATATTTGTGCCGTCCTAGTTCGTAAGTAGTTCATAAGTAGTTTGTAAGTTTAGGGACTGATGACCCCGTAGTTAAGTCCCATAAGCTTAACAAACATTTGAACATTTTGGTAACAGCGAGAGGACGCGAGAGCGCGCAGAATCGCGTGATTCCCTTCTGCCAGTTGCCGACATTTCGAGCTGATATGCAGCTCAGCTGTAGTTTTAGTGGCGGTAGCCAAAACGAGCGGACGAACTAAAAAGAGTGACCTACTTCGCGGTCGAGCTGCAAACTAAAAGGAGAGCTACCGGCCGCGAACTCAAATATGCGTAATAGGTCGCGAACTAAAATATGCGCGGTAGGTCTAAAACTACAATAGGTGCGATAAGTCGCGAACTAAAATAAGCGCGATAGGTCGCGAACTAAAATATGCACGATAGGTCGCGAACTAAAATAAACGCGATAGGTCGCGAACAGAATTAAAAATCACGTGTTTGCCTTCTGCTGATGTGAGTCATTTCGAGGTTAGCGTCTGCCTGCTAGATTACATAGTTCAGTGCCACAAAATTTCTGCTTTGAAGTATTCTGTACTCTGCAATATCTGACTAATAAATTTCATAATGCCAAGTTGTAGAGATAACTCTAAACTTAAATCCGAGAAATTATCCACAAACTGTTTCTTT
This sequence comes from Locusta migratoria, assembly GCA_026315105.1. Lineage (NCBI taxonomy): Eukaryota > Metazoa > Arthropoda > Insecta > Orthoptera > Acrididae > Locusta > Locusta migratoria. Next base: position 146,143,348 of record CM048751.1, on the reverse strand, counting down.
TGGTTTGCGTGATATCGTTAGCGGCTCACGCAGCAAGCGCATGAAGCAGCTAGGTGGGGGAACTTCTCCCTCCACCTGCATGCGCAGACCACGCCGCTCAGCGGTCACTGGGAGCGGACGAACTAAAAGAACGAACTAGTTCGCGGCAGAGTCGCGAACTGAAGTGAGCGCTCCCGATCACGAACTATTATGCGCAAGTTTACACGGGATAGTAAAAAAAACAAGTTTCTATATATGGAGGCCTCTACTGGAGATGCCGAGGACAGCGATAAAACAAAGTCATATCGAGGTATTTGTAGCCCCCGAGACGAAAAGAGGAGAGGCTCGGGGCGGTCTACCCCCTCGCCCTCTTCCCCCCCCCCCCCCGCTTGGTCCACCACTTTGACATTTGTATTAATAACTTAACAAACTCGATAAATTATAAATATTATTATCAAGGAAGTAACAAACCTTTGATCGAGTTAAGAAAAAATTACGCCCTGTAGGAGAGGTCATGTTGGCGCGGCTGGCCATCGTGCCCCGTCCTTTCGGGGTCAACCTGCCCCATTGGCATGTTTACAATGTATTATGTTCATCACAAAAGCCACTGAAGCAATTTAGTTTGTATGCCATATAGAAATAATCCATAAACTGCGACCCATAATTATATTACTCACATGTTGCGCCTGAAGTAAGCAAAATTTAAGTAACACACACTTAAACGGCGATTACAAATTTACTGAAACACGTACAAAAGCAGTTTGTCACTACAGCTTGTTCAAAACTGCCCCGCCGGCCATATTGGTCATATAGAGGGAGGAGGTCAGAGCTACCAACATGCTGACTGATTCCCAGGACGATGTAGCGTCTACTGTATGAAGCAGTTGCCCATCCTGCCCCTAGGGCAAACTTTTCCTGGTTTCCTCTACATGGAGACATGAAGAAAGCGAAGAGGAATTTTACGGGAACTTTAAAAGAGTTGTACAAACTAAGTTGAGAAAACGAATAGTAGAATGCAAGACAGAAGTAAGGCCAAAACTCAGCAAATAAGGGAGGATCTTAAACTAGCCGGTATAACTCAGGCAGACGTTACAGACAGAAAAAGATTACGACAAAAGATATTAGACTGGAAATTTGGTCAGAGGGAAATTACAAAACAGGCTGGAACACCTTGATGTGCTAATAGAGACTTTATTCCTAAAGTACGAAAAAAATGGGCACGAAAGGTGGTCAACCATAAAAAGCGATGTTTACGATGTGTATTTCGCATGGTCCTGTTGGGGCAATACGCGAATGATAATATATATGACACCCCCATGAACCACAGACATTGCCGAGGTGGAGTGGCTTGCGTGCTTCAACGATGCAGATAGCCGTACCGTAGGTGCAACCACAGCGGAGGGGTATCTGTGGAGAGGCCAGACAAACGTGTGGTTCCTGAAGAGGGGCAGCAACCTTATCAGTAGTTACGGGGGCAACAGTCTGTATGACTGAGCTGCCCTTGTAACATCAGCTAATGTGGCTTTGCCACACAGTTACTGCGAACGGCTGAAAGCAAGGGGAAACTACAGCCGTCACATTTCCCGAGGACATGCAGCTCTACTGTATGAAAATATGATGATGGCATCCTCTCGGGTAAAATATTCCGGAGATAAAATAGTCCCCCATTCGGATCTCCGGGCGGGGACTACTCAGGTGGATGTTGTCATCAGGAAATATAATACTGGCATTCTACGGATCGGAACGTGGAATGTTAGATCCCTTAATCGGGTAGGAAAATTAGAAAATTTAAAAAGGGAAATGGATAGGTTGAAGTTAGATATAGTGGGGATTAGTGAAGTTCGGTGGCACGATGAACAGGATTTCTGGTCAGGTGAGTACAGGATTATAAATACAAAATCAATTGGGGGTATCACAGGAGTAGGATTGATAATGAATAAGAAAATAGGAATGCGGGTAAACTACTATGAGCTGCACAGTGATCGCATTATCATTGTCAAGATAGATAAGAAGCCAACACCGACAACAGTAGTACAGGTTTATATGCCAACTACCTCTGCCGATGATGAGGAAATCGAAGAAATATATGAGGAGCTAAAGGAAATTATTCAGACAGTTAAGGGATAGGAAAACTTAATTGTGATGGGAGACTGGAATTCGGTAGTAGGAAAAGGAAGAGAAGGAAAAATAGTAGGTGAATATGGACTGGGCAGAAGGAATGAAAGAGGAAGTCGCCTGGTAGAATTTTGCACGGAACATGATTTAATCGTAACAAACACGTGGTTTAAGAATCACAAAAGAAGGTTGTATACGTGGAAGAGACCAGGAGACATCGGAAGGTATCAGATAGATTTTATAATGGTAAAATATAGATTCCGGAACCAAGTTATAAACTGTAAGACATACTCAGGGGCAGATATAGACTCTGACCATAACTTGTTAGTCATGAACTGTAGGCTGAAACTGAAAAAAACTGCAGAAAGGTAGGAAAATAAGGAGATGGGACTAAGAAAAATTGAAAGAACGTGAAGTTCTGGAGAATTTCAGAGGGAGATTTAGGCAACAATTGACAGAAACGGGGAAAAATAAAACAGTAGAAGAGGAATGGGTAGTATTGAGAGATGAAATAGTGAAGGCAGCAGAGGACAAAATAGGTAGAAAGGCAAAACCTACAAAAAATCCTTGGATATCACAGGAAATACTAAATGTAAATGATGAAAGGAGAAAATATAAAAATGCAGTAAATGAAACAGGCAAAATGGAGTACAGACGACTAAGAAATGAGATTGACAGGAAGTGCAAAATGGCTAAGCAAGAGTGGCTAGAAGCCAAATGCAAATCTGTAGAAGAATGTATAAGAAGGGGAAAAGTAGATACCGCCTATAGAAAAATAAAAGAGACATTTTGGGACAAGAAAAGCAACTCTACTAATGTCAAGAACTCAGATGGGAAACCACTTCTCAGCAAAAAAGGGAAAGCTGAAAGGTGGAAAGAGTACATAGAGCAGCTCTGTAAAGGAAATGAATTTAGAGACGATGTTGTAGAAAGGGAAGAGGAAGTAGATTAATATGAAATAGGAGATACTATACTGAGACATGAATTTGACAGAGCCCTGAAAGACCTAGGTCGGAACAAGGCCCCAGAAGTAGATGGCATACCCTCAGAGCTACTAAAGTCTCTGGGAGAGCCAGCCATGACAAAACTATTTGAACTGGTGTGTAGAATGTATGAGACAGGCGAAATACCCACAGACTTTAAGAAAAATGTAATATTTCCCATTCCAAAGAAATCAGGCGCAGACAGGTGTGAAAACTACATAACCATCAGTTTGATAAGTCATGGTTGCAAAATTTTGACACGAATTATCTACAGGAGAATGGAAAAGCTGGTAGAAGCTGACCTCTGGGAAGATCAGTTTGGATTCAGGAGGAACGTAGGAACCCGGGAGGCAATACTCACTTTACCTCTTATCTTAGAAGGTAGATTAAGGAAAAACCTACGTTTTTAGCTTTTGTAGATTTGGAGAAAGCGTTTGACAATGTTGACTGGAATACATTCTTTCACATCCTAAAGTCAGCGGGGGTAAAATACAGGGAAAGGAGTGTTATTTACAACTTGTACAAAAGCCAGACTGCAGTTATTAGACTCGAAGGGCATGAAAGGGAAGCATCAGTTGGGAAGGGAGTAAGACAGGGTTGTAGCCTTTCTCCGATGCTATTCAATTTCTACATCGAGCAGGCGGTGAAGGAAAGCAAGGAAAATTTGGAATATGGATTAAAGTTCAGAGGGAAGAAATAAAAACATTGTGTTTTGCTGATGACATTGTAATTCTGTCAGAGACAGCAAAGGACCTGGAAGAGCAGTTGAATGGATTCTTCAGTGTGTTGAAGAGAGCGCATAAAATGAACATTAACAAGAGCAAAACAAAAATAATGGAATGCAGTCTTAGAAAATCAGGCGACGCTGAAGGAATTAGATTAGGTAACGAAACAATGAAGGTGATAGATGAGTTTTGTTACTTGGATAGTAAAATAACATGCGATGGTCGCAATACAGAGGATATAAAATGCAGAATGGCAATGGGAAGAAAAGCATTTTTGAAAAAGAGAAATTTGCTAACATCGAATATTAAGTGTAAGGAAGTCTTTACCGAAGACATTTGTGTGGAGTGTTGCATTGTACGGGAGTGAAACATGGACGATAAGCAGTGCGGACAGGCAGAGAATAGAGGCTTTTGAAATGTGGTGTTACAGAAGAATGCTGAAGATTAGGTGGGTTGATCGCATAACTAATGAAGAGGTACTGAAAAGAATTGGTGAGAAAAGGAATTTTTGGCATACCCTGACTAAAAGAAGGAATCGCTCGGTAGGAAACATTCTTAGGCATCGAGGAATCGTAAATTTAGCATTGGAGGGAAGTGTGTGGGGTAAAAATCGCAGAGGGAGACCAAGAGACGCGTATAGTAAGCAGATTCAAGTGGATGTGGGTTACCGTTCTTATGAGGAGATGAAAAGGCTTTCTCAGGATAGAGATGGGTGGAGAGCTGCATCAAACCGAACGACTGAACCGATTTGGCTCATTTTGGTCTTGAAATATTTTTGTAAGCCCAGGGAAGGTATAAGCGTGGAAAATTTGAGAGAAACTGAAAGTGCGTTTTTCAGTGTGTTTTTGATTGAATCCAGCACTATATCTGACTATTCGCATGATGGAGAGGGGTAATTGTTTTGTTCATTATAGTCTTGGGCAAGTTTCAGTAAAAAAAAAAAAAAAAAAAAAAAAGGGAAAGTCGAAAAATTCGAATCAAGCTCCTTTTTCAATGTTTCTAAATGTACTCAACAGTATAATTTAAGAGCCGTTCATCCGATTGCGATAAGATTTTGATCATCTGACGTTCAACGAAAGATGAACATTCTGATGAACAAAAAACTTGGGAAAGTTACTCCGAAGATTTGAAAATTCGCGAGAAAATGAAAGAGCTTTTTTCAGTAGAATATCAATATAATTCGTCTGATTGCGATGAAGTTTGCGTATTTGACGTTCAAAGCAAGAGTAACGTTCTTAAGAAATAAGAATTTGGAAAAGTGGCTCCGAAAATTGGAACATTCAGAAAAAATAGAAAGAGATTTTTCTATAAAATATCGGTATCATTCATCTGATTACGATAAAGTTTTTCCATATTTTATTACCGTTTAAACCTTCCCTGGACTTACACGAATGAGACATGAACATATCCTGGACATGTGTGCGTTATTTGCCCACGCTTTCCGCCAACTATCGAGCCGATACTTAGACTATCTGATGATGACTTTATAAAGATACTGTATTTAAATTAATATGATTTATTTTAAGAGATAAGTGATAAGAAGTTCACAAGGGTCATCTAGTAATTAATTAATTAGAGGCACGACACAGGAAAATTTAATCAATATTAGAATTAGAACTACGTTTCAATTTAATCCAAAATAATGTCGTGAAGTAGATACACAGGCATAGAGAATTCCGCAAAATACACTCCAAGGCAGCAAAACGACGCCCTACGAAGGAGTTCTGCAGATATTTCTCAAACACATAGTCAAACAATTAATTGTCGCGGTGGAGTGGCCGAACGTCGGCCGCGGTGGCCGAGGAGACTGAGGCGCGTCAGTCACGGTCTGCACGGCCACTACGGTCGGGGGCTCGAATCCCCCTTCGGGCATGGATATTTGTGCCGTCCTTAGTATTAGGTAGATAATAAGTAGATTGTAAGTTTAGGGAGTGATGACTGGCCGAGGAGACTGAGGCGCGTCGGTCACGGTCTGCACGGCCACTACAGTCGGGGGGTCGAATCCCCCTTCGGGCATGGATATTTGTGCCGTCCTTAGTATTAGGTAGATAATAAGTATATTGTAAGTGATGACTGTGCTGACTGGCCGAGGAGACTGAGGCGCGTCAGTCACGGTCTGCACGGCCACTACGGTCGGGGGGTCGAATCCCCCCTCGGGCATGGATATTTGTGCCGTCCTTAGTATTAGGTAGATAATAAGTAGATTGTACGTTTAGGGAGTGATGACTGGCCGAGGAGACTGAGGCGCGTCCGTCACGGTCTGCACGGCCACTACGGTCGGGGGGTCGAATCCCCCTTCGAGCATGGATATTTGTGCCGTCCTTAGTATTAGGTAGATAATAAGTAGATTGTAAGTTTAGGGAGTGATGACTGGCCGAGGAGACTGAGGCGCGTCGGTCACGGTCTGCACGACCACTACGGTCGGGGGGTCGAATCCCCCTTCGGGCATGGATATTTGTGCCGTCCTTAGTATTAGGTAGATAATAAGTAGGTTGTAAGTTTAGGGAGTGATGACTGGCCGAGGAGACTGAGGCGCGTCGGTCACGGTCTGCACGGCCACTACGGTCGGGGGGTCGAATCCCCCTTCGGGCTTGGATATTTGTGCCGTCCTTAGTATTAGGTAGATAATAAGTATATTGTAAGTTTAGGGAGTGATGACTGGCCGAGGAGACTGAGGCGCGTCGGTCACGGTCTGCACGGCCACTACGGTCGGGGGGTCGAATCCCCCTTCGGGCATGGATATTTGTGCCGTCCTTAGTATTAGCTAGATAATAAGTAAATTGTAAGTGATGACTATGATGACTGGCCGAGGAGACTGAGGCGCGTCGGTCTCGGTCTGCACGGCCACTACGGTCGGAGGGTCGAATCCCCCTTCGGGCATGGATATTTGTGCCGTCCTTAGTATTAGGTAGATAATAAGTAGATTGTAAGTTTAGGGAGTGATGACTGGCCGAGGAGACTAAGGCGCGTCGGTCACGGTCTGCACGGCCACTACGGTCGGGGGGTCGAATCCCCCTTCGGGCATGGATATTTGTGCCGTCTTTAGTATTAGGTAGATAATAAGTAGATTGTAAGTTTAGGGAGTGATGACTGACCCAGGAGACTGAGGCGTGCCGGTCTCGGTCTGCACGGACACTACGGTCGGGGGGTTCGAATCACCCTTCGGGCATTGATATTTGTGCCGTCCTTAGTATTAGGTAGATAATAAGTAGATTGTAAGTTTAGGGAATGATGACTGGCCGAGGAGTCTGAGGCGCGTCAGTCACGTTCTGCATGGCCACTACGGTCTGGCGGTCGAATCCCCCTTCGGGCATGGATATTTGTGCCGTCCTTAGAATTAGGTAGATATTAAGTAGATTGTAAGTTTAGGGAGTGACAACTGGCCGAGGAGTCTGAGGCGCTTCAGTCACGGCCACTACGGTCGGGGGTTCGAATCCCCCTTCGGGCATGGATATTTGTGCCGTCCTTAGCATTAGGTAGATAATAAGTAGATTGTAAGTTTAGGGAGTGATGACTGACCGAGGAGACTGAGGCGTGCCGGTCTCGGTCTGCACGGACACTACGGTCGGGGGGTTCGAATCACCCTTCGGGCATTGATATTTGTGCCGTCCTTAGTATTAGGTAGATAATAAGAAGATTGTAAGTTTAGGGAATGATGACTGGCCGAGGAGTCTGAGGCGCGTCAGTCACGTTCTGCATGGCCACTACGGTCTGGCGGTCGAATCCCCCTTCGGGCATGGATATTTGTGCCGTCCTTAGAATTAGGTAGATATTAAGTAGATTGTAAGTTTAGGAAGTGATGACTGGCCGAGGAGACTGAGGCGCTTCAGTTACGGTCTGCACGGCCACTACGGTCGGGGGGTCGAATCCCCCTTCGGGCATGGATATTTGTGCCGTCCTTAGTATTAGGTAGATAATAAGTAGATTGTAAGTTTAGGGAGTGATGACTGGCCGAGGAGACTGAGGCGCGTCAGTCACGTTCTGCATGGCCACTACGGTCTGGCGGTCGAATCCCCCATCGGGCATTGATATTTGTGCCGTCCTTAGAATTAGGTAGATATTAAGTAGATTGTAAGTTTAGGGAGTGATGACTGGCCGAGGAGACTGAGGCGCGTCGGTCACGGTCTGCACGGCCACTACGGTCGGGGGGTCGAATTCCTCTTCGGGCATGGATATTTGTGCCGTCCTTAGTATTAGGTAGATAATAAGTAGATTGTAAGTTTAGGGAGTGATGACTGGCCGAGGAGACTGAGGCGCGTCAGTCACGTTCTGCATGGCCACTACGGTCTGGTGGTCGAATCCCCCTTCGGGCATTGATATTTGTGCCGTCCTTAGAATTAGGTAGATATTAAGTAGATTGTAAGTTTAGGGAGTGATGACTGGCCGAGGAGACTGAGGCGCGTCAGTCACGGTCTGCACAGCCACTACGGTCGGGGGGTCGAATCCCCCTTCGGGCATGGATATTTGTGCCGTCCTTAGTATTAGGTAGATAATAAGTAGATTGTAAGTTTAGGGAGTGATGACTGGCCGAGGAGACTGAGGCGCTTCAGTTACGGTCTGCACGGCCACTACGGTCGGGGGGTCGAATCCCCCTTCGGGCATGGATATTTGTGCCGTCCTTAGTATTAGGTAGATAATAAGTGGATTGTAAGTTTAGGGAGTGATGACTGGCCGAGGAGACTGAGGCGCGTCAGTCACGTTCTGCATGGCCACTACGGTCTGGCGGTCGAATACCCCTTCGGGCATGGATATTTGTGCCGTCCTTAGAATTAGGTAGATATTAAGTAGATTGTAAGTTTAGGGAGTGACGACTGGCCGAGGAGTCTGAGGCGCTTCAGTCACGGCCACTACGGTCTGGGGTTCGAATCCCCCTTCGGGCATGGATATTTGTGCCGTCCTTAGCATTAGGTAGATAATAAGTAGATTGTAAGTTTAGGGAGTGATGACTGGGCGAGGAGACTGAGGCGCGTCGGTCACGGTCTGCACGGCCACTACGGTCGGGGGGTCAAATCCCTCTTCGGGCATGGATATTTGTGCCGTCCTTAGTATTAGGTAGATAATAAGTAGATTGTAAGTTTAGGGAGTGATGACTGGCCGAGGAGACTGAGGCGTGTCAGTCACGGTCTGCACGGCCACTACGGTCGGGGGGTCGAATCCCCCTTCTGGCATGGATATTTGTGCCGTCCTTAGTATTAGGTAGATAATAAGTAGATTGTAAGTTTAGGGAGTGATATCTGGCCGAGGAGACTGGGGCGCGTCAGTCACGGTCTGCAAGGCCACTACGGTCGGGGTGTCGAATCCCCCTTCGGGCATGGATATTTGTGCCGTCCTTAGTATTAGGTAGATAATAAGTAGACTGCAAGTTTAGGGAGTGATGACTGGCCGAGGAGACTGAGGCGCGTCAGTCACGGTCTGCACGGCCACTACGTTCGGGGGTTCGAATCCCCCTTCGGGCATGGATTTTTGTGCCGTCCTTAGCATTAGGTAGATAATAAGTAGATTGTAAGTTTAGGGAGTGATGACTGGCCGAGGAGACTGAGGCGCGTATGTCACGGTCTGCACGGCCACTTCGGTGTGGCGGTCGAATCCCCCTTCGGGCATGGATATTTGTGCCGTCCTTAGTATTAGGTAGATAATAAGTAGATTGTAAGTTTAGGGAGTGAAGATTGGCCGAGGAGACTGAGGCGCTACAGTCACGGCCACTACGGTCGGGGGTTCAAATCCCCCTTCGGGCATGGATATTTGTGCCGTCCTTAGCATTAGGTAGATAATAAGTAGATTGTAAGTTTAGGGAGTGATGACTGGCCAAGGAGACTGAGGCGTGTCGGTCTCGGTCTGCACGGCCACTACGGTCGGGGTGTTCGAATCCCCCTTCGGGCATTGATATTTGTGCCGTCCTTAGTATTAGGTAGATAATAAGTAGATTGTAAGTTTAGGGAGTGATGACTGGCCGAGGAGTCTGAGGCGCGTCGGTCTCGGTCTGCACGGACACTACGGTCGGGTGGTCGAATGCCCCTTCAGGCATGGATATTTGTGCCTTCCTTAGTATTAGGTAGATAATAAGTAGATTGTAAGTTTAGGCAGTGATGACTGGCCGAGGAGACTGAGGCGCGTCGGTCACGGTCTGCACGGCCACTACGGTCGGGGGTCGAATCCCCCTTCGGGCATGGATATTTGTGCCGTCCTTAGTATTAGGTAGATAATAAGTAGATTGTAAGTTTAGGGAGTGATGACTGGCGGAGGAGACTGAGGCGCGTCAGTCACGTTCTGCATGGCAACTACGGTCTGGCGGTCGAATCCCCCATCGGGTATGGATATTTGTGCCGTCCTTAGAATTAAGTAGATATTAAGTAGATTGTAAGTTTAGGGAGTGACGACTGGCCGAGGAGTCTGAGGCGCTTCAGTCACGGCCACTACGGTCGGGGGTTCGAATCCCCCATCGGGCATGGATATTTGTGCCGTCCTTAGCATTAGGTAGATAATAAGTAGATTGTAAGTTTAGGGAATGATGACTGGCCGAGGAGACTGAGGCGCGTCAGTCACGGTCTGCACGGCCACTACGGTCGGGGGTCGAATCCCCCTTCTGGCATGGATATTTGTGCCGTCCTTAGTATTAGGTAGATAATAAGTAGATTGTAAGTTTAGAGGGTGATGACTGGCCGAGGAGACTGAGGCGCGTCAGTCACGGTCTGCAAGGCCACTACGGTCGGGGTGTCGAATCCCCCTTCGGGCATGGATATTTGTGCCGTCCTTAGTATTAGGTAGATAATAAGTAGATTGCAAGTTTAGGGAGTGATGACTGGCCGAGGAGACTGAGGCGCACCAGTCACGGTCTGCACGGCCACTACGTTCGGGGGGTCGAATCTCCCTTCGGGCATGGATATTTGTGCCGTCCTTAGTATTAGGTAGATAATAAGTAGATTGTAAGTTTAGGGAGTGATGACTGGCCGAGGAGACTGAGGCGCTTCAGTTACGGTCTGCACGGCCACTACGGTCGGGGGGTCGAATCCCCCTTCGGGCATGGATATTTGTGCCGTCCTTAGCATTAGGTAGATAATAAGTAGATTGTAAGTTTAGGGAGTGATGACTGGCCGAGGAGACTGAGGCGCGTCAGTCACGGTCTGCACGGCCACTACGGTCAGGGGGTCGAATCCCCCTTCTGGCATGGATATTTGTGCCGGCCTTAGTATTAGGTAGATAATAAGTAGATTGTAAGTTTAGGGAGTGATGACTGGCCGAGGAGACTGAGGCGCGTCAGTCACGGTCTGCAAGGCCACTACGGTCGGGGTGTCGAATCCCCCTTCGGGCATGGATATTTGTGCCGTCCTTAGTATTAGGTAGATAATAAGTAGATTGCAAGTTTAGGGAGTGATGACTGGCCGAGGAGACTGAGGCGCGTCAGTCACGGTCTGCACGGCCACTTCGTTCGGGGGGTCGAATCCCCCTTCGGGCATGGATATTTGTGCCGTCCTTAGTATTAGGTAGATAATAAGTAGATTGTAAGTTTAGGGAGTGATGACTGGCCGAGGAGACCTAGGCGCGTCGGTCACCGCCAATACGTTCGGGGGTTCGAATCCCCCTTCGGGCATGGATTTTTGTGCCGTCCTTAGCATTAGGTAGATAATAAGTAGATTGTAAGTTTAGGGAGTGATGACTGGCCGAGGAGACTGAGGCGCGTCTGTCACGGTCTGCACGGCCACTTCGGTCTGGCGGTCGAATCCCCCTTCGGGCATGGATATTTGTGCCGTCCTTAGTATTAGGTAGATAATAAGTAGATTGTAAGTTTAGGGAGTGAAGACTGGCCGAGGAGACTGAGGCGCTACAGTCACGGCCACTACGGTCGGGGGTTCAAATCCCCCTTCGGGCATGGAAATTTGTGCCGGCCTTAGCATTAGGTAGATAATAAGTAGATTGTAAGTTTAGGGAGTGATGACTGGCCGAGGAGACTGAGGCGTGTCGGTCACGGTCTGCACGGCCACTACGGTCTGGGGGCGAATCCCCCTTCGGGCATGGATATTTGTGCCGTCCTTAGTATTAGGTAGATAATAAGTAGATTGTAAGTGATGACTGTGATGACTGGCCGAGGAGACTGAGGCGCGTCGGTCACGGTCTGCACGGCCACTACGGTCGGAGGATCGAATCCCCCTTCGGGCATGGATATTTGTGCCGTCCTTAGTATTAGGTATATAATAAGTAGATTGTAAGTTTAGGGAGTGATGACTGGCCGAGGAGACTAAGGCGCGTCGGTCACGGTCTGCACGGCCACTACGGTCGGGGGGTCGAATCCCCCTTCGTGCATGGATATTTGTGCCGTCCTTAGCATTAGGTAGATAATAAGTAGATTGTAAGTTTAGGGAGTGATTACTGGCCGAGGAGACTGAGGCGCGTCTGTCACGGTCTGCAAGGCCACTACGGTCGGGGGGTCGAATCCGTCTTTAGGCATGGATATTTGTGCCGTCCTTAGTATTAGGTAGATAATAAGTAGATTGTAAGTTTAGGGAGTGATGACTGGCCGAGGAGACTGAGGTGCGTCAGTCACGGTCTGCACGGCCACTACGGTAGGGGGGTCGAATCCCCCTTCTGGCATGGATATGTGTGCCGTCCTTAGTATTAGGTAGATAATAAGTAGATTGTATGTGTAGGGAGTGATGACTGGCCGAGGAGACTGAGGCGCGTCAGTCACGGTCTGCACGGCCACTACGGTCGGGGTGTCGAATCCCCCTTCGGGCATGGATTTTTGTGCCGTCCTTAGTATTAGGTAGATAATAAGTAGATTGCAAGTTTAGGGAGTGATGACTGGCCGAGGAGACTGAGGCGCGTCAGTCACGGTCTGCACGGCCACTACGTCCGGGGGGTCGAATCCCCCTTCGGGCATGGATATTTGTGCCGTCCTTAGTATTAGGTAGATAATAAGTAGATTGTAAGTTTAGGGAATGATGACTGGCCGAGGAGACCGAGGCGCGTCGGTCACGGCCAATACGGTCGGGGGTTCGAATCCCCCTTCGGGCATGGATATTTGTGCCGTCCTTAGCATTAGGTAGATAATAAGTAGATTGTAAGTTTAGGGAGTGATGACTGGCCGAGGAGACTGAGGCGCGTCTGTCACTGTCTGCACGGCCACTACGGTCGGGGGGTCAAATCCCTCTTCGGGCATGGATATTTGTGCCGTCCTTAGTATTAGGTAGATAATAAGTAGATTGTAAGTTTAGGGAGTGATGACTGGCCGAGGAGACTGAGGCGTGTCAGTCACGGTCTGCACGGCCACTACGGTCGGGGGGTCGAATCCCCCTTCTGGCATGGATATTTGTGCCGTCCTTAGTATTAGGTAGATAATAAGTAGATTGTAAGTTTAGGGAGTGATATCTGGCCGAGGAGACTGGGGCGCGTCAGTCACGGTCTGCAAGGCCACTACGGTCGGGGTGTCGAATCCCCCTTCGGGCATGGATATTTGTGCCGTCCTTAGTATTAGGTAGATAATAAGTAGACTGCAAGTTTAGGGAGTGATGACTGGCCGAGGAGACTGAGGCGCATCAGTCACGGTCTGCACGGCCACTACGTTCGGGGGTTCGAATCCCCCTTCGGGCATGGATTTTTGTGCCGTCCTTAGCATTAGGTAGATAATAAGTAGATTGTAAGTTTAGGGAGTGATGACTGGCCGAGGAGACTGAGGCGCGTATGTCACGGTCTGCACGGCCACTTCGGTGTGGCGGTCGAATCCCCCTTCGGGCATGGATATTTGTGCCGTCCTTAGTATTAGGTAGATAATAAGTAGATTGTAAGTTTAGGGAGTGAAGATTGGCCGAGGAGACTGAGGCGCTACAGTCACGGCCACTACGGTCGGGGGTTCAAATCCCCCTTCGGGCATGGATATTTGTGCCGTCCTTAGCATTAGGTAGATAATAAGTAGATTGTAAGTTTAGGGAGTGATGACTGGCCAAGGAGACTGAGGCGTGTCGGTCTCGGTCTGCACGGCCACTACGGTCGGGGTGTTCGAATCCCCCTTCGGGCATTGATATTTGTGCCGTCCTTAGTATTAGGTAGATAATAAGTAGATTGTAAGTTTAGGGAGTGATGACTGGCCGAGGAGTCTGAGGCGCGTCGGTCTCGGTCTGCACGGACACTACGGTCGGGGGGTCGAATGCCCCTTCGGGCATGGATATTTGTGCCGTCCTTAGTATTAGGTAGATAATAAGTAGATTGTAAGTTTAGGCAGTGATGACTGGCCGAGGAGACTGAGGCGCGTCGGTCACGGTCTGCACGGCCACTACGGTCGGGGGTCGAATCCCCCTTCGGGCATTGATATTTGTGCCGTCCTTAGTATTAGGTAGATAATAAGTAGATTGTAAGTTTAGGGAGTGATGACTGGCCGAGGAGACTGAGGCGCGTCAGTCACGTTCTGCATGGCAACTACGGTCTGGCGGTCGAATCCCCCTTCGGGTATGGATATTTGTGCCGTCCTTAGAATTAAGTAGATATTAAGTAGATTGTAAGTTTAGGGAGTGACGACTGGCCGAGGAGTCTGAGGCGCTTCAGTCACGGCCACTACGGTCGGGGGTTCGAATCCCCCATCGGGCATGGATATTTGTGCCGTCCTTAGCATTAGGTAGATAATAAGTAGATTGTAAGTTTAGGGAATGATGACTGGCCGAGGAGACTGAGGCGCGTCAGTCACGGTCTGCACGGCCACTACGGTCGGGGGTCGAATCCCCCTTCTGGCATGGATATGTGTGCCGTCCTTAGTATTAGGTAGATAATAAGTAGATTGTAAGTTTAGGGAGTGATGACTGGCCGAGGAGACTGAGGCGCGTCAGTCACGGTCTGCACGGCCACTACGTCCGGGGGGTCGAATCCCCCTTCGGGCATGGATATTTGTGCCGTCCTTAGTATTAGGTAGATAATAAGTAGATTGTAAGTTTAGGGAATGATGACTGGCCGAGGAGACCGAGGCGCGTCGGTCACGGCCAATACGGTCGGGGGTTCGAATCCCCCTTCGGGCATGGATATTTGTGCCGTCCTTAGTATTAGGTAGATAATAAGTAGATTGTAAGTTTAGGGAGTGATGACTGGCCGAGGAGACTGAGGCGCTTCATTTACGGTCTGCACGGCCACTACAGTCGGGGGGTCGAATCCCCCTTTGGGCATGGATATTTGTGCCGTCCTTAGTATTAGGTAGATAATAAGTAGATTGTAAATTTAGGGAGTGATGACTGGCCGAGGAGACTGAGGCGCGTCAGTCACGTTCTGCATGGCCACTACGGTCTGGCAGTCGAATCCCCCTTCGGGCATGGATATTTGTGCCGTCCTTAGCATTAGGTAGATAATAAGTAGATTGTAAGTTTAGGGAGTGATGACTGGCCGAGGAGACCTAGGCGCGTCGGTCACGGCCAATACGTTCGGGGGTTCGAATCCCCCTTCGGGCATGGATTTTTGTGCCGTCCTTAGCATTAGGTAGATAATAAGTAGATTGTAAGTTTAGGGAGTGATGACTGGCCGAGGAGACTGAGGCGCGTCTGTCACGGTCTGCACGGCCACTTCGGTCTGGCGGTCGAATCCCCCTTCGGGCATGGATATTTGTGCCGTCCTTAGTATTAGGTAGATAATAAGTAGATTGTAAGTTTAGGGAGTGATGACTGGCCGAGGAGACTGAGGCGCACCAGTCACGGCCACTACGGTCGGGGGTCCAAATCCCCCTTCGGGCATGGATATTTGTGCCGTCCTTAGCATTAGGTAGATAATAAGTAGATTGTAAGTTTAGGGAGTGATGACTTGCCGAGGAGACTGAGGCGTGCCGGTCATGGTCTGCACGGCCACTACGGTCGGGGGGTCGAATCCCCCTTCGGGCATGGATATTTGTGCCGTCCTTAGTATTAAGTAGATAATAAGTAAATTGTAACTTTAGGGAGTGATGACTGGTCGAGGAGACTGAGGCGCGTCAGTCACGGTCTGCACGGCCACTACGGTCGGGGGGTCGAATCCCCCTTCGGGCATGGATATTTGTGCCGTCCTTAGTATTAGGTAGATAATAAGTAGATTGTAAGTTTAGGGAGTGATGACTGGCCGAGGAGACTGAGGCGTGTTGGCCACGGTCTGCACGGCCACTACGGTCTGGGGGCGAATCCCCCTTCGGGCATGGATATTTGTGCCGTCCTTAGTATTAGGTAGATAATAAGTAGATTGTAAGTGATGACTGTGATGACTGGCCGATGAGACTGAGGCGCGTCGGTCACGGTCTGCACGGCCACTACGGTCGGAGGGTCGAATCCCCCTTCGGGCATGGATATTTCTGCCGTCCTTAGTATTAGGTAGATAATAATTAGATTGTAAGTTTAGGGAGTGATGACTGGCCGAGGAGACTAAGGCGCGTCGGACACGGTCTGCACGGCCACTACGGTCGGGGGGTCAAATCCCCCTTCGGGCATGGATATTTGTGCCGTCCTTAGCATTAGGTAGATAATAAGTAGATTGTAAGTTTAGGGAGTGATTACTGGCCGAGGAGACTGAGGCGCGTCTGTCACGGTCTGCATGGCCACTACGGTCGGGGGGTCGAATCCCTCTTCGGGCATGGATATTTGTGCCGTCCTTAGTATTAGGTAGATAATAAGTAGATTGTAAGTTTAGGGAGTGATGACTGGCCGAGGAGACTGAGGTGCGTCAGTCACGTTCTGCACGGCCACTACGGTAGGCGGGTCGAATCCCCCTTCTGGCATGGATATGTGTGCCGTCCTTAGTATTAGGTAGATAATAAGTAGATTGTAAGGTTAGGGAGTGATGACTGGCCGAGGAGGCTGAGGCGCGTCAGTCACGGTCTGCAAGGCCACTACGGTCGGGGTGTCGAATCCCCCTTCGGGCATGGATATTTGTGCCGTCCTTAGTATTAGGTAGATAATAAGTAGATTGCAAGTTTAGGGAGTGATGACTGGCCGAGGAGACTGAGGCGCGTCAGTCACGGTCTGCACGGCCACTACGTTTGGGGGGTCGAATCCCCCTTCGGGCATGGATATTTGTGCCGTCCTTAGTATTAGGTAGATAATAAGTAGATTGTAAGTTTAGGGAATGATGACTGGCCGAGGAGACCGAGGCGCGTCGGTCACAGCCAATACGGTCGGGGGTTCGAATCCCCCTTCGGGCATGGATATTTGTGCCGTCCTTAGCATTAGGTAGATAATAAGTAGATTGTAAGTTTAGGGAGTGATGACTGGCCGAGGAGACTGAGGCGCGTCTGTCACTGTCTGCACGGCCACTTCGGTCAGGCGGTCGAATCCCCCTTCGGGCATGGATATTTGTGCCGTCCTTAGTATTAGGTAGATAATAAGTAGATTGTAAGTTTAGGGAGAGAAGATTGGCCGAGGAGATTGAGGCGCTACAGTCACGGCCACTACGGTCGGGTTTCAAATCCCCCTTCGGGCATGGATATTTGTGCCGTCCTTAGCATTAGGTAGATAATAAGTAGATTGTAAGTTTAGGGAGTGATGACTGGCCAAGGAGACTGAGGCGTGCCGGTCACGGTCTGCACGGCCACTATGGTCGGGGGGTCGAATCCCCCTTCGGGCATGGATATTTGTGCCGTCCTTAGTATTAGGTAGATAATAAGTAGATTGTAAGTTTAGGGAGTGATGACTGGTCGAGGAGACTGAGGCGCGTCAGTCACGGTCTGCACGGCCACTACGGTCGGGGGGTCGAATCCCCCTTCGGGCATGGATATTTGTGCCGTCCTTAGTATTAGGTAGATAATAAGTAGATTGTAAGTTTAGGGAGTGATGACTGGCCGAGGAGACTGAGGCGTGTCGGTCACGGTCTGCACGGCCACTACGGTCTGGGGGGCGAATCCCCCTTCGGGCATGGATATTTGTGGCGTCCTTAGTATTAGGTAGATAATAAGTACATTGTAAGTTTAGGGAGTGATGACTGGCCGAGGAGTCTGAGGCGCGTCAGTAACGGTCTGCACGGCCACTACGGTCTGGGGGTCGAATCCCCCTTCGGGCATGGATATTTGTGCCGTCCGTAGTATTAGGTAGATAATAAGTAGATTGTAAGTTTTGGGAGTGATGACTGGCCGAGGAGACTGAGACGCGTCAGTCACGGTCTGCACGGCCACTACGGTTGGGGGGTCGAATCCCCCTTCAGGCATGGATATTTGTGCCGTCCTTAGTATTAGGTAGATAATAAGTAGATTGTAAGTTTAGGGAGTGACGACTGGCCGAGGAGACTGAGGCGCTACAGTCACGGCCACTACTTTCGGCGGGTCGTATCCCCCTTCGGGGCATGGATATTTGTGCCCTCCTTAGTATTAGGTAGATAATAAGTAGATTGTAAGTTTAGGGAGTGCCGACTGGCCGAGGAGACTGAGGCGTTTCAGTCACGACCACTATGGGCGGGGGTTCGAATCCCCGTTCGGGCATGGATATTTGTGCCTTCCTTAGCATTAGATAGATAATAAGTAGATTGTAAGTTTAGAGAGTGATGACTTGCCGAGGGGACAGAGGCGCGTCGGTCACCGTCTGCACGGTCACTACGGTCGGGGGGTCGAATCCCTCTTCGGGCATGGATATTTGTGCCGTCCTTAGCATTAGGTAGATAATAATTAGATTGTAAGTTTAGGGAGAGATGACTGCCCGAGGAGACCGAGGCGCGTCGGTCACGGTCAATACGGTCGGGGGTTCGAATCCCCCTTCGGGCATGGATATTTGTGCCGTCCTTAGCATTAGGTAGATAATAAGTAGATTGTAAGTTTAGGGAGTGATGAGTGGCCGAGGAGACTGAGGCTCGTCTGTCACGGTCTGCACGTCCACTTCGGTCTGGCGGTCGAATCCCCCTTCGGGCATGGATATTTGTGCCGTCCTTAGTATTAGGTAGATAATAAGTAGATTGTAAGTTTAGGGAGTGAAGACTGGCCGAGGAGACTGAGGCGCTACAGTCACGGCCACTACGGTCGGGGGTTCAAATCCCCCTTCGGGCATGGATATTTGTGCCGTCCTTAGCATTAGGTAGATAATAAGTAGATTGTAAGTTTAGGGAGTGATGACTGGCCGAGGAGACTGTGGCCTGCCGGTCACGGTCTGCACGGCCACTATGGTCGGGGGGTCGAATCCCCCTTCGGGCATGGATATTTGTGCCGTCCTTAGTATTAGGTAGATAATAAGTAGATTGTAAGTTTAGGGAGTGATGACTGGTCGAGGAGACTGAGGCTCGTCAGTCACGGTCTGCACGGCCACTACGGTCGGGGGGTCGAATCCCCCTTCGGGCATGGATATTTGTGCCGTCCTTAGTATTAGGTAGATAATAAGTAGATTGTAAGTTCAGGGAGTGATGACTGGCCGAGGAGACTGAGGCGTGTCGGTCACGGTCTGCACGGCCACTACGGTCTGGGGGCGAATCCCCCTTCGGGCATGGATATTTGTGCCGTCCTTAGTATTAGGTATATAATAA
Organism: Locusta migratoria; assembly: GCA_026315105.1. Lineage (NCBI taxonomy): Eukaryota > Metazoa > Arthropoda > Insecta > Orthoptera > Acrididae > Locusta > Locusta migratoria. The sequence goes on along the minus strand of CM048751.1, from coordinate 146,124,120 downwards.
GTACATTGTAAGTTTAGGGAGTGATGACTGGCTGAGGAGTCTGAGGCGCATCAGTAACGGTCTGCACGGCCACTACAGTCTGGGGGTCGAATCCCCCTTCAGGCATGGATATTTGTGCCGTCCGTAGTATTAGGTAGATAATAAGTAGATTGTAAGTTTAGGGAGTGATGACTGGCCGAGGAGACTGAGGCGCGTCAGTCACGGTCTGCACGGCCACTACGGTTGGGGGGTCGAATCCCCCTTCAGGCATGGATATTTGTGCCGTCCTTAGTATTAGGTAGATAATTAGTAGATTGTAAGTTTAGGTAGTGACGACTGGCCGAGGAGACTGTGGCGCTACAGTTACGGCCACTACAGTCGGCGGGTCGTATCCCCCTTCGGGCATGGATATTTGTGCCCTCCTTAGTATTAGGTAGATAATAAGTAGATTGTAAGTTTAGGGATTGCCGACTGGCCGAGGAGACTGAGGCGCTTCAGTCACGGCCACTATGGGCGGGGGTTCGAATCCCCCTTCGGGCATGGATATTTGTGCCTTCCTTAGCATTAGGTAGATAATAAGTAGATTGTAAGTTTAGAGAGTGATGACTTGCCGAGGAGACAGAGGCGCGTCGGTCACCGTCTGCACGGTCACTACGGTCGGGGGGTCGAATCCCTCTTCGGGCATGGATATTTGTGCCGTCCTTAGTATTATGTTGATAATAAGTAGAGTGTAAGTTTAGGGAGTGATGACTGGCCGAGGAGACTGAGGCGCGTCAGTCATGGTCTGCACGGCCACTACGGTCGGGGGGTCGAATCCCCCTTCGGGCATGGATATTTGTGCTGTCCTTAGTATTAGGTAGATAATAAGAAGATTGTAAGTTTCGGGAGTGACGACTGGCCGAGGAGACTGAGGCGCTTCAGTCACCGTCTGCACGGCCACTACGGTCGGGGGTTCGATTCCCCTTCTGGCATGGATATTAGTGCCGTCCTTAGTATTAGGTAGATAATAAGTAGATTTTAAGTTTAGGGAGTGATGACTGGCCGAGGAGACTGAGGCGCGTCAGTCATGGTCTGCACGGCTTCTACGGTCGGGGGGTCAGATCCCCCTTCGGGCTTGGATATTTGTGCCGTCCTTAGTATAAGGTAGATAATGAGTAGATTGTAAGTTTAAGGAGTGCCGACCGGCCGACGAGACGGAGGCGCTTCAGTCACGGTCTGCACGGCCACTACTGTCGGGGGTTCAAATCCCCCTTCGGGCATGGATATTTGTGCCGTCCTTAGTATTAGGTAGACAAGAAGTAGATTGTAAGTTTAGGAAGTGATAACTGGCCGAGGAGACTGAGGCGCGTCAGTCACGGCCACTACAGTCGGCGGGTCGTATCCCCCTTCGGGCATGGATATTTGTGCCCTCCTTAGTATTAGGTAGATAATAAGTAGATTGTAAGTTTAGGGAGTGACGACTGGCCAAGGAGACTGAGGCGCTTCAGTCACGGCCACTATGTGCGGGGGTTCGAATCCCCCTTCGGGCATGGATATTTGTGCCTTCCTTAGCATTAGGTAGATAATAAGTAGATTGTAAGTTTAGAGAGTGATGACTGGCCGGAGAGACATAGGGGCGTCGGTTACCGTCTGCACGGTCACTATTGTCGGGGGGTCGAATCCCCCTTCGGGCATGGATATTTGTGCCGTCCTTAGTATTAGGTAGATAATAAGTAGATTGTAAGTTTAGGGAGTGACGACTGGCCGATTAGACTGAGGCGCTTCAGTCACGGGCTGCACGGGCACTACGATCGGGGTTCGAATCCCCCTTCGGGCATGGATATTTGTGCCGTCCTTAGCATTAGGTAGATAATAAGTAGATTGTAAGTTTAGGGAGTGATGACTGGCCGAGGAGACTGAGGCGCGTCAGTCACGGTCTGCTCGGCCACTACGGTCGGGTGGTCGAATCCCCCTTCGGGCATGGATATTTGTGCCGTCCTTAGTATTAGGTAGATAATAAGTAGATTGTAAGTTTAGGGAGTGATGACTGGCCGAGGAGACTGAGGCGCGTCAGTCATGGTCTGCACGGCCACTACGGTCGGGGGGTCGGATCCCCTCTTCGGGCATGGATATTTGTGCCGTCCTTAGTATTAGGGAGATAATAAGTAGATTGTAAGTTTAGGGAGTGACGACTGGCCGAGGAGACTGAGACGCTTCAGTCACGGTCTGCACGGCCACTACGGTCGGGTGTTCAAATCCCCCTTCGGGCATGCATATTTGTGCCGTCCTTAGCATTAGGTAGATAATAAGTAGATTGTAAGTTTAGGGAGTGAAGACTGGCCGAGGAGACTGAGGCGCGTCAGTCACGGTCTGCGTGGCCACTACGGTCGGGGGTTCAAATCCCCGTTCGGGCATGGATATTTGTGCCGTCCTTAGTATTAGGTAGATAATAAGTAGATTGTAAGATTAGGGAGTGATAACTGGCCGAGGAGACTGTGGCGCGTCAGTCATGGTCTGCACGGCCACTACGGTCGGGGGTCGAATACCCGTTCGGGCATGGATATTTGTGCCGTCATTAGTATTAGGTAGATAATAAGTAGATTGTAAGTTTAGGGAGTGATTACTGGCCGAGCAGACTGAGGCGCGTCAGTCACGGTCTGCACGGACACTACGGTCGGGCGTTCGAATCCCCCTTCGGGCATGGATATTTCTGCAGTCCTTTTAGGTAGATAATAAGTAGATTGTAAGTTTAGGGAGTGATGACTGGCCGAGGAGACTGAGGCGCGTCTGTCACGGTCTGCATGGCCACTACTGTCTGGCGGTCGAATTCCCCTTCAAGCATGGATATTTGTGCCGTCCTTAGTATTAGGTAGATAATAAGTAGATTGTAAGTATAGCGAGTGACGACTGGCCGAGGAGACTGAAGCGCTTCAGTCACTGTCTGCACGGCCACAATGGTCGGGGGGTCGAATCCCCCTTCGGGCATGGATATTTGTGCTGTCCTTAGTATTAGGTAGATAATATGTAGATTGTAAGTTTAGGGAGTGATGACTGGCCGACGAGACTGAGGCGCGTCAGTCACGGTCTGCACGGCTACTACGGTCGGGGGGTCGAATCCGCCTTCGGGCATGTATATTTGTGCCGTCCTTAGTATTAGGTAGATAATATGAGGTAGATAATAAGTAGATTGTAAGTTTAGGGAATAATGACTGGCCGAGGAGACTGAGGCGCGTCTGTCACGGTCTGCACGGCCACTACGGTCTGGGGGTCGAATCCCCCTTCGGGCATGGATATTTGTGCCGTCCTTAGTATTAGGTAGATAATAAGTAGATTGTAAGTTTCGGGAGTGACGATTGGCCGAGGAGACTGAGGCGCTACAGTCACGGGCACTACAGTCGGCGGGCCGTATCCCCCTTCGGGCATGGATATTTGTGCCCTACTTAATATTAGGTAGATAATAAGTAGATTGTAAGTTTAGGGAGTGATGACTGGCTGAGGAGACTGAGGCGCTTCAGTCACGGCCACTATGGGCGGGGGTTCGAATCCCCCTTCGGGCATGGATATTTGTGCCTTCCTTAGCATTAGGTAGATAATACGTAGATTGTAAGTTTAGGGAGTGATGACTGGCCGAGGAGAATGATGCGCGTCGGTCACCGTCTGCACGGCCACTATGGTCGGGGGGTGGAATCCCCTTTCGGGCATGGATATTTGTGCCGTCCTTAGCATTAGGTAGATAATAAGTAGATTGTAAGTTTAGGGAGTGATGACTGGCCGAGGAGACTGAGGCGCTACAGTCACGGTCTGCACGGCCACTACGGTCGGGGGTTCGAATCCCCCTTCGGGCATATATATTTGTGCCGTCATTAGTATTAGGTCGATAATAAGTAGATTGTAAGTTTAGGGAGTGACGACTGGCCGAGGAGACTGAGGCGCTTCAGTCACGGTCTGCACGGCCACTACAGTCGGGTGTTCAAATCCCCCTTCGGGCATGGATATTTGTGCCGTCTTTAGCATTAGGTAGATAATAAGTAGATTGTAAGTTTAGGGAGTGAAGACTGGCCGAGGAGACTGAGGCGCTTCAGTCACGGTCTGCACGGCCACTACGGTCGGGGGTTCGAATCCCCCTTCGGGCATGGATATTTGTGCCGTCCTTAGTATTAGGTAGATAATAAGTAGATTGTAAGTTTAGGGAGTGACGACTGGCCGAGGAGACTGAGGCGCTTTAGTCACGGTCTGCACGGCCACTTCGGTCGGGGCTTCGAATCCCCTTCTGGCATGGATATTTGTGCCGTCCTTAGCATTAGGTAGATAATAAGTAGATTGTAAGTTTAGGGAGTGATGACTGGCCGAGGAGACTGAGGCGCGTCGGTCACGGTCTGCACTGCCACCACGGTCGGGGGGTCGAATCCCCCTTCGGGCATGGATATTTGTGCCGTCCTTAGTATTAGGTAGATAATAAGTAGATTGTAAGTTTAGGGAGTGATGACTGGCCGAGAAGACTGAGGCGCGTCGGTCACGGTCTGCACGGCCACTACGGTCGGGGTGTCGAATCCCAGTTCGGGCATGGATATTTGTGCCGTCCTTAGCATTAGGTAGATAATAAGTAGATTGTAAGTTTAGGGAGTGACGTCTGGCCGAGGAGATTGAGGCGCTTCAGTCACGGTCTGCACGGCCACTACGGTCGGGGGGTCGAATCCGCCTTCGGGCATGGATATTTGTGCCGTCCTTAGTATTAGGTAGATAATATGAGGTAGATAATAAGTAGAATGTAAGTTTAGGGAGTGATGACTGGCCGAGGAGACTGAGGCGCGTCTGTCACGGTCTGCACGGCCACTACGGTCTGGGGGTCGAATCCCCCTTCGGGCATGGATATTTGTGCCGTCCTTAGTATTAGGTAGATAATAAGTAGATTGTAAGTTTCGGGAGTGACGACTGTCCGAGGAGACTGAGGCGCTACAGTCACGGGCACTACAGTCGGCGGGCCGTATCCCCCTTCGGGCATGGATATTTGTGCCCTACTTAATATTAGGTAGATAATAAGTAGATTGTAAGTTTAGGGAGTGATGACTGGCTGAGGAGACTGAGGCGCTTCAGTCACGGCCACTATGGGCGGGGGTTCGAATCCCCCTTCGGGCATGGATATTTGTGCCTTCCTTAGCATTAGGTAGATAATAAGTAGATTGTAAGTTTAGGGAGTGATGACTGGCCGAGGAGACTGAGGCGCGTCGGCCACCGTCTGCACGGCCACTACCGTCGGGGGGTCGAATCCCCATTCGGGCATGGATATTTGTGCCGTCCTTAGTATTAGGTAGATAATAAGTAGATTGTAAGTTTAGGGAGTGATGACTGGCCGAGGAGACTGAGGCGCGTCAGTCATGGTCTACACGGCCACTACGGTCGGGGGGTCGAATCCCCATTCGGGCATGGATATTTGTGCCATCCTTAGTATTAGGTAGATAATAAGTAGATTGTAAGTTTAGGGAGTGACGACTGGCCGAGGAGACTGAGGCGCTTCAGTCACGGTCTGCACGGCGACTACGGTCGGGGGTTCGAATCCCCCTTCGGGAATGGATATTTGTGCCGTCCTTAGCGTTAGGTAGATAATAAGTAGATTGTAAGTTTAGGGAGTGATGACTGGCCGAGGAGACTGAGGCGCGTCAGTCGCGGTCTGCACGGCCACTACGGTCGGGGGGGTCGAATCCCCCTTCAGGCATGGATATTTGTGCCGTCCTTAGTATTAGGTAGATAATAAGTTGATTGTAAGTTTAGAGAGTGATGACTGGCCGAGGAGGCTGAGGCGCGTCAGTCATGATCTGCACGGCCACTACGGTCGGGGGGTCGGATTCCCCTTCGGGCATGGATATTTGTGCCGTCATTAGTATTAGGTAGATAATAAGTAGATTGTAAGTTTAGGGAGTAACGACTGGCCGAGGAGACTGAGGCGCTTCAGTCACGGTCTGCACGGCCACTACAGTCAGGTGTTCAAATCCCCCTTCGGGCATGGATATTTGTGCCGTCCTTAGCATTAGGTAGATAATAAGTAGATTGTAAGTTTAGGGAGTGACGACTGGCCGAGGAGACTGAGGCGCTACAATCACGGCCACTACGGTCGGGGGTTCGAATCCCCCTTCGGGCATTGATATTTGTGCCGTCCTTAGCATTAGGTAGATAATAAGTAGATTGTAAGTTTAGGGAGTGATGACTGGGCGAGGAGACTGAGGCGCGTCAGTCACGGTCTGCATGGCCAATACGTTCGGGGGTTCGAATCCCCCTTCGGGCATGGATATTTGTATCGTCCTTAGTATTAGGTAGATAATAAGTAGATTGTAAGTTTAGGGAGTGATGACTGGCTGAGGAGACTGAGGCGCGTCAGTCACGGTCTGCACGGCCACTACTGTCGGGGGGTCGAATCCCCCTTTGGGCATGGATATTTGTGCCGTCCTTAGTATTAGGTAGATAATAAGTAGATTGTAAGTTTAGAGAGTGACGACTGGTCGAGGAGACTGAGGCGTGTCGGTCACGGTCTGCACGGCCACTACGGTTTGGGGGGGCGAATCCCCCTTCGGGCATGGATATTTGTGCCGTCCTTAGTATTTGGTAGATATTAAGTACATTGTAAGATTAGGGAGTGATGACTGGCCGAGGAGACTGGGGCGCGTCAGTCACGGTCTGCACGGCCACTACTGTCGGGGTGTCGAATCCCCCTTCGGGCATGGATATTTGTGCCGTCCTTAGTACTAGGTAGATAATAAGTAGATTGTAAGTTTAGGGAGTGATGACTGGCCGAGGAGACTGAGGCACGTGTGTCACCGTCTGCACGGCCACTACGGTCTGGGGGTCGAATCCCCCTTCGGGCATGGATATTTGTGCCGTCCTTAGTATTAGGTAGATAATAAGAAGATTGTAAGTTTAGGAAGTGATGACTGGCCGAGGAGACTGAGGCGCTACAGTCACGGCCACTACAGTCGGCGGATCGTATCCCCCTTCGGGCATGGATATTTGTTCCCTCCTTAGTATTAGGTAGATAATAAGTAGATTGTAAGTTTAGGGAGTGATGACTGGCCGAGGAGATTGAGGCGCATCAGTCACGGCCACTATGGGCGGGGGTTCGAATCCCCCTTCGGGCATGTATATTTGTGCCTTCCTTAGCATTAGGTAGATAATAAGTAGATTTTAAGTTTAGGGAGTGATGACTGGCCGAGGTGACTGAGGCGCGTCGGTCACCGTCTGCACGGCCTCTACGGTCGGGGGGTCGAATCCCCCTTCGGGCATGGATATTTGTGCCGTCCTTAGTATTAGGTAGATAATAAGTAGATTGTAAGTTTAGGGAGTGATGACTGGCCGAGGTGCCTGAGGCGCGTCAGTCATTGTCTGCACGGCCACTACGGTCGGGGGGTCGGATCCCCCTTCGGGCATGGATATTTGTGCCGTCCTTAGTATTAGATAGTTAATAAGTAGATTGTAAGTTTAGGGAGTGATGACTGGCCGAGGAGGCTGAGGCGCGTCAGTCATGGTCTGCACGGCCACTACGGTCGGGGGGTCGGATCCCCCTTCGGGCATGGATATTTGTGCCGTCCTTAGTATTAGATAGTTAATAAGTAGATTGTAAGTTTAGGGAGTGACGACTGGCCGAGGAGACTGAGGCGCTACAGTCACGGTCTGCACGGCCACTACGGTCGGGGGTTCGATACCCCCTTCGGGCATGGATATTTGTGCCGTCCTTAGCATTAGGTAGATAATAAGTAGATTGTAAGTTTAGGGAGTGATGACTGGCCGAGGAGACTGAGGCGCGTCTGTCACGGTCTGCACGGCCACTACGGTCGGGGGGTCGAATCCCCCTTATGGCATGGATATTTGTGCCGTCCTTAGTATTAGGTAGATAATAAGTAGATTGTAAGTTTAGGGAGTGATGACTGGCCGAGGAGGCTGAGGCGCGTCAGTCATGGTCTGCACGGCCACTACGGTCGGGGGGTCGGATCCCCCTTCGGGCATGGATATTTGTGCCGTCCTTAGTATTAGATAGTTAATAAGTAGATTGTAAGTTTAGGGAGTGACGACTGGCCGAGGAGACTGAGGCGCTACAGTCACGGCCACTACAGTCGGCGTGTCGTATCCCCCTTCGGACATGGATATTTGTGCCCTCCTTAGTATTAGGTAGATAATAAGTAGATTGTAAGTTTAGGGAGTGATGACTGGCCGAGGAGACTGAGGCGCTTCAGTCACGGCCACTATGGGCGGGGGTTCGAATCCCCCTTCGGGCATGGATATTTGTGCCATCCTTAGCATTAGGTAGATAATAAGTAAATTGAAAGTTTAGGGAGTGATGACTGGCCGAGGAGACTGAGGCGTGTCGGTCACCGTCTGCACGGCCACTACGGTCGGGGGGTCGAATCCCCCTTCGGGCATGGATATTTGTGCCGTCCTTAGTATTAGGTAAATAATAAGTAGATTGTAAGTTTAGGGAGTGATGACTGGCCGAGGAGACTGAGGCGCGTCAATAATGGTCTGCACGGCCACTACGGTCGGGGGGTCGAATCCCCCTTCGGGCATGGATATTTGTGCCGTCCTTAGTATTAGGTAGATAATAACTAGATTGTAATTTTAGGGAGTGACGACTGGCCGAGGAGACTGAGGCGCTTCAGTCACGGTCTGCACGGCTACTACGGTCGGGGGTTCGAATCCCCCTTCGGGCATGGATATTTGTGCCGTCCTTAGCATTAGGTAGATAATAAGTAGATTGTAAGTTTAGGGAGTGATGACTGGCCGAGGAGACTGAGGTGCGTCAGTCACGGTCTGCACGGCCACTACGGTCGGGGTGTCGAATCCCCCTTCAGGCATGGATATTTGTGCCGTCCTTAGTATTAGGTAGATAATAAGTAGATTGTAAGTTTAGGGAGTGATGACTGGCCGAGGAGGCTGAGGTGCGTCAGTCATGGTCTGCACGGCCACTACGGTCGGGGGGTCGGATCCCCCTTCGGGCATGGATATTTGTGCCGTCCTTAGTATTAGGTAGATAATAAGTAGATTGTAAGTTTAGGGAGTGACGACTGGCCGAGGAGACTGAGGCGCTTCAGTCACGGTCTGCACGGCCACTACGGTCGGGTGTTCAAATCCCCCTTCGGGCATGGATATTTGTGCCGTCCTTAGTATTAGGTAGATAATAAGTAGATTGTAAGTTTAGGGAGTGATGACTGGCCAAGGAGACTGAGGCGCGTCGGTCACGGTCTGCAAGGCCACTACGGTCGGGGGGTCGAATCCCCCTTCGGGCATGGATATTTGTGCCGTCCTTAGTATTAGGTAGATAATAAGTAGATTGTAAGTTTTGGGAATGACGACTGGCCGAGGAGACAGATGCGCTTCAGTCAAGGCCACTACGGTCGGGGGTTCTAATCCCTATCCGGGCATGGATATTTGTGCCGTCCTTAGCATTAGGTAGATAATAAGTAGATTGTAAGTTTAGGGAGTGATGACTGGCCGAGGAGACTGAGGCGCGTCGGTCACGGTCTGCACGGCCACTTCGGTCGGGGGGTCGAATCCCCCTTCGGGCATGGATATTTGTGCCGTCCTTAGTATTAGGTAGATAAGAGTAGATTGTAAGTTTAGGGAGTGATGACTGGCCAAGGAGACTTAGGCGCGTCTGTCACGGTCTGCACGGCCACTTCGGTCTGGCGGTCGAATCCCCCTTCGGGCATGGATATTTGTGCCGTCCTTAGTATTAGGTAGATAATAAGTAGATTGTAAGTTTAGGGAGTGAAGACTGGCCGAGGAGACTGAGGCGCTACAGTCACGGCCACTACGGTCGGGGGTTCGAATCCCCCTTCGGGCATGGAAAATTCTGCCTTCCTTAGCATTAGGTAGATAATAAGTAGATTGTAAGTTTAGGGAGTGATGACTGGCCGAGGAGACTGAGGCGTGCCGGTCACGGTCTGCACGGCCACTATGGTCGGGGGGTCGAATCCCCCTTCGGGCATGGATATTTGTGCCGTCCTTAGTATTAGGTAGATAATAAGTACATTGTAAGTTTAGGGACTGATGACTGGCCGAGGAGACTGAGGCGCGTCAGTCACGGTCTGCACGGCCACTACGGTCGGGGGGATCGAATCCCCCTTCGGGCATGGATATTTGAGCCGTCCTTAATATTAGGTAGATAATAAGTTGATTGTAAGTTTAGGGAGTGATGACTGGCCGAGGAGACTGAGGCGCGTCAGTCACGGTCTGCACGGCCACTACGGTCAGGGGGTCGAATCCCCCTTCGGGCATGGATATTTGTGCCGTCCTTAGTATTAGGTAGATAATATTAGGTAGATAATAAGTAGATTGTAAGTTTAGGGAGTGATGACTGGCCGAGGACACTGAGGTGCGTCGGTCACGGTCTGCACGGCCACTACGGTCGGGGGGTCGAATCCTCCTTCGGGCATGGATATTTGTGCCGTCCTTAGTATTAGGTAGATAATAAGTAGATTGTAAGTTTAGGGAGTGACGACTGGCCGAGGATACCTTGGCGCTTCAGTCACGGTCTGCACGGCCACTTCGGTCGGGGGTTCGAATCCCCTTCGGGCATGGATATTTGTGCCGTCCTTAGCATTAGGTAGATAATAAGTAGATTGTAAGTTTAGGGAGTGATGACTGGCCGGGGGGACTGAGGCGCGTCAGTCACGGTCTGCACTGTCACTACGGTCGGGGGGTCGAATCCCCCTACGGGCATGGATATTTGTGCCGTCCTTAGTATTAGGTAGATAATAAGTAGATTGTAAGTTTAGGGAGTGATGACTGGCCGAGGTGCCTGAGGCGCGTCAGTCATGGTCTGCACGGCCACTACGGTCGGGGGGTCGAATCCCCCTTCGGGCATGCATATTTGTGCCGTCCTTAGTATTAGGTAGATAATATGTAGATAGTAAGTTTAGGGAGTGACGTCTGGCCGAGGAGACTGAGGCGCTTCAGTCACGGTCTGCACGGCCACTACGGTCGGGGGTTCGATACCCCCTTCGGGCATGGATATTTGTGCCGTCCCTAGCATTAGGTAGATAATAAGTAGATTGTAAGTTTAGGGAGTGATGACTGGCCGAGGAGACTGAGGCGCGTCTGTCACGGTCTGCACGGCAACTACGGTCGGGGGGCCGAATCCCCCTTATGGCATGGATATTTGTGCCGTCCTTAGCATTAGGTAGATAATAAGTAGATTGTAAGTTTAGGGAGTGATGACTGGCCGAGGAGGCTGAGGCGCGTCAGTCATGGTCTGCACGGCCACTACGGTCGGGGGGTCGGATCCCCCTTCGGGCATGGATATTTGTGCCGTCCTTAGTATTAGATAGTTAATAAGTAGATTGTAAGTTTAGGGAGTGACGACTGGCCGAGGAGACTGAGGCGCTACAGTCACAGCCACTACAGTCGGCGTGTCGTATCCCCCTTCGGACATGGATATTTGTGCCCTCCTTAGTATTAGGTAGATAATAAGTAGATTGTAAGTTTAGGGAGTGATGACTGGCCGAGGAGACTGAGGCGCTTCAGTCACGGCCACTATGGGCGGGGGTTCGAATCCCCCTTCGGGCAAGGATATTTGTGCCTTCCTTAGCATTAGGTAGATAATAAGTAAATTGAAAGTTTAGGGAGTGATGACTGGCCGAGGAGACTGAGGCGTGTCGGTCACCGTCTGCACGGCCACTACGGTCGGGGGTCGAATCCCCCTTCGGGCATGGATATTTGTGCCGTCCTTAGTATTAGGTAAATAATAAGTAGATTGTAAGTTTAGGGAGTGATGACTGGCCGAGGAGACTGAGGCCGTCAATCATGGTCTGCACGGCCACTACGGTCGGGGGGTCGAATCCCCCTTCGGGCATGGATATTTGTGCCGTCCTTAGTATTAGGTAGATAATAAGTAGATTGTAAGTTTAGGGAGTGATGACTGGCCGAGGTGCCTGAGGCGCGTCAGTCATGGTCTGCACGGCCACTACGGTCGGGGGGTCGAATCCCCCTTCGGGCATGCATATTTGTGCCGTCCTTAGTATTAGGTAGATAATATGTAGATAGTAAGTTTAGGGAGTGACGTCTGGCCGAGGAGACTGAGGCGCATCAGTCACGGTCTGCACGGCCACTACGGTCGGGGGTTCGATACCCCCTTCGGGCATGGATATTTGTGCCGTCCTTAGCATTAGGTAGATAATAAGTAGATTGTAAGTTTAGGGAGTGATGACTGGCCGAGGAGACTGAGGCGCGTCTGTCACGGTCTGCACGGCCACTACGGTCGGGGGGTCGAATCCCCCTTCGGGCATGGATATTTGTGCCGTCCTTAGCATTAGGTAGATATTAAGTAGATTGTAAGTTTAGGGAGTGATGACTGGCCGAGGAGACTGAGGCGCGTCTGTCACGGTCTGCACGGCCACTACGGTCGGGGGGTCGAATCCCCCTTATGGCATGGATATTTGTGCCGTCCTTAGTATTAGGTAGATAATAAGTAGATTGTAAGTTTAGGGAGTGATGACTGGCCGAGGAGGCTGAGGCGCGTCAGTCATGGTCTGCACGGCCACTACGGTCGGGGGGTCGGATCCCCCTTCGGGCATGGATATTTCTGCCGTCCTTAGTATTAGATAGTTAATAAGTAGATTGTAAGTTTAGGGAGTGACGACTGGCCGAGGAGACTGAGGCGCTACAGTCACGGCCACTACAGTCGGCGTGTCGTATCCCCCTTCGGACATGGATATTTGTGCCCTCCTTAGTATTAGGTAGATAATAAGTAGATTGTAAGTTTAGGGAGTGATGACTGGCCGAGGAGACTGAGGCGCTTCAGTCACGGCCACTATGGGCGGGGGTTCGAATCCCCCTTCGGGCATGGATATTTGTGCCTTCCTTAGCATTAGGTAGATAATAAGTAAATTGAAAGTTTAGGGAGTGATGACTGGCCGAGGAGACTGAGGCGCGTCAGTCACGATCTGCACGGCCACTACGGTCAGGGGGTCGAATCCCCCTTCGGGCATGGATATTTGTGCCGTCCTTAGTATTAGGTAGATAATATTAGGTAGATAATAAGTAGATTGTAAGTTTAGGGAGTGATGACTGGCCGAGGACACTGAGGTGCGTCGGTCACGGTCTGCACGGCCACTACGGTCGGGGGGTCGAATCCTCCTTCGGGCATGGATATTTGTGCCGTCCTTAGTATTAGGTAGATAATAAGTAGATTGTAAGTTTAGGGAGTGACGACTGGCCGAGGATACTGAGGCGCTTCAGTCACTGTCTGCACGGCCACTTCGGTCGGGGGTTCGAATCCCCTTCGGGCATGGATATTTGTGCCGTCCTTAGCATTAGGTAGATAATAAGTAGATTGTAAGTTTAGGGAGTGATGACTGGCCGGGGGTACTGAGGCGCGTCGGTCACGGTCTGCACTGTCACTACGGTCGGGGGGTCGAATCCCCCTACGGGCATGGATATTTGTGCCGTCCTTAGTATTAGGTAGATAATAAGTAGATTGTAAGTTTAGGGAGTGATGACTGGCCGAGGTGCCTGAGGCGCGTCAGTCATGGTCTGCACGGCCACTACGGTCGGGGGGTCGAATCCCCCTTCGGGCATGCATATTTGTGCCGTCCTTAGTATTAGGTAGATAATATGTAGATAGTAAGTTTAGGGAGTGACGTCTGGCCGAGGAGACTGAGGCGCTTCAGTCACGGTCTGCACGGCCACTACGGTCGGGGGTTCGATACCCCCTTCGGGCATGGATATTTGTGCCGTCCTTAGCATTAGGTAGATAATAAGTAGATTGTAAGTTTAGGGAGTGATGACTGGCCGAGGAGACTGAGGCGCGTCTGTCACGGTCTGCACGGCCACTACGGTCGGGGGGTCGAATCCCCCTTATGGCATGGATATTTGTGCCGTCCTTAGTATTAGGTAGATAATAAGTAGATTGTAAGTTTAGGGAGTGATGACTGGCCGAGGAGGCTGAGGCGCGTCAGTCATGGTCTGCACGGCCACTACGGTCGGGGGGTCGGATCCCCCTTCGGGCATGGATATTTGTGCCGTCCTTAGTATTAGATAGTTAATAAGTAGATTGTAAGTTTAGGGAGTGACGACTGGCCGAGGAGACTGAGGCGCTACAGTCACAGCCACTACAGTCGGCGTGTCGTATCCCCCTTCGGACATGGATATTTGTGCCCTCCTTAGTATTAGGTAGATAATAAGTAGATTGTAAGTTTAGGGAGTGATGACTGGCCGAGGAGACTGAGGCGCTTCAGTCACGGCCACTATGGGCGGGGGTTCGAATCCCCCTTCGGGCATGGATATTTGTGCCTTCCTTAGCATTAGGTAGATAATAAGTAAATTGAAAGTTTAGGGAGTGATGACTGGCCGAGGAGACTGAGGCGCGTCAGTCACGGTCTGCACGGCCACTACGGTCAGGGGGTCGAATCCCCCTTCGGGCATGGATATTTGTGCCGTCCTTAGTATTAGGTAGATAATATTAGGTAGATAATAAGTAGATTGTAAGTTTAGGGAGTGATGACTGGCCGAGGACACTGAGGTGCGTCGGTCACGGTCTGCACGGCCACTACGGTCGGGGGGTCGAATCCTCCTTCGGGCATGGATATTTGTGCCGTCCTTAGTATTAGGTAGATAATAAGTAGATTGTAAGTTTAGGGAGTGACGACTGGCCGAGGATACTGAGGCGCTTCAGTCACGGTCTGCACGGCCACTTCGGTCGGGGGTTCGAATCCCCTTCGGGCATGGATATTTGTGCCGTCCTTAGCATTAGGTAGATAATAAGTAGATTGTAAGTTTAGGGAGTGATGACTGGCCGGGGGTACTGAGGCGCGTCGGTCACGGTCTGCACTGTCACTACGGTCGGGGGGTCGAATCCCCCTACGGGCATGGATATTTGTGCCGTCCTTAGTATTAGGTAGATAATAAGTAGATTGTAAGTTTAGGGAGTGATGACTGGCCGAGGTGCCTGAGGCGCGTCAGTCATGGTCTGCACGGCCACTACGGTCGGGGGGTCGAATCCCCCTTCGGGCATGCATATTTGTGCCGTCCTTAGTATTAGGTAGATAATATGTAGATAGTAAGTTTAGGGAGTGACGTCTGGCCGAGGAGACTGAGGCGCTTCAGTCACGGTCTGCACGGCCACTACGGTCGGGGGTTCGATACCCCCTTCGGGCATGGATATTTGTGCCGTCCTTAGCATTAGGTAGATAATAAGTAGATTGTAAGTTTAGGGAGTGATGACTGGCCGAGGAGACTGAGGCGCGTCTGTCACGGTCTGCACGGCCACTACGGTCGGGGGGTCGAATCCCCCTTATGGCATGGATATTTGTGCCGTCCTTAGTATTAGGTAGATAATAAGTAGATTGTAAGTTTAGGGAGTGATGACTGGCCGAGGAGGCTGAGGCGCGTCAGTCATGGTCTGCACGGCCACTACGGTCGGGGGGTCGGATCCCCCTTCGGGCATGGATATTTGTGCCGTCCTTAGTATTAGATAGTTAATAAGTAGATTGTAAGTTTAGGGAGTGACGACTGGCCGAGGAGACTGAGGCGCTACAGTCACAGCCACTACAGTCGGCGTGTCGTATCCCCCTTCGGACATGGATATTTGTGCCCTCCTTAGTATTAGGTAGATAATAAGTAGATTGTAAGTTTAGGGAGTGATGACTGGCCGAGGAGACTGAGGCGCTTCAGTCACGGCCACTATGGGCGGGGGTTCGAATCCCCCTTCGGGCATGGATATTTGTGCCTTCCTTAGCATTAGGTAGATAATAAGTAAATTGAAAGTTTAGGGAGTGATGACTGGCCGAGGAGACTGAGGCGTGTCGGTCACCGTCTGCACGGCCACTACGGTCGGGGGTCGAATCCCCCTTCGGGCATGGATATTTGTGCCGTCCTTAGTATTAGGTAAATAATAAGTAGATTGTAAGTTTAGGGAGTGATGACTGGCCGAGGAGACTGAGGCGCGTCAATCATGTTCTGCACGGCCACTACGGTCGGGGGGTCGAATCCCCCTTCGGGCATGGATATTTGTGCCGTCCTTAGTATTAGGTAGATAATAAGTAGATTGTAAGTTTAGGGAGTGATGACTGGCCGAGGTGCCTGAGGCGCGTCAGTCATGGTCTGCACGGCCACTACGGTCGGGGGGTCGAATCCCCCTTCGGGCATGCATATTTGTGCCGTCCTTAGTATTAGGTAGATAATATGTAGATAGTAAGTTTAGGGAGTGACGTCTGGCCGAGGAGACTGAGGCGCTTCAGTCACGGTCTGCACGGCCACTACGGTCGGGGGTTCGATACCCCCTTCGGGCATGGATATTTGTGCCGTCCTTAGCATTAGGTGGATAATAAGTAGATTGTAAGTTTAGGGAGTGATGACTGGCCGAGGAGACTGAGGCGCGTCTGTCACGGTCTGCACGGCCACTACGGTCGGGGGGTCGAATCCCCCTTATGGCATGGATATTTGTGCCGTCCTTAGTATTAGGTAGATAATAAGTAGATTGTAAGTTTAGGGAGTGATGACTGGCCGAGGAGGCTGAGGCGCGTCAGTCATGGTCTGCACGGCCACTACGGTCGGGGGGTCGGATCCCCCTTCGGGCATGGATATTTGTGCCGTCCTTAGTATTAGATAGTTAATAAGTAGATTGTAAGTTTAGGGAGTGACGACTGGCCTAGGAGACTGAGGCGCTACAGTCACGGCCACTACAGTCGGCGTGTCGTATCCCCCTTCGGACATGGATATTTGTGCCCTCCTTAGTATTAGGTAGATAATAAGTAGATTGTAAGTTTAGGGAGTGATGACTGGCCGAGGAGACTGAGGCGCTTCAGTCACGGCCACTATGGGCGGGGGTTCGAATCCCCCTTCGGGCATGGATATTTGTGCCTTCCTTAGCATTAGGTAGATAATAAGTAAATTGAAAGTTTAGGGAGTGATGACTGGCCGAGGAGACTGAGGCGTGTCGGTCACCGTCTGCACGGCCACTACGGTCGGGGGTCGAATCCCCCTTCGGGCATGGATATTTGTGCCGTCCTTAGTATTAGGTAAATAATAAGTAGATTGTAAGTTTAGGGAGTGATGACTGGCCGAGGAGACTGAGGCGCGTCAATCATGGTCTGCACGGCCACTACGGTCGGGGGGTCGAATCCCCCTTCGGGCATGGATATTTGTGCCGTCCTTAGTATTAGGTAGATAATAAGTAGATTGTAATTTTAGGGAGTGACGACTGGCCGAGGAGACTGAGGCGCTTCAGTCACGGTCTGCACGGCTACTACGGTCGGGGGTTCGAATCCCCCTTCGGGCATGGATATTTGTGCCGTCCTTAGCATTAGGTAGATAATAAGTAGATTGTAAGTTTAGGGAGTGATGACTGGCCGAGGAGACTGAGGCGCGTCAGTCACGGTCTGCACGGCCACTACGGTCGGGGTGTCGAATCCCCCTTCAGGCATGGATATTTGTGCCGTCATTAGTATTAGGTAGATAATAAGTAGATTGTAAGTTTAGGGAGTGATGACTGGCCGAGGAGGCTGAGGTGCGTCAGTCATGGTCTGCACGGCCACTACGGTCGGGGGGTCGGATCCCCCTTCGGGCATGGATATTTGTGCCGTCCTTAGTATTAGGTAGATAATAAGTAGATTGTAAGTTTAGGGAGTGACGACTGGCCGAGGAGACTGAGGCGCTTCAGTCACGGTCTGCACGGCCACTACGGTCGGGTGTTCAAATCCCCCTTCGGGCATGGATATTTGTGCCGTCCTTAGTATTAGGTAGATAATAAGTAGATTGTAAGTTTAGGGAGTGATGACTGGCCAAGGAGACTGAGGCGCGTCGGTCACTGTCTGCACGGCCACTACGGTCGGGGGGTCGAATCCCCCTTCGGGCATGGATATTTGTGCCGTCCTTAGTATTAGGTAGATAATAAGTAGATTGTAAGTTTAGGGAGTGATGACTGGTCGAGGAGACTGAGACGCGTCAGTCACGGTCTGCACGGCCACTACGGTCTGGGGGGCGAATCCCCCTTTGGGCATGGATATTTGTGCCGTCCTTAGTATTAGGTAGATAATAAGTACATTGTAAGTTTAGGGACTGATGACTGGCCGAGGAGACTGAGGCGCGTCAGTCACGGTCTGCACGGCCACTACGGTCGGGGGGATCGAATCCCCCTTCGGGCATGGATATTTGAGCCGTCCTTATTATTAGGTAGATAATAAGTAGATTGTAAGTTTAGGGAGTGATGACTGGCCGAGGAGACTGAGGCGCGTCAGTCACGGTCTGCACGGCCACTACGGTCAGGGGGTCGAATCCCCCTTCGGGCATGGATATTTGTGCCGTCCTTAGTATTAGGTAGATAATATTAGGTAGATAATAAGTAGATTGTAAGTTTAGGGAGTGATGACTGGCCGAGGACACTGAGGCGCGTCGGTCACGGTCTGCACGGCCACTACGGTCGGGGGGTCGAATCCTCCTTCGGGCATGGATATTTGTGCCGTCCTTAGTATTAGGTAGATAATAAGTAGATTGTAAGTTTAGGGAGTGACGACTGGCCGAGGATACTGAGGCGTTTCAGTCACGGTCTGCACGGCCACTTCGGTCGGGGGTTCGAATCCCCTTCGGGCATGGATATTTGTGCCGTCCTTAGCATTAGGTAGATAATAAGGAGATTGTAAGTTTAGGGAGTGATGACTGGCCGGGGGGACTGAGGCGCGTCGGTCACGGTCTGCACTGTCACTACGGTCGGGGGGTCGAATCCCCCTTCGGGCATGGATATTTGTGCCGTCCTTAGTATTAGGTAGATAATAAGTAGATTGTAAGTTTAGGGAGTGATGACCCCGTACTTAAGTCCCATAAGTTCTACTAACATTTGAACATTTTTTTTTTTTTTTTTTTTTTGCATTGAGTGGCCGAACGTTCTAAGGCGCTTTGCTGCGGAGTGCGCGGTTGTTTGTCGTCGGAGGTTCGAGTCCCTCGGGCGTGTGTGTGTGTGTGTGTGTGTGTGTCTGTGTGTGTGTGTGTGAGTGTGTGTGCGTCTGTGTGTTGTACTTTGTTTAACTTAGATTAAGCGTTTGTTAGCTTAAGGACTAATAGGTAAGTGCCATAGATTTACAAACTGTTGATCAGTCAAACAATTAATTACGGAAAGCGCAAACCTGTAAACATTGGCGGCCGCTGGTTGAGTGTATGACGCCGTAGCGCAATGCATCACGCGGCTGGCGGCGATAGTAAACAGGAGACACGTCGATACCAGGGCACGAAGCTTGCGCGAATTTCATGACTGCGCGCTCCGTTGGACGGAGGCTACGTATGCCTCACAGGACGGCGCGTCTATAGCAAACGCGGCTAACAGCGTTACACAGGGGACGTGCAGTTTGGCTCATAGGGGCCGGTTGGTGCCACCGGCGAACCGCTCGACTTTGAACAGTGTGGTGGTACCAGTTTTAATCAACTCTGATTTCATTAACAAACAACTCTTTAAATGACCGTGACTTCGTACCCGAAGTCAACTAGTATCAACTCACAATAATTATCCCTGACGATAATTTTAGCTTCCAAATTATTCATAATAAATTTATTTTCTTGAATATTTAAAATGTTTCAGGATTGAAACTTCCTGGCAGATTAAAATTGTGTGTCGCCGGAACCGGGACTCGAACCCGCGACCTTTGCCTTTCGCGGGCAAGTTCTCTACCAACTGTGCTATCCCGACACGATTCACGATGCCGCCTCACAACTTTACTTCCGCCAGTACCTCGTCTCCTACTTTCCAAAGTAAAGTTGTGAGGCGGCATTGTGAGTCGTGTCGGGATAGCACAGTCGGTTGTGCGCTTACCCGCGAAAGGCAAAGGCCCCAGGTTGGAGTCCCGGTTCCGGCACACAATTTTAATCTGCCAGGAAGTTTCATATCAGCGCACACTCCGCTGCAGAGTGAAAGTTTCATTCTGTTTCAGGATTGCTTTCTACCATCAGATTCTTTAAGTTCGTAAACCCCTTTTTGTTTCACAGCGCTCTTATATATCAGCACTAGATAAAACCATATCAACTTTCGTGCAACTTTAGTGACACGTAATAATTGTGTAAGTCTTTCAGACCACATTCGAACTTTTCTTCAGAAAAAATCATTTACGCATCTTGATTCAATTCTTTAAACAATTCAGTATATAGAAATCATGAGTGCAAAGAGACTTCCTCTCAATACGGAATACAAGTTACGACTAACCCTTTTTCATTTACATTTTTCTTCATATTCATTGTTAATAAAGAAAGTCTATCACAGTCCGCAACAGCAGACAATGTCTTCTAATTCAATGCGCCGACCTTCGCTAATCAACGATAGCGACCAACATTTTCTCGCTGACGTCGGTGAGAATTCGTCACTGCGTACTGCTGCAGCACTGTCATTACACATGAAACAAACAAAAGAAAAGAAAATTCACACAAGTATATGTTCTCAGAAATTAATAACATTCAAAACAATATAGTCTGTAAGTACTGAACAACTGCGAAATTGAACTTTATGAAGAAAATAGTGGACGATTAAATACATGTCCCACTACAACAGGAGCTGCGAAAGATGTATTAAATGGATGTATAAATGGAATAACAAGTACGTGAGGCCGTGTCAAGCAGAAGTCGTCACGATCTGTCAACACGGCATTTGAAAGTAGTTGATGTGCAGTGTGACAATACTGTAAGATTTGTTCCGTTTACCTGAAAACTGGAATCACGCTGTTTTAATGTTGTGGGCGAGTTAACTCGCTATCGTTCGACACTCCGCAGGTGCTATGGTCGTGTCTAAAAACGTATTCTGGGATTGCTTCAGCACTATTCCCACATTTCTGAGTCCTGTTCCACAGATTGTCTCACTTTGCAGGAGAGTTATTTCTGCATGTCGGTAATAAAAAAAAAAGTTGCGGCTGTCTGTCACACAAAACTTGTATTTTTGCATGTTATTATTTTTGAAAAAAAAAAAAGGGCCATTTCAAGCCGTTTATGAAATATTACCACTTTATATCCGAAGCATAAGAACACAATTGGACACGATCCCCCGCTGGATACCCCTTCAATTCACTGTGTTGTCAAACGGCGCTGCCGGCCGCGGTGGCCGAGGTGACTGAGGCGCTCCAGTCACGGTCAGCACGGCTACTGCGGTCGGGGGTTCGAATCCCCCCTCGGGCATTGATATTTGTGCCATCCTAGTTCGTAAGTAGTTCATAAGTAGTTTGTAACTTTAGGGACTGATGACCCCGTAGTTAAGTCCCATAGACTATACAAACATTTGAACATCACACGGCGCCAACATATTTCACCGACTGCAGAGTAGAAATCACATGCTGTCTACTTTTCTGCACGCTGGTGTCGGATGTCAACGATCTAGTACAGCCGTCTGCCACATGGAGCACTTTCGTCGCTGTGTCACGTGTGCCGTAGTGTGTGGAACTTTCTTCACTTTTTTTTCTTTCCCTTTCTGTTTTGAGCCCGTGGAAGATTTATAGAAGACAAGGGTGTTACAAGTACTTAAAGGTAAGGAAATTGTGTATGTGCTGTTTTGGGGAATGTTTCGTTTGTTACATTGTTCATCATCATCATTAGAGACTGATTATGCCTTTCACCGTTCAGTCTGGAGCATAGTACCTCTAATAAAATTCCTCCATGATCTCCTATTCAGTGCTGACTTTGTTGCCTCGTCTGATGTTATGCCTTTTACTTCAAAATCATTTTGCACCGAATCTAAGTACTTTCTCTTGGTCTAACTCGACTCCTCTTACCCTCCGTTGCCGAGCTCATGAGTCTCTTAGGTAACCTTGCTTCTCCCATGCGTGTAACATGACCCCACCATCTCAGTCTGTTTGCTGTAACTGCTTCATGTATGGTGTTCATTCCCAGTTTTTCTTTGATTTCCTCATTATGGACACCCTCCTGCTATTGTTCTCATCTATTAGTACCTGCAATCATTATTGATACTTTCATATCTGTAACCTCTACCTTATGAATAAGGTAACCTGTAGCCACCCAATTTTCACTCCCATACTACAAAGTTGGTCGAAAGACAGAGTGGTGCACTGCTAACTTAGTCTTGGTATTTACTTCCTTCTTGCAGTAGAGAATAGATGTTAGCGGAGCACTCACTGCATTAGCTTTGCTGAACCTCGATTCCAATTGTTTCACTATGTTGCCATCCTGTGAAAAAATACATCCCAGGTATTTGAAACTGTCTACCTGTTCTAACATTATTAATCCTATTTGGCACTCAATCTGTTTAAATCTTTTTCCCACAGACATTACTTTCGTTTTTGTGATGCTGATCTTCATATCATAATCCCTGCACCTCTGATCGAGATCTGAAATATTAGTTTGCAACCTCTTAATCGAATCCGCCATTACAACTAAGTCATCTGCAAATGCGAGAGTGCTTATTCTAATCTCGCCCTGCCAGTCTACTGTTTTCAACATATGATCCATGAATAGTACGAACAACAGTGGTGACAGGTTACAGCCTTGTCTTACCCCTGAAACTACCCTGAACCATGACCTTAATTTACCATGTACTCTAACTGCTGCCTGAAAGTCTACATAAAGCCCTTTAATTGCCCGCAGACGTTTGCCTCCTATACCATAATCTTGTAGAACTGACAGTAGCTTCCTCCTAGGAACACGGCCATAAGCCTTTTCTAGATCTATGAAACATAGATATTATTCCCTGTTCCATTCATACCACTTTTCCATTACCTGCCGTAAGCTAAAGATCTAGTCCTGACAGCCTCTCAGAGGCCTGAACCAACACTGATTTTCATCTAACTTGTCCTCAATTAATACTCGCATTCTACTTTCAACAATACCTGAGAATATTTTGCCTACAACGCTAATTAAAGAGATACCTCGATAGTTGTTACAATCTTTTCTGTTCCAATGTTTGAAAACTGGCGTGATTACCGCTTTCGTCCAGTCAGACGGAACCTGTCCCGATTCCCACGCCTTCTCAATTACCCTGTGTAACCATTTGAGACCTGATATTCCACTGTATTTGACGAGTTCCGGCTTAATTTCATCCACCCCAGCCGCTTTATTGCACTGTAATCTACTGACCATTTTCTCCACTTCCTGAAATGAGATCCTGTTTCCACTGTCGATCCTATCCCTTTCTACCTAAAATCTGACACTTCATTGAATGTTTCACCTACATTGAGAAATTTTTCAAAATATTCCCTCCGTTTGCACAAGGCATCCACAGAATTGACTAGCAGTTTTCCGGACCTGTCCAAACACTTGTTAATTCCTTCTTCCCTTCCTTTCGAAAATTGTTAATTACGCTCCAAAATGGTTTTCCCGCGACTTGACCCAGTGTTTATAGCTTATTTCCAAAGTCTCCCTATAATTTCTGCTTGGAGTCTACAATTATCCCTTAGCTTTGTTTCTTTCTTCAACATAACTTTCTCTGTCTGACTGATTTCTAGAATGGAGACATTTTTGAAATGCTTTCTTTTTCTTTTTACAAGCTGCCTTGGCTGTGTCATTCTACCAATCTGTCTGCTTTTTCCTACCTTTAAACACTACTGCTCCAAGACATTCTCTAGCTGCTTCCAGTAGTGTGTCCCTGTAACTTGACCATTCCTCTTCCAGTGACTGTAAATCATTACATTCAACTAACTGGTACATTTCCGAGATCATTGTTATGTATTTCTGCCTCATTTACTTGTCTTGAAGCTTCTCCACTCTTATCCTTCTACACATGGACCTGACTTTCTGCTCTTTTGGCCTCACAAAACCAATTTCACTGCAGATTAAATAATGATCAGTATCATCAAAGAACACCCTGAAAACACGTGTGTCCTTGACTGTTAAAAGTCGACCTCTGTACGTAACAAGAGCTTTGTTTTATCAATAAAATTAGCAAGTAAGGTCCGCGTGAACTACTGGTTACTCCCTGCTATAAAGCTTGTTCTCTGGTCCCCAACTGAGAACTGACACGTTTCCAATTACTTCAATAACAGGAAGTTAATACTACAGTGGTCAATATACATAGTAGCTCACACGTTGTTACACACAGACATTAATAAGCAAGCCACCCTAATTAAAGTTATCTTAGAAAGGTGGCTAAGAAAACATTTATGGGGCAACGGAATTTAGACATAAAAAAATTTGCATCTGAGCTTGTTCTCAGCACTTGTGAAGAACATTATTAAATAAAAGAGGGAAGGTGCTGAAAAACTACAAGTTATAGGCAACTTACGGATTATGTTGAACTTAAACTTGTTTATTCAGATAGAAAACAAGCAAAATGGGAAACCAATTTGGTTAATACAATAAAAATGCATCTCTTACATGGATAAATGCGGACTGTACCCAGCCCAAATTATACATGATTTAACGATACTGAGGAGGAGGATTCACAAACAACACTCATTAGCTCACACACACGCAATGCCACAGCGAAACTCACCAAAATCAGCGAGCTGAGACGAGGCGGAAGCAGGCGCCCCTATCGTAGATGAAATTCAGCAAGTCGGATGTAGCTCAAAACACAATATACAAAAACACTTTGAAGCTGGCTCTGGTCTGTCGTGCCTGTTTTAAGATGGTGCATATGTATATCCAATTAAATTACTTCTAAATTGGACCGCGAGCAAACACGCTAACGGCGACACACGGCTACGTTACATGATCGCACTCCACTGAAGGTGAAGTGGTTGAAAATCGGATTCATTTTACAAAATCACTGTGGATTCTTAAGTTGCAGTCTGTTAGAAATCGATCTAGGTACTGGTTTTATATGAGAAGTGGCGTCAATTCAGGCGACTAGCTGCAAACTCCGGAAGTCGGAACTGGGACCCACGTGGTTCCGAAAACCGATAAAATTGAATAAATTCAGTTCCCGAAAAATAAAGAAAATTAACTACAGCATGCAACCCAAATAAATGCTTAGAATGATATAAGGGAGCGAATGAAATACAGCTACAAACGATAGGGAGCGATTACAGAGACGGATGAGGTGCTGTCTCAGAAAAACCACAAAAATGACATAAATACAAAGTCGGAAAAATAAAATTAAGACCTACAGCATGCAACCCATAAAAATGTTTAGAATTACATAAGGAAGCTATTGAAGGAGTTGTACAAGGCTCAGACAGAATTACTGACAAAGACAGAGTGCGTACTACCAGCCGGAGAAGAACCAGCAAAAATAAAATAGGCGGGGAGAGAAGATCGGGAAATGTTAGTGGTAACCAGAAGGATACACGCATAGTTACTTGCCTGATGGGCATGGAAGAATCAATAGTGGAAGCTGAAGGCTTTGTTAGAAGAACCAACCACATGGAACACATATCATTCACGGGAGGAAACGGTAAGAAAATTTTTACATGAACTTACAAAAAAGAACATATCGTCTGTTAGAAATCGGGCCCTACAAAGCTAGAAAGAATGTACACAGAGTTCGTACACCGCTACATAATCACAAAAGGTTTGAATATATCAGGCAGTTATCAAACTGCAACTAGAATCACACACATCGTGTTTATCTATTGGAAATCACTGAATTGAAAAACGAGAACACATTTCCGCAACACAACCAGAGAAAATATTCCAATAAATGATTCTAAGTTCATGAGTCTAAGTTAAACGTGAAAAGCTACCATCTCCCAACACAAGAGGAGAACCAACCTTACCTCACCAGAAGATCAGCACAGAATGACCAGACCGAGCGGCCACGAGACCCGGGAAGCCACTGGAAGCCGGAAAATCCAAGAAACAGCAGTGGTGGGGACAGAGAGCGAGTAGACTCAAGCTGAGGGAAGGCTCACCAACCAGCTCGCAACCAAAGGGTGTGGAAACATCTTTGGCAGTATCAGCAGCTATCGATACTGAGCCAGAGAGAACGATGCTATGCAAGCTGTCACTCCCCACATTCAAACAGCCATAGATTCTCGCACAGTCACTTAAAAGTAAAACAACTGCACATTCTCACAGAGACAGTGGCGTAGCAGAGAAGCCGTACTTATGCCACATTAATTGATGTAATAATAAATTATTAACACAACAAAATAAGAAAAACTTAGCAATGTTACTTAATATTTTAACTCATGAAATAAAAATGCTATTCCTCAAGCCTTGAAAAGAGTGGGATTCAAGTTTTAACAAAATGATAATCTAGCGACATTAAATAAATTATAACTTTACAGAAATATGCAAAAAATATATGGAGACGACAGTCTTTCATCACCCCTTCGTTAATTGAAAATTTTGATGTACACTGATGTAATTACATTACATCATATACAGCAAGCTTTTCAAATCTAACATGCAGTTGCCTTATGGGCGACACAGACGGCTGGGGCACGTCACACAAAAACAGCAAATACCACAACAACAACACACATTGAAAAATAATAATTTCCATAAAAACTAAAACAATGGGGATGCAGATGTGGCTGCTGAGACCACGGGATTGGGACAACATGTATAACAATGCAAACTTTACAAGGAAACGTAGATAGATAAATCATAAATATAAAATATACATGAGGTTGAAACGCAAATAAAAAAAAGTAGGATCACAATTTTGAATGTGTCCTATTAGGCTAAAACAGTACCTCAATGAAAAAATGGATAAAAATGTTTTTAAAACCAGTCCAAATTAGGAAAAAAGAGCAGTAAGCATTACAGTATGTTCATGACAGATTTTTAAAGTTGCTGAGGGTGACCAGGGTCGCTACAGGATAACGGCATCTTAGCAGGTGAATCGTATTTTGCACTCTCAGAGCGTTCACTGTTTCTGCTTCTCACACCAGATTTTCAACCTGATGCTGTCCTTCACATTGTCGTCCACTCAACACTGGTTTTTCAGTAAGTAAACACTGTTCTCATTAGTTCGAACCGTCGACTAGAGTCTTTGAAGAGGGAGGGAGATAATCTTCTAGAAGGTACTGGGAGGAAGCGAAAACCCGTACACATAAGAAGATACTTTGACTTTTGTGTCTCTTCCTCAGCTATTCAACAGCAGCTGACGTGAGTAGGAGCGTGTGGTTAGTGCACCTGTATGCAAGGCCTGGTGTCCCTTGTACCCGTGACAGGCGGCCTGACAAGTGCGGGGCGTCGGCGAGAGGCTTGCCACCGGCCAGGCCACTCTAATACTCGAATCCCATTTAGTTTAAGGAAAGATTTTACCTGAAATATAGAAATACGTGATAATTATCCAAGAACGTAATCTGCTTCATGTCTCGTACAAATATTATTCATGCGACTCACCTTGAAAGCTCTATGGCAAGGAGCGGAGTCAACCTGAAAAATGCAGTTGGAAACATCTCAAAATTGGTCTCTAATAGCTGGCATAAGCTTCCTTTCAAGGATGCTTATGTATGAATCTGCATTGACAGTGCCATTGGTGAAGTCCAGACGACTTACTCCGTGACTGGAAGTGCGCCCCTAGTTCATCTGTCGTTGTGGGTGTTTGACATTCGTATGTCTAATGCATGATGGCAAAAATTGTTCACCTTTTCTTCAACGCACGAACACTTTTCCATCTGAGCAATGCAGATTTTATTTGGACTCGTCTGAAAAGATTACTTTGTTCCATGTCTGGTGTCAATGTTGCACGTGGCTTTGCCCACTTTAGTCGCTGCTGTCGCACTGTCTTGCTCAATAAAGGCTTCCTTCTAGGACGATGGGCTGAGAGTTCAGCTTGCAGAAGTCTCTTTCTTACTGTTCTATTGGTTACTCAGATGTCACATTTCTTGCCAGTCTTGCTTTAGTTCAATTGATCAGTTGATGACAGGCGATGATCGTCCTGTTTAGCAGTAGACGCCCTTTTCCTTTCTCATGATCAATATTTCCTTTTTCTATGTATTTTTTCGGTAGCCTCGAAATCGTAGACTGATTAAATTTTGTCTTAGAAGGTATATCTCTGATGCTGAGACCAACAGAGGAATAAGCAATTATAACAGCTTTCTTTTCTGGAGACAATTCAACTGACCTGCCCATCTTCTCACTGCAAAGTCTCAACTCAAAATGACACTATAAACACTGGTTTCATTGTAAAACCAACGGCAACAACAAAGAGTTGTGTGTTGATGGAAAACATGCGTAAAAATCAAATTATTAACGAAAGAAAATGTCAACAATGTTTACCAACGATGGGACTCGTGTAACCTGAAGAAAATTGCTGGAAAAGACAAAAAGGCGGAGTAATTCACGACATTGCAATAAATACGAGGCGCGTCCAGAAAGTAAGTTCCGTTTCAATTTATCTCCGCCGCAGCGCTGCTATTGCAGTTCCGCACATGCGCTGTAGACGATGTGTATCAAGGAGAAGAACGTGCGCCATTTGGAAATCGCTGTCAGTTACGTACGCTTTGTTGTGCTTGTTTGAAATGTCGGCGTTGATTGAAAATCCCCCCGTCTGAGAAATAGGTGATCCGGTTTCTGAATGTGAGGAAAGTGAAACAAAGTGAAATTTATCAGCAAATTTGTGATGTTTACGGACCAAATGCGATGAGTGATTCTATGGTGAGAAGATGGGCCCGACTGTTAAATGGCGGGCGTAGTGATGTGCACGATGAAGAACAAAGTGGGCGTCCATGTGTTTGACCATCCTCCCTACATGTCTGACCTTGCTCCTAGCGACTTTCATCTGTTCTTACATCTCAAGTCTTTCCTTGGCGGTCATCACTTCACCAATGACGACGAACTGAGAGAAACTGTTTCCAACTGGTTGAAGACACAGTCGGCAGATTTCTATGAAGAAGGTATACAAAACCTGGTGCCACGCTATGACAAATGCCTGCAAAATTTCGGCAGTTATGTGGAAAAGTAGTTTAAGAGTTGTAGAATTTTGTCCAATAAAAATTTCTTCTGTATCTGTGTACAATTTCATTTTATTACCAAACGGAACTTACTTTCTGGACGTGTCTCGTATTTCCACCACTGTACATGATTTTATTTTTCTTGTACTTCGTTTTTTAATGCCAAAAGTTCCTTACTTTCTGAAAAGCCCTCGTAGTTCCAAAATCCCGACGTTTTGCAGTTTTTACCCCGTTATTTTAGTCTTGGAATCTGGCGATCCTAGCTGCGAGCCTACACCCAGCGAGAGTCTGCCGCAGAGCAGAGCTTAGGCCGGCGGCCGGCAGACAGCGCTGTCGGCCTGCTTTGTCCACAGGCAGCGGCAGCCGCTCTGCTGGGAGATGAGGCGGCCGCGCCTGCACGCGCAGGGCTGCCACACGCTGAGCTCTTAAGCTGATTACCGCGCGGCAGCCCTGCTGCCTGGAGCCCTGAGGCAGCGGCCGTCACGAGACAAATTAACCGCCATTACGCGACGCCCAAGTGGCCAGTCGAGGGCGCACGCTGCGGGTTAAGACTTGGGTCCGCGCGAGAGGACGTTTTCTCGCCGTAATTCCCTTCATATTAGGTCGGCTAGTCCTCTTGTGCTACAGAGCTGCATAAAGAACACGGCGCTTGTAAACAATGACGCTTCCTTGCAGCCGCGGCGGATTAGCCGTGTGTGCTGGGTCGCCGTGCTGCAGTGTGGGCTGCCATTCGCCGTCGGGGGTTCTAGTCCCCCCTAGGGTATGGATGTTTGTATTGTCCTTAGGTTAGTTTACCTTACTTTAAGTAGTTTGTAAGCCACAGAATAATAAACAAACAGTTGAGTCTGATAGATTTTCAAACATTGCAGTGAAACTGTAGGTTCTGACATGGGGAGAATCACTGTGTTCTGCACGGATGTAAGAGCTCCGAGTGTCCACATTATTTCGAAGAGGTTTCTTGAGAAAGTTTTGAGTTCACATTGTGGTTAAAATTATTTTGACAATGATTTATTTATTTATTAATCAAGAGCAGATAACCTGGCGTTGCTGAGTATTTATTGTTTCCATATTGGGTCAGTATTTCTGCTTTTCCCCTCTTTCTCTGTCCATCTCTTCCTCTACATCTGAGGTGTGACAATAAAGTAATGAGACTGATTTTCTATGCAAGATATGACCACCGTGCAGGGTGGCGTAGTCACAATATCATTGACCTTGGTATACAAGCTGCTTCTAGCAACACCGCCTAGAGAGAAGGCGGCGGCGCTCTCGTGTGACGTCAGGCAGAGTAGGTTGCGCGCGTATAGCTGATTGGGTAGCCGCTGGGGCACGGCCCACTATGCCGAAGCAGCGAGCCAGTCAGGTATGCGCGCGCAACCTACTCTGCCTGACGTCACACAAGAGCGCCGCGGCCTTCTCTCTAGGTGGTGCTTCTAGTCCAAGTGGCACATCGATGCAACTGATCAGACGTTTAGTTGTGCTGTAATAAGTTAACACGTGTTTGTGTATCTCGTCATGGAAATACACAAGTGGCCATTAAAATTGCTACACTAAGAAGAAATGCAGACGATAAACGGATATTCATTGGTGAAATGTATTATACTAGACCTGACATGTGATTACTTTTTCACGCAATTTGGGTGCATAGATCCTGAGAAATCAGTATTCACTACAACCACCTCTGGCCGTAATAACGGCTTTGATACGCCTGGGCATAGAGTTAAACAGAGCTTGGTTGGCGTGTACAGGTACAGATGCCCATGCAGCTTCAACACGATACCACAGTTCATCAAGAGTAGTGACTGGCGTATCATCCAAGGCCTCTGTCGAACATTTTCCGTATCCAGAAAGGACCGTACAGGACCTGCAACATGCGGTCGTGCATTATTCTGCTGAAATGTAGGTATTCGCAGAGATCGAATGACGTGTAGAGCCACGGGTCGTAACACATGTGAAATGTAACGGCCACTGTGCAAAGTGCTGTCGATGCGAACAAGAGGTGAGCGAGACGTGTAACCAGTGGCACCCCATACCATCACGCCGGTGATACGCCAGTATGGCGATGAAGAATACACGCTTTCAATATGCGTTCACCGCGACGTCGCCAAACACAGATGCGGCCATCATGATGCTGTAAGCAGAACCTGGATTCATCCGAAGAAATGACGTTTTGCTATTCGTGCAGCCAGGTTCGTCGTTGCGTACACCATCGCAGGCGCTTCTGTCTGTGATGCAGTGTCAAGGGTAACCGCAGTCATGGTCTCCAAGCTGATAGTCCATGCTGCTGCAAACGTCGTCTGTTCATGCAGATGGCTGTTGTCTTGCAAACGTCCCCATCTGTTGACTCAGGTATCGAGACGTGGCTGCACTATTAATTATAGCCATGTTGACAGTGCTCTTTTTCAGGGGGGACGTGGGGGGACGCGTCCCCTTAAACCTTTTTATGTCCAAGGGAGGTTTCGAACCTCCGACGCGGGAGGCCGCGCGATCCGCAACATGACGCTCCAGAATTGTGAAGCTCTCAAGGCAGTAGAAGAGCTGAACATCGGAGGAATTGAACTTGACACGAGAGCAAAAAGCAGACATCTTGAACCCAGCAGTTTTCATGAGTGCCTGAAACAGCGAATGGAGAATCTTTTGCAGACAAAAGATAATGCTATCTCTGAATGTGCAGAAGTGTTGGACACATCGACTTGGCCTGAAAGCCCTGCAGTAACATATGGTGAATCAAGTGTAAAAACGTTATGTTGTCGTTTTGGTCTTCCGGAGAATGTGAGGCGTAGGGGATTTAGAGATTATTTGATGGAGAAGAAAATGCCAGCATCGCTTCTTCCTCTTCTCAATACAGTGAAATGTGTTCCCAATTCTACTAGCGAATGTGAACGTGGGTTTTCGCAAATAAACCTCATTATCACAGCTGCAAGAGCTTCACTCCATCTCTCTACTGTCAGCAATCTGATGTTCGTTAAATTGGTTGGTCCTCCATTGCAGGTGTTTCAACCTATGGGCTTTGTACACTCTTGGTATATGAGACATCTCGCTACTGAGACCAAGAGTAAAGTAAGAAGGCGTGCCGACTACAGCAGCCATGAACTGATGTCCATTTGGAAACTGTTGCAATGCTAGGTGAAGTTCATTAAAATGTTCACATGTTTGTAAAGCTTATGGGACAAATATGGGGCCATCAGTCCCTAAACGTAAACACTACTTATGAACTACCATATACTAAAGACAGCAAAAACATCCATGCCCGTGGGGGGGGGGGGGTATTCAAACCCCCGACGGGGAACGGCCTCGCACATCGGAACGTAGCGCCTCAATGCTCTCGGCCGCGGCGATGTTAATTACAATGTGCCGCTAGTTTTATAGTTAAGGGCGAGTTTACTATCACAGGTGGGACAGTTGCAGTAGCTTACATTTGAGGGGTCCAGCGTATGATGTGTCAGGAAATGGTAATTAAGGAATAGTAATGTTGAACTGCTGCTGTGATACCAAAAGTTATTACAGTAACTAGATCGTGTTTTACAAATAATATTAAATATTAGGTAACTTTATTACAATATCAAGTACAGAAAATGAAATCGTTGAGATGTAGACACATCACATAGCAGGTCATTAATAGTCAAACTACTCATCAATGTTTTCCTGTTCCATTGTATCGTCACTGCCGTTTGTTATCAATGACTGATAAAAACTCTAATATATTGGAGGCTTAAATTGGAGTAAGATTGGAAGGTCCATGAAATTTTTTGCCTTAATTTTACATCCATTTGGATACTTAGTAACTAACTGTCAGTCTGCAAGCTTTGTAAATCGTTCACGATACTTCTCTAAACTAACTCCCACAGGTTTCTCAGTTTGATTGTATGAATATTTTATATATACAGAATGTTCACCACTCACTA
Organism: Locusta migratoria; assembly: GCA_026315105.1. NCBI lineage: Eukaryota > Metazoa > Arthropoda > Insecta > Orthoptera > Acrididae > Locusta > Locusta migratoria. The sequence continues at coordinate 146,091,515 of CM048751.1, read as the reverse complement.
ATCTAACCACCATTGTATTTTTGATGTCTGCAGGCTTTTTGTCAACAGTAACGTTATGTGTGACGATACTGTTGTTATAGATAACAAAGACACGAAGTCGTCTTTCTTCATTTCATAATTATTAATGAGTTCGCTCGCTTGCTGTTTCTTATAAATTCAACCCATTTTGCTGGAGTGTACACGCCCTGTGTCCTTTTTTTTCAGTTTCTCAATAACTCAAAAATCCCTGAAATTTATCGAACGTGTGACGAGGGAGCAAAATTTGTGCTCAACAACATAAAAACTTATTTTATCTACGAGGTACAACCACAGACCTAGGATAATATAGTTTTTATTTTGTCCAACACACGAATCAGAATAAATGATGAGCTTTTGATAACGCTCTTCCTTCACCATGTCTAAAGCCTTTAAAACGCAGCTAGCTACTTCAACATTCTCAGACCACAAACACTTCTCATCACTACAACGGTGAATACAGAAATTATATGTCCAAAGTCGAAATACAGTATATGGTGTTGTCAGTGCTTGTTGTAAGTCCATGCACAAAACGAATGCATTCCACCCACCCTGTTTTGCCTCATTTTTCAGAGCACTGTATGCAGCTTCAGCTTTCTCAAGGTGTAGTTTGATGTCTGTGGATTCGGTGTTATTATGTGCCTTAGCAGAATCACAATTACGACATGTATCACTCGACGTCAATTTAAAACCAATATTATGTAGTACCTGCTCGGATTCTGCGTGATGTGTACCTTGGAAACATTTCAATGTGATTTCTAACCTTATTTTCTTCTCTCGTTATCAATGGCATGAGATCTGTTAGAATGCTTGCCTCTTCTATCCTGTCTAGGTTCCTGTACAGTTACATGTGTTGTAGATTCACGACTCTCAGTGTCACATTCTTAATTGCTACGGACAGTCCTCAAATGTTTAACAGAAATGGCATGAGCAGCTAAAAATGCAGTTCTACACACTCCAACCTCAGTAACTGGAGTGTCAAGATTGAAATACTCGAAAGAAAACTCCCTCTGATTTACTGTTTGAACCATCCTGTTTTTTGGATGCACTTTGTTGAAATTATTATAAGGCGCACTAAACCAAATATATAAGCATTTTGCTTATTATAATCTCCTAGCCGATAAAACTCAATAAATATTGCCTCCTTCTGTTATTCATTCAATGTTGACTATTTGCAGAAACTGGCTTTGCAGCTTGTATCATTGGCAAAAATGTTCAAATGTGTGTGAGGTCTTATGCGACCGAACTTCATGGTTATCAGTCGCTAGACTTACACACTAATTACTTGAGTAACTTACGCTAAGGACAACACAAACACCCATGCCCGAGGGAGGATTCGAACATCTGACTGTAGCATAACATTGGTACTACGAAACATTTTTGCACTGGGAATGTGTTAGTCCTAAAAAAACAGCAAATATAATACGCTCTCTTTTTCAATAAATGGGCACATACCGCTGTGATGGAAACAAAATGATTCCACAGGTAGCATGTGCCCCTTTTTCTCTGGGCCCCTAATTTTTCAACAGTCAAAACGTAATAAAAAGAAAAGTATAAATAGAAACAAATTAAAAATTGATTGGTGATCATATGAACAGTTGTTTTAACTTCTATTTAAATCTGAATATCAACAGTTTACAATGTGAGCTGGTAATAGACTTCAAAAATTTGTCATTGGTGGGACAGCAAATGGACATAACATTGAATGTCCACCAACATTTTACAAGAATCTTGTGAATTTTGAATTTTTTGTTTGTTTTGAAAACATTGAGTTCCTACAGATAAAACAATTTTCTACATGATGAAACACCAATAAATGTTACATCATTAAAACTTATAAAAACTGCAATGAAAGAGCGTCGTGGGTGGGACAATGAATTGTCACACATGGGACACATGTGAAGTACAATTCGTTTTTATAAGTTAAAATTTACTTTAGTTTATCAATTTTAGATGAATAAGTAATTAACATATTTAGTCCTTACTTCCTATTTAAACAACTATGTAGCGAAGTTTTGTTACCAATAATAGGAAGGAAGGAAGCTTAGGGTTTAACGTCCCGTCGACAGTTTGGTCATTAGAGACGGTTGTTACCAATAAAACATATCAATACAATATTACTTTAAAGTCCTGAGTACCTAATTATTTCACTTAAAAAATCCACCACTATTAATGTAAGGTACACTGTAGTTTATTAGTTAAATTTTCATCTGTCTTAAAAACTGATTCAGTTGAATCACGGGACAACACCCATCTTTACTATTTCGAGAGCCAAACAAGGTTACAAAAGATTTTTAGTGTAGTTTTTATTGTTGTTGATAGGTGTCGATGGTTTTTGTTCTATTGTGTCTTTTAGTGGTGTTTTATAGGTCAAAATATGTGTAATGAAGTCAATTGAAGAGTCCGATACCTGTTTTTCGTAGTTAGACATGTTGATGCTGTCATGGGTGAAGGTCGACGGGTGGTATCCCATGATTCAGTTACGAGTAATTTTCGCTTCATTATATCTAATATCTGAGTACCCCCAAACTTTTTTTTTAGAAAAAGAGCACTGGCCATGAAGATACGAAGCCTGTCATCTCGAATGCTGGTTGTTATCCAGCATTGCGTTTTATATTGCCCTCCTGAACCCACCGATTCCATATTCTGCTAACAGTCATTGGATCGTGACCCACGCGAGCAGCAATGTCGCGATCCGATAAACAGCATTCGCGATAGGCTACAATCCGACATTTATCAAAGTCGAAAACGAGATGATACGCATTTCTCCTCCTTACACGAGCTATCACAACAACGTTTCACCAGGCAACGCCGGTCAACTGCTGTTTGTGTATGAGAAATCGGTTGGAAACTTTCCTTATGTCAGCACGTTGTAGGTATCGCCAGCGACGCCAGCCTTGTGTGAATGCTCTGAAAAGCTAATAGTTTGCATATCACAGCATCTTCTTCCTGTCGGTTAAATTTCGCGTCTGTGGCACATCAGCTTCGTGGTGTAGCAATTTTAATGGCCAGGGATGTAGAACCGTACAATGTTGCGCAACGGTATACCCTTTCTTTTTCCGTTAAATTGGGTGAAAACGTGACAACTTACGGTAAGCTTCAGAAGGCTTTCGGAGAGAATGTTATGTTAAGAGCTCAAGTTTTTCGTTGACGTAGAATATTTAGTGAAGGCAGAACGAATGTAGAAGCTCGCATGTCAGAAGTCAAAAGTGAAATGCATGCTTGTTTGCTTCTTTGATTGCCAGGGAATTGTTCATAAAGAGTGGGTGCCTCCAGGACAAACAATAACCAATATTGTCACGTTGAAAACCGCTCAGTACAGACTGCCTCCTGCTTGGAGTGCTCCACTATTTATACATAGAAAGATTTTTTTGGAACTTACAAGTACATCAAACATCAGAAACATGTAGAACTTTCTAGAAATAGTAAATACAAAGAAATAATTTTTCTTCTGCCCGTGGCGAGATTTGATCTGGGGACCGCAAGAATAGCGATCTGCGATGCTAACCACTGCACCACGCATAACTAATAGTCATATAATTTTCACATTCCTCTGCGCCTGCTTACATTGGTATCTGAACAGTACTCTTATTTGAAGCGTGTGGCTAATTCACCCGTTTTAAACATCTTCCACACAAGGTGAAAAAGTTTCTTGATGAATGGCTCTTCCAACGATATCAGCAGCTCAGCGGGAATATCATGTACTCCAGAGGCCTGCAATAGACTCGAATCTTTCAGTACCGTGTAAAATTATTCTCACAGCATATCTTTTTTACTTCCATGTCTATAAACCTGCCTTCCACCTTTCAGGTTTCCCTTCTTTGCTTAGTACTGGTTTTCCATCTGGGCTTTTGATATTCATGCAGCTGCTTTTCTTGTCTCCAAATGTTTTATTTATTTCCCTTAGGCGCTGTCTGTCTTTCCCATCATTCTACAAAATTTCATTTTCTCTTCTTTCCACATATTCTTAGTTAATCTGTACTTCCTGTCAACGTAAATTGTACTCTTATGCATTTCCTTTTGCCAGCTGTACTTGCTACATTTTTATATTTTCTTCTGTCATTAATTAAGTTCAGTATGTCATGTGTTATCTAAGGATTTCTGTTTGGCATTGCCTTTCTATACAAATGGAACTCTGTAGCCTTCACTATTTTATTTGTCAAAGCTAGCCATTTTTCTACTCTATTAATTTCCTCCGTTTCGGTCAATCCTGGCCTAAAGCTCCCTCTCAAACTATCGACAACCTCATTTATCCAGTTTCCATCGCCTTACTTTTTTTTACGAGAGAGGTAATACCTCTTTATTTCTTTCATTGTTCGAATGTAAGGTGGCATTCAAATAAAATCATGTGGTCAGGAACTTAATTCAAGTGTGTTATAATTACGCAGTATCAGTTGATCTTTTATTAATCCAATAGTTTTTTAAAGGTATCTCCACTTTTCGTTATCCTGAAATTGACAATTTGAACCCGGACATTGTCAAGTAAGAGAGACTGACAGTATTGTTAAATGGAATTGAATCATGTTTGAGATTAATCTTTTATTAATGCAGTGTTCTACTTCACAGTTCATTGAAGTTCATCTTTTATATCACAGCATTACACGTCGCTGTTGCTTATGTTGACTGTAAAGTGACTGTTTATAGAGAGCGTACATTTGCGTTTTCGGCCAATCGGTGTTGCAACTCAGTGTTTGCCTGCTTCCTGCATTCACAAATTATGTTTTTGGTGGTTCTGTGTTACAGAAACTTGCATCCACTCTGTTGAGCAGGGGCAATCATCGACAAAAATAAATAAATAAATAAAATAAAATGGTTTTCATTATGTAAGCCACTCCGAACACGATTCAGGCAGACACATTCACGCAAACACACACACACACACACACACACACACACACACACACACACACACACACACACACACACACGCACGTAAGCTCACACGCGCCCTACACACCACACACATACACGGCATATGATTATTTTAAATATTATTACACACTTTTAAAATGTGTTTAAAATATTAACTCTTACTCACTTTTAACGTAAATAACGTTTACGGCACACAAATGAAGCAACTAGCGAGAACTCGTCATACTGCAGGTTGTAAAGTCCCACCTGAACTGTTAAAATAACATCTACTACTGACGCCACTACAGTTGTGTGTAAACGGAGGTTTACACGATGCCACTAAGTTGTCTCATAATTATTCTTTTACCATAGTGGATATTAGATATGCATGATGAACATACAGCAGTATAGATTGTAATCCATACATTACTTTTGATTTGGTCTCTTTGTAATAAGTCGTTGAACTGTTAACACGTAATATATGCGGAACAGATAAAAAAGTTTGTTATTCAGCAGCCGTTAAGTTCAGGTCTGTAACTAAGATTGATTTTGTTTTATTATTTGAAAATACAGTGACATAAAAATGTTATGCATTTAATTCAAGTATTTAGAATTAATCCAAGATTTTGAGCATTTTCAATATATTTGGTGCCGCTGTTTAAAATCCATTGTTGGCGGGAGTCTGTCATCATTATTATTCGAACCAACGGCGGAGAAAACTAAACTGTTCTATCATTACACTAAAGAGGAGAAATAACAAACAAAAACTGATATGAAAATTATTTTCTATAGAAATTTCGAATTATTACTGCATTGATCAGTTGCGTAAGTATTGGTATGTTGATAATATCTCTAGTGAATAGTGAAATTGTCTATATGACAGAATATGTAAAAATTTCGAAAGAAATCGCTTCTCACATTTATGACAGATTTATTCTTGAAACTTTTTGTGGTGTTCAAACTAGTTTTGTGTAGGTCGAAGACTGTACAATTACTAAAGAGTATCAGGGCACAGTTTATATTATTGCAGAGCTAGACATTAAAAGGAAATAATCCAGATATTTATTACGTGAATTTAGTCTCCATATTCCATGAACAGTGTTTAAATTGGATTTTGGTAGTCAATTTTTAGTTACATGTTACAATTAACTATCAGTGATAATTCGATGAACTGCTTTTAAGAGAAACTAAAATAATGAAATACTGCAGACCTTTATGAAATTATGTATGAGCAGGTACACGTCAAGTGCAGTAATACTTGTTCACCACTACAACAGTTTTATTCTTATGCAATAATACAAGCAACAGATATAAACCACACACACGCACAGCATATACATACGGCCACTATAAGGTCACGACACAGTTCAAAAATGTACAAATGTTTGTTAAGCTTATGGGACTTAACTACGGGGTCATCAGTCCCTAAACTTACAAACTACTTATGAACTACCTTATACTAAAGACGGCACAAATTTCCAAGCCCGAGGGGGGATTAGAACCCCCGACCGTAGTGAAGACACAATTACAACATAGCTGAATCTGAGACATTATACTGACTGACGCAAACCCTTAATTAAGAGAAGGTTCGTAGGGAGGTGGTGGAATTACTAATAGATATGAGAATTAACGGCACTGGTGGCGAAAGGGCCAGCTAACAGATATTATCGAAAGATGGTTCAGTTCTAGAACTCGTGCAAATGTTATTGCGGCAATACTGGAAAGAAACCGGTCACAAATAAACATTCGAACGACATTCTTTACGAACACACAGACCTCAAACATAAGAATTATTTATAAAAGTATTTTGAGATAACAGAAAAATATAAAAAACATAAACATAAAAACACGATATGTATATCACCCAACTACATTTTTTAAAATATGAATGATTCAGTACGTCTCTTGTTACCTCCTAGACGGTAATTCCTACAAGCTACAGGAATGTATTTAGATATAACCAAATAAAATAATTTACAGTTAATACTGTAAGAGGCAAAAGAATAAAGCATATAATGAGAGAAGATGAGAGTTTCATACTGTGTCACGTACCAGAACGAAGATTGAGGAGCGGCAACAGACGAGATCTGTGTACTGCACTGTTGCCTGGATGGTAGGCGCAATGAGGAAGGAAGGAACTTAGGAAACTTCCTGGCAGATTAAAACGCTTCGAAGATGCACCAGCTCCAACAAAGAGACTGCCTACATCACACCTGTGCGTCCTCTGCTGGAGTACTGTTGCCCATTGTGGGACCCTCACTAGCTGGGACTGACGGAAGATATTGGGAAGGGTCAGAGAAGGGCGGCTCGTTTTGTTTTATCGCTTTACGGGGGGCAAAGAGTAACGGAAAAGTTGCACGAATTGGAGTGGAAATCATTAAAAGAAAGACGTTATTCATTGCGGCGTGATCTGTTTGCGAAATATCAATCACCAACTTTTACTTCTGAATGTGAAAATATTTTGCTAGCACCCACCTACTTAGGGAGACATGACCGTCCCAATAAAATAAGAGAAATCAGATCGAAAACGGAACGATTTAGGTGTTCTTTCTTCCCGCGCGCTATTAGAGAATGTAACGGTAGAGAAAAGTTATGAAAGTGGTTAATGAACCTCCTGCCAGGCACTTAAATGTGATTTGCAGAGTATCTATGTAGGCCGCGATGGCCGAGGGAACTGAGGCGCTCCAGTCACGGTCTGCACTGCCACTACGGTCGGGGGTTCGAATCCCCCCTCGGTCATGGATATTTGTGCCGTCCATAGGATAAGCTAGTTCATAAGTAGTTTGTAAGTTTAGGGACGGATGACCCTGTAGTTAAGTCCCTTAAGCTATACAAACATTTGAACATTTATTATCTGTTTAGATGTAACTAGCGGATGTGTAATAACCAGGGTTGCCAGATGGCAGAGAGAGAAAATACCTACAGTCACACAAAAATTTACCTACGTTTTCCCTACTTTTTCCTTACCACCACATTAATGTTTCTACATCAGGGTCGTAGCCAGGATTGGGGTCTGGGAGGGGCTGAATCCAGGAGTCCAGCCAGCAGAGGTTAACCAGTTGATTAATGTGACATGTTACAATTTTGAAAAACTTTAAAATAAATATTTGGCATCATGCTTCACTCGCTAGATATGTTACAGTTACTGATCGTTACTGATGGAGTCAATTGTAGATTATGCCGCGAATTCCAAGTGCTGTGTAACAAGAAAATTACTAATTTATCGATCGGACAAGGATACATCAAGAACCTGGCAACCAGAGAGGAACGACATTAATTAGTTTCCCCAAATATGCTGCTAATTCCGAGTGCAATGTTACACAAGGATAACTGATTTATTGACCGCACAAGGATACACCGAGGCACCATCGACCATAGAGTAGGAATTGCAGTAATTATTTAGTGCACAGTTAGCACAAATAAAGAAGTCCGTCACTCTACATGATTCGACTTTCAAAGAGTAATGCTACGTTGACAACGAATATCTAGCGCTTCTTTCATTACAACGTTGGATGTCGCAAATGTTTTAGCGTTTTCTTGTCAGCATCTTCTCAATTACAAGTACTTACTAGTATATCGTCTTGTCGTAAAATAAATAAGTCTAGTCAAGGTAATAAAACGTGTTTCGTTCGTGGAAACAATGAATTGTGCTGACATTTTCTAACAGTATTTGCAAACCGACTCTCCATTCCACTGATATACATTGAAATCAGAGTAATTCGCATCAAATTTACTGTGTCTGAAACTAGATTTTCAAATTAATAATGTTTACTATGAATAGAAAACAACGACGCCGTCTAAAATATCATTGGCTACTTAAAACTTTGACACCATTGGTCGGCTTCATTCCTGCTTGCTGACAACTGTTCTGTTGCCAACATTACCCGCTGGGCCTGTGTCGGCGAATGTAAAATTTTACTAAAGTACTTACGCGTCGGGGACTTTGGGATGTAAATTCCCTACATGATTTCAACGCTTAAAAGTACCTACGTATAGGGAAAGTCGCCTACGTCTGGCAACACTGCTAACAACACAAGAACATGGGCAAGTGTGAGAAGAAATAGTCAAGGTAATAAAACGTGTTTCGTTCATGGAAACAATCAATTGTGCTGACATTTTCTAACACTATTTCCAAACCGACTCTTCATTCCACTGATATACATTGAAATCATCGTAATTCGCATCAATTTTAATGTGTCTGAAACTAGATTTTCAAATTAATAATGTTTACTATGAACAGAAAACAACGATGCCCTCTAAAATATCATTGGCTACTTCAAACTTTGCCACCATTGCTCGGCTTCATTCCTGCTTGCCAACAACTGTTATGTTGCCAACATTACCCGCTAGGCCTGTGGAAGGAAGCTTGGAGTTTAACGTCCCGTCGACTGCGTGGTCATTAGAGACGGACTTACGCTCGGAGTGTTTGGGTAAGGATGTGGACGGAAATCGGCCGTGTCCTTTCAAAGGAACCATCCCGGCATTTGCCTCGAGTGATTTAGGGAAATCACGGAAAACCTAAATCTGGATGGCCGGAGGTGGATTTGGAACACCATCCTTCAAATGTTTAAATGTTGTAGAACTTATGGGAGTTAACTATGGGGTCTTCAGTCCCTAAGCTTACAAACTACTTCTGAACTACCTGATACTAAGGACGGCATAAATATCCATGCACGAGGGGGGATTCGAACCCCCGACCGTAGTGGCCGTGCAGACGGTGACTGGAGCGCCTCAGTCTCCTCGGCCACCGCGGCCGGCCCACCATCCTTCCGAATGCGACTCCAGTGTACTAGGCCTGTGTCGGCGATTGTAAAATTTTACGAAAGCACCTACGTGTTGGGGACTTTGGGATGTAAATTGCCGGCCGCGGTGGCCGAGGGGACTGAGGCGCTCCAGTCACGGTCTGCACGGCCACTACGGTCGGGGGTTCGAATCCCCCCTCGGGAATGGATATTTTTGTGCCGTCCTTAGTCTTAGTTAGTTCATAAGTAGTTTGAAAGTTTAGGGACTGATGACCCCGTAGTTAAGTCCCATAGACTATACAAACATTTGAACATTTTTGGATGTAAATTCCCTACATGATTTCGATGCTTAAAAGTACCTACGTGTAGGGAAAATTCCCTACGTCTGGCAACACTGGTAACAACACAAGAAGATGGGCAGGTGTGAGGAGAAACAGTCAGCGTCGTAAGGGGAATGGAACTCCAACAAGAACCACCGCGCCTGTGATGAGGTTGCGCAGAGTGGCAGTAGGGGAGCACGTAGGCCTGTACAACTGTACAAATGGGACGTCCCGCCGCCACCGCCACTGCCAGTGGAGCTGCTCTCGCTGAAGACGGCGGGCGCCGCGCCATAAGGCATTCACACGGCGTCGTAACGGCGCAGCGCAGCCAGCGCCCGGGCTAATTAACCGGCCAGACAGCCAATTAGTCGCGCTGCCATTACTGGCACGTGCCCGGCAGCCGGTAGCGGTAGCGGTGGCGGACCGCCGCGCCATACAACCGCTGTCTGCCTACGCGGTGACGCCACCGGCCCCAAAGCGGTATCGCGTGGCCAAACTTAAACGTAACCTTACTGTAAAAACCGCTCAAGATAATCGGTTTTTAAATAACCGATTTTCGATATTTTCCTACATCTACATCTTACATACATACTCCACAATCCATCGTAAGGTGCGTGGCGGAGGGTACACTGTACTACTACTACTACTACTACTACGCATTCCCTTTCCTATTCCACTCCCAAATAGAACGAGGACAGAAAGAATGCCTATATGCCTCCGTAAGAGCCCTAATTTAACTTATCTTGTCTTTGTGATTATTACGCGAAATGTAAGTAGGCGGCAGCAAGAACGTTCTACACTCAGTTTCAAATTCCGGCCCACTAAATTTCCTCAACAGAATTCCTCGAAACGAACGACGTCTTTCCTCTAGTGATCCCCAATTGACTTGCCGGAGCATTTCAGTGACACTCGCGCATTGGTCGAACATACCAGTAACGAATCTAGCTGTTCGCCTTTGAATTGATTCCAAGTCTTCCTTTAAATTGATCTGATGCGGGTCCCAAACACTTGAGCAATACTCAAGACATAGCCGTACAATCATTTTATATGCGGTCTCCTTTAAATATGAAGTACATTTTCCCCAAATTCTCCAAATAAACCGAAGTCGGCTGTTTGCCTTACTCACAACTGTCCTAACATGTTCTAACCCTTTCATATCGATCTTTAGTGTTACGTCTAGACATATGAACGACGTGACAGCAACAAGACGCTCACTACTAATGCTGTATTACAACATTGTGGGATTGTTTTTCCTAAACACGTGCATCACTTTACAATTTTCTAGATTTAGAGCTAGCTGCCATTCTTCGCACCAATTAGAAATTTCGTCTAAGTCATCCTGTATGCTATTACAGTGATTTAAAGACGACACCCTCCCATACACCTCAGCATCATCAGCAAACAGCCGAAAATTACAAGTTACTCTGTCCATCAGATCATTTATGTAGATAGAAAATAATAGCGGTCCTATCACACTCCCCTGGGGCATGCCTGTCGATACTCTTGTCTCTGATGAACACTCGCCGTCGAGAACAACGTACTGCGTACTATTACTGAAGAAGTCTTACAGCCAGTCACAAATCTTCGTTAGCAGTCTGCAGTATAGCACCGCGTCAAACAAAATAAACACAATCTTCCTGTTGCCCTTCATCCATGGCTCGCAAGATATCATGTGAGAAAAGGGCAAGCTGAGTTTCACATGAACGATGTTTCCTAAACGCTTGCTGATTCATAGAACGAAGGGTTTTCCGTCTCGAGGAAATTTACTATATTCGAACTGACAATATGCTCCAAAATTCTACAGGAAACTGATGTCAACCATATTGGCCTGTAATTATGTTGGCCAGATCTCTTTCCTTTCTTATAAACGGGAGTCATCTGTGCTTTTTTCTATTCACTAGGAACTTTTCGAGCAATGAAAGATTCGTGATAAATACAAGCTATGTAAGGGGTCAATGCCGCAATATATTTTTTGTAAAACCGAACTAGTATTCCATCCGGATCAGTTGCGTTTTGTGTAGTTTTAGCTCTCTTAGCTGCTTCTCTACACCATAAATACTTACTACTATGTCCTCCATTTTTTTGTTAGTACGCTGATCAATTGATGGTACTTTTGTGCAGTTGTCCTGCATGAAGGATTTCTTAAAGGTTAATTTTACAGCTTCAGCTTTCCGTATGATTTCTTCTATTACCAACCCGCATATCGATTTTACATAGGACGAGAATTTTTTCGAGGTCTCGAAAAGATATTTTGCTAAGGTATGGCTGCGGTAATTATTGTATGCTTCGCGCATCGATCTTTTTATAGACGCACGAAAATCTACTAACTTTTGCCTGTCATTACTTGAGTGTTGGTTTTTGTACCGAGAGTGCAACAGCCGTTGATTTCTCAGTAGCTTTGCAGTTTCTGTCAATCTCATTTCTTAGTCGTCTCTAGTCCATTTTACCTGGTTCATTTGCTGCATCTATATTTTAAACGTATCATTGCGTTATCAGTATGAATATCAACGTTGCTATTACTTGATCTACACAAAAATTGTCACTGTCTAACTCTGAGTCTTTCATCCAGATACGCTGGCGTTCTCCTTCTAGCCATAGCCTAAAACAAATATTGCTTCCATACAGTAATGGAGTAGGGATTCGTACCTATTTAAAATGAAGTAATTAAAAGTTAGGAATTTACTTGAATTTTCTGGTAGCAGCAGCAGATGACCACAGAGTTATTCTTTCAGGACAATACGCAAAATAGCGACGCCAAGAAATGACGTTATTCCGTTACCACAAAATTTTGATTTCCACTGTCGCGAACACGGTAGACCTTGCTGTTCCATCTATTCTACCACCAGATAGACATCCAGATGGACCTGTACCTTTCGCGGCGTATCGTTATCTAATACAAAGTGCAGAAATAAAAACATCCATTTCCTTTAACCAATCTTAGCGGCCGCGTACACACATTGTTATTATTATGTGCACATTTATGGCAAAAGCCTCATTTTGATTATACTGGTTTCATTCGCCTCTTTGCGTAATTAATATTAAAAATCGGTGTTTCACTTTTCGTGTTAGATTATTAATATGATGATGTAAAGATTGGTATGTGCATACATTTTGTGTGTTAACCCGCGTCATCAGAAAACACCAAGCAAATGAATTAGTGACGTTTCGACTACTATGCAGTGCTTCACATCAGGTAGGTTAAAGTTTGAATACCACTGACACGCTGCCTCTTGTTCATAACACCCGCGATATAGACATTTGCATCAAACAGATAAAACTAACCGACACTGACACTATAGTGGTCAGACTTTCAGCAGTATCAAACAACCGCTTAAATGTGAGTGGCAGAGTAGTTATGTGGATGTAGATATTTGCTTGTGTCATAATGATGCGGTCCAACATCCAAAAATATTTTTAAAATATGACACTGGCGTGCAAGGCTACGAAATTATTTATTGTGTTCTTGACACTTGCAGTCACCGGAGGGTCCGCTTCTTCAGACCTGCCGGCATACCTGAAGAACTTTACAATTTGATAGATCCGAAGCATTGAATTAAAATTTGTGGTGCGGCCGGGAATTGAACCCGGAGCTCCATGCTTACTAGGCATATTTGAGACGTAAATCCATCTCTGGGATTGTATATTCGTATTAACTTTACAATTATGAAATAATTAAACATGAACACTGCACGTTGTTTATTGTTTCAAATTTCATTTTAGGACGTCTAGTGCAAACATTTAACATTGTAATTTTTCTTCAATGGCATTACAGCTATTTACTGGCACTGGCCTCAAAAATCGTCCTGCAAACATGTCTGTTGTCTGCTTTCCTCTACCATCCTCGGATCTCAGTCTTGGTGAGGTCATGCAATACTCTGTCTAGTCAACTAACACTCGGTCTGCACTTTCTCCTGATGGATTACAGGCTGGCTCTCTTTAATCGTTTGGTCATCACGTTACCTGTCATCCTCTCCATATTTCCTAACCAGTGACTTAATCAATTTCACTATATCTTTATATCGTATAAGCTCTTGTAGTTCACGGTTGTAGCTTACTCTCCAACCCTCTGCCTCAGTCTCAGGCTCAAAACGTTCTCGTTGGACCCTTCTTTCGAAAGTCCTTAGAGTGTTCGTATCTGCTTCTGTGATTGTCAACATTCCTGAAACGTATGTAACAACAAATTGTACAAGGTAGTAGTACTCTATTGACTTTGTTGTTCTTTTATAGAGTTCGTGAGTACTTTTATGTTTGCATAACAGGCTCTCTTTCCTGTTTGTATCGTTTCTCTAATACACTTTCTCACATTGTAACCACTGGCTAAGAGGACACCTAGGTAACGGAAGCAGCTGACAGCCGTAAAACATTTATCGGAGGTCTTCAAGCAACGCGGTGTTATTCTAACCTTAGAACAGGACATTAACCCTGTAACCATTCACGGTAAGTCTGATTTGTAATCTTTCTACTTGCATTGTTTCATACAACCTCTGACACTGAAGTTCGGAGAATAGCCCTGTAATATTAACGTAGATGAACTATGAACTACAGTGACCTTATTATCCTTCGAAGTAGTCACCTCCCATAACTATGCACCACTGAGCTCTGCGATACATGTCCTGGAAACTTTGCACGAAGTCTTCCTTTGGGACGTTGTTCAAAAGCCTTGTCACGTTTCGATGGATGTTAGGAGTATTATCAGGACTCTTTCCTTTTAAAGCGAGGGAATGTGGAGAAGTCTCGAGGATACAGATCCGGCGAGTATGGTGGATGTTCAAGTTGCACCAACCATTTTTACCAACAACTGTTTGACGACATTGGCTGTGTGTGAACGAGCGTTATCGTACAACTTTAACAACCACCATACCTGCGTATGTCAATCTTCCAAACTTCTTCCTTTTCCCTTGACTGAAACTCGCTTTAAAAGGGAAGAGATTTCACGATATTCCTGACATGAAACGAAACGTGACGAGGCCTTAAAAACCCAAAGGAAAAGATACTGCGAAGTTTCCAGAACATGTACTGCAGAGTTCAGTGCTCCACGGTTACGGGAGGTGACAATTCTTAAGGGCAGTCACGTACCTGTCGCTTACAGTTCATTTACGTTAATGTTACAGTACTATACTTCGACGTTTGTTGTCAGAGGTGATACAGGATGTCCAGAAAACCTCAGTTACGCCTGAAAATATCTCCACAGTTTCTGGAATTATTCAGCGAAATCCAATGTCATCCGTCCGTAGAATTGCATCTGAGACTGGTTTGAAGCGTTCCAGCACGCAGAAAATACTGAGAAAGAGCCTACACATGTTTCCATTCAAAATTCAAACTCATCAGGCCATACCCGTACGAGCTGTGCAACAAAGGGTTGCCTTTGCTTATCAGATGCTCACAATGATTGATAGTCAAGGATTTGTTGTTGGCTGCATCTGGTTTACAGATGAAGTACACTTCCACCTGAATGGATACGTGAATAAGCCGAACTGGCGATTTTGGGGTTCCGAAAAGCCATATTGGTGTGAAGCGAAACCCCTGTATTCTCCTAAAGTTACTGTGTGGGCTGCAGTATGCATCAGAGGCATTATTGGCCCTTTTTTCATTCGAGAAACGGTCACTGGTGCACGTTACGTTGCAATTTTGGAACAATTCGTCGCCATACAGCAGGCGTTAGAGGATCGACCAGGTACTGAATGGTTTATGCAAGATGGAGCCCGACCACATCGGACCGAACAAGTGTTTCGCTTTCTTGAGGAATACTTGAGGAATCGAGTCATTGCTTTGGAATATCCCAAATTTACTGGTGCAGGCATGGATTGGCCTCCATTTTCGCCGGATTTGACTTCCTGTGACTTTTTTATGTGGGGCACAGTGAAAGACATGGTCTATCCGAAGCATCCCGCCACGCTGGACGAGCTTGAATCGGCGATCTCTGTGGCATGTGAATCTATTTCGGTTGAGACACTGCGAAATGTGATGGCGAATTTCATTCTTCATTTGCGCCACCTATGTAGTGCCAATGGTGAACATTTTGAAAACATTGTGATGTGATTGTTTGCAAAGAGTGTTTTCATACGATTATTTCACTTATGTGTGCTGATGTGAGCTGTACAGCGTACAGCGCCATCCGTTAGCACATTTTGTAATTATTATTTCAAACTGCTGTATAAACGTCTTACAGCTTTCATAATAAACATACCGTTTACAAATGTTCAAATGTTTGTTAAGCTTATGGGACTTAACTACGGGGTCATCATTCCCTAAACTTACAAACTACTTATGAATTACTTACGAACTAGGACGGCACAAATATCCATGCCCGAGGGGGGATTCGAACCCCCGACCGTAGTGACCGTGCTGACCGTGAATGGGGCGCCTCAGTCACCTCGGCCACCGCGGCCGGCAAACATACCGTTTACTGCATTCCTCTATCGATCTTTGTTTTCGAGATATTTAATTTTGAAATCAGGAAGCCCTTTTCTGGACACCCTGTATATTTCCCTTAGTGTGCTTACATCTTTTGCGACGATTGCCATATTATTCGCAAGAGCATATCTGGCTCGATTTAATCATTATTTAATATTCACAGAATATATGACATCAACTGCGATTGCGCAAAGCTGAAAATGTGTACCCAGCCGGGATTCGAACCCGGGTGTCCTGCTTTCTAGGCAGTTGCGCTGACCCCTACACCACTGGGGACACAGTGATCATCGCACCTGCAAGGACTACCTAAGCACGCCTCCCATGAGATTCAAATTCCCAGCTTCGCCCTGCCCACAGTACTCAAACTCGTAGTTATGAAACTAATTCCCGTAAGAGAAAGGGCTTCTAACGTGCCCACCCCTCCCCACTAACGATAGGATCATTACCCGTCACCGGCATATTATATATATACATGTGGCGTCGGTTCCGAAAGAACAGACGTCACTTCTGATTCTGCGATTGTTATTATTTAATATTCACAGAATATATGACATCAACTGCGATTGGGCAAAGCTGAATATGTGTACCCAGCCTGGGAATTTGTATCTGACGGGAGGCGTGCTTAAGTAGTCCTTGCAGGTGCGGTGATCACCGTGTCCCCAGTGGTGTAGGGGTCAGCGCAACTGCCTAGAAAGCAGGAGAACCCGGTTCGAATCCCGGCTGGGTACACATTTTCAGCTTTGCCCAATCGCAGTTGATGTCTTATATTCTGTGAATATTAAATAACAACAACTGCAGGATCAGAAATGACGTCTGTTCTTTCTGAACAGAAAAAAACGTTCAAATGTTTGTATAGTCTATGGGACTTAACTACGGGGTCATCAGTCCCTAAACTTACAAACTACTTATAAACTACTTACGAACTAGGACGGCACAAATATCCATGCCCGAGGGGGGATTCGAAACCCCGACCGTAGTGGCCGTGCAGACCGTGACTGGAGCGCCTTAGTCTCCTCGGCCACCGCGGCCGGCTTTCTGAACAGACGCCACATGTATATATTAATCATTATTGTTTGTCTGTTTCTTGTATCATGGTCTGCAATGCTAAATTAAGCAGTACTGCAGAGAAATCATTGACATAGGAATTAAGAATCGAAACTGACGTAGGAAACAGAACAGGAATCGACATTGGCAAATTTACAACTCCAATGTCGGAAAAAAAAGAAAGAAAGAAAAGCCGTTTAGGTAGAAGAGGCGCTTTCACAGTGAAGGGTTCCGAGGATGAGGGACGCGCAGAAACCACACACTGACAGCAAGAAATGGATGGGGGCGGCGAGGCTCAGGGACGGACAATAACGGGCGCCACGAAAGTGAGGTAATTAAGGGAAATTGAATTCCGACCGTATCTGCGCCTGAAAGGAGTCCCACCTCTTTAACAGGATTTGCCACAGTCGATTGCGGCAGTGCGCGATGGGCGAAGGGCTGCAGAGCCACCTGATCCTTTCAGGAGGGCTTTCACGAGCGGCTGCCAAAGAAACGAGATTGAAATTGCTGGGGACACAAGGGAACAAGCAATCGCAGAAAATTAGGCATGCCAGCCAGTGACTCCAAATGTGTTTTCGCTCGTCGCAGTGGCTCGGCGGCCGGAGCGGCTGCCAGCGCTTCCAAATCTAATTCCTGAGGGCCGTAGGTACCTGCGCTGGCCCGAAGCAAGTTACCTGCAGCAGGGCAGCTGCCCTCGTCTCTGGCCGCTGCGATTGCAAACGCTCGAGACATGTTTGTTGCAGGGTTCGGTTTTAGCATCTAGATTGTGCAGTACCGCACCGAAATGACTTTCACCGGCGAGGTACACCATGCTCCGTCTTGAGTCGAAAGCTCCTCTCATCGCTTTGTAATTTACTTTGGTAGTCTGAGGATAAATACACCCAGACAAGTAGACTTGCGCGTAATAGTTCGCGATCAGGAGCGCTCACTTCAGTTCGCGGCTCTGCCGCGAACTAGTTCGCTCTTGCTGGCCGTGGTGGTCGATGGGACTGAGGCGCTCCAGTCACGGTCTGCACGGCCACTACGGTCGGGGGTTCGAATCCCCCCTCGGGGAAGGATATCTGTGCCGTCCTTAGTATTAGCTAGTTCATAAGTAGTTTGTAAGTTTAGGGACTGATGACCCCGTAGTTAAGTCCCATAAGCTATACAAGCATTTGAGCATTTAGTTCGCTCTTTTAGTTCGTCCGCTCCCAGTGACGGCTGAGCGGCGTGGTCTGCTCGTGCAGATGGAGAGGGAAGTTCCCCCACCTAGCTGCTTCAAGCGCTTGCTGCTTGTGCCGCTAACGATATCACGCAAACCAAAACAAACAGTGTGTGGGTATTTCTCGCGCCGGCCGCGGTGGCCGAGGGGACTGAGGCGCTCCAGTCACTGTCTGCACGGCCACTACGGCCGGGGGTTCGAATCCCCCCTTGGGCATGGATGTTTGTGCCGTCCTTAGTGTTAGCCAGTTCATAAGTAGTTTGTAAATTTAAGGACTGATGACCCCGTAGTTAAGTCCCATAAGTTCTACAAACATTTGAACATTTTATTTAATTTCTCGTGTTTAAGTTTAGAGTTATCTTTATATCTTGGCATTATGGAATTTATTAGTCACATATTGCAGAGTGCAGAACACATCAAACCAGAAATTTTGTAGCACTGAACTATGTAATCTACCAGGCAGACGCTCACCTCGAAATGACTCATCAACAGAAGACAAACACGTGATTTTTAATTCTGCTACGCACCCTCTCGCTATTGCCCGTCGGTCTTCGGAAAAGAATCCAACGAACTATGAAGCGAGATACGTTTGGCATAATCGTCCGCTGCACCTAGTTCGTCCGCTGCTCCTAGTTCGTCCCTGCTCCTAGTTCGCCCGCTCCTTCTAGTTCGTCCGCTCTTCTTGGCTTTTGCTACCGCTACTAAAAGAGCTCTTTTTTATTACAGCTTTTTTATATAATGAACCAATGTTGCCAAAGCGTGTGCTATTACCTGTATTTTTGGGCAATTTGACATCATATACTTAGGCAAATAAACCAATTATTTACACGAATGGGTGATACAATGCTATTCAACTACTTTGTATACAGAGTACTCGTAGTACTTTATTTTTTAAATAGATTTCTTGTGGCAGTGAACTATGAACCTACAACTGAGCTGCATCTCAGCTCGAAATGAAGGTAACTGGCAAAAGGGAATCACGCGATTCCGCGCGCTCTCGCGTCCTCTTGCTGTTCCCCGTCAGTCTCCGGAAAAGGAGCGGACGAACTAAGAGGCGAAGAATCTGCAAACTAGTTTCGTAGTTCGCCTGTGACAGCGCTCTACCGAACTAGTTCGTTCGCGAAATACACAAAACTACAGAGAAGTTACATGAGGTCTTGTGGGAAGTGAAAATGTAAACATGCAGTTGTGTTTCGACTAAATATTTGTTGTCTTTACTACTGGATATGTAAGACGGGGTGTTCCGGTGTCCTAAATTAAGTTCAGGATGGGATTTCGCATGAGTCAAGTGCATTTGCGTGTTATGTAAAGTATCATGTTTATGAGGCTGTGAGCCTTATCAGGTTGAATTAATAGTAGTGTATTATAGTGTAGATATTTAGGTTATCCGCCTATGCAACTTAATAATAGACTTTATTGCCATAGGCATTCCGCCTTTGTTTGGAAGGCATCATCAGTGGCAAATATTTCGTGGATCCTGCTTTATGTGCTGTATCGTTTTGTGGAGTAAAAAAAAAAAAAAAAAAAAAAAAAAAAAAAAAAAAAAAAAAAAAAAAAAAAAATATATATATATATTTTGCCACAACAGGCAGTTATTTTAGGATCCTGTAATTTGCTTTAATTGTAACACAATGTCAGAGCAATAGACGACATTGTTACGCCTAAAACAGTCAGTGCTGTATAAAGTACTTAATATAATGCATTATTTATGCCTAGACAGCCTGTGTTTAGCGTAGTAAATCTCCTGTTAAAGTTAGGCAATGTCCACGTCAAAGTGTTTTTTATTCACTGCTGATTATAACAATTTCTTCTGTTGTTCTGACTGTTAGCTCAAGAAACAGCTATGGGACACTGTATTCACGGGTTTTAGGTATTACGTTTACGACGACATTGAGATATTAGATTTAACCAATAGTGTGTATTCTCCTCCGGTAAAGAATAGGTTATCAAGACTGCTTACTGTGATTTCAAATTTTATTACTTGTGCTAGGTCTGAAGGCGGCTAGGGGATGCTTACTTTAGGATTGTTGGGCATTAATTTTACTATTAATTTGCGGTAATTTATATAATATCACAATTTGTAGAGTTCCTATTTTTTAACATAATTATCACTTATTCTGCATATATTCTGTACTACTATGGTATTTTGCTTGAAGGGACTTCTGAATTTAGCGTATTACTAGGTCTTAAATTATGCAGGAAAAAACTTTGTAAGCTTAACACAGAGGTACAGCAATCGTACATAGCTCGTTTTTTGGAAGGTTATGTTAATACACTGACGAAAAAGAGTCAGTAGCCGTGCTGCGAATGCTATAGTGACATTTAACTAGCATAACAAAACGTGAGAAATCATTGACTAAACCTTGCAGTGTACACAGAAAACTTCTGTGTTATTAATCTTGGGAGGACAAATTATTTTCAGCATACTTTGTTGAATTTAAGCTGTTATTAAGCAGGAAATGGCATCAGAGAATTTCCATTACTGAGTTCGTAGACATTATGATTTTTTTTAAAATAATCTATGGCATTAGTTTAATTTCACACTAGGGAAAATTAGATTTTCAGGTTACGTTTTTAAGGGCTACAATTTATTTTTAGCCTATTTTGTAGGTCCTTTAGCTGTTATGTATCTTAGAAATAGCATGAGGCAACTTACTTTACACTGTTTAATGTTACATTAACATTACGTTATACACATTTTGTTTTACTCTCACTGCTGTATTCTGTATGGACTATTACGTAGCCATCATTCAAGTCCTTTCATCTGCCAAAACTGTCATTGGGGGTGGAGGGGGGGGGAGTATTATGAACAGGTCAACCATAAACAAATCGGAATTACAAAACACAATATCATAGAAAATTTATGCCCTCTCCTTGACACGTTGAAACAGGTCCATGTAGCGGGCTTTAGACAATTTTCGAATGTCGCAAGACGCTCCATTCGCACTATGGGAGATACCAGATGTACAATATATTTTTCTTGTTCAAAATATGGAATAATTTTGTTGTGTTTCATAATTTTAAAAGACTATTTTTGCGTATGAGGCACTCTTTGTGATGGCTTATGCTGTGATATGTTCCCATTGATCCCACCTGCGCAGAATGAAAGCAAATTGTATACAAAACAGTTTAAACAAGCGTTAACCGCGCCTCGTTGCTCTTGTCGTCTGCTGGTTCAAACAGCATGGCTTTAGTTTCCTCTGGCGCTAGACAAGTTCTGCCACCTGCTGCCCTGAGGCAAATCTTTAGCAAAGATGCTTAGTGAGGGGCCTCGTTCACTCCCCTTGTCTGGTGTGTACATTAAGTTGCCTACCTGAAAATGGATAAACCCTTTGCAGAGGTTCCCCCTCTATCCTAGGTAGCTGGGGAGTAGCGGCCATGAGGACCCCAAGTAGTCAAATCAAATGTTCAAATGTTTGAAGAGTGTATGGGACTTAACTACGGGGTATCAGTTCCTAAACTTACAAACTACTTATGAACTAGCTGATACTAAGGACGGCACAAATATCCATACCCGACGGGGATTCGCACCCCCGACCGTAGTGGCCGTGCAGACCGTGACTGGCGCGCCGCAGACGGCTCGGGCACCGCGGCCGGCCCCCCAGTAGTTGTTGGTTGGTCTTTGACGGGATAAATTGCTTTTTGGTGTCAGCTCTGTTCTGGGCACGTGAATAAACATTGTTCGAATTCGATTGTAAGATGAAAATGCTCATTCGTGTCGTACTTCTGGCCACATCATCAGATTTTATTTATTTTTGTTCTGGATTGCTAATTTTATGATCATTTTTGCTGAAGTTTGATTTTGCGGTCTCAATGATGTTCGTTAACGGAATACTTGCACTCCCTGACTTTAGACACTCCCTGACGTTTAAACATATTTAAATGTTTTTCATGCTGATTTGGTCGGTAAATTTGATGTTTTTCGGGAACTTTTCGAGATTTCCGGTGTCTGCCCTTTGGCTATAGAACACGTGGACGGTATGAAACAAAGCCCCCCCCCCCTTTACTCCATCACCTTAAGCGCACGAGTTGTTAATTATAACCTTGCTTAGATGGTGTGATTTGTAGTACATGTAACATGTTAATTTTCTACGAATTTTTGGTACTTCTAAACTTGTAACTTACGTACTCGCTGCCCCACTTGTATGGCAAATAGCGTGTTCTATACTGTAGTCATTCCTATTAGATATCTCTTCTGTTCCTGAGTAGAATGAATGGTTACACGACATGTCTAGCGTTTTAATTTTTTTCCAAATTGTAAATTTTCCTTTTTCCAACTACTTTGTGATCCAACCCCGCGAAGTACTGTAGGATTCTGTAACATTGCTTATCAGCTAGATATCATTCCCTTGAAAAAATCGAATGGTTATACGACATATCTCGCGATCTTATTTGTTACGAAATTGAATTTTTCCCAACTTTTTCAAATTTTGCGATGTGACTCCATAGCATGTTGTATCACTCTGTAACCTTACCTGTTATTTAGATATCATAACCCTGAGTAGAACTAAAGGTTACACAACCTATCTCGCGTTTTTACTTTGCGCTAAAAGTATATTTATTTTTATTTTTGGGATTCTAAGACACTACCCTGTAGAGTGCTATTTTAACCTGAAACCTTTACCATTCAGCAGTTCTCTTCTCCTTGTGCAAAACGAACACCAGAACGACCGTTTTTAAGCATTATTTAGCGAATTTTCCTATTTAATCGATATTTTGAATCATTCTGGAAACTTCGCGACTGTATCACACGCCACGTGGTCTTCTATCTCATGCGTTTGTTCCCGCTGATAGCTACAGTGAGCCTAAGCCACAAAACCATACACTACAGAACCAAGTGTTTCTTTTATTGGTGCGAGAGTAAACCTTGCGCCCTTGTATTCCGCACAGCGTCCTCCTGCTGGCGTTGCTGTTACTTTGTTCAGTGCTGGTAAGTACCTGCATGCTTGGCGCATGTATCCGTGTGAGAACGTATATCAATTCCTCCCTTCTCCCCACTTATAAATAATCATTGTTAATTATGGTAGTAGTACTTTTGCTGGTGGGTAGTATTAGGGCCATATAATCTTATGTAAATGTGGATTCTCTTGCAAGGTGGTGTTTAGTATATTTAAATCTGTCTCTATCCCTTTGTTGTATAGCTTTGGCCAATAAATCATTTTGTTAAACGTTAACCATTTGTCCTAATTTAGATTCTCCCCACACTATATATTTAGTAAATGTTGGGTAGTCACATCAAATATCTCGTCTCTTGCTGCCTTCTGGACGAGAGAAAACTAACCCGTGTTTCCGTTGGCGGGATTAATTATTTTATTTAAGATCCATAGCTGGGGAGCGTCAATTAATTAAGTGCAGTTCCATCAAAAAAATACTAAAAATACTCTTCTTTCACTTGCCTATCTGACCAGAATTTTGTTTAGATAACCGCACGCTTCTTTCAACGTGGAGACTGGCGACTTCATCAGAGTGCTCTCACTGAATTGTGTATGCTTTAGTAGCTTTAGTACCCAGCGTTGCCTGGGGATACATTCTTAATTTATTAGGTCGCATTACGCTTTCCAAAAATGTATCAAATGATTGTAAAACTAAGGGACCAAACCTCTGACGTCTTGGGATCCTACACTTCCAACTACTTATGCTATTGTCATGTACAGGGTGTCCAGAAAAGGGCTCCCTGATTTCAAAACGAAATATCTCGAAAACAAAGATCGATAGAGGTATGCAGTAAACGGTATGTTTATTGTGAAAGCTGTAAGACGTTTATACAGCAGTTTGAAATAATAGTTAAAGAGCACCTAACAGATGGCGCTGTGCGCTGTACAGCTCATATCAGCATACATTAGTGAAACAATCGTATGAAAACACTCTTTGCAAACATTCACATCACAATGTTTTCAAAATGTTCACCATAGACACTACAGAGGTGGCGCAAACTAAGAATGAAATTTGCCATCACATTTCGTAGTGTGTCAACCGAAATGAATGCACATGCCACAGAGATAACCGATTCAACCTCGTCCAGCGTGGCGGGATGCTTCGGGTAGACCATGTCTTTCACTGTGCCCCACAAAAAAAAGTCACAGGGAGTCAAATCCGGCGAATATGGAGGCCAATCCATGCCTGCACCAGTAAGTTTGGGATATTCCAAAGCAATGACTCGATTCCCGAAGTATTCCTCAAGAAAGCGAAACACTTGTTCGGTCCGATGTGGTCGGGCTCCATCTTGCATAAACTATTCAGTACCTGGTCGATCCTCTAACGCTTGCTATGTGGCGACAAATTGTTCCAAAATTTCAACGTAACGTGCACCAGTGACCGTTTCTCGAATGAAAAAAGGGCCAATAATGCCTCTGCTGCATACTGCAGCCCACACAGTAACTTTAGGAGAATACAGGGGTTTCGCTTCACACCAATGTGGCTTTTCGGAACCCCAAAATCGCCAGTTCTGCTTATTCACGTATCCATTCAGGTGGAAGTGTGCTTCATATGTAAACCAGATGCAGCCAACATCAAATCCTTCACTATCAATCATTGTGAGCATCTGATTAGCAAAGGCAACCCTTTGTTCCGCAGCTCGTACGGGTGTGGCCTGGTGCGTTTGAATTTTGAATGTAAACATGTGTAGGCTCTTTCTCAGTATTTTCTGCGTGCTGGAACACTTCAAACCATTCTCAGATGCAATTCTACGGACGGATGACATTGGATTTCGCTGAATAATTCCAGAAACTGTGGCGATATTTTCAGGTGTAACTGCGGTTTGCTTACGGCCAACATTCCCCACTAGATCATCAGTTACGCTGCCTGTTCGTTGAAATTTTGCGAAGAGCGTACGAATGGTTTTCGCATTGGGTCGTTTTGGAACATTAAATCGTGCTTGAAAACTTCGCCTTGTTGCCGTAGGACTCTCTTCTAACCTGTGGTACTCTAGCACCAGAAAAACGCGTTGTTCAATGGAGTACATGGTTTTAATCTCTTCCTTCGGTACGCTAACCTCCTTGCCACGTTTCAATAGAGGAACTGATCGCTCTGGGCTTCGGATCACTATTTATCCTAGGCATTACGTATGGCGATTACAGCGCCATCTGTTAGCTGCTTTTATAACTATTATTTCAAACAGCTGTATAAACTTCTTACAGCTTTCACAATGAAAGCATTCCTCTATCGATCTTTGTTTTCGAGATATTTAATTTTGAAATCAGGGAGTCCTTTTCTGGACACCCTGTACATACCCATGCCCGAGGGAGGACTCAACTCTTGTAGGAGCGGCCGCGCATTCCGTGACTTGGCTCCTTAGATCGCGTGGCGATTCCCGCGTGATAATGCATTTAATTTGACCCAGATGTTATAATATGTTACATTTCATTGTTCAGCAAAAAATATGCTTCACAATAATGTATTATACAGTACCTCGCGCCGTAATGAAGTCATTAAATGTTTATAATGATTGATCATAAAATCACGCGTATGAGCAATTCCATTTCAAATCGCACAGCTGGATAGCTTGCAGTCTTGTGGGACTTAATTTTTCTGTCATAGGAATTAGAAATTGAGTAAACATATTTGAAAAACTCGCTGCTGTGATACGCAAACGCTTCCGGTTGTTGTTGTTTTGGCTCGGAAGTATCGTAATTTCATAAAGTCACCCGATATGACACTCATAGCTCGAGAACTAATCACTGTAAAATCTTTATATATAAAGCAGTGTGTCCGTATGTTTGTATGTAGTTATTGCATACAAATATACAGTTTTGTTCCAATCTTTTTGAAATTTTGCACACTTAAGCTTCAATCCTTCAAGACGGTCGCCGCAAGTGTAAGTATTACGTACCACACATAGTTCACGAGATATGACGTCGTAATGAGTCGCGAGAAAAACTGCTACTTCAGGCGACAATGTCGCACATTTCCTCCTAAACCACTGGACGGATTTAAACTAAATTTGGTGCACATCTTCTTTATCGTGAGGCACCAATTATATAATGGTAAGATCAACATACGACACATGGTTCAGGAGATATAATGTCATAAAAAATAGGAGTTGCAAGAAACCGCCACATCTACGTCTACATAGATGTTCTGCAAATCATATTCAAGTGCCTGGCAGTGGGTTCATTGACTTCCATAACCTTTCTCTACCGTTGCATTCTCTAATAGCTCGCAGGAAGAAAGAACACCTAAATCGTTCTGTTTTCGATCTGATTTTTCTTATTTTATTGGGATGGTCATGCCTCCCAATGTAGGTGGGTGCTAGCAAAATTTTTTCACATTCAGAAGTAAAAGTCGGTGATTGAAATTTCGCAAATAGATCACGCCACCCCAAATCGTGCAACATTTGCGTGACTCTCCCCCCCCCTGTAAAAACGAGATGTTTTCTCTGAACCTTCTCAGTGTCTTTCGTCAGTCCCACCTCGTGAGGTTCCAAAAAATGTTCAAATGTTCGTATAGTCTATGGGACTTAAGTACGGGGTCATCAGTCCCTAAACTTACAAACTACTTATGAACTACTTACGAACTAGGAGGGCACAAATATCCATACCCGAGGGGGGATTCGAACCCCCGACCGTAGCGGCCGTGCGGACCGTGACTGGAGCGCCTCAGTCCCCTCGGCCACCGCGGCCGGCCGTGAGGGTCCTACACTGGGCAACAGTACTCCAGGAGAGGACGCACAAGTGTGATGCAGACAGTCTCTTTTGTGGAGCTGTGGCATCTTCGAAGCGTTCTGTCAATGAAACGTAATCTTTGGTTCGCCTTTCACACAATATTTTCTATGTGTTCTCTCACTTTAAGTTGTTCGTAATTGTAACTACTAGGTATTTGGTAGAATTTACGACCTTAAGGTTTCACTGATTTATAGTGTAATTGAAGTTCAGCGGATTTCTTTTAGTGGTCATGTGTATTACTTCACACTTTTCATTATTTAGTGTTAATTGCCAATTTTCGCACCATGTATACATTTTGTCTAAATCGCTTTGAAGTTGCTTTTGATCCTCTGTTGCCTTCACTAACCGATAAACTACACCTTCATTCGCGAACAGTCTAAGAGAGCTATTACGATTGTCTCCTAAATCGTTTATAAACACAAGGAAGAGTATGGGACCTATAAGGCTTCCATGGGGAACGCCAGATATCACTTATCTTTTTCTCGATGAATTACCGTCAATTACTATGAACTGTGTCCTTTCTGATAGGAAATCGTGAATCCAATCGGACAATTGGGGCGATATTCCATAAGGACGCAATTTCATTAGAAGTCGCTGCATATAAACATTATAAATACAGAATAAGCGAATGACAGTACTTAGCGACTTGCAACAAACTTTGAACATAATATCAAACCTTTATTAAACTTTTTTTCGCAGACAACCACATCAAAATAAAGAAAGGAAAAAAAGTTTCTCGCTTACTACTTTTTTGCTGTTCATGGAGCAAACCTACGGCAATCGGTATAACGTTACAATTTATAATTTCTACATGACAAGAAATTTTACAGATAGTATACAAACATACAGATGAATATAATTCAGAAATTGTATTACATTATGACACGTAGTTCATTCAAAAATGTTCAAATGTTTGTAAAGCTTATGGGACTTAACTACGGGGTCATCAGTCCCTAAACTTACAAACTACTTATGAACTACTTACGAACTAGGACGGCACAAATATCCATGCACGAGGGGGGATTCGAACCCCCCCCCCCCCCCCCGACGTAGTTCATGAGATATGAGGACGTAAAGTGTAAGGTTAATGGAAAACCGCTCCATCAAGCGTCACGTTTTAATATATTACTTCTTTACTACTAACCATATTCGCAACAGATTTTACCGACATACAGCACTTATACAAGTCAATATACTCATGCAAAATTTTACAATTGTACAACATATATATACTAAATGGAATTGGAAGACGAAGTGGAGGAAGATGAGATAGGGAATATGATCTTGCGAGAAGAATTTGACAGGATGCTGAAGGATTTGAGTCGAAACAAGGCCCCTGGAGTAGATGGAGTAGATAACTTCTGATGTCGTTAGGAGAGCCAGTCATGAAAAAATTGTATCATCTGGTATGCAAGATGTAAGAGACAGGGGAAATACCCTCCGACTTCAAGAAGAATATTGTAATTCCATTTCCAAAGAAAGGAAGTGCAGACAAGTGTGAAAATCACAGAACTATCATTTTAATAAGTCATGGGTGCAAAATACTAACATGAATTATTTACAGACGAATGGAAAAACTAGTGGAATCGAACCTCGGGGAAGATCAGTTTGGATTTAGGAGAAATGTAGGAACACGAGAGGCAATACTCACATTACGACTTTTCTTAGAAGATAGGCTAAAGAAAGGGAAACCTACGTTTTTAGCGTTTGTCGATTTGGAGAAAGCTTTTGACAATGTCGACTGGAATACACTTTTCCAAATTCTGAAAGTATCAGGGGTAAAATATAGGGAGCGAAGAGTTATATTCAACCTATACAAAAACCAGACAGCGGTTGTTAGAGTCGAAGGGCATGAAAGGGTAGCAGAGGTTGGGAAGCAAGTAAGACAGGGGGTTAGCCTTTCTCCATGTTGTTCAATCTGTACATTGAGCAGGCAGTGAAGGAATGGAAGGAGTAATTTGGAGAGGGCATTAAAGTGCAGGGAGAAGAAATAAAAACATTGCGGTTTGCCGATGACATAGTAATTCTGTCAGAGACCGCAAAAGATCTGGAAGAGCAATTGAATGAAATGGACAGTGTCTTGAAACGAAGGTATAAGATGAAGAAATCTGCCAGGAAGTTTCATATCAGCGCACACTCCGCTGCAGAGTGAAAGTTTCATTCTGGAAACATCCCTTAGGCTGTGGCTAAGCCATGTCTCCACCATATCCTTTCTTCCAGGAGTGCTAGTCTTGCGTGTTTGCAAGATAGCTTCTGTGAAGTTTGGAAAGTAGGAGGCGAGGTACTGGCGGAAGTAAAGTTGTGAGGCGGCATCGTGAGTCGTGTCGGGGTAGCTCAGTCGGTAGAGCGCTTGCCCGCGAAAGGCAAAGGTCCCAGGTTCGAGTCCCGGTTCCGGCACACAATTTTAATCTGCCAGGAAGTTTCGTATAAGATGGACATTAACAAGAGTAAAACGAAGGTAATGGAATGTAATGTCAGAAAATCAGGCGAAGGAATTAGATTAGGTAATGAGACAATAAAAGTAGTAGATGAATTTTGTCATTTTTGGGTAGCAAGATAACTTCTAATGGCCGAAATAAAGAAGATATAAAATGCAGAATGGCTATGGGAAGAAAAGCGTTTCTAAAGAAGCGAACCTTGTTAACATCCAATATTAATTTAAATGTTAGGAAGTCCTTTCTGAAAGTATTTGGAGTGTAGCATTGTATGGGTGTGAAACGTGGACGATAAAGAGTTCAGATAAAAAGATGATATAAGCTTTTGAAATGTGGTGCTACAGACGAATGATGAAAATTAGATGGGTGGATCACGTAACTAATGAGGAGGTACTTAACCGAATCGAAGAGAAAAGGAGTATGTGGAATATTCTGACTAAGAGAAGGGATAGATTGGTTGGACACATTCTGAGACATAAAGGAATTGTCAACTTAGCATTAGAAGGAAGCGTGTGGGGTACAAATCGTAGAGGGAGACCGAGGGACGAATATAGTAAGGAGATTCAAAAAGACGTAAGTTGCCGAACGTATTCTCAGATGAAGAGACTTGCTAAGGACAGGGTAGCTTGGAGAGCTGCATCAAACCAGTCTGCGGACTGAAGACCATAACAACACAACATATATAATAATAAATTTCTAAATGCAGGCCTGTCGCTGTTCGCTTCAGTCCTCACAACTAATGAACGAATTTTCATGCGGTTTTCACAGGAACGAAGATTCTTTCAGGATCTAGACATGATTTAATCAAAATAGATTCACGAAGTGTTTTTACAGACTGTCGTGTCTGTCTGTTCATCTACTAGAACCACTTCTCCAAAACTACTTCACGAATTTGCAAGGGGTTTTCACAGGTAACTGCAGCGTACCTTGAGACAACATATAGACTTAGTTTCATAAAAATCGGATCACGGAAAGAAGAAAATCACAATTTTACGTTTTTTATCAACAACCGTCATGTTTTTTTTTCTCTTTCATCTCCAAAACTAATAGACGAATTTTCAGGGGGTTTTCACAGGAAACATGAGGGTATCTTGCAGTTACAGAAAAGCTTCATTTCACAGAGTTGGATCAGATGGAGTAAGATATCACACTTTAAACATTTCTCTGAAAGCAATCGCATCTGTCTATTTGTAGAGAGTAATCTTCTATTGTACTAAATGAATATTCATGGGGTATCACAGATAAATAGGGAATACCCTGGGACAACATATTGGCTTCATTCATCAAAATCATATCAGGAAAATAAAAGATATTGTAATTTGAAATTTAGATGTATTTCAAGCTTGGAAAGAACGGCATAATGCAGCAAAGAACTAATAGGTAGCGCTGCGGGTGTTCGTGTGAAGTTCGGGGCAGCGATCGGATTATTAACCTTTGAAAATACTACTTACTCTTTGACTTTTGAAATTTACCATATTTCTGAAAATCGTTTTCTTGCTTGCTATGTTCTACTAAATATGATTCAACGCATTGAATATAAAACTGATACAATCCTCGCCCTGTTTAATCCATATATTTACATACTGATATCACAGTCTAACGTATGTGTACAACTGCTATGGAGGTTTACGTCTCACGCTTGGAGCGGCAAAAGCGCATCAAACGGAAAGAGAGCCAACCACAAGAATAATAATTGTTTTCAGTGATATTTCCACTTCATTAAAGAAATAAGTATTATATTTCAGCTTTCCATGCCTCAGTCCATTGTCCAGAGATATGAATGATCATGAAATTAATGTTTTAAATGGCGAATATAACTGATGTATGAGCGTAAGCTACATCATAGTCATGAAAATATGCCTATTTCTGAAACGTTTCGCAAACGTATTAAAATGAACTACTGACACATTTTCATGCGGTTTTCACAGGAAAATTGAGCTAAGATTGGGGCAACATATGGGCATGATTTCATCAAAATCAGATCATGGAAAAAAGATACACCGCAATCTAAATTGTTTTCAGTATCTGTCTGTTCATCTGTTAGAAATACCCGATCTCCTAAACTACTTCACGGATTTGCATGGAGCAACTTCGTTTCATATAAGTGGAATCAAGGAAATTGTTTCAGATGTAGGTTATGCTTGAAGTATGGATTGCGTAGTAGCCGACAGCAAACAAGCGATAGAGGCGCTGTAGTGCAGCAAAGAACTAATGAACACCGCTTCTGCATAATAAGTATGGGGTAGTACAACAAGGAAACGAACGTCTGTGACAGAATTAAGCAATCTTATGTCTATGAATACCAACAAACATTGAATATATTGTTACTGATTTCGCTTTGTGTATTAAATGCTTAATAACATTTCTTTGCTTATTTTGGCACGTTTCACCTTTCGTACCAAAAGCTTTATGAAGATACATCGTTTCGGACTATGAATTTTACATACATTTGACCTTTTTATGAAGATAGGTCGTTTCGGACAATGTTTTTTACTTATATTTGACATCTTGGTTAGGACTACAGAGTTTATTGACAGAGCGATCGAACAAGGATCCTTTTTTTACTGACTGAGGTCTGGAACCCTAAAGAGCCACGATACTCACAGGCCCTCCTTCAACAACCGTTGCGAAGCACGGGCATATAAGCTAGTAAATAAATAAATAAGACAGGTTTTCAGCTAGTTGTCATATAAATTACAATATTTAGGACCTATTATATAGATTTCTGTGCTATTCATGCGGTATGTTCAGAGTTTAAATTTTGTCTATGAAATGCATTTTCAAATGAAATAAAATATTAGGTTGGAAAAGAAAATGTTCAAATGTTTGTAATTCTGTGGGACCAAACTGCGTTGGTCATCAGTCCAAAGTCTTATAAACTACCTAAACTAAGTTAAACTAACCTAAGGACAACAAACATATCTATGCCCGAGGGAGGATTCGAACCTCCGACACGGGAGGCCGTGCGATCATTAAGACCGTCCGCACACGAGCCGATTCGCAGTCGTCGCAGCTGCGACTCGTCCTCGACGCGATTCCGTCCCCATTGGACTGCCCATGCAAGTAAATGGGAGGCCGCCAAAGGGTCGATTTGCACGCGTCTCGTAATCGTCTCGAAGTCGTCACGAGCGACGCTTGTCTCTTGCGACTTGCAGTGCAAGGGAAAGTTCGAGCGTGACTAACGGATCGCACGTCATGGAGGTATATGTCATATCCTCCCACCCGAAACACCTATAACGTGATCTAATAGGTATGGAATTTCTTAGCAACTCAATAACTATGGCCATGAGCCAGGCATCATACAACATCTAGAAATAGCAAAATTATTAATAATTTTACAAATCCAAGTCAGTTTTTTTCGTTTTTAGTCCGTTTTCAAATGGAATAGCTCGTACGTTTCGCTGCAAATCGGTAAGTGCTGTAATTCTCACGTGATGGGTGAATAAAGTGTCCTTTTTCACGAGTCGTATGATGCGCGGCATTTTCCGCTCATCTCATTGTTAATGGGGAGATATCCACATACTTAACTAAGTGTAGTAAAGAGTTGCTTGCCATCGCTTGTTGCCTGACAATAAGAAATTTGTGTGTCACATTTTTTTTTTGAAAATGTTCTGTTAGTTCGGCGGATTTTCGTAAGTCCTTTCGTTTATGACGTCTTATCTCCTTATTTTGGACTTCCACATTGTCCCGCCATCATATTCTGGTGCCTTTGATACTAGACCAAAATTTAGCCTTCGTACATTTTTAAGCTGTGATAAAACTGAGTTGCTAAGAGCAGTTTTGATGCAGACACTTTTCCGGCCTGGTACCAGGGTTCCTCCGGTTCGTGCACACAGTCTGCACACGGGGGAGTTGTGGAGGCACTGTGGACGCGGCACTTGCGGATTCTCTGCAGAGAGAGGCTGGCGGCTGCGTCGGGCTTCAAGCGGAGCTTCGCAATCCCTCGCTGGAAATGGCTCGTAAAGTGCTGTACTTAGGGCTTTAATTACGCACAATTAACATCCGTAACGACGGCTGTCGGATTAGGCCGGCTTCCCGGACAGTGGCCCACGTAGATCCGGTCTGGGGGCCACGGAGGGGTGGTTGGGGGAGGGGGGGGGAGACTTAACTTGGTTCCAGGGAGGCGGAGCGGCTGTTGCACTGCCTGGTCCTGAGGACTGTCAGCCTGCAGAACACTCGAGGGCACTGCTGCGCTGCCTGGAGACTGCACAGTGTCTTCGACGATGTCAAGTGCCTGATACTTTGCCGAAGAAAAGAATTCACCTTGGATGTGGGAAGTGGGGGAATACTAACTGAATTCTGCAATTAATACGGGCTATATTCGACCTCACAGCCGGCGGAACAAAGGGCAGGTAACTCTCGTGCATAAGAAAAGAAACAAAACGGATCCACACAGTTACAGACTTCTATAATTAATATCAGTTTGTTGTAGAATTGTTGAACACATTCTCAGTTGTAATATAGTAAATTTCTTTGAGGCGGAAAAGATTCTGTCCATCATCAGCATGTTATGTCGCAGAGGTGCTCAATATCTAAGTTAAGCACTTAAAACGACACTTCACAGCAAATCCTCAGAAATTTGTGCATACGTAAGTCCAAATTAACGGGATAGTCTAACAGGTTCTCTACACAGATCATTACGTTGTTGAGAAGACAAACAAATTTATTTGAACCACAGTCAAAAACGCAAAAGTCACTTGTACTTACAATTCTTTACACTGTGTATTCTCATACCATACATCTTACATAGCTTGATTTCACCGCTGCCACTACCACCGGTACTACCAATACAGCACACATTTTCTTTCTGCCTTTGGCATCTCCCAACAGGGTTTAAATACCATTCAATAAGGCGGCTACGTCACGTTTCGTCAAGTCATGTGACATCACGTGATGTTCAATTTTCACTTAAAAGTTTCTATTAACATTATTTTAGAATTTTAAATTGAAAATATACTTAAAATTACAATATAAATTATTT
Source organism: Locusta migratoria (assembly GCA_026315105.1). Lineage (NCBI taxonomy): Eukaryota > Metazoa > Arthropoda > Insecta > Orthoptera > Acrididae > Locusta > Locusta migratoria. The sequence goes on along the minus strand of CM048751.1, from coordinate 146,056,852 downwards.
TTTAGTGTTTAGTAAAGATTTTTTATACAAATGAAATTGAAAGTAACAGTTACAACTGCTACGCACTTTTCTTTTAAAGGTAATAACAAATATTTTAATTTTTAAATAACAGATATTTATGTAATTGCATTATTATTTGATTCTTTGTGCCTACTAATGGCTTTTATACAAAATAACATTTTAGTAGCAAGTTACAATGACTATGTACAAATTCTGACAAAATCGTCTTCTATGATTATGGTCTTTGGCACAGTTCTTATGACAAATCAAAACAAATGTCAATCTCATACACGCCTTGCCTGTGATTTCCGATTACAAATATATACTTAACATTTATGTCCAGTTTAAGGTAAGTTTAACCCATACAGATAAATGTGGTAGTTACAGTTCACGTAAAACACGCGAATATTTGCGCGATTTTCTTACGTTACTAATATTGAAAGTTCCTATGAATCGTAACAACCCCCGAGAGGAGATTGTGGAACTTTAGGAAGCAGCGTTTGTGCGAAACGCTGCCTAGTTTTCGATTTTCGGAAGGCGTTTGACACGGTACCACACTACAGACTGCTAACGAAGGAACGATCCTATGGAATAGGTACCCAGATATGTGAGCAGCTCGAAGACTACTTTTGTAATAGAACACATTTCGTTGACTTCAATGGCGAGTGTTCCTCAGTGACTGGGGTATCGTCAGGAGTGCCCCAGGAAAGTGTGATAGAACCGCTATTATTTTCTGTCTATATAAATGATCTGAGAAACACAATGAGTTGCAATCTGCGGTTGCTTACTGATGATATCTGTGGTGTAGAGGAAGGTGTCGTCATTGAATGACTGTATCGGGATGCAGGATGACTTCCACCAAATTTCTAGATAGTGCCAAGAATGGCAGCTAGCGCTAAATATAGAAAAAAGTGAGCTGAACCAGATGAGTAGAAGAAAAAAAATCCCGTAATGTTCGAATACAGCATTAATAGTGTGCTGCTTGACAGAGTCGCGTCAATTAAATATTCAGGCGTGACACTGCACAGCGATATGAAATGGAACGAACATATAATGAGAGTCGTGGAAGAGAAGAATGGTCGACTTCGGTTAATAAAGAAAAAAATTGGGAAGGTGTGATTCGCCTGTGAAGGAGACTGCATATAAAACGCTTGTACGACCGCGTTTTGAGTATTGATCATATGTTTGGGATCCCCAACAGATCGGTTTAAAGTAGGACATAGAGGCAGTTCAGAGGGGAAGGCTAGGTTTGTAACTGGTAGGTTGTATCAATGCGCCAATGGTACTGAAATGCTTCGGGAATTTAATTGGGAGTCGCTGGAGGAAAAGCGACGTTCTTTCAAGAAACACTATTGAAGATATATACAGCGCCGGAATTTGAAGCGAACTTCAGAACCATTCTACTGCCGCCAACCTACATCGTAGATGTAGATGCCGACGGCAGAACTTTGTTTACGGCCAGATGGAGCCGTAGACTTCCGACAATACTCGTCAGTACACACTCGACGCACGTGTCTCGGCATTGTTCAGTCACGTTATTGTCACAGTGCAGCCGCGTATTCTTATCGTGTGCTGTAATGAACAGGCATCGCGCAATTACACGCAATAAAAGAGTACGTCAGATGGAAAAGTTCTAAGAGATAACGTTGTTCATTTCTATTGAGAAGAAAAAAGGAAATGGTGACAAATACCCTTAGAAAGAGCTAGGGAGAGAGCAGCAGTAGGAAAGAGTGTTACGACAGTGCTTAATGTTGTGGCCGATGTTAAGGAGGCCCCATTGAGAGGGGGAGAAAGAAAACCACACATTCAGCAGTGGACCATTCATTTTGTTGTTGTTGTTGGTTTTTAGGGGACTAAACAGCTAGGTCATCAGTCCCACCATTCACTTTAGTTGGCCTTAGTTCAGGGGCAATCGACGAAACAATAGGCAAGGTTGTAAAGCTTTCAAACAGAACGCCTATTTTAGTAGCTGGCTCAGCGCGGTGGATATCTCTTATGCCTACTGTGCAAGAGGTTCAGATCTTGTTACGTGCCTCAACATATTTTTATTTTCATATCGTTATCGAAAGGACTTTGATCACAATTTTATCGATTAATTAATGTAAAAGTAATTTTTAGACATAATCCTTTTCCCTTTGTCGTAAACATTGTACGAACCTCTTGTCATTACGTCACCACTTTTGTTATTGTTATTCATTATTGATTGGTAATCATTGTGTGCCGCACGAAATGGTCGCGTGGTCTAAGGCGTCATGCTACTGACAGGTCTGGCGTTCCCGTCGAAGGTTCGAATGATTCCTCGTGTATGTGTGTGTGTGTGTGTGTGTGTGTGTGTGTTAGTTTAAGTAATTTATAAGTTTAGAGACTGATGGCCATAGCAGTTTGGTCCAATAGTTTTACAAACATTTAAATCATTGTGTGTGTAATTTATTTCCTTTTAACATAGGCTATATTTACTTCGATTTAATATCTTCTCTTTAGTTACTATCATTACACTTACTATTATAAATAAAAATATGTTTAAACCTATTAACTGTGCTTTGGCCGGAGGCGAGTTTGAACGCAGATCAAAATGTTCAAATGTTGAAATGTTTCTTAAGTTGTGAGACCTAACTGCAGTGGTCATCGGTTGCTAAACAGCACATGCACACATGCCCGAGGCAGGACTCGGAGCTCCGACAGCGACATCAAAGATCCTTCCGAATGGAAGACCAGTGTGGCAACCACTGCGCCATTTCCCTCGGTGTGTTTACTGTTATGTTGAAGGTGTGTTTACTGTTATGTTGAAATGTGCAAATGTTTGTAAATACATGGAACTCATCTGTTTGGTTATCAGTCCCTTGCTTACACACTACTTAAGTTAAGGTAAACAAACCTGAGGACAACATATACACCAATTCCCGAGAGAGAACTCTAACCCCCGACGGCGAACGGCCCCTTGCACCGCAGCACGGCGCCTCAGTGCGTACGGCCAATCCGCCGCGTATTGTTATGCAGTGTCAGTCGTCCGAGTACGAATGCCAGACGTAAGATAATAAAAACGATACAATACCGCGTATATCGCACTATATAAGCGTGAAAAACTGCTGATGACATCGAGGTATCTAAACGTACGAACTTAAATCACTTAACAAAAGCAAGTTTTCCAGTCCACACTAAACACCAGTTAGGCTCGTATCAGAGTATACTGATGCAATAGTCCCGTACCCATTTATCATATACATTCGCATCCTCAGCGAAAGATCCTTTACCCAACGACTCGAAAGGTGCACACGCCCCCTAATATTCAAGAAAGGCAGTAGGAGTGATCCCATAACATTGACGTCAATTTAAATCAGGATTTAGGAACACATACTTTTACGAACATCGTGAACTAATCTCGAAAAAACTACCTACTAACTCATAGTCAACACTGATTTAGGAAGCGTTATAATGGCCTCAAGTTCAGCTGAATACCTAACAACCTTAATTTGAAAGAACGCCCAGAACGTATCGCAGGGAAGGGGAACCGAAGGCAGAACACTTAAACGATGCAATAGTTCTGCTTAAGCAATTGCCTACACTACAATCGTGCGTCCTATTTCGGACTTTTTTAAAATTTTATTTCACCCCGTCGTATCAAACCATACCGAAAAAGAACAAAACAGAAGGTTCTGAAACTGAAAGACTCTTCCCTGGAGTATAACAAATATGCAACAGAAATATACAAAAGAAGAAACTTTCACTGCCCAAATCCTTTGTGGTGTTATTCCATTGCCCAATAAAGTACAACAAATATATATTCCATTAGAGTAATTCAGAACTGAAAAGCAAAACGATGGAATGGAAGGGAAAGAAGGTTTTACCGAAAGAAAGGTCAGTACTGAAGACCAAAGGGGGCGGGGAGTGGGGGAGGGGAGTTTTCACCTGCTTTAAATACTCTGCAGCTAACACAAGAAGAAGAGAACACAAAACGAGCTACTCCTATGGGTCTGAAAGGAAAATATAATCCAATTCCTGCAACATGAAGCGAAGGAAATTGGGACTGAAGGAGGACACAGGAAAGTTCCAGAGAAGGGCAGCTCGTTTTTTATTATTGCTATACGGGGGCGAAAGTGCCGAAGGAATTATAAGATGGGCGGAAATCTTTAAAAAATGGCGTTATTCAAAGTGGCAAGATTTATTTGCGGAATATCTCTCACGAACTTTCTCTTCCGAATGCGAACATATTTTGTTAACACATACCTACGATCATAATAAATAGTTTTAGAGATGGAGTGGTGGAGAAATATTGTGAAATAGGTTTCAGAAATTACAGCAACCAGTCGCCTTTTGTTTCTTCTTAATGAAGATTTATTTAAACCATTACCGGTTTCGAGCTGCCTAGCAGCTCATCTTCAGATGGTATAAAATATTACAAGTTACATTTCAATCTGTGGTAGGGCAGAAAACGAGAAAATGGTAAACACTAATTTTGGTAGGCTATACTTAAATTACAATAAAGGTTTGTCTTCAAGACATTACTTACAGTTATGCACTTTACATGTAGTTTGTCCATATTTGGTCGGCTTATTGAAAGAATATCAGAACACTTCTTTTCCATCATCATGCCACAACAAATCACACGAATTTTAGGTGGTAAAATTAATAAATATTTCACACACATTACTTTTTAGCCACTAGCATAACTTACAGCTTGTAAACAAACCAAAGAGTATGTTTATACACAAGATAAGAACTATGTGAAACCAAAGACTAATAAAAGCTTAAGACATTTGAATTTGTGTGTTATTCATTGATTCGAAAATTTCAAAATAATTTTGGGCTTTGGTAGGGAGAAGTGTAGGTGGTGGTGTAATGAACCAAATTAATAAAAAATTAACAACTAATGATGCCCTTGTTGTCAAAGCTGACAAAGGTAACACAGCTGTAATAATGTATCAATCAGAGTACATTAACAAAACTTTAGAATTTTTTAAAAACAACAACATAACAGAAATTGAATCTGATCCTACCCTCAAATACCAAGCTAAAATAAAAAGCATGCTAAAGAACTGCAACTTCCTTTTAACATCCACTGAAGCTAAACACTGTTTAATAATGAATCCCACAGCCCCAAAGCTCAGATCACAACCCAAGATTCACAAAAGTGGGCACCCAATACGCCCGATAGTGAACTCGATAAATAGTCCGGGCTACAAAGTAACCAAAAAACTTCATGAATTAATCAAGAAATACTACACATTCCCAACCAACTATACCATAAAAAACAGTTATGAATTGATTGATAACATCAGAAACATTACCATACCCAACTCGGCAAGGTTTACATCCCTCGATATAGTGAACTTATACACCAACATTCCTATAATAGACACACTTCGAATAATAAAAGACAACCTAATGCACCACAGAAAACTAAGTAACGTTGAAATATATGAATTAATGGACCTGCTTGAGTTAGTACTATCACATAATTACTTCTGCTTCAACAACAAAATGTGTATTCAACATGATGGTCTGGCAATGGGGAGCAGCCTAGCTGGTCTTCTTGCTGATATCTACATTAATGATTTTGAAAACAAATTCTTTAAAGCAAACCCAATTGAAAAAGATAAAATCATCTATTATAAAAGGTATGTTGATGACACCTTGTTGTTATATAATGGAACAACCAATGATATTGATGCATTAGCTGACAAACTGAATAAAGTTCATCCCAAAATAAAATTTACAGTGGAGCATGAAACACAATCTGGGATCAATTTTCTTGACCTTAACATCACACATCAAGACAACAAACATAAATTTCAAATATACAGGAAACCTACCACATCAGATGCCATAATAAATAATACATCATGCCACCCAAATCAGCATAAACTAGCCTTCTTCAAATCAGCACTTAACCGAATACATAAAATTCAACCCGATACCATTGCTAAAACTAAAGAAATAAATATTCTAAAAACCATAGCATTGAACAATGCTTATGACCCAACCATTGTAGATAAATTGGATGATAATATTAAATCCAATCAAACAGCAACAACAAACGAATCCTCAGAAGCAGAAGAAACCAAATTTATCTGCATGCCATTTCTCGGCAACATCTCATACAAACTGGCTAAGCTGTTTAAACCACACAAGGTCAAAGTAAGCTTTCACACTAAAAACCAAATAAAAGACAAAATAGTTCATAACACTAAAAGAACCACCACACCCTTTCACAAATCCGGTATATATAAATTAACATGCGACAGCTGCTCCTGCTACTACATAGGGCAAACAGGTAGAAGTTTTAATATCCGATACAAAGAACATACAGACCCACTCCGTTTAAACAACTTACAAAAATCCTCATTTGCTGCCCACCTTGCAGAAAACAAACATTCCATTACAGGCATAAATACCAACCTCAATATACTACACTCTGTAGACAAGGGACTAAAAATGGATCTCCTTGAACAATTAGAGATTTTCATCCACAAATATAAATCACCACACACAATTCTTAATGAGCAGACAGAACTAGCAAATACCTCATTCTTCCAGTATTTTGAAGACTCTTTAAAATTGAATAATTAGACAATCATTCACAAATACCCCCCCCATTACACACACACACACACACACACACACACACACACACACACACACACAAAACACCAAAAAAAAAAAAAAAAAAAAATAATCTCCTAGCAATTACACTCTTTCTATCGTCTTCTTCTACTTCATCCCACTCCACCCCACCCCTTACACCACCACCTACACTTCTCCCTACCAAAGCCCAAAATTATTTTGAAATTTTCGAATCAATGAATAACACACAAATTCAAATGTCTTAAGCTTTTATTAGTCTTTGGTTTCACATAGTTCTTATCTTGTGTATAAACATACTCTTTGGTTTGTTTACAAGCTGTAAGTTATGCTAGTGGCTAAAAAGTAATGTGTGTGAAATATTTATTAATTTTACCACCTAAAATTCGTGTGATTTGTTGTGGCATGATGATGGAAAAGAAGTGTTCTGATATTCTATCAATAAGCCGACCAAATATGGACAAACTACATGTAAAGTGCATAACTGTAAGTAATGTCTTGAAGACAAACCTTTATTGTAATTTAAGTATAGCCTACCAAAATTAGTGTTTACCATTTTCTCGTTTTCTGCCCTACCACAGATTGAAATGTAACTTGTAATATTTTATACCATCTGAAGATGAGCTGCTAGGCAGCTCGAAACCGGTAATGGTTTAAATAAATCTTCATTAAGAAGAAACAAAAGGCGACTGGTTGCTGTAATTTCTGAAACCTATTTCAATAAACAGTCGCAGGTTCCTACACAATGGATAAAAGTTTAATATTGTGAAAACTGTTCGATCAACCGTCAGCCACTCACTTCAGAGTGATTTTCAGAGTATATATTTAGATATAGATGTGGAAATCGAAAGAATGGGATTGTACACTCATGCTCAGAAGAAAAGAAAACACTAAGAAACATTTTAACGAAGAATATCTTCAAAGGTTAGAGGCAGTAAGTTCATATAAAAAACTTACGTTCATTAGTAAGTTCTCAAGAAATGATTAGTTTTTAGTCACATCGGTTCAGCATTTGTGCTACAACCTAGTGGGCACACCATTCGAAATGGGCCAACTTGATCCAAACGTCATGGCATAATTGCGTATGAGCTGCGAATGGCGGCCTGTCGTGAACCCACCCAAGCTGTTTTTACCGGTTTCCACAGTTCACATGTGGCGGTTATCACTGCGTAACACCGCTGTACTCGTGGTTTCACTGCATCCCATAAATTTTCGAATGGTGCCGAGTGTTGAGTTCTGCCTGCTCGGAGCAAAAGGGTGAGATCCCGTGCCACAAAGCAGACACGTGTCGTGTGGAACATGCCGCCGTACATTGCGTTGCTGAAACATGGCGTCTGGAGCGTCAAACTAAAGAAGCAGGGGGAGGGGGTTTGAATCCCCACTCGGGCATGGATATTTGTGCCGTCCTAGTTCGTAAGTAGTTCATAAGTAGTTTGTAAGTTTAGGGACTGATGACCCCTTAGTTAACTCCCATAGACTATACAAACGTTTGAAAGAAGCAGGGACTGTACATAGCACATAGCACTAAGCTCTACAAACTTAACGCTACCAGCCAACAAGAATGACAGATTATAAGTATCAGCAATATACAAACTTTACTGCCAAAGCTGTGATGCAGTGTAGATAGGTATGATAAGCACAAATATGAAAACACAGTACATAGGGCACATCAGATATTGCAAATTTGAAAACAAATCACCACATATTCATAGATAACTGTTATAGTGTGGGATCTTTCGGCCTCTAGACCCCAGCCAGGGTCGTGTTCTGTTTGCAAAAACCAGAGCAACCACCTAACAGAAACACAAGAATTACAGAGATCCATACCCGAGAAAAAAACGAGTAGTAAAGGAACAAACCTAACTGAAATCCAACTGCTAAGCTTAATTAAAGGAACGGTAAAGTGATTAAAAGGAAATTCTACAGAGACAGTTGGTAAAAAATATTTCAGCAGTTGGTGACAGCATCAGAAAACAAACGTCACGTAAATTAATCTGTGTCTATTGCTTTGAAAGAAAAAACAAATGACATGACATAAAAGAAAAGAGAAACACCCAAGGAAACGCAAAGAATACATGCAGAGCATCATCTACAAATATTGAAGGTAATACACTTAAAATGTCACTACTCAAAGAGTCAAACACGACAGAGCTGTTTGTAATATAAACTGTCTGAAAATGTTAGAGCAAAATAATGTAAAACAGAAACATGTACATATTCGAAGCCAGAAGGGCTTATAAAGAAGGGCATAACGCATTGAACCGACGCTACCATGGTTAATAAAGACGAAATGTTAGTAGTTAGTATATCAACTACTGGCTTCTGCCGCTTTTGTCCGTTAATTAGTATGACTACAGAAAATGAGGACGGACAGACCTTGCTTTAATGCACCTCTACCGTCTTGATACCGGCGGTCTCATCTGATACGACTAAAGTATTAAACTCTAAATGATCTAAGGCTCTGTTAAGGCTCACTGATTTATACGAAACGCCTCAACGACACTCAATGAAGATGGAAAAAGGACGGGTATAGGTTGATACCGACAGAAGCAACCTTGTATAACTTAAGCTAGCTTCAAAATTATTTAACTGTTGAGACTATCTGTTCATGAAAACTACCTTTATTCTGCCACATATATTTTAAGTCTGTTGACGACTGTAGGAAAGTGAAAGAAAGGGATTGATCCTAAAATACAATTCATTTTCATATATGCAAGCTCAAATCTAGAAGGACTATCTTTGAGTTTGCACACAAGTGCATCTGCTACCAGGTCAGCATTTATTTACAGGCAGTAAAAAGCTGCTATAACCTAAAAGAGCGTATAAACTTTAAGATAACGATCTCTCACTCTGTTCATGCCATAGGGAAACAACTTTATTTCTGCAACACACATACAATCCTTTCATTCACATGCATTAGCGATCTACTGTTTTTGCAAAATATTTTTCATAGTTGAGACTAGCTCATAGGTGCTCTTTTGGTTGTATGATCATTTCCTACTCCTGACTCATCTCAAGAACAGATCGGCGTGGTAGCAAATTTACACGACGCCGAAATCCCCTAAAATAAGATCTTAACTAAAACATTTATATTCATGAAGCAATCACTGAAAACACATCCTTTGACCACATAACACACTGTTTCATTAAGGACCGTACGTTGTGTTATTCCTTCAAAAATTACCAAATTCTAAAGTGCGTTTACAGGTAAACTGATGCGACTACGGAATTAAAAGGAAATGTCGTTAGAAGGCTCTGAAACTTAGTTATGGAAACGTTTACACGTGGACATCGTACACAAAGAAGTCACCTGAAATTCAAATAAAATCCCGAAGATTTATGGTGCATCACTTTGAACAGCGAAATACAGAGTCGTATTACAGTTTAAAACACTAAACGACCTCATTTTATCACGCTTTTCCTGTACCCATATAAAGTAAAACTCCAACACAATGAAACTAAATGAAATTCTAAAGATCTTTGCGAAAAGTTAGAAGGTCTTACTTTGAACAACATGGAATAGGAATTTGTGGCATCAAGCTTACTGATTGCGCTAGCAGACACAGATTAACGCTGAAAATGCGTACACACATTCTCACTCACAAGGGAACGACCCAGAATTCGCAAGAACTCACCACTGATTTTGTATGTATTGCATTCAGCAGCTTACAGTCGTGTACTGCCAGTTTAATATTTAGTAAAACACACGCTTCACGCGGATTTAACTACAAATATGACCACTCGCAAAGTATTTCAACACACAGCCGAAAACCCGTAAAATTTCAGAAAAGTCATCTGGTTTTAGCCTACATTGCCACCTGTGAACTTACCTCGTGGTCTTATATCACCGAGTAGACGAATCAGTCGCTGGATATGAGTTACGGTCAAACATGCACATGTGCTGTTCCGGCTTTTACAAAAGAAAAATTTATCGAATTTAACGGAAATTTTAGCAAATATTATTAAAGAAATTCAAAAGGAAGCTACCTGGAAACTAACTTACTAACTGATTAGTGAAGCTATAATTTACGCAAAGTGGACTGTAAGTATTTTATAAAACGTATATAAAATACAAGGGTCGTCCACAAAGTAACTTCCGTTTCTATTTCTATTCGCGGCAGCACTACGATCGCAGTTCCGAACATGCGTGGCAGTTACTCTCACTCAAGGAGAAGATATGTAGGCGACTTTCAGATCGCTGCTGCCGATGTTTCTCTCTCTCTCTCCCTCTCTCTCTCTCTCCTTTTTTTTTTATTATTATTTTTTTTTTTTATGTAGTGCTTCTTTTTAATGTCCGCCGTAATTGAAAATTCAATCAAATCAAAGGAAATTCATCAGCAAATCTGCATGGTTTACGGACATTATGCTATGAGTGATTGGTTAAAAGAGGGGTCAGGCTGATCAAGTGCACGATGAAAAACGAAGTGAAGATTAAGCAAAATCGTTAATGCCCTTGCTATGGAAGTTCCACAAATATCGCGATCACTATGAAATTGTTGCTGAAAATTTGAAATTTCGAAAACTTTGCTCACGTACCCAAAATTCTTATTGAACAACACAAAAATCAACGGATGGGCAGTGCACTTCAGTTTTTGACACGCTACAGTGAAGGCAATGGTTTTGTTTTTCAGATAGTCATGGGGATGAAATTTTGGTATCGTACGACACCTTTGAAACAAAACGGCAATCAATGGAGTAAGGTAAGCCTAAGTAAATCTTGATACCTCGAAAAGTCATGTGCGCCGTTTTTGGAACAGAAAAGGCATTTTGCTGATTGATTTCTTACCACGAAGCCAAACAATGAGTGCACATAGTTACTGCGAGACCATTAAGAAACTGCGCAGTGCAGTATAGAACAAGCGCCGATGATTATTGTCAAAAGATGATTTTTTTTCCACGATAATGCCCGACCTGACACGGCGAATGTGACCAGACAACTCTTACGATAATTTCACTGGGACGTGTTTGATCATCCTCCATACAGCCCGGACCTCGCTTCTGGGAACTTTCATCTCTTTATACACCTAATTCGTCCTTGGTGGTCAACACGTCGACGATCATGACGAGCTGAAAGAACACGTTACATCATGGTTGAACACACTTGCGGTTACCTTTTATGAAGAAGACATACAAAAACTTGTGCCACGCTATGACAGGCGATAAATTTAGGATCCTATGAAGAAAAGTAGCTAAACAGATGTAGATTTTTCCTGTATCTGTACACGTCTTTTATATAACCAAACGGAACTTACTTTGTGGACATAACTCGTACACTGAATTTAAACCACAAAATTTCACACGCGATTTGACCGTGGTGAAGCGAAATGCTGGGCATACATTCGAAGCCACTTTTAAGGCAAAACCACGTAACGACTTAGGAAGTTAAGTCCTCTTACTTACATCGCCCTTCCCTCGGCTCAGTCATCGGTCTGGAGACCAGCCAACATACTTCCCTACCTTCTGATTGCATGCAATCCGCGCTCAATACCCATCAGCCAACCAGACAAGAGACTACTGAACACCACGTCAAGGTCTTTGACAGCACCGTATACTACTATCGATGTAACCCCAACGATTCTGCCCAGCTCATAGGAACTCATCTCAATAGCAAAACACGTTTCCCCTTACTTTTGAAATAATGATTACATTCATTCATGCATTTTTCTCGTTCACATTGCATAGGGAGTATAGGGAAGGGAAACTGGAAACAAGAATTAGAAACACATTTCACATTGTTGCATCCAAGGGCTTGAAGTCTGTATGAAGCAAGTTAAATATTACCTCTGAGGCGCCACTCGTAATTAGAATCATACGAGATTAATAAATAAGATAAATAGAAATGTGGAGTAAAGCAGCGGTTTAGTAACAACGTATTACAAGAAAAACCTTTTTTTATGGACCCAAGATAATAAATGTCTGCACATTATAAAGATATCTTGTCTGAACCATTTTGCGGTTCATCTTATGATGTCTTTACTTGGTGGTAAATGACAGCATAATCTGCAAACAATCTGAGAGAGCTGTCCAGATTGATGTATTGACACAACGTCAACACGGATTTAGAAAATATCGTTCATGCGAAACACAACTAGCTCTTTCCTCACACCAAGTGATGAGTGCTATCGACAAGGGTTCTCAAATTGATTCCGTATTTCTTGATTTTCAGAAGGCTTTTGATGCCATACCTCACAAACGGCTTTTAATCAAATTGCGTGGTTATGGTATATCGCCCCAAATTTGCGACTGGATAGGGGATTTCCTGTCAGAGAGGACACAGTTTGTGGTAATCGATGGTAAGGGATCGACTAAAACAGAGGTGATATCGGGCGTTCAACAGGGTAGTGTCATTGGTCCACTGCTGTTCCTTATTTACATAAAAGATTTAGGGGAAAATCTAAGTAGCTTTCTTAAGTTGTTCGCAGATGAGGCCGTCGTCTAGTAAAATCATCTGAAGATCAAAACCAACTGCAGAACGATCTAAATATATCACTATGGTGAAAAAATTGGCAACTGACTCTAAACAATGAGAAGTGTGAAGTTGTCCACATGACTACGGAAAGAAACCCGTTAAACTTTGTTTACAAGATAAACAATCAAAAGTGAAGGCCGTAAACTCCACTAAATACCTTGGAATTACTATTACTTTAGACTTAAACTGGAAAGGCGATGTAGATAATGTCGTGGGAAAGGCGAATCAGAGACTGCGTTTTATTGGCAAAACCCTTAAAAGAAGCAACAGAACTACAAAAGAAACTGCATACGCTACGCTTGTCCGTCCCTTTTTGGAGTATTGTTTCCCAGTGTGGGGTCCTTATCAGGTGGGTTTAACAAAAGACATCGAATAAGTCCAAAGAAGGGCAGCTCGTTTTGTATTGTCACGATACAGGGGAGACAGCGTTACGGAAATGATACAGGATCTGGGATGGGAATCAGCACAAAAAAGGCGCTTATCGCTGCGGCGTGGGCTACTTACGAAACTCCAATCGCCAACATTCTCCTCCGAATGCGAAAATATATTGTTGGCTCCCACGTACATAGGCAAAAAGAATAAAATACGCGAAATCAGAGCTCGAACGGAGAAATTCGTATGTTCCTATATATATATATATATATATATATATATATATATATATATATATATATATTTGAGAATGGAATGGGAGATGAATAGTATAAAGGTGGTTCGATGAACCCTCTGCCAGGCACTTAAATGTGATTTGCAGAGTATCCCATGTAAATGTAGATGTCTTCTATTATCATTCACATAGGTTATAGACAGCAGGGTGTCTACAAAACTACCTTTGGGAACTCACGCAACCACTTCCACTTCACTCAATGACTTTCACTCAGTTACTTTCAACAATAACATTTTTATATATATATTTGACGAATTACAGCGTTCAGTTGAATGAAATAAATCGCAATTTGCGATGTTATGGCTTCACTGTATTAGGTTTAGATGAAATATCAAACTGTGGAGAATGAAAATTTGTGCCCGGCCGGAATTAGAACCCGGGATCTCCTGCATACTAGGCAGACGCGTTGACCACTCCGCCACCGAGGACACAGTGATCAGCACGACTGCAGAGGACTCTTGCCTGCACGTTTCCCGCCACACACAAATCTCCATTCGCCACGCTGCGAGCACTATAGAATAAATAGGCTGTGGTATAGGAAAGAGACAGCGTGGCGAATGGAGATGTGTGTGTGGCGGGAGACGTGCAGAGAAGAGTGTTGATCACTGTGTCCTCGATGGCGGAGTGGTCAAAGCGTCTGCATAGTCTGCAGGAAATCCCGGGTTCGAATCCTGGCCGAGCACAAATTTTCATTCGCCACAGTTTGGTATTTCATCTAAACCTAATACAGTGAAGCCATAACATCGCAAATTGCGATTTATTTCACTAACATTTTTGATAATATATTGCGAGTCCATTAGCACAAGTATGACCATTCTCCACAATTACGCAATTTAATTAGAAGCCACTGGTGAGAAACAGTATCGAAAAACCTTCCGAGAATCCACAACTGGTTAATCAATTTGAGATGTTAGTACATCATTTTCTGTCAATTCACCCTCCACGTTTTATTTCTCCTTTCGTAGAAATTCTGGGAAAGTTAGCCTCATCAATATTTCATTTATGTATCAGAGTCGCGGCGGCGACGTTACATTTCCCCTCCATTTACAATCGCACATTTCCGTCGCGGGCCGCGCCCGGACGCGCATTACAGAGTTGGACTGACTTTTATGCTAAATTAGCTTGTTATGAAGTGGAGCACAGTTTTTATCCGCCCCACTCAGCCGGGCAGAGAACTTTTTCGGCAAGCTCCGCGCGCGCCGTTTCATTAAACAACTTCATCCTCAGGGCTCGAGCGAAAGAAACTCTTGGCTGCCCCCTCTCCCACTGCCTCCATCCATCTCCCTTTCTCCTCCATTACCGTCCCGCACCCATATCTCTCCCTCTCCGTCTCATTCTTTCTATTTCTCGCCCACGCTTAATGAGGTACTATGAATTTACTGCCGTAGGTTGTAGAATATGTGTTAGAGCTCTTTGTATTCAGGAATTGGAATTTACGGATATGATCCTGGGGAAAATACTCATATCTGAAGATTAGGTTTAAAACGTTTTATTTTAAAGAATTTTCTTTGAAAATGTTCTTTACTTCTTTCTGTATTGCAAATACAACGGAGGCATTAAAAAGTGGAGTAAATAATATTGAACTGGGGCAAAATATAAGCTGCACTCAATACGTTAAATAGCTATATATCCATCCATATAAGGCACCAAGAGAATCAATTAAGCTACTGACGATGAAGAAAATTCACCGAAACATATTCGAGTGATAAGCAATATATTATTCATATTCACAGAATTTACCACATTAACTGCGAATCGGTAAAGTTGAAAATGTGCACACAGCCGGGATTCGAGCCCGTGTCTCCTGCTTTGCTAGGCAGTTGCGCTGTCTCTCCCCCCCCCCCCCACCTCCCCCCATACACAACGGAACACAGCGAGCATCATAAATGCACTACCTACTCTAGCTAGCCTCCCGTCAGATACTAATTCACAACTTTTCCCTGCCCACTAGTTACTGAAATTCGCGGATTTGTAAGATTGATTTTCGTGAGGGTAAAGGACTAGGAGCACATCCGCTCTGAAGAAAGGATCATTTCCCCTCAACAGCTTATTATACAAGCTATATGAGTATGGCATCTGTTTTTTCTCCGAAAGAAGCTATAATCAGATCTACAAGATTATGGAGTAGGTTGTAAACATCTGCAAGAAACTGCCGTTACGTAGATTGTCAGGCAGCAGTTAGTATTGACGGTAAATTGAGTTCATGGGGCAGCATAGTAAGACAAGGCTGTGACCTGTCACCACTGTTTTATTATTATTTTTTTTTTTTAAATGTTTGTTAAGCTTATGGGACTTAACTACGGGGTCATCAGTCCCTAAACTTACAAACTACTTATGAACTACTTACGAACTAGGACGGCACAAATATCCATGCCCGAGGGGGGATTCGAACCCCCGACCGTAGTGGCCTTGCTGACCGTGACTGGAGCGCCTCAGTCACCTCGGCCACCGCGGCCGGCATCACTGTTGTTCATATTATTTATGGATCATATGTTTACAAAGATATACTGGCAGGGTGAGATTAAAATAAGTAAAAACAAAATGTCTCGCATATGTGGACAACATAGCGGTTATGGCAGATTCAAGCGAAAGTTTGCAATCTGATATTTCAGAGCTAGATAAGAGATGTAAGGTTTACGGTATGAAGATCAGTATCTCCAAAACGGAAGTAATGTCTGTAGGAAAGAGATTTAAACAGGTTGAGTGCCAAATAGAAGGAACAGATGGACAGTTTCAAGTAATTAGGATGTATTTACTCACGGGATGTCAACATAGTGAAAACACTAGTTGTAGCAAAGCTAATGTAGTGAATTCTCAGCTAAGATCAGTTCTCTTCTACAAGAAAGTAGTCAGTCTCAGTTAGCAATGCACCGTTCAATATTTTGACCTACTTTGTTGTATGGGAGTGGAAGCCGGGTGGTTACAGGTCACCTTGTAAATAAGGCTGAGGTTCCATATATGAAAGTAACAAGGATGATTGCAGGCACTAACAGATGGGAACAATGGCAGGATGATGTCCATAATGAGGAATCAAAAGCATAGATGAAGCACTTAATGCGAATAGGCTGAGACAGTGGGCTCATGTCACACGCATGGGAGAAGGAAGGTTACCCAGGAGACTCATGGGTTCGGCAGTAGAGGGTAGGAGGAATAGAGGTAGACCTGGGATAAAATTCCTGGATTCGGTCATGAGTGATTTTCAAGTAACAAGCTTAACATCAATGGAGGCATTAAAGTTAACACTGAATAGGGGTTCATGAAGGAATTTTATAGGGGTGTCTATCCTGCAGACTGAAAAAAAAATGTTCAAATGTTTGTACAGCTTATGGGACTTAACTACGGGGTCATCAGTCCCTAAACTTACAAACTACTTATGAACTACTTACGAACTAGGACGGCACAAATATCCATACCCGAGGGGGGATTCGAACCCCCGACCGTAGTGGCCGTGCAGACCGTGACTGAAGCGCCTCAGTCCCCTCGGCCACCGCGGCCGGCGCAGACTGAAAGATTAATGGCATAATCAGTCTTAGTTAATGATGATGATTCGATAGTTATGAGAACAAATATGGTGAACAAACTAGGACACGTGAACAGGCAAGAAATATTAGGACCGCTTTCACCGTGAAACTTTAGATCGAATTTATTTTTCTTTCTTTAAGATATGAACCACAGTCATTGCCGAGGTGGGGTGCAGATAACCATAACAGAGGTGCAATCACAGTGGTGTGGTATCTGTGGAGAGGCCAGTCAAACGTGTGGTTCCTGAAGTGGGGCAGCAGTCTTTTCAATAGCTGCAGGGGCAACAGACGGAATAATTAACTGAGCTGGCCATCACTTAACATGGCTTTGGCACGCAGTTACTGCGAACGGCTGAAACCAAGGGAAAACTACAGTCGTTGATTTTCCAAGAACATGCAGCTGTACTTAGAAGATAGTTTAAGGAAAGGCACACCTACGTTTTTAGTACGTGTCGATCTGGAGAAAGCTTTTTTGATAATGTTGACTGGAATGCACTCTTTCAAATTCTGAAGGTAGAAGGGGTAAAATATTATATATGTTCCCACATTAGGCTGAGGAAAAGGTTAATTCGACATTTAGCCAATGATAAGAAGTATGGGAGGTTGTTAGAGTCGAATGGCATAAAAGGGTCGTTGTGGTTGGGAAGGAAGTAAGACAGGCTTATAGCCTATCCCCAATGTTGTTCAATCTGTACATTGAGCAAGCCGTGAAGGAATGCAAGCAGAAATGTGGAGAAGGAATTGAAGTTCAGGGAGAAGAAATAAAAACCTTGCGGTTTGCTGACGATACAGTAATTCTGTCAGAGACAGCAAAGGACCTGGAAGAGCAATGGAATGGACATTGTCTTGAAAGGTAGTTATAAAACGAACATTAACAAGAGCAAACCAAGGGTATCTACATATACATAGATACTCTGCAAATCACATTTAAGTGCCTGGCAGAGGGTTCATTAACCACTTTCATAACTTTTCTCTACCGTTCCATTCTCTAATAGCGCGCGGGAAGAAAGAACACCTAAATCGTTCCGTTTTCAATCTGATTTCTCTTATTTTATTGGGATGGTCATGTCTCCCTAAGTAGGTGGGTGCTAGCAAAATATTTTCACATTCAGAACTAAAAGTCGGTGATTGAAACTTGGCAAACAGATCACGCCGCAATGAATAACGTCTTTCTTTTAATGATTTCCACCCCAATTCGTGCAACATTTCCGTGACGCTTTCCCCCCCGTAACGTGATAAAACAAAACGAGCTGCCCTTCTCTGAACCTTCTCAATATCTTCCGTCAGTCCCACCTGGTGAGGGTCCCACAAGGGGCAACAGTACTCCAGGAGAGGACGCACAAGTGTGATGTAGGCAGTCTCTTTGGTGGAGCTGGTGCATCTTCTAAGCGTTCTGCCAATGAAACGTAACCTTTGGTTCGCCTTCCCCACAATATTTTCTATGTGTTCTCTCCAGTCAAAGTTGTTCCTAATTGTAGCTCCTAGGTATTTGGTAGGGTAACGGAATGAAGTGTCAGAAAATCAAGCGATGCTGAAGGAATTAGTTTAGGTAATGAGACAATAAAAGTAGTAGATCAGTCTTGTTATTTGGGTAGCAAAATAAATTCTAATGGCCCGAGTAAAGAAGATATAAAATGCAGAATGGCAATGGGAAGAAAAGCGTTTCTGAAGAAGCGAAGTTTGTTAATATCCAATGTTAGTCTTTTCTGGAAACATTTGTCTGGTGGGTAGCATTGTATGGGAGTGAAACATGGACGATAAAGAGTTCAGATAAAAAAAAAATGATAGAAGCATTTTAAATGTGGTGCTACAGGACAATAATTAAGATTAGATTGGTAGATCACGTAACTAATGAGGTTCTCAACAGAACTGTGGATATAATGAGTTTCTGACATATCCTGACTAAAAGAAGGGATAGGTTGGTGGAACACATTCTGAGACATCAAGGAATCGTCAACTTAGCGTTTAAAGGAAGTTTGTGGGGTAAAAATCGTAGAGGGAGAGCGAAGGACGAATACAGTAAGCAGATTCAAAAGGATGTAGATTGCCATTCGTATTCTTAGATGAAGAGGCTTGCACAGGACAGGGTAGCGTGCAGAGCTGCTTCAAACCAGTCCACGGACTGAAGACTACAACAACAACAAACATATTAGGATTGTTTCAGCACAGTGACACTGAAATAAATAGAAGGTGTGCCATGTATAAGTGCAAATATTTCTAAACGTCACTCAGGGAAGTGTACTAAACGACATTGTAAAAGGATGTTTTGCCATTTGGAGACTTTTAAATATTGCTACTAAAATCGTATGTTTTCATGCACCAGGACGCCCATTTCCCCCCAGATCAGCATAGAGGGGTGCGGCACGTCTCACGATACAGATGTGACCTTCCTGCAGTCAGGAGTCTATAGGCCAAGCGTCATTTACCTTCAGCTAAGGTATGGGAAAACATAAAACATCTGGTTGCAACGTTTGTATTTGTTAGTTCATTTTCCTGTCCTGTCTTCCCACAGTTACTTTATTATATCGTAGTGTAGATATTT
The DNA here is from genome assembly GCA_026315105.1 of Locusta migratoria. Classification (NCBI taxonomy): domain Eukaryota; kingdom Metazoa; phylum Arthropoda; class Insecta; order Orthoptera; family Acrididae; genus Locusta; species Locusta migratoria. The sequence goes on along the minus strand of CM048751.1, from coordinate 146,037,074 downwards.
ATGTTATACGTCTATGCGACTGACTAATATGGCAATAAAAAATCTTATTAGTTAGACGTATAACCTACACTATAATATATTTTGTATTTGTTGTCTGAGACATGAGTTCCACGCAGAGAACAAAGTAACAACACAATGGTATCTTGTATTAAGGGACTACATGAAAAAAGTATTTGCATTTGTATACCTTACACCCTGTATATATAGATATTAGCGCATAGAAACGAGGTTTGGATGAGTCTTCGTGGTTGTATCCCATTTGAGCTGTTAAGCATGATTGAACATATATTTTAAATATCGGGAAACCGATAAATCGATTAAAAAATATTATCATTATCGGACCACGATATCGGAAAAAGTATCGTTGTATCTGCATGTGAAAATACCGGCTTCACTCTAAATATGCTTCCGGTACTGGAGCTGCATACTTAAGTACTGATTTATTTTCAAATATTTTGTAGCGCAACATGTAAGCAGCCTGCCTAATATCCTTACAGGAAGAGTGCAAGCAAAAATATTTAAATTTACAAAGCGTCCCTTTTCTCAGATAAAAAGCTTGAATTATAATATTTTTGATCGACTGTTGCGCTGTTAATTTACAACTGTGTACTGTATGTGGTAGGGGGTCATGAAGTATTTTATTCCAGGTTACCTCTCTTACTTCTTTTCATAATTTATCGTTGGCTATAGTTGAATTAACTTTTTCTTACGCTAAAGTGGGAGAATTAAAAATATTTTACACAGTGCAATCGCTGCAAGAAGAATCTTCAGAGTGCTCCATCCTTACATCTGTGGTCTGAGGGGGGGGGGGAAGGGGAAGTTAGCCGTATTGTTACTAGGTTCCAAAAAGTCTTTTATCATTTTATCATTTGGTGACTGTGTCATTCTCAGCAAATGTTTCTGAAGAATCCTGATTTTAAGAAATAGCACATTACTTGCGAAGTTTTATTTATTTATATATTTAAATCCAAATGGTGCGCTATTTCTCCTCATCTGAAATCTCATTCCATTCACACTTCCAACCTCCAGTGCAAACAAACTTTTTTGTGGCATCTGTACTTGCTTCACACAATCACGGAGACGACTCGGAAAGTAGTAAGACCCTTTCAGACAGTGATAAAAAAATTACGTTCTATTACAATTTTGAAAGAATGGTTTCACATATTTACCAAAAATTTCAAAAGATAAATAAATAAATAAAATAAAAATATTGACTCTCGATATAGACATTGTATTTTGATACATCTAATATCGCTAAAATAATCATAGGAAAAATATCAGTACATCGGTATTTTATCAACAGCTTTACGTCGAACATTGGGTGAATATCTTTGTTTCAAACGGAATCATCGTCCATTTGTACGACCATTAGACCATGTCCTGCTGTAGCTATGTCACATTAGGTCTATATGAACAAAGTTTGTGTCACGAACTGCAGCTGGCCTCTATGCGAAATGTGCATATCGTTTAACCTTTCGCAAGAGATGACAACAGGGCGAGAATCAATATACGGCTAATGGCCCCGTTTGTATCTAAACCGTTCGTGTTTTTGTGTGCAAAACACCTGTCTTTCTAGAAGGTATTTTTAAATGCGTCACTTCTACACATTAAACTTGTACGAACAGTTCAAACATACCACTGAAGAAGATAAATGTATTAAGTGAGAACTATTTTCTATCCATAACCATTATATAACTATATATGAGGCATGCTGACAGTTGTTGCACGTCCTCCAGAAAGATCTTAAAGAGATATATTAAACTATTTGCACATTTGGAGTTAAATTTTTTTATGAAGACCTTTGAATCGATTCTACCTCGTCCCTTTCACTTTGAATCACCTTGGAAAACCGTTTAATAATTTATGTCTGTTACGTAATTATTCTATAGGAATATTTATCAATGCACATTCCATACTATTCCTCAAGTTTCTTCAGTGCATAAATCATAGTGGTTATGATTTGGTATTTCTTTTGGGTAATGAATGGCAAGTTGTGTGTACGACGTCTTCTCGCGCGGTAGAGTTAACTCGAGTAGATACTGAATGTAAAGTTCCAAGTAGTTTTCATTGGAAGGTAGAGCAGTTATCAAAGATGAGTAGGGATCTGTGGATGTGACGGACCATGCTTCGTCACGGCTGATAGTTAAACCAACAACGCTGACCGGAAGTAGGAATGACTTCTGTGGGTGCCATGTTCAACTCTTGGAAGCTAACATTGTAGAATAAAGGACAAAATTTATGTTATTGTACAGTATAACAGATGTAATTTATTTAATCCTTGATGAACTTTTATGGGTATATATATATATTAAATGAATCCAGGAAGCTGCTTAACTGATGTTATATTTTATTGTGCAATAGATCTATTTCGGCATAGTGCCATTTTCAAGCTACTGCGAATTATAATGAAAATATTGTTATTTATCTAGTTACTGTCGTATTATAGCCTACTGTGATGGTTTTATAATGTTTACAAAAAAATTTACTCACATTATGTTCTGATCTAAGGTACATAATTCATCCGGTGTGTTCGCTGTCGTAAGAAAAACGTCGAAAAATCTAATTTAATTAGACGTTTCCACCCTGATGTAAACGTTTTTAAATTCGTTCACTGTTTAATTGAAGATTAAGATTTCTTATTTTTCTACGGTATTTAATGTGACAGAAATCTGACAGTGCACCTAAGATGATATGTTTACAGTTGACATGTACGTTCTATTGAAGATTTACAGATGTTAGTATCTTAGTTATAATTTTTATCTCTGGAACTTCAATGTTTATAATTTTTAACCGGCGTCCAGTTGTAGGTTTTCGATGAACTGCTTTTGTTTTAGATCTGTTTGGTCGTCGAGTATTTTATTTGGGTGCACCCAAATAAAATAATCAACAATCAAACAGATCTAATACACAAGCAGTTCATTATTTTATTTGAATGCACCGAAATAAAATACTCAATGATCAAACAGATCTAAAACACAAGCAGTTCATCGAAAACTTTATTAGTCATCTGCACTGGACGCCAGTTAAAAATTATAAACATTGAAATTCCAGCGATAAAAGTTATAACTAAGGTACCAACATCTGTAAATCTTCCATAGAACATATATGTCAACTGTAAACATAATATATCATCTTAGGTGCACTGTCACATAGCTGTCACATTAAATACCGTAGAAAAATAAGAAATCTTAATCTTCAATTAAACAGTAAACGAATTTAAAAACGTCCACATCGCGGTGGAAACGTCTAAATAAATGAGATTTTTCGACGTTTTTCTTACGAGAGCGACCGCACCAGATGAATTATGTACCTTAGATCAGAACATAATGTGAGTAAATTTTTTTGTAAAACCACCACAGTAGGCTATAACATGACAGTAACTAGATAAATAACAGTATGATCATTATAATTCGCAGGAGCTTGAAAATGGCGCTATTCCGAAATGCATATATTGCACAATAAAATATAACATCAGTTAAGGAACTTCCTGGATTTATTTAATATATCGTGTCTGTAAAAGACATGAAACGTGCTGCTGACCCCCAATACCAGAAATTTTTATGGGTATGTTAGGATGGAATTCCTAGGCCCCTTTGTGCAGTGAGCGGAAATGATATTCAATCAGAGTTGCTTTATTACTTAAATGTTCGTTGGTCTAAGGTGAAATACGAACTGTATGTGGATTTAGGAGGCTAATGCGTGGACATTTTTGTAACGAGCGGCCAAGCACTTACAGGGCGCGTACAACATAATATGGACACCAAGCAGTATACTACATCTTGTTGCCACTTATATTATACTCGTATGTTCCTTTCTGCGACTGTCAACACACATGTGTCATTTCTCAGACTTCTAAAGAATCTTTAACGAAGATGACTGTATTTCATAACTTTAGATTAACTAAAGTGTCCTCGGTGACAACGACCGACGAGGACTAAGATCGAATCTGGCCTGAAAACATAAAATTAGCACGCAAACTGGTTGCAAAGTTCGTGCAACACTGTTTCGATCAAAACAGCACGGCTGGTGCCTGACATTCATCGAATGGTTGCATTTGCTAAACCCTTAATAACGGAAGCTAAAGCAAAGCTGCGAAGAAGAGGTGCCACGTCCCTAAAAAATGGACACGTGATGACTACGAAGTGTGTGGTAAGGTCCGATGGATCATCGTTCAGTTTGCTTTCAACAAACGACTGGATTTATGTATGGAAAACCCCAAAAGAAGTTTCCGATAGTGCATGCCTGCTTCCTGAAGTAAAGCATGGGGGAGGTTCCGTTATGATTTGAGCATCTATATTGTGGTATTCAGCTGTTTCTATCGTTACCCCAGCTTGGTCGGACAACCGTGAATAAGTATCTCACCATCCTTGACAACAGGTTGCATATTATTATTAAGGTATTGTTAACAAACACTGCCATATTCCACAATGATGCACTCACCCACACAACCAAAATGGTTCAGGAGTGCTTTGCACGGAAAGAGAAAATGATCAAGCACATCTCCCGTGGACAGAAAATGTCCATAACTGAAGATAAATGGATTTTCTCAGCAGAGACTGAGGACCAATTGTACAGCTACAACATCGTTGAATAGTATTTTGTACAAGAATGAATAAAATTTTCAACAATAATTAAGTTCCCTGAGACCATATATTGCCTACACAGACATATATTACTAGACTGGCAAAATTGCCTTTGTGACTGAAGCCCACGCTATGATATTCTGACACGAAATGACGTAATCTTTACTAGTTGATTTAAACATGGTTTGCATTTGAGCTAATACTTCCGTGCTAGTTGAATTTAACACATACATCGTAGAATCATGTTATGAGAAGAACATGTTACATACAAGGGGGAGTCGGAAAAATAAGTTTTCCCTGTCGACTGTGTACAGAGTTATGTATGAAAAAAAAGGTGTTTCCAAGATAAGACATCTTTGTTTTCCTACATAATTTCCAAGTACATTGAGACATTGTCAAACCACTTTATAAGGTTCAAAAATCCGTCCAGGAAACGTGGGAGGATGAAACATAGTCTAACGTCCATCACCTCTTTTCGGAATGACTCAAACTGAGCCCTAATATATTCCTGAATCACGGAAATGTTTATTAGTTCTCAGTCTATAACGAAATCATTCCACTGTAGGTGAAGTTGAACTTATCTTATATGCTGGCTGAAGTCCATTGCGTTGTGATTTGTCTTCGGCATTCACTAAAGAATTTGATTTTACAGGATATTTTCATAAAGTAAATCCATCTTAGTTGATATGGAAACGATTTTATTTCCACTTAAACATTGCACAATCAAGAAATGCAGCAGCAAGCCAACAGAGCTGCTTACAGGTTTCTGGCCACTCAACTACTCTATAACCGACTGACAGTGACTAAACAAACAATGGTTTCTCTCAAACATCTTTCTGTATAACTGCATAATAAGATTGATGACAAAGTTTTGTAATTCACAATTAAACAATACTCTTTTACATAAAATATGCCAAAATACAGAAATTTAAACATTACATTTAAGCTTCGACTATTTATGTCAATGTATGTACTTGTTTCATGAAATTTGTATTTAAATGTAGTGCACAAATTTAACGTCATCCTTTTGACTAGTGTTTACAGTCGTCAAATTATTTACATTATGTGTGTTTTCGAAATGCACATATATTTGTTTTGCCAATAGTGTGTAGGCGTACTATTATTATGACATGGTATTTTAATGTGTTTCGGTTTGCGGTCAAATTATTTATTAATACGGATTTGTATATGGTTGTCGTAGTTTTGTTAATTTCGAAGCTAGTTTCTTAGTACCAAACGGATTATTAATTTTAGTGCATGAAAAATTATCAGTATTTAATTTAGGATGTAGTGATATATAAAACATGGTCTGCCCTAATTTATTTAAACAAAAGGTATATATGAAATCATGTTGTGCAATAGTTTATAACATGTAGCATTATTGTTTTTATACGAATTAGTATCTATATAGGTTCAGCAATTTTCAAAACTAAGTGTAATGCATTTCTAGTGTTTGCAGCTATTATTTACGAAAGTATAAAAAACTGAAATTACGTAAAAGGTTAGCCAAAGTTATATTTAAATCAGTGTACTATTTCTTAAAAGCATTTTACTAGTAGTGTTAATAGAATTCCAAACAGAAGGCGAAAATGTGAAATATCACATGTCTGGTAATGAAGTTTTACTTTAGGTATCAGATATTTCGTGTTTCTATGTTGGCAACTGATTTTTAGGAGTGAGAAACATAGCAGAAACGTTACAATAGGTCCACCAATACACGCCCGAATATAAGGCCGCATCCACGGAGTGGAAAAACCATCACCTATCCGAAATAAGTTCAACAGCACTCCGTCTGCAGGTAAAAGTTCTACTCATCGTTTCCTGAGACGCCCAAGGAGTTTTGTGGTTGGACGTTTTCGAAGATGCAACCATCAATGCTGCGCGGTACTGTGACACTCTGTCAAAATTGAAAGAGGTAATTCGGAAAAAAAAGAAACGCCCTGGCCTTCAAAGATGTGGCTTTCCGCTGTTGGATGACAATGCGAGATCACAACTTGGCGACGGCAAAGGAAAACCATATTGCAACTTTAGGTTGGGAGCGCCTACACCATCCGCTGACGTCAAATAAGCCGTTCTTCCGTATGCGAGGCCCGGATTTTTGCCTGGGAGGCTTTTTGTTGCTTATAAAGCGGTATGAGAAATGGGACTTATGTAGAAAAATAAAGATATATCTTATCTTTCAGGTCTCATTCTATGTTTTCCTTTCATACACAACTCTGCCCTGTGTCGACAGGGGAATCTTATTCTTCAACTCCCCCTCGTATATTTAAAGCAGACTGTTTAGTTATCGGAAAAACATTGAGAAGAATAAATTTAGTTATTCTCCAAAACAAATATCACATTTATAACAGCCATATCATTGAAAGGAAAGCAGAAGTTGATCGAAACTGGTAACAGATTAAAAGAAAACAACAAATTAACGCGGCTCATTGTCGTATGTGTCAAGGCATGTAGTTTTCGTAAGAACACTCAAAGGAGTGAAGATATGTATTATATACAACAAACAGCACTTTATAACGACCATATTACTGAAAGAAAAGCCGAAGTTGATTGAAATTGGTAACAGAATAACAAAAACAGCAAATAACTGCTACTTATTACTGTACGTCTATTCCGATTACTCTACGAAAAAGTGTAGGCATATACAACATAATAATTGACAATCATATCAAAACTACAAAAACAACGTAGTTACGTTCGTATTTTTATGACTGCTTTCTGACACCAGTGATACTGCATACGGCATTGCCAGTCGTGTGTGTGTGTGTGTGTGTGTGTGTGTGTGTGTGTGTGTGTGTGTGTGTCTGTGATTGCCTCATTATATTAAAGATACTGAATATAAGGAGAGGCGTTGCATTATTGTTGATATTTATATCACCTCTGCCTAAGGTACAAGGCGGAATTGTTTACACCCACATTTATTGCTGGGGCGCTATTGCAATATTGGAGAACTTTGGCAACTTTGAGACTTTTTTCATAGGGAATCACTGAGGCGGACAGTCCGTGTAGCCGCATTACCCAGAAGGTTGTGTTAGCGGAGTGTCTGAAGTGTCTGCCTGCAAAGCAGCAGATTCCGTATTCGATTCCTGGTCAGAGCTAAAATTTTGATTCAGCACCTCTCCTTATATTTAAATCTGATAACATTCTGTTGGACACTATAAAGAGACTTTACGAATTTGTTCGTCAGTCGTTGCAACAGTTGTCAATGCCAATAGTGGAACTAACCACGTTCCCAATAAATTTATTTCGTGTCTACGTTTGGTGTTCATATTATGTTGTCAATCTCCTAAATTAATTGTGATTACGCGGGTTTAAAGTTTCTCCGGCGGACCTTGTGGTCGTGGGCTGCAGAAACCGTGAGAAATGTTAAAAAGCGTCATCAATGTTCAGTAGAGGCTTTTGTGTGGAAAATGTAACTTGAAGGCTATATTTAAATTGGATTTTATTGTGTGTAGCATCCTTGACAAGGAAAGCACATATCGTGGTGTGCACATAGGGCTTCATTGTCTCCAGTGGACATAGTGCTTGTTGGCTGAGCAGACAAAACCGAAATTTAGTTCTCGCCTAACATTCATTTGCGGATTGCGAGTGTAAAATTAACTGGAATACATTGCGAATGTCCAAAATACCTGAAATTAATTGAAACTGGTCTGACAGAAGAAAGAAAGCATAAGGAAATTTATGTGAACCTTTTATCATATAGGAAAGTCTCGGTATGATTGAAATGGCCATCGATCTTGGCGTTACAATGGGGGAAAAATGAGTAGTGGCGGTATTGTGAATAATAGTCTGAGTAGGAGTGCGAGTGTGTGGCATTTATATTGTGTGTCAAATGAGACTGATCAAGGCGGCCGTGAGGCGGGTCTGAAACAAAGGCTCGATCTGCTGGCTAATACGACAAGGGTGGCGACGCGGGCAGCGGTAGCTCGCTGGCTTTGAGCAGCTTGTGGCGGATCGACGGGGGAATAAGCCACAACTGCTATGTTTAAAATGTTCAAATGTTTGTATAGCTTATGGGACTTAACTACGGGGTCATCAGTCCGTAATCTTACGAACTACTTATGAACTAGCTAACACTAAGGACGGCACAAATATCCACGCCCGAGGGGGGATTAGAACCCCCGACTGTAGTGGCCGTGCAGACCGTGACTGGTGCCGCGCCGCAGTCTCCTCGGCCACCGCGGACGACTACTATGTTCACTGAATAGGGTGATGTCTTATACAACCGCCCTAAATGCTCGTATTGGCATGTCCCAATAATCTGTTGAAGGGTGGCAGCATTGTACTGTCACTTTTTGACCAAAGACTTTTCGTTGAACTGTTGAGTAGCGACAGAGAGGAGGGCACAGACACAGTCAGAAGGTGTGAGTATGTGGAAGTGGACGGACGAAGTTAGGTAGTGGTTAAAAACTATAGACTGCGATATTATCTTTGTAAGCTGTTAGGATTCTTAATAATTATGATTTTGGTTTTTGTATTTTTTTTGTAACGATTTTGTTGATAAGGAAACAATAATAATAATTACAATCATAACTCATAACTTTGTTTTAATTCAAGATAACCTTATGTCCCCCTTTCGTTTAAACTGAAATTTCTTATTACCCCCAAGTTATTTTAGACTGCAACTTTTAAACGGTAGGATAGATACAAGTTTCAACTTTAATTATATTTTATCATTAATGTGCTGCAAGAAGCTACTGTCTTCGGCTGCTGTCTTCAGATAAGAGGTGAGTGAATTTAAATTTATTTCGCACATACGTAGTAGCCCGATTTGTTATGCTGTTACATTTTTTTATTTTTTTATTTATTTATTTATTTTTTTTTTGATACAAGAATCGTAGACAACTAGTTTATCAGGTAGCTATCAATATTTCTTGAAAATCGTGGAAAGTACTCGAGATAACAAATTAATTACACCACTTGCTTATTTGTTATGTCATTCATATTCAATTGTAGAAGTCGTAACCAACTTGCTTATCAGGTAACTACTGATAATACTTGTCCTTTGTGCAACGTGCCTTTTCATACAGATATTAACTGCACCACTTGGTGACAACACAATAAATGGTTTGTTAATAAAGCTAGATCAGAAGGTTTCGGTACACACAATAATTGTTGTTAAGCTCGCAACCTAATTCATACTTAAATAAGTTTAGCATTTAATAAACTAAACTTTGATCTGTACTGTAAATAGTCAGTTACACAATTACCGACTTAGACGTTTTCACACTACAATAGATAGTACAAATTTATGGACTTAGATGTTTCTACTCTATGATAGATTGTAAGCTACAATTTCCTTTCCTATCAACTACTGTTATAGCTTGTCATTCTACGAAAAGATGTCATGTTCAGTCTATGTAGTAGTAATCTAAACTTTATACTTTAATTAACAGACACACAATTGTCTACTTCAGTGTTTTTATTGTATCATACCATTACGTCATTCCGCTGCAATCAATCATTGTTTGACATTGTCTATCACTCCACCCAAGATCACATTTAATGATTGGTTATCAAATTTGTGTCAAACATTGGTTAGTGTGTAATTTAATTAATGAATAATTTATCTGTCTGATTTAACGAATCAGAACTTGAGCTACAACCGGACTTGGCATTCATTGTTTAACCAGACTCCTGTTATGGATAATTAAGCGCATTAACAGGGCAATACTCATTGAAATCAGCCGATGCCACGCGGATTAATTATAATATTTACTCTCATTTGATGTTCAGACATTCAGATACGTTTTTACATTCACAGTGCTGTACCAATTTAGATAGGTACTGTTACATCTGCACACAAACCTTGCAGATTCACAAACGCTAGTTTCAGTCACCGGTCCCAACCACCTTATTTTATTTTAACATACAAGTTTCACTGTTCCTAGGAACAGACAAGGTAATATCGATGTTAAGATCGACAATGTAAAAGTATCTCTTCCCACTGCAGAAATCACACTAAATATGTGCGAGCATCCAAGTATGCATATAAAAGTTTTGGGTCGCTCCTGGGAGTGTGCTAGGATGACCGAGAGGTTAAGGCTACTTGGGTTCCAGTTGTGGTCTGACCCAAATTTTCATGTGACACAAAATGAAAGACCAGCCTGTGAAGGCAGCGAAGGGCCGGAACTTCGTAAATAGCGAATAAATGTACCATTGTGTAATCCAAATAACTGCGATTCGACACCACTGTCCATGCTTTAGCCCTTTAATACATAGTATTGATTATCAGCTACATACCTTATTTTTTCCATTATCTGTCACTGATCAACTTTTACCACAAATTAATTTGTAGCTGCTTATATGCATAATGTTACATATGCTAGTAGCTCGTCCTAGAAATTATAAATTTCAGAGTGCTACTGAATTATTTCGACAGTTAGCTGCATTTAGTTACTCCTAACATGTGCGTTTGTTTAGGTCAATATTCCTCCTTTGCCATGTAGAAGTAGACAGTCACATACTACTGTTGCATTATGAGTTACTTTCTGGAAACATGAGAGGCATAATAGTGGCATTTACTGCATCGGGTACAACACGGAGGCACTATAAAGCTGGCCAGCTATGAACCTTTTGTTCCTAGTAGTGCATAATAATTTTTAAGGATTTTTTTCAATATGTTTCTCAGTGTGTACACACTATATATTAATAGTGGTAGTTTTTATAGCTTCAAGTAAAAAATCATGCATTAAAGGCTTAGGAAGAGACTTAGTAAAATTATAATTTTTCAGACTATGGATAGAATGACTGATATTCTGCATTTAGAGAGAAAAAAATTTAAATTCATATTGTTGATTGCGATAAATATGTATTGGTTATAGAATAAAATATTAGTTTGCCGCGGTGGAGTAGCCGAGCGGTCTAAGGCACCTCTCTGCGGAGCGCGCGGTTGCTCGCCGTGGAGGTTCGAGTCCTCCCTAGGGCATGGGTGTGTGTGTTTGTCCGTAGGTTAGTTTATCTAGGTTTAAGTAGTTTGTAAGCTACGGACTGATAACCACGCAGTTTGGTCCGATAGATTTACAGACATTTTTGAAAATATTAGTTTTACTTTAAATATCCTGGGAAAATGCCCTTTTTTACGACCATTTCAGAATAGAAGGCTCCAATGGACCTTCCACTATAGAACCGTAAGTATTTTTCACCACTATAGTTAAGAGCTGAATCTGAATGTTAGGGTAAAATTGTAAATATTTTTGTATTATACTGTCGTCACCAGTAAACGAATCGTCATTGGCACCCCTCGACTTTAAGTAGAGTGAGCTTTCGGTAATAATTTAGCTTGTTTACAGCTGTGCTGTTTTCGACTTTTTGTGGAAATCGGATGCCCTACGAGATGCCGCGAATTTTGGCCCCTTAGGTTTACAAACATTTGAATATTTGATTTTTTTTTCGCTGGGAGAACTAAGAGATACAACAGCATTTAACTTGCATAACAGATAGAAAGAATTACCACGCACAAGTCCATCTCGCGGTCGAATTCGCTTAATATTCGGAAGTCCCCGATGGAAATTGTGGGCCAGTAAATCTGTCCGCTTCTTTGGCCATCTTTTATGGACTCCTGACTAGGCTTCCATACCCGCATGGGAAATTGGAAAGTCTTTTTATTCGTTTGTGTGTGTGTGTGTGGGGGGGGGGGGGGGGTTCATGATCTTAATCTTGCATCATTACATAAAAGAATATACAAAATAAAGGAGATTAAATAAAACTGTAAATGTTCGATCGTGCGAAACAATTAATCTCCGAAATATCTTAGCAATTGCTTTGAAATTTTGACACAATGTTACATTCTAAAACAGTACAGGGCGGTTCCTATACATAGTTCTTTCTTCAATGTATATTGCCCATATGCTATTTTCGTCTTTTTTTTTCTTTTTAATGACGTATGCTTAGCACACGCTTGTTCAATTGCAACGTTGTGTCAACATTTCAAAGCAGTCGTCAACAAATTTCCGATTGGGTAAATCTAATTTTTTTTTTTTTTTTTTTTTTTTTTTTTTTTTTTTTTTTATAAAGAACAAAAGTATATGTTCGTTTGCTCAGTGACCCGAAATCTTTCAAAATATTTCACAGACTGCGCTCAAATGTTCAAAATATTGCCTTCTATTTTACACACATGTTTACGCGCCCACTCGAATGCCATCTCGTATATGTTTAATATATATATTTAATAAATTGGGAGCGTTATAAAACTTTTAATGTTCGTTGATTCAAAACGATTGTATCCAAAAGGTATTGACTGACTAATGTGAAATTTTGGCACAACGTTACATTGTAATTGTGGAGGCTTTTTATATACTACTAGTTGAAAACCCAGCATGTTACGGGGTATTTTTTGTTTATTCATACCATATTTCTGGAATATATTCATTTGTATAAGGGCTGTATGTCTGAAAAATCTCTTGGGAATATAATTAGTTGTAAAGGAGTAATAGTTTAAAACTTGGTGCATGATGGAGCATTTTTCCATGAACGCTAGTGTTTATGTGCTGATATCTCATGAGCTACCTGTCGTACTGTGATACTATTTAGAAGGTACATTCAACATGAGAGATGTCAGCCCATCTCTCATCATATTTTTCGTTCTATTTATTGTAATTTCTTTTTGTTGAGCAATACATGGCTCTTAAGATGAAACGGGGCTGAATATCAGATGCGAGGATGTTTTAGTCGTTGGGAGAGAAGCGAGCTTGCTGTGTGTAAATAAAAAATTCACAAGGGTGGCACGCCTTCACTTGAGGGATGGAGGAATGGAAGTGAAAGCCAGGCCGGCATTTTACGATGGTACCTGCCCTGTAGCTCAAACAAATATGTTACTCTGTGCCTGTAGCAGCCAGCGGGGCGAGCGGACGCCCCCTCGGAATGTTAGGACGCTTACGTGTCGTACTTTATCTGCAAAGTGAAACCGGCGTCCTAAGAGACCGAGCTACATTGTCTCTGCGAAGAGAGCGGTTGTACGGTTCCCCAGACCGAGGGCAACTGGCTGGCGCCAGCATTGTGTGTCATGTCTGGGAGTTCCTGGGAACAAAAATCTGGAGAATTCCATCGTTTATTGCACCTTCTTTTACGAGATGGTATCTGCCTTCGTGTTTTAAGCTAAAACTCCCTGTAGTTCAGGGATGCCGGCCGCGGTGCCCGAGGAGACAGAGGCGCTCCAGTCACGGTCTGCACGGCCACTACGGTCGGGGTTTCGAATCCCCCCCCCCCCCAGGCATGGATATTTGTGGCGCCTTTAGTATTAGCTAGTATTAGCTAGTGTAAGTTTAGGGACTGATGACCCCGTAGTTAAGTCCCATAAGCTATACAAATATTTGAAACATTTAGTTCAGGGATGGCAGCCACCTGCCGACCACTGAGGGATAGATAGCATCGGCGATATCTATCCTTCTGTCTAGACAAGCAGGAAAATTAATCCAACAGTGAGCTTGTACGCCAATTTAGGCGGGAACACAGCCCGAGAGTGGGAATTCCACTAGCTGTAAGGGCAGAACGTTCAAGAACGTGCGAACGTCTCTGATTGGGTTTCGTGAATCTTAGGGGCGTGGCCCTGTCTCGGGAGAGTGCTGCTTGTAAAAAAGAAAAAAAAATCGCATGACCTGTTTTATGGCCCACTTTAGAATTGTAGCTTTATAAGATTTTGCAAACAATTTGGACCAAAATAATAATGTAAACAATAAAAAATTAATTAATAAGAGTGTCTGAAACTCTTTTAGGAAAAAAGAATTGAACCACTGACCTTCAGCGCCACAGTCCAACGCATTGCCCACTACGCTACGGACAACGCCTAGAAATTGCTTTCATTAATCTGATACTATTGATGGCCGTTGTTAACTGATGCTAATATGGCATTTGTAGACACTAGCTTATTATTTATGGTACAAAGAATGACGTGTTTTTGTTAATTCTTCAGTGCGACATTGCTTTGAAATGACAACGTGTAAGTTAAAATAAGAATTTCATCAAATACGCAACGCAAGATGGCTAATGCCAGAGAGAGTTCTGGGCGAGGAATGTCACGTGACATCTGCGAACGGCTGGTTTTCGTTAATTCAGTGAAGGGTGTCAAAACTCACTTGTTTTTGCAAAATCTCTCAAAAGATATGAGATATGAAAAAAACATAAGGGAACAAAGCTGTAGAGAATCTTCTGCTCTACAAATTCGGTTATTCAATTTTAGCTTCAGATGAACGGTTTATATGCAATTAAAATTACATTACATACGGCTTTTTTGGTATTACTAACGTATTTCTTGTCCGAAATAATTTAAAAAACGAGGTTCTGGTCTCTGGTAGGCAACAATTATGTCTGTAAAATTTGTTGTCGATCGGTTGAACAGTTCGACCTAAAAAGTGGGAGAACGTTACAGCCAGACAGACATCGTCAAATCGCCATTATTTTTGCAAATATCTCTGCAACGATGCAAGCTTTGAAAAAAAACATAATACAGTGAATTTGTAGAAAATATTCCCCTCTACCAATTAGGTTATTCAATTTTCGTGTCAGATGAACGGTTCGTTTGCAATTACAATTATATTACAAATGGCTTTTTTGGTATTACTACCGTATTTTTTGTCCGAAAAAATTGAAAAAGGGATGTTCTGGTCTCTGTCGGCCTAAAATTATGTCTGTAAAATTTGGTGTTGATCGGTTGAACGGTTCGTCTTATATATGGTTGCACAGTGCTAGAGTGCCAGACTACAAATCCAAAGATCGCGAGTAGCACCGTGGTTCGGAACCCATGTTAAACTGTAGGTCCCCCTATAACTGGCTGGCCAAGTCAGTTCGAAGGTCGGAGGAACGCAACGGCATACCACCTCCAAACAGGACCATGCCTAGTAAAGCACTGTGTTGTTCAAATCAATCTTCGGATTGTTGACTGCTTTACCTTATATATATATATATATATATATATATATATATATATATATATAAGAGAGCAAAGTTGTAGAGAATTTTCTCCTCTACAAATTCGGTTATTCAATTTTCGTGTCAGGTGGATGGTTAAGCCGTTATTTTTATTTAAATTTCGAGCTGTCAAAAGACGATCGAAAAGGCCCACTTTTAGTGTTACTACCGTAACCTAAAATGGGTCAAAAAGTGCTCACTTTTTAGCTCCGGCGGGAGGAGGACTTCTCTCTTAGCTTATGCTGGAGAAGGACCTTATTACGTGTTCAACTTAGACCAATAAATTTGTACAGCCTTCAGAGTCCGCTCTGAAAGTTGAGCATACTGTGTGAGTTCTGGTTGACCATTAATAAGGCCAGTCTGCCTTATCTGGTGCTTCGTTTGTACAGGAGACGATTTGCTCTGGATTCTGGAGTCACCTTTGCCTTCAATAAATGTGTAGCAATACACACAGTTTTGAGTGGCATAGACTTTGCGGAATCACCTGGATCGTTGGCCACTGTGATCTATCGAGTTTACATCGGCTGGTACTGTAGGAGTCATAGCTTCTGTGCTGCGAAGCAAATTATGGTTTCCTCGGCCGCGAATAGTTTCAGCAGCCAGCCATCAGACGCCACCTCAGCTGTACTTCGAGAACACGCCTCTGCTCCATGTTTGGTAACGTACCGCCAGCATTTGCCTGTGTCTGAGAATTATCATAAAATTGCGTTCCAAGAACATCACTCATAATATTGGTAACCCGTCATTCATTTTTTTGGATGGGTTTTTGAAGTGTTTCAGATAGCGTTAATTGAGATATATTTTAGGACATAGACTCTATTTAAATCGAGAATCAACAGTAAACCAAGAATCAGTTTACAGGCGGGTCATATGTCCCTGTCAATTGCATTCCTTCCCCCACAATAACCTTACATTTGCGAACCCTACCAGGATCTCATCCCCACTAAACCCTATATCTGGCGAAACATACCAGTATCCTATCCTCTCATACCGAACAAACTTTACAAACTTTTTGTGTGTATACTGTCTGTAAAATTTATTGCGGCTACAATTTGTAGCGTACAAGTTATACATTGTAACGTCATACCAAATGCCGTAGTTTTACTCCATAAACAGCTGAAAAGTAGTAAGCGAGAAACTTTTTCCCTTTCATAATTTTGCTATGGTTGTCAGCGAGAAAAAGTTTAATAAAGATTTGAAATTATGTTTAAAGTTTGTTGCAAGTCGCTAAGTACTCTCATTTATAAACTCTCGCCGCATTATGTGGTAGTTTTTTTTGCGATTCCTATTGTCATATCTTCTGAACCATGTATCGTATGTGATTCTTAACCCTGCAGTAATTGTTACCTCGCGATAAGGAATGTGTGTAGCAAATTTGGTTGAAATCGATCCAGTTGTTTAGGAGAAAATGAGCAGCATTGTCGCTAAATGCAGCAGTTTTTCGCGTTTCTCATTGTTTATGATGTCATATCTCGTGAATTATGTATCGTACGTGATTCCTACAGTTACGGCGATCGTCCTCATGGATTGAAGGTTATGTGTACACAATTTCATAAAGATTGAAACAAAACTGTAGGTTTGTATACAACACGTACACACAAACCCACAAACACAAAAATATTATATTACATTTCTTTAATAAAAGTTATAATAGGTGTCGCATTTAAGCTTAAAAATCGAAATAACTCTAAAACTATGCATCGTACACAAAAATGTTCATGACACAAAATGAATATCTCCAAGCGGGACATCTACCTGACATCAAATAAAACTACCATCCGCACCCCCTAAAGGGTGAAGCGGACAAGTTCGAAATTGTTAATAGGAACACCCATTTTATTGCATATTCGGAATCCTCGCCAAATAATCCGTGGTAGATTGTGCTGTATCGGCAAAGAAATTTGTTTTCCGGTTATTCTTGAGAAATAACCCTTTTGATTGAATAATAAAGAAATACCTGTTCAAAGAGTCTTAATAAACGTACTTACCAGTGAAGCCACACACACATACGTTCCGTTGAGACTTTGTAAAGTGAAGTTCGACCACAGTGCGCTGACTTTAATCATGATCTGTAGTGCGTCATATGGCCGCAGCAGAGCTGCTTTTAAGAATACTATAAAGAATATGTTGGAAAAAATATATTTTTTGAAAGTGGCTAGGTTTATAAGGATATATTTTAAAATATTGCCTTTGTATTTTATATTGTTTATTTAGTTTGCCAGCTAGCTCAGTAAATGGATAAAACATAAACCTTCTCAGGGACGTGATTATTGAGGTTAAACTTTAGTTGAAGGTCTTCAACTGGTGCGAGTATTCTTACAAAGTAGTCCCACATAAAATGTTATAAAAATAATATTCAGTTGCAAATGAAGTCAATGTGGGACCTATCCCTTATATTAAAATTCCGAATATTATTCTCAGTTACGTATATCATCAAACTTTAATAGAATGTCCACCTTGAAGTAAAATCGCAAAGTCTGAATTCACTGAGGCTAAATGAAAACTGTACTTTAACTTTTAAAGATATGGCTATCAGGAAATTATTTAATGAAATATTATTCACGTCTCACTCGGGATAATAATAACAGTAACTCTGAATTATTATGCACTTCGTAATTTATAGATCTTTGTAAGATACCACATTTTACCATACATTACCACAGAAGTTGGTGCGATTTTTATATAAGTCCAGTTTGATTTTGTATAGCTGAAGTAGAAAATTATTATGTTTTTTATTAAACCTTATTTTCCACCCGTCCTTGCTTTCAGTTAGGAATTCTATATTTGCCACGTAATGGCGGCGGTTGATGCAATCTGTGTCGTTAGGTTCTTGCTGAAACAAATGCTAATGGCGTTCTTTAGCATTTCTTATAAATGATCAGGATATTCCTAACTAATTAAAGTTAGTACACTTATTTCATTTAATACATATATTTTAAGACCTTAAAAAAGTTCAAACACATTTACAGACCTCATTACAATGTTTCCTTCGTTTTCATCAAAAACAATCTCGTGACGATTATGAATCGAGCAGCGCAGATAAGATACAAGACACAACCAGATGCAACAAGACACAACAAGCTACAACCAGATTACTTTTTAACATTACATACATCTATATATTTTAATTGTACAAATGTAATAATGCACATTAAAATAATTATTCTTTGTTACGAGTGTATACACAGACACCTTTTGTATCATGATACGTCTATATTAGTAAAAATTGGAAGGACATTACATGCAGTATTACACCGGCATGTACTACATATAAATACGTAGAAACTTCCATGGATGGTGCAAACCTGTGTAGTTCTTTCAACAGGGCTATAGTTAAGAGGTCTGCGCAGCTAGGGAAAGTGTTATCCGCATCCGCACCACATCCGTAAGGCCCACATCCGCAACCACATCTGCATCCGCGGCACTTTATCCGCAAGTTCGTTATCCACATACGCAGATATTAAAGTTTTGAATGGGTAATAGTAATAGATAGCAGTATTTAAAAACTTGGTATGTAATGATGTAATTATTGTTAGAGTATCATTTCTGCGACAACTTAATTACTTTTGACTTTTCGAATCACGGTAACTCTTCTATACCTACTCCAAAACAGGCTATTCCAAACAGGAAAATATTGGCGCTCCGAACGAACACAGAAGAGCTTCGGATGCCGTGTGGTCGGAGCTCTACGTCAGCTGTTTAATACAGGAATATTCTTAAAATTCAGTGGTTAAAACTGATCGGGGTACAGGGGATTTTACTGCGTTTACATTCGAACTTTGAAATATCTTTTCAGACAAGACTGCTAGGTTTTTCGCTCGCGGTTGTCTTCGAATTTGGCGGTGCTCGGGGACTTTTGCATCTGTGTTCGTATTTAAATAAGTAATTATGCTACTTTTTCCTGCCTCACACAAATGTTTAAGCAAATTTGAAGTTGCACTTTTGCGTCCAGTGTAAGAACATACTTTTTTACTCGCAAAACAGGCCACAATTTTGATCTTTTCCTTACCATCAAATACGTATCCAATTTTTTTTTCCAAATTGACGATTTCAATTTGTTTTCTTTCACTAATGTCAAATCACCTCTTTTCACTTTAATCGATATAGTATCCATTAATGCCATGTTAGTTTTAAGAAGGAACTGACTCTGTATTCACTATGATATACGTTGTCACTCTGTCACTACAAACCGCTAAGTGAAGGCGCTGAAATTTTTCATGGCACCTCTGGTGGGCAGTGGGCCGGACCCAGAAAGCACTTGACAGACCGCAGATGAGACACGGTCGCGTAAATAGATTAGGAGCATGTCCCTCGGAAACAGCTACGTCTACCGTCGCCAGTGGACGAGGACAACAGACTTAACGATTTACCTGCGTCCTGCAAGGATTACAAGAATGCCCGCAGGCTTGAAGTTGTCAGCTAACATTTTGACAGACGTACTGGGCAGAAACCTCGCTCTTTATCCGCATATAACACCCGGATATTCCCGTTGCTCTCAATTTTATCTGCAAAGTAAGAAATACTGCAGATATATCCGCGAATATCCCTATCCGCGCAGACCTATAGCCATAGTACGTTTCTTTGGTGTGTTTTTTTCTAGACATTCTAAGACATTTCACCCACCGCCTCTAATTTACAACTGCGCCACCGCCTCGCGGCTAGAAGGATTATAAATTGAGCACCGTTGTGTATCTTGTTCCCTCCCCCGCGCTTGGCTATTCCCTTCCTGCCCTGCCGCGGGGTTGCAGTGTTGTGTATGAAGTGCTTCAGTGTGTTTTGTTATCTCCGTCCACCGTTTCCAGACAAGTGTCGCATCGTTCAGTTTTACGCAGTGTCTCCGAGTGCTCTTGCTCTTGTTTTGATGTCGTAATACATGTTTTTAACCTCACCGTGGCTCACTGTCTCAACTGATTATGTGTGTCAAAACTACGAGTTCTTCAAGTTTGTCTTCCTATCTATATTTTAATTCACCATTGTTTTTAACTCCGTTTCATGTTTTAAATTTTCATGCCCGTGTTTTATGTTCTCCCGGCTGAAGAGCAACACTGAATGCTGCTGCCTGTCTACCGGCGTGTTAAAATAAAAATAAAGAAGAAAAACCAGTAACTTGTCTCATATTACTGAAAAAATACATTTTACTGTCTGCTTTACCTTGACTGTTTCGCAAGTGTTATGTATTTAACAGATTATAGCGCCATCTACCACGAATAGGGAATGTTTTGAGCAAACTGTTAGGTGTTTTTTGGCGAAGAATCAGAAGCTGCAATAAAAAATATCTGGGTTCCTATTTAGGATTTCAAAGTTGTTTCCTCCCCTCCCCCCCAGGTCAGGTATCAGGGGCATTCAAAAAGAAACGAGCCAGACGCATAGTTACAGAAACCAGTACCTGTATGTTAGCGGTATTGACCCTGGCTGTTGAGATACTAGTTCCACTGTGCCACAAGCGTTTAATGGCTGTCTCATAAAATTACCCGGGGCTGCGACGTGAGCCAGTTCAACACCACCTAGAGAGAAGGCCGCGGCGCTCTCGTGTGACGTCATGCAGAGTAGGTTGCGCGAGCATAGCTGACTGGGTAGCCGCTGGAGCACGGCCCACTACGCCGAAGCAGCAAACTAGTCAGCTACGAGTAGAATTGCGCATAATAGTTCACGATCGGGAGCTCTCACTTCAGTTCGCGGCTCTGCCGCTAACTAGTTCGCACTTTTAGTTCGTCCGCTCCCAGTGACAGCTGAGCGGCGTGGTATGAGCATGCAGGTGGAGGGAGAAGTTCCCCCACCTAGCTGCTTCATGCGCTTGCTGGTTGAGCCGCTAACGGTATCACGCAAACCAAAAGAAACAGTTCGTGGATAATTTCTTGCGTTTAAGTTTAGAGTTATCTCTATATCTTGGCATTATGGAATTTATTAGTCAGATATTGCAGAGTGCAGAATACTTCAAAGAAGAAATTTTGTAGCACTGAACTATGTAATCTAGCAGGCAGACGCTAACCTCGAAATGGCTCTCATCGGCAGAAGGCAAACACGTGATTTTTAATTCTGTTCGCGACCTATCGTGCATATTTTAGTTCGCGACCTATCACGCATATTTTAGTTCGCGACCTATCGCACATTTTTTAGTTCGCGACCTATCATGTATATTTTAGTTCGCGACTTATCAAGCATATTTTAGTTCGCGACTTATCAAGCATATTTTAGTTCGCGACCTTTCAAGCATATTTAAGTTCGGGACCTATCGCGCATATTTTACTTCGCGACCGGTAGATCTCCTTTTAGTTCGCAGCTCGGCCGCGAAGTAGGACGCTCTATTTAGTTCGTCCGCTCGTTTTGGCTTTTGCTGCCGCTACTAAAACTACAGCTGAGCTGCATCTCAGCTCGAAATGACGGCAACTGGCAGAAGGGACTCATGCGATCCTGCGCGCTCTCGCGTTCTCTCGCTGTTACCTGTCAGTCTTCGGAAAAGGAGCGGGCGAAGTAAAGAGGCGAGGGCTCTGCGAGCTAGTTCGCGTAGTTCGCCTGTGGGAGCGCTCTTCCGAACTAGTTCGTTCGCGAACTACGCAAGACTAGCTACGAGCGCGCATCCTACGCAGCATGACGTCATATGAGAACGCTGCGGCCTTCTCACTAGGTGGTGTTGGCCAGTACTGCATGGACTTCGTCGCCCGACCATGGCGGCTTTGGCTTTCACTGCCACTCGGCGGTCCGAGGTAAAGAGTGCATTAAGCAGATGAACGATGTCATCGGCAATCCAGAAAGGTGCTCCAGGCCGTGCCTCATCGGCTAACGACACCCGTCCATTCCTGAAGCGTCCGTCCGCCTCGACCCTTCCAAGGGACATGCAGTGTTCACCGTACACTTGTGACATTAGTAGATAAATGCCCGTTCCCCCTACTCCATCTGCTGTTAAAAAACGAACAACACCTCTTTGCCCTTCTTTTGACGCCTCCACCTCACCGTTTTCAATGCGACTGGGAGCGCTGGACGATTGATACAGGCTAGTGCTGGTCTGCGGATGGGGTTAACTGGCGGGTAAATCTAAGGTGCGACTAGTGTTCCACATCCGGTGATCACCGGTGTTATCGTCGGAAGTGCCAGGCTAATCGGAGGATCGCCAGAGGTAACGGAGGCGCGATGGAATATCGCTGGACAGAAGATGATTTCGAAGAGAACGCTCCACCCGGAGATTGATGGTAATATCGGAAAAAAAAAAAAAAAAAAAAAAAAAAAAAAAAAAAAAAAAAAAAAAAAAAAATTAACCAGGGAGGTTGTTTTGAAATCGCGTGAACGTGTTCTTTTAGTATTTTACTGTTCCACTAGAAGCAGGTATTTTGAAGTTAATTAACGTTCGAAAAATTTTCTTGTGAGTGTGATTAATATTTACCTGAGCTGTTATTGTTGCTGTGGTCTTCAGTCCGCAGACTGGTTGGATGCAGCTCTCCACGCTACCCTGTCCTGTGCAAGTCTCTTCATCTGAGAATACGTTCGGGAGCCTACATCCGTTTGAATCTGCTTACTATATTCGTCCCTCGGTCTCCCTCTACGATTTTTGCCCTACACACTTCTCTCTAATGCCAAGTTGACGAGCCGCAGTGGAGTAGCCGAGCGGTCAAAAGCACCTCGCTGTAGAGCGCGTGGCTGCTCGCCGTGGAGGTTCGAGTCCTCCCTGGGGCATGGGTGTGTGTGTTGTCCTTAGATTAGTTTACCTTAGTTTAAGTAGTTTGTAAACTAAGGACTGATGATCACGCAGTTTGGTCCGATAGAATTACAAACATTTGAACAAGTTGACGATTCCATCTACATCTACATAGATACTCTGCAAATCACATTCAAGTGCCTGGCAGAGGGTTCATTAACCACTTTCATAACTTTTCTCTAGCTTTCCATTCTCCAATAGCGCGCGGGAAGAAAGAACAACTAAATCGTTCCGTTTTCGATCTGATTTCTCTTATTTTATTGGGATGGTCATGTTTCCCTAAGTAGGTGGGTGCTACCAAAATATTTTCACATTCAGAACTAAAAGTCGGTGATTGAAACTTCGCAAACAGATCACGCCGCAATGTATAACGTCTTTCTTTTAATGATTTCCACCCCAATTCTTGCAACATTTGCGTGACGCTTTCCCCCCCGTAACGTCATAAAATAAAACGAGCTCCCCTTCTCTGAACCTTCTCAATATCTTCCGTCAGTCCCACCTGGTGAGGGTCCCACAAGGGGCAACAGTACTCCAAGAGAGGACGCACAAGTGTGATGTAGGCAGTCTCTTTGGTGGAGCTGGTGCATCGTCTAAGCGTTCTGCCAATGAAACGTAACCTTTGGTTCGCCTTCCCCACAATATTTTCTATGTGTTCTCTTCAGTCAAAGTTGTTCGTAATTGAAACTCCTAGGTATTTGATAGAATCTACGACCTTAAGGTTTGACTGTTTTATCGCGCAATTAAAGTTCAGCGGATTTCTTTTAATGGTCATGTGTATTACTTCACACTTTTATTTATTTAGTGTCAATTGCCAATTTTCGCACCATGCAGAAATGGTGTGATGTTTCAGAATGTGTCCCGACAATCTATCCCTTCTCTTAGTCAGTATATGCCAAAAACTCCTTTTCTCCCCAATTCGGTTAAGCACATCCTCTTTAGTTACGTAATCTACCCATCCAATTTTCATCATTTGTCTGTAGCACCACATTTCAAAAGCTTTAATCATCTTCCTGTGTGAACTCCTTATCTTCCACATTTCACTCTCATACAGTGCTACACTCCAGACAAATAGTTTCAGGAAAGACTTCCTAACATTTAAATTAATATTGGATGTTAACAGGTTTCGCTTCTTTAGAAAAGCTTTTCTTAGCATACCCATTCTGCATTTTATATCTTCTTTACTTCGGCCATCAGAAGTTATCTTGCTACCCAAATAACAAAACTCATCTACTACTTTTATTGTCTCATTACCTAATCTAATTCCTTCAGCATCGCATGATTTTCTGACGCCAGCCGAGGGGACTGAGGCGCTCCAGTCACGGTCTGCACGGCCACTACGGTCGGAGGTTTGAATCCCCCTCGGCCATGGATATTTGTGCCGTCCTAGTTCGTAAGTAGTTCATAAGTAGTTTGTAAGTTTAGGGGCTGATGACCCCGTAGTTAAGCCCCATGAGCTATACAAACATTTGAACATTTGATTTGATTTTCTTACACTACCTTTGTTTTACTCTTGTTCATGTTCATCTTATACCTTCCTTTCAAGACATTGTCCATTCCATATAATCGCTCTTCCAGGTCTTTTGCTGTCTCTGATAGAATTACTATGTCGTCCAGCAAACCGCAAGGTTTTTATTCCCTCTCCCTGGATTTTAATTCCCTCTCCAAATTTCTACTTGCACTACTTCATAGCTTGCTCACTGTATAGATTGAACAGCATTGGTGAAAGGCTACAACCCTGTCTTACTCCTTGCTCAACCTCTGCGTCCCTTTCATGCCCTTCGACTCTAATAACCGCTTTCTGTTTTTTGTATAGGTTGAATATAACTCTTCGCTCCCTATATTTTTCCCCTGTTACCTTCAGAATTCGAAAGAGTTTATTCCAGTCGACATCGTCAAAAGCTTTCTCCATTCTACAAACGCCAAAAACGAAGGTTTGCCTTTCCTTTGCCTATCTTCTAAGATAAATCGTGATGGGAGAATTGTCTCCAGTGTTCCTACACTAATCCAAGGCGGTCTTCTCCAAGTTCGCATTCCAAGTTTTTCCATTCGTCTATAAACAATTCGTTTTAGTATTTTGCAACTGTGAATTATTAAACTGATTGTTGTGTAATTTTCATTTTGTCTACACTTGCTTTCTTTGGAAATGGAATTACTATATTCTTCTTGAAGCCTGTCTTACATATCTTGCATACCAGGTGGAAGCTGCTTTTCTGCAGGCGGTATCTATCTTTCCCCTGGTTATACATTCTTCTATGGTTCTGCATTTGTCCTATAGCCATTCCATCTTAGCCAGTCTGCATTTCCTGTCAATCTCATTTTTCAGACGTTTGTAGTCTCTTCTGCCTCCTTCATTTGATGCATTTTAATATTTTCTTTTCTCATCAATTAAATTCAGTATATCCTGTGTTATCCAGGGATTTCTATTAGGCCTTGTTGTTCTGCCTATATGATTCTCTTCGGCCTTCACTACTCTATCTCTCAGAGCTACCCATTCTTCTTCTTCTGTATTACTTTCCCCCGTTTCAGCCAATCCTTGCCTAATGCTTCCTCTGAAACTCTCAACCATCTCTGGTTCATTCAATTTGTCCAGGTTCCATCTCCTAACTTTTCTACCTCTTTCCAGTCTCTAAGGTTTTAATCTACAGTTCATTACCAATAAGTTATGGTCAGAGTCTATATCTGCCCCTGGGTATGTCTTACAGTTTAAAACCTGGTTTCTAAATCTATCCCTTACCATTATAAAGTCAATCTGGTTCCGTCCAGTGTCGTCTGGTGTCTTCCACGTATTGAGCCATCTTTCATGATGTTTAAACCAAGAGTTGGTGATCATTAAATTCTGCTCTGCACAAAATTCTACTAAGCTGTATGCTCTTTCATTTCTTTTCCCCAGTCCATATTCACCTACAAAAGCTCCTTGTCTTCCTTTTTCTACTACCGAGTTCCAGTCCCTCATCACAATTGAGTTTTCATATCCCTTAATTTTCTGAATAATTTCTCTTATCTCCTCATACATTTCTTCGATGTTCTCATCATGGGCAGTGACAGTTGGCATGTAAACTTGTACTCCTGTGGTCGGCGTTCATTTTGTGACTATCTTTGCTATGATAATGTGTTCACTATGCTGTTTATAGTAACTTACCTGTAGTCCTATTTTTTATTCTTTATCGTACATACTCCTGCGTTATCACCAACTGATTTTGTATTTATAACCCTGTACTCACCTGATTAGAAAACCTGTTCATCCTGCCACCGAACTTCAATAATCCCTACCATATCTAACTTTAACCTATCCGTTTCAAATTTTCTAATTTACCTACGCGATTAAGGATTAGATCATTCCACGCTCCGATCCGTAGAATGCCTGTTTCGTTTTTCTTGATGACGTCATCCTCCTGAGTAGTTCCCGTCCGGAGATCTGAACGGAGGACTTTTTTTACCTCCGAAATATTTTACCCAAGAAGACGCCATCATCATATATTCATACAGTAGAGCTGCATGTCCTCGGGAAAAGTAACGACTGTAGTTTCTCCTTGCTTTCAGCCGTTCGCAGTAAGTGCAAAGCCATGTTAGCTGATGTTACAAGGCCAGCTCAGTATATCATCCAGACTGTTGCTCCTGTAACTACTGAAAAGGCTGCTGCCCCTCTTCAGGAACCACACGTTTGTCTGGCCTCTCCATAGATACCCTTCCGTTGTTGTTGCACCCACGGTAGAGCTATATTTATCGTTGAGGCACGCAAGCCACCCCACCTCGGTAATGTCTATGGTGCATGAGGGTGAAACCTCGTAGTACGAAGAAATAATATCTACTCTGTCTGAAACCATTAACTTTGTGGAAAAATTGCGGCCGCGGTGGATTAGCCGAGCGGTCTAAAGCACCTCGCTGCGGAGCGCGCGGTTGCTCGCCGTGGAGGTTCGAGTCCTCCCTGGGGCATGGGTGTGTGTGTTTGTCCGTAGGTTAGTTTACCTAGGTTTAAGTAGTTTGTAAGCTACGGACTAATGACCACGCAGTTTGGTTCGATAGATTTACAGACATTTGAACATTTGAAAAATTGCGTAGAGATGTGTACAATGCGAATCATTGAAGTACAATCTGAACATAGGCTGATAGTATCATCACAATCTGTGCTTCAAATGATAGATTTATCAAAAATATCGAAAACTGTACTTTGACTTTCCAAATACCGTTTTCAACAATTTTCATCTGAGTTTTATATTTGCCGAAAACAGTGCTATCTATCATACAACCAGAAAAATATTCATCCAAAAGTCACGTATTTCTTCCCAGAAAATACAGATCTAAAATAAAAAAAAAATAGTGGTTCCTATTTAAGCTTCGAAGTGACCCCCCCCGCCCCCTCTACCGGGGGTGTGCACGTGGGGTGGGTTCCAGCTTTATCGTAATGGACGTCCGCCTTCGAGGCGTACTACATTTATTGCAACATATTTCAATCCGATTTGTATTTTTCGAAATATTCCGAAAAAGAGTTTTAAGTGTCTCACCCTGTATAATAACGCACACAACGACCTTACACCCGAAACGGATGCGGCGACGCTGAGCGAGCGACTCGGTTTTGTCCACCACTGCTGACGCGCCTCGTTGTGTTTACAGTCCATCTCATTTCGGAGAACGCAGCATAGGATAGAGTAAGGTCTGTAGAAGGCCTGGACACCATGTTACTTATGGCGCCAGCTTTATGGTTATTGAGCTGACGACGCTGCGCAATATTACTTTGAGAAGAATCAGTCGCTATCGGCAGTTATTATTACTCCACAAGCAGTTTGCGTTCCGTTTGAGTC
Organism: Locusta migratoria; assembly: GCA_026315105.1. Lineage (NCBI taxonomy): Eukaryota > Metazoa > Arthropoda > Insecta > Orthoptera > Acrididae > Locusta > Locusta migratoria. The sequence continues at coordinate 146,009,097 of CM048751.1, read as the reverse complement.
AAAAATTTTAAGTTAGGAAATAAAATGCTGATCATTCGAAATACCTATATTTCTCAGTCTTAGCTGGAGAGGTCGCAGATTGGGCCCAAACTGTGTGAGAAAAACTGTATAGATGAACCATTTAAATTCCTAAGGCCGGTATTACACTATCAAATTATTTGTCAAAGAATTGGACAAAGAAAAAGTCGACGTAGAGTAATGGGAACGTCACCCAATATTTCATCAAATCTAAGGCCTCGGCCTAGATTTGATCAAAGAAATCGCTCGTCTTCTGTTTCTTGCAGTGAGAAATGTGACCGCTTGGAGCGCTAGTAGTATACAGCTTCCTTGCCACTACAGCTGTTTTATTTGGAGGTTAAGTATCTGTCATTACTTGGACAAAACGTTCGTATTCGTAAACATGGCTAGTAGTGGAATGTTTGTGTAGTGTTTTCTAGCGACAACAAAATTAAAAAAAAATCAGATGGGACGTTGTATAAGAGGCGACAAGGCCAATTCACATTGTCCGTCACGTCAATTCGCGTAGCCCAATACCCTGCGGCGAAAGTGAGGTTGAGTTACAATCCGTGATGTAAAAAAATCATTATATACTATCTGAATTAAAGAAGTAATACCCCCTAAATCTTATTTACGGCCGAAGCAGATTTCAGAATGTATGATTTTGGTAACTTGGTGTGCTAAGTGCTGGGAAGTGAAACAACTTTCAAAACATCGACATCTGTTTGCAAGCGAATATATGTACATATAAATACGTCAGCCAATTTTTGTAAGGAAATAAATAGAGCATATTTACTTTATCAGCAATGTTTCCTCCCTTACAATGTTAATAACGTCATAAACAATTTAGAATATCCTCTTTGTCAGTGCTCACGTCTTCCATTTAAAACGTTATTTAATGTTTGATTCCATTACTTGGAGGTGCTCCACGACCACACAATGATGAACTCACCAGATGTAATTAGCAGCATTGGCCGTTAATGTTTTATTTTAAAAAACCACAGATCGATTTCGATCACATAATGATCATCTTCAGTGTCCTTCCAACGAGCATATGCATGCCCTGAATGCAACTGCAACGGTAATTTGCAGTGTCAAACTTTGACACTGCAAATTACCGTTGCAGTTGCATTCAGGGCATGCATATGCTCGTTGGAAGGACACTGAAGATGATCATTATGTGATCGAAATCGATCTGTGGTTTTTTAAAATAAAACATTAACGGCCAATGCTGCTAATTACATCTGGTGAGTTATTTAATGTACCTTGTTTTATCAACTTAACAATGTTATTAGTATACACTCTTTGAGTCAGCCTTTTTGATACTCTATTGCAAACTGTGAAGGATGAATATCGTCAAAATAATTAGCAGTGAACGGCCTGGTTGTTCTGCCGACAGCATAAAAAAAGAAAATCCTCCCGGTCCCGTAACAAATTTTATTTATCTCGCTCTGACACCCACGGTTTCATCCAAGTGCGTTTCCTTTTTTCCTTTTTTTCCCCTCCTTCTCTTCTAAATGCAGACACAACGCAAGTGTAGTATAAACAACAGCTGAGCGTTACACCGCCATTTTGAAGCAAATTTGACAAAATATTGGATGATAGTGTAAAACCCATTTTTGCGTTTCTTTGTCAAAAATATGACCAATATTTCATCCAATTTTTTCGTCAAATTCTTTGTCCAATAATTTGATAGTGTAATACCGGCCTAAAATACTTGAGCTGAGTGGGGGAGGCGCGGGGACTGGCAGCGCTAGAGGTGCTACAGTATATAACACATTAACAGAAGATACAAATACATAAAGAAGGACAAAATAGGAACATACAAGGACATAGATACGGCGAAAATTGAAGAAAATATTGTGCGTAAATGGAGTGGAAAAAGTGAAAGTCTTATGCACATAAAGGCGACGAAAAATGGCAAAACACAATACTGAAGCGCTGAGGGATGCAGACAGTTAAAATACACAGGCGTCACCTGCGGGATGGCAGACTGCAGTTTGGTTATAAACGCACTGATTAGTGTTACTGCGATGGAACACACACAGGTCATATGCCCATGTTAAATGATTAGAATGAACGTGGATAGGGAAGTAGTATGGAGAAGAGTGGGGGAGGTTTGGAGGGGGAAGGTAGCGGTGGAGAGGGAGGGGTGGGGTGGGTAGAGGAGGAGGGACCACATGGCCATGAGGGAAGGGAATTGGGGTGGGATGTTCCAGGAAGCTGTAAGGAGTGGGGGATACCAGAGGGGTGGGTATGTGTGAGGGCAAGGGAGGGAGGGAGGAAGTGAGGAAGTGGGACACTCTAGGGGGATTAAGGAGAGAGGAGGAGGAGGAGAAGGGGGAGGATCAGAGCTGGTAAGAGGGATAAATGTCTGGGCGGAGGGCATCGTCAGGGAGAGGGAAAAAATTGCGACAGGAAAGGGTGAGAAGGGTGGACAAGTGGTGAGCAGGGGGATACAGTGGTAATGTCGTGGCGATGGACCAGGATTGGTGAGGAGAGGATGGACAATGGGGTGAGGGGGCCCAGTTTTCGGTAGAGGAAACGGAGACAAAGGTGGTCAATGAAGCGGACAAGGTGTGGGAAAGGAATGAGGTTATAGAGGAGCCGCATGGGGGATGGGGGGTAGGAAGGGATGCGGAAGACGAGGCGGAGGACGTGCTGTTCCAGGATCTATAGGGACTTGTGGAAGGCTGAGGGGGGGGGGGGGGGGAGAGCAGAGATTCAGGCAGGATGGGAGGCTCAGAGGATGGGGCGGATGAGGGATTTGTAGGTATATACGATGGTGTAACGGTTCAGGCCCCAGGAGTTTGAGGAGGCGGAGGCGGGAGTGGGCTTTTTCTTGGATGTTGCGGAGGTGGGGGGTCTAGGAGAAGATCGATAGTGAAGCTCAGATATTTAAGGGTGGGAATGAGGTGGACGGGACAGTTGTGGAGGGTGAGGTAGAAATCACGGGGATGGAAGGAAAGAGTGGTGTGACCTATAATGATAGCCTGAGTTTTGGTAGGATTTATAGATAGGAGCCACTGGTTACACCAAGTACTGAAAAGATCGAGGTGTATTTGGAGAAGGCGGTTGGAGCGGGCGAGAGTGGGAGATTAGGCAAGGAAAGTTGTGTCGTCAGTGTATTGGAAGAGGTGTATGGGAGAGACAAGTTTAGGCATATCTGCGGTATACAGGATATAAAGTACGAGAGAGAAGACGGAACCTCGGGGTACGCCAGCAGAGGGATAGGGAATCGGTGTTGCGGATGGTAACATAGATAGTGCGGTCGGAGACGAAGGAGGCAATTACCCAGACAAGGTTGTTGGGAAAAGCATAGGTTTGGAGTTTGAAGAGCAGGCCGGAATCCCACACCCGGTCATAGGCCCGTTCGAGGTACTATGAAATAGCAACGCGCGAGTTTTAAGAAGAAAATCATGAATATACGATAGGAAAGATGGCATCTCTGCAGACAGAGCTTGCCCCCGAACAAACATCGCAATGTTTGACGGGAGCGGCCCGTTACGTCATTTTGACGTCATTTTCTTAGCTCGTTCGGGTATAAACAGTCTCTCCCAAAAGATCACGGTAGCGTGACCAGACGTCTCCAACATACGAGTGACTATGGACAGATGAGTTTTGTTATTTGGGTAACAAGATAACTTCTGATGGCCGAAGTAAAGAAGATATAAAATGCAGAATGGCTATGGGAAGAAAAGCGTTTCTACAGAAGCGAAACTTGTTAACATCCAATATTAATTTAAATGTTAGGAAGTCCTTTCTAAAAGCATTTGTCTGAAGTTTAGCATTGTATGGGAGTGAAACGTGGACGATAAGGAGTTCAGATAAAAAGATGATAGAGGCTTTTGAAATGTGGTGCTACAGACGAATGATGAAAAGTAGATGGGTAGATCACGTAACTTAATGAGGAGGTGCTTAACCGAATTGGGGAAAAAAGAAGTTTCTGGCATATCCTGACTAAGAGAAGGGATAGATTTGTTGGACATATTCAGAGACATCAAGGAATTGTCAACTTAGCATTAGAAGGAAGCGTGTGGGGTAAAAATCGTAGAGGGAGACCGAAGGACGAATATAGTAAGCAGATTCAAAAGGATGTAGATTGCCGAACGTTTTCTCAGATGAAGAGACTTGCGCAGGACAGGGTAGTGTGGAGAGCTGCATCAAACCAGTCTGCGGACTGAAGACCACAACTACAACATGGACATATCAAAACTTTTGGCTCTGGCCAATGAGATGCTGCGTGCGCTGTCAGCCAATGAGATGCTGCGTGTTTCTTAACCGGAAATTCGGGCGCTATGCGCCTTGACGTAAAAAAAAAAAAAAAAAAGAAAAAAAAAGAGAGATAAAAAAATAAGAAAACTCTTGATTAACCTATACCTGTGGTGTCGCACAAGTGTAAAGTGCCCGCCACCTCCTTTCGCCGCTCGCCGCCATGCACGCACGGCGCGGCGTTCTTACGTCAGCCACGAGCGCCCTCTGCTACAACTCCGCTCGTGGCCACCACTAAACGACATCGTTCACTTGGGACTGAGATAGGAACCAGCTAACACTTCGGAATCAGATAGGCACCAGTGAAGACTTGGCTATCGGATAGGCACTAGTAATCAACATTAGGCAGGCCTCTATCTAAACTATGTATCAGCATTCTGCAGACTAGACTATGTAAAAGTTAAGTATTACTAAATCTCTATGAAATATATATCTCGTTCTAATTTACTCTAGTGTTTCTAGTTTCTGCTGTCCCACTGGCTCCTCACCTTCGTACCTGCACAAGCGTGCGTCCTTTATTCCTGTGTCGGTCTTTCTACTCGGCCACCGACACCTACGACGGAACGAGACACAAAAGCGGCGACGAGGCTGGGACACAAAAATACCTAACCTTCTTTGCTACGCTACATATCACTTTTCTTTTTAAGTGAAAGTTAGGTTAGGTATATGTACAACAAGAAGGTTTTTATAAGTACTTGAGGGCGCGTAGTGCCCAAATCTCCGGTTAAGAAACTCGCAGCATCTCATTAGCTGACAGCTAGCGAGTTCTCATTGGCCGGAAGCAAAAGTTTTGGCTTGTCCATCGTCACTCGTCTCCTAAATGGACCTCGTAATGGAGTATTTTCCTGTGGCGCGGTGCGTGACCGCTTGGCGAACTACCTCCGCGGCGAATTTGTCCGCCGGGAGTACGCCGCAGGAAGTGTGGAGCAGGCCGGCAACTGCTGAAAGTGAGTGCAGCGACAGCGCGGAGCAGCGGGAAGCGGCCCGCGGTCTCTCAGGGCGACGGCGGGCGTCCGTCACCGGCTGCGGCGGCTGTTGGTAGACATGCAGTCCCAGGGGGCGGTGTGTCCGCCGAGGCACGCACCGTGACACGCACGCTGTGTTTGCGGCGCGGACGGCCAAGTTTGGCGGAGGCGTGGGCGAGGGCGAGGGCGAACTCGCACGGTGCGTAGGTGTGGGGGAGGGCGGTCAATACGAAAGCTGCCGGCAGGCCTAGGCGCGCACGCCACTGTCTGTCTGCCCGAGGCCGAGGGCTCCTCAACTGATGGCGGCCCACGAGTTGGCCACTTGCCGACTGTCTGTGTGCATACACCCCGGTACCTATTGTACAGCACTTAATCTTTATCCCAGGGATGATAGGAAAATTATACAATCCACCCCAGTGCTGCATAAATAAGATATGTTGGAGGCGTTGTCAGGATGGAAGGCGGAGCGGTGAAGGCTTGTGGGCGCCCTAGGAAATAGAGGCTGAATGGCAAATAAAAGATAGAATTCAAGTTAATATTTGGTATATTCTGAAATACGGGATACATGGCGGGACTCGCCCTGGGGTCGAATGCAATGAATGAATGCCAGTCTAAATGGATTAGAAAACGGAAAAGGTAATGGCTATGATTACGGTAATGGTAATGGTTGACATAGTTGGTGGCTGATGCCGAACAGCCGCTAGGCAGGAGCGGACGGCATGCGGCCGTTCGCTCCGCACAGACGCTGAGCCTCTGGAGTGCGTCTATTCTGTACGAGAACTCAAAGTGAAGAGAGCGAAGGAACTGATTCTCGCACCTCGGAGACCTCTAGCAGTAGTACACGTGATCAAACGTGGGTGTCTGCTATTGCCCCCACGATAGCATGGAAACGTCAGTAGTTCCAGCACGGACGCCAGAAGGGTGGCGTGATTTTAGAATCAGCATTCAATACTGGTTCTGGCCGGCTCTGTCCTGCAAGGTGGACAGGCTTGGTCACGTTGTCAAGGCGTATGTCGCGGTGGAAAACACTTGTAAAGCTTAGGCGAAGTTTTGAAATAAAATTTTGAATTTTTTCCTAAACTATTTTACACTGGCTGGTCATCCTGTACACTATACTTCATTCACCGAAACGAGAGACATACTGTAAACACAGCAAGGTGCGTGACCACAGCGCTGCCGCTTAGGGGTATACAAGGCAGGAGCGCTCAGTCGGCGCGGCCGCCTCCAAATGTTCAAATGTTTGTAGAGCTTATGGGACTTAACTACCGGGTCATCAGTCCCTAAACTTACAAACTACTTACGAACTACCTAACACTAAGGACGGCACAGATATACATGGCTGAGGGGGGATTCGAACGCCCGACCGTAGTGGCCGTGCAGACCGTGACTGGAGCGCCTCAGTCCCCTCGGCCACCGCGGCCGGCCGGCCGCCTCCGCTGCAGACGTGAGCTTGTTAGTGCCTGTTGTACAGCGGCGATTTCAGGATCTGTCAAGTTCGTATTTAAAGACCCTTGAAAGACTATTAGTTCATTATTATAGTAATGTATAATCATTTCAACACAATTCGAAAGTGCGATCGATGATGATCCGTGCCGTCTCACATGTGTTGCTGGCGCTACAGACGGGCTAGAGCCATGGCCCAGCGATATACGACCGCTATCGATCCTCGCGGCCTGACGCGAGGATCTTTGATAGTCGCATTTGTCGGGATTTTCACATTTGAAATACCGGGCGTGGAGACTCGTGAGGCCAGTTTGACTCTGGGGCTACTTCGAAGCGGTTGCTCTGTCAGTGGAGTGAGTACGACGCGTGTGACCTACCACGAAGAACACGGAAATGGGTCTTAGAGTGTCTGGCACGGGGCCGGAGTCTAATGGTGCAGTCGTTGTTGCTGGTTGATGGATCAGCTACGGGAATTAAGCGCACCTTGGATGGTCTGAATTGCTGGTCGGTGACACGGGAGGCTCTTAAACAAGTTCATCTGGTGAGAAACAGATTCTAAGTTGTGGCACTGTGTACTGCTCGCCGGTTGTTCCATGTGTGTTAAGCGTCGTCTGTTATCAAAGGCCTCTTTCATGTTACGAAGCTTGAAGTGAGTTGAAGGTAACTGTTTCATCAGGCCGCCGCGTTAAAGCTACTTTTATGATTCTATCTATTCCTTTTAGCGAGTTTGATGACAGTGGTGTCGGTGTTTGTAGGTAACAGTTTCATAATGCCGCCTCGCTAAAGCCAGTCTTCTGTAAATATTTAGTTAGTAAGTTTGGTGGCAGCTGTGCCTGTATTCGCGAAAAACTACTAATAAGTAGCTTCGTTTAAATATCTTCTGCCCTGGTATCGTGAACCTTGAAAGATATTTTGTGCAGTGCCATTTGTCTGTACGAAGTTATGTGAAGGGGTTGACTGCTTTACAGACATTTGAAACCAGTGCCTGCGTTTCTGTTTATCTTAAAGCACATTAAGATTTCGGATTTTCGTTAATGGTATAGCCAGGCTTGGTGTGTACGTATTAAGAGATTTCCATAAACCTTGCCTCATTCCGATTCTCTGTGAAACATTGTTTATTTGTGAAGTTGTCTCGGAAATTTGGTCAAGTACTGTAGTATTTAAGAGAGAATTGCTACTGCCATTTGAAAATTGGGCGGATATTGTAAAGTGATTTGTAATTCCTTGTGTAATTTTTTTTAGAGGGTGTTGTGGAATAGGATAGCATGGTAATTGTAGACGGGTTGGAACGCGCTGACTGTACTTGAGATTTGCTTCACAATTTGTGGCTGTCTTTCAATGGTCCGTTCCTTGCGTTTGCTGATCATAGGCTTCTACCCGGTTGTCGGGAACAGCATTTAGCGAACATTCCAACCCAGTCTGCGGATAAATATTTTGTTCTGTGCGGTCTTGGTGTATTATTCCTTGTCAGTGTCAGATAATGCGCTGATTATGCAGTATGAAGTTTGTGACATGTGTTACGTTAAGTACCAAACAGATTCTCACCCGAAGTCTTGGTCTGTTCTAGACCAGGTTACCGGGTATCCTGACTGTCCTGGTGGACTGTGATTGATCAATGTCCATGGGGGACCGGGGCCCCTGTGGACTAAGTGTAACCTAACGAGTAATAAGATGGTTGTACCTAATCTTCCTTAAATGACACCAGTTGAGTTCTTGTAATTGTGTACTCTGGTTACTGTGTAGTAGCTAATGTTACATTGTTTTGTTGAGTGCCTGAGCCCAATTATGAATTTGATTTCTAATTTAATTAATGATTTGTTTTTATGAATTCAATCGTTAAACTGTACCTCGGGTTACTGACTTGGAGTATTTATAAACTGTGTGTTCACGATCCAGTACTCTCAAATTTTTCCTTAATTGGTACTGGCGATGTTTTTATAAATCCCGGAAACCAAAAGAATGTTGTTTGGAAGTTGCCTTTATCTTAATACAATTTGTTCTGAGTGATTAATTTCATATTTTCTTTAACTGATTTTCATTATTGCTGGGTGATATAAATTTGTAAACCTAACTTGATATAAATTAAAGAATGTGGTTCAATTCTTGCCAAGCACTGTTTATATAGTGAATGTCTTTGTTTATTGCTATAGTAATGTCAAATTTTAATTTTTATCATAATAAAGCTTTGTGAACAACGTTCGAGAAAATTTTATTTATACCTTGGGGTCCAGTCATCCCACTCACCAGCTAGTTGTGTTGATGCAGATTTCAGATGAAATGCCGAAAATGCAGGGAAAACTGTTCTTACAATTCCTCTGTACCACTGTGAATTAAACAACATCGAGTTAGTGTGAGCCGGAATCAAAGGCTATATTGCAGCGAAAGACAAAACATGGAAAATGTCGGAAGGTAAAGAACTGCAAGAACAGTGACAGCAGAAGATTATAACAAGTGCGTCCTCCGTGTTGTAGAAAAAAGTTGAATATAAAATATAGAAATTATATAGAAGATAGGAGCGGTTTGTTATAAACCTCAGTGAGAACAGTTCGACAAGTGAACCTTGTTTCGCCGTTCTTTAACATTATTATTACTGGTTCTGTTATTAAAAATTGTGTTTGAATGGAGAGTTTTGTTAGCAAACTGCTTCGACACAATGAACTGTTTTATCGTACTTTTAACATTACTGTATCTGCTTTGAATCTTTAATGTCCTCTGTGTGTGTGTGTGTGTGTGTGTGTGTGTGTGTGTGTATGTGTGTGTGTTTTTACGCTTTATTTCGTTACATTGTTGCCCAGGTTTCTCGCGGTCCGCTATCACACCAGCCCGGTAGCCAGGCAACAACGGCAGCGCCAATGATTTTCCACACCCCTACGTATCACGTGAACACCTAATGCTTTCGCTGGAAACGAGCGTAGTCGCTCACGTGACACTGTTTACATTTCGTCCCAGCTGTCGGTGAACAGACTACATTCCAAGGTCTCCTTAGCACTGACGTTGATTGTGGTTTACTCACAAGGAGAGGGCGTGGTGAGATATTAAAGTGCCCCAAGTGAAAACTCCAGATGGCGAAGCGTTCAGGAAATAGAAGGAAGTTTGATACGGATCTGTCACCATATGCATCTTATCAACTGACCCTGAGAGAGTCTGTTTAGAAAGCGGTGTTTGGCTCAGCGGTTGTATCCAGACGAAGTATACTTTCCCGAATAGAAGAACAACGGAATTCTATGGCTACTAGGAAATTACATAGATTACTTCATAACAAAGGAAGGAAATGTCTGTATACCGGAATACGAACAATTTCTAAAAGGGGAATTCTATAAACTGTACAGGTGGAAGGACCACACAAAGAAATTACGAAACATGTTAAAATTTTTGGTCCTTGAGCTTAACTTGACATGACATGACAGCCTAACTTCAGTCGGTTTGCATGCCAAGTAGGGGAGTGCTGTTGAGGGTGAAGTACGGTGGGGACTTCGAGGGCCAAGTGGCCCCTACGGTAGCCGTGAAGGCCTCAGCAGAACCCTGAAACTGCGTCCAAGATACTCAAACATTGTAAGAACATTATCGTTGTCCCGTGGAACGCAGTGTTATCGCGGAGGCACGATACTTCTGATCTGTTCTTGGAAGTGGTTGGACGTTCGTCCACTTTATTGTCTGTTCGAAGTTGGCGGCAGACAAACTGAGAGAGGCGCAAAGTTGTTTAGTTTTGTATAATACCTGTCAGAAGAGAATTAGCCGCAATGGTAAAGGAAGAAATTTACTTTGTGTTGAGTAAATTTGGTAAAGGTTATTGTATAACATATAGTTTTAGTTCTATTGTTGTTTCACGATTCTTGGCTGAAGTTATTACTAGAAATTCATCTTTAACTTCTTCAGTAGTTAGCATCCGGAAGCAGCCGTTAAAGCTCCACGTAATCCCCCGGGTGGTTCTAAACGAACAAAAATTTCTGGTAGCTGGACTGTCGCTTTTTCGACCTCCCAGCTACATCATCCATGTCAAGAGGTCCTTCTCAGGAAAACCTAACCATCTGAACAGAGAAATAGGTCAAACCTTAATGTATGTCACCTGAACATTGAAGGAATAAGCAGGTCAACATGTGAATTTCTCAGTAAAAATCTTTTTAGCGGCACAATCAATGTACTTGGATTACAGGACATTAATATTGAAGACCTTAAAAACTATGCAAGAGGCAGCATTCCGGGTAAAGACTTGCTGGAAAAATAGACCAAAGAGCCTACGGTGGGGCTATCTATGTTAGGCGGGATGCAGATGATGTATCTACCGTCCATGAAAGCTGTGACGAGGACATATTCGTATTGGCAGTCACAGTGCCTGGTACTACAGTAGTGAACATTTACAAACCATCTCAGATTCTCTGGGCAGGTACAGTTCTTCCACTATTTGAACATCCTACATAATACGTCGGAAACTTCAATAGTCATAATAGACAGAGGGGGTACTTTGCAGACGATTCAAATGGCATAGCCCTAGCTGAATGGGCTGTAAATAATAATATTTCTTTGGTTTTCATGGAGAAGATACCAGCACATTCTCTTCAGCCCGTTGGTAGCGTGGATGTTCACCTGAATTATGTTTCTGCTCGTGCGATCAATTTCTAAAACAGCTACCAGATAGGAGGAAAGTTCTAGACGATTGCCCACGGTCGAAACATAGGCCAGTGCTGATATCAGTCGGAATACAGATTCTCATAATTATATCCACCCCACGACCTAGATGGAATTTCAGTAAAACCAACTGGGAGGCATTTACCACCAAACTAGAAGGCAGCATAAGATTTATTCCTCCTACAACAGGTGGCTAAACAGATTTGCTGGGCTTCTCATAGGAATAGCTAAAACTTGCGTACCCAGAGGATTTAAGAAGACTTACATCCCTGGATGGAGCCAAGAATGCGAAGACTTCTACAAAGAATACACTAGTATCGAAGATCCAAACACGGCTGATCTCCTGAACTCGCTTGATAATGCCAGCAGAGAAAAGTGGCTGAAAACAGTTCAAAGCTTAGTCACTCTTAAGGAAACTGTCCACTAGCGCCGTCGGATATGCTTAATTCTGCACAGTCCTATCCATCGGACATTGCAAAGAAAGTCATTGTTCTATCCAATCCCCAACGCCAGACAACTGATAGAATGATATCGTAAAAAGCTAAAGGAACCCAAAAACGCCTTTGGAGGTTTGCAAGTCGTTTTCCACAGAGGAACTGGATGAGGTTATATCTGTAATGAAGACTGGGAAGGCAGCAGGCGTTCATGAAATTTATCCAGAGTTTATTAAACAAGATGGACCCAACACGTGAAACTGGCCATTAAATTTATTTAACAACATTCTTGCATAGGGATGAATCCCAAAAGCTTTTAAAAGATCCAACATAATAGATTTACTGAAGTCATGTAAGCCATCAGAACATTCAGATGGCTACTGTCCAATTGCACTCCTGAACATAACTTATAAACTATTCGAAACACTCATCTACAACCTTATTGCCCCCATTCTTAATGGGAGTATATCTGTCGAACAAGCTGGGTTTAGACCTGGGCAAACTGCTGCGACCAGGTGCTAGCACTAACACCTCTAACTGAGTCGGGATATGAACGGAACTCACAACTGCAGCTGCCTTTTTAGATCTCTCTTCTGCCTATGATACCGTTTGGAGGAAAGGGCTTTTAGTGAAATTCTATGACCTCATTCCTTGTCGTCTTTTATTACGGCTACTGGAGTCTATGCTAAGTGATCGTCTGGTCAATGTCTAGCTGGGGAAAAGGGAGAGCGGTTTTAGACGTATTCATGATGTCCTCCCACAGGGTTCGGTCCTTGCTCCCATACTTTTCAATGGTTACACTGCGGATATTCCTGCAACGCAGTCCCAGAGTTAAACTATGCCGACGATATTGCCATTGCGACCCAACATACAGACGTTCACATGACAGAATCCACTTTAACATCTGACTTATTCGTCCTTAATAATTATTTCTCAATGTGGAAACAAAAACAAGACGGAGGAATGAGAATGTTTGTAAAGTCTATGGGACTTAACTACGGGGCTATCAGTCCCTAAACTTACAAACTACTTATGAACTACTTACGAACTAGGACGGCACAAATATCCATGCCCGAGGGGGGATTCGAACCCCCAACCGTAGTGGCCGTGTGGACCGTGACTGGAGCGCCTTAGTCCCCTCGGCCACCGCGGCCGGCCAAGACGGAGGTAACATGTTTTCACCTTAATAACAGGATGGCTAACCACAAACTTTGAGTCTGGTTCGACGATGCTGAGCTAAAACTCAATGAACAATCACATTACCTGAGAGTTACACTGGACATATCTCTCATATTCAAGAACCACCTCCAAAAGACAGCAGGCAAGGTAAAGAAGAGGGTTAACATCCTATAGCACTTAGCTGGTTCAAATTGGAGAGCGGGAGCGAAGGTATTGCGAAAAACTGTCTGGGTAAAAAGTACTCTTGTGAGAGAAGTTGGTGTGCAACTATACCGGGCAATGAGGGTGATCAGTGTCACCCTAATAGCCACATATCTTCAGTGGCTCCCATCACTGTGCAATATTGCTCCTCCTGATGTCAGGCGCACAGAAGCCCTAATGAAAGAATTCAATAAGACTGTGGCCGCCCCTGATCTACCCATCCTGCAAGACCTCCCAACACATATCAGCCGCTTGAAGTCCTGCAAACCACCTCTGAAAATATCCTTGCAGCTGCCTGATAGTGACTTCTCGCAGAAGTCCAACTGGATGAGAGTTTGGGACGAATACAGTGAGAAAAACAGCAATCTTACAGACGACCCTACGAAGGACCTACAAGTAATGAGTCTTTCCAGGAGGGAATGTACTTTACTAAACCGGTTCCGTACTGGTGGTGGCCGATGCAATTACTGGAAATTTTTGGAGGAACAAGAAAATGATCAATCCTGTGACTGTGGGTCGGATAATCAAACAATGAACCACATCCAATCTGAGAGTCTACTGCGCCATTTTCCAGGTGGCAAGCCTGGGTTAAATTTAATTAGTGAGAGAGCCCTTCAGTTGTTAAAGGAGTTTTTGATCGTAACATACGGTTTCCCGAAAAATTGTTTCGGAACGCTGAAAAGTCCCGGAATGCAGTTGTTAATATAATTTATGAAATTCAAAAACTTTTTATAGGTTTCGCTCGATTAAGCGGATACGACACTATAAGTTAATTTGGGTAGCAAAATAATTTCTGATAAAGATGTAAATGAAGAATGACTATGGGAAGAAAAGCGTTTCTGAAGAAGCCATGATGATATCAACCATTAATTTAAATGTTAAGAAGTCCTTTTTGAAGCATTTGCCTGTAATGTAGCATTGTATGGGAATGAAACATGGACGAAAAGGAGCTCAGACAAAATCATGATAGAAGCTTTTGAAATGTGGTGCTACAGGCGAATGATGAAGATGAAGAATGATGTGGAAATACCTCGTAAGATATTCTTTCTGTAAAACTTACCCCACAGTCTTGGACACGTAGCTTGGAATCGCGATCACGTGACTCATGGACGTGCAGCATATACTAGTGAACGCGAAGCGTGCTGGGAGGACGCTGTGCGTGGAATGTGGGTGGCGAACGTCGCCCAGTGTTGTCCTCTCCCGCTCCTGGACTGGACTGAATTCCAGCCGCAGCGCCCATACTGAGGGCGGCTTTGTTGATCTGCCATTTCCGGGGAAACGAAAACGGTACTGCTGCCCCGGTTCTAACTGACGTCATAGTGATAAAATCCGACACCGGGTATCCGGATTTGGGTTTTCGCGATGTCCCAAAATCACCCCAGGAAAATTCCGGGAGGGTTAATTTCAAAGGGCACGGCCTACTTTCTTCTCAACCCCCCACCTTCCCCAGAAACATATATATATATATATATATATATATATATATATATATGTGTAAGTCGAGCGTGTGCTTCGTCTCCGATGACAACGAAATCGACAGGACGTTTAACCATAATCTTCATTTCTTGTTACATTCCTTTAAGACACACTCTATTCCAGAGCTGTCCAACATACGGCCCGCGGGCCACACTAGCCGATGGAGGATTCATCAAAGAATATTTAGAAATATTTGCATCCACAGTGAGTCCGGAACCGATGTCATTGGTGTTAAATACAAGCTTATCACATCAAACCATAGCACGACGAGTTGACGACATGGCAAACGATATTGAAATTTCATTCAAAGCAAAATTGAAAGGATGTGTATTTTACAGTTTAGCTGTTGATTAAAGTGCCGATGTTTCATATACAGCCCAGATTGCTGTCTTTGTGAGAGGAGTGACAGAGAGCGACACTATAAAAGAGGAAAACATGACAACACATATATGAGGAAGTAAGAAGTTGTATGGGAAAGTTTGAGCTTCAAGACGAAAATCTTTTCGGCTTAAAAACAGATGGTGCACCACCGATGACATTGAGAAGCTATTATGAGTAATAGTATGACACACACGATTGTAAGATACCACTGCATTATTCACCAAGAACAGCTGTGTGCCCAAGTTCTAGATTCGACGAATGTGATGGAAAAGGTAATGTGGACTGTCAGTTTCATTCGCTCGAAACGACTAAATCATAGACAGTTTCAGACCTTCCTGTCTGAAGTAGGCTCTGTGCATGATGACATCATATATTACAGCCTAGTTAGCTGGCTCAGCAGATCAGCAACACTCTCGCCATTTTATTCTCTGTTGGGAGAAATAAAAAGCTTTATTACCGACAAAGGATATGATGTCAAATTTTTGGAGAATAAGCAATGGTTGATTTACGTGGCTTTTCTAGTTGACATAACTAAATATCTCTCCGACCTGAATCTAAACCTCCAGGGTAAAAATCAACTATGCGTGGAAATGTATGAACACATTCAGGCATTTATTTAAAAAAAAAAAAAACTCATCTTGTTCGAGAAACAGACCGGGGAAAGACAACTGGGTCATTGGGAGGCCTTGTGTATACGAAATCAAGAGACACTGGATTTCGACAAGTACGTATCCTTGCTGCGAAAAGTAAGGAATGAGTTTGAGAAAAGACTCTCAGGTTTGAAAATCAAGAGCCCAAAACTAACGTGTTCCAAAAATCCGTTTCAAGATAAGATTGTAGAGGCCATGTTACACCTGCAGATGGAGTGACTAAAGTTCAAACTAATGAAAGACTGAAAACAGCCTACCATAGCTGCCTGCAGAATGGACTGACGGAGTTTTATAAAAAAATGTGTCAACCCTGATAAGTATCCCAACCTATACAAGTTGTCACTTCAACAGGTGTCCTTGTTTACAAGCACATATATCTTGAACAGTTTTTACATGAATGAAAAATGTAAAATCTAAAACGACATCTTCGCTAACAGATGACCATCTGAGTGGGATTCTCCGTATTTCTGCATCGGAAATATCAACAAATATCGAAGAACTCTGCAAGCAAGAAAATGTTATTTGTCTCATTAGTTTTACTTTTTCATTTTATTTCATTAATATTATTTTTCTTTGAAGTTTATAATGTTCTGTTATAAATACATCCTACCTGATTACCTAAAAAAAACAGTGTTTTATTGCCAGTGGTTTAGTGAATGATTATTTTGCCATTTTCTTTTGTCTGGCCCGCGACAGTGATAAAAGTTGGTAGTGTGGCCCGCGTCGAAATTTAATTGGACACCCCTGCTCTAGTCCAACGTTTTGGAGTCCATTTAGCTGTTGAGACATTTTAAATCGATAAATTGCAACCTGCAATGATTTACAGAAACGAATTTAATACCTTCATTCCTCATGAAGAGTTTATAACAGATTCTATTTCGTTTTATTCTGTAACTGTAATTTCTTTCTTTTTCCGCATTCAACGTTCAGATTTTTTCCTGGAAGGCTTTTTGAAGCTTATAAAGCGGTATGACAAATGTCTCAATGTACTTGGAATTTATGTAGAAAAGAAGAATAAAAATACCTCTTATCCTTACTGTGTCATTCTATTTTTTTTTTTCCTTTCATACGCAACTGTGACCACAGTCGACAGGGGAAAAAGCAAGCTGTGAAAACCAGAGTAATTTGTAATTCTGTCTTTCATTTATTTATTTTACTTCTTTAAGGCATCTTAGTAGACGTGGTAATGTCAGTACTATCTCCTGTGAAACGTCACAAGAAAAGCAAACCATCCAAGAGTACTGTTTTACCTATATGTTTGGCCACGAAGTCAAGTGTTTCCTGATATATACCAAAGACTTAAGACCCTCACGATTGGACAATACGACGTTTTCTTGAACACCATTCGTGAGACAACACGCAGTTTCGTTGATACTTAGGATTTTGTGGAATAATACTGTACAAAGTTAATTAGTTCACAGCAAATAACTTGAAGTCATAGCAGCATCCTGATATTAATCCACAAGGACAAAAAGTGAGATCTCAACGGCTTTGGAAAGTGTAAAATAAATGCTAACTGTACTGAAACTGTGAAGGCTTCTCATGAATCGTCAGCGGAATGGCAATTTGGAAACAAAATTTACCAGCGAAAGTGAAGGTTCTAGGTACGAATACGAGCTGACATATAGTATGAATCGTCCAAGAATTTTTATAACCGAGTCATGTCAAGATACCTGTAATTGTTAGAATTACATACAATTATTCATGGAAATGTGAGGCAAAGCGAGGAAAAATATTACGATTTATAGTCCAAGTCCCTTAAAAGGTAAAGCAGGCAACAATCAGAAGATAGGTTTGAACACCACAGTGCTTCACTAGGCATGGTCCTATTTGGAAGTGGTATGCCGTTGCCTTCCTCCGACCTTCGGACTGACTTACTCAGCCAGTTATAGGGGGACTTACCGTTTAACGTAGGTTCCGAACCACGGTGCTACTCAGTATTTTTCACATCAACAACACTGCCAGAGGGGAAATAAGTGGAAAGTGACAGACAAAAATCCTAGGAGCTGGCGGGGATCGAACCCACGACCTTTGAAGCGGTAGTCTGGCACTCTATCATTGTGCTACAGAGCCGCACTCCAAGATCCGTACGAAGTGAAAAATAATTAACGAGGCCACGAAAGTCGAGGAAACTTGCAATTCTAAGAGCTACAGGGGTAGAGAAGTCCTTAAAGACAGATACATCTGTACAAATCTACATCTGTTATGTAGATACACATAAGGCCATGGTCACATTACGACTTATATTACAAGATCGTTTAGGGAAAGGCAAAGCCAGGTTTTTAGCTTTTGTAGATTTGGAGAGAGCTTTTGATAATGTTGACAGGAATATATTCATTAAAATTCTTAACATAGCAGCGGTGAAATAATAGGAGCGAAAAGTTATGTACAACTAGTTCAGAAATCCGAGGGATTACATGATTTTATTTTCTTAGGATGTGGAGGTGAAGGAGATCAGTTTTTAAGTGCAAGAAATTCTTTTAGTTCAGTATCCAAAATATCTGGACGGAATTTATGAGGCAAAGGGCAAGAAAGGGACGCGTGTTGGATGAGCCATGCTTGTAGGCTCCTCCAGTGTTGTTCAACGTGTACATTGAGCAAGCTGTGAAGAAAAGCAAGGAGAAATTTGGAAATGGAATTAAAAGCTGAGGGAAAAGAGATAAAAATTTTGTGGCTTGCCGATGACATTGTAATTCTTTCTGGAAGAACATACATCACATCTGTATTCGTATGTTCCTCCGATACAATGCCGCCGCAAACCTAACGCAGACCGCGTCCGAGTGGTAATATTGCCGCCCCCTCACTTTAAAAAGAAAATAAGGTACAAAATCCTCGTGTAACGTTAAAATCTGCCCGTTTTTTTTTTGTTGACTAATCGGTAGTCACATTAAAAACGTACGTCTGACAGTTACACAAAAGAATTCTAAGTACACTCCTGACCATTAAAATTGCTACACCACGAAGATGACGTGCTACAGACGCGAAATTTAACCGGCAGGAAGAAGATGTTGTGATATGCAAATGATTAGTTTTTCAGAGCATTCACACAAGGTTGGCGTCGGTGGCGACACCTACAACGTGCTGACATGAGGAAAGTTTCGAACAGCAGTTGACCGGCGTTGCCTGGTGAAACGTTGTTGTGATGCTCCGTTTAAGGAAGAGATAATATCACGTTTCCGAGTTTGATAAAGATCTGATTGTAGTCTATCGCAATTGCGGTTTATCGTATCGCCGCATTGCTGCTCGCGTTGGTCGCGATACCATATCTGTTAGCAGAATATGGAATCGGTGGGTTCAGGTGGGCAATACGGAACGCTGTGCTCGATCCCAACGGCCTCGTATCACAAGCAGTCGAGATGACAGGCATCTTATCCGTTTGGCTGTAAAGGATCGTGCAGCCGCGTCGCGATCCCCCAGTTAACAGATGGGGACTTTTGTATTACAACAACCATCTGCACGAACAGTTCGACGACGTTTGCAACAACATGGACTATCAGCTCGGAGACCATGGCTGCGGTCACCCTTGACGCTGCATCACAGACAGGAGCGCCTGCGAAGGTCTACGCAACGACGAACCTGGGTGCACGAATGGCAAAACGTCACGTTTTCGGATGAATTCAGGTTCTGTTTACATCATGGTGGTCGCATCCGTGTTTGGCGACATCGCAGTAAATGCACATTGGAAGCGTGTATTCGTCATCGCTATACTGGCGTATCACCCGGCGTGATGGTATGGGGTGCCATTGGTTACACGTCTCGGTCACCTCTTGTTCGCATCGACGGCACTTTGAACAGTGGCCGTTACATATCAGATGTGTTACGACCCGTGGCTCAACCCTTCGTTCGATTCCTGCGAAACCGTACATTTCAGCAGGATAGTGCACGACGGCATGTTGCAGGTCCTGCACGGGTCTTTCTGGACACGGAAAATGTTGGACTGCTGCCCTGGCCAGCTCATTCTCCATATCTCTCACCAACTGAAAACGTCTGGTCAATGGTGGCCGAGCAACTGGCTCGTCACAATACGCCAGTCACTGCTCTTCATGAACTATGGTATCGTGTTGAAGCTGCATGGGCATCTGTACCTGTACACACCATCCAAGCTCTGTTTGACTCAATGCCCAGACGTATCAAGGCCGTTATAAGGACCAGAGGTGGTTGTTCTGGGTACTGCTATCTCAAGATCTATGCACGAAAATTGCGTGAAAATGTAATCACATGTCAGTTCTAGTCCAATGAAGACCCGTTTATCATCTGCATTTCTTCTTGGTGTAGCAATTATAATGGACATAATATATAAAGGGTAAAAGATTTTACCAAAAATCTCCACAAGTTCTTGACCTATTTTTTACACCACACTCTATGAGCATACCTTAGGAGATGGGCTGTATATTTTTGAAATATAAAGGGTTGTTGGAAATCCTATTAAAGATTTCGATGAGTCGTATAGGAGAGTGAGTACATATTTTGATAAGGATCTCACATCTACAAATGAGCTCTTTTTTAATTTTTTTCCCTCGGGGAAACTGATCAAAAAAAATGTTCAAATGTCTGTAATTCTATCGGACCAAACTGCGTGGTCATCAGTCCGTAGCTTACAAACTACTTAAACCTAGGTAAACTAAACTACGGACAAACACACACACCCATGCCCCAGGGAGGACTCGAACCTCCACGGCGAGCAACCGAGCGCTCCGCAGCGAGACGCTTTAGACCGCTCGACTACTCCACCGCGGCGGAAACTGATCCCTTCTACCCTTTGCTTTCTATAGTTTTGGAGGAGGTAGCGTGAACCAAGGAAGAAGAAAAATGCCGCTACTAAACATGGACTCTATTACCGACTTACTACTTAATCGGTAGAACAGAAGACAAC
Source organism: Locusta migratoria (assembly GCA_026315105.1). Classification (NCBI taxonomy): domain Eukaryota; kingdom Metazoa; phylum Arthropoda; class Insecta; order Orthoptera; family Acrididae; genus Locusta; species Locusta migratoria. The sequence continues at coordinate 145,988,600 of CM048751.1, read as the reverse complement.
AGAATATGAAGACGTGCTCTGTTTAGTCGTCCTCATCGCCATGTGTTTTGTCGTTCCCGGCCTGTCTTTCAGGGCACTCGGGAAACGTTGACATCTAAAACAGCTATACTGATTAGTAATACAAGTTTTATTTATTATTATGTACAAAGTTACTCAAGTTATAATCTCTCTGTCTGTCTCTTCTCGCGGCGGCGTCTTCTTGTACGATGCTAGCTGCACTGACAAGGAAAGTACATGGGCTCGAACAAACATATCTGTATGAAAGTTTGGTTACAGTATCTCTACGCACACCTCAATGTGCTGGTGGGTGTCGTTTTTATGCCAAACTTTGCAATCATGCTCTAGATAGCTCTGTAAATGTAATTGTAGAAGCCATACGTAATGCAGATACCTGAACTATAACTTATGTAATAATAGTCGTACATGTTCTCTAGTGCATTGTCATCAAAAGCCGTGATGACAGTTGCAACTTTAACCTTCTTCTCGGAAGACTGTTGGTATTCACTGCCACTGCTTCCATCGCCTCTTCCCGCACTTACCGTAGCACTACCGCTAGCAATGAGTTCTTCGTCATTATCATCCCTATTACGATCGTTATGTGTTGGTGTTACAACAGTATCTAACATATTCTCATATTTCTGTACCATAGCACATACGAGAAAGCATGCGAATTGTAGTGTAATTGCTTGCCTGACTATTTAGGTTTGAAAAATTGGCCGTACAGAAGTTGTTGAACTATTTTAAAATAATAATCAGTGACTAAGCCTTCAATTTAGACGAACTGTTAATTTAAAAAAAAAAAAAAAGAAATGAAGTGAAATGGCCAAACATTTAATTGTTTAAAACATCTTGCAGAGCAAGCAACCTACAGAATTCGACGAATAGTTACCTTAAACAGCGGTGTAGTTGATCTCGTTGATAAGCTGTAGTGAGATTGGTTGTAATCCGCGTAACTATCCGCCGACATTGGATGGAGGTTCGGAATATTAAGATTCAATCCATGTGTAGCATAATTTTGAAAGAAGGAAATTTAGTGAATGAAAATTAATAATTAATACAGATTAATGGCTAATCAGACTTCGAACTGTTCATTACATAAAAGGGATTGCAGGTTCTAAGCCAATAAATATTACGAAATGTTTAATTACAGTCAAAGATACTATGGCAAGCTACACGAGATACGTAAGTTTAACACGTTTAATTATCGAACCATCCAAAGTCGTAATAGTTAGTTATACCTGAAAACAGCATTATCACTAACTGGAGGGACTGGAAAAATAAATAACTGAACAACTGACTGAAATTAACTTTAAATAAAGGGATTTAATTTGAACAGAAAGCAATTACTGCATACCTGAGTATCCATTTTATATCTGATGATTTTGTACAATCAGTTAAGAACAATAATCAATAGTTAATAATGTTCAGAACAATCAGAACAGAGCAGACAATGGAACAGAGAAGACACTAGAACAGAGAGCGAGCACGATGGGATTATTACTTTTATAGTAAAAGTCAGAGATTTTAATTAGTTACACTGATATTATAATTAGAGTTTCTTTGTATATCTTTTACGCAGCTCAAGGCAGAAAAAATGAATTGAATATTTATCCTAATTACATTTTATCTGATTTAATATTTCAGATGACTATAAAATACGTCATTTATGGGGTTCTTGCTATATGGTAATATTAAAGAATGATTCATCTTCTACCCTAATACCATCTTCACGAAGAATGGTTCTTCGTAACTTCATCTCAACCAATACTTTAGCAGGATTTATTATCAATCACCGCTCCAACTGACGCTTCACCACACAAATGTCACAAAACACAATTTCGGAGGCACACTGCACCGTCCCTACTGGCGAACCGACAGGTGAAAGTGCAATGGGGCAAGGCACACGCAGAGGCCTCTAACGGACGACTGCAGGGTTTTGCATATGCGGGAGTGTCACTAGTGCAATAAGGGATCTTTACATTATCTCTCATACGATTATGATGTATATGCGTTTGTTCGAGCCCAAGTACTTTCCTTGTGAGTTATTGTGTCTGCCTAGTTAGGAGCCGAGTTCAGATGGGCTCTTCCAGACGCATGTCGACCTAGATATAGAAGCTTGTAGATGGCGTGCTTCTCAGTATCTCCCTCCAAGACGCGAGGCGCCGGCGTGTGATTGGCTGTCGGTCATCCGCTGCCTTCTCCAAAATCGTTCTCGTGCGTCTGGCGTGTGGCGCTGTCTTAACGCCACAACATCTCACCCCTCATCCCTCTCCCCACCCCCCAAAGTGACTAACCGTTGTCGTGTAGGGAGCTCGACAACGGGGAAGGAGGCAGGCTCATGAACGTAGTGATAGACCGGAGTCTGTAGTAGCTGCTGAGGACGGCAGACAACTAACTGGTCGGGCCCCGCCCCCGCCATCCATCATGAGCTCGAGAGGGAACTTCCTCCGGGGAAACTTCTGATAGGCCCACGTCCACGACCTGGGGCCCAGGTGATGACGTAGACGGTGACGTCGGTGGCGACGTCGGCGTCGGATGCTGCTTGGCGTGCTGTTCCAAATCCATGGGGATGTCGAGTGGAGGCCGAGGCGGCGAGGGCTCCGTCTCCATGAAGTCGGGCCGCGGTGCCCTGAAGATCTGCTTCGGTGGCGGCTGCCGAGGGCGCGCGAAGCGATACTTATGTGTCATCGGCTGCTGCTACGGGCGGCGGCTAGTTGGGTGCATCAAATGGCGCAGGCTGCGGTGGCGACGACCGTGCAGAAGCTCGGCCGGCGATGACCCTTCTCGTGGATGCGAGCGGTAGTAGGCGAGGAAGAGTTGCAGTGCTACCTCCCGTGAGTTCTCCGAACGAAGTTTCGACATCTGTTTCGTAAATGTCCGGACGAAGCGTTCCGCAGCGCCGTTTGACTGCGGGTGCAACGGTGCACTGGTGAGTCACTGAATTCCACTGCATGTGTATCGGGGACGGCCGTAGCTGATTGGATGGGTGTGGGGTAGTGGTAGTTTAAGACCTGTGGTGCCTGGGAAAAATACTATTTCTTTCTTTATTAGTTTAGTGTGGTTGAATGGTTCCTGCGCCAGGCCGGCCGGCAGCGCAGCTCGGATTCCGCTGAGCAGAGCTGACAGGACCGAGCCGGCGGAAGTTGCCGTAGGAGTCACGCGCCGCCTTCTGCTGTACGCCCCGGAGCAGCACCCCCTATAGAAGAAAGCCTGCGCACGCGTCACAACATGGCGGCGGTGAGAGGCTTAAAGTCCTCTGAAAGATTGTAAACATTAGCAGTGCACGCTGCTTATAGTGCATTCTTTCATTCAGGAGTGTATTTATTACGTAAATTGGTGTTGTGCACGGTGTGATCGCTACGCTGGACGATTTGTCTGTGTGAGAACAACGTGTGATCTCTTTTTTACTGACAAAATGCCATTTCGCTGTTCTGTAGAGGAAATTAAAACTGTGGTCGAAAAGTTAGCGTCTTTAAACGTCCGGAGAAGAATAAGCTAATGGGGTGGTTACGTAAATAAAATGAGTCGCAATATCCAACGGTAAACAGTGATGACTTAAAACTCTTTTATAAGGTTAAACAAAAACGAAAACTTCTCATTAACTTGAAGAAGGGTCTAAGTTATCCTGGGAATTCTTGGTAACCATTTCTTCTTTTTCTCCGGACGTTTAAAGACGTTGACTTTTGGGCCACAGTCGTAATGTCCTCTACATTTCGGCACAGAACAGCGAAACGGCATTTTGTCAGTAAAACAGATTACACGTTGTTCTCACACACACACACAAATCGTCCAGCCTAGCGATCACACCGTACACAACACCAATTTAAGTAATAAATATACTCCTGAACGAAAGAATGCACTATAAACAGTGTGCACTGCTAATGTTTACAATCTTTCGGCCTCTCACCGCCGCCATGTTGTGACGTCGTGCGCAGGCTTTCTTCTGTAGGGGGTGCTGCCCGGAGGCGCCGACCCTACCCGGATATAGGCTGATGACGTCACGCTGCCTACCGGCGCGGCGTCGCGGTGTCTGGTGGCGCTCGCTGTAGAAACCCCGCCACTAGCCCGGCCAGCGTGATGACGTCGGAGGAATGGCGGCCTGCCAGAGCCGCGCCGCTGAAGATCCTCACTTCGACGCCCGCTGTCGGTGGTGTGCTGCCCCGTTGGGTCGCGGCGGCGACATCCAGCGTAGAGACGTTCCGGTCAATGCATTCTGCGTCCCCGCTGACCGCCCGCTGCCCAGTGCAGCTACTATAAGTACTGCTTTTCACCTTAGGTGTTGATAGAATTTGATAGAGTGTATTGCAGTCAACACTGTCAAAGGTTTTCCCTAAATCTACCAAAGCTAGAAATGTAGGTTTGCCTTTCCTTAATTTAACTTCTAAGATGATCCGTCAGATATTGCCTCACGTGTTCTTACATTTCTCCTAAATTCAAACTGATCCTCACAGAGATTGGTTTCTACCAGCTTTTATGTTCTTCTGTACAGAATTCATGTTACGATGTTGAAACCACGAATTATTGGGGTGATGATAATGTAATTTTCAAATTTCATAGGAATTACTGGAAGCACTACAAACGAGTATCTTAAGTAATGGCTTGAAGAAGCGCATTAGAAATGTTTACAGAAATGAACAACAATTTTCTAAAGCACCGACTGATTATAGGTGCGACTCCAAACCATTTACCCAGTCGTAGTTTACCTGTAGTGATCAGCCAAATGTCTTTATCTCGCGTGTATGTCAGTCAATAAGATTTGAGACTTGACGCTTGCAGGATAGGCACCCGAACGATTCTGTTACGTTGCACAAACTGCCGCGTTCCCAGAGGCTGATTGTCGTTTCAGTTGCGGATCGTAAGGGAAACACCATGTTTTGTCTGCCGCCTAATCAACGTAGGGTCAACGTCCACACGACTGATAAGGTCACCACAAATCGTCACGCGATCATCACGTTGGTCTCGCGACAAGATTCATTACTCACTGTGCTAGGTGACACAAGACATTGAAACGGGTCCACTAGAAGTGTTCACGTTTTCATTTCAGTTCTCAGACTTATAGAACAGCCCTGAGTGCTGTAAGAAACAATACTATGCCATTGCTGGCATGGATTCAACTAGTAGCTCAGTTGAATTTATGTTATCATCATTTACTTATTGCTTTTCCTCACATGACTGTACCCCATAGTAACTGTGTCTGGTTGCGTAATGTATGATGTGCTACCGTCTTCCCTGTATGGTAGTACCGCCGATGTTTCACTCCTGCATGCAGTAGATATTATAATACACGATTCTTCACATTCTGTCTGCCTCATATTTCGTCTGCACGGTGTCATGGCGGCTAGACTAGCTGAACGGTAGGTGTGCCAACCTTATGTCGGTACCAAAGAGGTCTATAGATTAGCTCGGTCGACCACGAGCGGCATTTTTCTGAACAGGTAAATCCACTGAAGGGGTTGGTATGTGGCTATCTTACCCCCACTCCCGGGGGTTGCTCCTGGGGCGGAGCCAGAAGCAGTGTGGTCACTCTGGTCACGGCGGTCTGAACGGAAGGTAACAGGTAAAGGTGTTAGAATGCTAGTGGTTCTCTCAGCGTGGTACTTTGTTCATGTGGGCCCTTGTGTAGGCTATCTTGAAACTTAGTCTGTTTTTCACGAGCCTATCTCGTGCAGAAACCGCGCCGATGTACTGCTTTCTAATTCATGTTCAGTTCCTGTAAAAATACCGTGCTTTGTATAGATAGCTTTTGTAACGGTCATTTGTTGTGTGCAAATGCGGTTCCGTGAGGCTGAGTCAATTTATGTGCTTTTCTGTAATGTAAGTTCATCCTCCTTGTTATAATTGCCTCCGAGTGTTTTCATCTTTCGCGGATTTTATTTCTTCTGGTTAATATTTTGTTGCGTGGTGTGATACCAGACTTGCTTGGTTAACGACCACGTGTAACTGGGTAATGCATTCTATGACTCTCTATCATATTTTCCTTTCGTGTTTGATGTATTACTCTAATTTTCTGCTCAGTTGAAATGAGTTATTCCATTATCGCGCGATTTGTGAGAGAAAACTGTGCATTCCGGTGTTAGTCGCGAACCAGTAATCAGCTACCTTAGTTTAGGCTGCTTCAGTGTATTTTAAATGTGCGACGCTATCAGGCATGCTGTCCATCACCTGCAAACATCTCTCCCAGTCGCTGGTCGGTGGTAGCTGGATCGAGTGAGTGTCTCTAATGCTCTGGCGTGTGTGTGGAAAGTATGTGGGTGTTTAAAACTCCAATAAAACCCCCTTTTATAACATCATTCCTAATTTCAGTGTAATGTAATCACTGTGACATTTTTGTTTCGTAAATATTCCCTTGTAAGCTGCGCCCTTTTTATTATGTAAAAAGGTCTCCCCATTTACTTGCATTTTTTTGAATATATATTTATTAATCTTAATCACCCAACTTTTATTGCAGCACCATTGACCTCTTTTTATTAATTACAATTTGTCAGCTACGTTGTCTCCTCCCGTCTGGAGTGAGTAATTTCCGTTGTGCTAATTTTTATTGTAATTCATCAGTCTTTGCTGCGACTGCTGTATAACGGTGGTAAATGTATGTTGCCATTAGGGCCTGCAGAGACCATCAGTAGTTTAACGGCAAAAAACTTATACTTTTCATTCTCCACTCCGAGGAGTGAGATCCGGCCCATAAAGAGTCGCGGTTCTATTCAGCCAATTATCAGACAAGCTGATAGTGGGGCAAAGAGGGGATCCCAATTGGGAATAAGTGGGAGGGGCTTACCAGTTCCGGCATACGCTTTACAACCAAGGAAAACCTCCCGAAAACCTTGGTCGGGACCGGGGGATTGGGACCAATTTAATTTATGCCTGGGACGTTGCCCCAGACTACAAACGGATTAATCGGGAGAGCACGAGTGCACTCACGACAATCAAGGATCGGACGTTCGGTACTCTCGTAAACTCGTAGAGATCAGCCTAAATCAACAGTGGACAAGCATCCCCCTAAAGGAACCGCAGCCGTGAGCACGGTATCCTCTGCGTCGAAGTCGCCCGTCAGAATTCTGTGGCAAATATGGTGGCTGACCAGTTCTGTTGCTGCGAGAGCTGTTAGAACCAGCGTTGCAACTTCCTGGATGTTGCCTTCCGTTCGAACTGTTCGTAACCGACCCTTGCGCACACCATCTTTCAAACTGTACCATCCTTGCACAAACCTGCGATGCCACCTAAACGTAACATTACGACTCAGTGCCTTCTCACCGTAACCTGCTGCATCATGTCAAACGTACGATAATTTGAAAATTTTACTTTCACGGGAGGCGATCTAGAGTGACCCGCTCATTCGCAGTGACACCTGTTTCTGAGTGACGTAGTCTTGTCTTGACAGCTATAGGATACGGATTCAAATCCTTGCTTGGTTTCTGCATTGCTTTAAATCAATACCCACCGACCAATGATGTCGTAAATTTGAGTGTTTACTACACAGAGAAACCTTTGCTGCTGTGGTGTTTGTGCGTGTGTGTTGGGATGGGGAAAGGGGGGGGGGAGCGAGGTATCAAACACCTGTGGTCGTGCATATAATGTAGGAGAAGAACAAGGTTGGAACGATTTACAATTTTTCATCTACCGTACAGAGATAGGGAGTCCATCTCACATAATAACGATAAATATGAGTGTAATCATACGAAGTATTTATCACTGACTTCGTACGGTGGACTAAATGACGTTCAATCCCAATAGGGCACAATTAAGTGTGGGGTGCCCCAAGGGTCTGTTTTGGGACCATTGCTGTTTCTTATTTATATAAATGATATGCCTCCGAGTATAACAGGTGACTAAAATATTTTTCTTTGTTGATGATACCAGCTTGGTAGTGAAGGATGTTGCTCGTAATATTGACACAGTGTCAAATAATGCAGTTCAAGTGATACGTTCATGGCTTGTAGAAAACAAGTTGATGTTAAATCACAGTAAAACTCAGTTTTTACAATTTCTAACACATAATTTAACGAAAGTTGACATTTTGATTACACATAATGGGCATGTGATAAGTGAGACTGAACAGTTAAAATTTATAGGTGTTCGTATAGACAGTAAGCTGGCCGGCCGCGGTGGCCGAGGGGACTGAGGCGCTCCAGTCACGGTCTGCACGGCCACTACGGTCGGGGGTTCGAATCCCCCCTCGAGCATGGATATTTGTGCCGTCCTTAGTCTTAGCTAGTTCATAAGTAGTTTGTAAGCTTGCGGACTCATTACCCCGTAGTTAAGTCCCATAAATTTTACAAACATTTGAACAATTTTTTTTTTTTTTTTTTTTTTTTTTTTTTTTTTTTTTTTTTTTTTTTTTTTGAACAGTAAGCTGTCATGGAAAACCCATGTTCAGGATCTTGTTCCAAAACTAAATTCTGCTATATTTACCATTAGAACAATATCTGAAATAAGTGATTTTTCAACACGAAAAGTAGTCTATTACGCTTACTTTCACTCACTTATGACATACGGGATTGTTTTTTGGGGTAACTCGCCTGATGCAAAAAGGATATTTCTGGCTCAAAAACGGGCGGTTCGAGCAATTTTTTGTGTAAGTTCGCGATCGTCATGTCGACCCCTTTTCAGTCGTATGGGAATTTTGACACTGGCGTCACAATACGTTTTTTCTTTCATGCCGTTTGTTGTTAATAATATCAGCTTATTCCCAAGAGTTAGTAACTTTCACTCGGTGAATACTAGACAGACGTCGAATTTACATTTGCATCACACCACCTTAACACGTGTGCAGAAAGGGGTACAGTATTCTGCTGCATCCATTTTCAATAAGCTGCCACAACAACTAAAGAATCTTAGCACTAATCCACACGCTTTCAAATGTAAATTTGAGAGTTACCTCATGGCTCACTCCTTTTATTCTGTCGAGGAACTCCTAGAAAAGTTAAACAATTAAGCTAATTCATGTTTTTCTTTACTGATTCTTTTTACTTTGTCGTAAGATTATCGTGTGCAAAGGACTACTTAAAAATTCTCTATTACCATTCTTGTGTAACAATTAATGTATTGACTTGTTCCATGACCATGGAGTCTCACTCCTCAATTGGGTCGGATGGAACAGAAAAAACCAATAAATAATAAATAAGTAAATCTTACACAACTCATAAACCATCTTATGGCTGCCTGCAAAATAAACTGGTTAGCTGTACGACCATCCAGCCAGATAAAGCCAGACAGTCCGCGAAACTTCCTTAGCTGTAAAACCCCTCCGGAAAGTACTCTACCCCAATAAAGAAAGGTGACGGAGCTCGTAAAAATGAGACAACCGTTCTTCATTCAAGATATGAGCTGTGTGCTTATTTTACGTGTGCCGTGTAGCAAGATATGGCAGAGATGGCTGGAAGGGCCATAAATCGCTTTCGAAACAGCAGCTACTGGGAGAGATGTCTCTCTGTCCCAACAGAAATCTTTAGGATCGTTCAACTTTGCACAGGCAAGAGTATTCTCAGTGTCTGGCTTAGACACCAGGAAAACGACTTCAAAACGTGCTTATAGTGGATACCAGAAACAGATACGAGGTAAATAAATTTGTAAGTGTATATGGTAATCATGTTTACTATGGCCGTTGCTCGCAGGAAAATCTCTCACAATACAACGCGATACATACAATAAATTTATCAAGCGGTCAAGCAACATTTAGTACACAGGAAATATTTCATTTCCATTTTGATCTTAACAAACGTTAAAATATAATTTACGTACGAATGCAAGAGACAAGAACAGATGAATTTTCTTCCATGAAGTATCGCCAAACGTGTATAGTGATCCTGGAAAAAAATCTGTAAGATAATTTACTATATAAAAAACAGCGATTACAAAAAAACGCTTCAAAAAATTTTAAATTTTTATATTGACCAGTTTTAGCAGAGATTAGGTAATGAGACAATAAAAGTAGATGAGTTTTGTTATTTTGGTAACAAGATAACTTTTGATAGCCGAAGTAAAGAAGATATAAAATGCAGAATGGCTTTGGGAAGAAAAGCGTTTCTAAAAAAGCGAAACTTGTCAACATCCAATATTAATTTAAATGTTAGGAAGTCCTTTCTGAAAGCATTTGTCTGGAGTGTAGCATTGTATGGAAGTGAAACGTGGAAGATAAGGGGTTCAGATAGATGATAGAAACTTTTGAAATGTGGTGCTACAGACGAATGATGAAAGTCAGATGGGTAGATCACGTAACTAATGACGCGGTGCTTAACCGAATGGGGGGAGTTTCTGGCATATCCTGACGAAGAGATGAGATAGATTGGTTGGACACATTCTTAGACATCAAGGAATTGTCAACTTAGCATGAGAAGGAAGCGTGTGGGGTAAAAATCGTAGAGGGAGACCGAGGGACGAATACAGTAAGCAGATTCAAAAGGATGTAGGTTGCCGAACGTATTCTCAGATTAAGAAACTTGCACAGGCAGGGTAGCGTGGAGAACTGCATCAACTTTGCTTTTATAACAGAAATTACTGTGTCGGCCCCAAATGCTGAAACGATGTCAGAAATAAGTGATAAATTATTATTGTTATATTTATTTCTTTGCAGTTACTTACAGGATTAGTTTTGATTTAATTATAATTCAATCAGAATAGTTATAATAAATACACTAGATAAACATCTCTCTTTTTCGATGATCTGACAGTGATGCTCTATCTTTGTATAGTTAAGTGAATTCTGTTCACTCTACACCTGATCGTGTAATACTGAGTCATGGAAGATGTTCTTCAGTGTACCAGTAGGTCATTTTGATTGTAGCTGCTCAGTCTAAGAAGTATTCATTGTCTGCATGAAGGAAAATGTTATGTTCCTGTGACTATACATTCAAAAGTTGTTATACAGACTGTTACTGCTATGGCAGCCCCTGACTGTATAGAGTGCCCGGATAACAGGCACTCAAGACGGGCTGCTTAGCTTTCCTTCGTAGGCGCCCATACGTAAGACACAAACATCATTAACGACCAACTGTGTAAGAAACGGCGCTGTACTGCGGCACTACTTTACGGTCAGCCAAGTGACAGTGCCCAGCCAATGGCGGCGGAGTAGCCTGTTGTAGCCCTCCGCCGATGCCGGCTCCATAAGCGCATCAACGCAGTGTGGAGTGCAGTGCATACTCAGCCACTGGCCGCTCCTATGCCGGATCCAGGCAGCTTCAGCAGTTCTCATCGTAGTTTTCGTGTAGTAGTATTTGTGTTCCTTTGGGCCTAGCTCCACTTGTAATAGTTGTCTGTGTGATGCTTTCACTATTGTACTTGTTGTGATCCTTGAGTTTCTCCAGGCATATTTGATAATCAAAGTATCCACCGGTGTACTGCCGGTCTATAGTGTCCAGTGGAAACAATATTTCGGTGATCATACATGTCGCCATCATCAGATGAACTAACGGACTGAGCTCCTGGAAACGCGCCGGCACGGAGATCCGCACGCTACGGCTGCTCGAAGGGAACTGGGTTCTAGCCCGGTAGCGGGCGATTTAAATACCCTCGGCCCGCGGAGCGACCCTTCCGCGGTCCGCGCCCCGCGCCGCGGCCACGCAGTGGAACTGAATGCGCCGGCGTCTGAGATGACGGTGTGAGGGCTCTGTCCGCCGTGGTCGTCACTTCGTTACGTTTGCTAGATTTACTCTTAATTAACCCAATCTCTGGTTACCAAGCTTTGCTAAGATTATAGCCACAGTCACGGTTTATGAGGTCGTCACTTGTACGAACTTCAATGGCCTCTCTAACGACGCAGTCCTAGTATCTCGACGTCTGTACCAGAATCCTAGTGCGTTCATACTCCATCGCGTGATTCTCCGACAAACAATGTTCAGCGACCGCCGACTTGCTCGGAAACATCAGTCGTGTGTGCCTCTGGTGTTCAACGCATCGATCCTCGACGGTACGTATCGCCTGTCCAATATATGACTTTCCCCACTGACACGGAATCTTGTACACGCCGGCCTTCCTCAAACCGAGATCATCTTTGGGGATCCCCACCAGTGCACGAATTGTGCCCTTTGTACACTATAGACCGGCAGTACACCCGTGGATATTTTGATTGTTGTACTTATTGTTTGTTCCTAAGTGAATGGTCATCATTTTCTTTGCGTTTGTTATTGTACGCCCAGAAGGCTTTTTGTTTAATAAACAGTCATCATTTTCAGGAGTTGTATCCTTCCTGCAGATCGCAGAACGTAACAGTTACGAATCTAAGAACCTCATTCATCAACCTAAAAATACCATATTACGAGACTTTCTTTACGAATTTTTACTTTTTCACGAAAATAGACGTCGTACATTAAAATTCAAGTAGCACAATGGGAATTTTGATAACAGAAATAACTGACTGCAGCATGGGAGTCATAACCGGAACCATAATAACAAATACTAAAATACTATATAGTTACCATAATAGTCATGGTAAATTTAAAAGAAGAAATGGAATTAGTATTTTTGACAATGGAAATCAAAATCGGGAACGCCAATCAGACACCAAACACCACGCAAGTTTACAAGATAGTGTCGGAGCATAACTTTTGATGCACTTTAGGTCCAGGAAAGTAATACATGATCGAAGACATTTAGCTGTGTCTGAAGCTTAACATATAGTGAAAGATATTTAGCTCTGTATGAAGATGTAATACAAGATAGAATAATGTTGGAGATAAATGAGGTTAGATATGTAGAAGACCGCACTTTTGAATTAGATGAAGAGTATATGAAACTGAAAAATTAATTTTTGATGTGGAACGTAAAATGAAACAGATAAGACTAGGTTTTCTCAGTGTTATTCTACAAGCCATAGTATTGTATCTCTCAGGTGAAAAGGGAGTGCATTATTTATGCTATAGTATTTTCAATGTAAAAATTCTTAATACATTAAATATTAAAGAACTTATACTATTATTACAGTAAGTAATTTTTCATGTTTAAAATAGAGTTAACAGCTCAAATAATAACATTTTCGCCTTGTAATTTAAAGAGGTTTAGTAGCTATAAAGTAATACATCTGTGACGTGTTGGAAACAGCTAACCACCAAAAATTAATGAAACAACAAATAATGTGAAACCATTACCGACTGGAACAAAATCTGAACATGAAAATATTAAATTAACTATTGTAAAGAAACTTGAAACACCTCTGTCTATAAATTGCAAAAGTCTTTATCTTATGAATTTTTTGGTATAGAAAAATAAGTTTGTAGTAAATTGGTACTACGTTCCACAGGTATAAAGCAGTGCAATAATATCATTGTCTTGAGGAGGTCAGTATTCACCAAAGAGGCTGGGCACTCCATGTTAGACGAACTGAGAGGCTGTCTGATCTGCAGGTGCGGCAGACGTGGATAAAGAATGTCATCAGAAATGTAGATTTTATCTTGGTGTAAACCTCTCATATATGCTGTTATAGCAATAAATAAGGGCTAAACAGGAATTTTGTCATTTAGTAGCATTTTTTGGTAGTGAAAGAATAACTTATCGAGCACGTATTGCCGTCACGTTCCGGATCGCGCGGCCTCCCGCGTCGGAGGTTCTAATCCTCCCTCGGACATGCGTGTTTGTGCCGTCTTTAGTATAAGTTAGTTCATAAGTAGTTTGTAAGTTTAGGGCCTGATGACCCCGAAGCTTTACAAACATTTGAATATTTTGAGCACGTATTGTTGTTAGAAAGTATTTTTCAGTAATCAATTTTAAATTGACAGTATAAAGAAGAAGAATTAGTTTTGAAACTGATTGTCATTTATGTAAAAGTTTTTATAACAGTGTTATAATTCTTGATTATCTAATGAAGGAGTTACAAAATCTTGTTTTATTATTGTAATTAGAATTATCACTTCCTACTTTGATTAACTAGTGTTAATGCTGTGCGCATATAAGTGACTCAGAGCTGCACAACCATAGCCGCGCTGTAGATATGCATAGACAGGAGTTTAGAATTTGATTTATGTGAAAGCAGGATTTTATATTCCATAAATAATCCCCGTATCCTTAACAGCAACCCACCATCATTAACAACAGTGTTGACGAAGTGCGTCAGATGCGTTAATTCAGCGTAAATAGGTAAATTTTTAAGTTTCAGATAACAGTAAATTTTGTTAGTAGCAATTCCCATTAAATTACCATCATAAAAGGGCAGTGATAATACAGCACAGAGTGGTTTTAATATCAAAACGTTTTTCAAGATTCTTAATAGCAGGTCGTCCTTCCGAAAAAAGAATGCGTGGTAAGTTTGAAACTAATAAGATAAATAATAGTAATGATATCCTGAGGAAACGAAACACATGTAGCTCAGTATTAAAGTGAGAAGCCTAAACTCGCCTGATTGAGCTGTAATTAATTTTATGCCTGCTGCTTCACAGACGATTGATGAAACTAATTTTTCGGCGACTAAATTTGAAGTTCGATGGAACCTCCATTTAAATATTCTGCGGCGTCATGCTGATACTTGCTGTAAATAAGTGGTGACTTATTATGCTGACTTGGGAGAACTATTGCCCAGCATTACGTATTTCTTGTACTGATAGTATCTGAGGAATTACGTAATTTTGAGGCCTGAAAGTATTACTACATCCATAGGCGCCCACTGTTTAAAATCTTGGGGTATTCTTAGCGGCGTTAGTAGGGGGGTGGGGGGGGCGGTTCCCGGCCTGCAGCAACCCCCCCTCGCGACAGGTATTTCAATAAAAAATAAAAATTAAAAAAAAGAAAATAAAAAGCACCCATACAAAACATTTATATTTTAACGTCAATATTTTTGCAATTCCAAATGCAAAGGTAAGTTTAAAGTAACTTTTTTTAATATTTAATTTAGTAGTATTTCTTCTTTTTTGCTTCATCTGGTGTTAATTTATGGCCGTTTCAATCTCTGAAAGGAGAAATGTAATTTTTTAATACGCAGTAAAGAAATAAACAGCTTTTAATTTCAATTTCACGTTCTAGAACTACCGGGCGGACTCTGTCACCATTTGAACCTATTTTTCCCGTTGTAGTAACTACTAAAATTATTTTCAGAGATTTAGTCTTCTGAGACATGCATATCAGGTTATGGGGTGCCAGTATAGTGAATACTGTGTTCACTAACGCAAACACATCGGATCGTCTTCCTGGCTTCATACTTCTGCAGATTTATTTTCTACACAGTATTATCAAAATAGTCCATACCACTTCTGCTGTCATACCATGTTTCTGGATACCAATAGGTTCACAACCCATTGTTACATCACACAATAAGTCAGTAAAGAGCATGTAAAATGTCATGACTTACACTAACACCTTTCCTCGAAGACAATTGACTTCTAAGCATAAACATTAAATTAGTAGTGTAAACTGTTTCATTGTATCGTACCAAACTCACTTCATTCCTAGTTACATAATACAACAATTAAAATTTGCCGCCTTCAGTTTACAATATTGAAGTAACAAATGCCATTCCATTAACATTCCGACTATTTAGAAAACTGTCACTTCACTCACATGTCAACGTGGATTTTAATGCCTACGAATTCAATTAGCTGTTTCATTTTAAGATAATCTATTTACAGAGGTGTATTACAAAAACCAGCCGGCCATCAATGGGATGAGAGTCAATTTTAAGAACAAATATTACCAACATTGGGGGTTTGCTTGAGCGACCGAGCATACCCGTAGTTGGCGCCTATGACTACATCTAACCTCGTGTAGTTTAACCAGTTGTAATTAATGATGATCAACAGTGAATTTTCAAGTGGATACACATGACAAGAATTTAACAATGGCTTTGAGAAACATCTAGACTTTCAACATAATAATGACAGCATTGACACTAAATATTTTAAAGGCGACCTTCTCCCGCACACATTAGCCGTATTCCCATTACTAGGTTATATGGGGTTTAGACTTCGTCATAAATTTTGCCTGCAGCCAATCACACAGTTTAACAGCAGCGGAAATCAGCTTCGTTTGAAGAAATAAGAAAAGTGCTCGCAGATAACTTAGCGCTTTTGAATTCTGTAGAAATGTTAGCATCTCGATTTTGTCACAAAGTGAAAAGTTAACTGAAGTTTTATTGCAGGTATTGTTTACGAACCATATTTTCAGAACTTCTGACGCACATTTTAATACTTTCGAATTATATGTAAATTATGCATAGTTACCACTGCAATGTTCGCGCCACTTGGAGGAACATTGGTGATCGCGTTGTATGTGTGAGGTACCAACCTCTAGCTTTAATTAACCTCAGATGCTGCAGTCAAAGAGTAAACAAAACGAGGGAAAACATGTAGGTATTACAACAGTAGCAAATGAACTTTTATTTTATGCAAACTAACAATTGAATGTTTAGCTCTGCTGACGCGTGCGTTGCCTATTCCAGAAAAACGGATCTCTGGGATCTCACATAACCATTCTTAAAAATCCCGGTTGTAACACCATTTATTTCTGCAATCTTTAATTGTAACCTGTAATAAACGATGTTTAAAAGAGGACTTTAGAACTCTGAATTTTCATATAAATTACATCACAGTACTTACAGAGGTGATTGTAGTCTCAATTTGTAATGACAATCATGTGAACTGGACCGAATAGACAGTTTCAAAGACGTAATGAACAGTTTACAACATATCTTTACAAGCTTTTCACCTTTCGAGACCATGCTTGATCAAAAACCACCTAGTTTTTTCTTAGACAATCTGGAATACCCACCATACACACTCATGACACCACAAGAGAGGGAAGTATGTGTCAGAAACACAATGAAAAAAACAAAGGGAAAGTAAAAGGAAATGGCACGGAGAGAAAGGAAAAGCTATTTTATTCAAACATAGAGACCTTGTTCTAGTCTAAACACAAGAGAAACCAAAATTGATAACCACAAAGCATTTTTTTTGGTGGGTTCTTTTGAAGTAAAAGAAAATTCTCACCCAATAGCCTATATATTATTTTCCCAAGATCAAGAAAAGTATTCGGTTTACTAAATGTAATCGAACTCAAACCTTATCTACATAAAGGAGCTTGAATATTTCATGTATTTTCATTATTTTAATGTAAACTTCATTGTTCTTTAATTGTGAAAATTTAGTGAGTTTTCACTAAATCGGTTATGACAGATTATTCAAGGCATGCACTGAGGCTTAAGGTTCTTAATATTTTTCACTTTTTATTTTTATTTCAATTTCAATATTTCAAACTTTACCACCTTGCTCCAGTGCAAGCCACATAAACTTACCACACATATCATGTGCATTACAAGAATACAGTAAACATTGCTGTTATTTTATTCAATATTTTTTTCAATAAAAGCCATAGATGAGAATCAAAACTCGGCAGAAGTTCAATTACATACAAAATTTGTTTGTCAGTGTGTGAAATAGTATTGTATCTACTATCACTTTTCTAAAATGTTCATATTTTGTGCAAAAAAACTACGAAAAAACACAAGCCACAGGAGATAACTATGAAAGTACATTATAATGAAAAACATTTTACTGTTGATAGTATGGCAAATTTATCTGTGCTTAAGTTTCATATGGTGTGTAACGTATCCTATACTATATTTGACAATTTCTTGTACTAAATTAGATATTCTCTTGTTTTTTATGTGATATTTCATTGTACTATGTATGACATTTTTTTCGCAATATTTTTGTATTTTCTCCTTATATGTTTAAAAATTTACTGATGTTATATATATATATATATATATATATATATATATATATATATAAATCATGATGATCATAACATCCTGTACACACTTAGTAATCACTATTCGCTTAATGTATAGTCTGTGCCATCTTATAAATTGCACAAGAGGGATATTGTAATACAACAGCAACCCGTAAACTAGAGGCCGTCAAACGCGGCCTGGCTCCCGCTCGTTCCCGCCAGAGGGAGCGGCTAGCGAGACCGCCACACCCGGGAGCCGGCCGTGCCGATAATGCAGTCTCGGGAGCGAGAAGTCTCGATACTCCCGACTGGCATGTGGAACAGCCGACAGCAGTGCGCATGCGCACGGCCAGCCCTCCTCGCGACGCCGTTAATTACTGCGCCCGTCCGGCTCACGTCTATGGCGGTGCAGTCACACTGCCGGCCGGGCCGAGCCGAGCGGGGATGTGCCAAGACGAAAAACAGGGGGAAAACAACTTTTTCGATTTTCAATTTGTAAGAAATTTTGACGTATATAAGACCACATCGCATCCTTTTATCAACTTATTTTTCCTTTTACGCTTTGCGTTGCCTGTGTAAAAATAAAAAGTCTACTTTTCATTCCGCACGAGTTTTCAGTTTCGTAAAGCTCCTCACTCGATTTTGATGAAAGTATTTGGTTAAAAAATCTGATTTTTGGACACAGGATAGTACATCTTAGCTTTCCAATAAAACATTCACCTTTTCGAAATTCGTAACAATCGTTTTCTAATGATGCTTTTTGTCAGGTATGGGCACTTGATTTACAAATCGTGTATTGAAAAAGTTCGATAGCGGGCAGCATACTGTACTATGCATTTTAGGCCATACATTACAGCGAGTGAAATGGAGCTAAAAGAACAGAAACGTTTTTGAAATGGTACTCGCACTGATATCTACCTCCTTTCACAAGTAATTGTGAGTTATCTGAGCGGCATCATGCCGCGACAGTAAGCCTACGAACTCGGCGTGTGTTGAGCGTGTCGTAAAGCACTGCAGTGCCGAAAAAATTATTTGCTGGCCACGTAGGTTGGTCCCTCGTGATGTGTTAATAATTCATAACCAGAAAATAGCAATACCCTAATTTTTCTCGGGTGGCAACCGATTACAATGGACAATGATCTGCTATGGTTTTATGTGAGGTAATACTTCACTTAAGAGGTATACAAGTAGTTTGTTGTCCACATTGTACAATTGATGTAATACATATTTCGTGTTTCAAACTACAAGAGAAGAAACAATTAATGTTAACTGCGAATTTGCTGTTGATGGACTGAAATAAAATTTCTGAAATTCTACTCAATGACTTTCTAGTTGAGGATAATAAACGGAAGAAACCCAAAAATATACTTACATTTATTGATGCATCTACACCTAAGATTACACTATTTAGCTTTCTCTTAAGCTGGCCGCGGTGGCCGAGGAGTCTGCGGCGCACCAGTCACAGTCTGCACGGCCGCTACGGTCGGGAGTTCGAATCCTCCCTCGGGCATAGATACCTGTGTCATCTTTAGTATAAGGTAGTTCATAAGTGGTTTGTAAGTTTAGCGACTGATGACCCCGTTGTTAAGTCCCATAAGCTTAACAAACATTTGAACCTTCTTTTAATTGTTGCTTTCGTAACTCCCAGAAAATGTTCTACCACAAGGTGAAACAATTTATATACAGTGTCTCACATAAAAGCTCTATCCCTCAGACCGAGACTAAAGTAGGAGTACATAACAGTAAAATTAAAGACATTTAGTTACCTCCTGCTAAGGGATGCTGCAACTTATAGCCATGGGGGTACGTCAGGTGTGCCAGATTTATGTGGTACACGCTGTACCATGTTTCAGCTCATCTCCACTTTCAAAGAACTCTACACGGTTCTCAGAATTTTTATTTATTTTGTTAGGAAGCTATCTGATGGGAACTGCTTTTCTATGAACATATCCTGAATCTCACAATTTTCCTTGTCTCCATGGTACTTTCATATCGATTTTTATACTTTAAATGAAAGGAAAACGCCCTGATTTAGTTTAGCCTCAGACACTGCAGATCAGTAAAGGATGAGAAGCAGGTGTCATTTGTTTCATGTTGTGATTTGTTTTTTCGTTCTTAGTGGGCTTGTGGCCAGCAACAAGGGATCGTCACCCACTGTCATTGGAAGATCGAAGGAAACACAGGTGTGACCAGTACTTGTTCACTGCCATCTACTTTGAGCCAGCTAACTGTTAATTGATTTTGTAATTTTATTACTATTGTTTGCACACTGTAGTGACTCATAGAATTATAAACACATTAGAAATATGTGGTATGGACCCATCCCATTAATTTCGACTAACATTTAGGAGAGTTTTTCCTTATGTGAAAAACTAAACATTTCTTAATTTTTTAAATTCATTTTACAGAATTAATAGTAATAGAAGAAAAATAAACATATTATCATAAGTATAATTGAAAAAAAAATCATGCAGAGGAGCTTCTGCTGAAAGCAGGCTGGAGGCTTGTGATACTTGTGCTGCAGAAGCAACACCATACCCCAATCGGTTCGTGCCGGCGCCGGCTCGCGCTGGGAATATTAAAGATATCGAATGTTAAGGGAAGGAAATACTCTCCTAAATGTTAGTCTATATGGATGGAATGAGTGCATTACCAACTATTTCTTATGTTAATAAAATTATACGGTTCACTACAATGTGACAACAGTAGTAATAAAACTAGGCGACCTGTGCAAATATTTTGCAGCATTAGTAGCCAGTCATGTGAAATGGAAATAAGTAAAATTAAATATTTATCATTTAAAAATATTTATTATAGATAGTAACAGTATACAGAATATTATATAAGCTTGTGTTTTCTTAAATTCATAACACTTATTTAAAATCAATTATAATTATAAAATAGATTCTTTTAATGCATAAGAAAGATAGAGGACCCGTTCGAATAAGACACGTGCGAATACTTCACACCGTTAGTGGAATGACTAAAACGTTGGGAAGACATGGAAGTAAAGTTAAATGTTCACGTATAGCTTTCTTCAGAATCAATCCGTGCAAGTGTTTAAAAGCACAAATGAAAGATCTTGATCCGTTGAGCGTTGTTAGATCAAAGAGAACTGTGTACTTTATTTAGAACCGAAGATATCCTAAAACAAACCGATTAAAATATTCAATGCAAGGACAGAAGGATCCCGCGTTTGAATGAAAGTAAACGAAGGAGAGACTTAAGTTAATTATGATACTTGATGACAACTCTGCGAATAAATACCTTTCGCTTAAAGCGAAAATGAAGGAAATGGGTCGGATAGAACGGCTTGACAGAATGACTTTAGTTTACACCCAGGACATCCCCATAAGAAATATACAGAAGGAAATCCCGTTTGAGTGTAGAAAAAGTTTTACACAAAAATGAAGGAAATCAGCTGGGTAGTTTAGTCTGTCCGACTGACTAGTTTTCGTAGATTCTTTTAATAGATAATACAATAAAATCAATGAACTGTTAGCGGGATTCTTGAAGTGGCCAGCAATAGATCTTCTGCTGACAGTGGGTTGGGATTCCTTATAGCTGGGGACAAGCTCTCCCCCGTCAGGAAAAAAAAAAAAAAAAAAAAAAAAAAAAAAAAAAAAAAAAATAGAATAAAGTGACAGACGCTTCTCATCCTTTACTGACCTGTCCTGCAGTCTCTGAGGCTAAAGTAAACCAGTATATGTTGAAAATTCGAAAGTACCATCTTGCAGACAAAGAAAATTGTCTTCAAATGATACAGCAAAATGTTCGTAGAAACGTTGTTCGCCTCAGACAGGTTACTAAAAGCAACTCAGTTCATTCCTACTTTCATCTCAGACGTGAAAGTACCGCATTTATGTCGGACACACTGTATACAATTATTTTCACCTGTGGGAACACATTTTTCGAAAGCTACAAAAGCGAAAAGGTATATATTGTGCCTTAGTAGTAGATGCATCAATAAATATAAATATCTTTTGACTTTCTCGTTCATCTGCAACTAGAAAGCCGTTAATTGTAATGTCACAAAATTTTATTTCAGTCCATTATGAGCGAAGTCGCCATTTACATTACTTTGTTCTTCTCTTCTAGTTCCAAACACGAAATATAAATTCCACGAATTGTATTATGTGGAAAAAAATCAGATGTATGCCTCCCAAAGTCAAGTATGATCTGCTGTAAGACCGTAGCAGATAGTTGTCCATTGTAATCGGTTGCCACCCAAGAAAAATTAGTTCATTATTGTTCTCTGATTATGGATCTTTAACACATCATGAGGGACCCACAAACGTAGCCAGAAATTCAGATTTTTCGGCACTGCAGTGCTTCACGCTACGCTCAAGACAGGCTGAGTTCGTAGACTTGTGATCGCGGCCCGAGGGAGCTCAGATAACTTGCAATTACTTGTGAAAGGAGGTAGATATCAGTGTGATTACCATTTCAAAAACTTTTTTGTTCTTTTAGCTCCATTTCACTCGCTGTAATATATGGTCTAAAAATCATAGAACAGTAACCTGCCCGCTATCTAACTTTTTCAATACACGATTTGTAAATCAAGTGCATATACTTGAGAAATAGCGTCATTTGAAAACGACTGTTAGGAATTACGAAAAGGTGAGTGTCTTATACGAAAGCTTAGATGTTTTACTATAATGTGTCCAAAACTCAGCTTTTTTAACCGAATACTTTCATCAAAATCGAGTGAGGAGCGTTACGGAACTAAAAACTCGTGCGGAATGGAAATTAGCCTTTTTATTTTTTTCACAGGCAAGGCAAAGCTAGTAAGGAAAAACTAATTTCATAAAACGATGTAGCGTCGTCTTGTATACCGTGAACAATTTTTACAACGTGAAAATCGAAAAAGTGTATTTCCCTCTTTTTTGTCTCGGGTACGTCCGGCGCGTTGTGTGAACACGCAGCCGGCGGCGTGCGCCGACTAGGCTGAGGCGGCTCAGCCAAGCGCAGCTCGTCCCGGCGGGCGCGACGTGAACCCGGGAGTATCGTGACTCGTCCTGTCCGAAACGTCTCGCTCTCGCGAGTGTGACGTCATCGCTCCCCCTCTACCAACCCTTTACCCGCCGTCAGCCGTCGAGAGCGACGCGCGAGCGCAGCGGGAACCGAGCGGGAGTGGCGGCCGTTTTGACGGGCTCTACCGTAAACCTATACTGAACTAATCGATACCAAAGGTAAAGTAACGTAATTACTAATAAATGGAGGGACATAGAAAGATGCCATGATCAGCTAACTTCTTTGTAGTACATACTTACATTACTTTCGATGCACACACTTTTAAATGTTTAAACATGACACATACTTATAAGAACACTTTATGTACTGTTTTGTTGCTAAAAATATGAAGTAATCTGTAAATACCTGGTCAAAAGTGCGATGTCATAATGTGTGTGATCTCAATGGTTTTATGACAGTAAATGTGCTACCATGTACACATCCTTTATTTTGCATGAGGAATCCGACTTTAACACTGTAACAAACTGATCTAATTGTACTTGGCTCCTTTCGATAATGCCTGTTTTTTAGTTTATGCATAAAAACATGGCAGCAACCATACATGCTTTTTACCCTATTTGTATATAGAACCATTCACTTTTCAGCAGTAATGACAATAGTTTTTTAATTTATATCTGTCAACATCAGACATACCATCACTCTTTAAATGTGCTAAACATTGAAATGTCTTGTGAATTATGTAATTGTTTCAACTCATTTGGTTAAAATAATTCAAAATAGACGACGGATTTCGTCGCTTCTTTGCTGAGTGACATTGTGAGCTTAACATTACAAACGTCGGAACATACTGCATACCTAGAACCGAGGTTGCGGACATTTCAACCGTGATATTTGATTTTTTTTCCAGTCTCATTATCGTGATTTCAAATATGTATTTCTACGTTTAGAAAACATTAACTGTGGGATCTAGCACTAAAATGAAGCAAATTACATAATTTTATCACATATTTAATACTTTTCATATTACAAATACAGATGAGCTTTTTTAGAAAGTTTAGAAGGTTTAGAAGTAATCCAACTATTAAAACGTGTTAAACGTGTCGAAATACTCTGAATAACATGTAAGACAGTGTTTTACAAATTTGTTGTGGTGCGTAGGTTCGGTAAAGTCGCTCATGACTCTAATACCACAAAATGAAGTGTTACAGAAATGTATTTATAATAATGGAAACATATAAACTATGTATCTTCAGTGTTGAAATAATCTGAATAAAAGTTTTCAGATTATTTCATCACTGAAGGTGACATAGTTTATAGGTTCAGCCAATAACGTTCGAAAACAATAACAAACACGACCGGAACAAAAAGTACCGATAGTAGATACAGGGTAGGAAACATTGAAGCGATAAAAACAATAAAAGTATGAAATAGTATATAAGGAGTAAAATAATGCTGTGTGCAATTTCTCCGCATGGCACAAAACGCAAGGCGTGGCCAGAGTGCACAGAGCGTCAGGAAAACCATCATAACTGACGAAAAAATTGTCGGATTCATATAAAACTAGCTGAAAACCCGGCGTTGCCCGGGTATTTCTTTATTTATTCCTGCCATTTTTCAGCTATATATATTCATTTGTATAAGAGCTATTTGTCTGTAAAATCTCTTGGGAATACAATTAGTTGTAAATAAGTAATAGATTAAAACTTGGTCCGTGTTGGGGCGGTTTTCCATGAACGTTACTGTTTGTATGATCATATCTCGTAAATTACTTATCGTATTTTGATACAATTTAGAAGGTACACTCAACTATATGCGTGTATACTGTCTTCAAAATTTCCTGCTGCTACAATTTGTAGTGTAAAAATTATAAATTGTAACGTCTTACCGAATGCCATAGTTTTACTCCATAAACAGCGGAAAAGTAGTAAGCGAAAAAACTTTTTTCCTTTCATCATTTTACTATGGTTGCCAGCGAGAAAAAGTTTAATAAAGGTTTGAAATTATGTTTTAAATTTGTTGCAAGTCGCTAAGTACTGTCATTCTCATACAGTGTATTTCGAACGTCTCGCCGCATTATATGGCATTTTTTGCGATTTCTATTGATTATGACGTAATATCTTTTGAATCATGTGCCGTATGTGATTCTTAATCATGCAGCAATTGTTACCTCACTGTAAGGAATGTGAATACCAAATTTGGTTGAAATCGGTCCAATGGTTTAGGAGAAAATGAGCGTCATTGTCGCAAAATGCAGCAGTTTTTCGCGCATCTCATTGTTTATGACGTCATATCTCGTGAACTATATATATATCGTATGTGATTCTTACACTTACGGCGACCGTCCTCATGGATTGAAGCTTACGCGTACAAAATTTCATAAAGATTGGCACAAAGCTGTAGATTTATATGCAGCACTTAGAAACATAGGGACACTCTATATATATTAGACAAAACCTGTTTCACGCAGGAAATAGCAGGCATTTCTAATACGGTACAATCTAAAAATCAAATTTTTGACGGGCCGCGGTGACCGAGGGGACTGTGGCGCTTCAGTCACGGTCTGCACGGCCACTACGGTCGGGGGTATTCGAATCCCCCCTCGGGCATGGATATTTGTGCCGTCGTAGTTCGTAAGTAGTTCATTAGTAGTTTGTACGTTTAAGGATTGATGACCCCGTAGTTAAGTCCCATAAGCTTTACAAACATTTGAACATTTTTGAGCTGTCTTTCCTGATGATCACATCCTCGCGAGTAGTCCCCGCCCGGAGATCCGAATGGGGGACTATTTTACCTCCGGAATATTTTACCCGAGAGGATGCCATCATCATATGTTCATACAGTAGAGCTGCATGTCCTCGGGAAAAGTAACGGCTGTAGTTTCCCCTTGCCTTCAGCCGTTCGCAGTAGCTGTGTGGCAAAGCCACATTAGTTGATGTTACAAGGCCAGCTCAGTCAATCATCCAGACTGTTGCCCCTGTAACTACTGAAAAGGCTGCTGCCCCTCTTCAGGAACCACACGTTTGTCTGGCCTCTCCGCAGATACCCCTCCGCTAGTGGGGCTTGTGCTCCGTCTCTAACGACCACGCTGTGGGCGGGACGTTAATTCCTCACCTCCCTCCCTTCCTTTCTTCCTTTGTTCTCTCTCTGTACCTCCCCCTGCTGCGGCACCTGTGAGGCTCCGCACGGCACAACTTAATTCCGCGGCAGGTGAGATAGTCGCCTCGCCGCGTGTCTGAGCCGAGACAGAGTTGCGTGTCGCTGCTGCTCACTACTTTGCTACCGGGGCGCCGCGCCGGCTCGTTTTGTCGCCGGCTGCTACTGTGCCTCTCGCAGCCCCGCTAATGATGTGCCGGGCCAGGCCAGGCCAGCCAGGGCCGCCAACTGAGTTAAGGTGCGGCAGACGCGACCCCGGGCCGGATTAACGTCTGGCGCGGCCGCAAATCCGCCGCTAAGTGAGGCCCCGCCTAATGGGTTTTCTCCGGAGTTGCCGCCCCTGCCGCCGCCGCCGCCGCAGACTTGGGTCGGTCGCGACCTGCGACACTCGCGTTTCTCAGTGTCGCCAACTTACTCCTCGGCGGCGAGTGACGTGTTGCGCGAGACAAAAGCAAACTGCGCGAGGTGGCAGACCGTGCACACTCTGGAGCCACTGCCGGTTCGTTAACGAACTGAGTTTTCCACTTGGTAAAATACCGCTGCTCACGTCGCACACTGTGTAATGTCAAAGCGTGCGCTGCTTATCAAAGCGACGAAATGTGTGTTACAAAGCTATTATGGTGTTCCAGAAATGAACTGCGACAAATAAAAAATTCCGTGTTTCCTTTAAAGAATATAAACTATATTCAAAATTTTAATTGTTCATTTCATCTTATCGGGAGACGGAAAGCTCAAAAATTCGAAAAAAATGTTCAAATTTTTGTATAGCTTATGGGACTTAAATACGGGTTCATCAGTCCCTAAACTTACGAACTACTTATGAACTAACTAATACTAAGGACACCACAAATAGCCATGCCCTAAGAGGGATTCGAGCCCCCGACCGTAGTGGCCGTGCAGACCGTGACTGAAGTGCCTCAGTCCCCTCGGCCACCGCGGCCGGCGGAAAGACAGCACTGCCATTCTCAGATCGGAGCGTGGAATGTTAGATCCCTTAATCTGGTAGGGAAGTTAGAAAATTTAAAAAGAGAAATGGATAGGTTGAAGTTAGATATAGTGGGGATTAGTGAAGTTCGGTGGAAAGAGGAACAGGATATCTGTTCAGGTGAGTACAGGATTATAAATACAAAATCAGTTGGGGGTATTACAGGAGTAGGTCTGATAATCAATAAGAAAATAGGAATGCGAGTAAACTATTATGACCAGTGCAGTGATCGCATTATCGTAGTCAAGATATAATACAAATCCAACACTGACCCCAGTAGTACAGGTTTATATGCCAACTAGCTCTGCCGATGATGAGGAGATCGAAGAAATATATGAGGAGCTGAAGAAAATTATTCAGACAGTTAAGGGAGAGGAAAATTTAATTGTTATGGGAGACTGGAATTCGGTAGCAGAACAAGGAAGGGAAGGGAAGGGAAGATAGGTGAATATGGTCTGGGCAACAGAAATGAAAGAAGAAGCCACCTGGAAGAATTTTGCACGGAAAATAATTCAGTGATAGCAAACAACTGGTTTAAGAATCACAAAAGAAGGTTGTATACGTGGAAGAGACCAGGAGACACCGGGAGATACCAGATAGGTTTTATAATGGTAAGACATAGATTTCGGAACCAGGTTTTAAACTGTAAGACATACCCAGGGGCAGATATAAACTCTGACCATACCTTATTGGTCATAAATTGTAGGCTGAAACTGAAAAACTGCAGAAAGGTAGGAAAATAAGGAGATGGGACCTGGATAAACTGAAGGAACCTGAAGTTCTTGAGAATTTCCGACTGAGTTTTAGGCAACATTTGACACAAATGGGGAAAAATAAAACAGTAGAGGGGGAATGGGTAACATTTAGAGAAGAAATAGTGAAGGCAGCAGAGGACTAAATAGGTAGAAAGGCAAAACATACAAATAATACTTGGATATCACAGCACATACGAAATTTAATCTAAGAAAGGAGAAAATACAGAAATGCAGTAAACGAAACAGACCAAATGGAGTACAGACGACTAAGAAATGAGATCGGCAGGAAGTGCCAAATAGCTAAGCAGGAGCGGCTAGAAAGCAAGTGCAAGGATGTAGAAGAATGTATAAATAGGGGAAAATAGATACTACCTACAGGAAAATAAAAGAGATATTTGGAGACAAGAAAAACTGCTCTATGAATATCAAGAACACAGATAGAAAGCCAGTTCTCAGTAAAGAAGGGAAAGCTGAAAGGTTGAAAGAGAGGCTCTACGAAGGAAATGAACTTAGAGGCAATATTGTAGGAAGGGGAGAAGAAGTAGATGCGGATGAAATAGGAGATACTATACTGAGAGATGAAATTCACAGAGCACTGAAGAACCTAAGTCAGAATTATTTACAGAAGGATGGGAAAGGTGGTAGAAGCCGACCTCGGGGAAGATCAGTATGGGTTAAGGAGAAATGTAGGAAAACGGGAGGCAATACTCTCTTTACTGCTTATCCCAGAAGATAGATTAAGAAAAGGCAAATCTGCATATCTAGCTTTTGTAGATTTGGAGAAGACTTTTGACAATGTTGATTGGATTAAGCTCTTTAAAGTTCTGAAGCAAGCAGGACTAAAATATAGTGAGCGTAAGGTTATTTACAACTTGTACAAAAACTAGATAGCTGTTGTCAGAGTTGAAGGACATGAAAGGGATGCAGAGGTTGGGAAGGGAGTAAGACAGGGTCGTAGCCTTTCTCCAATGTTATTCAGTTTGTACATTGAGCAAACAAGGAGAAATTTGGACAGGGAATTAAAGTTCAGGGTGAAGAATTAAAAACATTGCGTTTTGCCGACGACATAATAATTCTGTCAGAAACAGCAAAGGACCTGGAAGAGCAGTTGTACGGAATGGACAGTGTGCTGAAAGGTGCATATAAGCAGGGCGCGGTGGCTGAGGGGACTGAGGCGCTTCAGTCACGGTCTGCACGGCCACTACGGTCAGGGATTCGAATCCCCCTTCGGGCATGGATATTTGTACCGTCCTAGTTCGTAAGTAGTTCATAAGTAGTTTGCAAGTTTAGGGACTGATGACCCCGTTGTTAAGTCCCATAAGCTGTACAAACATTTTTTTGTGTGCATATAAGATGAATATTAACAAGAGCAAAACTAGAGTAAAGGAGTGCAGTCTAAGAAAATCAGGTGATTCTGAAGAAATTAGATTAGATAACGAAACAATAAAGGAGGTAGATGAATTTTGCAGGACGGCAATGGGTAGGAAAGCGTTCTTGAAAAAGTAAAATTTGTTAACATTGGATATTGATCTATGCCTAAGGAAGTCCTTTGTGAAGGTATTTGTGTGGAGTGTTGCCTTGTATGGGAGTGAAACACGAACGATAAACAGTGCGGCCAGGAAGAGGATAGAGGCTTTTGAAATGTGGTGCTACAGAAGAATGCTGAAGATTAGGTGGGTGGATCGCGTAACTAATGAGGAGGTACTGAACAGGATTGGGAAGAAAAGGAATTCTGGCATACCTTGACTAAAAGAAGGGATCTATTGGTAGGACACATTCTTAGATATCAAGGAATTGTGAATTTAGCGTTGGATGGAAGTGTGTGGGGTAAAAACCGCAGAGGAAGACCAAGAGATAGATACAGTAAGCAGATTCAGACAGATGTAGGTTGCCGTTCTTATGTGGAGTAGAAGAGGCTTCCTCAGGATACGGTATTGTGGAGAGCTGCATCAAACCAATCTCCGGACTGAAGACCACAACAACAACAAAGCCCTTTGATATTTTTAATCTATGACATAACGATATGGTTATCCTTGCAGAAAATATACACTGACTCAAATGCTAAATGACCGAAGTGAAGTCTGTACAGCATATGGAACGAAAATAAATAAATAGAAAACTAAAAGCATGGTTATAGGTTTAAAGAAAAGAAAAGTGAAAATTAAGTTGGAGTCAGAAGTCATAGAACAGTTGACACAAGTATTTGGCAAGTTGGATTAAGGAAAGTATGAATTGCCAACAAGACATCAAAGTGAGAATGGCTCTGGCGAAAGAAGCGTTTCAGAAGCAAAGAAGACTCCCAATCAGTGGTTTAAACAAAGAATTAAGGAAGAAACTGGTTAAGAGTCTAATATGGGGTGTGGCCTTGTATGAAACAGAAACGTGGACACTGAGAAAGCAGGATGAGAAGAAAATTGAAGCTTGTGAAATGTGGATATGGCGTAGGATGGAGAAGATCATCTGGATCGATAAAGTCAGAAATGAAGAAGTTCTGAGTAGTGTTGGAGAGGAACGGAGGATGTTGCTGACGGTAAAGAATAGGAAACTAAACTGGCTAGGCCACAGCTTAAGACGAGATTGCCTTCTGGTAGAGGCAATTGAAGGTTGCGTTCCGGGAAATAGAGGGAGGGGCAGAAGAAGGTATCAGGTGTTGGATGACGTCAGTAAGCAACCAGGAGGGTACCAAAGAATGAAAATAATTGAAAAAGACCGAGAAGCATGGAGGGCTATGCTGGCTAAACCTGCCGCATGGCAGACAATCAAATGATGACTTTTTTTATATAATTTAATCAATTATACTACGAAAACAATTGCACAAGATATAAAATCAGTATGCTCGCATTAATTTGAAAGTGGAAGAGGAGCAACATGGTGGATATTGAGTGTATATAATCAGCTCGTAAAATAAATAAGCAGCTTCTGTGTTGCTAGCTAACACGGGACTCTATGTGTAAAAATTGAACTGAAACAACACTATTGCTGTTCAAAAGATTTCATTCGGTGGCGCCGCTGACCTGTTAAGCAGCGGGGCGCCGCATATGAGCAATCGGCTCGTAACTTCAGCGTAACACTGACAATAGTGGCAACGTCAAAGCTGGTCTGGGCGCCATTAAAACCACTCACAGGAACAGCAGATCAAGTTCTCAGTGGAGGTATCACGTTGGCGATCCATTATCATGTTCACTTGTTCTTGGCAAATTATAGTTTCGTTGTGATTTATTACGAGTGTACTGTTTCAAATTTCTGGTATCGACCTGTTTAAAAAAGTAAAAACTGGGAACGATAAAAAATATAAAATCTTTGGGAGGTGCAGGGATCTTCAGCCTCATTAGCCCTCCCCCTCCCCCCTACCGTGGCTGCGCAACTGCTGGTGATTCCCGCTCCTCACACACCTTAATAAAACTCTGTTATCTCAAAGGAAACCAATCTTCTTCATTCGCTTTAGCTTTCTTTTAAATCGTTAAACCAAGTTTTGTGTGTGTATTTTTCGGGATGGAACACATTATCCTTTTTTTATAATTTCTGACAGAAAAATATTTTTTTTTCTTAACGAATGTTCCGCATTTCCGGCTAGATTGAAAAGCAAATTATGCTCATTAAGAAGAGTCCCACTGTTTATAAAATCTGTAAAGAAGTAGAACCTCTTTTTGAAATTTTTTTAGAATAACGTATTGTATCATGTTGTTTCACTTAGCGATGGGCTCCTGAGGAACAGTTTTTAGACTTCGTCGTTAACACACTGTGTTATAAAACAATCTACCGCCTTTAGTTCTCTCAATAAACAACGTGTTCGGACTACAGCTGATAAATTTGTAGTGTAAGTAAGTACCAGCAGCTGTATAAATATTATTTATTCAATTACGCGAGCGGTTTCGGTGTTAAAATCACACCATCGTCAGGTGCACGTTGTGCAACTGTCGGTACTAGAACATTTGAAAAGGGCAGCCGTTAACACCAGTTGCGGTAAATTTCGTAGTCCATTCATCTCCTCGTTGGGTTTTTGAGATTACAGTACTAAGAAATTTACTGCTAACGGTGTTAACAGCTGCCCTTATCAAATGTGCCAGAACTGACAGTTGCGCAACGGGCGCCTGAAGATGGTGTAACACAGAAAAATTATTCAATTATTCATTATTGGTTTTGAACTGTTGATTAAAACTTAAGAAACTGCAAAAAGGTAGAAAATTAAGGAGATAGAACCTCGGCAAATTGAAGGAAACAAATGTGGTTGATGGTTTCAGAGGAAGCATTAGGCAAGGATTGCCTGAAACAGGGAAAAATAAAATAATAGAAGAAGAATGGGTAGCTCTTAGAGATAGAGTAGTGGAGGTCGCAGAGGATCATACAGACAGAGAGACAAGATCTAATAGAAATCCAAGGCTAACACAGCAGATACTGAACATAACTGATGAAAGAAGAAAGTATAAAAATGCAGTAAGTGTAGCAGGCGAAAGGGAGCACAGACACAGGAAAAATCAGGTTGACAGGAAGTGCAGACTATCTAAGCATGAGTGGCTAGAGGACAAATGCAAGACCGTAGAAGATTGCGTAACAGGGGAAAAATAGACAATGCCTACAGGAAAATAA
The DNA here is from genome assembly GCA_026315105.1 of Locusta migratoria. Lineage (NCBI taxonomy): Eukaryota > Metazoa > Arthropoda > Insecta > Orthoptera > Acrididae > Locusta > Locusta migratoria. The sequence continues at coordinate 145,956,500 of CM048751.1, read as the reverse complement.
GATACATCTGGAAACAAGAAGAGCAGCTGTATGAGTATCAAGAACTCAGATGGAAAACCAGTGCTAGGCAAAGAAGGAAAAGCTGAAACGCGGAGTGAAAAATAGAGGGTCTATACAAAGGAAATAAATTTGAAAGCAGTATTCTAGAAATGGATGACGAAGTAGAGGAACGAACAAAGGTGATTTCACAAGCCGTAGAAAGAAACAGACAATACCACACGTATTGTGCAGGAACCAAACGAATTCACCAATCTCGCTGGACTGCAGGTAGTCTGTAATGTTTAAATATTTACTCTGTACTGTAGGATGTTTACAGCACGCCAATACTTCTGATACGTATACAAGTGATCACTACACGTAGGGGTGATGAAACCCTGAACCAGAGATATGGACACCTGAAAAATCGCAACTTCTTACGCGATATTTTCGAATATATTAATACCGTGGGCTGTCGTGTACGGAATGATTAAAATTCCTTGAGACCGAGAAATTTTCGTCCGTTCATTAACACGGCCTTAGAACCCATTGCTCATGGGAATCGTAGCTTGTCGTTTTCTGACATATATATTGCGAAACACAGATGGAGAGCAACAGACAGATTCCATATCCATCGATTTCCGTAAGGTGTCTGGCGCTATGACACACTCTAGACTGCCATTGAAGGTACGAGCCTATGGAATAGTTTCCCATATGTGATCAGCTTGATGACTTCCTAAGTTACATAAGGCAGTACGCTATCCTCGATGGGTAGTATTCTTCAGAGACAAGGATATCGTTACGAGTGACCCAGGGAAGTGTAATATGGCCATTATTATCTTCTTTTGTTGCGTTGTTAACTATTTACTGAATAAACTAATCCAATAAAAGTTGGCTAGCAATTAAAGAATAAAGTGGTAAGGAAACACATATGTGACAAACCATTTAGATATATTAGGTGGAAATCAGAAAAAGTGTAAAAGCTTGATACAGTTGCGACTACTTCTCCAGAAAGTTCAGGCACAGGTATCAGGTAAAGGAAGTAGCGAACATTGGACTAATTCCAGACAATATGATGACCAGTGTGCAACTCAACAATCAGTCAGCACAACCATAAGTGAGTCGACGTTGTGCTAATCATCACAGATACACGAAAAGTTACCAGAGCCATTGACCGAAGCATATTCACCTGCTCCACGTTCCAAAGAAACTTGACCACAGACAAGACGTTGACGACAAAGACATAAGGGCATCAACTGACGACTTAACTGTTATGTGACCACAGGCATCGACCAAGTATATTTAGCTACCCTCAGGTTCCTGAGCGACATGCCATACTGCGTGCAATCATGTCGGCCACCGTTCCAGAAGCTTCAAAATGTGATCAAGACAAACTATGTTAATACTGAAGAGAAGGAATAGTCGTCTTACTCAGTCAACCAGTCGTTCAGTAGATGGTCAGCTACTGATTGATTTGGACACGCACGCAGTCGGCAAGATTCGAATCCTTCCGAAAGGACACGGCTGCACACGTTCACTAGCAGCCAGAAGAGAAAGAGTTTCAAGACAAGAAGACAGGTATCTTCTAGAAAGAAATGGGAAGGCAAGCTGTATTTATAAGGACGAAAGAATATGGCCTTACCTTAAAAGTCAGTTAAAAACCAAAAGACAGCCAAGAACGCTGCATCCTGACATTGCTGATTCGACCCCAGCACGCTGGAAACACCGCAGCGAAGCCCCAACGGTTGATGCATGTCACAGAACAACTCACGAAGCATAATCAGAGGGACTGTCATACTGCAGCAACGGTCTTCGAGCTGCTGTCCCCGATGACTAAAGAATATTACGCCATGTGACACAGACCAACTGGTGAACTTCAAAGGACGTAACCTTGGCTAGCCAGACAGCGTAATCGCAGGAACTGGACTGCCCACTGACTTCTGAATCAACTCTGCGCAGCGGAGTGCTGTGACAAGATCAATGTCCAGTCAATTCACGTTCAGTATCAAGCACCACAAGAATATTACTGTCTGTCACAAATTGTTAGATAAATGACTTTCGTGCAGAACCGAAGTTTTATTGACCCCCTGAGGCAAGGAAAGGTCACACAATTCATGCCCACATGTTGTAAAAGGAGTCGTGTTCTCCTGACTTTTATTTCCTGCATATTCTGACCTCATAATCATATTCTACTTGTCAAGACGTGCCATTTGCGCATTAACTCGATGGGGTACGATCATTTTTAAGAAAAATAAGTACACTTTAATATATGAAATACAGAATCACGTCGCAAGGGTGTCAATGTATTTAAATTTGAGGCTGGAACAACGTCTTGTTGACGCACACGAGAAGACAGAGTTTTTGGGGAGCTGGCTGTTGGGCGGCCAGAAGAGCAGGTGTTAACTAAGCAACACAATAGCGGTGTTTACTGTGTTGGCCATTATACTTAATATCCGGAGTGAAAATAGAGTGAAATTAGTTAACGCTTATGAGTGCATTTTTAACAGCATTGCAGTGGGTTGGTTTTTGACCGACATAACATGCCAACAGATAGACTAGGGTTGAGAGGACGTTCTTCACTTTTACATCTACATCTACATGTGATACTCTGCAAATCACATTTAAGTGCCTGGCAGAGGGTTCATCGAACCACCATTACAAGACAGAACAACTGAATCTCTCCGTTCGAGCCCTGATTTCCCGTATCTTATTCTGATGGTCATTTCTACCTATGTAAGTGGGAGTCAACAATATATTTTCGCATTCGGAGGAGAATGTTGGCGATTGGAGTTTCGTAAGTAGCCCACGCCGCAGCGATAAAAGGCGTTGTTGTAATGATTCCCATTCCAGATACTGTATCATTTCCGTAACGCTGTCTCCCCTGTATCGTGACAATACGAAACGAGCTGTCCTTCTCTGGACTCTTTCGATGTCCTCTGTCAAACCCACCTGATACGGATCCCACACTGGCCAGCAACACTGTAAAAAAGGACGGAAAAGCGTAGTGTATGCAGCCTCTTTAGTAGTTCTATTGCATCTTTTAAGGGTTCTGCCAATAAAACGCAGTCTTTGGTTCGCCTTTCCCACGGCATTATGTACGTGTTCTTTCCAGTTTCAGTCTGAAGTAATAGTAATTCCTAGGTATTTTGTGGAGTTTACAGCCTTAACTTTTGACTGATTTATCTTGTAAACAAAGTTTAACGAATTTCTTTTCGTACTCATGTGGACGACTTCACACTTCTCATTATTTAGAGGCAATTGCCAACTTTTACACCATAGTGATGTCTTATTGAGATCATTTGGCAGTTGGGTTTGATCTTCAGATGATTCTACTAGACGGTAAATGACGACGTCATCTGCAAACAACCTAAGCCAGTTATTTAGATTTTCCTCTAAATCGTTTATGTAAATAAGCAGAGGACCAATAATACTACCCTGTGGAACGCCCGATATCACCTCTGTTTTAGTCGATGTCTTACCATCGGTTGCTACGAACAGTGTCCTCTCTATCACATAGTTCAGTGTTCTAAATAGGATAATTTAATTTGTGTGCATTTTTTTATTACAGGTAAATTTCTGAAATTACTTTAGTGCTTTTTATTTTTAAGAGCTTTATTCTCAGGCATTTGGCAAATTTCGTTAAAGCTTTAAGAGGCCTGAACAGTGGGGAACCGTTTATCATAGCTCAGTCAGCTAGCAGCCACCATTAGTAAAGCACTAGTGTAGTATCAAATTGAAGTATTCAGCAGCTTTACTTGTTTTCACTGTTTAGGTATTTCAGTAGCAGTGGAAGGATGGATACGGAGTGTGCTTGCTGTGTGTGGACGGTGGAGGAGTTGGCCGCTGTTCGCGAACTGCTGAACATGGCGTTGCGCACGGTCTGTCGTCTCCAGGCTGCTGGCTGGGGTGTGGTGTAGATGGAGAGTGTTGAGTATCGCATGGGGCACCTCAGGTGTCGCGTGGGGCGCCCACGGTCTCTGCTACGCGGCACCTTCACATTTACCGGACGCAGTTGATACCCTCTCGCCGCAGGTAGCGTGTTCGCGTCGCTCGAGGCGGAGGGCCAATATGGACCCTGGCCCTGTGGCATCGTCCGTTCATCCTTCTTGCGAGTGATCAGTTATGCTACTACCCATTTGTAATCGTAGTCAGACCGCACAGAAACACTATCGGAGTATGAATGCCAGCCCGAGGATAGCTGGCGGACTTCCGATTCGTACATAAATAGCTCTTCAACCTAAAGTTTATTCAATGAAATGTGTAGCCACAGCATAAACTCAGTCATAATGGTATAGGGAAAACCAGTGAAGTTGGTTGGCCACACCAGATACAATATTACACACACGCCAACCTCCTCCACCGGGCCAGTAAATAAATAAATAATGAGTTCCCATTTGTATGTATTCTGCTACGGTCCCAATTGGGCGGTTGAGACTGTAGCTAGAAAGTTGTCAGGATGACCAGCATGTAACACATTCAGAGGCACAAGGAAAGGGTAGGTTCACGCACTTCCGCTCAGTTATACACTGATAGAGTGTTGTCAGCTTTATTTCCTTCAGATAAACCGGCACTTCCCGGCGATTGCTCGCCGAAGGCGGACGCGACGTAGCCGCGGCCGTGACACGGCAATACCGTCTGTCGAGAAGGCCTCCGCGCAGGCGTGCCACGTCACGCAGAGTAGGCCGCGGTCGCGTAGCTCACTGGCTGGCCGATGGGGCGCAGCCCACCGCCTCACACCGGCCAGCCAGTGAGCTACGCGACCGCGGCCTACTCTGCGTGACGTGGCACGCCTGCGCGGAGGCCTTCTCGACAGACGGACGCTGACAAGCGCTGCCGGGCTGCGTGGTGTGCATTGACTCGGCGGCCCCGGTGCCGTGTGTACAAGCCAGAAACAGTGTACACAGCACTCTCGTTGCTGCGCCTTGCATAATAAGCAGCGCACTGCGGAAGACAGCCTGGTGGCGGAAGGCGGTTCACCAAGACTCTCTCCCGTCTCGTGTTCAGAAGAACCCACAATCATCGTCCAGTACGACATTGCTGTCTCGAACAGGAAGCTCCTCGTCGTCCCATTCCCAGCTCATGCGGACGAATTGCAGGCGACCTCATTGGAGGCCTGCACAGGTTAGACCTGCTGTCGGATCTTCGGTGGTGTCATCTGGACCAGGTGTGGACCGCATCGCGTAGTCGTGCTGATAGCAGTAACCCACTGTTACCAAGTGGCGGTTTTGATTGTCTCGGCGTCGAGGCTGGACGTACCCCGGACAAGGCCAAACTAGCACAGAGCAGTTATAGCCTTTCGCATACACTATTTATACTGCCTCCTGTCCCCCTTGAGACGCGTTATGCTTAATGTCAACTTCCGCGGTCGATTTTCCTGCGCCGGCCGCGGTGGCCGAGGTGACTGAGGCGCTCCAGTCACGGTCAGCACGGCCACTACGGTCGGGGGTTCGAATCCCCCCTCGGGCATGGATATTTGTGCCGTCCTAGTTCGTAAGTAGTTCATAAGTAGTTTGTAAGCTTAGGGACTGATGACCCCGTAGTTAAGTCCCATAAGCTTAACAAACATTTGAACATTTTTTTTTTTTTGATTTTCCTGCGTGCTGAGCGCTTCGTTTGAAAGTGTCCCAAACCCATTGCTCCAGTCTGAAGCAAATATTGCAATGCGTGTGCTTTTGCTTGGCGACTTTCCACATGTTCTTTCGACACTGATCTAGTTGCTAACTCTGCCGGCATGTACGGCTGTTTACTTTCCCTATGTCGCCACAGCGAGTTATTGCTGTCCAGCTCTCTACTGCTAATTTCTGTTGAAATTACTTATTACTATTTCTAGTCCCTTTACACTCCAGTTACTTCCTGATAAATTACTATATGGTACAGAATTACAGTGATGATAATGTTATCAATATTTTCTTGCAATAGCGAATTACTTTTAGCGTCACTGTATAAAGTATGGATGTTCTACCAAATGGTGACATATGAAAATTTGTGCCGGGCCGGGACTCGAACCCGGGTTTCCCGCTTTTCGCGAGCGATTCGTATTCGGGTAGCCTAGTGGTTAAGGCGACCGCTCGCGAAAAGCGGGAAACCCGGGTTCGAGTCCCGGCCCGGCACAAATTCTCATATGTCACAATTTGCTACAACATCTTTACCTTATACAGTGGCGCTAAACGTAATTCGCTATTGCGAGAAATTATTGATAACTTCCTGAAAAGGCGATTGGTAGAAAGTAGCTTGCTTTTAGAGCGGACGAATTCCGATTTCTCAGAGTCAGTGTATCTGCCATCACGTCACGTGTAGTGGATGAAAAATGAATCACACACACCTTTGGTAGTTTATTTTATGCGAAACGAGGAAATGTGTTTTTTTTTTTTTTTTTTTTTTTTTTTTTTTTTTTTTTTTTTTTTTTTTTTTTTTTTTTTTATTCCTTCTACGTTTAACGGCGAGAGAGCGTGAATCTGTCTGCCTGGCTGTCACTCGTCAGTGTTACGGACTGCAGTTTCCACTTCGCTGACGGTACCGTCCAGCTGTGCGCTGTGACCTTGCGTTTAAAACGCCGTTTTGGCCGGCTTCCACCGCTCCGTATGCTCCACAATAAATATTACGCACAGATGAGCACAGATATAAGTGTTGATGTCCTGGAAGCGATTAAAATGGTAACACACATCACCATCTTCCGTAAAAAATTTTATCAGGCTTGATTCCATATTGGACTGGGTGCTCGACGACTGTATTTTATTTGTGGTAATTATTCAGCAATCAGTCGTCATAAATATAAATTCTTTATTTGTTGGCAAATCCGGATTTCGACCACTGTGTGGTCATTATCAATGCTTACAACAAATTAAAAAACTTAAAATATCTCGACCTCCATGTAGGCGCAACCTCCTACATGGAGGTCGAGATATTTTAAGTTTTTTAATTTATTGTAAGCATTGATAATGACCACACAGTGGTCGAAATCCGGATTTGCCAACAAATAAAGAATTTATATTTATGACGACTGATTGCTGAATAATTACCACAAGTAAAAAATTTTGTAATTCATTTAGTGATTTCAGATCACCGAAACCAGCGAAATACATTACATTATTCTTATTTTTCTCACGTAGGCCGTCCACTCTATTCGTGTAGATTAACGACTCCGCACTCCCTGCCCGACCGCATTTTACGACGTAATGCATCTCTCATAAATACGCAGCGGAAATTCGGGATTTTCAATTTCCTAACTAGTTTAAGTGTATCTGTATTCTTCAAAGGTCTGTCAGGCAATATTGCTACTGAGACTTCCTGGCAAATTAAAATTGTGTGCCGCAACCGTGAATCGAAACTGGGACCTTTGCCTTTTGCGGGCAAGCGCTCTACCGACTGAGCTATATAAATAAATACAACGTGGTGTGTGATGAGGCGATGTATGAATTTTACTGTGTATGTGCTCAAATCGCATGATCTACACATCGTACTATGAAACAATTTGTAAGGTACATTCATCTGTATGTGTATTCTGTCTGTAAAATTTCCTGCGCGTACAATAGGTAGTGTAGGAATTAGAAATTGTTATGTCATACCCATTGCCGCAGTTTTATTCCATGAACAGCAGAGTAGTAGTAATCGCGATACTTTTTCTCCTTTCATCATTTTTATGTGGTTGTCAGCGAGAAGAAGTATAATAATGGTTTGAAATTATGTTTCAAATGCATTACGAGTCGCTAAGTAGTCGTACGTTATATCAATAAAGTCTCACCACAAGATGTGACAGTTTTTTTTTCTACTCTTCTTGTTTATGACGACTTATCTCCTGAAAAATGAATCACAGGTGGTTCTTACACCTACAGAAATTTTTACGTCCGGTAAGGAATGTATGCACCAAACTCGGTCCAGCGTTTTACGAGGAAATTTGCAAAATTATCGCGTGATGCAGTAGTTTTAAGCGCATTCCATTGCTTATGACGTCGTATCTCCTGAACTAAGCGTTGTATTTGATCGTTTTACTGACGTTGACCGTAACCTTGGATTGAAAATCAAGTGTGAAAATTTTTATCAAGATTTATATGCTTTACAAACATACAGAGACACAGACACTGTAGCTGGTTAGATTACCGGTTAATTCCTCCCAAGACACTTCCATTATGTAAACCAAAATCACTCCGCTCCATACTTTTGGCGCTGGTACAGCAACCGTAATAGATGTTTTGTTAAAAAGCAGTCTTGGTTGGACAAAACTGATGTTTCATTTATTTATACATGACGCGTTTCGCCTCTTTAGGGCAGATAGGGGGAAAATTAACAAACTTGATTAAAAACTGAATTAGAACTATATTAAATCTTTCCTAACGAAGAAATATTGGAAATAGGGAAGATGCAGAATCATAAAACTGCAAGCCACGCGACCACATTCACTTGGTAGGTATGAAGATTGAACTAATAAATACCGCTGAAGAGCATAGCTTAATAAATAGAATTACTTATATCTGAGGTTGCAGAGCGTCACATTATTAAATTCAATAAAACAGAACCTTTACAACAGATGTTGAAATTGTTCCTCAAGAATAGGGGGCAACGAAGTCAATGTGTAAAACCTAATTTAGCCGCCCGAAGCTTTGTTTACTTAAGCAAGAGCCGTTCCCTGCTACAACCGTGGACAGCTTCCGCGTTCGCGTGTTGCTAGTAACTAGTTAACTAGCAAGACACGAGCGGCTAAATAAGGTTTTGCTATTGACTTCGTTGTTCCCATTCTCGAGGAACAGTTTCACATCTGTTGTAAAGGTTCTATTTTATTGAATTTAATAATTTGACTCTCTGCAACCTCAGAGATACGTTTATTGGTTAAACTATGCTCTTTATTGGTTAACTATGCTCTTTATCGGTTAAACTATGCTCTTTAGCCAACCCCATGAACCACAGACATTGCCGAGGTGGGGTGGCTTGCGTGCCTCAACGATGCAGATAGCCGTACCGTAGGTGTAACCACAGCTGAGGGGTATCTGTGGAGAGGCCAGACAAATGCGTGGTTCCTGAAGAGGGGCAGCAGCCTTTTCAGTAGTTACAGGGGCAACAGTCTGGATGATTGACTGAGCTGGCCTTGTAACATCAGCTAATGTGGCTTTGCCACACAGCTACTGCAAACGGCTGAAAGCAAGGGGAAACTACAGCCGTTACTTTTCCCGAGGACATGCAGCTCTACTGTATGAACATATGATGATGGCATCCTCTCGGGTAAAATATTCCCGAGGTAAAATAGTCCCCCATTCGGATCTCCGGGCGGGGACTACTCAGGAGGATGTTGTCATCAGGAAAGACAATACTGGCATTCTACGGATCGGAGCGTGGAATGTTAGATCCCTTATTCGGGTAGGAAAATTAGAAAATTTAAAAAGGGAAATGCATAGGTTGAAGTTAGATATAGTGGGGATTAGTGAGGTTCGGTGGCAGGATGAACAGGATTTCTGGTCAGGTGAGTGCAGGATTATAAATACAAAATCAGTTGGGGGTATCACAGGAGTAGGACTGATAACGAATAAGAAAATAGGAATGCGGGTAAACTACTATGAGCAGCACAGTGATCGCGTTATCATTGTCAAGATAGATACGAAGCCAACACCGACCACAGTAGTACAGGTTTATATGCCAACTAGCTCTGCCGATGATGAGGAGATTGAAGAAATATATGAGGAGCTAGAGGAAATTATTCAGACAGTTAAGGGAGAGGAAAACTTAATTGTTATGGGAGACTGGAATTCGGTAGTAGGACAAGGAAGGGAAGGGAAGATAGTAGGTGAATATGGTCTGGGCAAAAGGAATGAAAGAGGAAGCCGCCTGGTAGAATTTTGCACAGAACATAATTTAGTTATAACAAACACCTGGTTCAAGAATCACAAAAGAAGGTTGTATACGTGGAAGAGACCAGGAGACACCGGAAGGTATCAGATAGATTTTATAATGGTAAGACATAGATTCCGGAACCAGGTTCTAAACTGCAAGACATACCCAGGGGCAGATATAGACTCTGACCATAACGTGTTAGTCATGAACTGTAGGCTGAAACTGAAAAAACTGCAGAAAGGTAGGAAAATAAGGAGATGGGACTTAGATAAATTGAAGGAAAGGGAAGTTCTGGAGAATTTCAGAGGGAGATTTAGGCAACAATTGACAGAAACAGGGGGAAATAAAACAGTAGAAGAGGAATGGGTAGATTGAGAGATGAAATAGTGAAGGCAGCAGAGGACAAAATAGGTAGGAAGGCAAGAACAACAAAAAAAATCCTTGGATATCGCAGGAAATACTAAATTTAATCGATGAAAGGAGAAAATATAAAAATGCAGTAAATGAAACAGGCAAAATGGAGTACAGACGACTAAGAAATGAGATCGACAGGAAGTGCAAAATGGCTAAGCAAGAGTGGCTAGAAGCCAAATGCAAATCTGTAGAAGAATGTATAAGAAGGGGAAAAGTAGATACCGCCTACAGGAAAATAAAAGAGACATTTGGGGACAAGAAAAGCAACTCTACGAATATCAAGAACTCGGATGGGAAACCAGTTCTCTGCAAAGAAGAGAAAGCTGAAATGTGGAAAGAGTACCTAGACCAGCTCTACAAAGGAAATGAACTTAGAGACGATGTTGTAGGAAGGGAAGAGGAAGTAGATCAAGATGAAATAGGAGATACTATACTGAGAGATGAATTTGACAGAGCCTTGAAAGACCTAGGTCGGAACAAGGCCCCAGGAGTAGATGACATACCCACAGAGCTATTAAAGTGTCTGGGAGAGCCAGCCACGACAAGACTATTTGAACTGGTGTGTAGGATGTATGAGACAGGCGAAATACCCTCAGACTTTAAGAAAAATGTAATATTTCCCATTCCAAAGAAATCAGGCGCAGACAGGTGTGAAAATTACAGAACCATCAGTTTGATAAGTCATGGTTGCAAAATTTAACACGAATTATCTACAGGAGAATGGAAAAGCTGGTAGAAGCTGACCTCGGGGAAGATCGGTTTGGATTCAGGAGGAACGTAGGAACACGGGAGGCAATACTCACTTTACGTCTTATCTTAGAAGATAGATTAAGGAAAGGCAAACCTACATTTTTAGCTTTTGTAGATTTGGAGAAAGCATTTGACAATGTTGACTGGAATACACTCTTTCAAATTCTGAAGGCAGCAGGGGTAAAATACAGGGAAAGGAGAGTTATTTACAACTTGTACAAAACCCAGACCGCAGTTATTAGACTCGAAGGGCATGAAAGGGAAGCAACAGTTGGGAAGGGAGTAAGACAGGGTTGTAGCCTTTCTCCGATGTTATTCAATTTGTACATCGAGCAGGCGGTGAAGGAGAGCAAGGAAAAATTTGGAATAGGGATTAAAGTGCAGGGGGAAGAAATAAAAACATTGCGTTTTGCTGATGACATTGTAATTCTGTCAGAGACAGCAAAGGACCTGGAAGAGCAGTTGAATGGAATGGACAGTGTGTTGAAGAGAGTGTATAAAATGAACATTAACAAGAGCAAAACAAAAATAATGGAATGCGGTCTTAGAAAATCAGGCGATGCTGAAGGAATTAGATTAGGTAACGAAACAATGAAGGTGGTAGATGAGTTTTGTTACTTGGGTAGTAAAATAACATGCGATGGTCGTAGTACAGAGGATACAAAATGCAGAATGGCAATGGGAAGAAAAGCATTTTTGAAAAAGAGAAATTTGCTAACATCGGATATTAATTTAAGTGTAAGGAAGTCTTTTCTGAAGGCATTTGTGTGGAGTGTTGCCTTGTACGGGAGTGAAACATGGACGATAATCAGTGCGGACAGGAAGAGAATAGAGGCTTTTGAAATGTGGTGCTACAGAAGAATGCTGAAGATTAGGTGGGTAGATCGCATAACTAATGAAGAGGTACTGAACAGAATTGGTGAGAAAAGGAATTTTTGGTATAGCCTGACTAAAAGAAGGGATCGCTTGGTAGGACACATTCTTAGACATCGGGCAATCGTAAATTTAGCATTGGATGGAAGTGTGTGGGGTAAAAATCGCAGAGGGAGACCAAGAGACGCCTATAGTAAGCAGATTCAAATAGATGTGGGTTGTCGTTCTTATGAGGAGATGAAAAGGCTTGCTCAGGATAGAGTAGGGTGGAGAGCTGCATCAAACCAGTCTCCGGACTGAAGACCATAACAACAACACAATGCTCTTTAGCGTAATTTATTCGTTCCATGAAACTTCCTGGCAGATAAAATTGTGTGCCGGTACCGGGACTCGAACCTGGGACCTCTGCCTTTCGCGGGCAAGCGCACTACCAACTGAGCTATCCCGACACGACTCACGATGCCGCCTCACAACTTTACTTCCGCCAGTACCTCGCCTCCTACTTTCCAAACTTCACAGAAGCTCTCCTGCGAAACATGCAAGACTTGCACTCCTGGAAGAAAGGATATGTTGGAGACATGGCTTAGCCACAGCCTATGTTTCCAAAATGAATCTCTCATTATGCAGCGGAGTGTGCGCTGATATGAAACTTCCTGGCAGATTAAAATTGCGTGCCGGAACCGGGACTCGAACCTCAGTCGGTAGAGCGCTTGCCCGCGAAAGGCAAAGGTCCCAGGTTCGAGTCCCGGTTGCGGCTCGCAATTTTAATCTGCCAGGAAGTTTCATATCAGGGCACACCCCGCTGCAGAGTGAAAGATTCAATCTGTATTCGTTCAATCTTCGTTTCCCTCACGCCAAAACGTGAATGTGGTCACGTGGCTTGCAGTTTAATCAGTCTGCACCTTCCTCATTTCTAATATTTCTCCCCTCAGGGGCTCAGCATTAATTTGCTGAGTACGGGCTTGGCGAACCCGGGGTCCTGAGCCGTGGGCTGTGTCGCGCCAACAGTCCGCTATACCGTAAGCTCTGTGCGTGCCTCAACGACCATCGTTCGGCGCGACGGTGGAACGTTGTACGTTTCAGAGCCCGGGGATCTTGGCTTAATCGCCCGGGTCGCAAGGACGGTACAAACCTCTATAAAAAAAACCTCAATCTCAAGGTGTGCTACGTGCCGAGGAGATGCATGGCTGTTGAGGTTGAACAGCCGCTAGCGAGCAACCTCTGAGGAACCTGCCGCACCTCAGTTGTACAAGGCTTACCCAGGCAAGCGGGGCTCTGCCTGGGTGGACCTCTTTTCCCTAGCTGTTCGTGGGACCACAATGAAACGAGCAACAGATAACGTTGGTGGACGTACAACCACCGTCTCTAAGCGTGGGAAGTTTCGTGCTACTTATTATGACCCCAAGTCGTTCCCTTCCTTGGCTACGCCCTGGGAGGAACGCAGGGCTGCTAACAATGAACCATATTCGCCTAAATATCTTGTATGTACGAGGACTGATGGGGAATCATTTACAACAGTGAAGCCTCAGTTCTTCGTAGAACATCTGGAGGAGAGGTTTGGAGAGGTGGAGTCCCTCACTAAGATGCGTAATGGCTCTGTCTTGATCCTCACCGCATCCCCAGCCCAGTTGCGGGCGTTGCTTGCTTGCGATAAGCTGGGAGATATCGCGGTCAACATTGCGCCACATAAGTCGCTCAATCTGGTCCAGGGCATTATTTTCCACAGAGATCTCCTCTTACAATCTGATGAGGAGCTGCGCGCCAACCTCGAGCGGCGAGGTGTTCACTTTGTCCGGCGCATCCATCGTGGGTCTAAGGACAATAAGGTTGCCACCGGTGCCTTCATTGTAGCCTTCGAAGGCGATACACTGCCGGAGAAGGTGAAGGTGATGTGCTACCGGGTTGATGTAAAACCCTACATCCCTCCTCCCATGAGATGTTTCCAGTGCTGGAAGTTTGGGCATATGTCATCCCGTTGCCCTTCCAGCGCCACTTGCCGGGATTGTGGACGTCCAGCCCACCCGGACGCACCATGTACTCCGCCGCCCATCTGCGTGAACTGTGGCCAGGAGCATCCTCCCTGCTCATCACAATGCCCTATGCTCCGGAAAGAGAGAAAAATTATTGAATACAAGACCTTGGACCGGTTGACCTATACTGAGGCGAAAAAGAAGTACGAGCGCTTGCACCCAGTTGCCATGACGACTTCTTTTGCAGCAATTACATCGTCAGCACCATCTGTGGCGACGCCCATCTCTTCTCATTCTTTTTCTGTGGCCCCCCAGGGCCACAAACCTACATCTGCCCCCAAGGTAGTTGGGGGCTCCCTTCCTTCTTCTGCTCCCCAGGTACCTGCCTCAGGAGCAGCCTTCACCCTTCTGCCGGAGAAACAACAACCTTCTCCGGCACCCCTCGTTCGGAAGGGGTCCCTTGGGACACTCCCTTCCGAGGGTTCCGCCCGTGTCGCTTCCGACACACGCCAGCAGCAGGCCAAACCGAAGGCTGCTGGACGCGGGGCCTCATGCTCCTCCTCAGCCCCTGAGGCTGAGTCTGAGAAGCCAGCCCTGCCGGCGAAGCCCCCGAGGGGCAAGAAGGATCGGAGGAAAACTGTTAACGACGACGTGAAGGATACTACGATGGCTCCCGAGCCACCTCACCACTCCACCTCGACCTCTGGGGACGAGGTGGAGATTCTAGCGTCCCCAGACGACCTCGCCGTCGGGGACATCACAGACCTAATGGATACTGAGCCAGAACAAAGGCAGACAGCGGATCTGAGTGACGCTGATTTGTAATCTCCATGTCTTCCCAGTTATCAGACAGCATTATCCTCCAGTGGAACTGTGGCGGTTTCTTTCCCCACCTGGCTGAGCTACGGCACCTTTTAAGCACAACACCTGCCTTCTGCATTGCCTTACAGGAAACGTGGTTTCCAGCAATGCGGACCCCAGCCCTTCGTGGCTACAGGGGATATTACTGCAACCGTAGCTCATATAACAGGGTCTCAGGTGGTGTATGTGTGTATGTCCTTACTTCTGTTCATAGTGAACCTGTGCCCCTTCGTACACCACTAGAAGCAGTGGCTGTCAGGGTAAGGACAACACAAGAGTTTACCGTCTGCAGCCTTTATCTCCCTCCAGATGGTGACCTCTCTTTGAATGATTTGGCTGCACTTATATCGCAACTACCCCCGCCTTTCTTCTTATTGGGCGACTTCAATGCCCATAACCCGTTGTGGGGTAGTACTTCGCTTTCTGGCCGAGGCAGAGTAGTCGAGTCTTTACTTTCTCAACTCGACCTCTGCCTATTAAATACTGGTGCCCCCACACACTTTAGTGTGGCACATGGCACGTTCTCAGCCATTAATTTATCAATCTGCAGCCACAGCCTTCCACCATCTGTCCACTGGAGAGCCCACGACGACCTGTGTGGCAGTGACCATTTTCCGCTCTTTCTGTCATTGTTTCCGCTGCAAAAGCTGCAATTCCATGCTCCACAGGGTGCCCACGGCGTAAGACAGTGCCGTGGTGGTCGCCGGAGATCGCTGAGGCCATTAAAGACCGCAGGCGGGCCTTACAGCGATACAAACGGCACCCCTCTCAGGAGCACCTAATCAATTTTAAACGGCTTCGCGCTCGTGCTCGCCAGCTTATAAGAAGACGGAAACGGGAGTGCTGGGAGAGGTACGTCTCCACTATCGGGACGGGTACCTCTGCATCACAGGTCTGGGGTAAAATCAGGCGGTTAAAGGGAATACCGTCACCAGCGGGAATACCCGGAATCTCCACAAATGGAGTTCTATGTACGGACCCGGCCACTATTGCAGAGATGTTTGCCGAGCATTATGCTCGCGCCTTTGCCTCTGCAAACTATCCACCGGCCTTCCGTATATTGCAGGAGCAGGTAGAACGCCAGCACCTCTCCTTTCGTACCCGCCGCTCTGAATCCTACAACAGTCCTTTCACTGAGTGGGAGCTCCTCAGTGCTCTTCGACAATGTCCAGACACGACGCCAGGGCCTGATAGCATCCATAGCCAGATGCTGAAACATCTCTCAGCAGATAGTCGGAGGGCCCTACTTACGGTCTATAACCGCATTTGGTGTGATGGTGTTTTCCCGTCACAGTGGCGGGAGAGTATCATCATCCCCGTACTTAAACCCGACAAACATCCTCTGAACTTGGATAGCTATCGGCCCATTAACCTGACTAACGTTCCCTGCAAACTGTTGGAGCGGATGGTTAGTCGGCGGTTGTGTTGGATTCTTGAGACTCGGGGATTATTGGCTCCATGCCAGGGCGGTTTTCGCCAGGGTCGATCTACCACCGATAATCTGGTGTGCCTCGAGTCTGCAATCCGCACAGCCTTTTCCCGGCGCCAACACCTCGTTGCCGTCTTCTTTGATATGCACAAAGCATATGATACAACCTGGCGACGCCACATCCTCAACACTTTATATGACTGGGGCCTCCGAGGCTCCCTACCGATTTTTATTCAGAATTTTTTAGCCGTCCGTACCTTTCGTGTTCAAATTGGTGCTTCTCTGAGCTCCTCTCATGTCCAGGAAAATGGGGTTCCTCAGGGTTCCGTTTTAAGCGTCCCATTATTTTTAATCGCCATCAACGGTTTAGCTGCAGCGGTTGGATCGTCGGTGTCCCCCTCTCTTTATGCTGACGACTTTTGTCTCTCTTTTAGTTCCTCCAGCACCCAAGTTGCCGAGCGCAGGTTGCAAGGTGCTATTCGGAAGGCGCAGAACTGGGCGCTTACCCATGGCTTTCAGTTTTCTGCCTCCAAGACCAGAGTGATGCACTTCTGCCGGCGTCGGACCGTCCACCCACACCCTGAACTTTATCTGAATGACGAACCACTTACGGTAGTGGAAACTCACCGTTTTTTAGGACTGGTCTTTGACGCCCGGCTGACATGGCTCCCCCACATTCGTCAGCTGAAAAGGAAGTGCTGGCGCCATCTCAACCTTCTCCGCCACCTGGGTCATACGACCTGGGGTGCTGATCGCTCGACACTGTTGCGGCTTTACACGGCGCTGGTGCAGTCCCGTCTCGATTTTGGGTGCATTGCCTATGGGTCTGCGGCACCTTCGGCACTGCATCTCCTGGACCCCATTCACAACTGTGGGGTCCGCATTGCGACGGGCGCTTTCCGCACCAGCCCGGTGAACAGTTTACTAGTGGAGGCTGGGATCCCACCTTTGGGGATCCGCCGCCAAGACCTGCTCGCAGCTTATGCAGCGAACGTGTATTGCTCCCCAGGCCACCCAAACCGACGTTTTCTTTTTTCTAATGTGGTCGTCCCTCACCAGAAGCGACGCCCCAGGTCAGGTCATACGATAGCCTATAGAGTTCGGTCCCTCCTCCTGGAACTTGAGTCTTTGCCCCTTCCGTGTCCATATCGGGTCCAGGTGCATACACCTCCATGGTGTTTGACAAGGCCGTCTATTCGGCTGGACTTGGCCCATGGGCCCAAAGACTCAGTACCACTGGAGGCGCTCCGCCGTCAGTTCTCGGCTGTCATAGCGGAGTTCCGTGGTTATGACCTGATCTACACCGATGGCTCAATGGTGGATGACCGTGTTGGATTTGCCTATACACACGGTGACCATGTGGAACAGCACTCTCTGCCGAATGGCTGCAGTGTTTACACTGCAGAGCTGGTGGCCATTCACAGAGCTCTTGTGCATATCCAGTCTTGCTCAGGCGAGTCTTTCGTTGTTTGCAGCGACTCCCTGAGCAGCCTTCGAGCTCTGGAACAGTGTTACCCACGGTCTACCCTGGTGTTGGCCGTTCAGGAGACACTTTATGCCATTAAACGGTCCGGGCGATCGGTGGTGTTCATCTGGTCTCCAGGTCATGTTGGTATCCCGGGCAATGAACGTGTTGACAGGCTTGCCAAGCAGGCTGTAGGTATGTCCTGTCTAGAGATCGGCCTCCCGGCTTTTGATCTCCGTTCATTGTTGCGCCAGAAAGTACGTCAGCTTTGGGATACTGAGTGGCGTAGCCTGCACACGTCCAACAAGCTCCGGGTGGTCAAGGAAACGACGGTTGCATGGCGCTCCTCCATGCGCGGTTCACGACGGGACTCAGTGGTTTTATGTCGCCTCCGCATTGGGCATACGTGGCTCACCCATGGACATCTCCTTCGGGGTGAGGACCCAGCCCAATGTCGGTGTGGCTCCAATTTGACAGTCGTCCACATATTGTTGGACTGCCCCCTTTTATCCGCCTTGCGGAGACATTTTAACCTCCCTGCTGTTTTATCGGAAGTTTTAGGTGACGATGCCACAATGGCAGATACCGTTTTACGTTTTATTCGAGCAGGGGGATTTTATCGTTCTCTCTAACTGGAGATTTCTTTGTGAAACCGAGTGGTTGACTTTTCCTTTTTTATTCTTATGGTCGGTCAACCACGGCTATCGGTTTCTTTGTTGTAAGTTGTCTTTGTGTAACCATCTTTTGTTTAGTCTTGTGGTTCTTGATGTTTTATGGACTAGTGGGACTCCTCTCCCACTTCGCTATTTTAAACTCTAGGCGTATTATTGGATTTACTTTTGACGCCTAGAGATGGAATGGGGGACTGATGACCATTGCAGTTTTGTCCCCCTTAAACAACCAACAACAACAACAAATCTAATATTTCAAGGTTAGGAAAGATTTAACATATTTTTAGTTCTGGTTTATTAATCAAGTTTGTAATTATTCCCTCTATGAACGTCTGATAATGCCCAGAAGATGCGAAACGCGTCATGTATAAATAAGCGAAACATCAGTTTTGTACAACCAAAACTGTTTTTTATCATGATGTAAACCATTTCCAACGGCGATTTTTTTCCTTTTTTTCTTCGTTCCTAGACAAATCTCCCCAATATATATTTTAGATGAATATCAATTTGCCATCATCTCATATGTATACTATTACTATGTTGAAAATTAATGGCATCCTACCGTCGTCCCATTACGGCGCAACTTGCAGGTATCACGCTCACACGCGCCTGGAATTATGGATTTAATAATCTTAGGCGGAAGATGAGAGGAAATCCATTACCGCACACGCAATGAGCCGGGGTGGAGCTCGTCGCGGTCCTTTGTCGGCTTGGCGCGGCGCCGCCTAATCCGATTAAAAGCTCTCGGCCGCCGCAGGGTGCCGACACACACGGGGCTGCTGCGCTCATTAGCATAGCCGCCCAGGCGAGGCGAGGCGAGGCGCGGCAAGGCGCGCGCTGCCTGGCGGCGGAATAGCGCGCCCACACCTCCACTGCCACACACTGCTTGGCGAGCGACGCGGGAGTAGGTTCCCGGAGGTCTAAGGCTGAGTTCCCTCTGACGCGACCAATCGCACGCGACGTATTGCCAGCGACTTTTTAAGCGCGACTTTTTGCATACGACAACACGCGAGAAGAATCCCTTTTAGTTTACAAATTGACGCAGAAGAGGTAGCCACTCTGTTATTCCATAATGTTCGTCGCCGCCAAAAACCAAAAATGCTTGGAACGTACCACAAAAAGTGCTTGTTTTTATTCCACATCCTGAATAGCTCCCTTAGACTGTTCGCGGATGATGCTGTCGTTTATCGGTTAGTGAAGTCAACAGAGGATCAAAAGCAACTGCAAAGCGATTTAGACAAAATTTCTACTTGGTGCGAAAATTGGCAATTGACACTAAATAAAGAAAAGTGTGAAGTAATACACATGACCACTAAAAGAAATCCGCTGAACTTCAATTACGCGATAAATCAGTCAAACCTTAAGGTCGTAAATTCTACCAAATACCTAGGAGTTACAATTACGAACAACTTTGACTGGAGAGAACACATAGAAAATATTGTGGGGAAGGCGAACCAAAGGTTACGTTTCATTGGCAGAACGCTTAGACGATGCACCAGCTCCACCAAAGAGACTGCCTACATCACACTTGTGCGTCCTCTCTTGGAGTACTGTTGCCCCTTGTGGGACCCTCACCAGGTGGGACTGACGGAAGATATTGAGAAGGTTCAGAGAAGGGCAGCTCGTTTTGTTTTATCACGTTACGGGGGGGGGGGGGGAAGCGTCACGGAAATGTTGCACGAATTGGGGTGGAAATCATTAAAAGAAAGACGTTATTCATTGCGGCGTGATCTGTTTGCGAAGTTTCAATCACCGACTTTTAGTTCTGAATGTGAAAATATTTTGCTAGCACCCACCTACTTAGGGAGACATGACCATCCCAATAAAATAAGAGAAATCAGATCGAAAACGGAACGATTTAGGTGTTCTTTCTTCCCGCGCGCTATTAGAGAATGGAACGGTAGAGAAAAGTTATGAAAGTGGTTAATGAACCCTCTGCCAGGCACTTAAATGTGATTTGCAGAGTATCGATGTAGATGTAGATCCTGTAGCTCATCTCCAAATCTCTCCACTACTTCGTCCCACAAAGCTATTCCTTTATTTTTGTCACTATATTACTGAACAGCACTTAATCTTTACCTCACGGATGATAGGAACATTATACAACCCATCCCAGTGCTGCCTAAATAAAATGGGTTGGAACCGTTGTCAGGATGGAAGGCGGAGCGGTGAAGGCTTGTGGGCGCCCTGGGAAAGGGTGGTGAAAGGCAAATAAAGGATAGAGTTGAAGTCAATATTTGGTATATTCTGACATACGGGATACATATCGGGACTCGCCCTGGAGACGGATGCAATGAATGAGTGCCAGTCTAAGTTAGCGGCTTAGAAAACGGAAAAGGTTAGGTAATGGTTATGGTTCACATAGTTGGTGGCTGACACCGAACAGCCGCTAGGCGGGAGCGGACGGCATGCGGCCGTTCGACCCGCACAGACGCCGAGCCTCTGGAGTGCGTCTGTTCTGTACGAGAACTCAAACAGAAGAGAGCGAAGGAACTGATGCTCGCACCTCAGAGTCCTCCAGCAGTAGCACACGTGATCAAACGTGGGTGTCTGCCATTGGCTCCACGGTGGCATGGAAACGTCAGTAGTTTCAGCACGGTCACCAGAAAGGTGGCGTGATTTTAGAATCAGCATTCAATACTGGTTCTGGCCGGCTCTGTCCTGCAAGGTGGACAGCCTTAGTCACGTTGTCGATGCGTATGTCGTAGTGAAAGAACACTTTTAAAACTTAGGCAAAGTTTTGAAATAAATTTTTAGAATTTTTTCCTAACCTATTTTTGACTGACTGTTCATCCTGCACATTCCTTTACAGCCCTGTTCCATAGTGCTTCTCTATGCTCCACTTTCATTATAAGCAACACTGTATCGATGCAATTCGCTGATAGCGCCATTTTTAAACTACGTGTGCTTTGAAACTTCCAGACAGATTAAAATTATGTGGCAGAACCGGAAGTAGAACATGGGACCTTTGCCTTTCGCGGGCAAGTTTGCAAAGTAGGAGGCGAGGTACTGCAGAACTAAAGTTGTGAGGAAGGATCATGAGTCGTGTCGGGATAGTTCAGTCGGTAGAGCGCAAAAGGTAGAGGTCCCAGGTTCGAATCCCGGTTCTGGCACACAATTTTAATCTGCCAGGAAGTTTCATATCATCGCAGACTCCGCTGCCGAATGAATAGTTTCATACTTGAGCTTTGTGTCTTCCTGCTGGCCACGGCAGTGAGTTCTGTCCGGCTGCTGCTCCTGGTTTGTTTGGCCGCGAGCAGCTGCTCTGTCACGTGTGCTTCGCGCCCGCCGAACCGGCTGCGCGTGACTAGCCAGCTGCGTCGCACCACTGAGTTATGCATCGTACTGATTGAGTGCCAAATTGGAGGAACACAGTTAGAGCAGGTAGACAGTTTCAAGTACCTGGGATGTATTTTCTCACAGGATGGCAACACAGTGAAAGAACTGGAATCGAACTGGAATCGAGGGGATTTCTTGTCAGAGAGGACACAGTTCGTAGTAATCGATGGTAAGGCATCGACTAAAACAGAGGTGATATCGGTCGTTCCACAAGGTAGTGTTATTGGTCCTCTGCTATTCCTTATTTACATAAACGATTTAGGGGAAAATCTAAGTAGCTCTCTTAGGTTGTTTGCAGGTGACGCCGTCATTTACCGTCTAGTAACATCATCTGAAGATCAAAACCAACTGCAGAACGATCTGAATAAGATATAAGTATGGTGTAAAAATTGGCAATTGACTCTAAATAATGAGAAGTGTGAAGTCGTCCACATGAGTACGAAAAGAAATCCGTTAAACTTTGTTTACAACATAAATCAATCAAATGTGAACGCCGTAAACTCCACAAAATACCCAGGAATCACTATTACTTCAGACACAAACTGGAAAGAACACGTAGATAATATCGTGGGAAAGGCGAACCAGAGACTGCGTTTTATTGGCAGAATCCTTAAAAGATGCAACAGAACTACTAAAGAAACTACATACACTGCGCTTGTCCGTCCATTTTTGGAGGATTGCAGCCCAGTGTGGGATCCTTATCAGGTGGGTTTGACGGAGGACATCGAAAGTGTCCAAAGAAGGGCAGCTCGTTTCGTATTGTCACGATGTAGGGGAAACAGCGTTACGGAAATGATACAGGATCTGGGATGGGAATCATTACAACAACGGCGCTTATCGCTGAGGCGTGGGTTACTTGCGAAACTCCAATCGCCAACATTCTCCTCCGAATGCGAAAATATATTGTTGACTCCCACTTACATAGGTAGAAATGATCATCAGAATAAAATAAGAGAAATCAGAGCTCGAACAGAGAGGTTCAGGCGTTCTTTCTTCCCGCGCGCTATTCGAGAATGGAATGGGAGATAAATAGTATAATTGTGGTTCGATGAACCCTCTGCCAGGCACTTAAATGTGATTTGCAGAGTATCCCATGTAGATGTAGATGTAGAGAGGTGCAGCAAAGCTAATGCAGTGATTGCTCAGCTAAGATCTACTCTCTTCTGCAAAAAAGGAAGTAAGTACCAAGACTAAGTTAGCAGTGCACCGCTCTATCTTTCGACCAACTTTGTTGTATGGGAGTGAAAGTTGGGTGGATACAGGTTACCTTATTCATAAGTTAGAGATTACAGATACGAAAGTAGCAAGGATGATTGCAGGTACCAATAGATGGGAACAATGGCAGGAGTGCAGTGTAGTCAACAGCCGCACGCGAGAATCTGCGACTAGCCGCTGCCGACTGGTTGTGTCAGTGGGAACTCAGCCTTACTGCAGCTCTCGGTCGTCCGAGATTATGCTACATATGTACCGTTCATCACCATCTCGATCCTTCGCAACAGTCTCAAGTACGGAGGTTGGAGAACTTACATAGTGGCAACTATTTATTCACAACCGATACAAAAGCTTTACATGTTTGCACCTGTTAGGCTATGTCGTACGTGAGGAGCAAAAGCGCTCGACAGCTTCAAGCGACAAAATACGACCACATGTGTAGTTACGGAAGTATCCTACCTAAGCTGCATCCGGCCACCACCATCTAGACAGAATGAAATAAATCGCTATTTGCGGTTAGTTATGGCTTCACTGTACTAGGCTTAGATGGAATACCAAAGTGCGGCGAGTGAAAATCTGTGTCCGGCCGGGATTCGAACCCGGGATCTCCTGCCTACTAGGCAGACACGTTGACCACTCCGCCACCGAGGACACAGTGATCAAACCGACTGCAGAGGACTCTTCCCTGCACGTCTCCAGCCACACCCAAATGTCCATTCGCCACGCTGTCTCTTTCCTATTACCACAGCCTATTTGTTCTGTAATGCTCGCAGCCACAATACTGTATTCCCGCATCAGGGAGAACAGACCATCACGTTCCGAGACACAATTAATTGTCGTCAAGAGCCCAGCCTCGGCTTGTATACAATTACATATTTTTGACGACATTACAGTGTTCAATGAATAAACACTGAAGCCATAGCTGATCGCAAATTGTGATTTATTTCATTCATTGAACACTGTAATGTCGTCAAAAATATATAATTGTACATAGAAAGAAGGCCGCGGCGCTCTCGAGTGACGTCAGGCAGAGTAGGTTGCGCGCGCATAGCTGACTGGTTCGCTAATTCGGCATAGTGGGCCGTGCCCCAGTGGCTACCCAAATCTCAAACTTGCTTGAATCTTGTCGCTGTCGCGCGCGCAACAAAGTGTCGAGTTCGTTGAGAATCGTCTGCTTGTCGAGGATATAAAGAATCTCGCAAGAGTTCTGCGAGCTAATAATCCCTCAAGTTTATGAAACTGCAACTGTTTCTGAAATAACAGAATATAAAATAGCAGTTGTACATATAATTAAGAATTTTGATTGGGATAAGAAGTGTCCTAAAATAACTAACTCGTGCATTTACGACTGAAGTGAAATTG
The DNA here is from genome assembly GCA_026315105.1 of Locusta migratoria. Classification (NCBI taxonomy): domain Eukaryota; kingdom Metazoa; phylum Arthropoda; class Insecta; order Orthoptera; family Acrididae; genus Locusta; species Locusta migratoria. The sequence goes on along the minus strand of CM048751.1, from coordinate 145,932,359 downwards.
TTTGTTTTTATTCTGAGTGGTAGTTTGATTTACATAGTGATGAACGTGTTTTGAACAATTACATTTCTGTGGTTTTTCAGTATTTGCAGTAGCAAACTTACTCCAGAGAGAGAGAGAGAGAGAGAGAGAGAGAGAGAGAGAGAGAGAGAAAGAGAGAGAGGGGGGAGAACTAGGATGTCACGCGTGATGTGTGTAAAATTACGTTTCTGAATAAAATATCTAGATATAATGATTCAATTGGAATTTAATGTGTTTGGTAGGCCTTCAGTGGGATACGTGTGTTTGCAGTTAAGATGATTATACTGGTATTAACTTGATAAAAATTACTACTTGGTAGCCCACAAGCCGTCCGCGCTGGCCGAGGCGACTGAGGCGCTCCAGTCACGGTCTGCACGGCCACTACGGTCGGGGGTTCGAATCCCCCCCTCGGGCATGGATATTTATGCGGTCCTTAGTTGTAGCTAGTTCATAAGTAAGTCCCATAAGCTCTACAAATATTTGATTTTGTAGCCCACATAACTACCCCTATGTAACGCCCACTACTGTCAATTCCGTCCAGAATTAAATGATTTACTGTCGTCTTACAATATGACTCATTTTGTACTTATTCAGTTGTTGATGCTTTGTAGTCACAAGAGAAAAACTAGAAAGTATCTGTACTCGTTGTTGTATTTGGCTGGTGATCGTCACGGTCTATTTTCGTATTTGAGGCTATGAATGATATAGTCCACGAACATTCTTGACTTTGTAAATTTAATGTACAGCACTATTTTTACGCCTTATTTCCTGAAGTAAATAAAACTTTATTGCTTTACTCTGGAGCTACCGTTATTCTACAGTTTACGGGTGCCAATTTTAGAAACAGCTAACTGGTTCTATCCGTTATCCTGTAACGAGAAGTTGTGACTCACGTAGGAGACACGGCCATGTCCCGAATGTCACTGCTTGTGGCTGCAGTGTCGCGTAGCTGTATGTCGCTCGCTTTTGTCGCTCACGCAGGACATAGCGTTACTGTCCTTCAAAGTGGTCATCATCATCGTGTAGAACCCGTAGCGAAGTGGAAGGCGTAGTATACCGTTAGCAGCGCCGTTAGCAGCCACAGCGTGCGCTGTATGCAGCGGCTGGTGACTTCAGTGAGAGGCGGATCTTGACAGTGGAGCACAGACACTGTGGCGCACCTCTGCTAGTGGCACCGAGGCAAAGCGTCCAGCTATGCCCCCCACCTTCCCATCTTTAGATATATTTTCGTTGAAAGATCTGCAGAATGTCTTACCTCTGCTTATTTGCGCTTACTTCAACTCGAGTTAAGTGCCATCGACAAGGGATCTCAAATCGATTCCATATTTCTGGATTTCCGGAAGGCTTTTGATACTGTACCCCACAAGCGGCTTCTAATGAAATTGTGTGCTTATGGAATATCTTCCCAATTGTGCGATTGGATTCACGATTTCCTATCAGAAAGGACACAGTTCGTTGTAATTGACGGTAAGTCATCGAGTAAAACAGAAGTGATATCTGGCGTTCCACAGGGAAGCGTTATTGGTCCCCTACTCTTCCTCGTGTTTATAAACGATTTAGGAGATAATCTGAATAGCTCCCTTAGACTGATCGCGGATGATGCTGTCGTTTATCGGTTAGTGAAGTCAACAGAGGATCAAAAGCAACTGCAAAGAGATTTAGACAAAATTTCTACTTTGTGCGAAAATTGGCAATTGACACTAAATAAAGAAAAGTGTGAAGTAATACACATGACCACTAAAAGAAATCCGCTGAACTTCAATTACGCGATAAATCAGTCAAACCTTAAGGTCGTAAATTCTACCAAATACCTAGGAGCTACAATTACGAACAACTTTGACTGGAGAGAACACATAGAAAATATTGTGGGGAAGGCGAACCAAAGGTTACGTTTCATTGGCAGAACGCTTAGACTATGCACCAGCTCCACCAAAGAGACTGCCTACATCACACTTGTGCGTCCTCTCTTGGAGTACTGTTGCCCCTTGTGGGACCCTCACCAGGTGGGACTGACGGAAGATATTGAGAAGGTTCAGAGAAGGGCAGCTCGTTTTGTTTTATCGCGTTACGGGGGGGAAAGCGTCACGGAAATGTTGCACGAATTGGGGTGGAAATCATTAAAAGAAAGACGTTATTCATTGCGGCGTGATCTGTTTGCGAAGTTTCAATCACCGACTTTTAGTTCTGAATGTGAAAATACTTTGCTAGCACCCACCTACTTAGGGAGACATGACCATCCCAATAAAATAAGAGAAATCAGATCGAAAACGGAACGATTTAGGTGTTCTTTCTTCCCGCGCGCTCTTAGAGAATGGAACGGTAGAGAAAAGTTATGAAGGTGGTTAATGAACCCTCTGCCAGGCACTTAAATGTGATTTGCAGAGTATCTATGTAGATGTAGATGTAGATGTAGATGAGTTGATGCGTCGGTCTACCAAGCTTCTTCATTTCACACTTTTCTTCCAAGCTTAAAGCTGAGTAATTTGTTTCTAAAAGACACTAAACATTGTTCATTTTTCTTTGATAATAAACACCATGAAAATACGAATCTGCACATGAACAGTGAAACTCAGTAACTGATAACACTGTTAAGTGACTGTAACAAAATGAATCTGTTACGATGAAGAAACAAGCTATCTTCAGGTCACATGACACTGTAACCAGCACTCCTTCCTAACCTTACGAATATGCCAAGACTTCTTTCCCCCACATCTTTTCGAACAGTGAAATATTTGTTTGAACGAAGAGTATAAATGTCATTTACCCTCAAAATCGCGACACATTTGCTAAAACGTCCAAAGATATGTGGCAAGTAAGAATACAAAGCTCACTGTTGTTCCTGTATCTATTAAAAAGAAGAATGGGTTTGAAAAAATTTCTGTGGAGTCGCTCTCGAACCCATTTCGACAGGAGGTTAAATCTCTGTTAGTAGTACAAGGTAAGACACTAAGCACCATTTCATAAAAAAAAAAAAAAAAAAAAAAAATAATAATAATAATAATAAAAAAATCAGTTTTGTGAAAGTTACTAACATATGCAATAAAGCCACAAATGATCTATAAAATCAAGGATTACATGTAACAGTTTTCTAAATTTATCCTGTGCAAGTAATCCACGGTATCGCTGTTCTCCGAGCTAGTATCGAAGTAATGTTTCCAAAAGTGGGCGTGGCGATAAGGTCACGCTACAAAGGTAATTACTTCTCATGCCATCCGGATGAGATATCATCAAGGAAATTTTGGCAATGGTTGTCCATAAGTTCTAATAATAAATCTCAATCTTAAAACTGACATTTCCGTTTCATTTCATGAACATCCCTTTTAAACATGAATTTTTTGCGGTGTTTCCATATATATCTCCGTTCCTACTATTCTCCATGTGTCACAGCAAAATCTGGTGTACTTTAACACTTGAAATTTAATTTCATAACGGAAAGATTCAACATCTTTCGCGCCAAAAATTACGTCTTTTAGGGTGTTCTTAGGAACAGGAGTAACTAACTGGTATCATTGTCGATTAAGCTGTTTTCACTGCAATGGTGTTATAGTACAACTTACCGAAAGGACTGTCACGCTGATTAGAAACCCATAAAAATAAATCAGTTTTATCAAAGAGTGTTAAAGAAATTACCAGGGGTAGAAGAACATTACAAGCCCTTATGTTTCACTTGACATTACTAAAAAGAAGAGAACTTCAAGGAGTCACTTTGAAACGTAGGTTCAGTTAATTAGATCTGAGGTCTGTTATGTCTGTAACCGACATTCTTTGACTCTGCGAGTTCACACTTTGGCATGTGCTGCAGCACAATTGTTCAATAATTGTCCCGTCACCGCATAGTGCTGTATGTAGGCAGCCATGGAGTTAATTTTGAAAATTACAGTGTGACCATTAAGCAAAGGAATAATTTTATTTGTAATTATATATATCATTTTAATGCAAACAAAATTATTTCTTTGCTTAATGCTCACACTGAAATTTTCAAAATTAACTCCATACTGCACTATGCGGTATGCCCAAACTCTCAGGAAACATTCCTCACACACAAAGTAAACATGTTATGTGGACATGTGTCCGGAAACGCTTAATTTCCATGTTAGACCTCATTTTATTACTTCTCTTCAAATCACATTAATCACGGAATGGAAACACACAGCAACAGAACGTACCAGCGTGACTTCAAACACTTTGTTACAGGAAATGTTAAAAATGTCCTCCGTTAGCGAGGATACATGCATCTACACTACGTCGCATGGAATCCCTGATGCGCTGATGCATCCCTGGAGAATGGCGTATTGTATCACAGACGTCCACAATACGAGCACGAAGAGTCTCTAAATTTGGTACCGGGATTACGTAGACAAGAGCTTTCAAATGCCCCCATAAATGAAAGTCAAGAGGGTTGAGGTCAAGAGAGCGTGGAGGCCATGAAATTGGTCCGCCTCTACCAATCCATCGGTCACCGAATCTGTTGTTGAGAAGCGCACGAACACGTCGACTGAAATGTGCAGGAGCTCCATCGTGCATGAACCACATGTTGTGTCGTAAAGGCACATGTTCTAGCAGCACAGTTAGAGTATCCCGTATGAAATAATGATAACGTGCTCCAGTGAGCGTAGGTGGAAGAACATGAGGCTCAATCAAGACACGCTAAAATGAGCTCTAACATGGAAATAAGCGTTTCCGGACACATGTCCACATAACATATTTTTTTTCTTTGTGTGTGAGGATATATATTTTCTCTACGGATGATGAGATAAACGAAGTTTGGAGAGTTTAACGATGACGGATGATGATCTGGTATTGAGAAAACTCGAGGTAAACAGAATCATTACTTCATTATTAGACCCTCTGCATAGTTATTGTGCATTCTTGGCAGAGATTCAGCATAAATGAGCCGTGTCGGTGCGTCTTATTCGCCTGCTCACTGGCTCCAGTTTAGTTGTTCCTCTGCTTCTCCGAGGGGAGCGTACCGAGCGGAGCGCATGTACTTCTCTGGCCATGTGTTCCGCGTCTCTTCCGGCCGAGCGACGCTGGTTGTTGTGTTTGGACGGTCGTCGGGGTCGGGCCGTTCTGCTGTGGCGTCTGTCTGAAGCAACAACGACGCGCCTGCAACGTGTCGTTCGGACATCACGAGAACGGATTCCTAGTCCAACTCTTTCGGAACCATTCATGGGACATCTGCCAAGTGTCTCCACGGAAGTTATTTGTGTGGAAAGTTTTGCGCTTCTGTCAACATTGAGCGTCCACTGTCTTGTTTGTGGAAGTGCTAGACTGGATGACACTTCATTATTTACCGGTGCATCCGTAGGTTATCTTCGTTTCAGACGATGGTTATGGTAACGACTGTATTTATGTTGTCAAACTTAAACACGAGCATTTTATTGACGTCTGTCATACAGGATCTGGCTATCATCCGTCTCCTTAATTACTTCCATCTAGTTACGTATGGCTGTCTGTCTCACTTGTGTCATTCGCTATTAAGTACACATGGTCTCCTAGCGGATTATCCGTTCCAGGGCTATGCTCGAGAAGCAATGTAACTCTGCCATTTATTATTCAGTATTTAAAAGCACCGCTAGTGAAGAACGACCATATTAGTGTCGCCTGGCACTGCGGCCTGAACTGAATTGTAATTTCTTTTGAAGATTTATTGTTCATTGTAGTTTGCTCTCAGTTATTATGGTCCCGACAGGATCGTTGTTCAACTGCGGATATTTTGAAAGGGAAGAAATTTTACTTACTGTGATGTGTTATCATGCCCCATTTGAAGTCTTTTAAAGTTTTGTTGAGTGTGACTTATCTTCCCTGATGGTTCTGCAGAAACTTTTATTAAATATGTGTTATGGTAACCTTGAAACTCGTGGCATGTAGACATGCGTGAATCTATTTAAAACCTTGTTGTAATTTAGTCTTTCTAAAGGAAATCAAAATTTGGCAATCTTGCCCTAGAGACACTCTAGACGTAGTTATTTGGTAAAGGGATTTTTAAGCAATGTCTAGGTGTTAAATTCACTTTTATTAAGAGTATTTTATACATATTCCATTGTGGCAAAGTTAAGTCAACATGTGTTGGGGTAACTAATTATAAGTAAGCTTACGACCCCTTTGATTACTTGTTTTGATGTTCAAATTTGTAAGGTATTAATTTGTGCTTCCCGAAGTTATATCAATTGTGGTTTAAATTATTTAATAAGTATCATGTAAGCAGTAATTGGCTTAGCCAATTTCTTTCTGTTTGTTATACCGTCCTGGTATCAACTGTGATCGTTTTGTGGTCTCAATAAAAGTTAAAATTCTTCGTTTCATATCTATTATTTTAATAAGCTAATTGTAGTGCAGGTATTTAAAATGATATTTCCGAATGTTAATCAGTATTGAATGGAAGGAGAAAATATTATGGGGATAATATTGATTTTGATTACATTTTTAACTTAGTAGCTGGTTTTTGAAGAATCAGAATAAAAGTATTAATATAAGAAGATGGCAGAAAAATAGTAAATTTCCACCAACAACAATATTGTAAAAAAGAAAATAATTGTAATTATTTCATGTTCACCATTCTTATGGGGATAATATTGAAGAATCTACTGTAAGGATGTCACTCGTATATTCCTCCAATACAGTGTATTAGAATAGAACAAAAAAGTGAGTACTCCTCCGACTGTATGATAATGTCACACCAGAACAAAATATACACAATATTTAAGGGCCACTGGATTGCAGTTCCAGTACTTTAACTATTCAAGTTCACCAATTACGGACGTCAGTGTGGCGACCTACAGTCGTCCGTCCCCACAGTGGGCGGCGGTTCTGCGAGACCCAATGGCGTCCTTGGCGGCGCGGCTGGGCGGATGAGCAACGGCTAGGGTTGCCAGGTTGAATTCGAGGCAGGCCCGGAGACCAGGCGTGCCCCCCTCCCCCTTGGCCAATGACTCACCCCCCTCCCCTCAACTGCGACCAACTCCCCCCCTCCCCCCCAACCAGGATTACACGTGAATTCTAGAAAATTGCGGCTCCGCAAACTGGTCACCAAGAAGAGCGCCAAATACCTAATAAACTTTTGTAGCCACTCTTTATAATTTTCTTCCTGCAACCAATCGTCACGGAACGAACTTAGATATCGTCTCTTCATTTCACTGTTATTACTCACTAATCTGAGTTAATGTAAGCTTGTCTGGTCATACACGATCCGAGTATTCCAAAAATTTCCGGTAAACTGATAACAAACAATGAACGAACGAACACAAATAATAGACGTCGCCAGTTGACACGTTGCCGCAACAGTGTTTGCTTAATAATGCGCTACCCGATTACTACCGACGCAACAGCGCAAAGTTTTCAGAGGAAGAATAGAAAACTAGCGTTTTGTTGCAGTAAGAAATTGACATTTATATAAAGTTATTCATAATTACAAGAGAGAAGCAGGCCGGGAATGGCCGAGCGCACTGAGGCGTCTTGCCACGGTGCGCAAGTCTGCTCCCGCCAGAGGTTCGAATCCCCTCCCCCCCTAGGGCATGGATGTTGTGTTCGTCCTTAGTTTAAGTTACGTTAAGTTCGATGTAGATCGTCGCTACATGACCATAGTACTTAAAAAGCGTAGTAAAAAAAAAAGTTAAGATGAAGGTAACATTCAAGCCCGGAGATGAGAGTCATTGGCCCGTAGACCCGGAGAATTCATTCCAAACCCGGGCACTCCGGGCGGCGCCCGGAGATGTGGCAACACTAGCAACGGCGGTGGCAACGTCAGAGGGCGGAGGCGTACCAGGTCCCTTGGCTGCCGTCCGACTGCCGTGGCTACACGCTCACGCTCACGCTTCTCTTGACGGACCTCGACCTTGGTCCGATGGGTTGCAGGCTAAGCATTTGCTGCTGTTCCTGTGGTACCTGAAACACAGGAAACACGTATTAATGGCCTGACTGGAGGAAGGGTCTTACCCCGCGTCCACACATTGGTACCAACGCTAGCGCCAACATTGGCCAATATTTTTGAGACAGCGTCCACACATTGGAGCCAGTATTCAGTTGAATTCGTCGAGAGCCAACGAAAGCATATCTGACGCACAAATCGCAGCCAATGCATTAACGCTTTAGAGTGTGAATAATTGCATTTTGTCATTGTAAATCAAAGTGGGAAACATACGTAAAAGATGATGGGGTGTTGTATCACTTCCTACCGAACATTAATTACGGTACGAAATCATTAATTTTTTAAAATATGCTACAAGTAAACGATACACATTATAAAAAATTAGACCTGCTACTTTAAATGATTGAAAATAAAATAAAAAAGACAGAGATGTTTTGGAGGGATGCTTTTCTTTTGGTATTACGCTTCGATTTCTTGCTAAAGGAGACAATATTAGAAGTCTACACTTCCCTTTATGAATAACCACGTAATTGATATCACTAGTAGTGCTTGAAGTTTGCAAAACGATATTTAAAATTTGACAGGAAATATTAAGTACTGTACTGTTAATTTTAAAAATTCAATTCAGTAATGGAGTGTGTCGAAAGTTTTTAATTTCACAGTTCGCGCCTAAGTTTTGCTGTGGCATTTCGTTTTTTGAGGTTTCTTTCACAAATGAATCACTTTCTCATACACTTCTAATATGTACAAAGAGATTTCGAAACTTTAAAACGGAGACGAAGAACGAACGAAGAAAGAAACAGTTTCGAGATGAGCAGACGACAAAGACACAATGAAACGTTGGCGCCAATGTGTGGACGACGTACCCATATTGGCCCAACGTCCTTTGATGTTTGGTCGAAATACCGACAAGCAACGGAGCCGTACCAACGTTGCCGCCAACGTTGGTTCCAACGCTATTTCACCGATCTACGCATTGGACGAACACTGTTGGCGCCAACGTTGGGTCCAATGTGTGGATCCGGCCTTAGGGTGTCAGATAATGACGATGCGGTTTCCTCCACAGTTGCTACGAGATTATAAGATTAATCTCGTAGCAGGTCAGGTCAACGAGTCGTTGGCCTGAAGTGTTGTGTCCCAAGGTCCCGGACGAGCTGGTTTTGGGACTGCTGCGACTTCTCGTAGAACTTCCTGGCGGTGGCGCGGAACCTCTCTCGGAGTGGCAAAATGCCAACTTCTTCGTGAAGCTGGGCGGTGGAGTACCGCGTCGGAAAATGCAGGGCAGTCTTCAGGGCGCGGTTCTGGATCCTCTGCAGCGACTCGATGTGAAGGTCTGCGGCGTTTCCGAATACTGGAGACGCGTACTCCAACACTGGGCGAACCAGCGACAGGTACAGCGTGAACTGCCGTGGCTGGGCGGTGCTCGTCCTTAAATATTCACGCGGAAGGATATCTGCCTGCCCTACTCCCCGATCACGTGTACGGTGGACGGGAGTAGCCTCAGCCATCTCTCATGTTAAAGCTTTTTGTAGCAATTGTTTTCTCAATACTGTTTCTCTCTGTACAGTATCCACCGCGGCCGGCGCATTATATTAAAGAGACAATAAAAGTAGTAGATGGAATTTCGTTATTTGAGTAGCAAGATAACTTCTGATATTAGTAAAGAGAATTAACGAGTAACAAAATTGTAATAAGCAAAACTATTAAAATTGGCTTTTAGATACAAATTTTTGGATCAAGTCGGAAGCAATATTTCGGACACTGTACGAAGTACAATATCAACGGCTTAATATCGGTAAAAAAAAACATTGTATTACGGAGTTGCAACTGTTCATTTAGAATAAGCCCATCATTAAGAGATAAATGTTTCAATATTTACAATTCCTCGCCTTTGCCTTTCTTTTCGGTATGCAAAATTTTCAGGTCATGAATGGCTGTAGGTGCGTGACCTCTAATGTGAGAAGATGGTCACCAAAAGACGAATTCTGGGGGTTAGTGCCATTCTTTCTCAAAGATGTTCTTCAAACCTGATTTTAAAGCACGTCCTGTTTGACCTATGCAGTAAGGGAGAACAGGTTGATTTTAAATTGTGAATGAAATTTTTCTTCAAATTGTTGTTGCTCGAGAAGGCAACGTAGCAGTTACACTCATTAGGAAGATGTCGTTGAATCTGATAGAAAATGGGCCCCAGAAATTGAATGGAATACGATTGTACATACTAGATAATCCCTATGAATAATGTGCTGTGTAGCTACACAACCCACGAAATATAACCATTGTATTGTACTTCATTTAGACTGACAATAATTGAATCATGACTTGTTAAAAGGGGTTAAAGCCACTGACTCCTCAAAAAATGTTGGGGAACATCCTGTTAGCCATCTGGTTAATTTGTGAAACCAATTTCAACTACAGAAACTGCTACTACAACTACTATTATTGGACATACTGATGCCAATACTTTTCACATCACAAGAAATTTACTTGTATTTTAACACTGAAAAAATGTAAAAATGTAATTGAGCCCTTTTAAAAAGTAATTATTCAATTATAAGATATAATGCATATAAATTATTTTTCCTGTGGCATGAATACTGTCTTATAAACTGTATCACAAATGTTCTGTGTTGATATTAGTTGATGTGTTCGAACATCTTTTCCGTAAACAGTATCATAAAATTAAACCTTTAGGTGTTGTTTTTGTTGTTACGGTCTTCAGTCCGCAAACTGGTTTGATGCAGCTCTCCACGCTACCCTGTGCAAGTCTCTTCATATGAGAATAAGTTCGGCCACATCCTTTTGAATCTGTTTGCTGTATTCGTCCCTTGGTCTCCCTCCACGATTTTTACCCCACACACTTCCCTCTAATGCTAACTTGACGATTCCTTCATGTCTCAGAATGCCCCCCCCCCAATTCGGTTAATCATCTCGTAATTAGTTACGTAATCTACCCATCTAATTTTCATCATTCCTCTGTAGCAGCAGATCGTCCACGTTTCACTCCCATACGATGCTACCCTCCAAACAGAGGCTTTCAGGAAGGACTTCCTAACATTTAAATTATTAATGGATGTCAACAAATTTCTCTTCTTCAGCAACGTTTATCTTCCCACAGCCATTCAAATCTTATATCTACTTTACTTCGCCCATCAGAAGTTATCTTGCTACCCAAATAACGAAATTCCATCTACTACTTTTATTGTCTCTTTAATATAATGCGCCGGCCGCGGTGGCCGAGGAGACTAAGGCGATCCAGTCACGGTCTGCACGGCCACTACGGTCGGGGGTTCGAATCCCCCTCGGGCATGGATATTTGTGCCGTCCTAGTTCGTAAGTAGTTTGTAAGTTTTGGGACTGATGATCCCGTAGTTAAGTACCATAAGCTTTACAAACATTTGAAGATTTTTCTGATTCACCCTTTTGATATAGTTGTATTTCAAGTCAGTTATTCTTGAGGGATGTTGTAGCCATCAAGTGTGACATTTCAAAAATCGCTATTTATTTATATTTTGCCCATGTTTCCTTCAATTTGGTACTTCTATATCATCAAATTGTTATTTCTTTGATTCCGTTAGACTGTACTGTGCTTTTACATTTTACACGTTACTCTATCAGCGACCCTGCGTCCATATGGAAAATGGCTGGGCCCCGCAGCTGCCGGTGGTTTCGGCTAAATGTATTCATATTTGTTAAAAAGCTAATATGCATGCAAAAAGCTAATAGCGGCCACAAAGCCGACGCCAGCTCCCTCCGCCGTCGACTCCCAACACAGAGCAGACCGCCTCTCTGTGTTGTCTGCCGTTGCAGAAGTGTTCACCGACTCCCAAAGCGTTTGGGGTGGATGTGGGGTGGGGGGACCGCCTCTTGTGTTGATATAGCTGGATAGGTGGGGGAGAGGGGGGGGAGGGATTCACCACTCGGAAGAGCCGAAGCCCTCAAACAAGGCCGCAACCGGAGTTCCGCGAGTTAACGAGTTTTCACTGGCGTCGGCGCTGTGACTAGAGAAGGTCGCTGTGCCGCCGGCGCATCAGCTACACAGCGAAAGCGTTTCATTAGAGCACGCATAACCTCCGCGCTCCTTTGGTTAATATTTCATCCTGTCCGGCTGTTGTCGATTAATTAGTCATTCCGTGAAGTGCGCAAACTTTGACGTGCTCGCAACGAGATGAATCTCGCTACGGGTTTGCCCTTGTGCACGATGACGTTTATATAACCCTGGAAATGGGCTGGAGTTTGAGTTGGGCCGAATTTTGTTGAAGCGTCTGTAATTACATATTCCGTCTGCTGGTGGGGGCCCCAAATTAAATTTCGTGTAGGCTGCAAGTACTATAATTAGTCTGCCATATCAGGCACAAAATATTTAATTAACAACAACATGTTTTCCCACTGAGAGTGCGAGTTTCCGGGACAGAAGAGCGACTTAGAGGAGTTCTTGTCAAGTGGAACTCAATATGTCGATGTTATCTAATTGACCGTTTATTATTCCCGTGTGCCGTGTAAGCTGACATGCGTTGGCATTATTTTCTGTGGTTTCAAGTCATCAACAGTTGAAGATTTTTGGCAGCAGCTGTTACAGTACATGAACAAAAGCGTTTTTACCCCTAGTGTCATGAACGACTTTGATCGAGGAGCGAACATAAACGCACACCTTTCGAAAAATCGGTGTTTCAAATTATTTATTTCATTCCGTAATACATTTTAAGATAGTTTTTAGTCTACAGTGTCGCCAGGGTTGGAAAAGTTACTTTTTTAAAGTAACGAAGTTACATATTTTTGGAAACATTTTTGTTTCACTTATTGGGCAACAGCACTCTTATTTTAATTGATATATAAAGAACAGTCTAGAGTACAAAAATTTATTTTTTTGACTAGTTTCTATCTTCTTTTAGATCATCTTCAGGAAATTTAGCTCCATTGGTGCTCCATTGACGCACTGGAAGGCTCCAAGTTTCCTGCCAGCTCCTCAACATCAATGGAGCTAAATTTCCTGAAGATGATCTAAAAGAAGACAAAAAATAGTCGAAAAAATACATTTTTGCACTCTAGACTGTTCTTTATATATAAAACTAAGTTATAGTTAAAGTTACTTTTCTGAAAGGTAACTTAGTTACAGTTATAGTTACTATACATCGAAAGTAACTGCATCAGTTGCAAGTAAATAAACAGTTATTTTTACAGTTACTTTTAAAAATTGTCATTGTAACTCACTTCTAAATCCGTAATAAACCTTACTCGTGTAGAAAGGAAACAAGCTTTAGTGTCAATCAATATTTAATACATTAATACCTACATGATTAATAATAATACATAATTAATGCAATATTAAATAAATTTTCCACAGAATATTCTGTCTCCTTGCATCTGAATTTCAATGTTTGTTCATTTTCACCAAATGTAGTTCTTATAACGTTCAATCTCATGAAAGTTACACCTAGTTCATTGTTCGTGTCAACGTAAAAACTGTCAAATTTGTTGTCTACTATATATTCGCAGCATCTGTACACTGAAGTGGCAGCAATGAGCAATCATTTCAAACTGTGCATTCACATCAAGAGATACGCTATGTCTGATGAAGAGGGAGAATTAATGATATGGGGCGCTGCAAGCAAAAAACTAATTCTACATGAATTCCTAAATTCGCTTTGGAGTTTCGATTGCTTTGTTTTCCCACCGTGAGACAGTTTGCAGCAAAGGAATCATTTTTTCCCTCCAACGTCAAAAATTCGAACAGTTCATTATAAGCTGGCCAAGGTATGCGGATGTTTTCTTCCGTCTCTATGTCGAAGTGAGTGGAAAATAATCGGAGACTGTTTACTTGTGACGCATAAGGCAATTGTTGGATACTCATTGTTGCGTACATAATAATAAAATAAAAATGTTTTGAATGAATGGCTACTATTAAATGTTATAACGGAACTAAAATATTTAATTAATACATTTCCGACGTACGTTATTGAAAATATGTAATTCAGAAATAAATATTGTTTCTTTTTTCACTAAAATCAAAGCCTAGTATTCTGCAGTCTTGAGATCTTTACAAAAATATGTTACGCTCCTAGCGACAAAAAGAAACGATACGTCCGTTAAATTGTTAACTGATAAAAGTAACTTAGTTACAGTTAAAGTTACTGTAGGCAAATAAGAACGCCGTTACCGTCCGTTGCCTTTGGAAAGTAACTGCTAATAGTTAGTTTACAAGTAACGCGTCACTCCCCAACGCTGAGTGTAAGGAATGGCGTTTCTGAAAGAGTAAACGTATACATATTGCTACTCGAATAATCGGTGTTTCAAGTTATTTATTTTCTTTAGTAATACTTTTCGAGATCGTGTTCTACTAGAGATCCGCGATGTGAGAACGACTTTGTCAACGAAGAACCTAATTCTCAGTTGCGACCGACATGCAGATGTAAACTTTTCAACACATTTTTCGTCCCATTAATAGGCTGTTTTGTTATGGTAAATATAAGGTTCCAATTGTTGTTATTCTTAATGATTATAACGTTCAAATAGTATTCTTGGTTATTATTTTTGCAAAACACAAGTTATTTCTCTGACATTAAAGCTTAAAAATCGTTAAATTTCAAGATTAGGTCACGTGATCGAAAACGCCATGTCATTGGTTGAAGCTCTGGTGACATTACTTGACACGAGGAAGACGAAGTTGCATGTGTTTTATAGCGATGTTAACGATAGTTACCAGATTTTCCTTACATCTGCTGCGCGGCGGTGGAGTAGTCGAGCGGTCTGCCGGGCGCCGTGGCTCACCGCGCCCGGTCAGGGGGCTCAACGCCCTCTGTAATAAAAAAAGATGAGCCAACAACACACCGAACAAGAACGAACAAACACGAACAGCGTCCGCAACGGTCAGAACTACCCATAGAGCAAAAAAAAAAAAAAAAAAAAAAAAAAAAAAAGCGTCTCGCTGCGGAGCGTGCGGTTGCTCGCCGTGGGCGTTCGAGTCCTCCCTGGGGCATGGGTGTCTGTGTTGTCCGTAGGTTAGTTTACCTAGGCTTAAGTAGTTTGTAGGCTACGGACTGATGACCACGCACTTTGGTCCGATAGATTTACAAACATTTGAACATTTTTAAACATCTGCTGCATACAATTAAGATTTTTGTAAAGGAGCATGCATTTACAACATTTATGTAGGAATGGAAAGAAATTTGTGAAGTCCGACATTGAAAACCATCTGGAAGTTGATGCGTTTATGTTATCTTAGTTTCTAAAAAACAACCCAGATTTTTTTGTGTACCGGAAATAAGGAAGCTGAAGACTACGTTTAAAGTAATATGTACCTACATTTACAGTAAACTATTGTTTGTTTGTATCAACAGACTGACTGTAGTCTAAATACACAAACTATTATACATCGTAAACGTTTATAGCTAAGCATTGCATCTTAGATTCAGTCTTAGTTTTTCTGCCAAATACATTTAACTGTTAAATGAACACTGTTATTAGTGGCCACCGTAAAAAGTTGCATGTTAAGTAAGGAACTATGTAGTTACAGTACTTATAGTGTATAAGTGAATTAACCTTGCACACTGTACACTTCTACATCTCAGTATCCATTCTTCTCGTGCTGTTTAGTTACAAATAAACGTGTCAGGTTTAATAGGAATTTAGAATCCCAAAGAAAAGTAAAAATAATAGGACAAATATTTTGGCGGAGTTGACAACATTATATATTTTCATAGAAAAATAAAGATCGAAATTTTGCAATATTTATGTCCTTGCAGTGAGGTTATCTGCTAGAGCAACATTTAGCGCAGATTTTTGTTAGCATAACGGTAAAGGTACCGAGTTACAAATTTTATGTTCAAAGTTCAAATACAACCTTCTACTATTTCTTTCCTGACTTTTAGCTGTCGCGTAAAGATGTAATACTGTGAAATAGAAACGAATTATTGATGAACTTAGTAATCATTTAAATTTTTTTAAAAATAGTAGCATTCACCAAGGCGTTGTGAAACACAAATCGTTCTTTTATCCATTATACAGGGTGAATTACCTAACATTTGCACCGCAAATATTGCGGAAACGGAAATGCGATTGATGTGCGGTTTTCTCAGAACGGATTGGTAGTCAAGGACTCGTATTGTTAGCCGATAAACAGATTGTAAAAATTCCTAGAAAGTGTATTTTTTATGCGAACATGCAGTTTTTTAAATGTAACAATGGCTGTTTCTATCATGTACTGGAATTTTTGACACCAGCTGTGTACAAAGAATTTTGAATGACATTTTTATCACGTTTAGTTCTCAAAATTCTTTGTACACAGCTGGTGTCAAAAATTCCAGTGCATGATAGAAACAACCATTGTTCCATTTAAAAAACTGTATGTTTACATAAAAAATACACTTTCTAAGTAATATTACAGTCTGTTTGTTGGTTAAAAATACTAGCCTCTGACTACCAATCCATTATGTTAAAACTGCACATCATTCGCACTTTCCGTTTCCGCAATAATTGCGGCCAAGTGTTAGGTGATTCACCCAGTATATTTAAATCATCCATCATTGGTGTAAATAATAAAACTGACAACAAACATATGTACGCTCACCAACTACATTAGAAAACTAATTTAAATACAAATCATTGCCGTTTAGTATCGTCAACTAATCTGTACATAATAATTTTTTTTACTCGTTAGCAACTATAGAGCATGATAATACTGAACTAATAGAAAATTAATTATCATGTGGAGTGTGCATTTACATCGAAATGATCCTCACAATATTATATGATTGAAGTGATCAGTATCTAATTTCGATCTCTGGGAGCGACTTTCAACAACATTTTACTTAGTAATAATGTAGTAAATAAGTACTGCAATTAGCAACAAGATTTTTGTAAATCAATTTATTTCACCGTTACTAGTTTCGGGCCTGAGCCCATCATCTGACGGTAGTGTCGATTTCAGGTCTATATTGCTGTTCTAAAATAACAAACCTATGTGTTTCCATAGGATACCATTGTAGACCCCAAATCAACAAAATTGGTAATGGTGAAACAAAATGATTTATAAAAATCGTGTCGTTGGTTGCAGTATTTGTTTACTACAGTATTATTACGAAAACAGGTGCAGTGTTCTCTGGCCAAAAATGTATAAAATAATTATTTTATGTATTTCTTATTGGTTATAAAATGCAAAACCAAATTTACTGCAGTTTTATCGATGTGTTTGTGCAGTGTGGTACTACACAATATTTGTACACCATTTTCAGGAACAGGAATGTCCAGACACTGTTAGTGAATTTTACGATAGCTGCCATAGCATCATATAGGTAGACGTCATAGGCATCACATAACTTAAACAGTGCGTTTCCACAGGCTTTCATTATATTTGCCTTTCATTTCTCTTTTTTTACACAACAAACTTCATTTAAAGAGGTGAGAGGCGTTATGACCAGAAGACGACATCATTAACTCTTTAAGACGATTTCTAGAGAGCAAAGTGCTATTATTGCTGTTAACAAGTTATCGTAAAGAAAAAGGTTAAAATGCCAAGAACACCATTGAAGCTGATATAAAACTCTATACGTTCGTTTAAATTAGTTGCTACTGTTGCTGTTTTGCTTGTCATGGGCGAGGTGACGCAACAACACCTAGAAACAAGGCCTCACAACAGCCCGTGTTACGTCACACTGATCAGGCTGCGGCAGCCAGCTGAATGGCTGGCCGCTGGGGCACGCCAACACCACCTAGAGAGAAGGCCTCAACAGCCGCGACCGGCAGCTTACTGGCTGGCCACTACGAGGCAGTGGGGCTGTGCCCCAGCGGCCAGCCATTCAGCTGGCTGCGTCGACCTGGTCGGTGTGATGTGGCACGGACTGTTGTGAGGCCTTGTCTCTAGCTGGTGTTTCCGTTCTCTAAGTATTGTCGTGCCTCTGCCGCCAAAGAATGTTTCCTTGGCAGCCAGATCTGGAGGCTCACTGTAAACATATGGGATAATTTCGAAAGAACAGACATCATATTAATAATCGTATATAGGCCACCAACAGGCAATTGACAGTTTCAGTTCTGTCACATAAACACATTCAGTTCCTTGCTGGAATACAGTATAGGCTGCGAGCAAGAGGAGCTAATTGGCATGGGGCACTACCATCGTAGCGTTCTGTAAGCTGAGAATTTAGGCAGGACTGGATGTGTGCCTGGATACACAAATTGGTTTAGGCAACCGCTGGCCGAAGCGGAAAATACGGGTTCGAACCCTGCTCGAGCACAATGTTTCAACTTCGCCGTTGAATTTCAAACGGTCGGAATGTTTCAAGATTTAGGATTAATAAGGGATAGGCGAAGGGTTGGGGTCTGGTAGTGCGATCAGCATACACTAGCAACCACGTGTCCCTCTCGCAAGTATATTTAAAAGCACTGTGAATACGTTTCACACCGCCTCCTGAATGTTGGGCACTGCAGTCCGAACTCAGTTCATTGAGAACAGTCCAGTAGGTAGTTTAGCGTGCTTCTCAAGGGAGGTTTATCGATCATTCTATCTGTAATAGACTAGAAGTCTAGGACACGTTCTAAAGAGCTGATCTTAAAGGGTTAATCTGCAGAAAAAGCATTGTGGTCAAAGGCGTAAATAAAGATATTTATTCTAGGCGTAAATAAAGATATTTATTCTAGTTGGAAAGCAGGCGTTATTCTATACTCCATTAGTCCATCCTCCCTTCCTTCCTCTCTCCCCACCCATTTTTTCCTATTCCATCCTCTGTTCATCTTCAACTCTCCCTCCCTTGGCTCATTCCTTACATCATCCATTCATTTATTCACAACCTATACAAAAGCGTTACATGTTTGCCCCTGTTACTGCCCTTCAAAGCAGTCAGCAGCTTTGTGTAGAACCCGTTGCCAACGATGTGGAATGCGTAGTATACCGTTAGCAGAGCCTGTTGATGATTCCAATGGAGTGGTCTACTGCTTGTAGAATCTCTGGACTACACGATGCACAGTTTGAAGGCTTTTCGCTCATCTAACTATTCGTACCCAAAGACTGGAAAATTGCGCAGATCACACTAATAATCTTTGAAAGGCAAGACAAGTGATCCGTAAAATTACAGGCCTATATCATTGACGCCGGCTTGCAGCAGGTTTTTGGAACAGCTTCTTCTGTCAAACTATAATAATTACCTCTAATAGAACAACTTATTTAGCCATACTCAACACGAATTCAAAAAGTATCATATTGTTTGATACAGCTAAATGGTTACCCACATGAACTGACGAGTGCTATCGACAAAGGATCCCAAATAGATTCCATATTTCTAGATTTCCGGAAGGCTTTTGTCACTCTACTTCACAAGCGTCTTCTAATCAAATTTCGTGATTATGGAAGATCACCATAGTTGTGCAATTGGATTTCAAATTTCCGGTCAAAGAGGAAACAGTGCTTGTAATTGACGGAAAGTCATTTAGTAAAACGGAAGTGATATCTGGCGTTCCTCAGGGAAGTGGAAAAGGTCTGTTACTGTACCTTGTCGTAGAAAGCGATTTAGGAGATTGCTAATACAAATAACACCGAAATGCTGGTTTACATGCTAGATGTTTTGTAATGCTTGTAAATACAGCAATCGGCCTATTTCGGCTCTGTGGTCATAATCAGTCTAACTTCATATTACATCGTGGAGTTATAATGTTATTTCAATAATTGCTTAAAATTGCAGTCTAAATATTCTTTTGATTTATATTACTTCTTGCTTTCAGGTTATTAATATATTATTACTATTCTGACAATTGTATTTGACAGATCCTCCAGCGATGCTGTACAATAACTGCAAGTGTATGCAGTACTTGCTGTACTAGCTTATATGCTCGTGCTTCGCAACGGTTATTAAAGAAAAGGCTGTGCGTATCATGGCTTTTTAGGATTCCGGAACTCAGTCAGTTTTACACAAATGAACGTGCTGGAAGAAGCAAACAAATGTCATTAACTATATAATATACAAAGCGAAATCAGTAACACTATGTTGTTTGTTTGTTGGTATTCTCAGAGATGAGATTGCGTCGCTTAACACCCCGATGCTGGCTCTGGATCTCACAGGTCCACTAGACAGTGTTTCTGTACCTAGGTCTCAGCGCCTGCGGCTTTGTTTACCCCCACTCTTCTATCCTCCTGACATGGGCAACCACGACAGGCAATAGTGTGTTTACTTCCGCAAGAGCAACACCGTAGCTACAGAGGAGCGGACAGAACTCACAGATACCACGCCAGTATCACCGTAGTATTTTGAATGGACTTCATTTTCCTCAGTTTAATGTCTCTTCGTGTCTTACATTAAAGCATTCTGTATGTGAAGTGGAAATTATTATTGTGCACTTATATAGTAAAAACTGGTACTGGATCTGTTAGATCCAGCCCCAGCATTTACGTTCTACTCTTCCTCGTTACTTTCCAATGGTCTCAACTACAAAGTATACCACAACACACACACACACACACACACGCACATATAATGTGTGTGGTGTTTGCAACTATAGAATGTTAACACGCCTGTTGTTTGTCTGGACATCGACTCAAAAGAAATTGGGGATATACACAATCCAGAGGTTACAAATCTTCAACAAATGCTGTCTGATGACAGCGATTACGAGGGCGAACATGCGCATACAAGGCTCCTATTCTCGAACTGGAGGACGAAGAGATCTATACTGATTCCTCAATTCTCAGAAAGCATAGAAGAAAGAGACGACTCAAAGACCGAACTGAATGACACAGACGTAAGTTCAAGAGAGGAAGATGGCGACCTGTATCGTTGTTATAGGAAGAGAGGAAAGAAAATAATCGAATCATTCGACTGAAAAAAGACTCCATACACAAACCGCAGAAAAATTTATGCTTTATGTGTATGAAATAATTCAATAATAAAATTATTTAAAAAAATATATATAGTACCTTATAAGATCCTGTCATTTTTTAAATAATTGTTAATTTGAGTGAATGGATCTCACAGATCCGGGGCCAGCACCCGTGCGACTTTAGGGGCGCCTGCATCGGAGTGTTAATTCTGCCATACTATGCCATACGCATAACGCAGCAGCGGCGTGCATTAGTTCTTTGGTGCACTACGGCGCCTCGGTCGCTTGTTTGCTGTTCTACGCCATCCATACTTCAAGCATAGCCTACGTCTAAAAAATTTTCCATGCTCCCACTTTTATGAAACGAAGTACCTCTATGCAAATCCGTGAAGTAGTTTAGGACATTGGGGATTTCTAATAGACAGACAGACAGTTACTGGAAAAAACTTAAGTTTACGACACGGTATGTCTTTTTCCGTGATCTGATTTTGATTAAATCATGCCTCTATGTTGCCGCAATCTTACCTCAAGTATCCTGTGAAAACGGCATAAAAATGCGGAACGTGATGCCAATAGGCATATATTCATAAATAAGGTCTCTCTCTCATCATACATTAGTGATATTCGCTATTTTAAACATTTATTTCACGATCTTTCATATCACTTGACAACGTACTGAGGCATGGAAAAATGAAATATAATAATTATTTCCTTAATGAAGTAGAAATATCACTGAAAACATTCTTGCCGGACGCTGTGGCCGAGGGGACTGAGGCGCTTCAGTCACGGTCTGCACGGTCACTACGGTCGGGGGGTTCGAATCCCCCCTCGGGCATGGATATTTGTGCCGTCCTAGTTTGTAAGTAGTTCATAAGTAGTTTGTAAGTTTAGGGACTGATGACCCCGTAGTTCAGTCCCATAAGATTTACAAATATTTGAACATTTTTGAAAACATTCTTACGGTTGGCTCTCTTTCCAGTAGAGGCGCTATTGTCGCTCCAAGCGTGAGATTTAAACCAACGCCCCCTAGATACAAAGCCTGTGCGCTCTCTGCTAAGAGTAGTCATAACACAAGCAAACTGTTTGTCTCCTGTAGCGTTGTGCTGAGTCTGGAAATACGTACACGTTGCACACTGTGTTTCAGAATGTTTTTCTTTTTACCTATGTGATTCTCCGTGCAGATTTTTGTTGGTGTGATACAAAAAGCTTAATATGAATCGTCCGATTCCAACATCAGTAAGACATCTTACAAATAGTTCATAAATATCTTATGTCACAACAAATTTGTCTGTGAATCACAAAAATAGCATTAAGAACATTCTGAAACACACTGTGCAATGTGTACGTATTCCCAAACTCAGCGCAATGCTTCATAAGACAAACAGTTTGCTTGTGTTATGACTACACTTGGCAGGCAGCGCACAGTCCTTGTATCTAGGTGGCGTTGCTGAAACTTCCATAGCAGTAGTAAATATGCGCCGCGGTGGAGTAGCCGAGCGGTCTTAAGCGTCTCGCTGCGGAGCGCGCGGTTGCTCGCCGTGGAGGTTCGAGTCCTGCCTGGGGCATGGGTGTGTGTGTGTGTGTGTGTGTGTGTGTGTGTGTGTGTGTGTGTGTTGTCCTTAGGTTAGTTTACCTAGGTTTAAGTAGTTTGTAAGCTACGGACTGATGACCACGCAGTTTGATCCGATAGAATTACAAACATTTGAACATTTTGTAAATATGCGCTAGACTGTGATATTAGTATGTAAATATGGATTAAATCATCACCACGTAGAAGACAAGGCCTGACAACTGGCCGTGCCTACGTCACACCGAGAGAAGCGGCGGACGCAAGCTGACTGGCTGGCCGCTGGGGCACGCCCACCGCCTCGTAGCGGCCAGCCAGTCAGCTTGCGTCCTCCGCCTCTTGGTGTGACGTAGGCACGGCCAGTTGTCAGACCTTGTCTTCTACGTGGTGATGATTAAATATGGCCAGGATTGTATCAATTTTATATTCATTGCGTTGAATCATATTTCGCAGAACATAACAACCAAGAAATCTAATTTCAGAAATATGGTAAATTTGAAAAGTAAAATAGTAAATAGCATTTTCAAAGGGTAATAATCCGATCGCTACCAAACTTCACACGAACACCAGCAGTGCTTTCTGTCAGTTTTCTGGTGCAGTACGTAACTAACAGCGCCTTTATTGGTTCTTTGCTGGATTACGCCGTTCATTCCAAGCATGAAATACACCTAAAACTTCAAATTACTATATATTTTATTTTCTTGATCTGATTTGACCAAATGAAGCCTAAATATTGCCCCAGGATATTCTCAATTTATCTGTTTTATTACATGAATGTTCGTTTAGTTTTCAAATGTTTGTATAGTCTATGGGACTTAACTACGGGGTCATCAGACCCTAAACTTACAAACAACTTATGAACTACTTACGAACTAGGACGGCACAAATATCCATGCCCAACGGGGGATTCGAACTCCCGACCGTAGTAGCCGTGCAGACCGTGACTGGAGCGCCTTAGTCTCCTCAGCCATCGCGGCCGGCTGTTCGTTTAGTACTTTTAGGTTTTTGCCGTACTACATCGTGTTTATAAGCGTAGTGTGCACATTAAATTTCAAACTACGATATCATTTCTTCACCTGATTCGATTTTGATGAAAAGAAGCCTACGTTATGCTCCAAGCTATTCTAAAATTACATGTGAAGCCCCACGAATGTTCCTGTAGTAGCTTTGGACATTACCCTCTACAAATAGGTAATGCGATTAACTTACTTCCAGAGAAATTTTTAAATTGTGATGTCTTAACTTTCTCTAATCAATTTTTTAATGTAACCGCATAATACCCTCACGTTATCTGTGAAAAACCATGAAAATTCGTCTATTAGTTTTGGAGTTTTTAGGTCATGAAAGAGAAAGACAGACATGACGGTTGTAGAAAAAAAAGTTAAATTGTAATATTCGTTTTTTCGTGAACCGATTTTTATGAAATGAAATCTGTATGTTGCCCCAAGTTACCTGTGAAAACCCCTTGCGATTTCGTGAAATAGTTTTGGAGGTAAGTGGTTTCTAATAGATGGACAGACAGACACGACGGTTACTGAAAACACTTAAAATTACGATATCCCTTCATTTTTGTGAATTTATTTTGATAAAATCTTGCCTAGGTCCTGAACCAAACTTCGCTCCTGTTTCCTGTGGAAACCGCATGAAAATCCGCCCAGTAGTTCTGAAGATTGAAGCGACATGCCTGCATGTACAGATTTATTAGTAGTATGATGATGATGATGATGATGATGATTTGGTGTCCTACGTAACTAACAGGGCGTATATTTTTTTCTTTATTGTACTAAACCGTTTCCTAGGCATTTCTAAACAGATGGGTGTCAAGATCTAATAAGTACTCACCGAAATCAGAAAGGAAACTACGTAAAAGCGATTTTCCTTGCAAAGAATTATGTAAATTAGAGCATCGATAGACGCGAAGGAATGTCGTTATGTTTTAAATTTAAATCAAAAATGTTCAAATGTTTGTAAATCTTATGGGACTTAACTACGGGGTCATCAGTCCCTAAACTTACAAATTACTTACGAACTAGGACGGCACAAATATCAATGCCCGAGGGGGGATTCGAACCCCCGACCTTAGTGGCCGTGCAGACCGTGACTGGAGCGCCTCAGTCCCCTCGGCCACCGCGGCCGGCTAAATTTAAATGTTCCCTGTCAATAGAAGCAAACAAATGTCCTTAAGCCGTGAATATACAAAGTGTAATCAGCAACTCGCTTTTCAATGTTAGTTTGTATTTGCAGAGATAAGATTGCGGGTCATAATTGAAAATTCTAAACTGACCTTTTTTTTTTTTTTTACCTTAAGTAGATTCGCACTAATGCTGGAAGAACAGTAAACGGTTGTATCTAGAAGGCCCTTTCAATACTAGACGAGAGATAGATGATATGTTCTTGGAAAAGTGTAAAATTGACAGTGTCACACCAATCGAAAGAAACAGTGTAATGAAAGTCTTTGAAGAAAACAGAATTTCTATATTCAACCATGGAAAGAACAATGCGACACCTGCATTTCATGTAAGGCAAAGCAAGTAACAGATGAAGAGTGCAATAAACATATTACTGAAAGAACAGAGCAAAAGAAGAGAAAGGAATTGATCAGGAGAAAGCTAAAGATGGCGAATGCTTGGTTTTTACTGTGGACCTTCAATCTGTAAACTTGTGTCCAAAGACTATGGCAAGTTCTTTTTATTACTGTATGAAGCTAAAAGTATACAACCTGACCATATTTGATCTAGGAATAGGTCAGTGTTTCTCATACTGGTGGAACGAGTGTGATGGTGAATCGGAGGCATCACTGTTTGCTTCAACTGTTATCAAACACGTACAAAACTTCTGCCTACCAAAAATGTTCAAATGTTTGTAAAGTTTATGGGACTTAACTACGGGGTCATCAGCCCCTAAACTTACAAACTACTTATGAACTACTTACGAACTAGAACGGCATAAATATCCATGCCCGAGGGGAGATTCGAACCCCCGACCGTAGTGGCCGCGCAGACCGTGACTGAAGCGCCTCAGTCTCCTCGGCCACCGCGGCCGGCTTCTGCCTACCTTTCTTAGAAAAGTGCAAGAAGGAATTTTTTTTTTTTACTTAGACGGCTGTGGATATCAAAGTTGCAATAATATTTTAGCAAATGCTTTGCTGAATTTCAGCATTGAATATGGCCTTAACATAGAACACAAATATTTGCCATTCGCAAATGGAATGCGACAGTGCTCATGCCCTCATTGAACGAAGTGGAAAAAATAAAATATATTTATTTGCCGTCGGACTACGTAAAAATAGCAAAAGAATGCAAGAAGACCAAGCCTTACTATCATTCAGACCTTTTGTACCACTCATACTTGTTGGACTATTCGGCAAAAGCTTCACAGATATCCAAATCAATAAGACTTGTTAACGGTCTCGGAGATCCTAAAGTAAAGGACATAAGAGCTCCGAAATACCGGGTGATAAAAAAGTCAGTATAAATTTGAAAACTTAATAAATCA
Organism: Locusta migratoria; assembly: GCA_026315105.1. NCBI lineage: Eukaryota > Metazoa > Arthropoda > Insecta > Orthoptera > Acrididae > Locusta > Locusta migratoria. The sequence continues at coordinate 145,906,614 of CM048751.1, read as the reverse complement.
CGGAATAAGGTGGATAAAGAGGTAAAAATTGACACACTTGCTTGGAATGACATGAGGTTTTATTACAACAACAACAAAAAAGAAAGGGGTCGAAAATGTCCGACGTATGGCGCTCCATCTGATCAGAAAATCAATAATTAACATAACAAATTAAGACAAAGCAAAGATAATGTTCTTTACAGGAAATGCTCAATATGTTCACCATTATTCCTCAACAATAGCTGTAGTCGAGAAATAATGTTGTGAACAGCACTGTAAAGCAGGTCCGGAGTTATGGTGAGGCATTGGCGTCGGATGTTGTCTTTCAGTATCCCTAGAGATGTCAGTCGATTACGATACACTTGCGACTTCAGGTAACCCCAAAGCCAATAATCCCAAAGACTGAGGTCTGGGGACCTGGGAGGCCAAGCATGACGAAAGTGGCGGCTGAGCACACGATCATCACCAAACGACGCGCGCAAGAGATCTTTCACGCGTCTAGCAATACTTTTTTTTTTTTTTTTTTTTTTTTTTTTTTTTTTTTTTTGTTCTAATAAAACCCCATGTCAGTCCAAGCATGTGTGTCAATTTTTACCTCTCTATCTATATTATTCCATGATTTATTAAGTTTTCAAATTTATGCTGACTTTTTGATCACCTGGTACAGTCCTGAGTTACAAAGGATAGAATATAAATTATCTTTCGATGATGACTATAAGGAACTATCGCAGAGGCAAGCAAAATCAAACACCACAAAAGAAAAGGATTTCAAATCTCTGTACAAATCTCAACTCCCTCCACAATGAATAAATTTTAAGATCTGCAAAAACTGAAGAATGTTTTGCCACAAGATACACATGAATTCTACGATACACTTCCACATGTAACTAAATTTTTCACAAGAGAAAAAAAACATTTAACAAGTCATAACAACTTTATACAGTTTATATTTTGTGTATTAAAAACTTTTACATCTGCTGCCAGTAGGTAACTGTTACAGCAGGACAGCCCAGGACAGCCCAGCCCAGCCGAGTGCAGCATTGGCCACATGGGCTACTTATATTTCCGAAGATCACCTACATCAGGTCGAAACCGGTTAATTGAAACTGTTAATTTCTGCGATCAAGACCGTTTTTTGTATATTGATCATACCAAATAGATCGCTGTTTTTCTCCTATGACAATGTTGTCAAAATTAATTTCAAGTTTCATTGGTAGTATCAAGTATCTGACATATTGGTAATTATGTAGTTTCACGTTTCAGTTACACGGTATCCATTCTAGTTGTAACAGCATGTATCTGCAAAAAATCTTATGCAGTACTTCGTATCTGCAGTGAGGTGGAGTAGCCGAGCGGTCTAAAGCGCCTCGCTGCGGAGCGCGCGGTTGCTCGTCGTGGAGGTGCGAATCCTCCATGGGGTATGGGTGTGTGTTGTCCTTAGGTTAGTTTAGCTAGGTTTAAGTAGTTTGTAAGCTACGGACTAATGACCACGTAGTTTGGTCCGATAGATTTACAGACATTTGAACACATTTGAGTGAAAACGTAATTTGACAATATTTCCCTTTTAAAGTTATTGGATGATTATACTTATCCATTTATCAGTTTTCTCGTACTATATAAAAACATATCATGCCATTATTATGACAAAGACTGTTTTTTATGTCTCCTGTAAAAGTTTCGTATAGCAGTCGATATGTAGGTGTTGATGGCTGTCGTAATATCCTTCTGCTGGAGTATCGGCACCTTTATGCTTTGGATGGGTTTATGTGGGCTTTGGAAGACGAAGGCAGTGGGCGGGTATGTATCGGGATTACGATGGACACTGGTGGAGAACGGCGCACGTGTTGTCTTACGCGGGACGCGGATTAAGATGTCCGACATTTGTGTTTACCGAGGCCTGGCCGGACGGAACGGCTAGCTGATAGAGGTGTGTGTACGGGACACACTGTGTTCTGAAGTGGGCGGGGTGCAAGAACGTGTCTCTGCGTGAAGTGCTGCAGCTGTTCAAGTATACATCGCATATCGTTGAAAACAAACATAGGACATAACGATCTTTGTGTGCAGCTAACATCACCGAAAACGACGTAGATATTAAGAAAAATTATATCGTTGCTAAATAAAGTGCAAGTTTGAAGTACTGCGATCTTTGTTCCTCACTAACGTCGCAAAATTCCAAAAAAATGTAAATTGTATAATCATTGTTAACGGATGACTTTCTAAAGCATTTTTGGATACAGCGATCTTAAAATGATAGATAATTAAAATATGACAGTCTAGATGGCAAGTTGCAGACCTTTTTATTCGCAGCCGGTTTCGGTCCTACAGGACCATCATCAGGACTTTGCCACCTTGTTGGGGGACGGAGCAAGCAGTGAGCAGTTGACGTCTGCTCCGGCCGCCGTCACCGTCCACCAACCTGGTGGCAAAGTCCTGGTGATAGTCCTGTTGGACAGAAACCGCTTGCCAGTAAAAAGCTGAGCAACTTGCGATCTAGACTGTCATATTTTAATTAAATAATAACTTGATGAAAAATCTTATATAAATATATCCGCACAAAAAAATGCTACAAGAACAAGTACTTCAGGACATTATGCTGTAACAGAAAAACGTAAATATGTAGACCAACTATTATAAACTGTACCTTCAGAAATATTTCTTTATTTGGATCTACATATATCACTTGTGAGCAGCTCGGTATCACAGTGGTAGAGTGCCAGGCTATAAAACCGAAGGTCCTAGGATTTTTATCTGTCACATTCCGCTTCTTTCACCTCTGGAAATGTTGCTGATGTGAAAAATACAGAGCAGCACCGTGGTTAGGAATCTACGTTGAACTGTAGGCTGGGTAAGTCATTTCGCAGGTCGGAGGAAGGCAACGGCATACCACATCCAAAAGGACCGCGCCCAGTGAAGCACTGTGGTGTTCAAACCAATCTTCGGATTGTTGACTGCTTTACCTTCATATCACATGTATTTATGTTGAGAATGGGAAACATCCGAAGCAGTCGGCGTCTTTAAATAACACCTTATAAAGAGAGTAATAATAGTGCAGCATTAAAAAGGAATAAACATTGAAAATGTGTTTGTTGCAGAAGTAGATGCTACAGGAACAGGATACTGTCGTATCACGTTATATCTAGGACAACTACGGTCGAAAACTTACATACTTTCAAAAAAGTGCACTGCTCACAACAATCAGGGGAACAGGTAAAACCTAATAATAATATATATGTGGTCACGAATTTTATTCAGATATTGGTTACAATTGTCATTTGTGAGTGATAAAGTACGACATTTTGCTGTCTCTCTATTTGACGTTTACATGTCGTTGACTTAGAGAGAGAGGAAACATGAGAGTAACCAGAACAGTTGCCATGTAATATGATGTGTGATCTCTTCGTACATCCAGTACATTTGCACACCTGTGTGGCAAGGACACTATCAGATTACAAATCAACTGTTGAGGGATATTTGGCCATTATTCCATCAATGCAATATCCAGCTCTACAACCGTTACCAGAGGTGCGGTTCAGGCTACAATGCGTCTGCCATGTGCATCCCACGTACGGTAAATGGGGTTTATGTCCGGGGAACAAACTGGCCACACCATTCGTTCAAGTCCCTCAGTATCAAGCATTTGTCTACCACTTAAGTTCTGTGGAGACGTATGTTATCGTCCTCCTGGTAGGAACCCATCTCCTTTGGCACCAAAAGACGGTCTCTATGTCTCTGAGCAGTCAAAGTGCCAGTCTGAACGACATAGAGGTCTTTACTTGCCCATACCATTCGTCCAGCACCACGGTGTGGTGTTTTCCGTGTGTGAACAAGATTGTTCCGAGTTCCACGTTCTCTCCAGATGAGGTAACGACGATTGTCGGACTGAGCGCACAATCTTCATTCATCTGTTAATAGAACCCATCGCCATCCAATCCTGATGTTTCTCCACCCAGTTTTTGAGGCTTAAACGGTGTCGTGCCTCCGTGCATAGAGGCCACATTCCCGAAGGCGTTTTCGGCTGTTTTTGTTGATACTGCGCGTCCTGTTGCTGCCTAGAGGGTGGGTTGCAGCTGAGTTGCATTCAGCCTCCTCTTTCGACGGACTGTTAACCGGAGATAACGGTCATCTCTTGCTGGTGTTAACCATGGACGACCTTAGCCTTGCCTTCTTTTAACGTTTCCTGATGTCTGAAATCGCGTCCAGGTCCTGGAATTTACACTTTGGGACACTCAAATAGCTGCAGCCACCTCCCTCTGTGTCTGTTCTTCTTCCAACCTTCCTATAACTCTCCATGCCATAGCTTCGGGTAAGTCACGTTGTTGTTGCATTGCACTACCTGCTCACTACACTATCTGAACCCAACTTCTCGTGTAAATCGTTTGGTAGAGTAAATGCAGTTCAGCACCGACCCCTTGTGCAACAACCATCTCTGTTGCCCTAATGTTGTTATCTCTACTCCGTAGAACTAGCAGAAAAAATGTCGAACCCTTTTAGTTAATTCTGCTTATGACAACACTTCTGAATCTAGATATCTCAACTGATCCCCTAATTGTTTTGACCAGTGCATTCTAAATTGTAACTTCAGAAAATTGTATGCATTGTGATTGACTTGAAAATGGCGAAACTCTGAAAAAATCGACGTCGTCTTTAAATAACACGTAATAAATAAAATAAGAATAGTGCAGCATTAAATAGGAATAAAAATTTAAAAAGTCATTTCTTGAATAAATATCTGCTTATACTAATGATAAATCTGTAAATGTAAGCCTTTCGCTGTTCACTTCACTCTTCTAAACTACTGGAAGAATCTTCAAGTGGTTTTCACAGGAAACATGATAAAAATTTGGGTCAACATATGAGCAGGATTTTATCAAAATCGGGCCACGGGACGGAAAAAAATGATATCGTAATTTTAATTGTTTTCAGTAACCGTCATGGCTGTTTGTTCGCTTTCCTCGTGTGTCCCAACAACTTGCAAGTAAACATGCTTTGTGAGGAAAAAAAAAAAAAAAAAAAAAAAAAAAAAAACTATTGTTGGTTCCTTTCAATGAGTTTTCGAAAGCAACCGTGTCATGTTTCCCCAAAGTGGAAGGAGGATTTTTAAGTTGCTTTTATGCGTAAGACCGCCCAGGGTGGCCTGTTGTGGACCCTTCCGCCCACCTGCACTCTCTCGCTGGCTGTCGCCCGCCTTACGAAAACTCTGGGTATTTGTTTACTAGTACGCCTCAGCCTTGATTATCTTGTCGCACTTGCGACATGATCTCGTAATTTGCACATCAAATTGTAGTTCTTATCGTTGAAAATGTCCATACCCCATCGAATTTATATTGGAAAGATTCGTCTTGGGGGTAGAATGTGATTGTGAGGTCGGAATATGCAGAAGATGACAGTGAGGAAAACTTGACTCCTTACAGTGTATAATTTCCACAGTCGGGGAGAACAGTATGTCTACTGTCTTATGAGATTGACGCAGCATTTTACACCTAGGTGATCAGAAAAGGCAGTTGGTGTGGCTTCAAGTCCACGTACGTTTTCAAACAGTGTATTGTTCTGCTACTTTCGTTAGTTTCCTGACGATCCATTGTAATTGTGGAATTTCGTCCACTGTCTTTAGAGTGATGCACATCATGAGAGCAGTACTGTAGCATGCGATGCTGGATTTTATCGTTGTTGAAGCCCAATTTAGTGGAATTGTGCCTCTAGTTGACAGCAACTGACGACTGTCAGCTAATGTATTGAAGAGATGATATATAGCTCTTCCGTCACACCTGAACAATTATGACAAGATATCGACGTTGGTTCTGTGACAGAAGATCTGCTTTGCAGCAGTATTTCATGTTGCTTCTTTTTCATAACGATGTTCTGTAAGTACGAGACATACTTAATTTTGCTGGATCAGTTTGCTTTAATTGAGCGATGCAAATGTATCATTGAGAAATGGCTAGTGTGGTGACCAGTCTACAATGATTATGGAAAGTCTTGTACTAAGAGCTTTTAGGATAGGAGAGAAAGGAATTTCAATCTTCTGCCCATCTTCTGTCCTTTTGCGACCTAAGTTGCTTCTCATCTTTTCTTCGCTTCATTCTTCTGTCTTCTCTTCTCGGGCTAGGAATCGTCATTTATTTATGGAATATGAAGGATTTGGGATCTGACTGTCTTTCCAATTATGTATTGAGATGAATAGGTATGAATATACTGAAGTTTTCTCGTATTATTGCAACACGACTATTCTTCTTTCGTACTCGTAGTTTACGACCGTGACATATTACAATGTCTGTGGTATACGTTGTACTGATGAAGTCCAACCTGAATGCAACCTGCCTCTCCAATGAAATGCTGGTGTTCACGTCATCACACATATATATATATATATATATATATATATATATATATATATATATATATATATATATATATTGTACCCTCAGTGCTGACTCAACATGACAATACTCTCTGTCGTTATCTCGAAGTTGCAGTTGTCGAACGGGATGGAGATGGTGTCCGACAGTTCTCCTCCACGGTGTCGTGAAGTGCAAGACTGATTTTACAGTTTTAGTCTTTCTTCTCTTACAATACAAAATTCGAATGTTCATGCTACGAATTAAGTTATAATTATCTTTAATTATTATATCTATTACTTCGTCATTCTTTTTTTTATTTAATTACCTTGGAGTAGTGTGTTGTTTATTTAGCTACCACCACATGAAATTATTAATTTAATGTGTTCTCTTTGTACTCAGCAAAAATTTTATTTACATAATTTTTCATCATAAAAATTTGACCTCATGTAGATTTTCTTCTCTTATTTACTCCCATTTTCCCATTATTGGTCGCCTGTGCTTTGCAAAGAAGGCCCAAAGTCTCTTAAACTTTTAAATTTCTCTTTCTTTTTTCTTGTGTCTATGTTTGATCTTGTAAAAATTATTATTATATTGTGAAGTTTTTACTAATGGTTTCCGCTATTGTTTCATGATTCTGCAATGTTTGGATGATTTTGTGATTGAAAATTATTTTTGTTTGTGTTGTTATTATTATATGGTCCGAAGTTTCCATTATTATAACAATTAAAATTACTGTGATACTCATTTCTGGGCCTCTCCATCTGACTTTCCTTTTAATTTTTATTTTCTTTAAGTTCTTCCTCTTTGAACATTAATTCTATTCCCTCAGTATTTGCTTAAAACCCTCAACATCTTCATTCTTTCCTACTGTCGAATGCTGATAGTTGACCAGTAGTTTCATTCTACATAAACGTATTAGTTCTACATTACTGTATGAAGAATTGATTTTTTTTTTTTTTTTTTTTTTTGTCCATGGTGTCAAAAAATTTGACTACACTTTCCTAGCCTGTGTTCCCGTAAGGATCCATGTGTAAAAATTCATTTAATTTTATTCTGAGCCTCAGTTGACCAATATCTGTTTAAAAATGGGGTCCTAAACTGGTGATAAGATGTGCAACTCTTTGCATTAACTCTTCCTTGGTCCTGACATGTGTGCGCATACAAAATCTAGCCTATGTGCTAAACTCCAATGGTTCAGTATTCTCACCTGCAACTGATCAATAAAGCTTCGCGAATGAATACTTCTGCCTTCTCCTTTGAAGTATTGAAATTTACCAACAGTCAGAAAGTGATCTGTATCGTACCTATTCATAGTTCCTACTCGTGCTTGTTCCGTCATTTCTAACATTCCTGTTGCACTGTCTTGCCTGTTTGGTGGCAACCTGCTACTCATCTGCATGTACCCTGTTGCATATCTTGTGTTCAAAATGTTCAAATGTTTGTATAGCATATGGGACTTAACTACGGGGTCATCAGTCCCTAAACTTACAAACTACTTATCAACTACCCTATACTAAGGACGGCACAAATATCCATGCCCGAGGGGGAATTTGGACCCCTGACCGTAGTGGCCGTGCAGACCGTGACTGGTGCGCCTCAGTCCTCTCGGCCACCGCGGCCGGCTATCCTGTGTTCATTTCGTATCTTTGTAACGGCGTACAAAAATGTGGTGCTGTAAACGAATTACTGTCAAATTGTGTCATTGGATTAACTGGTTCTGTTGCCTGTCTTTCAATTGGTAGTGGCTGGCTGTACATTCCCCGAGTTTCCGCGTATTCTATGTGTTTTTGTGGCACACCTTAAGTTGATGTTTTAACTACTTTCGCGGGTGTTATCTCCGTTTTCCTTTCGTTCTGTCTATCTTTTGCTTGTGTCTGTTCTTGTACTGAATGATTACTTGACGTATTAGTCATTACACTAAAAGTACAGTCGGTCTCTATTTTTTTCCTCAATCGTTTGGATTAATTCTGATCTGAGTTTTTCCAACTGATCTTTCGTCTTTGTTTGAATTTTATTTATACGTACGCTGATCGTACCGTTTTAAAGCGACTTTCGTTACTCTACTTTGAGTAGCCTGTTCTTCAGTGGTCTGAATTGCTGTACATGTCACCTTTTTTTGTGAAACGTTCAACTTTATCTATATTGACGATGTCTAATTTGACCTTGTCTACGTCAGTTCGTAGTTCCTGTCGGCCTTGCGATAATATCTGTATTTTTTCTTTAGCCTCTTTTGCGTCTTTATTTATTTGTGTGATCTGGTTATCAATCTGTGATATGCCTTCCTCCATCTGAACTCTAACTTGGTGAATCTCACGTTTTAATTCCTGATTTTGAGTTTTCATTTGTTGATTTAGTTTTCAGTATCCTGTTTCAATTCCCATTTCTGTTTTTCGGTATCCTGTTTCTACTCCTCGTTTTGTTTCGTTAAGTTATTACCCTGTGCAGTTATACTTTATTAACATTTCTATAATGGCATCTTGCCCTGTCATACTCTCTCCTGCTAAACTGTGTGATCTCGATCTCCTGTTTTCTGTTCATTCGCGGTATCTCGTGTCTCGTATTGTGACGCCGACAAATCGGCTAACTGTAACATTCTAGGTTGCCTTACACTGTGTGTGTACTGCGGACTCGTTGCATCTGTCACTGAAATATGTAGTGGCGCAAATTGGCCTCGCTGTTCTGTATGTCTTAAGTGTTCAGGTACAGTTGCGTTTGTTACGGAACCGGCACTGCGCAAAATTATTCTGTCCCTGTTGCTGTGGCATGTTGATAATATGTACGCTTGGTTCTATATATTCCAAATGCTCGTCTTCCTTATCAAATCTTTCTGCATCGTCGCCAAGCTGTATTGATAGTGTATTCCGTCCCTGAATATGCCGATATCAATCTAGTTTCCTTAAGCTCTCCCTCTCCCCGCTTCTATAGATTCTCATCTTTTACGTAGACTGTCTGCAGCTGGTTCAGAAATTGCTTTCCGCGAAATTACAAATTCTTACTTAGTCTGTTACATCGGATCTACTTCTATTTTGTCTAGAGGTTGCAGACTCTGCTGCTCTTCCTCTCGATGATATTCTAAGCTCTCTACTGTCTCGTCCGTCTATTGATTACCTACTTCTTTACCCCCGCCCCCCCCCCCCCCATCATGTCTACCTGCTGCTGAGATTCAGGAAGCTTTTGTATCTGTGCCCTCGTAATCATGGATCTGAATCTGCTCGTACTTTTAAATCAACCACAACACCTATCTACAAAACTGTGCGACACTTGTCAGTTGACTGAACCAACTAAAACAACGTCGTAAATTTCTCTCTCTCTCTCCAAACTGCTCTGTACAATCTCCAACTTGGCACCTGTGCACTAGCAAGTGAGAAAAACATTAATCTCTTAAATCTACGTAGTTTAGCAACAGTCTGCGCATCTGTATCTGACTTATCACCTGAAATCCCTCAAATCTAATACTTATTCAAAAATTATGAAAATAAACATTGACTTTTTCAACATAACACTGTCTAATCTTTTTTCTTTGTGATAATAATTTCTCTACACTTTACCTTCGCCATCCCACTAAGTTTTTAATTCTAATCTTTAAAATACAAATTATACAAACACTACTCTTCAACGTGACAATGCACTTTCTAACATTAATATCTCCTAAACTACTAGACATTTTACAAATTTTTCACTCAATATCTCTTTACCTAACCTAACACTATATAAATGTACACAGAAACATGCTAAGCTACACAAAAACTATTTATTAATCTGTACTGGAATCCTGCTTGCTCGTCTACTTTTACACGAATATATATATATATATATATATATATATATATATATAATCCTTGCGACTCTCAATAAAACTGACAGTTACCTACTCTGCTATCTTTCTGTACCGTCGATTACCTTCCTGACAATTTCTATCCTGGCAGGGTCGCCATTTTCTAAAGTGAAAGCTATGCTGTTGAAATTTTTATTCTATTATTCCAACTATTTATGGTACGCAACGGCTTTATCTGACCTATTGTACCCGAGGCTCCTCCAAGGAACTCATGAACCACATGTCACGTAGAAGTCAGAAAGACGCTCCTTGCCTACCTACAATCGATGAAACTTTATCACTTATATAAAGATAGACGTAGATGACATCTCCTGTAAGAAAAAATCTTGAAATTAAAAAGTGAATCTAGTGAGGATCAGTTTGGGTACCAAAGTGATGTCGCTAGTGACTGTAATGAAAAATGATTGTGAATCACTTGTTTTATTATTTAACTTTTTTAGAAAACTCAAATTTATAAAAAAAACAATAAATTAGATATTTTAATTTCCAAATTACGGATAGGTTGACAGAATAGATGAAACGTATAAGCAATATGAAAATTAAAGAAGTTGGTAGAATGGCTGAATAACCGCGCCTACTTGACTTTAAAATTAATTCAGTTCGTCAGTTTACGTTCAAGGCTGTCGCGAAGTCCAAAATGTTACGCAATGGTAAAACAAATGTATTTGTTATCGCTGTTTGTGGATGGGTGGATTTCGCCCAAAGCGTTCGCACACAATACCGTTAACTGTGTCGACAGCTACTCCCTGCACCTTCGCTGAAACCGAAACTAAATATTATCGACTACTGCCGATGACACTTTTCCTGCATCTTGATGAAGTCAATAACGACCTATAAATGCTAGTCTGGCTATAAATTAGCGTGGCACGTCAGTCTCAGACTAGCCCACCGTGTTGCCACTCAAAGATGCGATCACAAGCGTTAACTAATGTTGTTTGTGTTCACACCGGATATGAGGTATTTCGGCCAACACTATGAACAACGCACTGTCTTTAGTACTCTTCACTATACATCCACTAAGAATCACTCCATGACTGCAGTGCTCCGTACAGTGCAATATTGCGCTGGAGTCTGTATCGCCTCTCTGCACAAAAATCGCTGTGTGAGCGTCGCACCTCTAGCGACAACAAACACAGCCGGGCTCGAGGGCGCGTCTCTCTGAGTTTCTTCCACTTCGCTTGTGTGTATCTTTCAGGGACGCTGGTACTACAGCGCCAATACCTCGCCTGCCAATCGGATCGTGTATTCTAAAAGACCGTGTGACTTGCTGGCCGACTGTACGTCAGCTAATTCTCGTTTAAGCATTTTTCTTAAAATAAACAGCGCCTTCTTGAATTCACTTTCCTCGTGCGACCTAACAAGTAGCAAGTAAACATGCATTGTGAGAAAAAAAAACCTATTGTTGGTACGTTTCAAAGAATTATTGAAAGTGTCCGTGTCGTCTTTCCCCAAGGTGAAAGGAAAATTTTTAAGTTGCTTTTATGCGTAAGACCACCTTGGGTGGCCTATTATGGACCGTACCTCCCACCTGCACTCTCTCACTGGCTGTCGCTGCGTGGCTGACTCGCTTCCGCTTTACAAAAACTCTGGGTATTTGTTCACTAGTATACCCCAGCCTCGGTGGCCGAGGGGACTGAGGCGCTCCAGTCATGATCTGCACGGCCACTACGGTCGGGGTTCGATTCCCCCCTCGGGCATGGATATTTGTGCCGGCCTTAGGATTAGCTAATTCATAAGTAGTTTGTAAGTTTAGGGACTGATGACCCCGTAGTTAAGTCCCTTAAGCTATACAAACATTTGAACATTTGAACACTAGTACATGTCAACCTCGATCGTCCTGGGGCACTTGCAACGTGCTCTCGTAATTTCCATATCAAATTGTGGTTATTGTGATTGAAAATGTCCGTAACCCATCGAGTTTATATTCGAAAGATTCGTCTTGGCGAGTACAATGAGATTGGAATATGCAGGATATTACAGTGAGAAAAACTTGACTCCTTACAGTATTTCCTTTGTCTTATGAGGTTGATGCAGCATTTTACACCTAGGTGATCAGAAAAGACAGCTTGTGTCGCTTCAATTCCACGTACTTTGTTCTCTAAGTGATTCAAGAGTAAAATATCTAAATCTGACAACCGTTGGGTACTATATTTCCCATGTGTCGTTCCACTTTATGTGTTTGACCAGCGCATCTAATTAGTGGGAGACATTAAAATTTGCCTGTTGCTCCTTTTTATTTAATACACAGTTCCAGTCTCCCCTTATTAAATTTACTGCTCCATCTTTGGCAAGTATTTCTGCCCTGCATGCTTTCTCAGTTGCTGTGTTAAAAATCTCTTTGTAGCGAGAAAGACAAAAATTCTTGATGTTAACTTCCTGTAAGTAAGCTATATCTGTATTGGACTGATATAAAAATTCTTTCACTGCGACTACCTTCGTAGAATTATGAATTTTATTTATGTGCAAAGTGGTAACATTTTAAGTGTACTCCACTTTGAAGAGCTACTTAATAAATGAGGACAACTTTGGGAAAAGAATTTCTCTTTTAATTTCTTTCATCTTTTTATTCTTTCGGGTAATTTGATAGTTTTCCTTTTTTTAATCGGTAAAACAATATCCCTTCCTCGTACATATTCCATGAATTTGATAAGTTAAGAACTTTTAATAGAAGATGTCTTCCTCACTCACCTGTTAGGGTCCATTGCGGCCGTCTGGTTCCCTGCCTCTTCCGCTCAATCAAATGTTGTTTCTGCTTTTTTTTTTTTTTTTTTTTTTTTCCTTTACTACGCCTGGATACTTCGTCCATTTTAAGAATCAGCTAATAAACTCTTACTGTACTGAATTGAAACATATTATTCCTTCTGATGTCTAGCATTACGTGTCACAGTATGTTTTGTCACCTGTAGAATGATGCATTTTTTTAATACAAATACATTTTTGTGCGTAATCCAAGGTGAGAGAAATCACCTGTTCAAATAGGAAACAGACATGCAGTATGTAAACGAGAAACTTGCTAGAATACACAAATTATATGGTCTAACTAAATATGTGGGAAAGCCCTTGGGATTTAACAGAGGACCTGTGAACAAACAATGTCCTGCACAGATATCTTTATTTGCTTTTGTTACCATGCGACATGCGTTGGTTGTGGTGTACATAACACAGACCACTTCGCTATGCAGACTGGATCTTTGTGCCGATGCAGTGTAATTTACTATGTACAGTCATTTATGGTAAGTGCTGCAAATGGATACTACGAGCTGTATTGCAGGCAGCATTGCACCACATCATTGCCTTACTCATTCCCTTATAGCAAAGTTTTCAGTAATTATTGATGATTCATCAAATGAAGGAAGGTCTGTTAGAGAACCAAACATATTTTGCGAAAACACAAGGATCACCCTGTGCTGTTGTTGTGGTCTTCAGTCCGCAGACTGGTCTGATGCAGCTCTCCACACTACTCTGTCCTGTTCAAGCTTCTTCATCTGGGAATATGTACGAGAACCTACATAGTTTTGAATCTGCTTACTGTATACATCCCTTGGTCTCCGACTACGATTATTCCCCCATACACGTCCTTCTAATGCTAAGTTAACGATTCTTTTATGTCTCAGAACGTGTCCCATCAACCTATTCCTTCTCTTAGTCCGGATATGCCAGAAACTCCTTTTTCTCCCCAATTCTGTCGAGCACCTCCTCATTAGTTACGTGATATACCCATCTAATCTTCATAATTCAACTGTAGCACCATATGTCGAAAGCTTTCATGATCTTTTTATCTGAACTCTCTACTGTCCAAGTTTCACTAACATACAATGCTAAAATCCAGACAAATGTTTACAGAACGGATTACCTAACACTTAAACTAATATTGGATGTCAACAAATTTCGCTTCTTCAGAAACACTTTTCTTCCCATAGTCATTCTGCATTTTACATCTTCTTTACTTCGGCCATCAGGAGTTATTTTGCTATCTGAACAACAACACTCATCTACTACTTTTATCGCCTCCTCAGCTAATCTAATTCCTTCAGCATCGCATGATTTCTAACACTTCATTGCATTACCTTTGTTTTACTCTTGTTAATGTTCATCTTATACCTTCATTTCAAGACACTGTCCATTCCATTTAATTGCTCTTCCAGGTATTTTGCTGTCTCTGACAGAATTACTATGTCGTCCAGCAAATCGCAAAGTTTTTATTCCCTCTCCTTGGACTTTAATTGCCTCTCCAAATTCCTCCTTGCATTCCTTCACAGCTTGCTCAATCTACAAATTGAGCAACACTGCTACCTTTTCATGCCCTTCGACTATAATATTGTTGCCTGGTTATTTACAAGTTGATTATAACTCTTCGGTTCCTATATTTTACCTCTGCTACCTTTAGAATTTGATAAAGTATATTCCAGTCAACATTGTCAAAAGCTTTCACCAGATCCACAAATGCTAAAAACGTATGTTTCCCTTTCCTTAATCTATCTTCTAACATGTCTTAATGTATTGCCTCACGTGTTCCTACATTTCTCCTAAATCCATATTGATCTTCCCCAAGGTCAGATTCCACCAGTTTATTCATTCGGCTGTAAATAATTCATGGTAGTATTTTGCAACCATGACTTATTAAACTGATAGTTCTGTATTTTTCACATTCGTCTGCATTTGAATTTTTAGGAATTGAAATAACTGTATTCTAGAAGTGGAAGACGTAGTAGAGGAAGATGGGATATGAGATACACTAGTGCGAGAAGCGCTACAAGGTTTGCATAGAAACAAGTGTCCTGGAGTAAATGAAGTTCCGTTTGAACTTAGATGACTCTGATCGTATTTTGATGTAACGCGTTGCTCATAAACACGCAAATGGATAGATTAGCATTTCATTGGATTAGTAGCGGTGAATAATGAGAACCATGCGCATGCTTGTGCGCGTGCCCACACACACACACACACACACACAGACACACAGAGAGAGAGAGAGAGAGAGAGAGAGAGAGAGAGAGAGAGAGAGAGAGAAAGAGGAGAGGGCGGGAGGAACAGATCAATAGGTGACTTCATAACAGTTTTGTTGCCATTATCACAATAATAAAATAATCAACGAATCCCTCTTTCTGCCAGTTGGATGTATCCAAGGGACAGAATGCTGCAAAATGTCTAGGACCTAGACTGTTGCGCTTTTCTTGGAATGCCAGGAAGCGATTGCAGGGTTGCAGGGCACACAGGGGAAATGAATTCGTTGACGTGACAAGGACGCTTGCCCCTTTCCACCTCGTGCTCATTGACCAGTCCTCCTACCTCTGTCACTGTGTGGTCCAGACGAGCATGTGGTGATTAGAGGCCTGGTGGCTGTCGGTGCAGACTGGTATGCATCGTTACAGAAACCTTCACTTCGACCGTCACTTACTTTGAGCCTGTACTAGACTGTTTAAGTGTTTTAAACAAGAATAGACAATATTTACAAAGTGTACCTCATCTCAGTACAGTGTATCAATACTGTGTGGTCTGAGCTAACAAATTTCTTAGAGAACAATTGTGTTTAATAGTGTTCTGTAATTTGTTTACTGGGATACTAGGAATGCCGAAAATTGACTGGTGTGCAGGTAAATCTCCTTGACAGTGAAGACAGAAAAAAGCTGATATATTATGTTCTCTCTGTTTTTACTTTTGAATTCCTGCCCGTAAATTACGTGGAAATTCGTAATATTGACTCCTGCAGTGACACTATAAGTATTATACAGAAGAGCTGTATTAAATCAGGTGCAACATATTTCTCGCAGTCCTAGTCATTATTTAATATTCACAGAATATATGACATCAACTGCGATTGGACAAAGCTGAAAATGTGTACCCAGCTGGGATTCGAACCCGGGTCTCCTGCTTTCTAGGCAGTTGCGCTGACCCCTACACCACTGGGGACACAGTGATCACCGCACCTGCAAGGACTACCTAAGCACGCCTCCCGTCAGATATAAATTCCCAGCTTCGCCCTGCCCACAGTACTCAAACTCGTAGTTATTAAACTAATTCCCGTAAGAGTAAGGGCTTCAAACTTACCCACCCCTCCCCACTAACGTTAGGATCATTGCCCGTCACCGGCATATTATATATATACATGTGGCTATAATATGCCGGTGACGGGCAATGATCCTAACGTTAGTGGGGAGGGGTGGGTAAGTTTGAAGCCCTTACTCTTACGGGAATTAGTTTAATAACTACGAGTTTGAGTACTGTGGGCAGGGCGAAGCTGGGAATTTATATCTGACGGGAGACGTGCTTAGGTAGTCCTTGCAGGTGCAGTGATCACTGTGTCCCCAGTGGTGTAGGGGTCAGCGCAACTGCCTAGAAAGCAGGAGACCCGGGTTCGAATCCCGGCTGGGTACACATTTTCAGCTTTGTCCAATCGCAGTTGATGTCATATATTCTGTGAATATTAAATAATAACAACTGCAGGATCAGAAGTGACGTCTGTTCTTTCGGAACAGACGCCACATGTATGTAACTAGTCATTATTCTCCACAATACCTCCAGAAACAGATATCTCCGCATTAGGTCTGGAACCCCCAAAGTAATGTCTTTCACAGGTACTAACAATAATGGTAAATCAATTGTTCAAATTTAAACCAACTTCCCTTTAATAAATGACTCTCTTACATGCAGTTAATGTGCTATGTGCACGGAGAAGACGATTGTAAAATAAGGATGAGATCGAAGACAAGAAAATGAAACTTAAATGTATGGCTGGAGTTTGAGTACTTACTTGTCCAGTTACTGGCTGGAAAAGATTTCGATGTTGATATAAGCTACAAGTAAAAACATTATGTAAAAACATATTAGGAAGGAAGAGAGATATTTACTACTACATTGCTACTTTTGGGCTATTTTTTGGTTCTATTATTCCAGCGTAGGATCTGTTTTACCACAAGAACATACCGTTAGTCACACATATTTAGAGTGGGATGGTCACTTGTTTCAAAAAATTTAAACTCTGTATGGAAATTTGTTGCATTAGTGTGGAGTAGAATAGATTTATTAGTTGTATTGTATTTGAAATAAATGATAAAATTAAGGTCGAGATTGTTGTTCAAAGGAATATTTTTGGAGAAGGAACGCTAATATTTACAATGATCTGCAGTACTTGCCGAGCTCATCTATGTTGGGGTTCAGAAAAGTAATAAAAATTACGGTTATTTAACAGTTTATGTGGAGAACAAGTGCGTTCTGGCGATGGTACCCCACACAATGAAATTGTTGGCTTTAGTCGTCAGGACGAGTCCCAGCCACCTGACCTGTTTTTGTGTCCCCTCGGTAAGGATCAAGGGCGGCGCGTGTCTCTGAGTCTGTGGTGCGATACTACTCTGATGTTTTAGAATTTTGATTCAGTCTGGAATGGGAATTCAAATACTTACATAAACATTGATGCAATTCTTAAAAAAATAAGAAAAAGAAAGAAAGATAAAAAAAACCTTGCAACACGCGCAGTGGAGGGTTCATGGTAGGATTAAAAAGCTATTGTACTCCCTACAGCTGGAACTGGCCTTGCCCTACTACTCATGATAGCCTTTTGCACCATGTAAACAAAAGCGTAATATAAGTTGGGCATGCTTAAAATATATATAATCATTTTTTCCGTCGTCTTAGGTTGCTTAGAAAATTTGTGGAAGTATATAACCGGCTTGTGCGCCTCGGTTGCACAATAGTAGAGTGGCAGACTAGAAATCCAAAGGTCCCGGGTTCGATACCCGCCAGGTCCTAAGATATTCATCTGTCACTTTCCACCTCTTTTACCTCTGGCACTATTGCTCATGTGAAAAATACCGAGTACCACCGTGGTTCGGAAGCCACATTAAACTGTAGGTGCCCCTATAACTGGCTGGGTAAGTCAGTTCGAAGGTCGGAGGAAGGCAACGGCGTACCACTTTCGAACAGGGCCATGCCTAGTAAAGCACTGTGGTGTTCAAACCAATATTCGGATTGTTGACTGCATTACCTTACTTTATAACCGTCTATTGCAACTAAATGAAAGGCGTTTTTTGTGTCACACGCGTTTAGCTTCTTTATTAGTGAGGCATAATCAGTGGCCTGTAATGTTTGTTTTTTGTATAACATTGCAGTAGACTTATATATATTATATTGCTATGTTTCACAATATGACAGTAATCAATCTTTGCTACGTTATAATTTCTTAATTTTTTACCTAATAGGTTAGTAACAACTTATTTAGCACAAACTTTTGCAAAGTTAATTTAAATTTTCAGTATTACTCACAGTTTTTGTGTTACTCCATGTTTGTCTTCATAGAGCTGTTTATGTGTGCTCCCAGTGGATGTATATTTTGGTTCTTGATGAACACATTTGTATCATCATTCATTGTGTAGTGTGCACTTGATTTGTGAGGGTTTGTTTATCATGAGTAATGTTGCCAACTGTCGCTTTCTCCGTCTAGAGCAGTGTAACGTGTTAACAAAAGGAGGTCTCTGTGATGAAGAACACATGTAAAAGCACATTTATAAGCAATCAAAAATGTGAGTACTGAGAATTTTAAACGCTAGAACTATTTGTGGTCTCGTTATTCTGTTCTGTACACAAGAATGCAATTGTTTCAATGACGAATGATGACTTTTTAAATGAAGCCAAAGAAAGCCTACTGAAGCTACAAAACACAACTCCTTCATTATTTGTAACTCCTAAGGATACTATGCCCACAATAATGAAGACCATAGGGTAGGTATAAGTCATTACGAATATTCCCATATGTTTTCTACTCTCTTTTTGTACTTGAACAATAAATAAGTGATGCACAGGAAAGGCCGTGGGGTCTGGAGGCGCCAGGTCACAGAGTGAGCGGATGCTCCCACTGGAGGTTCAAGTCCTTCAGACAAGGGTATGTGTTGTCGTTAGGATAGGTGTAAGTTAGTTTAAGTAAATTATAAGTCTACGGAAGGATGATCGTAGTAGTTTGGTGCCAATGATTTACAAACATTTGCACTTCAGTAAATATGTAAAACAGTCAGTTTTATTCATACTGGGCATTTTGTGGATAAATAGACAGAAAAACACGGTTTTGTGTTGAGGAACATCAAATATATTATAACAGCAGGCAACAAATGTCTTTACAAGCGCCCATCATTATCGAACACAATCTTCCACGCCTGCTCTTGTTGTGACACTAATGGTCCACACCTCCTGCCGTCTCACCGTTGAGGAGACTTCACACACTGAAACGAAAAAAGTAAAGTTTTTATTGAACATCAACACACGTAATAAATGTCGGCTGAATGTATAAATGATAAGTTAATGATACAATGAAGTAAAATATGTACATTGAAGTTCGCTTTTGTGTAATTACTTGTACTGTCGCAAAAATCTGTACATTTTATAAGACCAGATGATGGTGCCAAAATAAGTCGTCTATGAAAATAAAACTAAGTTCGCGATTATGGGAAAACAATATTTCATTTTAAGCTCATTAACATTTAAAAGGACAGAAAAACTAACTACCGAATAACTGATGATTCAGTTTTTTCAGGAGAAGCAAAAAAACTAGTATCTGCTAAATTACGCAATAAAATTTTAAGCTGTTTTCACAGTTAGATCCGTTTTGCCGTACTGAACCAGAATATACCTTGCAAGAG
Source organism: Locusta migratoria (assembly GCA_026315105.1). Lineage (NCBI taxonomy): Eukaryota > Metazoa > Arthropoda > Insecta > Orthoptera > Acrididae > Locusta > Locusta migratoria. Next base: position 145,886,836 of record CM048751.1, on the reverse strand, counting down.
ATCAATGTTTTTTTCTTTTTTTAGTTTAGTTAGAAAATCCATTTCTGTTTCGGACAATATACGTTTTGATCCCTCATATAAAACATTACACGTTTTGTTGCGTTTTTAGTAACATACCTTCATTACTTCACATTAACTTGTATACTTTTAAAAATGTTATGTTAGACATTCGAACATCACATGAGTTGTATCATTTATAACAACATAAGATTATTGTTTACTTCAAGGAATGCTACATAGCTTTACATTACTGTGAATAACTGTATCAACACAACAATCTGTTGCAGGCAGGATATTATAGGGTACAGTAAATTTACTACATTTTGTCCATTCCAGGTTCTCCATATAAGCAATCACAATCAATGTGATTGCCAAATTGGATGAGAGGGAAGCATAATGAAACGTTCTGATTCATTCAGTGATATGGACAATAAACGACTGGTCTTAAGAATTCATTTTCGACATACTATTTCAATGTTAATAAATGCAAATAGATTTAATCTGAATGTAGGAGCGTGAAGAGCACAGAAAACCCAACAGAAAACCATCTCAAACAAAATTTTGTCCATAAGTGGACAATATACGTTTTGATTAGTTGCTTCTCATATAAAACTAAAATAATGAGTTATTTAAGCACAATTATTTCAATGAATACCTTACTGCACAGGTGTTTAAAGAAGTCAGATTGTGGACGATATTCACACCATATGATATTATTAACAACATGCACTCATCAGTCGGTTTCGCTATTAAATTCGTCAGTGGAGTGGGAGGAGTTGGCCACCAACAAATACTTAAGACTGTTCTCAAAATGAACTTCATTATGAGTTGAAATTTTTGTGATTGCTGCAGTATTATTTAAAATGTGTACTACTGAACAGTGGACACCTCTTGACCAACGTAAGTGACTTGTGAGTTATACTTACTTCTAGTATTGGATCCATTAAATCAGCTCTTGGTTTGAGAACAGATATTCGAGGGTCACTCCAAAAGAAATGCACACTTTTTTTTTTTTTTAAATACAGTTTTCAGTCTGCATGTTTGGAAGTTTTACAGTATGTAGACACATCCTTTGCACTTGTTTTCAAACTTAGCTCAACCTGTTCCTGTGAGTGGCGCCATCACAGCATGTCTTCAAGATGGCTGCTACAGTTGACGTTCGTCAGCAGCAACGTGCTGTCATTGAATTCCTGTGCCGTGAAAACGAGACAGTGGGAAACGTCCACAAGAGGTGGAAAAAGGTGTACGGAGATGCTGCTGTCGATCGCAGTACAGTTCGTCGATGGGCAAGAGGGTTACGTGATGAAAGTTTGCACGGCAATATCGAGGATTGTCCTCACAGCGGAAGGGCCTCGTACTGCAAACACTCCAGACAATGTGCAGAGAGTTGACGAATTGGTGACTGCTGACAGACGCCTAGTAAGTTAGAAAATTTGAAAAGAGAAACGGATAGGTTAAAGTTAGATATGGTAGAGATTAGTGAAGTTCGGTGGCAGGATGAACAGGATTTCTGGTCAGATGGGTACAGGGGTATAAATACAAAATAAGTTGTTGGTAGCACAGGAGTAGGTCTAATAATAAATAAGAAAATAGGAATGCAGGTAGGTTACTATGAACAGCATAGTGAACGCATTATCGTAGCAAAGATAGACACAAAACCAACACCGACCACAGTAGAGCAAGTTTATATGCCAACTAGCACGGTCGATGATGAGGATATCCAAGAAATGTATGAGGAGATAAAAGAAATCATTCAAAAAGTTAAGGGAAAGGAAAACTTGATTGTGATGGGGGACTAGAACTCAGCAGTAGGAAAGAGAAGAGATGGACATGTGGTAGGTAGTTAATCGTCATGAAAGAAGGCTTTATACGTGGACGAGACCAGGAGAAACTGTAAGGTGCAAGATTGCCTTTGTAATGGTAAGGAATAAATTTAGAAATCAGGTTTTAAACTGTACGACATATTTAGGCACAGATATAGACTCTGATCATAACTTATTGGATATGAACTGCAGATTAATACTTAAGAGACTGCAGAAAAGTAGAAAAGGTAGGAGATGGAATCTGGACAAACTGAAGAAGCCAGAGGTGGTTGAGAATTTCAGAGGGAGCGTTAGGCAAGGATTGGCTGAAACAGGGGGAAATAATACAGTAGAAGATGAATTGATAGCTCTGAGATATAGGGTAGCGAAGGCCGAAGAGGATCAATGCATAATAGAAATCCGTGGATAACAAAGGATATACTGAACTTAATTGATGTGAGGAGAAAATATAAAAATTCAACAAGTGAATCAGGCAAAAGGGAGTACATACGTCTCAAAAATAAGATTGACAGGAAGTGCAGACTGGCTAAACAGGAGTAGCTAGAGGACAAATGCAAAACCGTAGAAGAATGTATAACTAGGGGAAACAAGGTGCCGCCTACAGGAAAATAAAACAGATATTTGGAGACAAGAAAGGCAGCGGTATGAATATCAAGAACTCAGACGGAAAACCAGTACTGAGCAAAGAGGGGAGAGCTGATCCATGGAAGGAATATATAGAGGGCTTATACAAAGGAAATGCGGTATTCTAGAAAGGGAAGACAAAGTGGAGGTGGATGAGATAGGAGATATGATACTGCGAGAAGAATTTGCCAGAGCGTTGAAGGATTTAAGTCGAAACAAGGCCCCTCGAGTAGATGATATTCCTTCTGAACTGCTGATATCGTTAGGAGAGCCAGTCATGAAAAAAATGTTCCATCTAGTATGCAAAGATGTATGACAGGGGAAATACCCTCCGGCTTCAGGGAGAATATCGTAATTCAGATTCCAAAGAAAGCTAGTGCAGACAATAGTGAAAATTAGAGAACTTTCAGTTTAATAAGTCATGGCTGCAAAATACTAAGACGAATGGAAAAACTTGTGGAAGCCGACCTCGGGGAAGATCAGTTTGGATTTAGGAGAAATGTAGGAACACGGGTGGCAATACAGTCCTTAGCCTAAGATAAGGCGTAAAGGCAAACCTACGTTTTCAGTGTTTGTAGATTTGGAGAAAGCTTTTGACAATGTTGACTGAAATACACTCTTTCAAATTTTGAAAGTAGCAGGGGTAAAATATAGTGAGCAAAGAGTTATATTCAACCTATACAAACGCCAGACTGCAGTTATTAGAGTCGAAGGGCAAGAAAAGAATACAGAGGTTTGGAAGGGAGTAGGACAGGGTTGTAGCCTATCCCAAATGTTGTTCAATCTGTACACTGAGCAAGCAGTGAAGGAATGCAAAGAGAAATTTGGAGAGGGAATTAAATTTCAGAGAGAGAGATAGGGAATAAAAACTTTGCGGTTTGCCGATAACATAGTAATTTGGTCAGAGACTGCAAAGGATCTGGTAGAGCAATTGAATGGAATGGACAGTGTCTTCAAAGAAAGCTATATGATGAACATTGACAAGAGTAAAACGTGGGTAATGGAATATAATGTCAGAAAATCAGGCGATGATGAAGGAATTAGATTGAGACGATAAGGGTGTTGGAAGAGTTTTGTTATTTGGGTAGCAAGATAACTTCTGATGGCCGAAATAAAGAAGATATAACATGCACAATGGCTATGGGAAGAAAAATGTTTGTGAAGAAGCGACATTTGTTGACATAAATATTAGTTTATTTTGTATCCCGACTTCGTCGCCGCTTTTGTATCCCAGCCTCGTCGTAGGTGTCGGTGGCCGAGTGGAATGAGACCGACACGCTGGTGCAGGTACGGAGGGGAGCAGCCAGAAACTATAAACACTCGAGTAAATTAGAAAGAGATATATTGCACAGAATGTAACAATACTTAACTTTTACATAGTACTGCAGAATGTTGATACATAGTTGTTAGAGGCCTGCCTAGTGCCTGTACAATAGCAAAGTCTTCACTGGTGCCTATCTGTTTACGAAGGTCCTAACTCGTTGCTATCTCAGTCCGAAGTGCCGATGTCCTTCAGTGGTGGCCACGAGCGGCGTTGTCGCAGAGGGCGCTCGTGGCTGTCGTCGTGAGAACGCCGCGCCGTGCGTGCATGGCGGCGCGCGGCGAAAGTAAGTGGCGCGCACTTTGTACTTGTGCGACACCACAGTTTAAATGTTATGAAGTCCTTTCTGAAAGCATTTGTCTGGAGTGTAGCTTTGTATTGGAGTGAAACATGGACAAAGTGAGACAGATTTTGGAAGCCTTTTGAGATGTGGTGCTACAGACGAATGGTGATTAGATGGGTGGATCACGTAACAAATGAGGAGGTTATATTTTTAAACACACATTCTTGATCGCAAGAGAATTTTTAATTGTTCTTAGGCAGCCGGTTTCAGTCTGCTTGTGAGACCATCTTGAAGCCGAATGCAGTACAGTAATTTGACAAATATTAAGAAGGATATACAGAAGACGATATTATGACAATAAACAGTAAAATAATGACAATATGAAACGTTATACCCATGGCAGGCGATTGTGAGCGGGTCAGCCCGCAATCGGCTGCATGGGTATAACGTTTCATATTGTCATTATTTTACTGTTTATTGCCATAATATCGTCTTCTGTATATCCTTCTTAATATTTGTAACATTACTGTGTTGCATAGTCTCACAAACAGACTGAAACCGGTTGCCTAAGAACAATACAAATTCTCTTGCGATCAAGACTGTGAGTTTAAAAATATAATTTCATTAACGACCGCTGGCCGCGGTGGCCGAGGGGACTGAGGCGCTTCAGTCACGGTCTGCACGGCCACTACGGTCGGGGGTTCTAATCCCCCCTCGGGCATGGATATTTGTGCCGTCCTATTTTGTAAGTAGTTCATAAGTAGTTTGTAAGTTTAGGGACTTATGACCCCGTAGTTAAGTCCCATAAGCTTTACAAACATTTAATTTGAACATTAACGATCGCTGTTTCTCAAAAAATGTATTCTCTTACTGAACAGAATTGGGGAGAAAAGGAGTTTATGGCATATCCTGAATGAGAGAAGGGATAGGCTGGTGGGACGTAATTCTGAGACACCAAGGAGTTGTCAACTTAGCACTAGAGGGAAGTGTGTGCGATTAGATTAGATTAGATGTACTTTTCGTTCCAGTAGAACCGAATTGAAGGAATCCTCTTAGATGTAGAATATTTCAAAACAAAATACACAACATATACTTACAAAAAGGGAGCATATGTGTTAATGTACCTTCCACAGACCCCAAATGTAATTGCCCTTGTGGATGTGGAATTGGTCAGGAAAAACAATTATCTTAAAAATATTTACATTTTAAAGGACAGAAAACTTATTATTACTTACTAATTTACTAAGTGCATATTAAAATTCTTATCAATTATTTTTACACTGATTTACAATGATTACATAACTGCACAAAACTTGTACTGAAGTCAAACTGAAGCACAGTATTCATATTTGTGAATATTATATACAATAAGTTACAATCAATCACTTCTGGTAAGCAATTCATCAATGGAGTAAAAGGAGCTGGCCACCAAAAAATCCTTTAGACTCTCTTCAAACTGTACTTTATTGTGAGTTAATTTTTTTTATGTCTGATGGCATGTTATTGAAAATGTGTACTGCTGAATATTGGACACCTTTCTGAGCCAAAGTAAGTGACTTTAAATCTTTATGCTTGTTATTCTTGTTTCTAGTATTGATTCCATGGACTAAGCTATTGGTTTGAAAAAAAAAAAATAAATAAATAAAAAAAAAGAAGATAAAAAATATTTTAACGACAGATTTCATTAGAGAATATATGTATTGGAAAGCAGTAGTAAGTATCCCCAGTTCCTTAAACAGCCCTCTACATGAGGTTCTTGAGTTGACGCCACAAATGATCCGCAACGCACGTTTTTGTGCTCTGAAAACTTTTGCTTGGCGTGATGAGTTTCTCCAGAAAATAATCCCGTATGACATTATGGAGTGAAAGTATGCATAATATGCTAGCTTTTTTATTTATATATCTCCTATATCTGACAACATTTGCATAGCAAACAGGGACTTGTTTGGGCGCTTCAGCAGTTATGTGGTATGTCCCTCCCAGTTAAATTTATCATCCAGCGTAGAGGGAGACCGAAGAACGAATACAGTAAGCAGATTTAAAAGGATGTACCTTGCCGTTCGTATTCCCAGATGAAGAGGCTTGCACAGGACAGGGTAACGTGGAGAGCGGCATGAAACCAGTTTGCGGACTGCAGACCACAAAACCAACAAGAACAAGAAAATGTTGAAACGTTTGTGAAGCTTTTGGGACTCAACTGCGGGGTCATCAGTCCCCAAACTTACAAACTATTTATGAACTAACTTATACGAAAGACAGCACAAACATCCAAGCCCGATGGAGGATTCGTACCTCCGACGCAGGTGGTCGCGCGATCCGCAACGTGGCGCTCCAGAGTGCTCAGCTGCTCCCGCGCGGCAACAACAACAGTGTATGTAGATGTGATTCTTTAGTTTCTCCCGGAGTATTTGATAATCAAAATATCCGCGGGTATACTGCCGGTCTATGGTGTTCAACGGGCACAATATTTCGGCGATCATACATGTCGCTATCATCAGGTGAACTGACGGACTGAGCTCCTGGAAACGCGCCGGCACGGAGATCCGCACGCTACGGCTGTTCGAAGGGAACTGGGTTCTAGCCCGGTAGCGGGCGATTTAAATACCCTCGGCCCGCGGGCGACCTCTCCGTGGTCCGAGCCCCGTGCTGCGGTCGGTCAGTGGAACTTCATACACCCCAACATCAAATTCACTATGGAGACTAAAGCGGAGGGTAAATTGCCGTTCCTGGACGTCTTGGTCATGAGAAGAGCTGATGGCACCCTGGGTCATAGTGTGTATCGGAAGACAACGCACACTGATCTGTATTTACACTCAGACAGCTGTCACCACCCTTCACAGAGGAATGGGGTACTTAAAACTCTAGTACATACGGCGTGCACTATCTCCGATGCAGAGAGTCTACCCCAGGAATTGGAACACTTGAGAAATGTATTTCGAAAAAATGGGTACAGAGTTGGAGATTCAGCGGGCTCTCCGCCCAACCACTACTGCATAACCTGTGGAAACGGATGAAAACACGAGGGAGGATGTAGGCACTGCGTTCATTCCACATACCGGCGCACTCTCGGGAAAGGTCGCTCGCATTTTGAAGAAACACCAGGTTGGAACTGTCTTTTGTCCGTCGAATAAAATTCGTGCACTGGCGGGGAGCGGCCAAAGATGATCTCGGTTTGAGGAAGGCCGGCGTGTACCAGATTCCGTGTCAGTGTGGAAAGTCATATATTGGACAGACGATGCGTACCGTCGAGGATCGATGCGTTGAACACCAGAGGCACACACGATTGATGTATCCGAGCAAGTTGGCGGTCGCTGAACATTGTTTGTCGGAGAATCATGCGATGCAGTATGAACGCACTAGGATTCTGGTACAGACGTCGAGATACTGGGACTGCGTCGTTAGAGAGGCCATTGAAATTCGCACAGGTGACGACCTCATAAACCGTGACTGTGGCTATAATCTTAGCAGAGCTTGGGAACCAGCGATTGGGTTAATTAAGAGTAAATCTAGCAAACGTAACGAAGTGACGACCACGGCGGACAGAGCCCTCACACCGACGTCATCTCAGACGCCGTCGCATTCGGTTCCACTGCGCGACCGCGGCACGGGGCGCGGACCACGGAGGGGTCGCTCCGCGGGCCGAGGGTATTTAAATGGCCCGCTACCGGGCTAGAACCCACCGACCTGCTTCACGAAGAAGCCGCCATTCTACCGCTCCGAGAGAGATTCCGCCTCACCGCCAGGACCTTCTACGAGAAGACAGAGCAGTTCCACAACCGGTTCATCCGGCAATTGGGGACAACACCACCACTTCAGGCCTACAACCCTCTGGCCTGACCTGCAGCGAGATTAACAAAAATCTCGTAGCAAACCAGGAAAAAAAGTAAATATAATAATACATCGTCAGTAATCTGACAGTCTACGTCCACACATACAGCCAGGTTCTAATACGTTTTCCTGTGTTTCAGGTACTGTAGGAATAGCAGCAAATGTTTAGCCTGCACAACCATCGGACCAAGGTCAAGGTCCGTCAAGACAATGAAGCGAGTGATGCGAGGGTAGGACCCAGTTCCCCTCGAGCCGCCGTAGCGTGCGGATCTCCGTGCCAACGCGTTTCCAGGAGCTCAGTCCGTCAGTTCACCTGATGATGGCGACATGTATGACTGCCGAAATATTGTGTCCGTTGGACACTATAGACCGGCAGTACACCAGTGGATATTTTGATTAGTGTATGTAGATGTTTGTGTAGTAGGTTTTACAGAGAACTGCTGAGAGGGCACAGCCCTGCAGAGGGCAGAGCAGTAGACTTACTGTAGCTGGTGCGTTTTTGTGGAGGCGGCAGTGAGTCGTGTCGGGGTAGCACAGTCGGTAGTGCGCTTGCCCGCGAAAGGCAAAGGTCCCAGGTTCGAGTCCCGGTTCCAGCCCACAATTTTAATCTGCCAGGAAGTTTCATGACAGCGCACACTCCGATGCAGAGTGAAAGTTTCATTCTGGGAACATCCCTTAGGCTGTGGCTAAGCCATGTCTCCACCATATCCTTTCTTCCAGGAGTGCTAGTCTTGCATGGTTCGCAGGAGAGCTTCTGTGAAGTTTGGAAAGTAGGAGGCGAGGTACTGGCGGAAGTAAAGTTGTGAGACGGCATCGTGAGTCGTGTCAGGATAGCACAGTCGGTAGTGCGCTTGCCCGCGAAAGGCAAAGGTCCCAGGTTCGAGTCCCGGTTCTGGCACACAATTTTAATCTGCCAGCAAGTTTCATATCAGCGCACTCTCCGCTACAGAGTGAAATGTTTCATTCTGGAAACATCCCTTAGGCTGTGGCTAAGCCATGTCTCCACCATATCCTTTCTTCCAGGAGTGCTAGTCTTGCATGGTTCGCAGGAGAGCTTCTGTGAAGTTTGGAAAGTAGGAGGCGAGGTACTGGCGGAAGTAAAGTTCTGAGGCGGCATCGTGAGTCGTGTCGGAACAGCACAGTTGGTAGTGCGCTTGCCCGCGAAAGACAAAGGTCCGAGGTTCGAGTCCCGGTTCCGGCACACAATTTTAATCTGCCAGGAAGTTTCAGTGTACGTAGATGTTTGTGTTGTAGGCTTTACAGAGAACTGCTGAGAGGACGCAGCCCTGCAGAGGGCGGAGCGGTAGACTTACTGTAGTTGTTGTGGAGGCGGCCGTGGCCGTAGCTGGCGCCTTCCCCAGTGCGGCTGCGTCAGGCGGTGTCCGGCCGCCTACGCCGCCCCCGCGCTCCTCCGCCGCGCCGCCGCCCCCGCCGCCCCCGCCTCGGACACCTGCGCACAGCAGACAGGGCGCTCAGCCACGGTCCACCGCCGGCAGCCGGCATTTGCATAATCGCGCCGGAAGCGGCGCTCCCGCCCCCGCCCCGGCACAACTTGTCGCGCGCTGCCAACTTTGCCGAAACAACGCGTCGCCGCTGCGAAAACGGCTGCGGCTCAGCGAGGCGCGGCGCCGATCTGCTGCGGTGGCGGCCTGTCGCACGGACCCCCCAGCCTGCGGACAACTCAGAGTGAGGGGCCTAACGGCGCAGCGCAGCGCAGTCCGGGCGGGCGTAATTAACGCAGCCTCAACAAGGCTCCACCACAACCACAGGCGCCTAGGCAAGACGTGGGGTGACTTACGGGAGGTGACTGCCGCCTCAGCCTACCCAAACATTTCAGTGCAGGGTGTTTCAAAAGCACTTCACAATTTTAAAAATTCTTATCAATTTATCGAAACAAGATAAAGAACTGAGTATAGTAAAATGTAGGCTTTCACGGCCGGCGTCAACTTCATTTAAAACTTCCGGGCTCATAAGCCGTGGTCGATTTATAAAACTTTCCCCTAACTTTTCATCTTCAGCTGCGGAAGACATCTTTAGAGGTAGAATGGCGAACTACGATGAGAACTTGAGGGAGCGCCGTATATATAGGCAATGTAGAGGGCACCACAAGACATCACGTGACGTCTGCTACGACACTATCTCTGGTACTGCCAACATTCTTGGCAAAGAAGAATAGATTGTTATTTCGCTGGTGTAAAGCAGAAGTCCAAATTCTGTCTAATTTAACAGCTTCCTCTTTCCTGTTAAAGTTATTACGATGTTTATATATCTCGATTGCTTCTCTATATGTGCGCGCATGATAGTGCGAAGTTTTTGAGATGACACTAGTCTCATTAAATTTAATTTCATGATTACCATCTCAAAAACTTCGCACTATCAAGCGCACACATATAGAGAAGCAATCGAGATCTATAAACATCGTAATAACTTTAACAGGAAAGAGGAAGCTGTTAAATTAGACAGAATTTGGACTTCTGCTTTACACCAGCGAAATGACAATCGATTCTTCTCTGCCAAGAATGTTGGAAATACCAGAGATAGTGTCGTAGCAGACGTCACGTGCTGTCTTGTGGTGCCCTCTACATTGCCTATATATACGGCGCTCCCTCAAATTCTCATCGCAGTTCGCCATTCTACCTCTGAAGATGTCTTCCGCAGCTGAAGATGAAACGTTAGGGGAAAGTTTTATAAATCGACCACGGCTTATGAGCCCGGAAGTTTTAAATGAAACTGAGTATAGTGTTAATTTGTAGGGAAACACATCAAATTTCATTCCTTTTTTTTTTCGTTAATGTTTGGTTATTACAGGTGTTACTTGCTCAATGGCGGCGTAAATGCTTGTTCAAGATAATGCAGAGAAGCCGACACAGGAGATACAGGCACGATATCCTTGATGACTCCCCATCATCATCATTACAGACTGGCTATGCCCTTCAGCGTTCAGTGTGGATCATAGTCCCCATAATAAAAATCCTTCGTGCTAACATTGATGCCTCGTCTGATGTTAAGCCTGTTACTAGAAACCCATTCTTGACTGAATCCAATAACTTTCACCTTGCCCTACTCTTCAAAATGTTCAAATGTTTGTATAGCTTATGGGACTTAACTACGGGGTCATCAGTCCCTAAACTTACAAACTACTTATGAACTAGCTAACAGTAAGGCCGGCACAAATATCCATGCCCGAGGGGGAAAACTTATTGCGAAAACTATGCGTCTCCTTAGCTAACTTTGTTTCTTCCAAGCGTGTGACATGTCCCCATCATCTCATTCTTTTCTCTACAACTGCTTCATCTATCTATATCTACATCTACATAAAATACTCTGCAAATCACATTTAAGTGCCTGGCAGAGTGTTCATCGAACCACCTTTCTACTACTTATTTCCCATTCCATTCTCTAATAACGCGCTGAAAGACAAGGACACCTGAATCTCTCCGTTCGAGCTCTGATTTCTCGTATTTTATTCTGATGATCATTTCTACATATGTAAGTGGGAGTCAATAATATATTTTCGCATTCGGAGGAGAATGTTGGCGATTGGAGTTTCTCAAGTAGCCCACGCCGCAGCGATAAGCGCCGTTGTTGTAATGTTTCCAATCCCAGAGCCTGTACCATTTCCGTAACACCGTCTCCCCTGTATCCTGACAATAGGAAACGAGCTGCCCTTCTTTGGACTCTTTCGATGTCTTCCGTCAAACTTACCTGATAAGGATCCCACACTGGGGACTGGACGGACAAGCGTAGTGTATGGCGTTAGTACTTCTGTTGCATCTTTTAATGGTTCTGCCGATAAAACTCAGTCTCTGGTTCGCCTTTCCCACAACATTATCTAGGTGTTCTTTCCAGTTAAAGTCTGAAATAATAGTAATTCGTAGGTATTTTGTGGAGTTAACGGCCTTCACATTCTATTGATTTATCTTGTACACAAAGTTTAACGGATTTCTTTTCTTATTCTTGTGTACGACTTCACACTTCTTATTATTTAGAGTCAATTGCCAATCTTTACACCATCGTGATATCTTATTCAGATAGTTTTGCAGTTGGTTTTGATCTTGAGATGATTTTACTAGATGGTAAATGACGGCGTCATCTGTAAACAACCTAAGAGAGCTGCTTAGATTTTCTCCCAAATCGTTCATGTAAATAAGGATCAGCAGAGGACCAATAACACTATCCTGTGAAACGCCCGAGATCACCTCTGTTTTAGTCGATGCTTTACCATCGATTACTACAAACTCTGTCCTCTCTGAGAGGAAATCACCTATCAAGTCGCAAATTTGGGGCGATATACCATAACCATGCAATTTGATTAAAAGCCGTTTGTGAGGTACGGTGTCAAAAGCCTTCCGGAAATCAAGAAATACGGAATCGTTTTGTGAATCCTTGTCGATAGCACTCATCATTTCGTGTGAGTAAAGAGCTAGTTGCGTTTCGCATGAACGATATTTTCTAAATCCATGTTGACCTTGGGTCAACAGATCATTCTGTTTGAGATAATTCATAATATTTGAATACAGGATATGTTCCAAAACCCTGCTACAAATTGACGTCAATGAAATAGGCCTGTAGTTTAGTGTCCATTCCAAGTTCTTCCTTGATTTTTCTCATTATGCCATTATTCCCAACTATTACTACCTGCATTCATCCTTGCTACTTTCATATCTGTAAGCTCAACCTTATTAATAGGGTAACCTTTATCCACCAAACTTTCATTCCCAAACAAAGAAGTTGGTTGAAACATACGAGCGGTGCACTACTAACTTAGGTTTGCTAATGACTTCCTTTTTGGCAGAAGAGAGTAGATCATAGCTGAGCACACACTGCATTAGCTTTGCTACACTTTGAATCCAGTTTTTTCACTATGTTACCACTTTGTGAAAAAATACTTCGTAATTACTTAATAAAAAATCATATTCACACAAAATATTCTGCGAATGGACAAAGCTGAAAAGGTGTATCCATCCGGGATTCGAACCCGGGTCCCCAGCTAACTACGCAGTTGGGCTGACCACTACACCACTAGGGACACAGTGATCCCCGCATCTGCAATGACTACCTAAGCACGCCTACCGTCTGATACAAATTTCCCTGCTTTTCCCTGCCCACAATACTCAAATTTTTAGTTTTGAAACTAATTCCCGTAAAAGTAAGGTCCCCAAACTTGGTCACCCCTCCTCACATGTATATATTAATTGAAAGTGTCTACCATTTCTGACATTGTTCCTCCTACTTGTGCATTAAATCGGTTTAAATATCTTTTCCACACAAATTACTTTCGTTTTTGAGGTGCTGATCTTCATACCATGACCGTTACACCGCTGATCTGTCTCTAAAATATTAGTTTCCAACCTTTCAATCTAATCTGCCGTCACCACAAAGTCGTCCTCCTTTGCAAGACTGCCAATTATATGTTCACACATTTTCTCTCATTCTGCCTGTGCATCATTTTCAACATATTTTCCGCAAGTAATGCGAACAGTAGTGGTGACAGGTTACGGCTTCCTTTTACCCCACAAACTACTCTGCACCGTAAACTCAATTTGCCGTCAACACAACTGAGGCCTGACAATCTTCGTACAGACCTTTAATGGTTTCCAGAAATTTGCTTCCTATTCCATAATCCTGTAGAACTGACAAGAGCTTCCTTCTAGAAACATGCTCATAAGCCTTCCTTAGATCTATAAAACATAAATAAATCCCATGTTCCACTGATACCACTTCCCCATTTTCTGCTGAAGCTGAAGATCAGGTCTTGACAACCTGTAAGAGACCTAATCCCACACTGATTTTCATCCAGCTTGTATTCAATCATTACTTGCACTGTCAACAAAACCTGAGAATAAATTTTGCTCACAACGCTAATTAGAGAGATGCCTCTGTCGTTGTTGCGATCTTTCCTGCTTCCAAGCTTGAAAATTGGAGTGATTACTGCTTTCGTCCAGTGAGATGGAACCTGTCCCGACTCCCACGCCATTAAAATTATCCTGTATAACCATTTAAGACCTGACATTCCACTGAGTTTGATGAGTTCTGAATTCATTTCATCTATCCCAGCTACTTTATTGCGCTGCAGTCTATTGATCATTCTCTTCACTTCCTCAAACCTGATCCTGACGTGTTTTACGACCAAATTGAGTTTTCCTGTAGTTTTCATCATCATCATTATCATCATTTTGCATTTCCAGTTTCCCGGGTGTGTCCACCAAACGCTCTCTATCTCATCCGACCTTAAAAACAACATTTGGTCTTGGACATAATCCCAGTTAAAACCATTCCTCTCCACGTCTGAATGTTCTGCCTCTATCCATCGTCTCCTTGTCCTTCCTTTTGGTCTTCTTCCTCCCACTTCCATTCCGAAGTATTTTTAGCTGTTCTCTTCGCCGGTCGCAGCGACCGAGCGGTCTGCGGCGCTCCAGTCAAAGTCTGCACGGCCGCTACGGTCGGTGGTTCGAATTCCCACTCGGGTATGGATGTTTGTGTCGTCTTTAGTGTAAGGTAGTTAATAAGTAGTTTGTAAGTTTAGGGACAGATGACCCCATAGTTAAGTCCCATAAGCTTAACAAACATTTGAACATTTTAGCTGTTCTTGTGCTATCCATTACACATCCATACCATTGCAGTCTTCGTTTCCCCAATATGTTGGCAATAGGAACCTTGATACCAGCTATTTCTCTGTGTACCTAATATCTGATCGTGTCCCTCCTGGTACTTTGAATCATAGTCCTGATAAACCTCATTTCTGTTGCATGGGTTCTGCTATAATCCTTTTTTAACAATGTACAAGTTTCCATGCCATATATAAGGATTGGAGTAAAGTAAGTGTGATACAAAGTTATCTTTGCTGCCTAGGGTACTTTTTTTGTTTCAGAGTAGGTTACGAACTTGCATGTATAAAACATGATAGTAGAGAGATGACAGACAGGGGAAGTCGGAATAATAACCAACAACAATCAGCTTCCTTCTAGGAACAAAATTTCATGAATATTTGAACAAAACTGTGGATTTGTATGGAACACGTACACACAAACCAACAAACATACGGTCACTCTGCTTTATATATTAGATTTGAATTTGTATATTTAAATTCACATTACTCATATTATGCATTTATTTTGTCCGAAGTATTTGAAAAAGTGGGCCGAATAATAGGCTAGTGCGATTTTTATTCATATAATTCTTTCGGCGTTTATGGAATATCTTTTCAAAGATCTCAATTAAGGCTAATATTCGTGTATTTAGGGAGGCAAGGCGCATTCGGAAATAATGTATTCAATCCTATAATAATAAGGAATAATGAGTATTAATTATGAATCTACTATTATCCTGCGATATACTCACTCAATCTGAAATCATTCTTTGAACCATCATTAAATGACTTATATCAGAAGGAGATGATGGTAGATCCATTTGAAAAATTATATCTTTAGACGTCTCTACCAAATTTCAAAGTAAAAAAAAAAAAAAAAAAAAAAAATCGCCCTGACGTGTTTTACGGTCCACTTTAGATTTTTAGTTTTATAAGTTTTTGCAAACATTTAGGAGCAAACTAATAATCTACATAATAATTAATTAATAAGAGTGTCTGAAACGCTTCTAGGAAAAAAAAATTAGGTAGTGGCGGGTTTCGAACCACCGACCTTTCGTATCACAGTCAAGCACCTTGCCCACTACGCTATTTTTTTTAATAATAAACTTTTATTTACTCTATTTCTTGTACATTCTACTGTATACAGTGAACATCAATTATAACATCTTGGGATACATATGCACAAGTAACGGCTATAAATCAAAACAAAAGTTCTTTAATCTCATACTATTGATGGCCGTTGTTAACTGATGTTAATATGGCATTTGTAGACATTAGATTATCATTTATCGTACGATGAACGATGTGTTTTTGTTAATTCCGCAGTGTGCCGTTGCTTTGAAATTACAGCCTGTAAGTTACAATAATAAAATCATCAAATATGCGTGGAATGTCACGTGATATCTCCGAACGGCTGGTTTTCGTTAGTTGAATGGAGAGTGTCATATGTCCATTATTTTTGCAAATATGTCTCAAATGATACGAGATATGATAAAACAATAAGGGAGATAAGTTGTAGAGAATTTTCTCCTCTACCAAATAGGTTATTCAATTTTCGTGTCAGATGAACGGTTCGTTTGCAATTACAATTATATTACAAACGGCTTTTTTTTGTTTTACTACCGTATTTTTTTGTCCGAAAAATTAGAAAAAGGGTGGTTCTGGTCTCTGGCGGCCTACAATCATGTCTGTAAAATTTGGTGTTGATTGGTTGAACGGTTCGTCTTAAAACAGGGAACACGTTACGGACAGACAGACAGACGGACAGGCAGACAGACATCCCAAAATCGTTGTCATTTTTGCAAATATCTTTTAAACGCTACGATGTATGAAAAAAAATCATTAGAGAGCAAAGTTGTATAGAATTTTCTACTCTACAAATTCGGTTATTCAATTTTTGTGTCAGATGAATAGTTAAGCCGTTATTTTCATCTAAATTTCGAGCTGTCAAAAGAAGATCGGAAAGGTCCAATTTTAGTGTTAGTACCGTAACCTCAAGTGGGCCAAAACCGAAAAAAAAAGGTTTCAAACAAAAATTACTCGATATTAAATTCTGAACAACTTGACTTCTTTCCGACCCGACGCATCACGGGCGAGGACATAATGACAAGATCAGCTTCCAGAATGAAACTTTCACTCTACAGCGGAGTGTGCGCTGATATGAAACTTCCTGGCAGATTAAAATTGTGTGCCGGAACCGGGACTCGAACCTGGGACCTTTGACTTTCGCGGGCAAGCGCACTACCAACTGTGCCATCCCGACACGACTCACGATGCCGCCTCACAACTTCACTTCTGCCAGTATCTCGCCTGCTAGTTTCCTACTTTCCTACGTTCCGGCACACAATTTTAATCTGCCAGGAAGTTTCAAGATCAGCTTCACTGTCCTCTAAAACGCGCGCGGAGCAACATCCGGTATTAAATGCAATGAAACACGAAAAAATCAGATTGAGCTGCGGTACTCCGTTTTTCAGTTAAGCAGCGATACGCGAAGGAAAATGGAAAACTGCTCGGTTAAAACGATAGCGTTTTCCGCCTCTCCGCCGCCGCGCTCGGCTGAGCACAAAACCGGAGACGGACCGCCGACGATAAAACGCCGGCCGCTGAGGCCGGACGGTCGCTGGTGGCTCACATGACTCTGCGCGCTTCTCCCAGGTGGAAAGAATCGTCGGCCGGAAATGGATTTCCCGCGCGGCGGATGAGGCAGATCAGAAATACATTGCGGCGCGCGCCGGATCAGATTTCCCCGCGGACGTTAAGCCGTGGTGCCCGAGCCGTGTCGTTATCTGGCGGCTCGGCGGGCGTATTGATTGCCGCTGAGGCCACACACTGGAGGCAGAGCCACGGAGTCCACGGCGGTAGCGTGGCCGGCACTTTCCTTCGTCGAAGAGCTAGGGGTATTCGGCAACTGTATTGTGTAGATACTGGCCGGTATTCTGGTATCGCGGTGACGCCTACGCTCACGTTTGTTGGTTAACCCTGCACCTGCGCGTTCAGCTGGCCGAGTCAGACCTGCCGTTGTGGCCGTCTGCCTGCGCTGGCAGCCACCTCCGCGGTATATTGTCTGTCCCAACGAGCTTAAAATTCAATAGAGTGGCGATACGTCCGCCATGTCTGAGGCACATTGAACTGGCGTCCGAAGTAAGAGTGATGTCAGGTGTGCCACAGGAGTGTGTCGTGTGTCCGTTGCTGTTCACGATATTGCCGCGAGACAGGACGAACACCGACTGCCGGCGTGCGCAGGGGATAGTGTCACGGACTGCGGTGCAGAAAGTCGCCGGTTCAATCCTGCCCACCGGCAAAAAATGTAGTTCTTTCTAATTAACAATTCCAGAAGCGTCTACATCTTTCTTATGTTCACTTGTAAATTCTACTTGTTTCTTATGTTAACTGTGCTTCTAATTTCTGGTAAATTCTGTCTGTGTATAAATAACAGAGCACTCTGCCTGAGAGGCAGTCAGTGCTGCGTGTATGTTGAGTTCGTAATAAACGTGCTTTCAGTATAAGTGCTGTGTTTAGTTGCCTTCGAAGTCAAGCCTACTTCCATTGCAACGTGACATTGTTTGGTGGAGGCGCCGGGTACACTGTGCAACAGCTGCGTCACCGTGGCTCCGATTAGGCAACGTAAAAGCCGTCGCTTACACGGACTGGAACCGGAATACAAAGGATACACCGAGTACATCATTCCAAAAGTCCGTATTATCAGAAGAACAATGGAGACGAAACCAGCAATAAGCCAGTTGCACATCAGACACCCGTCGGTGTTCTCTGGAGATGCTGGACATGACCCCAACAAATGGCTAAAAGGTTTCGACCGAGTCGCCAAGTACAACAGGTGGGATCATACGATGTGCTTGGCCAACGTTTATTTCTACCTGGACGGAACAGCCCAGCGCAAGCCGCGGTGGCCGAGGGGATTGAGGCGCTTCAGTCACCGTCTGCACGGCCACTACGGTCGGGGGTTCGAATCCCCCCTCGGGCATGGATATTTGTGCCGTCCTTAGTTGTAGATAGTTCATAAGTAGTTTGTCAGTTTAGGGACTGATGACCCCGTAGTTAAGTCCCTTAAGCTTAACAAACATTTGAACAGCCCAGCAATGGTTCGAAAACAACGAAGACAAGTTGAATGTCTGGGAGACGTTCCAGGAGGAACTTAAGAAGACGTTTGGAGACCGCCAGCGACAAATCCGCTCGGCAGAAGAACAACTGAAGAATCGGGCCCAACGACATGGTGAGCCGACACAATCGTACATACAGAGTGTTTTGGCCCTGTGTAACGTAGTCAATCCGAACATGACTGAAGCGGACAAAATCACGCACCTGATGAAGGGAATTGCAGAAGATATGTACCAAGCTCTTCTGATAAAAGACGTTGCTACGACAGAAGAGTTCATCAAGTGGTGCCAGCGTATTGAAGAGATGCAACAAAGGAGGGTTGGACGCAAGAAGTATGACAGACTCCCAAATGTAGTCCCTATGGCCGTTGTGGAAGACCAGCAGGACTTGGCTTCTCTCATACGACAAATCGTGAGAGAAAAATTACAACAGTGCATGGCAGCCGGGACCATTAGACCGAGCGAGCATCAGATCATGGCCATGGATGTAAACCCTGTAAGTGACGAGGGAACCGACGCCCCTGAGGGAGAGGTATTTCAGACATTAGCTCCTGTCTGCCCCATCAATCGCACCCGACGTGAAGAATGGCGTCGCCCTGCTATGACTTACGCTGCAGCCGCCAAACGGCAGCCCATGAACCGGGCGACGCGACCACAGCCAACTCCTCCGGTAACTATGACGCCACGCAGAAGAACAGACGTCTGGAGGACAGAAGACAACACACCACTGTGTTTCCACTGTGGACGCCCTGGACATGTCGTACGCTACTGCAGAGAGAGGAGGCGAGTATTCGATGATTATTTTGCCGCAAGACATCAGCCGTCGGAACAGTTCTATCCCAGGCAGTCACCTGCTGATGAGTTCAGTCGACCTATGGGAAGAAGCCCATCGCCGTACCCTAGACGAGGTCGCTCCCCGACGCGCCGCAGCCGTTCACCGTCGCCATACAGAGGTACCAGCCGCTCCCCTAGCCGCCGCGCCCAGGAAAACCAAGCGAGGCGACCATCTACGGAGGTGAGGCCGCCGCAGATGAAAATCCTCCATGGACGACAGTCGCTAAAATGTCGGGAAATCTCATCGACGTCATAATCGACGGCCAACCTGTCCGGGCACTTGTTGATTCAGGAGCCTCTTTTTCTGTATTATCGGATAATTACCGCCGCACACTAAAGAAGACAATGTCCTGTGATACGGGGGCAACTGTGCTGAAGGTCGCGAATGGAAAGTACGTCCAGCCAGCAGCAGGAACTTGTGTCGCAAGAATAACCATCAACAACAGGACTCAGCCGTTTGAATTTGTCGTGTTAACAGAATGTAGTCACAATGTCATCCTCGGATGGGACTTCCTTGACGCATCCCAAGCTATCATTGACTGTGGAAGATCTGAGCTGCAAATTGAAGAAGTTGCTCCGCCATATACACGTAATACAGAATTTTCTGGGAAGTTATTCGTCGTTGACAATGTGACGATACCGCCGTTGACAATGAGAAGAGTTGCAGTCACAAACACAGATGACTGGTTAAACTGTGAAGTTCTTGTTGATAGTAAAAAGTTTATCAGGCTCACAAAAGAAATTTACATACCAGCGGCTATCATAAGCATTACAGGTGGTCAAGGAGAGATTTGGATCACAAATTGTCACGAGCAGTCACAACTTATTCCCAAGGGAATGTGTATAGGGACAGCTGAACCAATCCAGGACGGTGAGCTCAACGTCATCAATGAAGACCCACGCCCTGCTGTTAGTACAGACAACACGCTGGAGAAAAACAAACGTGGAACTGCCAATAGGGCCTGGACTGATCAAGGAACAACGCCAGCGGGTGCATTCACACCTCAGCAGGGGATAAGTCAGACGAAACGGCCCACGATAAAGCACCGTATCAATACTGGGGGTCATCCGCCAATTAGCCAGCGTTCGTATAGAGTGTCGCCAGCTGAAAGACGGATAATTCTGGAGGAAGTGGAGAAGATGTTGTGAGATGACATTATTCAACCTGCGGAGAGTCCTTGGTCGTCTCCGGTGGTCCTCGTAAAGAAGAAGGATGGCACGTGGCGATTCTGTATCGACTATCGGTGGCTGAACAAAATCACAAAGTAAGTTGTCTACCCATTGCCGCGTATTGACGACACCTTAGACTGCTTGAAAGTAGTTATGTACTTCTCAACTATGGCCTGCAGACACGTTACTGGCAAATCGAGGTTGACGACGTTGACAGGGAGAAGACGGCTTTTATTACACCTGACGGCCTCTATGAATTTAAAGTAATGGCATTTGGATTATGTAATGCTCCAGCCACATTCGAACGCATGATGGACAACTTGCTTCGACACCTTAAGTGGACGACGTGTCTCTGCTATTTAGATGACATTGTCGTTTTCTCGAAAACATTTGAAGAACATCTGAGTTGCCTGTCAACTGTGTTGAAGTGTGTTCAGGCTGCAGGTCTCCGCCTCAATCCAAAGAAGTGCCTCTTCGTCGCCAAAGTGATAAAAATCCTGGGGCACCTAGTCAACGGAGATGGTGTCCGTCCTGATCCAGATAAAGTAAGGGCAGTCACAGAATTTCCAACTCCTCAGCACATTCGTGATGTGAGAAGTTTTCTCGGGCTGTGTTCATACTACCGACGTTTCATAAAAGGATTTTGTAACAAGGCACGTCCATTACAAGAACTTCTGCAGTGAGACGCCAAGTTTTACTGGGATGAGACAAAAGAAAGAGCTTTCCGCGCACTTAAGGAGGCTCAAACTTCAGCACCAGTGCTAGCCTTGTACGACGAGAATGCAGAAACGGAACTTCACACAGACGCCAGTGGTTATGGGATTGGTGCAGTGCTTGTACAAGTTCCGGCCGTATTTATTCGGCAAACCATTCACCGTCGTGACAGACCACCATTCTTTGTGTTGGCTGACTAGCTTGAAGGATCCATTAGGTCGACTAGCAAGATGAGCACTAAGACTCCAAGAGTACGATGTCACAGTGGTATTCAAGAACGGGCGCAAACACAAGGATGCCGACTGCCTATCTAGGAATCCATTAGTGGAACACAACAGCATTAATGAAATTTCAGCTCTCACTGAATTAGACGACGTTACAGCTGAACAGAGGGAAGATCCAACACTATTAAAAATGACAGAGGCCTTGGAGAAAGGGGAACCGACCAATGGAGAGTTCCAACTAATAAACGGAACATTGTACAAGAGCAACTACGATCCACTGGGCCCCAAATGGCTACTTGTTGTTCCAGCTCATCTCCAGCCAGCTATTCTCAAATATTTCCATGATGCTCCAATATCCGGTCATCTGGGATTCGTGAAGACCCTAGACAGAATCAGACGCAGGTATTACTGGAAAGGTCTCTACCGATCTGTCAAGCACTATGTGAGTCACTGTAAAGAGTGCCAGCGACGGAAGCATGTGCCGCAATTACCTCCAGGGCATCTCGTACCGATTCCGCCGGCAGCAGCTCCATTCCACCGAGTTGGGATCGATCTTTTAGGGAGGTTCCCGAAGTCGACAACCGGTAACCGTTGGATAATAGTCTGCACTGACTACCTCACACGCTACGCTGTCACCAAACCTGTGCCGACTGCAGAAGCTCCAGAGATCGCAAAATTCCTTGTAGAAGACATTATTTTGGAGCATGGAGCACCACGTGTCATGATATCTGATCGTGGAAAAGTATTCCAGTCAAAACTAGTATCAGAGGTAATGCCACGGTGCAACATTGTCCACAGAATGACAACTGCATACCATCCTCAGGCAAATGGTCTTACGGAACGTTTCAACAAGACGTTAGCCGACATGCTGTCGATGTACGTCGATGTTGAGCAGAAGGATTGGGATACAATTCTGCCAGTCGTGACATTTGCTTACAATACCGCAAGACAAGACACCACAGGCTTCGCTCCGTTTTTCCTGCTCCATGGCCGTGAAGTTGAGACGACAATGGATACGCTGTTCCCGTTCCAACCGGACGACACTCAGGATGACTATGTTAAACATCTCATCACCAGGGTCGAAGAAGCAAGACAGCTGGCTCGCATACGGACACTGGACGCCCAGGAGGAGGACCGTCAGCGGTATAACAACAAGCACCGACCTGTTGTGTACAGCTCAGGAGATCTGGTATGGATTTTTACCCCTGTACGGAAGGTTGGACTGTCAGAAAAGTTATTGAAACGATACTTTGGTCCATATCGTGTCATACGCCGCCTGTCAGACGTCACATACGAAGTTGAGGATTATGAGCCGTCGTCGAAACGTCAAAAACGAAGAGACATTGTTCACGTCCTGCGCATGAAGCCTTACTACGATACTGAAGAGCAGGTAGACGACAATGGCTCCTTGTTCAAGGACTTTAAGGAGGGTAATGTTCCTGATGAAGCCACGACAGGAACGTCTGTCGTCGATAATCGCGGAGAAGGGAAGGATTCTCTTGAACTGTCATACAGAGGACCCATGACACGGTCAAGATCCAGGACATTACAGCTGGCTCCACAGGGATCATAACAGCGGGTCGCTGTTTCTCCAGGAGAGGGAGCAATGCCGCGAGAGAATACGAACACCGACTGCCGGCGTGGAAAATTGTATTGAAATGCAGGAGGAATTGCATCGAATTGACTCACGGTGCAAGGAATGGCAATTGAATCTCAATGTAGACAAGTGACATATGTTGCGAATACATAGAAAGATAGATCATCATTTAGCTACACTATAGCAGGTCAGCAAATGGAAACAGTTAATTCCATAAATTATCAGAAAGTAGACAATAGGAGTGTTTTAAAATGGAACGACCATATAAAATCAGTCGTCGGTAAAGCAGATGCTAGACTTATATTCATTGGAGGAATCCTAAGGAAATACAGTCCGAGAACGAAGGACGTATGTTACAGTACACTTGTTCGCCCACTGTTTGAATACTGCTCACGGGTGTGGGATCGGTACCAGGTGAGGTTGGCAGAGGAAGTAGAAAAGACACAACGGAGGGCAGCACTCTTCGTTACCGGATCATTTGGTAAACGAGAAAGCGTTACGGAGATGATCGCTAAACTCCAGTGGAAGACACTGCAGGAGGGACGCTCTGTCACTCGGTACGGGATATTGTCGAAGTGTAGAGAACATACCTTTACCGAGGACTCTAGCAGTATATTGCTCCGTCCTACGCATACCTCGCGATCATGAAGATGAAATCAGATAGATTAGAGCCTATCCAGAGGCATACCGACAATCTCTCACACACCATCGGATGGCATGCTGACTACGGATGTAGATGTGGATGTAAATGTAGATTTGGGGTATCGACTGGCATTTGGGCCGACAGCTGGTATGCCCAACGAGCTTAAATTTCATAGAGCGGCTAACAGACGAGCTTGCGGCAACTTGTGTAAACTCAGCCGCCATATTTTTCGTGGTCAGTACACTTGCGAGTAGTCTGTATATTGTATATTGTTGTATTTAGTATATATTGTATTTATTGTGTATTCTCCGTACAATTTTTGCTGCTGAAATATGCCAAAGTTGTGTTCAGCATTTAAATGCACAAATCAAAGTGATACGACAAGTACGTCGTGCAAGAACACCAAATGTTTTGCCTTGTTTGATGTCAATCTATATATACACAAACAAAATTCCCAATGCTTCTTAGCTGCTCCAAGAGTGATGGTTCAGATTACCTTTCCAGCAGTTACCTGGAATTACACACCGTAATAAATACTCGGAATTCTACCTAGTTGTGGTGTGTTTTTCAGAAATTGCTTCACGCTCCTGTCGTTCAGGAAACCACACTTTCGAGTTTCTAAACCTTTTTTAAAAATATTTTCTTTTGTTCTTGACAATACTTGATCGAGCATGGTTGACAAGCAACCAATGCAACGTAGTGACAGCCACAGTTTTTTCACTAGTATATGTCCGAATTTTTTGAAACACATATGTACTTATTTCAGTGTGGCAACTACGAAAATTATTAATACATTATTTCGGTGTGGAATGCTTTCGTGGCAGCTGACACCGTCTCATTTGTATTGTAATACTAGCTGAAAACCCAGCGTTGCCCGGGTATTTATTTATTCGCGCCTTGAGTTAGTTCTTTCCCTATCCCTTCTCTGTCTGTCCACTTCCTTTTTTCTAAAAAACATGTTACATTTATCAAAGAATGTAAGAGAAATAAAAATCACACGTAAAAATGCACTCGTTTCGAAGAATCAAATCACGAAATTCAACCATAATGATCGTAATAATATCACAGATCAAACACTTGCTGTAATGCGCGAAACGTCAAATAATTTTTTTTTAAAGAGATGTATTAAAAGAAATTTCTGTTTTACTGCTTTATTTATTTATTCTTATATTTCCTTATTCGTATGCTTATCCTTACAGAGAAAGAGCTGAAGACATTGTAGCACGCATAGACCAAAGACATGGTCTGTGGCATTACATTTCTCTGTATGTAACCTCCTTTTTATAGAGTCGCAAACGTCATCGCTCACCTTCAATACGATTTTTTTTTATAATTTGACGACTTTCAATCACCATATCTTCCACCCCCCCCCCCCTTATAGCTATCGGCATGGAACTGCTATGGTGTACAACGGCAATCTTCGGACAACAATTACACACAGACCATTCGTTTGCGTTCTGTAGTTCTCGCTGCAGAGCAAAATTTTCACACACACACACGTAGAATTTTATATACACCATAACTTTCCATCCCAATATACTCCACCCTTTTATCATTATCAACCCTCAAGCAACAATACAACCAATAAAAAGTAAATATTGTTCCGCATTTCACGTTATCGCTATAAAACCGTGCCTAAAACCTTCCTCAGCTATAAATTAGTAACTGTTCAAGTATTTAAGTCTCTGCGTCTTGTCGTCTGTACGTGATAAGCGAACACCCAACAGATATTCACATTAATGTATATAGATAAATAGCTATCCGATCGCCATAAACCCGTGCCTAAAGCCTTCCCCGCGTAGACATTAGTAACTGTACAAATTTTTAGTTCTTTATGTCTTGTGGTTCAGACGTGATATCCGTACACCGAACAGACATTCACGTTTATAGATATAAATTCTGTTGTTACTTTGTCTTTGTACTCAAATTTCACGTACCAAAGGTTACTTTTTTCAGCATGGCAACAAGGAAATTTATTAACGACAGCGTATTTCGACGTGGAATGTTTTTATGGCAGATGACCGAGGAGCATTTTTAACTACAGTATGTTGTTGTCATTTTAGTCTTTCTACTCAAATTTCGTCCACCAAAGTTTACAACCAAACGCTTTAACATCAATTTTACCCGTCTGTAGACTTAATAGGTTTAGACTTAATGAAAGCAGTTGTTACAACACAGATGCAAATCCATGGTCATGATAGTTCGTCTCAACAATTACTGTTCACTTTGTTTCGCAGCTCGTTCAGACCATGTATTAAAATCAACAGAAAAACTTTCGCAGCGGCACTTTCTGTGTTATTGCAAACTTTGGATAACTGTTATACTGCGAATTGGAACTGTAAATCCGCATTTTTAGGAAATTTAATACCTCAATTCACAGCTTCGGAAAAGTCTGACGGAACTTGATGAACATCCTTATTCAATAATAAATTTTTATTTCAAACGTGGAACTGTAAATAGGTAAAATTTTGGAATGGATATGGCACACCAGCTCTCAGCCGATACCCCAAATAACATGGCGGACGCCAGTTCACTTTGCCTCAAAGATGGCGGACTTATCGCCACTCTATGAAATTTAAGCTCGTTGGGTGTGCCACGCCGACTCAGGAATTTTACCTGTTTACAGTTCCACGTTTTAAATAAAGACTGACTATTGAATACGGATGTGCATCATGTTCCATTAGACATTTTCGAAGCTGCGAAATTACGAGCCTAGTAGTAAATATCCTAAAAATGCGGTAATGAAATATACACAACCTGTCAGTATTACAGTTCCATTCCGAAGTATAACAGTGAGCTGAGGTTTGCAATAACAACGAAAATGCCGCTGCAAAGACATCTATGTTGATTTTAATGCAAGTACATGGTCCAAAAGAGTTGCTTAACATATAGTGAACAGTAATTGTTATGACGAACAATCATAACCATGGATCTTCATCTGTTGTTAAGGTTTTGTAACAACTGCTTTCATTAAGTCCAGTGTACACTCATCTTGTGTTTACTAAATCTATTGAGTCTACAAAAATCAAATCAAATGTTTGTAAAGTCTATGGGACTAAACTACGGGGTTATCAGTCCCTAAACTTACAAACTACTTATGAACTAACTAAGACTAAGGACGGCACAAATATCCATGCCCGAGGGGGGATTCGAACCCCCGACCGCAGTGACCGTGCAAACCGTGACTGGAGCGCCTCAGTCTCCTCGGCCACCGCGGCCGGCTTGAGTCTACAAACTTGTAAAATTGCAGTTACAGGGTTTGGTTCTAAACTTTGGTGCACGAAATTTGAATACAAACACGAAGGTGACAGCAAAATACTACAGTTAAAATGCGCCTAGGTCATCTGCCACAAAACCATTCCACGTCGAAATAAGATGTCGTTAACAACTTTCCTTGTTGCCATGCTGAAACAAGTGAGATTTCGGTGCAAAGACGAAAGTGACAGTAGAATATTGCAATAAAAATGTGCCTAGTTCAGCTGCCACAGAAGTAATCCATACTGAAATAACGTATCATTAATACTTTCGTTGTTGCCATGCTGAAATAAGTACATATTTGTTGTGAAGAACACAGACATAAACAAGTGAAAAAATTCTGGCTGTCACTACTGCTTCCACACTTTGCACCAGTTCCATGTCAACCATGCTCGATCAAGTATTGTTATGAACAAATGAAAATGTTTTTAAAGAAGGTGCAGACACAGAAACGTGTGATTTCATCAACCACAGGAGTGACAGTAGGAGAAATATCTCAAAAACACACCAACACTAGGTAGAAAACTAAACATTTTTTTATGGTATGTACTTTAAGGGAGTTGCAGGATAGATCGTCTGAAGCTTCACTCTCGGGGCAGCTGAATGCCATTAGTCAGGAACTTTAAATATAGACAGACTGAGCTCAAACGATGCAAATATTTGGCGTTCTCACACGCAGTACTTATCGGTTTACCACTTAGATTTGTTCATTTAAATGGTGAACACACTTTAGGCATATTTTAGCAGCAAGAATTGTACAAGCAATACACACTAAATGCAATATATACTAAACACAACACTTAAAGCTCAACAACAATCTACGATAGACATTTAAGCTCGTTGGGTAAATCGAAAGTGCGACTAGTGCGCCACATCCGGTGATCTCCGGTACTACCGTAGTAAGCGCCAGGCTTATCGGAGGCTGGCCGGAGGAAACGGAGACGCGACGGAATATCGCTGGTCAGAGGGAGCTTCCGACGAGTGCGCTCCACACTGACATTTCTGGTACTATCGCAGGGCAAAACAAGGGAGGCGGTTGTTTTGAGCTTTCAGGAACCAGTACTTTTGGTATTTTTGTATTCTACATAGAAGCAGGTATTTTTTAGTTAATTAACGAACGAAAAATGTTTCTTGTAAGTATGATTAGTCGTGATCTGAGTAACAATTTCATTTTTAAACGTAAAATAATTCGTTCTCGCCCAAGGAAATAACATGTTTAGTTTCCAGATTCAATATCCACTTATTTAATTGGTTTAAGTGAATTGTTTATTTCTAATACTTCGCAACTTACATTGACTTTTTCTATATGATACCAGCTAAAACCTCGGTGTCGTCCGGGTACTTATTTATTGCAGTCTTAAGTTAGTCCAGCTCTTCCTCAATTATCTCTGACAATTTTCTTTTTCCTTCTGTCTCTGACCATCTCATCTTCGCCTTTCTTTTCTCTCTCTCTCTCTTCATCTCCTCAACTCCCCTGTCTTTGTTCATCTCCCCCTGCCCCTTTCTCTCCCATCTACACCTTCCCCCTTCTCTGTGAATCACGTCCTCATCTCTCTCTCTCTCTCTCTCTCTCTCTCTCTCTCTCTCTCTCTCTCTCCACCTTCACCGCCAACTCCTCAGTCCACTGCCTACTAAACCTGTGAAAAATTATACATTAACTTTCACGTTGATCAGCGAAGTGGTGACTGAGTTTATTGCAAGGAACCCTCCACCACGCACAATATGAAATCTTACACTACTGGCCATTAAAATTGCTACACCATGAAGAAATGCAGATGATAAACGGGAATTCATTGGACAAGTATAGTATACTAGAACTGACATGTGGTTACATTTTTACTCAATTTGGGTGCATAGATCGTGAGAAAACAGTACCCGGAACAACTACCTCTGGTCGTAAAATCGGCCTTGTTACGCCTGGGCATTGAGTCAAACAGAGCTTGGATGGCGTGTACAGGTACAGATGCCCATGCAGCTTCAACACGTTACCACAGTTCATCAAAAGTAGTGATTGGCGTATTGTGACGAGCCAGTTGCTCGCCCACCATTGACCAGACGTTTTCAATTGATGAGAAATCTGGAGAATGTGCTGACCAGGGCAGCAGTCGAACATTTTCCGTATCCATAAAGATCCGCAGAGGACCTGACACATACGGTCGTGAATTATTCTGCTGAAATGTAGGGTTTCGCTGGGATAGAATGAAGGATACAGCCATGGGTCATAACACATCTGAAATAAAGGCCACTGTTCAAAGTACCATTGATGCGAACAAGAGGTGACCGAGACGTGTAACCAATGGCACCCCATACCATCACGCCTGGTGATGACGAATACACGCTTCCAATGTGTGTCACCAAACACGGATGCGACTATCATGATGCTGTAAACAGAACCAAGATTCATCCGAAAAAATGACGTTTCGCCATTAGTGCAACCAGGTTCGTCGTTGCGTACACTATCACATGCGCTCCACTCTATGATGCAGCGTCAAGGGTAACCGCAGCCATGGTCACCGAGCTGATAGTCCATGCTGCTGCAAACGTAGTCGAACTGATCGTGCAGATGGTTGTTGTCTCGCAAACGTCCCCATCTGTTGACTCAGGGATCGAGACGTGGCTGCACGATCCGTTAGAACCATGCGGATAAGATGCTTGTCAGCTCGACTGCTAGTGATACGAGGCCGTTGGGATCCAGCACGGCGTTCCGTATTGCCCTCCTGAACCCACCTATTCCATATTCTGCTAAAAGTCATTGGATCGCGACCAAGGCGATTTGCAATGTCGCGATACCATAAACAGCAATTGCGATAGGTTGCAATCCGACCTTTATCAAAGTCGAAAACGTGATAGTACGCATTTCTCCTCCTTAGACATCACAATAACGTTCCACCAGGCAAGGCCAGTCAACTACTGTTTGTGTATGAGAAATCGCTTGGAAACTTTCCTTATTTTAGC
Organism: Locusta migratoria; assembly: GCA_026315105.1. Lineage (NCBI taxonomy): Eukaryota > Metazoa > Arthropoda > Insecta > Orthoptera > Acrididae > Locusta > Locusta migratoria. Next base: position 145,856,861 of record CM048751.1, on the reverse strand, counting down.
ACGTTGTAGGTGTTGCCACTTTGTGTGAATGCTGTGAAAAGCTAATCATTTGCATAGCACAGCATTTTTTTCCGGTCGGTTAAATTTCGCGTCTGTGGCACGTCATCTTCGTGGTGTAGCAGGTTTAATGGCCAGGAGTGTAGTTTGATGGCGATGTTCCGCTTTTAAGGTAAAGTGAGCAAAAGTTCATCAAGATCGGAATACAATCATAGATTTTAATTTCGTAGGTAATGCCATGCAATATACGAAATTTTATGTAGACAATGATTTTCCTCTTGATTTGAAGATCAATTGTGTGAAGTTTCATCGCAATCTGAGGAACGGTACAACAGCATAAAATACGAACAAACATGATGCGGTAGTTTTTCACGCACCTTAGTGTTTATGACGCCATATCTCCTAAACTGTAAGTCGTAAAAAGAAACAATTTTATATTTACATTCATTGACATAAATGGATACTGTCTACAAAATATGCTGCGAATACATTTAGTAGCAAAGATGTAGGAAATTTAAACGTAATTCACAATGCATCGTATCATTTATGACGTTATATCTCTTGAACTGTGTATCGTACAGTGATATAATCATGCCTATAACCTTCACAAAATTGCAAACAATATGTTGACAAAGTGTTATCGCAATCGGGTGAACGGTAAAACAGCTAATAAAGCAAATATTCATTTCAAAATATTAGGTTAGTTTTCATCCTTTCATTGTTTTATTGAATGGAATGACTGTGTCGTCCATAGCCTGTAACGGAGTGCCAAGAATCAATGTAGATAACGGCTGATATGAACTTGCCGCGCTCCAAGTAATGGAGAAGTGAACCAAGGTCGCTACATGGGCTTCACCCCCGTGGTGCAAAGCTATCGTGTTCCACAGCAGACAGTTCGCAGGCGGCTCCTGACGGAACTCATCACAGTCGTGAAGATGAATTCATCAGAGAAAACCTTCGTACAGACAGCATGTTTCGGGAGCGTGTGCAATCCATCTCTGTAGAACTGGGCAGAAAATAATGAATGGCAGCAGAAACCATGAGATTAAAATTCAGAGTGAAATGCTTCGAATGATACGTTTCGCAGACAAGTGAAAGAGAAACCTCAGTGAAATAAAAAATGAACTGGTTAACTGCCTAACAAGGACACACTGGAGACTGACAATACACAGAAGAAAGAAATACGATAGAAATGAAAATAGATCATATGTAAGTGGACAAAGGAATTTTGTCATTTCTGAGATAGATTAATATATGACGGGTGAAATAAGAAGAACAAAAAAAGATAAGACAAATAACGCTTTCTTGGCCAAAACTCTCCCAATTTTAAAATTTACCTTAATTTGAGGAATAGGCAAAGTGAGCACAGTATTATATGGGACGTCCGAAATCCGCCCACACGTAGGATTGCTTTCAAACGAGGAAAGAGAAAAAAAAAATCTAATAGTAAGAGATTAGTTGATTACGGAGGATGTGGAACAACTGTCACCTGTTATCTTAGATGTTCTTCTTGGACAAGAACAGACCAATGTTCAGGGGCGTTGTCGTGTACCAACAGCCAATGCTTCGTACGCCAAAGCTCAGGTAGCTTACAGCGAATTGCATCTCGTAAACGGCCAAAGACCACTTTGTAGAGGGTTTTCTTTACCATTGCACCGTCTGAGACAAAGTCCACGTGAACTACTCCATCTGAATCAAGAAATGGTTGCAGCAGCACCTTGAACATTGACCTGTCTTGAGGTGCTTTTTTCTGTCGTGGTGATGATGGCGTTTTCCAGGTTGCTTGTTATAGTTTCAGTTGTGGATCGTAAAGAAATCACCATGTTTTGCATCCAGTTATTATCCGGTTTAGAAACGTCGGATCATCGCCCGCACGACTGATGAGATCACCACAAATCGCCATGCGATCATCACGGTGGCTTTGCAACAGGATTCGTGGCACACTGTACAAGGTAACTCGACATACGTTAAAGTTGTCCGTCAGAATTTGGTGCCAAGAAGCATGGCTGACACCCTACTGTTGCAGCGAGAGCGTCTACCCATTTGGAGCAGTTGGCACGCACCAACTTTGCAGCTTCCTGAGTCTTTTGATCCGTTAGAACTTTTCGTAGTCGAACAGTAGGCACATCATCTTCCAACCTGTCCCGTCCTTCCACAAAACGTCGGTGCCACCTAAACACAATACTGCGACGCATTGCGTCTTCACAATATACGTGATGCATAATTTCAAACATTTCGGGGGAACTTGATGTATGCCCGTTTAGCGAACTGTGACTTGTCGAGGCCCCAATGAAGCCTTTTAACTCACCATCAAAACGACGACCGGACGTCTGCTTCCAGTGGACGCACTCACCTGTCTCCTGCGGGACGAGAGACTGACACGGCACCATACCACGGCGCAACCAATGCGCTATTTAGGGTTACCACATGTTCATCATCAAAAAAGAGAACAGTTCACATAAAAAAGAGGACACTTTATTGTTAACATAATGTAATTTAAAACTTTATTAATGAATCACCTAAAACTACTGCAAACTAAAACAGTAACCTTGTGTAGTTATTGTAAAACAAACTTTTATGAACCTTCACAGTTTACTCTTCATCACTACTCACAATAGTCTCATTTTGCCTTTTCCCCTTTTGATCCAACTATATTTGGAGAACGACGAAATCTTTCTCAAGAGCTTTCTGGTTTTCAAGAAGTACTGATAAAATCTCAGGTATTTCAAATGTTTGAAATTGTACTGTACAGATACAATAGCTTTAATATTTTCTAATTCAAATCTATTCCTGCCTTTTGTCCACTGTGTGTTCACAAGAGAAAACACGTTCAGTGTTGACGGTATGACTAGGTATAGCGTTTGCGTTAATTTGGAGAGACTGACTGGCTTGATGTTTGCCTTAGAAACTGCTACTATATTCAAAATATCCACTAGTGTAGTGTCGGTATATAGTGTCCAACAGGCTCAATATTTCGGCGATCATACATGTCGCCGTCATTAGGTGAACTAACGGACTGAGCTCCTGGAAACTTGCCGGCACGGAGATCCGCACACGATGGCGGCTCGAAGGGAACTGGGTTCTAGCCCGGTAGCGGGCCATTTAAATACCCTCGGCCCGCGGAGCGACCCCCCCCCCCCCCCGCGTCCGCGCCCCTCGCCGCGGCCTCGCAGTGGAGCCGATTGTGATGGCGTCTGAGATGACGTCGGTGTGAGGGCTCTGTTCGCCGTGGTCGTCAGTACGTTACGTTTGCCCGTTGGACACTATAGACCGGTAGTACACCCGTGGATATTTTGATTATAAAGTACGCCGGGAGAAACTCAAGAATCACGTGCTACTATATTCTTGACAATATGCGATATATAGTTTGAAACAACCATGATGTAACATAATCCCCTACATTGAATGGTAATTTACATTAATACGATCCAGAATTAAACCTTACGATACTTATACGACTTACATTTGTTAGCAACGGATATATACGTTCCATTAGGGCAAATCAAACATTCTGCTTCATGTTCGTTTCTTCCTCTCTTGAATGATTTGTATTTATCTAAGAGTACATCATTTAACACTTTGTTATCGGCATTTTGTATACGTATTTTAGTTCGTAATTTATTTTGAAGCAAACGGCTGCATACGTTCTTGAACACACAATACAGCTTTAACCTAAAACACGAAATATATCAAAAGCAACACCAAAGAACATATTGCAGAAAACTGAATACACTGGTTGAATACAGGATAGACAACCTGGATCCTTCGCAGAGACGTTCCGAATAATTTGCAACTGTCAGCCCCATGCGAAGAGCCAAAATTGTGAATGACAGATTCGCTCTGTGTATGCGCGTGATAGTTGCGAACAATTTGGAACTGCAGTGCGGACGAATCCCTTGTCGCCAAAGACATATAAATGATTTTTTTTACTCGGAACCCAAAATAGAGGACAGTTTGTAGAATTTTATAAATTCCGGCCGGACACATATTCTTGCCTCAAAAAGAGGACGTGTCCGGGAGAAAGAGGGCATATGTTAACACTAGCTATATTGCACCACAGAGCCGTCAAGCGAGACGAGCTGTAGAGAACAAAATCTGCAGACAAGAAAGAGATTCTAATATATCCAGCAAATGACTGAACGTTAGAGGCAATGTTTCTTCGTGATTAAGTTGGCACAGGAGAGGACTTGATGGTAAGTCACATCAATCCATGTGGCAGATTGATGATCAAAGTAATAATAATATTAATGATAGTGGTACTAATTCTCGATCCACCGCAAAACAGTAATATTCGGCTCACAAATCAGGTGCACTTTGTTGGGATATTATTCAGGAAGGCCACTTACCCTCATTAAACGCGGCATCATTTAAATTTTTAACCGCTTATTTGTATTTTATCGACATCATCCTGGGATGATGTCAAAGTTCACTGAGCCAATATGATGGTCTATATAACGTACACGTATCCGGCGAGAAAAATGCTGTTGTTACCAGTGCCTTCGTGCCTACTTCGTCACGACGTAACATTTGAACTATAAAGTTTGCATCTAGCTTTCAGTGTCGTACGTAAATATGGTTTTTCAAACAATTTTAGTTTTCTCCCCCATTTTCTTCAACTATATATGATGATAATCATTACTTACGGAGTGTGGTGGAGAAGATTTGTCGCTGCCATCCAACATTTGTTGATAAGTCTCCAGCCTTTGAAGTGCCTCCTGAACAAGTGGTTCAACTGCCTGAAACAACGAGCAGGAACACAGCCAGACACTGTGATTTCTCGTAGTTCCTGAGCATATAAATAAAGCTAATCAAATGAAGCAACAAACGACAGCAAAGGAACAAAGAGAAATACTGCTGAGTATATAATCCCAGAAATAAAATTAGCACATCCTCAACAACTCAAGTTGTTGAAACAAATGCATATGGAAGAGATGAAACATTTACAGGTCAATAGCGGAAGCGGTACTGAGATAATGCCAATACTAACTGAAACAACCATTTTGATACGTGGTGTAGCATCCACGGACGGCAATGCATGCGTTAATTCTGGCATCAGTTCAGTCATTCACATGGGGAATACTGTCTTGGGATACATCAATCACCGTCTGCTCGACCTGTTCACGTAGTTGTGCTAGAGTTGTGAGTTGACAAGGGACACGTGGTCGCTCGTCTCCTCTTATCCGACACGTCGATTGGAAACAATGAAACGTGGTAACACCAAATTTTATTGTTATCGCTCCGTTGTCACTATGAGACAGCGGTGGCCGGCGTCTGTTGTGCTGTGAGCAGTTATCAATTGGCAGTTGGGTACTAGCAGTTGGATCAGTTAAGAGTGAGAGTCCGTTACGACACTGTGACTGTGACACTGAGCTGTTCAAATGTTCAAATGTTTGTAGAGCTTATGGGACTTAACTACGGGCCGCGGTGGAGTAGCCGAACGGTGTGAAGCGTCTCGCTGCGGAGCGCGCGGCTGCTCGCCGTGGAGGTTCGAGTCCTCCCTGGGGCATGGCTGTGTGTGTTGTCCTTAGATTAGTTTACCTAGGTTTAAGTAGTTTGTAAGCTACGGACTGATGACCACGCAGTTTGGTCCGATAGATTTATAAAACAACTTAACTGCGGGGTCATCAGTCCCAAAACTTACAAACTACTTATGAACTAACTAATACTAAGGACAGCACAAATATCCATGCCCGAGGGGGGATTCGAACCACCGACCGTAGTGGCCATGCAGACCGTGACTGGAGCGCCTCAGTCCCCTCGGCCACCGCGGCCGGCACTGAGCTGTTAGATCTGGTCTGGTCTGTTGACGAAAGATGTGGATTTTACACAGAGATGAAAATTATGTAATTTTTGGTGTAATATATTTATTCTAGGAACTATAATCAATTTATTAACATGTATAATTGTCATAAGGTAAATTCGTTCTTTTATTTTTCATTGCAATAGTGATTGTCGCTGGATAATTAAAAATAATAAGCTAGCTCAAATCTGCAATTTCTATCTTTTTTCATTTATATCAGCCAAGATCATTTATGTCTTTTAACCACTATTTCAGACGATAACTTCACGTTCTGTTTTCAATTGCAATCCAATAATTCTGCAATTGTTGCATCAGATAAAAGGATTTTTTTTACATATTCAGCATTTTAATAGATTTTATAGAACTTTTTTTATTAGATTCATGAAATGCGTAATTAATTTTCCCAGCATTATTAGCGAGCAACCTTATGCTCTGACCTATTAACAGTAGCGGTAGGATAGATGCGAGTTTTGACTTTACTGAGTATAATTCATATTTACATACGATACTTGAAGAGTGGCTGTTGTCAACAGAGAAAGGTGAGTGAAATTAAATTTCATTTATGACTGGTATTCTGAGCAAAGTGGTAGAATGCTGTATGTCTGTAAAAAATTTTGCACATACGTAGTGCGGACGTTTGTTTTGCGCTTACATTCAATTATAGTAATCGTTATCAACTAGTTTGTCAGGTAGCTACCAGTATTTCTTGCCAATCGTGGAAAGTGCTTTACATACCAAATTAATTACAACGCTTGCTTGTTGTTCCCGACAGTTATCCTCTTACATTGCGTTACAGAAATCGCAATCATCACGTTTGTTTGGTAGGTACCAATATTTCCTGTCAATCGTAAGCGTGTGGCACAGCGGCTTAACGCATCCATTTCTGCATTTTCGTCAATTCATGCAGAAACCATTGTGATGCAGTTTTCGCATGCCCAGTCGTTCCTTCAGGATGTCAAGCTCAGTCGTATGCGCTAATCCTGTTTCGTGGGCGAGCTCAAGAATTGTCTGGTGTCGATTACTGTCCACTAACGCGGCAGCAGTATGCACTTCTTCTTCAGAGACGCTATGACGACCTGCCCAACGCATGTCAGCCACATTCTGCCGACCTTCGTTGAAGACTTTTACCCAACGGGCCACTTTCAGTACGGCAGTGCAGATTCCCTCACGCCTGTTGAAGACCTTGAGGACACTCTCAATGCCGTATGACCTCTGACACATTCAATATTTTTCCAATTCCGTTGTTCCTGTTTCGAAAAGATAGTGACACCGTTACGTTAACCGCTCGCACACAAGTGACAATCTTCCCCACGATTGTGTGCACGGCGGTACGTGGGACGGATGAGTTCATTGGCTCTGAAGTACGGTAAGTATGTCAACAACGTGTGCCAACAGCGACAATAGTATATTCCATTGCATTGTGTCTCCACAGCAGTGTTTCCACTATTTAAGTTCCAAACCTTGTATGATAGACACGTCTGTGTGGCGAACTTTATGAGATCTGTGTTAAATGGATTAACTCCTGATATATGTATTAAGTCAGTTAACACAGATGACATAACGTTAACCTCACAGTCTTCCCTATTACAAAATTAGTTCCATTTCAATTGCAAAATATACAGTTTGTTGGATGGTATGTCTATACTTTTCCCCCTTAGTCGAATTCAAGCTGAAATTGCGTTTATAAAGAAATCGTCACGCGTTAATGGCCGATTGATCCAAGACATGTTTCGGATTGCGTGAGTGCTCCTCTCGGATGTTCGAATACTCCCTCGGGCATAGGAATGTGTGCTGTCCTTAGCGTACATTAGTTTAAGTAGTTTGAAAGTCTAGGGAGCGAACACCTTAGCAGTTTGATTCCACAGATTTACGGATATTTGAACTTTTTGTTTTTTAATTACTCCTTCGAACAATATTTGTCGTCAGTGTAGATCCATAAAAGACAGGTTAGCCGGTCGCGGTGGCCGAGGGGACTGAGGCGCTTCAGTCACGGTCTGCACGGCCACTACGGTCGGGGGTTCGAATCCCCCCTCGAGTATGGATATTTCTGCCGTCCTTAGTTGTAGCTAGTTCATAAGTAGTTTGTAAGTTTAGGGACTGATGACCCCGTAGTTAAGTCCCATAAGCTCTACAAACATTTGAATATTTGAAAAGACAGGTTAAGTAGAAGAAATTGAGATCCAAAGAAGAGCAGACACTTGGTCACAGATTTATTTATTAAGCATGAAAGCGTTATGGTAGTACAGTGAATTACATGCTGCTATAGAGGCGTTCTGCATCAATGTATAGGCTATGTTTTCAGATTTGCGAGAGCGTACATTTCATATTGCGAAAAGATCACGAAGGAAGAAGGATAGAAATGGAAGCCCACACTTCGGTTTTCCTGTAATCGTTCAGCCAACGAGTCATACGCGACTGTAACAGGAAAAGGTGGAACTGACTACAATGCATAAAGTACTCTCCACCAAACACTTAAAATGTTGCTGAGTATAGCTATAAATGTCCTACGAGCGACCAATCTACCAAATACTGAAGCCCGGACAGTAACAGAAGAGAAACCTTTGAGAGCTGGGTAAACACTTAGCAAAAAAATTGTGTTGTTGTGTCTAATACACTCCTGGCTATTAAAATTGCTACACCAAAAAATGGCATGATACAGACGCGAAATTTAATCGACACTAAGAAGATGCTGTGATATGAAAATGATCAGCTTTTGAGAGAATTTGCACAATGTTGGTGCCGGTGGCGATACCTGCAACGTGCTGACTCGAGGAAAGTTTCCAACAGATTTCTCATACACAAACAGCAGTTGCCTAGTGAAACGTTGTTGTGATGCCTCGTGTAAGGAGGAGAAATGCGTACAATCACGTTTCAGATTTGATAAAGGTCGGATTGTAACCTATCGCGTTTGGGGTTAATCGTATCGCGACATTGCTGCTCACGTTGGTCGCGATCCAATGACTGTTAGCAGAATATGCAATCGGTGGGTTCAGGAGGGCAATACGGAACGCCGTGCTGGATCCCAACGGCCTCGTATCACTAGCAGTCGAGATGACAGACATCTAATCCACATGGCTGCAACGGATCGTGCAGCCACGTCTCGATCCATGAGTCAACAGATGGAGACATTTGCAAGGCAATACCATCCGCACGAAAAGTTCGACGACGTTTGCAGCAGCATGGACTATCAGCGCGGATACCATGGCTGAAATTACCCTAGACGCTGCATAACAGACAGGAGCGTTTGCAATGGGGTACGAAACGACGAACCTGGCTACACGAATGACAAAACGTCATTTTTTCGCATAAACCCGATAGTGTTAAAATGCCTCAGCTATACGGCTAGGTGGCCAGCCGTTAGTTGTTTGGGACAGGGAGACCATACTGCCTAGGTCATCAGTCCACGTTGGGGAGTGGAAAGACTGAGGATAGAAAAGAAGTGGAAGGGAAAGGAAATGCAGTCCAGGGAGGAAAGAAGGAAGAAAGACTGCATTAGCTCGGGGCCCCGTGCTCGCCACGCGCATACTCACGAAAGAACCACGAGCCTCTAGTGGGATGACAGCCATTCACGAGAAAATGTTCCGGAACTTTCGATCCTAGGTTATATACCCGTACATCCGCGTATGAACCGCAGGGCGCGGTGACCGAGGTTGTAACTTCAAAGTTTAGCGAACCAAAGGTTCTATATTCGAATCCTGAGCCACATTAATTATTTATTTATTGCAGTTTCTTGTTCATTTAACTGATCGATATCTTGTTTATGGGAAAACGTGTATATGAAGTATTGTTAACAATTCGTGCTCTGTATTTTCAAAGCATCTATCTACTTTTCTTTATTGAAAAATTACTATACAACCAAGCTCAAATTGATTACGTGTTATTTCAGCTTGTTGAACGTTTCCATGCCACTTATTTCTTTCTAATATTTTTTCGTTCTATATTCGAAGGAAATAATTTCACAGAAAAGTTCAAAATGTTGAAATAACACAAGTTTTCAATGTGAGCATTGTTGTATAGTTATTTCTCAATAAAGTAAAGCAAACAGATACTATGAAAATACAATTAAATAAACAAGAATTTGATAAAAAGGAATAATGAAAAAAAAAATCTGGATTCAAGCACAGAAACATTAGCTAGCAACACTTTCCAGCTGCAACTTACTTTTTCTTATTTTAGATTGTTGAGTCCATTACAGATGCTGTTCGTTTTTGTCCATGGTACATCGTTGAGTTCTTGGCTCAGTATTTTTGTTTTGTTTTGTTCATTTATTTTTTTATTAGAGAGAGCCCTCTCACTGAAGGCACTGAGCCACCGCACTGTCGGACCTGACACCGCGCCATTCGATTGGCAGATCGTACAGTCTGCGCAGGATGAGGTGGGCAATACGCAGAGACGAGTTTTCATGTGAAGCGCTGGGCGAGTTCATTCGTTCGTTCGGAAGGGGAGGCCGCGGCAGCCCTCTTCCGCCTGTCGGCCAATCAACTGGGCACTTCCGTGGCCACTACCCCCACCACTACCGCTCTCCCCACCCTTGTCCAGCCGTCTGCGCATCTACCGGCCAATTTATCCTGTGTGCACTATACGCACAGACATGTAGCATAGGACTGAAAGTTCCGGAACATTTTCGTCGTGAATGGTAACCATCTGCCAATATACGACTATGGGGTAGTGCTGCAAACATGCTCTGCCCCAACGCTGGCACTGCCCTCAGGAGACAAGAAAGTCTTTCGTGAAAAGATAAGGTGGCCAACTTTTACAAAACACAATGTGGGACATTTCGGGAATTTGAAGGATGATTAAGATCATGGGACTCACTGTGCCAGTTATTCTGAAACTAGGAAACATATTTAGGTGACAACAGTAGGCCTACTCATTTACTTTTGAAGTAATGTGTCTAATATGAGTGACATTTTGTTCTTAATTTTCAATCTTTATTTACAGTTCATAAATATTTCCTAAAACGTTCAAATGTTTGTAAAGCTTAAGGGACTTAATTGTGGGGTCGTCAGTCACTAAAGTTACAAACTACTTACGAACTAACTTGTACTATAGACAACACAAAAATCGATGCCCGAGGGAGGATTCGAACATCTTACGCGGGAGGCCGCACGATCGGCAACGTGGCGCTCCAGACAGCTCGGCTGCTCCCGCACAGCTAATATTTTCTCATGCTCTTATTTCGAATTTTAGTCTGACAATTATTACTTATTATTTCTCGGTCACGTTTTTCCGATCACCTTCATTGTCTGTACTACTTTTATTTGTTCCAGCTCTTAAAGCATCGGCTCCACATATTTTAATAAGTAGCTTACTTCGCCTAAATAAATATGTTTTGCAATAATTTTGAATAAAATTTGATAAAAACTACTTTTTAAAACCATTTGCAATACTCTATTATAGAAGTTATTTATGTAGTGCAGAGTTTAATAGTGCATTACTACATGCAATACTCACTCGCTTTCGTTGTTGCATTTTCAGAATTTCACCACTTTTTTATTCCCGAAGGAAGTAATATGAATGCTGATATTGTCTTTGCATGTCAGTTTTTAAATACGTTTATACAGACTGTCATAATATTACACCATGTTTGCCACCTGGAGGACTGAAAAATATTCCATTTCACTTACTGAAACGTACTTAAGAAGACACAGAAAATAAGCTGAAAACAGATTTTTTTCTTATTAAGTCGTCAAAGAAACAAATGCACTACCAGCTTAAAACAAAAATAACTTTCACTGCTAGCGAATTTGTCAATTTGAAGTAGTCAGACGATGAATATGTTTTTCCTTCATTTATTTATTTGTTTTTTTTTTTCCTTTTTTTTTCAAATGGCTCCATACTAGAAATCAGGCACACAGAGAAAGTTATGTTGAAGAAAGAAACAAAGCCAAACGGATAATTGTAGACTCCAAGCAGAAATCATGGGAAGACTTTGGAAATAAGCTAGAAACTCTGGGTCAAGCGGCGGGAAAACCATTTTGGAGCGTAATTAGCAATCTTCGAAAGGGAGGGAAGAAGGAATTAACAGTGTTTTGGACAGGTCGGGAAAGCTGTTAGTCAATCCTGTGGATGCCTTGAGCAGATGGAGGGAATATTTTGAAGAATTGCTCAATGTAGGTGAAACGTTTATTGATGTGCCAGATTTTCAGGTAGAATGGGATAGGAACGACGATGGAAACAGGATCTCATTTGAGGAAGTGGAGAAAATGGTCAGTAGATTACAGTGCAATAAGGCGGCTGGAGTGGATGAAATTAAGCTGGAACTCGTCAAATACAGTGGAATATCAGGCCTCAAATGGTTACACAGGATAATTGAAAAGGCGTGGGAATCGGGACAGATAATCACGCCAATTTTCAAACATGGAAACAGAAATGATTGTAACAACTATCGAGGTATCTCTTTAATTAGCGTTGTAGATAAAATATTCTAAGGCATTGTTGAAAGGAGAATGCTAGTATTAATTGAGGGCAAGTTAGATGAAAATCAGTATGGGGTTAGGCCTCTTAGATGCTGTCAGGACCAGATCTTTAGCTTTCGGCAGGTAATGGAAAAGTGCTATGAGTGGAACAGGGAATTGTATCTATGTTTCATAGATCTAGAAAAGGCTTATGACCGTATCCTTAGGAGGAAGCTACTGTCAGTTCTACAAGATTATGGTGTAGGAGCAAACTTCTGCAAGCAATTAAAGGGCTTTACGTAGACTGTCAGGCAGCAGTTAGAGTAGATGGCAATTTAAGCCCATGGTTCAGGGTTGTTTCAGGGGAAAGACAAGACTGTAACCTGTCACTACTGTTGTTCACACTATTCATGGATCATATCTTGAAAACAGTAGCCTGGCAGGGCGGGATTATGATATGAAGATCAGCATCTCCAAAACGAAAGTAATGTCTGTGGGAAAGAGATTTAAACGGATTGAGTCCGAAATAGGAGGAAAAAAGTTAGAACAAGTCGACAGTTTCAAGTACCTGGGATATATTCTCTCACAGGATGGCAACATAGTGAAAGAACTGGAATCGAGCTGCAGCAAAGCTAATACAGTGAGTGCTCAGGTAAGATCTACTCTCTTCTGCAAGAAGAAAGTAAGTACCAAGACTAAGTTAGCGGTACACCGCTCTATCTTTCGACCAACTTTGTTGTATGGGAGTGAAAGTTGGGTGGATACAGATTACCTTATTCATAAAGTAGAGGTTACAGATATGAAAGTAGCAAGAATGATTGCAGGTACCAATAGATGGGACCAATGGCTGGAGGGTGTCCATAACGAGGAAATCAAAGAAAAGCTGGGAATGAACACCATACATGAAGCAGTTAGAGCAGACTGAGATGGTGGGGTCATGTTACACGCATGAGAGAAGCAAGGTTACCTAAGAGACTCATGAGCTCGTCAGTGGAGGGTAAGTGTAGTCGATGTAGACCAAAAAGAAAGTACCTAGATTCGGTGCAGAATGATTTTGAAGTAAAAGGCATAACATCAGACGAGGCATTAATGTTAGCACTGAATAGGGCAGAGGTGGGCAATGAGCGAGCCGCGCTCTCGGAGCCGCCTGCCTGAGCGGGAGCAGAGCCGCGAGCAGCTGGCGTCCATCACGTAGTTCCTGCTGAAGAGACTAGATGGCGTTATGCGCAGCCAACGCGGCAACGTAGCCGCAGAAATGCACCTGGCCGAGTGCGTTATAAAATAACTTATAAAGGTAATAGTGCAGACTCTTTAGTATCCAACTCGAATGAACAGTGATCACTGCTATGGGTATCTCCTGAAAAATTCTAATGTTTATAAGTAAGTAACTTATAAACATAATACTGGAAACTCTTCTCTAAAAAGTCCAGTGCGTGCAGTCGAGCCGGCAAATATTTTATAAAGACGAGCGATTTTTTGTTTTTTTGTTTTTTGTTTTTCAGAAGACACCGCTAAGAGTACCATCTGTTAGTTCGAATTTTGTACTTCAGGGTTTCCGCTATAATCTATGATATTACATTATGGTACAGTACGCTGTGGAGTTGAAATGGCTAGTCAAATCGGTGTGGTAAAGCGGCGTTCTATTTTCCAGTTCAACTCTTGTTCACTGAAAGCGAAGGAGGAGCAAAATTTTTGGTATGTGCTAAAATACTAGGCATAAAAAGGTACAATAGAACACATCACCTTAAACGAGTATGGAAGTGTAGAAGGTGAAATGCGACTTAATCTTCTTAATAATCTACGCGAGAAAGGAAGTAAAGTAGAGGTATGTATTATAATGCTGTACCTACTTACGAGATAACTTAATCACTGTGTTTCGTTTAATGAAACCAATTTTCCTTTGAAATGACAACTCTGTTAATTTCTTATACAGGAATGTGATCCTTCATCCTCCGATGCAGCTGTTCGTGCTAGTTACATAATAGCTTTGCTGATAGCCCGTACTTCCCGACCATTTTGTTACGGTGAATTTGTGAAGCAGAGTGTGGAAGTCGTATCAGGCGAACTATTTCCACAGTTATCACGTTCTTTCGCAAGTTTGAGTCTGTCGCGGCTTACTATAACTCGCCGTATCGAACGCTTGTCAGGTGCGCCAGCAAGCATGCAGACCTCTAGCGGCAACTAGGATAACTACCGGCCGAGCGCGAACGCTGCTCTTTTTCCGGCCTGAGCCGGAGCGCTGCTCATTGAGCCGATTTGTGCCCACCTCTGGAATAGGGGATCATGGAGGAATTTTATTAGAGGTACTATGCTCCAGACTGAACACTGAAAGGCATAATGAGTATTTAATGATTATTATTATTATTATTATTATTATTATTATTCAAAATTATAAGAAGTTTTGTAGATGATGCATTGTGAAGTTGACGTGCAAGTATTTTGACAGAGTGTGCCGTATACAAATAGTTTCGGCTTATGCTCGTAGACCAACAATGCGGCAATTCGAGACGCTTCTGCGATTTTGCGGGACATTCTCAGTAATTATCGCAATGCTGGACAAGGAGAACAAACGTGGGACTGTCCCGCAGAATGCGCGACGGTTGGTCGCCTTGAGTAAAGTGTGCTCAAGAGGCGCTGAGGCTGCGACCAGGTGTTGGTTACCTGCGCGCTGAGCCCCTGCTGGTTGGCTTCGCGCTGCTTGTCGACGGCCTGGCGGCAGGCGTCTGCGGCGGCGCGCCAGTCTCGCTGTTGCGCGCGCAGCCTGGCCAGGCGCAACAGCGCGCCGACGGCCGCCTGCAGGTGCGCCGCAGGGTCCCGCAGACGGTCTCCCGAGAGCCGCGCGCCGCCCTCGTACACCTGCGACGCCTCGGCCAGACGGCCGCGGGCCTCCAGCAGCTGGCCCAGCGACACGTACGCAGCTGACACACAACGACAACAGCACACCATCACTGCCTGCTCTCCAATCAACACCTTACACACGGTGTACGGCGCCGTTCATACTAAGCCGATATAAGATAAGCAACATGTACGCTCCTGGCCATTAAATTTTGCTACACCACGATGATGACGTGCTACAGACGCGAAATTTAACCGACAGGAATAAGATGCTGTGATTCCCAAATGATACTCTCAGAGTATGCTGATGCAATAGCTTCGTACTTCACTATAATTTACAACAGATCACTCAGCGAAAGATCCGTACCCAAAGACTGGAAAGTTGCCCAAGTTACTGCAATATTCAAGAAAGGCAATAGGAGTGATCCCCAAAATTACAGGCCAATCTCATTGACGTCGTTGTGCAGTAGGACTTTGGAACATATACTTTGTTCGAATATTATGAACTACCTCTAAGAGAACGACCTATTAACCAATACTCAACACAGATTCAGAAAGTATCGCTCTTGCGAAACACAGCTTCCCCCTAAATTCAAATGAAGTGTTAAATCCCATCGACAAGCTATCTCAAATCAATTCCATATTTGTGGATTTCAGGAAGGCTTTTGACACTGTATCCCACAAGCGGCTTCTTATGAAATAGCGTGCTTATGGAATATTTCCCCAATTGTGCAACTGGATTCACTATTTCCTATCAGAAAGGACACAGTTCGTTGTAATTGACGGTAAGTCATCGAGTAAAACAGAAGTGATATCTGACGTTCCACAGGGAAGCGTTACAGGTCCCCTACTCTTCCTTGTGTTTATAAACAATTTAGGAGACAATCTGAATAGCTCCCTTAGACTGTTCGCGGATGATGCTGTCGTTTATCGGTTAGTGAAGTCAACAAGGGATCAAAAGCAACTGCAAAGCGATTTAGACAAAATTTCTACAAGGTGCGAAAATTGGCAATTGACACTAAACCAAGAAAAGTGTGAAGTAATAGACTTGACCACTAAAAGAAATCCGCTGAACATCAATTACTCGATAAATCAGTGAAAACTTAAGGTCGCAAATTTTACTAAATACCTAGGAGTTACAATTACGAACAACTTTGACTGGAGAGAACACACAGAAAATATTGTGGGAAAGGTTACGTTTCATTGGCAGAATGCTTCGAAGATGCACCGTCTAAACCATAGAGACTGCCTACATCACATTTGTTCGTCCTCTTCTGGAATACTGTTGCCCCTCACCAACACCTTACACACGTCAATATTACAAAATTATACTCACTATCGCCTGCATCACTTGATATATCGCAACAGAAATTCAGATGATACTTGTCGTATAAGTAGCGGCAACACAATAGACTCTGCAGGCCATAGTCTCACCAGCTATTCACGGGTGGCGGATCGTGACAAGGTGTCCACTGCTCTCTCCACAAGCGGAAGCCATTCATTCAGTGATCAGGCCATCGACCGACCACCTCAAGTGAAACCACAGACTGTCAAACGTGATCAGCTCGAAGCACCGTGACCAGAAGTCAATAACCTAGTGTATTGCTCTCCAGAGCAACTTGTCAATCTATCTTTCTATAAAGGCAGAAGAGGCAACGAACACGAAGCCATTCAGCTCCAGCCAGGTCTATCAAATAAATACCACGCCGCCAGAGATAGTTACAGAAGAGAAATTATTAGAGAGTTAGTATTATCCATCTACATCTACATAGATACGCTGCAAATCACATTTAAGTGCCTGGCAGAGGGTTCATTAACCACTTTCATAACTTCTCTCTACGTTCCATTCTCTAATACCGCGCGGGAAGAAAGAACACCTAAATCGTTCCGTTTAAGATCTGATTTCTCTTATTTTATTGGTATGGTCATGTCTCCCTAAGTAGGTGGGTGCTAGCAAAATATTTTCACATTCAGAAGTAAAAATCGGTGATTGAAACTTCGCAAACAGATCACGTCGTAATGAACAACGTCTTTTAATATTCACAGAATATATGACATCAAATGCGATTGGGCAAAGCTGAAAATATGTACCCATTCTGTGAATATTAAATAATAACAACTGCAGGATCAGAAGTGACGTTTGTTCTTTGGAACAGACGCCACATGTATATATATAATATGCCGGTGACGGGCAATGATCCTATCGTTAGTGCGGAGGGGTGGGCAAGTTTGAAGCCCTTACTCCTACTGGAATTAGTTTCATAACTACGAGTTTGAGAACTGTGAGCAGGACGAAGCTGGGAATTTGTATCTGACGGGAGGCACTTAGGTAGTCCTTGGAGGTGTGGTGATCACTGTGTCCCCAGTTGTGTAGGGGTCAACGCAACTGTCTAGAAAGCAGGAGACCCGGTTTCGAATCCCGGCTTGGTACACATTTTCAGCTTTCCCCAATCGCAGTTGATGTAATATACTCCGTGAATATTAAATAATAACAACTGCAGGATCAGAAGTGACGTCTGTTTTTTGCTACATTTCCGTGACGCTTACCCCCCCCCCCCTCCCGTAACGTGATAAAACAAAACGAGCTGCCCTTCTCTGAACCTTCTCAATGTCTTCCGTCAGTCCCACCTGGTGAGGGTCCCACAGGGGGCAACAGTACTCCAGGAGAGGACACACAAGCGTGATGCAGGCAGTCTCTTTGGTGGAGCTGGTGCATCTTCGAAGCGTTCTGACGATGAAACGTAACCTTTGGTTCGCCTTCCCCACAATATGTTCTATGTGTTCTCTCCACTCAAAGTTGTTCGTAATTGTAACTCCTGGGTATTTGGTAGAATCTACGACCTTAAGGTTTGACTAATTTATCGCGTAATTGAAGTTCAGCGGATTCCTTTTAGTGATCATGTGTATTACTTCACACTTTTCTTTATTTAGTGTCAATTGCCAATATTCGCACCAAGTAGAAATTTTGTCTAAATCGTTTTGCAGTTGCTTTTGATCCTCTGTTGACTTCACTAACCGATAAACGACAGCATCATCTGCGAACAGTCTAAGGGAGCTATTCAGATTATCTCCTAAATCGTTTAGAAATACGAAGAAGAGTAGGGGACCTATAACGCTTCTCTGTGGAACGCCAAATATCACTTCTGTTTTACTCGATGACTTACCGTCAATTACAACGAACTGTGTCCTTTCTGATAGGAAATCGTGAATTCAATCGCACAATTGGGGAGATATTCCATAAGCACGGAATTTCATAAGAAGCCGCTTCTGGGGTACAGTGTTAAAAGCCTTCCGGACATCCAAAAATATGGAATCGATTTGAGATCCCTTGTCGCTGGCACTTAACACTTCGTGTGAATAAAGGGCAAGCTGTGTTTCGCAAGAGTGATACTTTCTCAATCCGTGTTGACTATTGGTTAATAGTAAGCCGATATAAGAAGAGCAATACGTACACTCCTGGCCATTAAAATTGCTACACCACGATGATGACGTGCTACAGACGCGATATTTAATCGACAGGAAGAAGATGCTGTGATATGCAAATGACTAGCTCTTCAGAGCATTCACACAAGGTTGGCGCCGGTGGCGACACCTACAACGTGCTGACGTGAGGAAAGTTTCCAACCGATTTCTCATACACAAACAGCAGTTGACCGGTGTTGCCTGGTGAAACGTTGTTATGCTGCCTCGTGTATGGAGGATAAATGCGTACCATCTCTTTCCCGTTTTGATAAAGGTCGGATTGTAGCCTATCACGATTGCGGCTTATCGTATCAGAACGTTGCTGCTCGCTTTGGTCACGGTGTGGAGTCGGTGGATTCAGAGGGGAAATATGGAACGCCGTGCTGGATGCCAACGGCCTCGTATCACTAGCAGTCGAGATGACAGGTATCATATCCGCATGACTGTAACGGATCGTGCAACCACGTCTCGATCCTTGAGTCAACAGATCGGGACTTTGCTAGACAAGAACCATCTGCACGAACAGTTAGACGACGTTTGCAGCAGCATGGACTATCAGCTCGGAGCCCATGGCTGCGGTTACCCTTGACACTGCATCATAGACAGGAGCGCCTGCGACGGTGTACGCAACGACGAAGCTGGGTGCACGAATGGCAAAACGACATGTTTTCGGATGAATCCAGGTTCTGTTTACACCATCGTCATGGTCGCATCCGTGTTTGGCGACATGGCGGTGAACGCACATTGGAATCGTGTATTCGTCATCGCCATATTGGTGTATCACCCGGCGTTATGGTATGGGATGCTATTGATTACAAGTCTCGGTCACCTCTTGTTCGCATCGACGGCACTTTGAACAGTGGCTGTAACATTTCAGATGTGTTACAACCCGCGGCTCTACCCTTCATTAGATCCCTGTGAAACCCTACATTTCAGCAGAATAATGCGCTACCGCATGTTGCAGATCCTGTAGGGCCTTTCTGGATATGGCAAGTGGTACGACTGCTGCCCTGGCCAGCACATTCTCCAGGTCTCTCACCAATTGAAAACGTCTGGTCAATGGTGGCCGAGCAACTGGCTCGTCACAATACGCCAGTCACTACTCCTGATTAATTGTGGTATGGTGTTGAAGCCGCATGGGCATCTGCACCTGTACACGCCATCCAAGCTCTGTTTGACTCAATGCCCAATGCTTATCAAGGCCCTTATTACGGCAGAGGTGGTTGTTCTGGGTACTGATTTCTCAGGATGCACCCAAATTGCATGATAATGTAATGATATTTCAGTTCTAGTTTGACATATTGGTCCAATTAATACCCGTTTATCATCTGCATTTCTTCTTGGTGTAGCAATTTTAAGGGTCAGTAGTGTACTAAAGGACATATTGCGGTGATATATTGCGAGGAAGGTTCTCTACTTCAATTCTACCTTCTTTGACTGGGACATTCCTTCTTGAATTCCATTCCAATACATTCTAAATGTTCACACTCTTTCTCCTCACAAGGAGACCACATGGGTACCGGATTTCAGTTTTTTGTTAAAATATTTATTCTACGTGAAGTTCGGAACTTAAATAATATTCAGCCAAAGCCATTCGACGCAACTCTCAAAAACTCTCGAGAAAATCGACTTTGATGTTTTGCAACTCCACGTAAGTACCAATGATTAAAACACTTGCACCATCTGTAGGAGTAGTACAGGTGGCCTTCTAGCTTACAATCCTAGGGTCGGTGGTTTCGTTGTGTTACACAATTTTAATATCTAATGCTAATGTTTACGAAAAAGATATGTATTATATTTGTATATTCGTAATTCTCTATGTTTTATAAAACAACAAGTTACATTTTTTACAGTATTGGTTTAACTATTAGCTGACGACGGTTGTCTTTGATTGTTCAGTTTCTGAAGAGCTACGACACTGTTTTTGGAAAGTCATCTCCATAGTTCCCATGCAGGTAAAGAAAAAAAATCTATCACGGAGAAATTCGAACCAGCGACCCGGTTGTAAGGCCAGAACGGTGCTACCTGAGCTACACTGACTTAATTATTTGAACTTACATGTTCTCCTGAGCCGGCCGCGGTGGCCGAGGGGATTGAGGCGCTCCAGTCACGGTCTGCACGGCCACTACGGTCCGGGGTTCGAATCCCCCCTCGGGCATGGATATTTGTGCCGTCCTTAGTATTAGCTAGTTCATAAGCAGTTTGTAAGTTTAGGGACTGATGACCCCGTAGTTAAGTCCCATAGACTTTACAAACATTTGAACATTTTGTTCTTCTGAAACTTCAATGTCGATTTTCTCGACAATTTTTGAGAGTTTCGTCGAATGGCTTTGGCTTATTATTTGAGTTCTGAACTTTACGTGCCATAAATATAAATAACTTCTAAAATCCGATATCCATGCGGTCTCTCTGTAAGTGTAGTCCCCTCTGGACATCCCAACGTGGGACTGTTTTACGTCCAGACTGATTGCCACTGAGAAGTTCCATCACGAGCTCCACTGTACGCCGTTTAACGTTACCAGCATGAACCACTAGGAGGCGGCATACGTTAAATATTGTAAACACCTGTCTTCATATCAACAATTGCTGCTCTTCTGTCAAGAAAAAGGATGCCTTCGATTACAGCAGTACAAGTTTGGCCATCTTTGTCGATTTTAAGGGTGCTTTTGACACTTTGTTGAGGTGAAAAAAAAATGATCAATTGTGAAATTATGGCATTAGTGGCAAAATACTGAAATGATTGTATTTATTTATCCACTAGCGGAACTGCGCTAGTAGGGTCAACAATGTGATGTTAGGTTATGAAAAACTGAAAACTGGGTTACCTCAAGGTTAATTAATTTATTAATTTATTTAATAGCATGATAAATAACATACCTGAAGAGATACAAAAAGTCCAGGGCATTAAAACACCCCTTTATGCTTATGATTTAGTTATGTGGGTCTCTCTGCCAAAGAGAAAAATTATCCATCTTTCGTCGAAAATAAATGAACACCTGCCTGTACTAGCAAACTGGTCAAAAGAAAATTTGATGGACTTAACACCGAAAAGACATTCTTCCAAGTTTTCCCTCACTGCTTCATTCAGTTCCCAGTATAAATTTATGCTATGAGAATAAATATTTAATGTGACGATCCCAGCAGCCGCGGTGGGGTGGCCCAGTGGTATAAGACGCCATGCTGCGGGCATGGGTGTATCTGTTCAAATGTTCAAATGTTTGTTAACCTTAAGGGACTTAACTGCGGGGTCATCAGTCCCTAAACCTACAAACTACTTATACTAAAGACGACACAAACATCCATGCCCGAGGGGGGATTCGAACCACCGACCGTAGCGGTCTTGCAGACTGTTACTGGCACGCCGCAGACCGCTCGGCCACTGCGGCCGGCGGTGTGTCTGTTGTGATGGAGTCCTTTGTCTCCCCTGGTGGCCAATCTTTTTATGGAAGATTTTGAGGAGAGAGCACTTGAATCAGCTATTTTTAAACCAACAGTGTTTCGGCGATACGTCGACGACACTTTTATAGTGTGGCCTCATGGCGTGGATCGTCTCCAAGACTTTTTAAATCATATGAACTCCATACATGAAAACATAAAGTTTACTATGGAGATCGAGAAAAATGGTTGTTTGCCATTTTTAGATGTTTTCGTGCGGCGCAGAAGTGATGGCTCACTTGGTCATTCGGTATACAGGAAGCCCACTCATACAGATTTGTACTTACAAGCTACTAGTTGCCACCATCCAGCACAAACAATGGGCGTCCTCAAGACTCTAATCCATCGAGCCCATACCATCTCTGATGCCGACAGCCTTCACACTGAACTGGAACACCTGCAGACAGTATTTCTAAAGAATGGATATACAAGGAAGCAAGTAAATCGAGCGATGCACGCCTCCAAACGACAGAACAAGGAAGAAGAAGAAGAAGAAGAAGAAGAGGCTTTCAAATCGACTGCTTATCTCCCATATATTGGGAACATTTCATCACAGATAGGCAGAATACTAAAAAAGCATAAAGTAAGAGTCATCTTTCGCCCTCCTCCTAAAATTTCATCGCTGTTGGGTCCTGTCAAAGACGATCTGGAGCTGCGTAAAGCAGGTGTTTACAGGATTCCGTGCGAGTGCAGCAAGTCATATATAGGGCAGACGACGCGCACTGTGCAGGACCGCATCGTGGAACATCAGCGTCATACTCGGCTACTCCAACCCACCAAATCCGCAATCGCCGAGCATTGTATTTCCACAGGTCATTCAATGAAATACAATGAAACGAAAATTGTGGCCCATACATCAAGCTTTTGGAGCTCAATTATTAATGAAGCTGTGGAAATAAGATTGTCTGACAGTGAGACTCTTATCAATCGAGACAGCGGTTTCCAAATAAATGCTGCATGGAATCCTGTCATTGAAAAACTTCGTAGTCGGCGTAGTTTCCTGCAACTGAATGACGATGAGAATCGATCTGATATCGAAGCGGCAAGCCTCCACCACGGAGGGCGCTCGGAACAGCGTACGTAGCTGTAGTGAACGCGCACGCTAGGTACGCGCATGCGTAATGTCGGCTGAATTGGGCATAAATAGCACAGCTCAGTGCGTCTTCGCCAGTACTTCGGCGGTACTCACCTGAAGGTGGCCAGAAGACTCTGCGCCGAAATATCGTGGCAGGAAGTTACTGACATCCGGCAGTTCGCCCGAGATTTTATGGTGTGTCTGTTGCTCGTAGGATAAGTTAGTTTAGGCAGTCTCTAAGTTTAGGGACCCATGAACACTTCAGTTAGTGTCCGTAAGTAGAAGTCTAATGGATTGAGGTCCGGAGAACGTGGACACCATAGTGACGGTCCCAGACGCCCTATCCATCGGTTGGAGAAAGGCTGATGTAAAACTGCTGCAGCTGCGCGAGCAAAGGAGGCAGTGATCCGTCAAGCGTGAAGCACATGCTCCGTATTAAATCCTGTGGAACGTCTTCCAACAAACGAGAAATGTCCGTGCACTTAATAACAACTGACAACAGCATCAATACATTCTACCTTATGACAGATATGCACGTCTTTAATTTGCTAATCAATGGACGTGGCTTTGACTATTGCAGAATAAACCAGAGAAATTGTCAGAGCATGTGCTTCAATAAGTGCCGAAGTGATACGGAATACCACTGAATCCATGATAAGAAGATTGCAGCGCTGCATTGACAACAATGGTCATCACTTCCAACACCTTCTGCAAATGGACGTTCATGCTACACTTTTAACTTTCGTTGACCTTCAAAGACACATCGTCGGATTCGTCTCCATAGTTGCTATAAAATATGAGTACAAATCTATAGCATCCTTTGATCTTCATATCTCTGAGCCGATCCTGCATAGTAACAAGAAAACCGACGTCATATCCTAGCCCTCTTCTGCCATCCAACTTTTGTCCCACAAACTTTTCAGCACCTATCATACTTCCGATTTATTCTTGGTGGCAATACTTAGTGACTCACCCAGTATATTGCATAGTGTGTGTGGTTTGGTCCAACATAAAATATGGGATAATTTTCATCCCGATAAATAATGGAAATATATCTTGGAATTGCAAATTAAAAGTTGTTGTATAACTTCGTTAAGACTTCATTAGATGAAGCTGTCATATGTAAATAGCTAAACCGGCATTGCTTTGCAATTGCAAAATATGCATGGGAAACAACGTTGCATTCCAGCCAGCCAGCCCAACTCACCAGCGCGTGCTTTATTGTTTGACATGCGGCAGTGCGTTCACCTGTTGAAATCGCCGACGGCAGTACAGGTCACACACACATTTACGAGGCGCGTTTTCTAAGTAGGTTCCTTTTTTTTTTTTTTTTTTTTTTTTTTTTTTAGACACTAGTAGTTCGCGCACATACCGCAACGAGCGCGTGCGTCGTGTAGCGGCAACCGGCATGCCTCTGGAACAACTGTGCTCAGTTTCAGCTCTGTAGCTAACCTGTACGGTTCTGTTCTGTGCTTTCAAAGTGTTTCAGACTATCAACTCGCCCGGCGCGTGTGAGGTTCGCTCAGTGATATGGTTTTTGTCACCAAGGAACCCGTCTACTGCAGAAATTCATCGACAGATTTGAAAAGTGCACGGTGATACTGTTATGAGTAAAGGCAAAGGGCCTAACTGGGTACGAGAATTGAAAGATGACTGTGACTACGTCCATGATGAAGACCGCTCCGGTCGTCCATCTTCGACTACAGACAAGTTGGAGGTTTCAGCTGAAGCGAGGGTTCGTGTGAACAGTTGCATCACAATAACAGATCTCTCAAACGAATTTCCTGACGTGTCGAGATCAGTGCATTACAAAACGTCAGTGAATTCTTCGTTATCGGAACAGGCGGCAAGAATTTATGAAGAGGGTATTTAAAAATTGGATGAGAGGCATGGTGATTGTTTGAACTAACTTGACAACTATGTCGAAAAATAGAGTGAAGTATGTAGTTTCTGAAAATAAATTTACTTTCGTGAAATAACCTTTCGTTGTGTACTTTTTAAACGGAACTTACTTAAAACATGCGTCTCGTTCATGGGCCCCTTTGTGATCAGCGGAAGTCGACTGAGTTCCTGTGTCTCCGGAATGTTCATGCTCTCTACCAACGTTACCTGCGTAGCAACATTGTGCACCGTAGCCATCGTCAATGTACTTTGTTATTTGCTAAAATAGATCCACATACCCTGACGAATCTTGTTAGAAAAAGGAAGACTGACGTTGAAAATGGTGTAAGGAATGTAATTCTGATTGTCACTCAGTGCTGCGACAAGAAAAAGAGGCAAAAAAGCGTCGCTAAACCCACTTTTCTTCCTTTCTTTATTGTAAGCCCAAAAAGGGGAGGGGGAGGGGGGCAGGCTGCTAAACCCACTTAATAAGTCGCTTAAACATTCATATTTCGTTTTCGATAACTCAAAAATTAAAGTGATTCTTAATTTTGTGTTCCATTTGTGATGCTTCAACCCGTTAGATGTTGTTTCTTTTAAAACTTGTAAGCTATCTCTTTCGACCCGAGGCCACACGATCGTACGGGTTCGGTTTTTATTTATTTATTTACGACAGACTGAATCTCTTGCTTCCAACCGACCTACAACGATCGTGCAGGTTATGCGCGGTGCGTTTCTCATGTTTATTGTTGCCATTCGGTGCCAATAGAATGCAGCACAAGTAGTTTAGTGTGATCGAGAAGTGAACATTATGCCGGCGCCAGGTTAGTACCTCATAATTAAATGAAATTGAATTGTTTCGGCTATTTGCTCGATCTGGTTACTTGTAATCGTTTGTAAAACGTTGTGACATTGATAATTATTAGTAATTATGCGTTAAATTTGTACTAGCACGATAGTGCTGGTTAGGTGTTGACTGTATAACCTCATCCTCAAAAAAATGTTCAAATGTTTGTAGAGCTTATGGGACTTACGTACGGGGTCATCAGTCCCTAAACTTACAAACTACTTATGAACTAGCTAACACTAAGGACGACACAAATATCCATGCCCGAGGGGGGATTCGAACCCCCGACCGTAGTGGCCGTGCAGACCGTGACTGGAGCGCCTCAGTCCCCCTGACATCGCGGCCGGCACCTCTTCCTCGACTGGGTGTTGTTGATTGTGTCATTGGCCTCCCACTATTCAGTTGCGGACTAAGGGGGGGGGGGGGGGGGGACCGCTCCGGGCCTCCAAATACTTCGAAAGCAATTTTTTTTTCTTTTTTTTTTGAGCGCGTTTTGTATGTCGTTCTGCTGGGGTCTCCAAATCTCGAAAGGAAGTTATTCTTCTTAGACTGGCCCGTGCCTCTTGTCCTGTGGAGCCTCCAAATCTCAAAAGTTTTACAGTAATATATTGCCAAGTGGAGTGGGGGGGGGGGGAGCTCATTTTGTTTCGCCACCGCCCCGGGCCTCCAACAGTCTTAGTACGCCGATGCCACTATTCGTGTTTTTCGTACATTTTTGAATAGGGAAGTTTTTATGCACATTTCCGTTATTGTATACAAGTTTATCAGACAATCAGATTCGTTCTCTATTAGAGGATTGGGATTTGAGTGTCATTTAGTCAGATGAAGACGACGAGTTTGTTACTTCTCCTTTAAATAGTCAGCAGGCAGACGACTCGTCTAATGAAGATCTGAGTGCCGAAGAACACAGGCGTCCACACTGAGTCTCAGAAGGTGTCAGACCACTGCTTTTACGGAGATAAAATTTTGTTCAGACGGTTCGCCCACCAAAAATTACTCAGCTACAGGGCTGTTGAGACCAGTGACAAAGAGGTGCGATCTGAGTTACCTATTTTCTTACTAAATATCTTCTTTTTAATTCTAGAGTCCTTCAACAATTGGAAATTCTGCTAAATATTTCTGTCAATACTTCAGTGAAAAGTTTCTTGAAGAGACAGCGAAATATACAAATATGTATGTGCTGCAAAGAGAGGGAAATCCTTAGGGACAACAGCTCATGAAATTTGTGTCACAAAATAAATACATTTTTTTTGTGATTATTAAATTTTTACCACAGAATATGATTTGCAATCTATGTAACATTTTTATAATAACTAATAAATAAAAGTAATGTAAGAATAATTCTTTATTCATAACTGTAACTTGTAATTCTGGTGAAATAAAACCTGACCCTAACGATTGTGTTAATTGTTTTCCCGCTATACTTTTTTATGGAAGAATTTTTATTTTTTATTTTCCTCAGTGTCTACTATGGCTAAGTATGTTGTTGGGATGGATGGGGCTATAGATAGACGTCCACGCGGATAAGAAAAGTGTTGCCGGCCGCAGTGGCCGAGCAGTCTGCGGCGCGCCAGTCACAGTCTGCAAGGACGCTACGGTCGGCGGTTCGAATCCCCCTTCGGGCATGGATGTTTGTGTCGTCTTTAGTGTAAGGTAGTTCATAAGTAGTTTTTAAGTTTAGGGACTGATAATCCCGCAGTTAAGTCCCTTAAGCTTAACAAACAATTAAAAGAATTATTAAGAAAAGTGTTATCCGCATCCGCACTACATCCGCAAGGCCAATAACCGCAACCGCATCCTCATCCGCGGCACTTTATCCGTATCCGCAGATATTAAAATTTTGGATGGGTAATACTAATAGATATTTAGTAATAGTATTTAAAACCATAGTACGTGATAATTATTGTTAGATGACTTCTCGAACTACAGTAGCTGTTCTATACCTACTCCAAAACTGAGGCCCTTTAGTCACGGTCTGCACGGACACTACGGTCGGGGGTTCGAATCCCCCCTTGGGCATGGATATTTGTGCCGTCCTTAGGATTAGCTAGTTCATAAGTAGTTTGCAAGTTTAGGGACTGATGACCCCGTAGTTAAGTACCATAAGCTTAACAAACAATTGAACATTTAGAACACACAGTAGCGCTTCGGAGCCCGTGTGGTCGGAGCACTACGACAGCTCTTTAATATAGGAATAGAGGAGATTTAAATGTGTTTACATTCAGAAAAAGAAACGGTTCTTTCGGAGTTTTACAAATGGAACACTTTATTTTCGCCATATTAAAGCACAAGAGGTTATGTGTCACAAAGAAAAGTATGTCATTTCAAGTGTTAAAACTACCGTTTTCTTCAAATTGGCAAGGGTCAGCAAAAAAGAGACAATGTCAGATGGAGCTACGGACAGCCTTTACAATCTAACTTTGTGTATCTTTCTAAATACGTTATCTTCACTGTACACTGTATCTGATGATGAAAGTTGTTATAGAATGCTATTGTCAATCTTTATTACTTCCGTCACCATGTATCTAATACATAAACATGAATGTTTGCATGTTTGTTCGTATGTTATGAGTGGCTGTACCATTCATTCGGTTGCGATGAAACTTTGCCAACATATTGCTTGCACTTTCGCGACAGTTATTGGTAAAATTAAATGTCTGTAAGACACATAGTTCAGGAGATATGCCGTCACATCAATAAGAATCTGTGGCATCTAGAGAAACTCAGATCTACACGCATCTTTGAAGTTTTTCGGTCGCGGTTGTCCTCAAATTTGGTGGAACTTCAGGAAAGTTTGCGTCTGTCTTGGTATTTAAATAAGTAATTATGCTAATTTATCCTGTCTCACACGAATGTCCCAGGAAAATTTGAAGTTACACTTTTGTGCCCAGTATAAGAATATACTTTTTTACATGGAAAACAGACGACTATATCGTTGATCTTTTCCTTGCCATCAAATCCATCCAAATTGGCGATTTCAATTGGTTTTCCTTCACTAATGACAAATCACCTCTTTTCACTGTACACGATATAGTATCCATTGATGTCGTGTTCATTTTAAGAAAGAGCTGTGACTTTATTCACTACGATATACGTTGTCGCTCTGTCACTACGAAGCGCTAATTGAAGGCAGTGGAAATTTGGTTTGGCACCTCTGGTGGGCAGTAGGCCGGTTTGCCACCCAGAAAGCATTTGACAGACCGCAGATAAGACACGGTCGCGTAAACGGATTAGGCGCAGTTCCTTGAGTACAGCTACGGCCGTTGGGACGGCTGTGGCCAGGAGATGAGGATAACAGACTTCCGCTCTACCTGGGCCTTGCAAGGATTCCAAGATTCTCCACAGACAAAGTTTTCGGGTAACATTTCGACAGACGTACTGGGCTGATACCTCACTCTCTATCCGCATATAATACGCGGATACCCGCGTAGCTCACAATTTTATCCGCAAAGTAAGAAATACTGCGGATATCCACGGATATCCACATCCGCGCAGATCTCTAGCTATAGGTGTTAAGCTGGCTGCACTGGCAGAAAGAGGCGGGGCTTGTTTACAACAGCCAATGGGCAATGAACTGACTGTAAGCTTCGGCTCCCAGCGTTCTCCGCTGAGGGGCCACGTAAAAGTCTGTGATCTGTATGTAGACGGCTTGGTTTACCGGTAGAGTAGTAGGGGTGTGGCCATACCTGCCAGAGACGGCCGGTAGTGGATGGCGAGCCGGTAGCTGCGCTCCGCCTCCTCTGGTCGCCCCCTCGCCACCAGCAGGTTGCCCCTGCAACACACACCCACACCATTGCTGTCATTCACATCTCAAACGAAAATCAAACCACTCAATGAAAATCTCGAAACTAATCAACAAAATCAATTTGGAGGTTTTGCAAACACATTTAAACACATGTTATTCTAATTTCTTAACAATTTGTATATTAGCCTACCTTTGCGTAATTTTTTAGGTTCTTGCTCTAGGTTTCGTTGCCACTAAGGACAACTTCATCAGAAAAATAAAACAATTACCTAAAATTAATAACAACAAAATAAATATCTTACATAAGGAAAAACGTTTTATACAGACGAAACAGTAAAATCACCAGTACTTACATAAAACAAATGACATCAAAAATATTACGAGCAAGATTGCTCAAGTCGATTACAATGTAAATAAGCATTCTGGTCACGAAAATAAGCAACTGTACATACAAATGCTTTCAAGCCAGTGCTCATCAAAGGGTGATGCTTGTATTACGGAGTTTTTTTTCTCCCATCCTCTACTCCAGTAATATTGCTTTGTCTTTTAATTAGTTATACTTCATTCAATCTTGTAAGTTATTTCCGCTGTACCATGTTCTTGTCAGGTTTTTGCTACTAATGTATGTCATTTGCAAGTATGCTTCTGCGTACTTCTAACAATCTTCTGTTATATTTTCTCCTACTTGGAGCTTTCATTTAATTTTGGAATACAATATTTTTTAAAAAATTTGTCTAACCTTTCACAAATGTAAGCTATTAATTACGCCCGTAATTATGTAACATTACAAGTTAGCACTGCCCACGTGACTAATGGCCTGCGTGTGGCGCGCCCTAGTGCACGTGCAAGTGGCTACGTGTCTGTGCCTCATAAGCAGTTCCTTCATGCCCTTCACACCATACTGCTGTAATTTTGTATTTTATTTTCATGACCAGAATCCTTATTTTCATTATAATCGACTTGAAAAATCCTGGTCGTAATATTTTTCACGTCGTTCGTTTTTTGTAAGTGCTGGTGATTTTACTGTTTCGCCTGTGTAAATCGTTTTTTCTTATGTAAGATGTTTATTTTGTTGTTGTCATTTTTAGGTAACTATTTTATTCTTCTGATGAAGTTGTCCTTAGTGGCAGCAAAACTTAGATCAAGCAGCTAAAAATTACGTAACCGGTTGGCTGATACACAAAATTGAAAAAAAAAAAAAAAAAAAAAAAAATGGTATTACGGTTGCTGTTAATCAGCCATGTTAAAAATTGTACATGATATTCTACTAATTATTCCAGCTGTCGGCGGAATTTATTTGGTACGTTGAAGATTGTCGATCAAGCTAATATACAGTGAAAAGCGAAAGAAAACAAAGAGATGTGTAAACACTCAGAGGATGGTGCTGCGCTCGGCAACGACTATGTGAGACGAGAGCTGTCCGGCGCAGGTGTTGAGACTCGCACAGCGTTGACGCAGTTTGCCAGACTGGCGCCTGTCACGCACAGAAAGCCATTAACTGGGATGGCCGACGAACTCCCGTAGGTCACGCGTACACGAGCTCGCGGGCAATTCAAGTCACCATCACTATGTTGTATGTCAACCACGCAGTTCGTCACGCAGGTAGCTTTTGGAGTCACTAAAAAAGAATTTCATGGCATGCTGCAATACGTTTATGGCGAATGCTAATAGAGAAAAAGAAAGAGCAGAAGATGTTCTTGTGGTTAAGACTTAGGCGCGAAGATGGTGGAATTTAGACTAATCTTGATGATACTACTTCTATCAGCACTGCACTGTAGGTCTCTAGAGTAGTAGAAAAGCGCAGATCATTGCCATCATTAAGGAGGGTCGTCTAACAGATACGAAAAACTATAACACAATATATTTTGTAGAAATTTAGGGAACGATTTATGCTAAAGTATTATGAAATCTCTTCCAATAACAGTACTGCAGTGGATACACCGGTTCACCGAAGTGAAGCACTGTCGGGCTTGGCTAGCACTTGGATGGGTTACCGTCCGGGTCTGCCGAGCACTGTTGGCAAGCGTGGAGCACTCAGCCCTTGTGAGGCCAACTGAGGAGCTTCTTGATTGAGAAGTAGCGGCTGCGGTCACGAAGACTGACATAACAGCCGTGAGTGCGGGACGCTGACCACGTCCCCTCCATACCGCATTCGTCGACGCCTTCGGGCAGAGGATGACACGGCGGCCGGTCAGTACCCAGTGGGCCCACAGAGGTCTGTCGGACGGAGAGTATTATATCTCTGGTGACCAAAACATTCCTCGGTAGAAGTAGCCATGGGTTCCGAAAGCAATGATAGTATGACATCCATCTTTCTGTATCCTTTTACAAATCCCAAAAAATATTAAATACAGGCTGCCGTGTTTCTTAACTTCCAGACATCGGTAGGGTATCTTGTTCTCGCTTAATGAACAAAATACGAGCGTTGTGAATACCAGACCAACTGTGTAGTTAGAGAGGATAGGTTCTAGCGAACAAACCCGTGAATTTTCAAGCCAGTGAAAATCTTAGGAATTCAACGTTGTTTCTAGCATGCCCCAAGCATTGTATTAGAATTGGAACGTCGACATCGTGCCACGTCTCACCAACCTACATCGATACCTCTCCTCACTGTAGCACTCTGTGAAGAATTGGCTGCCATACCCCAGAAAACCTTGCAGCACCTAATTGAACGTACGCTTGCGATAGTGGAAGCTGTCGTAAAGCCTATGGTTGGGGCAACGCCATATTGTATTCCACTATAGGGTTCAAAAAAGGACTGTTCTATGCAGGCCAGTCCATTACAGGGATTTTTTGACGTGTAAACATTCCGCCAGAGGCCGTGCATTATGAACAGGTGTTAGATCATGTTGAAAGATGCAATCGTCATACCCTAATCGCTCTTCAACAGTGAAAAGCAAGAACATGTTTAAAACAGCTATGTAGGCATGCGCCGCGACAGTGTCACGCAAAACAACAAGAGCTGCAAGCCCGCTCCATGAAAAACACGACTACAAGACTACAACGTAACACCACCGCCTCCTAATTTTACTGTCGGCACTACACAGGCTTGCAGGTGACGTTCACCGGGAATTCGCCATACCCACACCCTGCCATCGGATCGCCACATTGTGAACCTCGATTCGTCACTCCAAACAACTTTTTTCCACAGTTCAATCGTCCGATATTTACGCTCCTTACACCAAACGAGGTGTCGTTTGCCATCGACCTGCGTGATGTGTGGCTTATGGGCAGCCGCGTAATAATGAAATCCACGTTTTCTCACCTCCCATTTAACTGTCATAGCACTCACAGTGGATCCTGATGCAGTTTGGAATTCCTGTGCGATGGTCTGGATAGATGCCTATTAAACTGTACGACCGTCTTCAACTGTCAGCGGTCTGTCAGTCAACAGACAAGGTCGGCTTGAACGCCTTTGTGCTGTACGAGTCCCTTCACTTTTCCACTTCACCATCACAGCAGAAACACTGGACGTACAACCCCACCTAGAAGACAAGGCCTCACAGCTGGCCGCGCCTACGTCACGCCAGCTCACTGGCTATCCGCTGGGGCACGCCCACCGCCTCGCAGCGGCCGGCCAATGAGCTGGAAAGTGTGACGTAGGCGCGGCCAGCTGTGAGGCCTTGTCTTCTAGGTGGGGTTGGTTCATAGTCCATTGGCTGTTAAGCCGCGCCTCTTTCTCCCACTGCAGCCATCTTAACACCTATTGCGTACAAGTTTTAAAAGAAAACAACATGTAATGGGTTAAAGCGTCACGGAAGAAACACAAAATTAAGAATCACTTCAATTTTTTAGTAATCGAATTCTGGAACTTATACCTACGAAATATGAATTATTAAGGGACTTACTAAGTGCACCCACTTAGCAATCCTTTCTGCCTCTTTTTTGTGTCGCAGCATTGAGTAACAATCAGAATTACTTTTCTCACACGACTTTCGATGACAGTCTTCCTTTTTCTAAAAGAAGTCGTCAGGGTAAGTGGAGCTATTTTAGCAAATAACAAAGTGGATGTCATCAATCAATACCATGCACGAATCAGGAATACATTGACGATGAAAGGTGAACAGATGGTTTTCAATAGATTTCATTAAATTTCAAAATGACATGTTGACCATTTTGCAATTATCTTTAAGCTGTTAAACCCCACCTATTCACCTTTCATCTTCAATGTATTTCTGAGTCGTGGATGGCTTTGCCCTGCTGTTACAGCGAACGGCTGAAAGCAAGGGGAAACTACAGTCGTACTTTTACCGAGGACATGCAGCTCTACTGTATGAATGTATGATGATGGCGTCTTCACGGGTAAGCCGGCCGCGGTGGCCGAGGGAACTGCGGCGTGTCAGTCACGGTCTGCACGGCCACTACGGTCGGGTGTTCGAATCCCTCCCTCGGGCATGGATATTTGTGCCGTCTTTAGTGTGAAAATAGCGCATACACAACTTCCGACTCAAGTGACACCCAACCACGTGACCATGTTCGAAGTTTGTGAGTTCTACAGAGCGCTCCATTTTGCTCTCTCTTCGATGTCTGATGACCACTGAAGTCTTTCATCTGGAGTACCTGGCATTAGTTGGCAGTTTTTGGGGAGTCCTGATGCTTTTATTCATATAATACAGGCCTCTCCAACTCGGGTGCTTCGCGAGCACCGGCGTGCATCGGGAGAAGCACCGGTGTTCTGCTGCAGCAGTCGGTGTTGTGGGGCACGTGATGTGAGCAAGGCAGACACAGCGCTTTCAGGGCAGTGTTAGGGGAGGAACGTATTGCCGAAGTGCTTAGCGCGGCGAGAGGTGTGATGTTTGTGAATTATTCAAACGAATAATGATAATTATGCCAATTTTTGTGTATAGACAGAAAGAATAGTTTTGTTGCGCTCCTTATTTTGCACAGGTTTTCAACATTCTTTGTTGATCTTTGGCATCGATTTTAAGTCACTAATTGTCTCATGTTAGGCATAATCGTTTTGACAGTTGAAATTTGAAATGCAGCTTGCAATGATGCATTAAACTCGAGCTTGTTTTTATTTTGTTAATATTGATAACTGAAAACATTTGTTCGCAAATGAACGTTGTTCAGAACATTGCTACGCATTTTAGGACAAGGGCATGGACCCTCATGAATTCTTGCTGATCAAAGCGTTTATAAAAAGGGAATTGAAATCACTATTGTAATGGTAGCAGCGGTCTGTCAAAATTGAATCGTACTGTAATCTCATCAGCTCAATTTGGAGACATGACGGGGCACCCTATGGGTGAACCGAAAAAGGCATCATAAACATTTTTGAGTGCAAGTTCAGCTATTAAATTTCTTCAAAATTTGTATGCAATGAACGTAACTTTTTCGTGTACTTCCTGATGTGAACATAAGTAATTAATTTAAACGATTTTTAGACGCAAAACTTTCCAAATTTCCTTCCTGAACCTGACTTTTAGAAAGGAAAACCTTCAATTTGTAACTTCTAATACAGTCACACATAGTACCGATAAAATGATTTTTACACCGCAACGATTTATTTAAATCATGTAAGTAGCTCGTGATGTTTCTCCTGAAAACGAGGTCAGCAATCCAAATGTTCAAATGTTTGTAATCATGCGGACAAAACGTCTGTCGTCATCTCTTCCTAGATTTAAAAATAACTGAAGCTAACTTATACGAAGGACAAGAAACACACGCATTCCCGATGGAGGATTCGAACCTTCGACGTAAGGGGCCGCACAATAATTTTTTTAAAGGTACATTTTTGTTTTTCTTTTAGAATAAACAAGTCTTAACTCTTCAGATTGTGACAATTGTGCTTTTAACTTAGTAATGAGTTACCATCTGTCTTGACCGACAATCACCTCGTTTGTAACGGTATGTTTATTTTCGTAGTGCTTTGATATTTACGGTAGAGTGGCATATAAAGGATTCTGCTTTCTCATCAGCAGGATATTACTATTGAGCAATAAAAATGGTACACACAAATCCGAACATTTTGTGCTCATGACTAACGTTTGCATGATAGATTAACAGTGTCCTACTTGATAAGATTATACATTTGATAAGAGTATAGAAAAGGGATAACAAATAGATTCCGTATTTCTAGATCTCCGGAAGGCTTTCGACACTGTACCTCACAAGCGTCTTCTAATCAAACTGCGAGCTTATGGAATACCGTCACAATTGTGCGATTGGATTTTTGATTTCCTGTGAGACAGGACACAGTCCGTTGTAATGGACGGAAAGTCATCGAGCAGAACTGAAGTGACATCTGGCGCTCCCCAGGGAAGTGTTAGAGGGCCCCTATTGTTCCTTATTCTTATAAACGATTTAGGAGACAATCTGAGTAGCTGTCTTAGGTTATTCGCGGATGATGCTGTCACTTATCGGTTAGTAAAGTCACCAGAAGATCAAAAGCAAATGCAAAATGTTCTGATAAAATATATGCATGGTGCAGAAATGGCAATTGACCCTTAATAATGAGAAGTGTGAAGTCATCCGTATGACCACTAAAAGAAGCCCGTTAAACTTCATTTACACGGTAAATCAGTCAAAACTACAGGCCGTAAATTCAACTAAATACCTAGGAGTAACAACTACAAACAACTTCAATTGGAAAGAACACATAGAAAATATTGCAGAGAAAACGAACCAAAGACTACGTTTCGTTGGCAGAACACTTAGAAGATGCAACAGTTCTACTGAATAATATGCCTATTTTGGAGTATTGCCGCACACTGTGGGATCCCCACCAATTGAGACTGACGGACGATTTAGAGAAAGTTCAGAAAAGGGCAGCTCGTTTTGAACTATCGCGATATACAGAAGAGAGTGTCACAGAAATGATGAACGAATTGGGGTGGAAATCATTAAAAGAAAGGCGTTATTTGTTGCGACGAGATCTATTTGTGAAATTTCTTTCACCAACTATCTCTTCCGAATGCAAACAAATTTTGTTAGCACCCACCTACATAGGAAGACATGATAATGAAAATAAAGTAAGAGAAATCAGATCGAAAACGGAAAGATTCAGGTGTTCCGTTTTCTCGAGAGCTATTCGAGAGTGGAACTGTAAAGAAATATCATGAAAGCGGTTCGATGAACCCTCTGCCATGCACTTCAACGTGGCTTGAAGCGTATTTACGTAGACTATTATTGCTTGTGGTCGATAATCGAGCAATTGTGTTTACAATGATCATTGGGGGTAAAACTTACGTATCATGTCGGGGCCTCGCGTGATTATGTTGGCAACATCAACAACACGGTAGAAAATTTTTGTCCATTTGTTGGAACCACATAGAATAACTCAATTAGTGTATCGTACACACCATGAAGTAAACAAATACTGCTGTTCAT
Organism: Locusta migratoria; assembly: GCA_026315105.1. Lineage (NCBI taxonomy): Eukaryota > Metazoa > Arthropoda > Insecta > Orthoptera > Acrididae > Locusta > Locusta migratoria. The sequence continues at coordinate 145,820,054 of CM048751.1, read as the reverse complement.
GCTTTATGGTTGACAGGTTCTTGTATGTACCCTCGTCCTCTCTGTAAAAATAATTGCCCTCGTAAAGCGAAGATTCCATGAGAAAACATCAGCGTTGTCAAGCGATTGGCTAAAATGAAGACTCACAGGATTCTCTCTATTCAGCATATGTTGCCAACATTATCATACGAGGCCGCTGGGATATTTGGTAAAATTTAACCGACACTGGGAGGTATGAAACGGTATCTTTTACGTGTTAAGGAAAATGCCTGACACAATAACAACAAATAAAAACGAGAGTATATACTTCTCATGCAATCTTTGAACTATATAACTTTCATTAGCCTACTATTTGAAATGGAACTACAATTTTGGTGTTCGTATATTTATACAACGCCAAGAAATAATGTTATTTCGATACTGCGATATTCAGAATTCCAGAGATGACAACATGTCGACCGCTACATGCCTCTCACGGCGCATCATAATTTATATCGGCATTCTCGACTTCGTAGTTCCACCCGAGCACCGCTAGATGCCTCTACCGGCGCATCATCCTTTATATCGGAATTTATATGAAAACATCCATTTACGTTAACCACTCTTAATCACTGCGAAAACGAAGCATTTGAACGGCACAAGAATGTGACTTGGGAGCACTCCAAGTATCGATATTCACTTATTTTAATACGTTATTTTAATACTACAGATGCGCTGCATTACAACGTCTTTGGTCGAGGCAAATAACCAATCAGTGAGCTGATTGTTGGAGAATGTAGAAATTGATCCAAGCTGTAGATAGGAAAATTTCTACTTCCTTTTACCACTTTTAATGGCTACATGCACACATATTTATATTCGTGAAATCTACAACAAACAATCTTTCGAATTATGTAACTTTCGTACGATGTACGAATAAATTAGTAACCTGTACCACGATTTTAGTGTTAGCGTATTTATATAATGATGTAGATTCAAAAGGGATATCCATGACATGCAAGACGACGCGAGAGCGAACGCTGTTTCTGTCACACACGTGCTCCGATACGGCGAGGCAAGAGTGGTGGGGGAAAGCACCGGTGCCTCACGTGCGGCACCGTGGCGCGCAAGCACCGATTGCTTGACTTGGAGTGGCCGGACATAATACATACAAAAGTATGGGAACAACTGATATACATTATTACATCGAACAACAGTAAAGCATGGTCTGGTGCAGCCAGTTTACATGAATGCGTCTGTGGAATAAAACTATCGAAAATAAACATAAGGAGAGGCATTGAATTAAAACTTATGCGGCGGCCGGGATTCGAACCCAGGACCTCCTACTTACTAGGTAGGTGCTTTAGACCACTATTTTTTCCCTCCTCACCACCCCTTCAGGCCGCTCTTCCGCTCACCAAACTTCGCCTTCTTCGGCGTCGGCTTCATCGGCTTTTTTTTTTTTGAAAGAAAATATCTTTCTTCTCTACAGTTTGGAATTCAACATGATACTTCGAGCAATTATTATTAGTGGTGGCCTCCTCGGTGCACGTTGAAATATCCTCAAGGGCGAGCTGTAATGAACGTAACATTTTTCTTTTAGTTAGATGATAAATAAAGTAAACTGATTTTTGTTTCAATGGTGTTTTGTTTTGTACTCTAGTTTTAGTATGCTTGGGTTAATTATTGAAAATCTTTTTGCAGTAAGAAGAAAAGAGGTTATCATTGGTATAGTCAAAGGAAAAGAAATCCGCCTTCCTTGGCGCGGCATTCTTTGGCACTAAAAGGTACAGTATCTAAGGTCACCAAGTTCATAGAATCTTTCTACATATACATTATGTACACAGAACCCTTCAAGTCGTATCGTATTAAGTCTGTTCTTGTTAATGCCAGTTTATCTTGTCTTTTCCAGTGAACACGATACTCTAAGTCATATAGCGGGGAGAAAATGTCAGATCTTTGACATGGTTTCATCAATCCTGGTATCTTCTACTTAACTATTCGAATGGTTTATGCTCTGAAGGAGATCTGGAAGTATTGTATGTTTTAGAAAATTTGCGAAATTTCTCCTATAGTTCGTGTTCGAATCCTGGTCACCGCATAAATTTTAATTCGATGCCTCTTCTTATGTTTAGTACCTTTGTTATAATGAGGCAATGTTGTCTCAAAAGATTGTATTATTTGTTGACATCTAAAATAAAGTGCGAGTAGGAGTTACTCACAGGTTGTAGTGGACGTCGGCCATGTTGGGCCTGTGCTTGAGCGCCTGCCTCAGTGCCCACTCCGCCTCCTCCAGCCGGCCCGCCGAGCTCAGCACGCAGCCCAGGTTGCCGTAAGCTGCAAAGGACCACACACCGAAACTGACACTGCAACATTCCTGAACTTAAAGGTCATCTGTTAAAAATGAGGTAGAGAAATATACGGCATTAGTTGCTGGCTGGCAATGGCCTTAATGAAACGTCCGTGTGGGCGAGGGCGTTTGTATGGTCAAATGAAATAGACGACTATACCGCCGGTAGTTTAACAGTTAAATGCATGATTTTTTTCCTTATAAAAAGTATTTTTGTGTTCTATAAATTATACAAACGAAGGGAAGGATAGTATATATATATATATATATATATATATATATATATATATATATATATATATATATATATATATTGTTTCACTAAGTGTGTTCGTCTCTGTAACTTATAATAGGTGACGGGAAATTTTAATGCGGTAGGTCAACACAAGAAATGATACAGTTTCTGCAGAGCTATGAACATAGTTTATTGTATCATTTTCCAAAGAGTTACAGCACAAAGATATTTTTTTTCTAATGGAACAATTTTTTTTTCTATCGTGCATTGGTTTCATTGAAACCAGCTGCGTTCAAATCAATTTAAACTATATTCCTATCACTGTTAGTTTGGGAGCTACAACTCTTCAAAGTTTCAGGGGCAGATACCACAAACGCTGCGCATATGAAAATCTGTACCGGACCGAGACTCGAACCCGGGTCTCCCGCTTTTCGCGAGCGGTCGCCTTAACCACGCGGCAACCCGCGGACGCTCGCCGACCAGACCCAAACTTCTGTATGTTACACTTGTCTACTTCCCCTGGTGCTCGCACGCATTTTAGAACAGTAGTTACAAGGTAAATACGACATCCAAGACAGGCTAAAGATGGCGTATGTATGTCTCGCGGGAATCACACTAAAATGCGTGCGAGCACCAAGGGAAGTAGGCGAGTGTACATATGGAAAGTCTGGGTCTGGCCAGGAAGCGTGCACGGGTGGCCGACTGGTTAAGGCGACCACTCGTGAAAAGCGGGAGACCCGGGTTCAAGTCCAAGTCCGACATAGATTTTCATATATTACAAAGTGATAGACCAACTTAGGAAGAGCAGATGAAGTCGGAAAATTCTCGAAAATTGCGAATTAATATTTGTAAATTTAATATTTATAGCTGCGGACCATCAGTACCTCTGTTCTATAGAACAGTAGTTTAAAAGTGAATTTCTTTTATTATTTTGTTTGTATATATGAGTTCTAAGCAGACGTGGGATCATATTTGTTGATTGCTGCTCGATGAAACCTTTAATTACAGAGGGCATCTACCCAATTAACTGAACTCACTGAGCTCTTAGCCAGCCATGCAATAGATTTCAGCCATATAATTCCACACAATCAGAATAAGAGAACACGGAGATTTTGGCTCAATTCTGTATCAGATGGCTGCCAACAGTAACCTCAAACAGATTGTTATAAGGAGAATACTTAATCCCTACAGGTACTGACCCGTGGAGCAAACAATAACTCAGAAAGATGGTCTAACTCATATCAGGCATTGTCAAGATACTTCTTCCTTTGATTAAATTTTTGCCTGAGATCTCGGTGAACAAACCTGACTTTCTACTTAAAGGTTTTTATTTATTTATATATAATGATTACAGTGTTAGTATTATATGACAGATATAATATGTTCACTTTTCAATTCAATTACTTTTTCTTGTACTTTTAATACAAGAATATTGTACGTAAACCACATAATCCATTCATATCCGACATCCTTCATCGCTGCTCCGAATGGCCGATCGGTACTAGGCGCCATGTCAAGGGCTGCGAGGCCGGTCCCGCCGGAGGTTCGAGTCCTCACTTGGGCATGGGTGTTGTCTTTACGTCAGTTTAAGTAGTTTGGCCCCATAAATTTACAAACATCTGAACATTTCAAACGTCCTTTATCATAAGAATCACAATTGTTACATTTCACTGTTTGGTCCAATAAAGGCAGAGAGCAATTATGTAATAAGGATTGGTAATGGCAAATGTATCAGCATGACTTAAGGGACATGATATGAGAACGACTTAGTTGAAAGTTTTAAGGAAGAATCGTTTTCATGTACCACCAACCTCAAGGAGGACTACCTAATATTGCACAGAATTTGTGAATATCTGGGTCAGTCATTTGCTGAAAATGGGAAATGTTACATAGCCAGGACGTTCATTTCATTTCAGTCCACCTGAACTTCATCTCAGGGACATGTAAGAAGTCTTGTGCAAAGGTTCAAAGGTTTGTATAGTCTATGGGACTTAACTACGGGGTCATCAGTCCCTAAACTTACAAACTACTTATGAACTACTAGGACGGCACAAATATCCATGCCCGAGGTGGGATTCGAACCCCCGACCGTAGTGGCCGTGCAGACCATGACTGGAGCGCCTCAGTCTCCTCGGCCACCGCGGCCGGCAAGTCTTGTGCAAGAGTCTGATTAGGATCACCAGGCACAAATCTACAGTGCCTGCAACACTTTCCCAAGAGGTATTTTTCAGGGTATAGCAGATGTTGCAGCAACGACGGGGTGTTTCAAAATGTTCAGTTGTTTGTAAAGCTATGGGACCAAACTGTAACTGTTATCAGTCCCTAGACTTAAAAACTACCTAAACTGACTTATGATAAGGACAACACACATATGCATGTCTGAGGGAGGCCTTGAATCCCTGACAGGGAGGACACGCACTTCGCAGCAAGGTGCCTCAGTACACAGCCACTCCTGCGTGGACTGGATGCTTGGATTGAGGTTGGAGAATACCAATTTCCATATGTATTGTAAATTTAGTAGTTTGTGAAAGTTCTACAGGTAAGTGAAATTACTGCACCAAAAACACAAGATTTTTGGTCTGTCATATCTCAAGTTGAATATATTTTTGATAGTCCAATTGTCAAGAGGTCTGTTCAAAAGTTCCGGAATGTAGTTCACAAAACTTTTCTACGGTTGTTAGGTTACTTATTGTGCATGATCTCCTTCAAAATTGTATCATTCGAAGTTGATTTACCACTCGTAATGCCGTTTTCACTCCAGGAAGAACTCCGGGTACACCTCTTGTTAGATTTTACAATGTCTTTCAAAAATGTTCAAATGTTTGAAATTCTATCGGACCAAACTGCGTGGTCATCAGTCCGTAGCTTACAAACTACTTAAACTAAGCTAAACTAACCTAAGGACAAACACACACACACCCATGCCCCAGGGAGGACTGGAACCTTCACCGCGAGCAAACGCCCGCTCTGCAGCGAGACGTTTTAGACCACTCGGCTACTCCACCGCGGCACACAATATCGTTAGTCTCATTTATTGATGCAAATATTTATCCTTTCAATGAGGTTTTCAACTTTGGAAATAAAAGAAAGCAGAAGTCAAGTCTGGAGAATAAGGACAATGAGCTGCCACAGTGATATCGTTTCTTCCGCAATACCGACTCACGGATAGGACTGAATATGGAGGTGCATTATCGTGATGCAAGAGCCATTAATTGTCTTGCGTGTTTCGGAACGTTTTCGTCTCACATTTTATTGGATGGATCACAACACTTTCTTATAGCACCACTGATTAAGAGTTAGTACTTATGGCATGAATTCATGATGAACTAGTCCATCAAAATGGCAACAACGTAAAATCACACAGGATACTATAATGAACATCATGCAGTTACACATTCATCACTGCTGACCGCATTTCGAATGAACACATATCTGGTTTGAAATTACGAATGTTCTTGAAGAGACCTCATACATCCAAAATAAACAGCCCATCATAAGAGGAAATTATGTGAGGGTATTCCTTAGTTTGAGTACTGTGGTAGCCTTAGCTTATATTGTTTTTGAACAACGATCATGTACCATAAATTGATACATTTACCCTTTTGCGGAGACTTGCGTGCCTCAACAAAGCAGATAGCCGTACCGTAGGTGAAACCCACCCCCATGAACCACAGACATTGTCGAGTTAGGGTGGCTGGCGTGCCTCAGTGATGCAAATAGCCGTACCATAGGTGCAACCACAGTGGAGTGGTATCTCTGGAGAGGCCAGACAAACGTGTGGTTCCTGAAGAGGGGCAGCAGCCTTTACAGTAGTTACAGGGGCAACAGTCTGGATGAATGACTGAGCTGGACTTGTAACATCAGCTAACATGGCTTTGCCATGCAGTTACTGCGAACGGCTGAAAGCAAGGAGAAACTACAGTCGTTAATTTTCCCGAGGACATGCAGCTCTACTGTATAGTCATACAGATGATGATGGCGTCTTCTTGGTTAAAATATTCCGGAGGTAAAACAGTCCCTATTAGGATCTCCAGGCGGGGACTACTCAGGAGGATGTAGTCATCAATAAAAACAAAACCGGCATTTTACGGGTCGGAGCGTGGAATGTTCTAACCCTTAATCGCGTAGACAATCTAGAAAATTAGAAAAGAGAAATGGATAGGTTAAAGTTAGATGTGGTAGGGATTAGTGAAGTTCGGTGGCAGGATGAACAGTATTTCTGGTAAGGTGAGTACAGGATTATAAACACAAAATGAGTTGGTGGTAACGCAGGAGTAGGTCTGGTAATGAATAAGAAAATAGAAATGCGGGTAATTACTATCAACAACATAGTGAACGCATTATCATAGCAAAGATAAACACAAAACCAACACTGACCACAGTACTACAAGTTTATATGCCAATTAGCTCTGCCTATGATGAGGATATCGAAAAAAAATGTATGAGGAGATAAAAGAAATTATTCAGAAAATTAAGGGAGACGAAAACTTGAATATGATGGGAGACTGGAACTCGATAGTAGGAAAAGGAAGAGAAGGAAGTGTAGTAGCTGAATATGAACTGGGAAAAAGGAATGAAAGAGGAGATCGCTTGGTAGAATGTTGCGCAGAGCACAGTTTAATGATCAGCAACACATGGCTTAAAAATCACGAAAGAAGGCTGTATACGTGTATACGCGGAAGAGACCTTGAGACACTGGTCGATACCAGGTTGACTTTCTAATGTTCAAGGAATACACTTAGGAACTAGGTTTTAACCAGTAAGAAGTACCCAGGGGCAGATACAGACTTTGACCGTAACTTATTGGTTATGAACTGCCGATTAAAACTTAAGAGACTGCAGAAAGGTAGAGAGTTAGGTGATGGAACCTGGACAAATAGAAGGAACCAGAGGTGGTAGGGTAGGAGTTTCTGGCACTGCAGAAAAGTAGAGAGTTAGGAGATGGAACCTGGACAAATAGAAGGAACCAGAGGTGGTAGGGTAGGAGTTTCTGGCATATCCTGACTAAGAGAAGACATAGATTTGTTCGACACATTCTGAGACATCAAGGAATTGTCAATTTAGCATTAGAAGGAAGCGCGTGGAGTAAAAATAATACGAGGAGACTGAGGGACGAATATAGTAAGCAGATTGAAAAGGATATAGGTTGCCGAACGTATCCCCATATGAAGAGACTTGCTCAGGACAGGGTAGCGAGGATAGCTGCATCAAACCAGTCTGCGGACTGAAGACCACAACAACAACAACCCTTCTGCATCATCTCTGATATTTGTAAATTTTCCCTTTTCATAATCCCTGAGATATCAAGCTATTGCTGTGTACATCTTTATGTGACACACACCTTTCGGCGGATTGATGTGAATCGCCGAGCGGAAGAGGCTCTCCTCGTCGTGCCAGTCCCTGTTGCGGACGACGGTGCGAGCCCCGAGACTGGCGAGAGTGGCGGCCAGCGCGACGCCCGACAGCCACTTCCAGTGCGGGTGGTGGTAGAGTCCGCGGGTGAGCCGCCGCCAGCCGAGCCCCAGCAGCAGGCAGTGGCCGGCGCTGGGCAGGTAGAGCACGCGCTCGGCCGCCGCGAAGCCCACGTAGCGCGCCAGGTTGCTGGCCGGCAGGAACGGCGCCACCAGCAGCGACAGGCTCACCAGCAGCGCGCCGCGCCCGCGGGGGCCGCCACTGTCGCCGCTGCTGCTGCTGGGCCACAACGCCAAATAGGAGGAACAAAGTTAGAACAGCTAGACAGTTTCAAGTACCTGGGATGTAGTGGTTCTTCAGTTTCTCCCGGCGTATTAGATAATCAAAATATCCACGGGCGTACTGCCGGTCTATAGTGTCCAACGGGCACAATATTTCGGCGATCATACATGTCGCCATCATCAGGTGAACTGATGGACTGAGCTCCTGGGACGGCCGCGGTGGCCGAGGAGACTGAGGTGCTTCAGTCACAGTCTGCACGGCCACTACGGCCCCTCGGGCATGGATATTTGTGCCGTCCTTAGGATAAGCTAGTTGGTAAGTAGTTTGTAAGCTTAACAAACATTTGAACATTTTTGAGCTCCTGGAAACGCTCCGGCACGGAGATCCGCACGCTACGGCTGCTCGAAGGGAACTGGGTTCTAGCCAGGTAGCGGGCCATTTAAATACCCTCGGCCCGCGGAGCGACTCCTCCGCGGTCCGCGCCCCGCGCCGCGGCCGCGCAGTGGAACCGACTGCGACGGCGTCTGAGATGACGTCGGTGTGAGGGCTCTGTCCGCCGTGGTCGTCACTTCGGTACGTTTGCTAGATTTACTCTTAATTACCCCTATCGCTGGTTCCCAAGCATTGCTAAGATTATAGCCACAGTCACGGTTTATGAGGTCGTCACTTGTGCGAATTTCAGTGGCCTATCTAACGACGCAGTCCCAGTATCTCGACATCTGTACCAGAATCTTAGTGCTTTCATACTCCATCGCGTGATTCTCCGACAAACAATGTTCAGGGACTGCCGACTTGTTCGGATACATCAATCGTGTGTGGCTCTGGTGTTCAACGCATCGATCCTCGACGATACGCATCGTCTGTCCAATATACGACTTTCCACACTGACCCGGAATCTGGTACACGCCGGCCTTCCTCAAACCGAGATCATCTTTAGCGCTCCCCACCAGTGCACGAATTTCATTCGGCGGACAAAAAACAGTTCCAACCTGGTGTTTTTTCAAAATGCGGGCGACCTTCCCCGAGAGTGCGCCGGTATGTGTCACGAACGCAGTGCCTACATCCTCCCTCTTATTTTCATCCGTTTCCACAGGTTGTGTTGTAGTGGTTGGGCAGAGTGCCCCCTGAATCTGCCACTCTGAGTACCCAAACCTATCAAACGTAACGAAGTGACGACTACGGCGGACAGAGCCCTCACACCGACGTCATCTCAGACGCCGTCGCAATCGGTTCCACTGCGCGGCTGCGGCGCGGGGCGCGGACCGCGGAGGGGTCGCTCCGCGGGCCGAGGGTATTTAAATGGCCCGCTACCAGGCTAGAACCCAGTTCCCTTCGAGTAGCCGTAGCGTGCGAATCTCCGTGCCGGCGCGTTTCCAGGAGCTCAGTCCGTCAGTTCACCTGATGATGGCGACATGTATGATCGCCGAGATATTGTGTCCGTTGGACACTATAGACTGGCAGTACACCCATGGATATTTTGATTACCTGGGATGTAGTTTCGCACAGGATGGCAACATAGCGAAAGAACTGGAATCGAGATGCAGCAAAGCTAGTGCGGTGAGTGCTCAGATAAGATCTACTCTCTTCTGCAAGAAGGAAGTCAGTACCAAGACTAAGCTGTACCAAGACTAAGCTGTGCACCGCTCTGTCTTTCGACCAACTTTGTTGTATGGTAGTCAAAGTTGGGTGGATACAGGTTAACTTGTTTATAAAGTAGTGGGTACAGATATGAAGGTGCAAGAATGATTGCAGGTACTAATAGATGGGAACAATGGCAGGAGGGTGTCCATAATGAGGAAATCAAAGAAAAACTGAGAATGAACACCATAGATGAAACAGTTAGGGTGAACAGATTGAGATGGTGGGGTCATATTACACGCATGGGAGAAGCAAGGTTACCTAAGAAACTCATGAGCTCGCCAGCGGAGGATAAGAGGAGCCGAGGTAGACCAAGAAGAAAGTACATAGATTTGGTGCAGAATGATTTTCAAGTAAAAGGAGGATCAGTGTTAGCATTGAATAGGGGATCATAGAGGAATTTATTAGAGGTACTATGCTCCAGACTGAACGCGGAAAGGCATAATCAGTGTCTAATGATGATGATTAGATAAATATTTCAAAGTTCTCTCAAGTGACAGTTTTACAAAATGTTGATAGTCAAATCGAACGATTCTTCTCTCTGTGCAAGAACCTGACACTGAAATTTGAATAATAGTACAGTAGACGTAACGGGTGTCTCACGAAAGACGCCTGCCAGGCGCCGCAGATGACGCGGTAAGGCTTCCCGGCCGCTGCCACCGCATCCGCCGGCCACGGCAGCGCCCGATTCTCGGACTCTGTTGTGCCGCGGGCGCATACACTCAATTAACGTCCAAAAACATTCCCGTCTGAGTAACCTAATCTTACCTTTATTTACAGTAGATAATCAAAATGATGTCCCTCTATGGAAAGAGCAGCCTGACATGTGTTGAACACATTTGCGAACACTCGAGGCATTTCGGTTGCCGAAATCTGGGAAATGAATAGTCGAATCCTATCTTCCAACCCTTCGAGTGTATGGGGATTGCTTGCATACACCTTGTCTTTTAACATCCCTCAAAGATAAAAGTCACAGGGATTTAGATCTGGAGAATGAGGAGGCCAGTCAACTATCCTATCATCGAAAACACTTCGTATTGCTGCCATAGAAGCATTGGCAATGTGTAGTCTTGCATTGTCCTGCATGAAATAACCGTACAGCTTTTCATTGGGCGAAAGTTCTTGAAAAAATGGATGAAGGATATTGTTCACATACCTGTCAGAATTTATTGTTTCGTGAAAAAAGATTGGACTAGCCATTTCCCAGACCTCGGCAGCCGAAATTCGTCGAATGTTCACAGCTGGCAGCGTTGGCCGAGGGGACTGGGGCGCTCCAGTCACGGTCTGCACGGCCACTACAGTCGGGGGTTCGAATCCCCTTCGGGCATGGATATTTGTGCCATCCTTAGGATTAGCTAGTTCATAAGTTGTTTGTAAGTTTAGGGACTGATGACCCCGTAGTTAAGTCCGATAACCTATACAAACATTTGAAAATTTGAATGTTTGCAAATGTGTCAAGAGATGTCAGGCCGCTCTTTCCATAGAGGGACACCTTTTTGAACATCTGCTGTAAATAAAGGTAAACTTAGGTTACTCAGCTGGGAATATTTTTAGACTTTAACTCAGTGAATGCGCCCAAGACACAATACAGTCCGAGAATCGGGCGCTACCGTGGCCGGTGGATGCGGCGGCGTCGGTCGGGAGTCATACCGCGCGATCCGCGGACGCCTGGCAGGCGTCTTTCGTGAGACACGCTGTAGATGAAGATGTAGTTACAAGAACAATATCGTGAAATACGAAAGGAAAGACGGCGTCCCTGCAGAAGATGTTTGACGGGAGCGTCCGGCTACGTCATTTGACGTCACTCCCTTGGTTGGTTTGGGTGGCAATAGGCTGGCCCACTGCTGTTGGCGAAGTCGGCCATGTTGGGCTCACCTGTTGTTGCTGCCGCCGCCCGCCAGCAGACAGCAGCGGCCCCTGGCGTGGGTGGGGGCCCTCCTGTGGCTGCGGCCGGGAGACACCTGTTGCGCCAGCAACCGCCGCTCCGCGGCCCGCTGCAACAGACGCACAGTAGCGCACAGTGGCTCAGCGCGACGTCGCAGGCGCGCAAGTGCAGTGACGAAAATCAAAGTTAGTACTCCATCTTACGGGGAGGGGACCCCTGCTCGTCATCGCTGATTTCGTCCAAGTTTATTGGAAGCAAATACTCCTAGATTCGAATCGAACAGCTGCTAGTATGCAAAATTAAAAAGAAGATATTCTTGTAGTATTAAAGCAACTTGAATAATTTAACAAAAGTAAGTTTCCTGGTCCCGATCACATATCGTACAGATACCTTTCAGAGGAAAGGATGCAATAGACCCATTCCTAGCTATTTTAATCGTTTTAGCATTTTAATCAAATTGCGCGGTTACGATATATAGCCCCAAATTTCCGACTAGATAGGGGATTTCCTCTCAGAGAGGACACAGTTCGTAGTAATATATGGTAAGGCATCGACTAAAACAGGGGTGATATCGGGCGTACCACAGGGTACTGTTATTGGTCCTCTGGTTTTCCTTATTCACATAAACGATTTAGAGGAAAATCTAAGTAGCTCTCTTAGGTTGTTTGCAGATGATGCTGTCATTTACCATCTAGTAAAATCATCTGAAGATCAAACCCAACTGCAGAACGATCTGAATAAGATATCACTATGGTGTAAAAATTGGCAATTGACTCTAAATAATAAGTATGAAGTCGTCCACATGAGTACGAAAAGAAATCCGTTATACTTTGTTTACAAGATAAATCAATCAAACGTGAAGGCGGTAAAGTCCACAAAATACCTATGAATTACTATTACTTCAGACTTAAACTGGAAGGAACCATAGACTGCGTTTTATTGGCAGAACCCTTAAAGGATGCAACAGAACTACAAAAGAAACTGCATATACTACGCTTGTCCGTCCATTTTTGGAGTATTGCTGCCCAGTAGGAGATCCTTATCAGGTGGGTTTGACTGAGGACATCAAAAAGTCCAAAAAAAGGGCAGCTTGTTTCGTATTGTCACGATACAGTGGAGATAGCGTCACGGAAATGATACAGGACCTGGGATGGGAGTCATTACAACAACAGCGCTTAGGAAACACCAATCGCCAACATTCTCCTCCGAATGCGAAAATATATTGTTGACTCCCACGTACATAGGTAGAAATGACCATCAGAATAAAATACGAGAAATCAGAGCTTGAACGGAGAGATTCAGGTGTTCTATCTTCCCGCGCGCTGTTCGAGAATGGAATGGGAGACAAATAGAATAATGATGGTTCGATGAACCCTCTGCCAGGCACTTAAATGTCATTTGTGGAGTATCCCATGTAGATGTAGATGCAGAAAACACTTAAACGTAAGTCTCCCCGTACCAATCAGATTCCTTTCATAGGAAACGATGCAATAGACCCATTCCTAGCTATCATTTTCAGCGAGCACAGAATAACACAGAGAGTCCTTACAATGACAGTGAAATGAAACCGGCTGAGAGCGCGACACCCAACCAACATGGCGGCCGAGAGCCAGCCGGCCACAGCTGCGAGCACAGAGTAGTTCATTGAGTTCTCTGTCTGTTGATTCCTTTTTCATACATTTTTAGGCGTTCCTTTCTGACAATCTATTATTGCCATTAATCATTACAAATTTCAGCTAGGGATAGCAAATCATACTACTATATAAAATAGAAGCACTTTTTCCCCTATCTGTCCCTTTAACCTTTTGTAACTCGAGAAGTACCGAACGTATCGTCATGCGGTTTTCTTTAATATCTTCTTTAGAATCGTAGAATAATCTGAGGCTATATTTAATGTCAACACGAATATGTGAAAAAATCTAAAAGAAGATACATAGCGTAGAATCGTTTACCGCTTCTGCTCTTTAGTCAGCTCTGGAGCCTATTACTGTAAACTATAAGATATAGGCCAGTCTAAAAATTAAAAAAAAAAAAATAAATAAAAAAAGAGGTGGGTACTACGCGAGTACATGTATCTAAATTTTACGAGTGAACAACATTTATTATTTTTCTTTTCTAAAGCGCTGGCGCCAGATGGCTTCAGACTACAGATATAGTGATTGTGGGAGATCTGTCAATCTCGCGGTATTTTTTTCTAAATCAACGTTATATAATTCTATACTATGTACTTTGGCGCAGGTCTCATAGTTTACGCTACTAAGGTCACGAAAGTGCGGAAGTGGCAAACCATTCTACGTTATTATTCTTATTTCAATTATTTCTCATTTTCGTATTAGCATCTAATACAGCCTACTTTGAACACAGGAGTATACCGAAGAAATTGAAAAAAAAAAAAAAAAAAACCGCATCATGATACGTTCTGTAGTTCTCGAGTTAAAGCAGTTTAAAGATTACCTGTGAAAAGCCGGAGTGGCTCAGCTAATTAGTAGTAAAATAAACAAAAGATGTTAAGTCATAATTATTGGATACCGAAAATTATATCCTGAATTACAAATGTTTATCAATATTGGTCACAAAGTACAAGTTGTGTGGGCAACAGAATCTGTGCTCGATAGCTCGCTGAAAGTAACGAGTAGAATTTGAAAAGTTCTACCGCTCCAAATTAGTGAGAAAACCAGGGGAGCTATAAAAAAGTTGTTTAAATAAAAAGAAAAGTTCATTTTCTACCGCTCCAAATTTGTGAGCAAACCAGGGGATCTATAAAAAAGTTGTTTAATTAAAAAGAAAAGTTCATTTCATTATCTACAACTTTCTCGCTGACGAAAATTTTCTGACCACAAACTAAAAAAAGTGCAGGCGACTAACTTTTTCATGTCACATTTTTATTTCATCTAAAAGTAATAGTTTCAATTATTATATTTATACAAACGCAATACGTAATATACTTGCTAAGGACACTGTTGCATTCCTTCAGTATTCATCTCTCTACGTGAAAAATTTGGTAATTTTTTTCCTATCCTAAGGGGTTCAAACGACAATGAAATTAAGGCGAGCGCAACTTGAAAAACGACGAATTTATCGGACCAACTCCGTTTCTACACCCAACCAAGATGGCTGCCTGGCTTCACTGCATGTACGCTGATGTAGGCGGTATATCCTCTATATGTCATTCTATGCTCGCTGATCATATACCACTGGTCGCTCAGTAAAAGACCCGTACCCTAAGACTGGAAAGTAGTCAGCACCCAAGAAAGACAATAAGAGTGATCCGCCAAATTACAGGCCAATATCACTGATTTCAGTTTGCAGCAGCATTTTAGAACATATACATTCCTCAAACATTACGAACTGCCTCTAACAGAACGACCTATTGACCCATAGTAAACACAGTTTCAGGAAGTATTGTTTTCTTGAAACACAACAAGCTCTTTAATCACATGATGTAATGAGTCCTATCCACAAGAGATCTCAAATCGATTCCGCGTTTTTAGACTTACGGAAGTCTTTCACACAAGTGTCTTCTAATCAAACTGCCTGCTTATGGCACAAATGTGCTTACATAATATAGGAACAGTTGTGTGACTGGTTTCGCGATTTCCTATCAGGAAGTACACAGTGCGTAGTAACTGATAAAAAGTCACCGAGTAAAACAAAAGTGGTAAAGTGTGTCTGGTGTTCCCCAGGGAAGTATTATGGGGCCCCTACTGTTCTTCACCTTTATAAATGATTTAGGAGACAATGTAACCACTTTCCTTAGACTGACATGTATAGGTCAGAAAAGTCATCAGAAGATCAAAAGCAACTGCAAAATGATTTAAATGAGATATATTAATGGTGCTAAACATGGCATCTGACTCGACATAATGATAAGTGTGAGCACTAAAATAAATCTATCTAACTTCATTTACACAAATCTACAGGGCGTAAGTCCAGCTTAATTCCTAGGAATAACAATTAGGAACAACTTAAACTGGAAAGAAAACATAGGAAATCTTGTAGGGAAGGCGGACAGAACTCTACGTTTCACTGGCAGAATACTGAGAAGATGCTACAGTTCTACTAAAGAAAGTGCGTACACTACAATTGTCCGTTCTGTTTTGGAGTATTGCTGCACATTGTGGGATCCCTAACAAGTGGGACTGACGGAGGATATAGAGAAAGTTCAGGGAAGGGCAGCTCGTATTGTATTATCGCGATACAGGGGGGAAGGTGTCACGGAAATGATGCACGAGTTGTAGAAATCATTGGAAGAAAGTCGTTGTTCGTTGCGGCGAGATTTGAGAAATTTCTTTCACCAACTTCCTCTGTCGAATGCGAACGTATTTCATTAGCATCCACCTACATAGGGAGACATGATCATCCTTATGGGCGTAACCAGAGTGGGGTTTCTGCGGTTCGAACCCCTCCCGATAAGTTGACAATTCTAATAAAGATGGAATTATTCTGTATCAGGATAAAACCAGCCTATACATTTTGTCAAGGCTGGGAAGCCTTTACATATGGTCGATACAATCCTGATTTCTCCTCATGAGATTCACATACATGCTGGAGCCTTGAAGACAGATATTCATGGCCATCAGTATATTTCAGACTAAGAGGTCTACACCAGGATGAATATAATGGTCTTTTAGCCAACTGAAAACTTATTGCATGGAGGAAATGAACGTCTTGTCTCGAGTGGGTTAAATGTGTTTACATTTATGGCGATTACGTTAAATGTATTTACATTTACGGCGATTATTATTAAAATAATGGGCAGTTTACTCCTTTTTTTTGCCTGGTATGTTTTTTTAAATTTTTCTGCCTGTTTTTCAACAACTAGGAGCAATTCCTTAGTCGAGGTATTAACAATAAATTACGGTGTAGAGGGGGACTGCATAGGACGGATATTCGACGTGCAAACTGTTAGTGACGCTCTCGGGCACGGAGCTTTATTGTTCTTTAAAGATGTCAGCTCTTTTTCAATACGAATACGAATGCTGGGAAGAGTACCAGTTTCTAGGAATGTTCGATATATTCCACTAAATGTTTTGGCACTCGGAATCCTACGATTAGGATACTGATTGTGATATTCGGCAACAGCAGCTTTGCATTACCATCACAGAAGCCCAAAATATACACGATCTCTCCATAATCTTGCGATGAAAAGTTGTAAGGCATCCGAAAGTGTACTGTACTCAGGGACAATAACAGTAAACAGTGACTGCAAACGTACCACTCGTTTCACTTGTCTACCTAAGATGATTGTGTGTCGTGTGAACACAAGTGTTGCGCTTCATACACGTTTTCGAACTAAGTTGTAGCTGCTTAATTATGGATCTGATCCCATTACGGTATTTACATTTTGGCCCACTTTAGGTTACGGTAGTAACACTAAATTTGGGCCTTTGTGGACACCTTTCGACAGCTCAAAATTTAAATGGAAATAACGGCTTAACCGTTAAATTGAATAAACGACTTTGTAGAGGAGTAAATTCACAACAACCCTGCTCTCATATGTTATTTCCCTAAGTCACACCGCTAGAAAGATATTTGTAAAAGTAACGTCGATTTGACACTGTCCCTCGCTTTTACGTAAACCAGCGTTCTGAAATGTCGCCCAGAACCCTCTCTGGCCTACGCCATCTTGCTTTCACCATTTCATGATTTTCTTATGATAACTCACGCGTTGCCATGTCAACGCAATGGCGCACTGAAGAATTAGCAGAAACACGACGTTCTTGGTATGATAAATTACAACCTACTGTCTAAAAATGGCATTTAGCAGTTAACATCCGCTATGAATAGTACAAGAATTAAGGAACAATTTCATCACTGTTGGCCGTGGTGTAGTTGACAGCGCGTTAGGTAGTGCTGCAAATGGTGGGCGGTTCGAAATCCCCCCTCTACAAATTATTGCCTTTTTTTCGGAATGTTCCCTAAAAGTGTTTCAGGCACTCGTATTAATCAAATTGAACTATGTGCTACAGTATTTAGAGTTGTGAATATGTAAGAGTGCTCCCTCTAAAATGTCCTTTTGTTCCATTTCATGAACATGCCGTGAAATACATACGAACGAATTGAACCATGGTCTTCTGAAGCATATGCGCATAAACTTGGAGGATACTGTAGTAATGAGTACTCTAAATAACGTGCTGATACTAGTAGTTTTATATATAAATGAAGTCCTAGATTTCTGTTGCCGCGGTGGAGTAGTAGAGCGGTCTAAGGCGCCTCGCTGCGGAGCGCGCGGTTGCTCGCCGTCGGAGGTTCGAGTCCTCCCTGGGGCATGTGTGTGTGTGTGTGTGTGTGTGTGTGTGTGTGTGTGTGTGTGTGTGTTGTCCTTAGGTTAGTTTACCTTAGTTTAAGTAGTTTGTAAGCTACGGACTGATGACCACGCAAATGCTCAAATGTTTGTATAGCTTTGGGACTTAACTACTTATTAATTAGCTTATACTAAAGACGGCACAAATATCCATGCCCGAGGGGGGATTCGAACCCCCGACCGTAGTGGCCGTGCAGACCGTGACTAGAGCGCCTCAGTCCCCTCGGCCACCGCGGCCAGCGATGACCACGCAGTTTGGTCCGATAGACTTACAAACCTCTTTTAACTTAGGCTCCTTGACGATACAGAAAGGAAATGTATACTTTGCTACAAATGGCCTTGTTCGTTTTTTCTTCTAAGCTACTTATGGAATATGTTGAAAGTCATTAATCAAAATCAATGCGTCTACTGAAATGTTTGGAATGGTTGCTATCGACGTTTTTAATGTAGATTCAATTACCTTTTGTGTAGTTCAGAAATGACTATTTATGTTACTCTGTTCTGCGCTAAAATAAAGAGCAAATATTCTGTTTCAAACCGTGACTAGTTTTCGAAATAACCTAAGGAATAACCTCGAGTAATAGCGGGAAAACCACATGACACACCGTGTATATGATAAGTTGTAAGAGAGTGTGACACAAGGTACTTTTTCTGGCCGGATGGCATCCAGGACCCAAAAACACAAAGAGTGAGCCGTGACCCTCTTCAAAATCGAACCATCGATCCGCCTCTGCGTAAATCGGGCGCCTAACTGTAAGGCTGGTTTACACTAGGCCATTAATTTATTTAAGCGGCGCCTGATGTAGTAAATAAATGTTTGAACGACATCGTTTAGTATAGCTGGTAAGTAAAATGGTCAAGTCGGCCCGACCAAGTACGTTGGATAGAAGCCGCATCGCAGCTCACTCACCACTGGCGCAATACTCGACAGGTTTGGACACCATCTGCTTATTGTTGCGCTTTGTCTGTCGTCGAACTGCTCTCTCTTCAAATGTTTGTAACTCTATGGCACCAAACGTCTATAGTCATTACTCCCTAGTATTATAATCTACTTAAACTAACCTAAGGACAACACAAACACCCATGACGGAGGGACGATTCGAACCTCCGGCGAAAGTGGCCGCCCAGTTCCTGACATGGTGCATGCAACCACGCGACCATTCCCACACGGCACCGCTCTGTCTATTTTCAGTTTCTTGTCGCAGTAACGTGGCTGGTTGAAGTGACGATACACCTGTTAAGATTGTTTCTCTTTATATAGAACTGGAGTGCTTGTGGAACGTGAAACATCTGCTGTATGAAACTCCCGGTGTTTCAGGAGAAGGAGATTAAACAGAAAATTAAAAGCGTCATATTAGTACTTATAGTTGACGTTCCTACTCGAAAGAGGTGTGTGAAGGTCCTTAGACAACACTCAGCACCAAGAAAGTAAATCAGTACCTGCAGTTTAATTTCCGCTGTAAAAGAAGTATCAGTATACTAGATCTTACTATGTATTTTTTCTAATAGGAAATTTGAGCAAATTTCCGACATTGTCATACCTTAATTTCACCAGGCGAATAACATCTTCGAAAAACTTACGGGTATGCAGCCAGGTATCAAATTCGACTTTTGTTGTTTGGCCTCATGTTTGAGAGAACTTAAGTTATTTTTTGGAACATCTAAATTCAAGGCACCGCAACATCCGTTTCACAACGGAAGTGGAAAAGAATGGTTGTCTTCCCTTGGCCAGGGGATAGGCAGATGGTACGTTGGGACATGCTGTGTATAGGAACCCAACTACTTCTGATTTATATCTGCAAACAGATAGCCGCGGTGGAGTAGCCGAGCGGTCTAAAGCGTCTCGCTGCGGAGCGCGCGGTTGCTCGCCGTGGAGATTCGAGTCCTCCCTGGGGCATGGGTGTGTGTGTTGTCCTTAGGTTAGTTTACCTAGGTTTAAGTAGTTTGTAAGCTACGGACTGATGACCACGCAGTGTGGTCTGATAGATTTACAAACATTTGAACATTTTGCAAGCAGATAGTTGCCACCACCCACATAAACGTGAAGGGGTTCTTCGAACCTTAGTGCACAGGGCTCACGTCATCTGATCCGCAAAGTTTGTCCACTGAGCTGTCCCATCCGAATGTCATTTTTCGTTAGAATGGTTATGGTGAAGGGCAGATTATAAGAGCGTTGCGCTATCAAAATGTTCAAATGTTTGTATAGTCTATGGGACTTAACTACGGGGTCATCAGTCCCTAAACTTACAAACTACTTATGAACTACTTACGAACTAAGACGGCACAAATAGCCATGCCCGAGGGGGGATCGAACCCCCGACCGTAGTGGCCGTGCAGACCGTGACTGGAGCGCCTTAGTCCCCTCGGCCACCGCGGCCGGCCGTTGCGCTATCGACCACTTGTGCAACGGGCTGGTGATGATAGCACAGATTGGGCACTCACGCCAGTGGCCTTTCTGCCATACGTTGGCTGCACTTTCAACAAGATTGCCAAACAATGTAAATGTGTGTTTCGCCCACGTTCTGAAAACTTAAGGCACTGTTGGGATCCGCTAAGAATGATCTCGGTTTGCGCTAGGCGGGTGTCTACCGCATCCCATGCAGCTGTGGCATGTCATATGTTGGTCATACTATTAGGACTATTGAGGACCGTTGTATTAAGCATAAACATCATACACGTTTACAACAGCCAAACAAATCTGTTGTGCTGAACACTGTCTTGACACAGGTTACCCTATGGAATACAAGAAACGGAAATTCTGGCATGCACTTCCAACTACTGGGACTGTGTTATCAAGTAAGCCATTGAAATGAAAGTAGCAAACAACTTTATGAATAGGGATGGAGAATTTTTTAAAATTCCACATGGGATCCTGCTACATCTACATATACATTTACATGGGATACTCTGCAAATCTCATTTAAGTGCCTGGCAGAGGGTTCATCGAAACCACCTTTATACTATTCATCTCCCATTCTATTCTCGAATAGCGCGCGGGAGAGAAAACACCTGTGTCTCTCCGTTCGAGCTCTGATTTCTCGTATTTTATTCTGATGATAATTTCTACCTATGTAAGTGGGAGTCAACAATATATTCTCGCATTCGGAAGAGAATGTTGGCGATTGGAGTTTGGTAAGTAGACCACGCCGCAGCGATAATCGCCATTGTTGTAATGATTCCCATCCCAGATCCTGGATCATTTCCGTGACGCTGTCTGCCCTGTATCGTGACAATACAAAAGGAGCTACCATTCTCTGCACTCTTTCGATGTCCTCCTTCAAACCCACCAAGGATCCCACACTGGGCAGCAATACTCCAAAAAAGGACGGACAAGCTTAGTGTATGCAATTTCTTTGGTAGTTCTGTTGCATCTTTTAGGGATTCTACCAATGAAACACAGTCTCTGGTTCGCCTTTCCTACGACATTATGTACGTGTTCTTTTCAGTTTACGTCTGAAGTAATAGTAATTTCTAGGTATTTTTCGGAGTTTGCGGCCTTCACTTTTGATTGATTTATCTTGTAAACAAAGTGTAACGGATTTCTTTTCGTATTCACGTGGACGACTTTACACTACTCGTTATTTAGAGTCAATTGCCAATGTTGAGAAATGTTTATTATCGATATCCTCACCGTTTTTTTATCTTTGGTGGCGTCGTCGCTGTGTGCTGACTTACTCAGTGTGAGTTGTCTTTCCTGTTTACTCATTGAAAACCGAGGTTTTAAATATCGTTGCACATTGCTTCTTCACTGCAGTTTCGCCTTGAAAATGGCAGGGTGGTCTCCTGCTAAATATCGACCGACGTCGAATTTGATACCTAACTTTCCGACATTCGCAGTTATGAAAAATCTACGTTTCTCTGTTCAGTTACGATTTGTTTAAAAAGCAGATATCTCGGTCGATTGATTTTTGTACCCATTCACTGTTTCTTTTCCTTACGTTTCACTCTTCTTGCTCGTCTTCCAGAATAGACCTTGGTACTCGGTTATACCGCGCTGTTTAGAACATGTCGTAGTGCACGCTCGACAGCAAACAACGCTTGTCGGCCAACTAAATTGGGTCTAGACGCGCACTTCCTAACTGGCAGTTGGACCGCCTAGTAGGGCTACTACATCATTTGCTAGTTGACTACATTACTGGCCTAGTGTGAACGAGCCTACAGTGCACGTAGGTGGTACCTGGTGAATGGTGGCAGCATTGTTACTGTCACTCTCTATGGCCAGAGAGGTTTTTTCGTCCAGAGCGAGAGTAGTATGTAGTGAGTAGCGAGAGAAACACACAGAGAGAAGGAGCGACTGGAAGTGGACGGACGGAGTTAGGTGTTGGTTAAGAGCTGTAGACTGCGAGAGTATTGTTGTAAGCCTTTAGGATTCTTAATAATTGTGATTTAGATTTTGTATTTTTTTGTAATGATCATGTTAATAAGGTAACGATAATAATAACCATTATCATAACTTATAACTTTGTTTTAAATTAAGACAGCTTTATGTCCCCCTTTTTGTTTAAACTTAAAAATCTTATTATCCCCAAGTTACTTTTAGGCTTCTACTTTTAAACGGTATGATAGATACAAGTTTCAACTTCATTTATCTTTCATCATTAATGTGCTTCAAGGAGCTACTGTCTTCGGCTGCTGTCTTTGAATAAGAGGTGAGTGATTTTTGTTACAAGAATCGTAAGAACTAGTTAATCAGGTAGCTACCAATACTTGTTGCCAATCGTGGAAAGTACTCGACATACGAAGTTAATTACACCACTTGGTTATTGTTCACTTTTTGTTATGTCATTCATATTCAGTTGTAGAAATCGTGACCAACTTTCTTATCAGGTAGCTACCGGTATTACTTGGCTATTCTGTAACGTGCCTTTTCATTCAGATATTAATTACACCACTTGCTAACAACACAATAATTGGTTTATTAATAAAATTAGATTTCAGAAAGTGTCGTAACACAATAATTGTTGTTAAGCTCGCAACCAAATCCATACTCAGTCAGTTTTGGCATTTAATAAACTAAACGTTGATCTGTACTGTAAATAGTCAATTACTCAATTATCGACTTAGTCGTTTCCACACTAGTATAGACAGTACAAATTTATCGACTTAAATGTTTCTACTCTACGATAGATTGTAAGCTACAAGTTCCTTTCGTTGCTATCACCTACTGTTATAGTGTGTCATTCTACGAAATAGATGTCATGCTCAGTCTGTGTAGTAGTAATCTAAACTTTAATGTTTAATTAATTAATAGACACATAATTCTCAACTGTAGTGTTTTATTGTGTCATACTATTACTTCATTCCGCTACTATCACTCACTGTTCGAGATTGTCGATCACTCCACCCATGATCACATTTTAACTTTGGATATCAAATTTGTGTCAATCATTGGTCAGTATTTTATTTAATTAATGACAAACTTGTGGAATCTGACCTCGGGGAAGATCAGTTTGGATTTAGGAGAACACGGGGGGCACTACTCACATTACGAGTTATTTTAGAAGATAGGCTAAGGAAAGGGAAACCTACGTTTTTAGCGTTTGTCGATTTGGAGAAAGCTTTTGACAATGTCATCTGGAATACACTCTTCCAAATTCTGAAGGTAGCAGGGGTAAAATATAGGGAGCGAAGAGTTATATTCAACCTATACAGAAACGAGCCAGCGGTTATTAGAGTCGAAGGGCAAGAAAGAGACGCAGATGTAGGGAAGGGAGTAAGACAGGGTTGTAGCGTTTCCCCAATGTTGTTCAATCTGTACATTGAGCAGACAGTGAAGGAATGGAGGAAAGAAATTTGGAGAGGGCATTAAAGTGCAGGAAGAAGAAATAAAAACATTGTGGTTTGCCGATGACATAATACTTCTGTCAGAGACCGCAGAAGATCTGGAAGAGCAATTTAATGGAATGGACAGTGTCATGAAAGGAGAATATAAGATGGACATTAACAAGAGTAAAACAAAGGTAATGGAATGCAATGTCAGAAAATCAGGCGATGCTGAAGTTGATTAGGTGATGAGACATTAAAAGTAGTAGATGAATTTTGTTGTTTAGGTAGCAAGATAACTTCTGATGGCCGAAGTAGAGAAGATATAAAATGCAGATTGGCTATGGGAAGAAAAGCGTTTGTAAAGAAGCGGATCTTGTTAACATCCAATAATAATTTAAATGGTAGGAAGTCCTTTCTTGAAAGCATTTGTTTGGAGTGTAGCATTGTATGGGAGTGAAACGTGGACGATAAGGGGTTGAGATGAAAAGATGGTAGAAGCTTTCGAAATGTGGTGCTGCAAACGAATGATGAAAATTAGACGGGTAGATCACGTAACTAATGAGGAGGTGCTTAACCGAATCGAGGAGAAAAGGAGTTTCTGGCATATCCTAAGAGAGGACATGGATTGGTTGGACACATTCTGAGACATGAAGGTATTGTCAGCTTAGCATTAGAAGGAAGTGTGTGGGGTAAAAATCGTAGAGGGAGACCGAGGGACGAATATAGTAAGCAGATTCAAAAGGATGTAGGCTGCCGGACGTATTCTCAGATGAAGAGACTTGCACAGGACAGGGTAGCGTGGAGAGTTGCATCAAACCAGTCTGCGGACTGAAGACCACAACAACAACAACAACAACAATGAATAATTTGTCTGTGCGATTAACGAATCAGAACTTTAGCTATAAAGGGACTTGCCATTCATTGTTTAACGAGACTCGTATTCTTGATAGGGCCATACTGATTGCAATCAGTCGATGTCAGGCTGATTAAGTATAATATTTGTCTCACTTGATGTTCAGACATTTAAATAAGTTTTTATATTCACAGTGCTGTCTGTCTGTAAATCTATCGAACCAAACTGCGTGGTCATCAGTCCGTAGCTTACAAACTACTTAAACCTGGGTAAACTAACCGACGGACAAAGGCTCACACCCATGCCCCAGGGAGGACTCGAACCTCCACGGCGAGCAACGGCGCACTCCGCAGCGAGGTGCTTTAGACCGCTCGGCTACTCCACCGCGGCACACAGATCTGTACCAATCTAGACAAGTACAGTTGCATGAACGCACAAACCTCACAGATCCTAGTTCCAGTCACAGGTCCCAACCATAATTAATATTTTATTTTATTTAAACATATAAGTTTCACTGGTGTCGGACAGGTGTCACTCACCTGCGCTATGCGGTGCGGCAGACAGGCCGTGCAGGCGGCGGCGAGCGCGGCGTAGAAGGCGGCGGCGGCGGCGGCGCGCGGCTCGAGCGGCGAGTGCAGCAGCGGCACGGCGGCCATGCCCCAGTCGAAGCAGAGCGTGGCGGGGCAGAGCAGCAGGCGCAGCCAGCAGAAGGCGGGCAGGTAGGCCAGCGACAGCAGCCGCGTCGCCAGCCGCGGCGCGCGCGACGCCGGGTTGTCCGCCGCCGACCACGGCACGCTGCTGCCCCCACTGCCGCCGACACTAGCCGCCACCGCCAGCCGCGCCAGCACCAGCGCCGCCAGCGACGACGACGCCACCGCCAGCGAGAACAGCGCGCGCCGCCCGCGACGCTGTCGGCCGACACAATGCCGTCTAAGTACTGCCGCTACTGCTGAAGTATTAAATGTTCAAATGTCTGTCAAGCTTATGGGGCTTCACTGCGGCGTCATCACTCCCTAAACTTACAAACTACTTACGAACTATATCCGTGTATACACTTGACGACCCATCCCCACTGTGTCCCTAGTGGTGTAGTGGTCAGCCCAACTGCCTAGGAAGCGGGAGACCCGGGTTCCAATTCCGTCTGGGAACATACTTTCAGCTTTGTTCATTCTCAGTTGATGTCGTGTAATCTGTAAATATGGAAGAATAAAAACCGCAGGATCATAAGTGACGTCTGTCGTTTCGGAATAGACGCCACATGTATATATACGATTATTTATGCCACTAGATATTTTACTAATCTTGGAACGCAAAAATTGCGAATATAATTTGGTTAATTAAGTAGAAAAGTCATTAAAAAGAAACGTAACTTTTTCGGCGCCTTGCCCACCGCTAGAAGCGTCAGTGTTGTTGCAACTGTCAGCTGTTAACAAGTTTCACAGCAGTGAATGTCGCGACTGTCCGTGTTAGAATTTATCATATATTTATTTCTGGCGGAGTCTGTATATCGATATCTCCTGGGAAGTATATCAATATATTATCCTTGTCAGGGGTTCGAATCCCTCATCGAGCATGGACGTCTGTGCTGTCTTTAGTAGTTCATAAGTATTTATTATTACGTCTGTTCCAAGGGAACAGACGTTGGCGGTGATCAGCAGTAGAGATAAATATATCCATGTATATACTTCGCAAATCCCGAAATGTCCCGACGTCTGCTGCTCCCGTAAGATGGACAAACGATCTTCAACACATGAAAATTCTTGCCGAACCGGGACTCGAACCCGGGTCTCCCGCTTTTCGCGAGTGGTCGTCTTAACTACTCGACCATCCGGGGAGCGTGCACGGGTAGCCGAGTGGTTACAGGTACCGCTGACGAAAAGCGGAGGACCCGGGTTCGAGTCCCGGTCCGGCAAGAATTTTCATGTGCTGCAGATCGTTTGTCCGTCTTACAGGAGCAGAAGGCGTTGAGCAATTTCGCGATTTGCGAAGTATATACACCGATATATTTATCTCTACTGCTGATCACCGCCAACGTCTGTTCCCTTGGAACAAATGTTCAAATGTTTGTAAATCTATCGGACCAAACTCCGTGGTCATCAGTCCGTAGCTTACAAACTACTTAAACCTAGGAAAACTAACCTAAGGACAAACACACACACCCATGCCCTAGGGAGGACTCGAACCACCATGGCGAGCAACCGCGCGCTCCGAAGCGAGATGCTTTAGACTGCTCGGCTACTCCAACGCGGCCCCTTGGAACAGACGTTATAATAAATACTTATGAACTACTAAATATAGCACAAACGTCCATGCTCGATGGGGGATTTGAACCCCCGACGGCGATAATATATCGATACACTTCCCAGAAGATATCGATATGCAGAGTCCGCCAGAAAAAATTTATTACACACATTCTAACACGGACAGTCGTGACATTCAGTGCAGTGAAACTTCTTAACAACTGACACTTGCAAAGACACTGGCGCTTCTAGCGGTGGGCAAGGCGCCGTATAACTTATGTTTGTTTTTGATTACTTTTCTACGTTAGTAACCAAACACTGTTCGCAATTTCTGCGTTCCAAGATTAGTAAAATATCGAGAGACATAAATAATCGAATATATACATGTGGCGTCTATTCCGAAATAACAGCCGCGGTGGAGTAGCAGAGCGGTCTAAAGCGTCTCGCTGCGGAGCGCGCGGTTGCTCGCCGTGGAGGTTCGAGTCCTCCCTGGGGCATGGGTGTGTGTGTTGTCCTTAGATTAGTTTACCTAGGTTTAAGTAGTTTGTAAGCTACGGACTGATGACCACGCAGTTTGGTCCGATAGAATTACAAACAAACAACAACGAAACAACATACGTCACTTATGATCCTGCAGTTGTTATTCTTTCATATTTACAGAATGTAAGACATCATCTGCGATTGGGCAAAGCTGAAGATATGCATCCAGACGGGATTCCAATCCGGGTGTCCTGCTTTCTAGGCAGTTCCGTTGACCACTACACCACTCGGGACAGTGGAGAAGGGTGGGCAAGCAAACTTTCCCTTGAGCCCTTGCTATTACAGGAATTAGTACAAAGTGACTACGAGTTTGAGTACTGTGGGCAGGGTAAGGCTGGAAATTTGTGTCTGACGGGAGGCGTGCTTAGGTGCGGTGATCACTGTGTCCCCAGTGGTGTAGTGGTCAGAGCAACTGCCTAGAATGCTGGAGACCCGGATTCGAATCCCGGCTGGGAAGACATTTTCGGCTTTGCCCATTCGCAGTTGATGTCATACATTCTGTAAATATGATAAATAATAGTGTAATAAAGGTAGCCGCGTTTAATTGGCCGAGCTGTCTAAGCCGCCTTGCTGCGAAATGCGCGTTCGTTCGGCATCGCACGTTCGAGTCCTCCCTCGGGTTTGGGTGTATCTGTGTTCTCCTTATGTTATGTCCCCACATAGGAAAGGGAGTTATAGGTCAGTCTGTAAATCTCGATCGGAAAGGAATGACTTCAGAAGACAACTAGCCGGCGAGAGATGCGGATTTTAGGACGCGATAGGATACTTGTTCAGGAGACTTTGGGAACTACTAGTACACTCAGTCTAATCATTAAGAAAAGCAAAATAAAGCATTTATTGCCACAACAGAAGTCAGTGACTACTTTCCCTGGGGAAGAGCCTTCCTTACTGCATTCCACTCCCTGCGACGAACACTGTCGTGGAGCTTACTCGAGGCTGGTGGCGACCGACACGAATTCCGCGCCCAACTTGCCTGACTGAGAACACTCGCTCAATGGAAAAACCGGGGATTTGAAATGTTAGTAAGGACGCAGTACTTTTCCCCACTTTCCGGTATTTAACAAATTCCTGCTGTGTTGCATCTAGGCTATGGTTACTCGTCCGAACGCCAAATGTACGCTACGTTCGTTGCAGCCTATAGTCATTTTTAACCAGTACAGGCAAAGAAAATAAACTTAGAACTATCAAGGCAAGGCAGGTGATAAGATTTTAACGGAAAAATATGATGAAAATGTGGAAGAGATATTAAAATGATAGTTCAAAGAGGTAAAAGTTCAAAAAAGAGTATGTTTGTCAAAGCTAAACTGAAACACCATATAATTTTAGCTGTTTGTTAAAATACGGTCAGAAAGAATATTACATGTTGCGTGCGTAGATATTACCACAATAGTAGAGTCGTAATCTCATCACCATAATTTTTTATTACTTAGATTATTATTTTGGTCAAAAATGTTTGCAAAAACTTATAAAGCAACAAATCTAAAGTGGGCCGTAAAACACGTCAGTGCGATTTTTTTTATTAAGATTCCCGGTTTTGGCAGTGTAACTGCCATCTTCGGATCTTAGATTTCATTCTTCACAACATTGTTATTTAAAGCGTTTTAAAGAATGTAATCTAAGATTCTAAGATGGCAGTTAAACTGCGAAAACCCGTATCCTAAAAAGAATAGATAAATAAATAAATAAAAAGCTATCTTGGCTCTTGTGTTCAAGAAATTGATTAAATGATCGCTGCCAGCCATGACAAAACTTTATAAAAATGAGAACATAATGAACGGTAGATATTATTTCTGGATTTATTTAACTTGCTTTGCCCCTTTCGACGAACTTCGATGCCATTTTCAGATGCATTAAAACGAGCAGCAGGTAACTTCGATACAAAATGGTTTTGAAACGAGCTAAGATCAGTATATAAGCCATCGGCAATTACGAAATTTAGGCAGAGAGATGTTTCCTCGTGTACGCTGGCTAATATATTGTCACAAGAAAAGAATCAGTATTTGAGCTACTCGTAATTTTAGGAGTTACAACGTCAGAATGATATTCGTGTGGTGTGAAAAATCAATAAGCCATACAAATATGATCAGATCTTCACGGCATGGGACAGCAGCATTTTAAAGTTACGTAGCTGAGATATTTTTTCCTAAAACATCTCTAGGCCTGTCGAGTGTACAGATTAATTTCGAAGTTCAGTACACAACTTTATTGACAACACGAGAGTATAATCTCTAGAAGCTTGAATGGCTCATATATTAGTTCGTAACACGAGTCAGTAGAATAGTCGGTGAACACAAGGCTACATGTCTTTGCATAAGTTTTTAATTGGCATTATTGCAGGTGTCCACATTGGTGAAAGACCAAATTTCCACGAAGACATTAAGATAACTACAAATAAAGGAGAGAAAATATTATACAAGTTGGCAAGGCTTAATTCAAACACATACAGACTACCTCTGTCAACTATACGAACATATCATTGTGCCCTCTTCGAGTCAATATTATGCTTTGAAGCTAGTACCTATGCTCAGTAATTGAGCCTAGTAACCAATAAAACAATTGTGAACGTGGGCAGAGAAGTGTGTTATTACTACTTGCAGGTGCATTGAAATCAACACCGATAGAAACGCTATGCGTCCTTCTCGGCATCTGTAAAGTTGACATCACAATAAGATAAAGAGCTGCAACGTACTGGCTTAAAATGGGGAATGTAGACAAAGTGCACAAAATAACGGGCACAAGTATCGTAACAAACCGCCAACCGAGAACATGGCGAACGGAGACGTGGCAACAGGAATGGGAGGCCTGCGATAAGGGACGTAGACTATATGCACTGCTATCAGTCATTAGAGAAAGAAAAAGGATGAATCATATCGACCCCAGCCGCGGTATGGTTCATTTCCTTACGGGACATGGTCCATATCCCCCTCACCTGTTCCGAATGGGACTGGGCGATACCAACACTTACACCTGCCGAAACACCGAAGGCTCCCCGGAACACATCGTCTTACTCTGCGGACGATACACACATGTCAGGAGCTTGACTTTACAACAGACGCTACGATATATGACATAATAAGAGACGAAAAAAAATGGACACAACTCAACACAGTAACAGACAAGATATCCAATGCAACTTACGAAGAATACAAAAGAACAAGGCCCTACAGGAGGCGTGCCCATATGACCCACAGAGTGGACAGGTATATTTGAGAACAAACAGACGAGAAAGAAGGCGACGAAACTTTCACAAATGAAGGAAGTGACACCGATGAGACTCAAGATTGGCAGGGGAGCAATCTCACACTGTCATTAACCCAAACCAGACCTTCCTTAAGTTAATGTGGGTACTAACACCTGAGACACAAGAAAGAAAAAAAAATATAAAGAAAAGAGACTAATATCACCAAAACCATGGAAACTGTGCTGGGTGATCGGTGGCTTGAAGGAAACATTCCTAGGTACTCAACGCCCAGCACAGTACAATGCATCTAACCGTAAGGGCAAAAAAAAACCTTATTTTTTAGATATAATTTCTTTTTTTCCGATTACATTGTTTAGCCCATAATTACAACTAACAAATTTCAGAATACATTCAATTTCGACTTGTGTATAACACCCATGTAACCAATCATGTTTTTATGTTCTCCACAACATCTAATTATTGTAAAACGCACGAATTGTAATTTGTTATATTATAATTGTAGCAATAACTGTAAGCTCTTGTATATATGTATTTTTTCTTTGCTTTTATTTTATTTTTTATTTTTATCTCTATTTATGTCAAATACGCAAATTATGTAACATCAGTGAACTAATGTATAACATGTAAAACTACAAATGTACGTCCTGCTTTATATTAAAAGGTAGCAGGATTATGAATGAGAAATAAATAAATAAATAATGTTGCAGCCGAAGCCAGAAAAGGAACTTCGTGCTTGTTGAGTTGGGGTGTGGGCCGGGTACTGACCGTGCGGAGCAGCTGTCTGGGCCCGGAGACGCCCCGCTCGGCGAGCAGCGCGACGTCGTAGGCGACGCAGACGGCCAGCGCCGCGACGCCCGTCTCCTTGAAGAGCAGCGCGCAGGCGCTCAGCAGCACGCAGGCAAACAGCGGGGACAGCCACCCCCAGCCGACGCCGCCGCCGCCGCCCGATCCGCTGCCGGCAACAGGTGGCAGGGCACAGTAGCCGCGGGGCAAGGCTCCACTCACAAGGGCAGCGTCAGGAGTCTCAATAACGACGGCTCTCTGATATTTTGTAGGGGGACATACTCCCAGTATGAGGCCATCAACTGCTGGGATGGAAACCATGCTGGATATGCCCCCATTAAACCTTTGGGTCAAGATGGAGGCAGCGGCTTGTGTATACAGACTCAAAACTGGCAAATACTGGAACTCTTTGGGATATCCAGAATCACACACTAAAATAGTGAGTGAGGTAAATACAGGAAAGGTTGGGGAAATGCCAGCCAACTATATTATAACCCCATACTACTTGGGTCAAGATGGAGGTAGCGGCTTGTGTATACAGACTCAAAACTGGCAACAACTGGAACTCTTTGGGATATCCAGAATCACACACTAAAATAGTGAGTGAGGTAAATACAGGAAAGGTTGGGGAAATGCCAGCCAACTATATTATAACCCCATACTATTTCAACAAGCCTTTCAATATAACAATCGGAAGTAGCTCCAAGCACTGATAGAAAGTACTGAGGCACAAATCGTTATAGGTTCTCAAAGCTGGCTGACGCCTGAGATAAGTTCGGCCGAAATTTTTTTAAAGGGCCAAATGGTCTTCAGAAAGAATAGAATAAATAAAATAGGGGGTGGAGTATTTATTGCTGTTTATCATGCAGCAAAATTGAGACAGATACTTCCAGTGAGTTGGTCTGGGTAGAGGTTATTCCTGACAACCGGAATAAATTAATAATTGGATCTTTTTATCGGCCCCCTGACTCAGACGATGCGGTTGCCGAAATGTTCAAGGAAAGCTTGAATCACATTTCAAATAGGTATCTGAAGCATACTGTTATAATCGGTGGCGACTTTAATTTACCCTCGATATGTTGGCATAATTACGTATTCAAAACCGGCGGCAAATATAAAACATCGTCCGAACTAGTTCTGAATGCTTTTTCTGAAAACTACTTTGAACAGTTAGTTCATGAACCCACTAGAATAGTAAGTGGTTGCGAAAATACCCTTGATCTCCTAGCAACAAATAATCTTGAGCTAGTAAAGAGCATCAAAACAGATACAGGGAAATAGCGAACATCGAGTTGTAGCAGCGAGACTGAATGTCGAAATGCCCAAATGCACCAAAAATGAACGAAAAATATACCAATTCAATAAATCAGATAAAAATTCGCTTCACTCTATCCTGAGTGGTAGTCTCCAGTCTTTCAAAACTAAAAATGCGAGTGTAGATCAGTTGTGGCTTACTTTCAAAGACATAATATCAGTAGCAATCGAGAGATTTAAACCAAATAAATTAATAAAAGAGGGGGCTGACCCTCCGTGGTACGCATGCAAAATGTAAAAAGACACAGAATCCACAAGACTGGCAATCTTATACTGAAACTCGCAACCTAGCGTGGACTTCAATGCGAGAATCTCATAGTAGTTACCACAACGAAATCCTGTCTCGTAATCTTGCAGAAAATCCAAAGAAATTCTGGTCATATGTGAAGTACACTAGCGGCAAAACACAAACAATACCTTCACTACGCAATAGCAATGGTAATACTACCGATGACAGTACTGCTAAGGCAGAATTACTAAACACAGCTTTCCGAAATTCTTTCACCAAAGAAGACGAAGTGAACACTCCAGTATTCAGTCCAAGAACAGCTGCCAGCATGCGAAACTTAGAAGTAGATGTTCCTGGAGTAGTAAAACAACTTAAGTCACTGAACAAAAATAAATCTTCCGGGCCAGATTGTATACCAACTAGATTCCTCTCAGAGTATGCTGATGCAATAGCTCCGTACTTAGCTATAATTTACAACCGATCACTCAGCGAAAGATCCGTGCCCAAAGATTTGAAAGTTGCACAAGTTACTCCAATATACAAGAAAGGCAATAGCAGTGATCCCCAAAATTACAGGCCTATCTCATTGACGTCGATTTGCAGTAGGATTTTGGAACATACACTTTGTTCGAATATTATGAACTACCTCGAAGACAACGACCTATTAACCAGTAGTCAACACGGATTCAGAAAGTATCACTCTTGCAAAACACAGCTTGCCATTAATTTACATGAAGTGTTAAGTGCCATCGACAAGGGATCTCAAATCGATTCCATATTTCTGGATTTCAGGAAGGCTTTTGACACAGTACCCCACAAGCGGCTTCTTATGAAATTGCATGCTTATGGAATATCTCCCCAGTTGTGCGATTGGATTCACGATTTCCTATCAGAAAGAACACAGTTCGTTGTAATTGACGGTAAGTCATCGAGTAAAAGAGAAGTGATATCTGGCGTTCCACAGAGAAGCGTTATAGGTCCATTACTCTTCCTCGTGTTTATAAACGATTTAGGAGACAATCTGAATAGCTCCCTTAGACTGTTCGCGGATGATGCAGTCGTTTATCGGTTAGTGAAGTCAATTGCGGATCAAAAGCAACTGCAAAGCGATTTAGACAAAATTTCTGCATGGTGCGAAAATTGGCAATTGACACTAAATAAAGAAAAGTGTGAGGTAATACACATGACCACTAAAAGAAATCCGCTGAACTTCAATTACGCGATAAATAAGTCAAACCGTAAGGTCGTATTCTACCAAATACCTAGGAGTTACAATTACGAACAACTTTGACTGGAGAGAAAACATAGAAAATAGTGTGGGGAAGGCGAACCAAAGGTTACGTTTCATCGGCAGAACGCTTCGAAGATGCACCAGCCCCACCAAAGAGACTGGCTACATCACACTTGTGCGTCCTCTCCTGGAGTACTGTTGCCCCTTGTGGGACCCTCACCAGGTGGGACTGACGGAAGACATTGAGAAGGTTCAGAGAAGGGCAGCTCGTTTTGTTTTATCACGTTACGGGGGAGAAAGCGTCACGGAAATGTTGCAACAATTGGGGTGGAAATCACTAAAAGAAAAACATTATTCATTGCGGCGTGATCTGTTTGCGAAGTTTCAATCACCGACTTTTACTTATGAATGTGAAAATATTTTGATAGCACCCACCTACTTAGGGAGACATGACCATCCCAATAAAATAAGGGAAATCAGATCGAAAACGGAACGATTTAGGTGTTCTTTCTTCCCGCGCGCTATTAGAGAATGGAACGGTAGAGAAAAGTTATGAAAGTGGTTAATGAACCCTCTGCCAGGCACTTTAATGTGATTTGCAGAGTATCTATGTAAATGTAGATGTAGGGAGCAGTGGGAGAAAATAGTTCGAAACCATACGGGGGATATTGTCTGGTTCACAGATGGGTCAAAATCGGACCAAGGCGTTGGGGCCGGGGTATACGGGGTGCAGCCAAGACTGGAGGGCGCCATATCTCTAGGGAAACTGGCCCCAGTATTGCAGGCCGAAATCACTGCCATCAGGGCATGTGTGGATGAGAATTTGCGTAGGTGCTACAAAGACCGTAGCATCTATATCTATTCAGACAGCCAGGCAGCCCTGAGATCATTGGCAGCTCCTGCAACAAGGTCTAAAATTGTTGCAGAATGTCACAGGGTTCTGGTGGAGTTAGAGGAAAGCAATAGAGTAAACCTATTGGGGGTCCCTGGCCACTCGGGGATCAGTGGCAACGAACATGCCGACAGATTAGCCAGGATGGGGGCAGAGGCTCCATTTATTGGACCGGAACCTGTCCTGACAATCACCAAGGTAATGATCAAATTGGAGCTACGTAACTGGCTCAGAAGACAGCACGTAGAATACTGGACCAAAGTCTATCAACATAAACATGGCAAGGTAATGATGCCAAAGCCATGTTTTAAAAGAAGCTCTGCAATCCTGGGCCTGAACAGGAGAGAGATTAGACTCATGGTTGGACTGCTGACAGGCTATTGGAATTTCAAAAAACACCTACATACAATGGGAATAACAGAAGAGGACCCTAAATGTAGGATCTGTGATGACGGTGATGAAACTGCATCGCATCTAATCTTCGAATGCATTCCATTGGAGAGTAAAAGGCACAGAATATTTGCGACAACCAGGCCCGAAGAAATTGTGTCTAATAAAGATCTGGTAAAGGGACTCCTTGCAATGTTCAAGGGCATTGGTTAGCTTTACTTGATATACAGGGAGCGATACCGCACAATAAACTTAGTTTCGGTGCGGCCATTGGCGGGTTGGACCAAGACTGTTTTGCCTTCCCTGAAAAAATCAAATCAAATCAATAATGCAATCCGCTTTTTTAGCGACGGGCCTGTGTTTCCGTGAAAATTGATGTAGAAGTTCACTGCGCGCTGTAGGACGTGTAATGTTAAGCCGTTGGCACACGGACGGTGTTTCTGAACGTGTGCGGTCAACGTGCCGAGTAGACTTGCGCATAATAGTTCGCGATCGGGAGCGCTCACTTTAGTTCGCGACTCTTCCGCGAAATAGTTCGTTCTTTTAGATCATCCGATCCCAGTGACGGCTGAGTGGCGTAGTCTGCGCATGCATGCGGAGGGATAAGTTGCCCCACCTAGCTGCTTTATGCGCTAGCTGCTTGAGCTGCTAACGATGTCTCGTAAACCAAAAGAAATAGTTTGTGGATAATTTCTCGCGTTTATGTTTAGAGTTATCTCTATATCTTGGCATTATGGAATTTATTAGTCAGATATTGCAGAGTGCAGAAAAAAAACACAAATTTTGTAGCACTGAACTACGTAATCTAGCAGGCAGACGCTCATCTCGAAATGGCTCTCATCAGCAGAAGGCAAACATATGATTTTTAATTCTGCTGCGCGCCCTCTCGCTATTGCCCGTCGGTCTTCGGAAAAGAATCAAACGAACTAAGAAGCGAGATACGTTTGGCATAATAGTTCGCGACCGGTAACGCATGTTTTAGTTCGCGACCGATTGCACATATTTTAGTTCGCGATCGATTACACATATTTTAGTTCGCGAGCGATCGCGCATATC
This sequence comes from Locusta migratoria, assembly GCA_026315105.1. Taxonomy (NCBI): domain Eukaryota; kingdom Metazoa; phylum Arthropoda; class Insecta; order Orthoptera; family Acrididae; genus Locusta; species Locusta migratoria. The sequence goes on along the minus strand of CM048751.1, from coordinate 145,783,494 downwards.
TTAGTTCGCGACCGGTAGCTCTCCTTTTAGTTAGCAGTTCGGCCGCGAAGTACGTCGCTCTTTTTGGCGATTGCTACCCCTCTTTCTTTTGTTATGACAGCTTTTGTATATAATGATGTAAAGTTTCTCGCATATAAATGCAAACAATGCTAAGTTTTGAGTTCTCTTTACTTCTTTACACTATGGAATGAGGGTATATTTAGACACTTCTGAATACCTTAGAAAAGAAAATCTGTGGCAGTGAACTATGAAACTATAGCTGAGCTGACGGTAACTGGCAGAAGAGAATCACGCGATTTTGCGCGCTCTCGCGTTCTCTCGCTGTTCCCCGCGTCTTCGTAAAAGGAGCGGACGAACTAAGAGGCGAGGGATCTGCGAACTAGTTCGCGTGTGGGAGCGCTCTTCCGAAGTAGTTCGTTCGCGAACTACACAAGAATAGTCCCGAGTCCAAAGTGCGGCTAAGCGCTCGAGTCGGCGCGACTTGTGCGTACCAGATTAGATTAGATTAATACTTGTTTCATAGATCATATATACGACATTTCGTAATGATGCGGAACGTGTCAGTTTAGTAAATGTTGTCTACACATGACAATCAATATTTAAAAGAGTTTTATTTACATTTTTTTTAAATTTTATTTATTTATTTATTTAATTTTTTAAAAGTTTTATCTAAAAATTCATCTGTAGTGTAGAAGGAGTTTCCGGTCAGAAATTCCTTCAATTTCTCTTTAAATACTAGTCAGACTTTTAATGCTACTTCGTAAATGACCGAAGACTTTTGCGGCAACATAATTCACCCCTTTCTGTGCCAAAGTTAGATTTAACCTTTCTCCTAGTGTTGTAACTATGCACACTACTATTACTTTTGAATTGGGTCAGATTGTTAATCACAACTTTCATATATATATATATATATATATATATATATATATATATATATATATTGTGAAGCTACAGTGAAGATCTCTAGATGCCTAAATAAATGTCTGCAGGATGATCTAGTGTGGGCTCCAGAAATTATTCCGATTACACGGCTTTGTGCAATGGATACGTTTTTACTCAATGTTGAATTGCCCCAGAATATGATCCCATATGAAAGCAGTGAATGAAAATAGGCACAGTAAGCTAATTTACTCAGATGTATATCACCAAATTTTGCAATGACCCAGATATCATAAGTAGCTAAACTCAAACGTTTCAGCATATCTTCAATGTGTTTCTTCCAATTCAATCCTTCGCCAATGTAAACACCTAAAAATTTGGATATTCCACTTTAGCAACAGATTTCTGTTCAAAGTCTAAATTTATTGATGGTGTCATGCCATTTACTGTATGAAACTGAATATACTGGGTTTTATCAAAGTTTAATGACAGTCTATTTGTAGAGAACAACTTAATAATTTTCTGAAAGACATCATTTACAATTTCATCAATTAATTCCTGTTTGTCAGGAGTGATAGCTATACTTTTATCATCATCTAAAAGAACTAGCTTAGCGTCTTCGTTAATGTAGAATGGCAAGGCATTAATATATATTAAGAACAACAAAGGACCAAAGACTGAACCTTGTGGGATCCCATTTTTGATAACTCCCAAATTAGAGGAATTAATTGTTTCTTCTATATCAAGTGAATTGCTTACCTCAACTTTCTGCACTCTTCTGATTCAAACCATTCGTGCACTCTGCCACTCATACCACAATACTTAAGCTTATCTGGAAGAATCCCATGATTTTCACAATCAAAAGCCTATGAGAGATCACAAAAATCCCAATTGGTGATGTCCGGTTATTCAAAGCATTTAATATTTCATCAGTGAAGGTATATATAGAATTTTCTGTTGAAAAGATTTCTTGAAAACCAAACTGACATTTTGTTAGAACTTTATTTTTACTAATATGCGAAGCAACTCTAGAATTCATAACTTTTTCAGACGTGTGCCTCAACGAGCTCGAAACGATCGCAGAGGCGCTCCAGCGACAGTTGTTGGCGGTATTAGGTTCTGAATCACACTGTTCACGTAATGGAAGGAATGGAATTCTGCTGGTGTATCTGAATTATAGGCCGACATACGTTAACAACGAAATATCTTTGAACGTATCATTATTGCATGTTATGTCAATAAGGGCACGATTTTTAAAAGTTTCATGACAAAATGTGCGATATAAAATTAGAATAGGCCTTCACATAACACAAACATCATTGCAACAGTCTCGCTTTTTAGTAACATTTAAAGGTAATTCTTCCTTGATCGCTGTTACTATTCAGTAGTAGAGTCATTAGAAAGTGTAAAACACTCTACGTAAGGTGCGAACAAATCCGACAATCTCACTCCTCAGAGTATGCGCAATCATATTTACATAGCATCGACTATTATGCAGTATACCTTTATCAGATTAATAAGAAAGTCTTTGAGCTTATTAGAAAACCGAAGTATCAGAAAAGAAATATTCGCCCAGGTCGAGTCTCAAACCAGGGCCACCAACCACCATCAGCACCAGTTTCACAGTCGACGACTTTAGTGCATACATTACGCCTCTTTTTATGTTAGTGCACTTCACGCAGAAACTAGACATGTTGAATATACTCAAATGTATGTCCGTTACTAACATGTAATTACAAAATCTCATATACAGAGCAACTGATTTTGATGAACCTTTAGTGCGCCGTTGTCTTTAAACGGCAGATTTCCTTTATACGGAATTTCGTTAAACACATATAAGACGTTTCCAATCATTTTATTGAAACAAATGGTATCTATAATGACCGGTTTTCGAGAGATCCTCAATTTACTCTTTTAATTTTATTGCTCTGAAATGACATACATTCGTAACACCTAAAACCCATAAAATATTAGCTCCTACTAACGACCAAATGGCGTCTTCATCTCCATACCGCAAAGAGCTCCACCTCCTCCGGATAGCCACGTGGTGTGATGTGGGTGGCGTTCTCCAACCTTACTAGTGATCGTTCAGACGAACGTTGAGAGTCCTGGCATGCTTAATACTGCCCCACATGTTGGGAAGGCCTCCTCAAAGTACGGTTCGCACGTTGTGATGTGCCACACTCATTCAGATACAAGCTTCGTGTGCCGACGACTTCAACCATGTTCCTATGAAATGAGCTTGGCCAGCGGTTAAGGTCTACAGCTCTCACGCTGGAATACCTTGCTCCGGTCCTCTCCGCGTTTTTACTTTCTTTTTAATCAGAATTGCCCGAAGTTGTTCCACTTTATTTTACAGAATATTAAAGGACAGTGAAACGAAATTATTAAGAAATATTCAGTTTTGCCATAGTAATTTAATTTTCACATCATTATTACAAAATCTTATTCGCTATCGCCTGCATCGCTTGATATGCCGCAACAGAAATCCAGATGATACTTGTCGTATAACCAGCAGCAACACAATAGTTTGTAATGTAAAGTACAGTAAGGTGTGTAAATCAATGAGTGAAATAAAATGCAGTAATAAATAAAAATTGAATGATATGTGAAGTAAAACTAGAAACTTATTTCAGTTCAGTCAGGCACAGCCGAATAAAATGTCAAACGTGGGACTGCATTCCGACAGTGCGTCGACCAGCTAACGGTGCAGACTCTGCAGGCCACAGTCTCACCGGCTGTTCACGAGTGGCGGAACGCGACAAGGCGTCCACTGCTCTCTCCTCTAGCGGGAGCAGTTGATTCAGTGATCAGGCCATCGACCCACCACCTCACGTGAAACCACAGACTGTCAAACGTGACCAGCTGGAAGCTCCGTGACCTCGAGAGTAACCTGACGATCGGTCTTTCTAGAAAGGCAGAAGAGGCAACGAACCCGAAGCCATTCCGCTCCGGCCAGATCCATCAAATAAATACCACGGCCAAGAAGATGTCGCCAGAGATCGTTACAGAAGAGAGATGGATAGAGTTAGTATTGGCACTAGTGGCGTTAGCAGCAGCAGTAGCAGATGTTGGAGTTTGAGTCATGATCAGCCACTGGCAGTGACAGTTGTAGTTCAAGATAGAAGAATCTGGTCGCCAGTAGTAGCGGTCGGGAAGGACATCAAGAACAGCAGAAGAACTCACCCAGAATAACTGACCAGAACAATGGAATGAGGTCTGATTGTGGAAAAAAAAAAAAAAAAAAAAAAAAAAAAAAAAAAAAAAAAAGCCGAACAAGACCCGAACACGGTAGCTTTAGCGCTGTAGCAGGTATCCTCACACTTAGGGTATATCCCTCAACAACATATCGAATACTCATCAAAATCCGTTATTTACACTAATTATGGTGACCTTGTCATTGAGATTAGTTACTAGCTTAACACTAAACATTTCAGCAACGTACAAAGCAGTGCTTGTTTCTAAAAAAAAATTGTTTACAGGAAAATACTTGTGAACAAGCTTCCAATGGAAAATAAGTTTTTGGAAAATACTGTTTTGAAATTTAACAGTTTAAACCATATCATGTACTAACAATATTATGAAACCAAAGTCAATCAGCCGCAGTATTCTTTTTGCCTATTTCCTTCATTTTTGTTTTAAATTAAAGGTATTCATTCACTGATTTGTCATCAAGTATCAGAATTTGCCGTTTATATTTTATTTTGAATACCCAAACATGTTTCGGCATGCATTATGCCATCCTTTGACGCTTTTTTCCTTTAAATTCTGAATTTTTTAATATCTATTTTAGATTGTATACACTTGTGGATAAATTTTTTACATTTGCAAATTGGGTTGATTGTATTAGGACTACATTCATTTACATACCTATATTAATTTATTGGAGGGTTTGTGTGTTACTGGAATTAAGGATGACGTGTTTTACAGTTTATCATTTCCAAAACGAATAAATTTATCTTACTTCTACCTCGATATTGTGATAAAATATAGACCCATTTGGCTGCTCATCGGCTTTCTTACTTCTGACCTGTGGTGTTTTCTCCCTTGCTTCTGTCGTGTAATTAAGTTTGCTGACGTTGTTTTCTGAGTTTTTGCACTTTTTGTTAGAAACTCGCTCCATTTCAAAGTTCAAAATAAAAATTTCATTAGGCATGGCGTAAACGCATCCATTGATGTAACTGTTGGGTTCATGTGCAAGGTATGATGTTTCCTATGTTTGGAGGGGAAATTTACCATGGATAGGGATACAATAAGGTAATTTTTCCTTGCGCATTATACACTGCTTATGTAGATCTTTGACAGCCAGTCTACACCAATTAAACCCATGCATTTAATACCTGAGTATACCGATAAACATTATTATTTTGTTTTAATTTTAATGATTTTTGCCTAATTAATGTTACTGTGTTACGAAATAGGTAAATGTCTGAAAGAGTTCAAATAGATTCCCATGTAAGTTACGAAAAAACTCAGTGTTTGCTGTACGATTATTGCTGTCGCAAGTCACTTCATTGGATCAATGGTTTACAGCCAGATTTCATTAATGATATACCATGACTAACCAAGTTGGGAAATAAAGATTTTTCTGGTTGGCAACGATGCAGTTATGAAGAACAGTGACAGAAGTTCTAGTTTCTGTTGCGCACAGATAGGTCAAATGTTTTAGTATTCAGTTTTAAATTCAAATCATGAATAGATTGCAGATTCAGTAAAACTATTTTTAAATTGACTTAAAAATCACAATTTTATGTATGATCCACAAGTTTATTCTAGTTCTTGAACCAGTTTTTTGCTTATAAGGCTATCTTCAGATTTTACAATTCGGTCAGCAATTTATAAATGAAAGTGGTTAATTAATATGTACAGCTGTCTAGTTCACAGCTATAATTTCATTCCTTGATTCCTATTACCTTCCAGAATGTAAATTATTAAAAAAATTTTAAGCAGTCATTCAAGTAATTTATTCATTGGAATGGTTAATTGTTTAAAATGTTTTACACATAGATTTTCGACATTAAAATTTATTCTTGGTCCTCCCTTCTGTATATATATTACTGATTTTTTTCGTTGGAACATTTAATTGTACTAGCACAGCAGAGCCAAGGATGATAATTGTTATGTGTTTGAACGTAAGTGTAACAAGTAGAATATCTTTCAGGTCTGTACCAAAACATTCCAACTTCTTTGAGAAAAACAGAGAAGCCTTAAGATGTCCTTATAAACCGAAAACCGGCTCACGATCTAAAATAAACTTGTGGAACATACTCAGTATGGTGTTGTTCCACCAAGAACCGACGGAAAGATCAGTCAACATGATTTTTCAAACTTTATTTATATGACCTGTCAGGAAGTGGAACAAAATTCATACCTACAGTCAGAGGCAGCACATTGTTGTTGCGTGTGGCAGTTAAAGTTTTATTTATTTTGGCTTAAGTGTTCTTCTTTGACCATGGAATCATGTAGATTAAAGAATGAGTCAAAATTTCATACTAACAAGTAACTAAACGATTTAGTCTTCACAATGATATCACACGTCGATATATTTATTCATTTTTATTACGAGAATTTTGATGGTATCGAATAAATCGTGATGAGTGTAGAGGCACATTCATTTTTGATGATCTATATATGTTAGGGGCGCTAAAACTTAGGAATTATTAACAGAAACTACTAGAAACGACAATGGCAAAAATTTGGTCGATATATTACGTGAAGCTTTCCGGATATAAATATCTCACTTCTTTGGAACATACTTCATTTAAAGCTTCCGGGCTCATAAGCCGTGGTCGATTTGTAAAGCTTTCTTCTAACGTTTCATCTTCGGCTGCGGAAGATATCTTCAGAGGTAGAGTGGGGAACTGCGATGAGAACTTGAGGGAGCGCCGTATATAAAGGCAATGCGGAGGGCACCACAAGAAATCACGTGACGTCGGCTACAACACTATCTCTGGTATTGCCAGCATTCTTAGCAGAGAAGAATCGATTGTCATTGCGGAATGACAATTGTTTCTTCTCTGTTAAGAATGACAATTGATTCTTCTCTATTAAGGTTGGCAATACCAGAGATAGTGTCGTAGCCGACGTCAGGTTATGTCTTGTGGTGCCCTCCGCATTGCGTATATTTACGGCGCTCCCTCAAGTTTTCATCGCAGTTCGCCACTCTACATCTGAAGATGTCTTCTGCAGCTGAAGATGAAACGTTAGGGGAAGGTTTTACAAATCGACCACGGCTTATGAGTCCGGAAGTTTTAAATGAAGTTGACGCCGGCCGTGAAAGCTTATATTGTATGATCTTTGGAACATAAGTAATGCGCACGATAGTGTGATCAGAATTTCCTGCCTTGAGTCACTTACCGACAGGCGTGGAGCTCATTCTGGCTGCAGTCCTCTGCAGCGGAACAGGTACATCCTTCTGCCGCCTGTACGAGGTGTTTCTTATCTCCTGCGCAGTCGGCGAACGAACTCTTTTCCTTGAAGCACTTTTTCCACCTCCTCCTCAACATGTTGGTCGCGATCCTGCCGGTCGCCTCCCTCTTGCCCCTGAAGAGGCTGCTGCGTTTCGCGACCTTCTCTTCCGGCCGAGGCTGGTCGAAGCCGTTCTGGTGGCGCCAATGCCGCGTCGAAAACAGCCGCGACGGCGCGAAGAATTCGGTGTTGTGGTTGGTGTCCGGTCTCGCACTACCATCACCCGTCTGTTGCTCTTCGGCTGAGGACCAGGAGGCGAGGAAATGAGGACGTGTTGTAGAGTGCGACGGTTTGTAACTCGTGTCCGGTGTATTGGCGGTGATTGGTGAGTTGTCGGGTGTTTTAGAGGGCTGGTAGTCGTGAGCGTTGGTGCTACTGTTGTCGTTGTTGTTGGCGTCGTTGGCTGAAGTGTCGATGGTGGCTGGAGAGGTATGTCTGGGCCAGGGGTCGGGTGAAGTAAGAGGTCTGGTGGCCCCGGGTGGAGAGGAGGTACGGTTCCGGCAAGAATCGCTGGATGGGAGTTTTTGGCAAGACTCACTGGCTGGACAAGTTGGAGGGGAGCTACGGTTCTGGTAAGAATCGCCGGATGGAGAGGATCTGAGTTTGTGGCGAGAGTCAGTGGGTGGACAAGTTGGAGGGGAGTTACGGTTCCGGCAAGAGTCGCTGGATGGAAGTTTGTGGCGAGAGTCACTGGCTGGACAAGATGGAGGGGAGCTATGGTTCTGGCAAGAATCGCTGGATGGGAGTTTGTGGCAAGAGTCACTGGCTGGACAAGATGGAGGGGAGCTACGGTTCTGGCAAGAGAGTCGGTGGCCCGCCGAGCAGAGAGCAGTGGTGAGCAGGGTCTTGGCCGCGTGGAGCGCTCGCAGCAGGGAAAACCCTGGCGCCCGGCGGTTGGAGACGGGCGTGCCGCAGGCGCGGCAGCGTCGCCTAGCGACGGGCGCGTCGCGCATGTCCGCGTGGCGCGCGTAGCAGAGCAGCGCGGCGAGCGCGCAGGCGGCGGCGGCGACGTCGGCGCGGCCGACGAGCGCGGCGACGGCCTCGCAGTGCGCGGGGTGCAGCGCGAAGGCGGCGCCGGCGAGCGCGGGCGCGGCGGCGAGGCGGCGCGCGGCGCGCACCAGCAGCGCCGTGGCGAGCGCGTGCAGCGCCGCGTTGGCCGCGTGCCAGCCGCCGCCCAGCAGGTGGTTGGCGCGGAAGCTGAGCGTCGCCAGCGGCCGCCACGAGCCGTGCGAGCCCGCCAGCCGCAGCGGCGTGCCCCAGAAGTCCGACGTCGCCAGCCGCCACCACGACGTCTCGTTGCCCGTCACGTCCGGGTTGCCGAGGATGGCGCGCCTGCCGCACACCCAAACACATTACCGTGTTACAATCTTGAACAGAGTGTGGTGTCGCACAAGTCTGAAGTGCGCGCCACGTACTTTCGCCGCGCGCCGCCACGCAAGCACGGCGCGGTGTTCTTACGACGTCCGCCACGAGCGCCCTCTGCTGCAACTCCGCTCGTGGTCACCACTGAACTGTATCGGTCACTTGGGGTCAGGACAGGCACTACGACTCATCAGTAGGCAGACTTATACTTAGTTATACTATGTATCTGCTTTCTACAAGACTTCAGTTAACAAAGCTAAGCGAAACTTCCTGGCAGATTAAAATCCTGGAAGAAAGGATATCGTGGAGACATGGCTTAGCCACAGCCTAAGGGATGTTTCCAGAATGAAACTTTCACTCTGCAGCGGAGTGTGCGCTGACATGAAACTTCCTGGCAGATTAAAATTGTGTGCCGGAACCGGGACCCGAACCTGGGACCTTTGCCTTTCGCGAGCAAGCGCACTACCAACTGTACTATCCCGACACGACTCACGATGCCGCCTCACAACATTACTTCCGCCAGTACCTCGCGTCCTACTTTCCAAACTTCACAGAAGCTCTCCTACGAACCATGCAAGACTAGCACTCCTGGAAGAAAGGATATCAGCGCACACTCCGCTGCAGAGTGAAAGTTTCATTCTGGAAACATCCCTTACGCTGTGCCTGAGCCATGTCTCCACGATATCCTTTCTTCCAGGAGTGCTAGTCTTGCATGGTTCGCAGGAGAGCTTCTGTGAAGTTTGGAAAGTAGGAGGCGAGGTACTGGCGGAAGTAAAGTTGTGAGGCGGCATCGTGAGTCGTGTCGGGATAGCACATTCGGTAGTGCGCTTGCCCGCGAATGCCAAAGGTCCCAGGTTCGGGTCCCGGTTCCGGCACACAATTTTAATCTGCCAGGAAGTTTCATATCAGCGCACACTCCGCTGCAGAGTGAAAGTTTCAATCTGGAAACAAAGCTAACTATTTGTACACTCTCTCTTCGAAATATATCTTGTTCTAATCTAGCGCAGTATTTCTATTTTCTGCTGTCCTACCGGCTGGTCACCTCAGACTCTACCAGCACACGCGTGCATCCTACTTCCCTGTGTCGGTCTCTCTCTACTCGGCCACCGACACCTAGGTCCACCGGCGGCAACGAGACCCAAAAGTGGCGACAAGGATCGGATACAAAACACAGCTGCTACTGTCAGCGACCGTTACAACGTCAAAGCATAAAAATACAGCCCTCGTTCGCAAAATTAAAATTACTTAACCTGGTTTCGGCAGTAACTACGATTGCCTTCATCAGAAAGTATAAAGTAAAACAAATCACATAATATAAGTTACAACTCAGCTGTAAAGCTTACGTCACAAATGCAGTGTAGGCTTTCACGTCCGGCTGAAATAATTGCTCTTGAATCTTCCGTGTTATATTGTCGTGGTCGAAGAAACATATCTGTTCCGGACGTTTCGTCCAGAACTGCGCTGGACATCTTCAGAGATGTTACTGGTAGCGGTACGTCTTGCCGACTGACGAGTCGGGCGTCGGAGAGCGCTATATATATTGTCTAAAATGGGGCGTGGTCAAGTGTTCATGTACGCAGCAGGGATAAGTCTTGTCAAAGATAAAACATAACTTTCGATAGTCGATGGCCAAAGACAAAAGCGTAGATACCTACTCTGAAGAGCCACAGTCCATATGTTGTAACTTAACCACCCTCCGCTTCCTACCAGTTGCCGCCTTGCTCAGTGATTATTTACGGTATTAAAAGCAAATGTTATTGCCCTGATAAAATTGTATTGCAACGGATAACGACTTTTTACACACAAAAGACTGCAGCAACTGATAGCATGCCGGTGGCAGTTCCCTTACTAGATGAAATTCCCCCATTTATATTCTCACAATTCCCAATTAAATATTCTCACTCTCCTTTTAATCATTAAGCATAAATGGGACTCAGAATTTCATGAAAACTACTAGAGACGAAATGTTTAACTATTTACACAAGTTTATTAAATTCACTGTACATCTCCCTATCATCATTTTAAAGCCAAAAATACAAAATATCCATTCACTAAATGTATCACCAATGGATTGGGACAAGGATCGTAACCTTACATTCATACCGTACATTCTTTACTCTCTCATACTGCACCCACGTAGCTATGTACAACATTCCCATTATACAAAATCGTTTCCCCGCTGAAATAGAGACAGAATTAACACAACCAACACAGTTCCTGATACTTTACCACGGAGGCCACCATACTCACATCCTTCCTCTTCGACAGCCGGAAACGTTCGCCCTCTCGTGGCCGCTCCCCATCCTAACCGATCCTCCCGTTCCAGTTCGCGAGTAGCCGCGCCCTCATTGGCTTGTGATCTAACGGGATCTTCTGCCACCCTCCAAATTCTGAAGGAACTCGCAAATTGCAGCCACTTGACCATCTTAACCCCAAGGAAACCTCTCTGCCACACCCCAAAACTAAAGTTGGCAAACTTACCGAGTGTTCTGCATCTCTGCCTTCCCAGCCGCGGCTTCATGGACACTTACAGACTCTCACACACACAATCACATAGGGTATAAGAGGCGTTGGGTACTGTGGAGCAAAGCTCCTTATGTGAGCGGCGCTCACTTATTTGTCCAGCAATAACAATTTTAATAAATAATAAAGCATTCTTGTCTCCACCTAGTACATCCCCCATTATAGTGGCACTAAAAGCCAAGCACACTTTTATGAAATGATAATCAGATGAAAGTAACGTACAGTCGGTGACAGAATTCGCGAGACCCCTCGCCTAATCGCTATACACAACCGCAAAGTTCTGCTGCTTGGTGGGAAGTATATACAGCTAGGCAACACGATCGTACATACTGTCGATTACCCATCTGACACGAAATCTGAGAAGAAAAATGTTTTCTTCCAGTATCGCAGCCAATTGTAACAACACGCGTGCCTTCTATGCGACGTGAAGGCGACTTCGAAAACTGATTTTAGAAACAGCTTTGCGTATTAGCCATAGCGTTTTAAGCTGTTCGCGACCGACAAATTCCTTTCTACATTTCTTTTCTTATAGTTTCAATGAACAAAGACAGCAATTAAAATTGAGATGCTGCATTCCGTGAATATTTTCGGGCGTTACTGACACATTCAAATGGAAAAATTGCATGCATATCACAAAATTAATTCAATTACATGATGGACTTTGTTATGAAGCTGTTATATCATGGTGCATCTTGTTCCGACTATCGCTGACGGTTTCCGCACACCACCTCGGTTGCGCTATCAGGACGACAACCGTTTTCCGCCGCAGATCACTGATGGTATTTCCGAGAGTGAAGATATCGTGTCATTTCCACTGGCTCTCCTTCGGTTGATGTTGCAACTAAGATATCAGCACAAATTTAACAAACATAAGCCAGCTGTGTTACCACAAATTACAGTTCTCCTCAGATGTTTGGTACTTTTCCATACTCCTTGTCTTATTGAAATGCCTAATATTAAGCATTCGACAACATATTGAGCTATTATAATACCAGATGAATGTGCAGAGAAGCAAACAAAAGATAAAGATAAGCTTATTTATCTCGCCAAATGGCCAACTACTGATCAACGAGCGACAGTTCGATTACTGACTCTTTCACATTTTTCTTCTATTTTGAAATATGGCTCATTATGTTTCTCACGTAACAATAACAGACACACACGATAATTGCCGCGGTGGAATAGCCGAGCGGTCTACCGCGCCTCGCTGCGGAGCGCGCGGTTGCTCGCCGTGGAGGTTCGAGTATTTCCTGGGGCATGGGTGTGTGTGTTTGTCCTTAGGTTAGTTTACCTAGGTTTAAGCAGTTTGTAAGCTACGGAATGATGACCAGGCAGTTTGGTCCGATAGATTTACAGACATTTGGATATTTGAACACATGATAATTGAGTAACAATCTGTATCGCAATCAGTGTGAGGAAATTATTATTCCGTAACCATGAAAATATATTGATAATACTATATAAAACATGTGCAACAGAGAATTGTGTTGCATCAAATGAATTTCTTTAAACTATCGTATCCAACACATAATTGTATTTTCATTCCGTTTCTTCCAGTAACGACGTAAAAGCTACGTTTTTCGTGCAAGCAACATTAGGAATATTAAATCGCTGTGACATTCAAATCCGTAGTCGTTTAATATAATCCTGTTTCAATCCAGACAGTAGCACGAATTCCCAATACTGGCGAGCTCGGTGTTCGCCACTTGGCTTCCCTAGAGGTTAAAGAGATCTTTTGGTGTGAGTTGGTCACTGGCGAGTATCGAAGACGATATGTTTCGCTTACTAATCAAAAATATAAACCCACCAAACCACCGGTACCTAGTAATACATCATGCAGGAAGTAGACGTCTGAACAATCACCTTAGAATGAAGTCGGTCATCTATTCAAAGAAGCAGGCATTAATTTGGTAATGCAAACAGAAAAAACCAGTAGATTCAATAATTTGTAATATTTCAAACCTAAGAGTCGACTTTTGGTGATTCTCCATCGTAGCAATTAGAGGAGTGAAAGATTCTAAAGATAATTCCTTGGTTTTAGAAGCCGCATCCGTTTATTCTGTAGTAGGACAGCATTACACACCGGTGGGTTTCAGTTACTGTGCAGAATACAAAACCACGATTTTGCGTCAAAAGCATGCGTAAACTCTTGCCACTTATGAATAGGTAGTAGACGTATGTTCCTGCAGAGGTTCGATAAATGGCTATGCTATAGTATGTGTGGGTGGCGCCGGCATAAATGCGAAGATGCGTAACACGAGGTCCTAGGATCGATCTGACATCCGCAGCACTTTTATTTTTAATTATTCACTCATTTTCACGAGTTTCAATCCGTATTTTTCACATACGTAAGTTTTTCTGCTCAGTAACAACTTTGGTAGCGAATATAATATCAAAAAGTTTTAACTCTTCATTCAGCCAGTTGATATGATAACAAAGAGAAGTTTTGAATGAATGAACGAAATAGACAGTCTATTTGCGTCAGATGTTCTGAGCTGACACTGCCACCAGAAAAATGCAACGGATCGTGTGAGTCATAGCGTAAGTTTTTCCACAGACAGATAATAATAAATGTTGGTTTTAGGGCACATATCGTATGGATTTATAAATATCAAACAATATAGTAGTCACAATTTATTAGCTGAAATAAGTGCATACTGGAAAACGTTGCCTTTATGTGGGTTCAAAACTTGACAAGCACATACCAAGAGTGTAATAGCTACAACGACAATCTCTGAATGCGATTGTCTTGATAAAGGCTAATAATATCCCCTTATACGTTTGGGTGTTGAAAGTCTCAACACTAGGGATCGCTGGATGGGTCTCACCTACTTGGCCCAATCTGTGCGAGAAGAAACACGAATATGAACCTTTTATATTCCTACAATATCTCCCCTGTGTAGGCCATAGGAAAAGAGAAAACTCACGCCAAATGATCCAACTACAGATAGGTGCAATATCAGCTAATACTGAGGCTCACCATTGCTGATGACGGTGTTTTCGGTGTTGCGAAGTAGCTATACGATTAGCTTTTAAATGAAACAGCACGGGTTTGAGTCCCGTCCCTTCCAAAATACTTTTCTTATATTAACCCTTGTAGTTTTAATTATCAATTATAAAAATTTCAATGCATAGTATATATATTTGGTTTCGTTATAACTAATTTAATTAATTAATATATCTTATTTCATCATTAAATTTTCATAATTCGAAGTATTAAATGAAAATAATATTTCAAAAATTATAGAACGTATTTATATGCCGAAGTTATATTACATTCCTTAGGGTGTTCATCGTAAAAAAAAAATCTCCACACTATGCAGTCTTTACCAAAGTATTTTAAGCGAGAAATTTTTTCCGAAATATGCTTCGGTGCAAAGCATACTTTATTCAAGTTTTTAAGTAAATAAATTTTCACTGTTGATTTTTGTGCATACCAAGTGTATGGATGGGAATTGTGGCACTGAACTGATGCTGTAGGATTGAATGTGTTTTAATTGAGATACCTCTTGACATCATTGTTCGTGGCACACTGAAACGTTTAAGTAAATTTAAATTTCATAAATAAAAGGTTTACATTGCGAGGGGTAATATGAAATGAACAAAAATGTAAGGAGTACCGGGGAATCGAACCTTGACTTCCAACTTTGCACTCCAAGCACTTGTCCATTACGCTAGGCACCCTCCTCAAAGAATGGAAGTTAATAAGCAGCTTATATAACACCTATTTGTCTGTGAGAAATTTTCGCCACCGTATTCGCTTTCCCTTTAGCCAACTCGGACGGGATATTGTGGGAATTTGAAACGTTTGTCAACTTCCTTCTCGCAGGGTTTGAACAAAATCTTTGAAAACCATCCCACAATCTACTCTGTCAGTCATAAACATTCTGCAGTATAAACCGAAAGACAGAATCGTTGAGAAAATGTCTCTCGCCAATCGTTGAGGGTTAAAATTATAGGAGTAGGAACATCCACATCCATGATCCATGGACTAAGACGCGATATTTTTGTGAAATTCAGTGTCCTGTTACAGCGACAGTCGTAAAAATTGTGGGAATAAATTTTATGAAGTAGTTTCTGTTAATATTTATAAAGAAACTTTACGCTGTAGCTACGAATGCCTGATCTACGAAACAGAAACGAATCTAAATCATTAATACGAACGTGTTTCTGACGGCATTTTGACTCGTGAGAGTTCTATAGTTCAAAGGCACATGCGGTAACTTGAGAGTAATTTTGCGAAAAATTTGTAACAAAAAGTGAGGGAGACGTATGTCGACCACGCTACTAAACACCCACATGCAAGGTCTTGGTATTCTGGGGTGTTCATTCTAATATCAATCGCTCTTTTATGTCCTCTGACTTTATTGAAAGCAGTACGGTTTTTTAATAAATGAAGCATGTCAAGTTACCAAAAAAGGTGGTCTTATTCTTGTCACCCTGATTTCACTAATGAACTGTTTCATATTAACAACATACCTAACGCAAGAATCATTTATGAAACGTCTGAGACCAACTGAATAACAGTTGGTAAGATTTAGCTGTAGCAGATTGTCGTGTAAGGAAGTTTGTTTACACGCGCTAGCCGTGTTGTGAAGTGCCCCGTTTACTTCCGTTCAAACCTCTGGCCGGGCACAAGCACTGACTGGAGGACGAGACATTCGCTGCGATTGAGCAGAGGCATGCCTCGCCTCTTCTCGACTGCCCACTGATGTGTCTGAACCTGTATTATCTCAAATGGACTGTTTGCCTTATGATGCTTGGTTATCCTGATACCGATTTCCTAATGGATTCTCGTTCTAGGTTATTTTATTGTGCACTGAATTAAAAATTTTATTATTGGATGGTTTCATTACGCCCGCCTGTTAGTTGTCATATTTAGCGGCAATTCTTACAGTATTAAACAATAAGTCTATAATAACTTCTTTATATTTGAACATTAACATGTCGTGACGCTGAAGAAAGGCGTGTATGGTCTATTAAAATTGTATTTGTTGAATGTGTAACACATTAACCTCGAAGCAACTATCAAATTATATCTTAATAATGACATGGTCGCGGAGGAATGGCCGAGCGCATTGAGGCGCTACGCTACGATGTGCGAGGCCGTTTCCTCAAATCAAATCAAATGTTTGTAAATCTTATGGGACTTAACTACGGGGTCATCAGTCCCTAAACTTACAAACTACTTACGAACTAGGACGGCACAAATATCCATGCCCGAGGGAGGATTCGAACCCCCGACCGTAGTGGCCGTGCAGACCGTGACTGGAGCGCCTCAGTCCCTCGGCCACCGTGGCCGGCAGGCCGTTTCCCCTCGGGGGTTCGAATCCCCCCTTGGGCATGGATGTTTGTACCGTCTGCAGTATAAGCTTGTTCATAAGTAGTTTGTAAGTTTAGGGACTGATGACCCCGCAGTTAAATCCCATAAGCTTAACAAAAATTTAAACTTTTATTTATTTATTTATTTATTTTATGACAATGCAGTTACGTATTGATTTGAACGTCTAGTCTGTTTGTTGGTTTTGATGAGTATTTAATGTTTTTAATACCATTTAGATAGTCTTAGCCGCAAGCAAAGAACTAACCTTCGGGAAATCTAATGGTGAAACAAAGTACGCTGTTGTATGAACTAAAAATACAAAAGTTTCGAACCTCTGTTATAGTCTCTGTATCTGTTAGCTGGTTCAGAAATGAGTTTTATACACAGTTTCAAGACGAATTCAAAAGTAATGTATAAAATCCATTACTCCACGACCCAAGTTGTTGGCGCTTACCTTGTATACTGTCGATATACCCGGAATATTACTACTATATATCGTACAAACATTATTATTACGAATCCTGATAAAAATTAGTTTTATACGTACAGTTTAAACTTGCAACGGTCCCTTAAAATAAAAGTAAATAACTCTGCTTTATAAGAAATAAATTCTCTGGCTGCCTAAAAAACGAAGCAAACAAAACAAGAAATCAAATCAAAATGTTCAAATGTTTGTAGAGCTTATGGGACTTACGTACGGTGTCATCAGTCCTTAAACTTACAACCTATTTATGAACTAGCTTATACTAAGGACGGCACAAATATCCATGCCCAAGGGGGAATTCGAACCCCTGACCGTAGTGGCAGTCGAGACCCTGACTGGCGTGCCGCAGACCGCTCGGCCACTGCGGCCGGCCAAGAAACTCTACTAATACTGTTCAACATCCCGTATATCCTCCTTCAGCCTCAAAGACGGCTCGAAGTCCGTCGGGCAGTGAACCCACAACTCTAATCACGTAACATGGTCATTCCAGTAACTGGTTACAAGAGTATTGCCTCGGTCGGTTTCGCGCCAACACCGCTTCCACATGGCACGGTTTCACCTGCCCTCCACCCCAGTAAATTTTTAAAAACTAGGACTAACGCAACAGCGTTCAAGTTTTATACTTTTTAATGAGGACGTGAAGTTAAGCTTTCGATTGTTTTAAATTTAACGTGAACGCTGGGGAAGGCTAAATGGCAGATTTGTTTTTCTAAGGAATTTTAGCACCTGATGATGTGTCTACAGGACGCGAAACCGGTAGTGCTTTTTTAAATAAATTGCAGTCGAAGCGGATTTTGTTTCATAATGTTCCAAGAGTCCTGAATCACATGAAAACCTGGTGGCGACTCGACAGTGAATGTCGTGTTTCACCAGTCAGCGTTACGTCTGCAGCCGTGGAGCGATGCCTACAAGAAAGACAGGCTCTGGCGCGCACGTCATCCGACGTAAGCATAGCAGTCCTGAGCCGGCTTCGAATCGTTGCGGAAGCAGAAGCCGGTTATACGTGATTCAGAGAAACATTAGCAGGAGAAGTTTATTTATTTAGAATGGTTAAGTATGTAACGGTGTAAGAGTGCTAGTCATAAGATCCACCTTTTGTATACCATAGGCAAAAAAGCAAAGGTTTCAAACAGTTTGACAAACACTGAGGTTCACTAGAACAGAATCAAGATCTCACCAACGAAATGAAACGATTTTTAGCTTATTTCTTTTAAAGCACATGCAGTATGTTTAAACGCTGTAATTTATGATTTCATTTTATTATTGTGTATTTTTTCAACGAGAGAGAACAGTATAACGTTTCAAGATTAATTTAGGGCATAAATAAATTAACAAATTGTGAAAAGTTGTAGTACAGGAGACGAATCAAGTATAAACAGCATTGTGGACGAAGCACGTTGGTCAGGAAGGGTGATGAATGCAAAATTAAAAAAATTAAACAGAAGTGAAACTCTTGATCACAATTATTGTTGATGGTAAGAAGCCATGAACGATATATGAATTTTTTTTCTTTCAGGTCGGAGGTTTTCCGAGTGTTTTTTTTCTCGAAGTTGGTTGCAAAGCTCTTTGTACGATATATAGTAGTAATATTCCCGGTATATCAATAGTATAGAGGTAATCGTCACCAACTTCGGTCGTCATGTCATAGAACTTACACATAACTGCTTTTAAATTCATTTTGAAGCCGTGTCCAAAACGCACTTCTGAACCAGCTGACAGACCATGACAAGAGGTTCAACACTTATTGTATTTCTTGTCACACAAACAGCAAACTTTGTTACACCATCAGATTAGTCCTTAGCTTGCAGCAAAACCTATCAAAATCATTAAAATAAAATTTGAAAACCAACAAACAACCTCAATGTTCACATCAATCTGTAACTGCCATGTCATCATTCAGATATAATTTAAAAGCTACTTCGAGTTTAACGTGTTGCACATTCAACAGAATACATTTTCAGTAGAACACACACTCCTTTTTTAAAACATCATTACTTGTTACTGTTCCAAGTTAAAACAAAGTTATTATACACTTGTTGTTTAGCAATGCATGAATTACCACTAAATATAGTAACTAACAGGACGTCTATCCGAAACCAACCAGTAATACACTTATTAATTCAATGCACAATAATACAACTTAGGACGAGAATCCATTACGAGATCGGTATCAGGATAACCAAGTCTCATAAGGCACTGTCCCTATAAGAAAAGACAGGTCCGGCCACATCCGTGAGCAGTCGAGGAAAGGCGAGGCATTACTCTACTCTGCTCAATCGCAGCGAATGTCTCGTGCTTGGAGCCGCAAGAGGTTTACGCGGAAGTAAACGGGGCACTCACAGCACGGTGAGCGCGTATAAACAAAGTTTCTTAATCGACAACCTACTCCAGCTAAGCGTTCCCAATGGTCTTCACTTTTCCTCAAATGTTTCAAAAATGATTCTTGTATTAGGTGTGCTGGTAATACGAAACTGCTAAATAACAACTCAGGGTGTCATAACATCTGGCCACCTTTTTGTGCTAACTTGACACACTTCATTTATTAAGAAACCTGATTGGTCAACAATCGTATTCAACACTTTTTGTCCTAAATTTTTCGTAAATTTACTCTCCTGTTACCGCATATGCCTTTCAACTACAGAACACCCACGACTCAAATTACCGACAGAAACACGTTCGTATTAATGATATAGATTCGTTGCTGTTTCGCAGATCTGGCATTCTTTTCTACAGCGGAAAGCTTCTTTATAAAGAGATAAACGACTCCATTCACTTTATTCACACAATTTTTACGACTTTAGCTGTAAGAGGAACCTGCGTTTCGCATTCATAATGCATCTCCGTCCGTGGACATTGGCGAGGATGTTCTCAGTCCTGGAATTTCATTCACAAAGAGGGGTGCGAACTGTCCCTCAAGGACTCCAACGTCATTCATTTTATACTGCATGCTGTTTATGAATGACCAAAGTAGATCGCGGGATGGGTTTCACCGATTTGGTTCAAACTCTGCGAGAAGAAGAAAGCAGACGAAACATTTCAACATGATTAGATACTTATAAGAAAAATATTTTGGAAGGGGCGAGTTTCGAACCCGTGCTGTTTAATTCAAAAGCTAAGCGCTTAGCTACTACACACCAATGCTGATGCTCAAGATTAGCTGATAATTCGTCTATCTGTAGTTGGAAAATATTTGACAAGCGTTTTCTCTCTTCCTATGGCCTACACAGGGGAGATATTGTAGGAATATAAAAGGTTCATATTCGTGTTTCTTCTCGCACAGATTGGGCCAAGTAGGTGAGACCCATCCAGCGATCCCTAGTGTTGAGACTTTCAACACCCAAACGTATAAGGGGATATTATTAGCCTTTATCAAGACAATCGCATTCAGAGATTGTCGTTGTAGCTATTACACTCTTGGTATGTGCTTGTCAAGTTTTGAACCCACATAAAGGCAAGGTTTTCCAGTATGCACTTATTTCAGCTAATAAATTGTGACTACTATATTGTTTGATATTTATAAATCCATACGATATGTGCCCTAAAACCAACATTTATTATTATCTGTCTGTGGAAAAACTTACGCTATGACTCACACGATCCGTTGCATTTTTCTGGTGGCAGTGTCAATCTGCTCAGAACATCTGAAGCAAATAGACTGTCTATTTCGTTCATTCATTCAAAACTTCTCTTTGTTATCATATCAACTGGCTGAATGAAGAGTTAAAACTTTTTGATATTATATTTGCTACCAAAGTTGTTACTGAGCAGAAAAACTTACGTATGTGAAAAATACGGATTGAAACTCGTGAAAATGGGTGAATAATTAAAAATAAAAGTCCTGCGGATGTCAGATCGATCCTAGGACCTCGTGTTACGCATCTGCGCATTTATGCCGGCGCCACCCACACATACTATAGCATAGCCATTTATCGAACCTCTGCAGGGACATAGGTCTACTACCTATTCATAAGTGGCAGGAAACTACGCATGCTTTTGACGAAAAATCGTGGTTTTGTATTCTGCACAGTAACTGAAACTCACCGGTGTGTAATGCTGTCCTACTACAGAATAAACGGATGCGGCTGCTAAAACCAAGGAATTATCTTTAGAATCTTTCACTCCTCTAATTGCTACGATGGAGAATCACCAAAAGTCGACTCTTAGGTTTGAAATATTACAAATTATTGAATCTACTGGTTTTTTCTGTTTGCATTATCAAATTAATGCCTGCTTCTTTGAATAGATGACCGACTTCATTCTAAGGTGATTCTTCAGACGTCTACTTCCTGCATGATGTATTACTAGGTACCGGTGGTTTGGTGGGTTTATATTTTTGATTAGTAAGCGAAACATATCGTCTTCGATACTCGCCAGTGACCAACTCACACCAAAAGATCTCTTTAACCTCTAGGGAAGCCAAGTGGCGAACACCGAGCTCGCCAGTATTGGGAATTCGTGCTACTGTCTGGATTGAAACAGGATTATATTAAACGACTACGGATTTGAATGTCACAGTGATTTAATATTCCTAATGTTGCTTACACGAAAAACGTAGCTTTTACGTCGTTATTGGAAGAAACGGAATGAAAATACAATTATGTGTTGAATACGATAGTTTAAAGAAATTCATTTGATGCAACACAATTCTCTGTTGCACATGTTTTATATAGTATTATCAATATATTTTCATGGTTACGGAATAATAATTTCCTCACAATGATTGCGATACAGATTGTTACTCAATTATCATGTGTTCAAATATTCAAATGTCTGTAAATCTATCGGACCAAACTGCGTGGTCATCATTCCGTAGCTTACAAACTGCTTAAACCTAGGTAAAGTAACCTAAGGACAAACACACACACCCATGCCCCAGGAAATACTCGAACCTCCACGGCGAGCAACCGCGCGCTCCGCAGCGAGGCGCGGTAGACCACTCGGCTACTCCACCGCGGCAGTTATCATGTGTGTCTGTTATTGTTACGTGAGAAACATAATGAGCCATATTTCAAAATAGAAGAAAAATGTGAAAGAGTCAGTAATCGAACTGTCGCTCGTTGATCAGTAGCTGGCCATTTGGCGAGATAAATAAGCTTATCTTTATCATTTGTTTGCTTCTCTGCACATTCATTTGACATAATCGTATCTGGTATTATAATAGCCCAATATGTTGTCGAATGCTTAATATTAGGCATTTCAATAGGACAAAGAGTATGGAAAAGTACCAAACATCTGAGGAGATCTGTAATTTATTGTGACACAGCTGGCTTATGTTTGTTCAATTTGTGCTGATATCTTAGTTGCAACATCAACCGAAAGAGAGCCAGCTTCTTAACAAAGTCCATTCATGTAATTGAACTAATTTTATGATATGCATGCAATTTTTCCATTTGAATGTGTCAGTTACGTCCGAAAATATATACGGAATGCAGCATCTCAATTCTAATTGCTGTCTTTGTTCATTGAAACTATAAGAAAAGAAATGTGGAAAGGAATTTGTCGGTCGCGAACAGCTTAAAACGCTATGGCCAATACGCAAAGCAGTTTCTAAAATTAGTTTTCGAAGTCGCCTTCACGTCGCATAGAAGGCACGCGTGTTGTTACAACTGGCTGCGATACTGGAAGATAACATTTTTCTTCTCAGATTTCGTGTCAGATGGGTAATCGACAGTATGTACGATCGTGTTGCCTAGCTGTATATACTTCCCACCAAGCAGCAGAACTTTGCGGTTGAGTATAGCGATTAGGCGAGGGGTCTCGCGAATTCTGTCACCGACTGTACACTGTAGTATACAAGGATTTAATGGAATGATACTACAATTTCGTTTCAATGTCATTGACTTTCATTGCTTTTCCTTTTATTAAAATTATCTCCATGTTTGTATATTTTGATTGATTCTCTGTACAGTCGTGGATAATAGTTCGTCGTTGTAGATAAAATTTCCGTTTCGGAAAACTTCACTTCATTATTTCCTGATTGGAAAACATGTTGAGCTACAGCTGATTTCTTAATTTTGCCCAGGCGGCGAAGACTTTCGTGTTCCTTCAGTCTTGTATTCACTCTCCTTTTTGTAATACCAATATACACTTTCCCGCAAGAACACGGATTTTTATACACCCCACTTGATGATAGAGGAGGGCGTTTCTCCTTTACAGATCGGAGTGCCTGACTTATCTTTTTTGTTGGTTTAAAAAACGGTACGTAAAATCTTTCCTATCTGATGCGTAACTGTTTTAATGAAGGGGAGAGAAACGGTGTTCTTTTATCGTTGTGTTTTGTTGCTGTCTTTTTGTTTACCATTCCTTGGCCGCAAAACCCTCTTTACTTCTATCCATGTATATCCATTTTTCTCAAAAACCTGCATCAGACGATGTAACTCGGCATCTAGGTGTTCTGGCATACAAATTCGTTTAGCTCTGTCAATAAGACTTTTAATGACCCCTCCCTTTTGCTCAGGATGATGGTTGGAATCCTAGTGCAAGTATCTATCCGTATGCATGATTTTCCGGAAAATCTTATGCTTCCAACTTTCATCAGTCTGTCGAATAACTGAAACATCCAAGTAGGATATTTCATTATCATTTTCCATCTCCATAGTGAATTGGATCTTTGGGTTTACACTATTCAGACAATTAAAGAAGTCTTCCAATGCTTTTTTACCATGTGACCAAACGACAAATGTGTCATCCACGTATCGAAACCAACGATTCGGTTTCCTATTTCCTTTATCCAGAGCTGACTCTTCGAATCTTTCCATGTAAAAATTAGCGATTGCAGGACCTAACGGGTCACCCATTGCGACACCGTCAACTTGCCCATAAAACTCATCAACCCATTGGAACTGACTCAAAGTAAAGCAGTATCGAAAAAGAGCGGTCAAATCTCCTGGGAAAAGATCCGTTATATAAACAATATCTTCGTTGACATGAATCAAAGTCAACAGCTAGTTTTGATATAGTGTCTTTGTGATTATATATAGTATCATTGAGATGACACAAAATAATAAAAACTTGCTAAATGATTTTAACCTATTAGAACAGATTTTAAAAGCTGTCATTTTTTAACTTGCGTTTTTTTATAAAAAATTAAACATTGCTGACGCTGAGCATGTGCTAGAAACCGATCTGGTAAAATATATTGGGTAAATCAGGATGATATGGTGAACTGGGTTAAATGGTGAATTGCTTCAATTATTTACTGGTTACACATGTCTCTGTATGCCTGCATGCCAACAGTCTCTGATCATCTGTGCATGTGTTGAAAAAGCTCCGTTTTAAGATCTGTAAGTAATTTGTTCAAAACTGTTTCGGTGCTAAATAATTTTTATATGCCGCATGAATTTGTAGATGTTACTTCAGATAGCGTAGCCCGCGGGGTATATATATATATATATATATATATATATATATATATATATATATTCTGCCTTCTTATACTGTTTATGTATTACATAATCTAGAAATCTGTGCGTTTTGAACATGTTGCCGTGCTATTGACCGTTTCACCCATAGTAAATGGGAGAAATGGTGGACTCGGGCAGAGGTGATATGGTGAATGACTTTTGTTACGTGTAAAGTGTAAAGCTTTTATTTAGGTACATCCCAACCAGGTTTTTTGACAAGTCATGAAATTTTAGCGTTTCCTATCCCATGTGAGACTTATATTCTGTTTTATGCGACGTTTCAATAGAATTAGTTTTTATATATTTTATATATTTGAAAGCAGTGCAAAATGGAATGAGCCTGAATAAAGCTTGAAAGGAGTTTCTCGTTCCATGGTCAACGCTGAAGAGAAGAACAGCAAACGGGTGCTTTACGAAAAAGCCTGTGGGTGGGCCGCCTGTACTAACACAAGAATATGAGAAAAAGTTGGTAAAACATATTATAAAATAAACTGGCTGAGAAATATAACTCAGATTACAAATTTAATCGAGAAAAGGAAATTGCCGGAATGGACTGGCTACATTTATTCTTAAGAAGAAATCCGAAACTCTCAATCCGCAAATCGGAATGAGTTTCACAAGCACGGTCAATTGGTTTAAATAAGAAAAACGTTTCAGACTATTTTTCATGGCTGCAGAACACCTTGGTAGAGCATAGTATTGTTGTGTAGGGTGCGGTGAACTGTACAGTTGCACTAAAACGGACGTGGATTGGATCAAATGTATTAGCTGCCAACGTTGGCTGCATGAAGACTGTTCAAAATATGAATCTCTCTGTAACATATATGGCAAAAAGCAGGGGAACTACGTTCACCATAGCACCCAAAGTGCATTCGCAATTTCACCCATATGTATAGGTGATACGGTGAAAGTGATAAAAATAAGTATAGCTTTTTTTAATTTTTGTAGTGCCTCAAAGAGGATGTGGTACTTTTAATTTGTTACTTATGTATTTTGTGAAAGGAGAGTGTTTTTATTTTGTTTAAATAAACAATTTCTTGTCTTCTATGAGGGTCAAATTTTGTATTCACCATATCACCCTGATTTACCCTTTATAGAAAGGAAGCAGTCTCATATTATGTTCACGCAATAATGGGGTTTTATTAATCTTATGAGGACTGCAACGGATCTTGAAAAGAAATAAATGTTTTAACCCCCGAAATAACAAGAAATGGGGATGAGAAGTACTATACGTAGGTGAAAGGTGTAAAGAAGTAGATGAATAATAGCAGAGCGAGATCCACGTAACTATACAAAGCTCCAGCTCTTGAAAGCATAGCAGATGCTGAGTAGTTTTATAACATTACTTACTCTGGTTTTGCATATTTGCATGTACTTGACAACAGATCATCCAACGACAGGTCTTAGCTAATTAGTTTCTTTATATCATGTCTCAAAGCCACAATTAATAAGCAATAATGTAGATGCAATGTGGTTGTGCCTGGGTTATTTCGTAGCACAAGAGAATACCCTCAATGTTAACATCTTTCTTGCAATTGATTCCAAGATTGAGGCGGCTCGAAGATTAAGGTGGTTCTGAAGTTTAGGAAGCTTCAAGATTGATGCGATACCGAGATTCATGGGGTACCAAGATGGAGGGAACCCAAACGGATCTCCAAGATTGGGACTGAGGGGACTCCAGGCTTCAGGGGACTCTGAGGTTGAGGGGACCAAGATTGAGAGGGCTCTGAGGGTACTCTGAGATTGAGGGGACTGTGTGACTGAGGCGACCGCATGACTGAGGGGACACTAAGACTGAGAGGACTCTGTGGGAACTTTGAGATTGGGGGGACTCCAAGATTGAGGGGGACTCCAACATTGAGGGGGATTTCAAGATTGAGGGGGATTTCAAGATTGAGGGGGACTCCAAGATTGAGGGGACAACCAGATTGAGGGGACTACCAGATTGAGGGGACTACCAGATTGAGGGGACTCCCAGATTGAGGGGACTACCAGATTGAGGGGTCTCTGAGATTGAGGGCACTCTGAGGCTGAGGGAACTCTGAGACTGAGGGGACTCGAGGTTGAGAGGACTGAGATTGAGGGGACTCCAAGATTGAGGGGAGTCCGAGATTGAGGGGGTTCTGTGATAGAGGGGATTCTATGATTGAAGGGGATTGTCAGACAGAGATCTGAGATTGAGCGGTATAACAAATTAAGGGTCCCCAAAATGAATGGCGCCCTGAGATTGATCACTGCATAAGGAACACTGCTCAATACTTTTAATAGGCTGAATTTGCATTACTCCTGCTATTCAGAACATTATAATTATCCTTAAAATGGACTGCTTTGATACATACTTAGGCAATAATTACTCACATGACTTGGCAATATTGCAAATTATCACTTTGGTAGCATTCGGTGACAGTTCTCATCCGTTGTAATATCTATAATAGACTGTTTCCACTCAAGCATTGATTTATGTTATACATTCCAAAATGGACACATGTTTATTTAATGTTAAATTTTGCAGTCAGATGGAAACATTATGCTAGACATTATGAATCCCAACATATTTTTCAGGGTTTATTTTACGATATTGCAATAATGTAGTTTCACTTCAAAACATAATAAAAGGGCTAAGGGGAGTTTTTCAAATATGTAAACTATTTGGAAAGATTTAAAGGAGGCCTTTTTTAAAGATTTAGGAAAATATTTAGTAACTTACTGTAACAGATACAAATAAAATCTATTCACAACATGCTTGATATTACTGTAAAATTATAAACCCCTTATCATTTGTTAGATTCCTATTTTTACGATTCTATTTTGTGTTGGTACTTTCATTCTGTACTAAAGTTATGAGTATAAAATGCGTATCATAGATTGAGAAAACGGAAATATATACGTGTTCCTTTTTCCTGCGAGCTATTAGAGAATGGAATTATAGCGAAATATCTTAAAGCGGTGCAATCAACCCTCCTGCCATGCACTTCAATTCGACTAACATTTGCTAAGTTTTTATTTATTTGTTTTAATTACAGCCTGAACGCGCTGAGGTACCTCGTCAGCAGCCACTCAGTCATCGCCGGCCGCGGTGGCCGAGGGGACTGCGGCGCGCCAGTCACGGTCTGCACGGCCACCTACGGTCCGGGGTTCGAATCCCCCCTCGGGCAAGGATATTTGTGCCGTCCTTAGTGTTAGCTAGTTCGTAAGTAGTTTGTAAGTTTAGGGACTGATGACCCCATAGTTGGGTCCCATAAACTATACAAACAAAAAACTCAGTCATCGTGGCTTTACGGATAACCCAAATGCACATAGGGCAACATCGAGGCTGAACTGAGTTGGTGGTGGTGGTGGGGGGGGGGGGGACGAGCTTAGGCTACCATGTCATTCGTGTTGTCCACGAAGCTACCATGTCTGAGTGGCTAAAACGACTGCCTGCTCAGCAGGAGGTCCGGGGCTTGAATCCCAGACAGTACAGAAATTTTGATTCAATATCTTCGCCAAAATTTCCGAAGTATTGAGAAGACGTATGTTTCTTGAAATGAATTACCATTCGATAATATTGTTTTTTAGTAGTTTGTAAAAACTATGCAAGGAAGTAGAGTACCTTTTTAGCAGCGGTAAACTGGAAGTAGCATATAACATCTTCAATACTTTTTTGGGACGCAGAATATTAAATGCAATGGTATTGTGACGGATGACGGAAAGTTAGCACATGAAGGTCATGAATTCGTGCAAGTGTGGAAGGAATATCTTGATGAAATAGATGGATCCCTAACAGATCATGATGTCCTTGAAAACGGATCTGCAGTAGATATGGACGAACTTGGTGGCAGTATACTGAATGAGGAATTTAATCGTGCGCTAAAAAGCAAAACTAAAATTTTCACTGTAAACAAGAACGGAACTCATGCAAGTATTATGTCCGAGAGTGCACCCTTTAAGAATGCCAATGAAGTTACATACCAGGATAACAAGGTCACTTGAGATGCTAATTCTAAACGAGACATTCAAAGTAGAATATGTAAAGCGAAAATTGCCTTTAAAAAGAAACGGGGAGGGGGGTCTCATCCTCCATCGGGCAAGGATATTTGTGCTGCCTTCAGTATAAGTTAGTTTGAAAGTTTATGAACTGATAAACCCTAATTTAAGTCTCATAAGCTCGACATCCAAAAACATGAACCTCCTTTTGAGGAAGAAGTTGTTGAAGACTTTTGTATAGAGTGTAATGTTGTGTAGAAGTGAATCTTGGACCATGGGAAAACCGGAACATCGAAAGATAGACTTGTTCCATTTGTGGTGTTACCGTAGAATGTTGAAGATATGCTGGGATGATAAAGTTACAAACGAACAGGTTTTGCCAAGAATTGGCGAGAGGTTGTCTCTCAAAAGAAATCTACGAAAAAAGGCGCAATATCTAGATTGGTCATGTCTTGAAGCATGAAGGATTGCTAAAAATCATCTTGGAGGGATTGGTGGAGGGAGTGAACTGTAAAGGAAGACACAGGCTTGAGTATATAAGGCAGGTGATGGACAAAATGAACTGTAAAAGATACAGGGTCATTAAACAAATGGTAAGCAATAGGACACTATGGAGAAATGCTGCAAACCAACCTATGGGTTGATAACCAAAGAAGAAGAACTAGTTTGTCATTGTTGGGGTGGTCTGTGCCTTAGATTTATTACGTAATGAAAAGCGACGGTCGCTAATTACGTTTTATTTAGATGACCGCTTTAGACAGGTTAAACTAACATATTCGGAACTGTAATTTGGCCCATGATTTCTCTGACTTACTTTTCACAATTTTCGCAAAGTTTGAGTTATTTCTAATATTAATCTTAACCTAATTTGGTACAATTTTATTACATAATAAATCAAGTGAAGAGATCACCCCCAAGAATGACAAACCCCTTTGAAATATTGCCTAGCCCGGCTGATGAAGAAGCAAATACAGTAACGGAGCTGAGGAAAAGAATCAAGAAATGTAGGATGCATATTATCTTCATCAAACAGTGCATGAAATATAAAATTGTGCCAAATTACGTTAAAAGGATTATGAGTAATAAATCAAACCAGTGACATATATAAAGAGGGAAGGGAGGTTTGGTACTGCGCCCCCCCTCCCCGAAATAATGAATCTCTGTTTATATAAAAGCGAAAGGACACTCATTCATACACTCACTTATTCACTCACTGACTAAATACGAAATCTCGAAAACTAGTTCACCTATTAAGCTCAAATTTGGCAGGAATGTAGTTTATAGGTAGTTGATGTCAGCTAAGAAACGATTTTGTTCAAAAATGTTCAAATGTTTGTAGAGCTTATGGGACTTAACTAAGGGGTCATCAGTCCCTAAACTTACAAACTACTTATGAACTAGCTACAACTAAGGACGGCACAAATATCCATGCCCGAGGGGGGATTCGAACCCCCGACAGTAGTGGCCGTGCAGACCGTGACTGAAGCGCCTCAGTCCCCTCGGCCACCGCGGCCGGCTAAACGATTTTGTGATAGGACCGATAGTTCAGGAGATATGACGTCGTAAACAATAAAAACTTCCCCGTCTTCCGGCACGTGATACTATGACTATCAATCCACTATTTGAGAAGGAGAGCACTTAGCGACTAGCAACAAATTTTTAAAAAATCAAATTTCTGGGAAACTTTTTCTCGCTGCTGATTCAAGAAGCTCACTACTAACGCTGTATTCGAACATTATGGGATTGTTTTTCCTACTCATGGGCATTACCTTCCATTTTTCTACATTGAGAGCTAGCTGCCATTCTTCGCACCAACTAGAAATTTTGTCTAAGTCATCCTGTATGCTATTAACGTCCCTCCTCCCATAGACCACAGCCTTATCAGCAAACAGCCGCAAATTTCAAGTTACTCTGTCCAGCAAATTATTCATATAGATAGAAAATGAGAGCGGTCGTATCACACTCCCCTGGGGCACATCTGACGATACACACGTCTCTGATGAACACTCGCCGTCGAGAAAAATTTACTGCGTTCTATTACTTAGGAAGTATTCCAGCCAATCACAAATCTGTGAAACTATTCTTCGTCAGCAGTCTGCAGAGTGGCACGGCGTCATCGAAGGTTCGCAAGATGTCATGTGAGAAAAGGGCAAGCTGAGTTACACATTAACGAAGTTTCCTAAACCCGTGCTGGTTCATGGAAAGAAGCTTTTCCGTTTCAAGGAAATTTACTATATTGGAACTGAGAATATGCTACAAACTTCTAATGGAAACTGATATCAACGATATTGGTCTGTAATTATGTGGGTCAGTTCTTTCCTTTCTTATAAACGGGAGTCACATGCACTTTTTTCCATTGAACAGGATCGTTGCGCTGATTTACAGATTAGCGATAAATGCAAGCTAAGTAGGGGGCCAATGCCGCAGAATACTCTTTGTAAAACCGAACTGGTGTTCCATCCGGACCAGCAGACTTTTTCGTATTTAGCTCTCTCAGCTGCTTCTCTACACCGGAAATACCTATTGCTATGTCCCCCATTTCGGAATTAGTACGTTGATCAAATGATAGTACATTTGTGCGATACGCGTGAAAGATTTCTTAAAGGCTAAATTTAGAACTTCAGCTTTCATATGCATTCTTTTATTACTGCCCCGGAATAATCAATGACTGACTGGATAGTGGGCTTTGTAAGTAATGAATTTTTATACCTTGAATAGAACTCTTTGTACCTAAAGTGATTCAGCCTATTAAATCCTTATACTGCTAAGTGTTAACGCTATTTTTTCAGAATTTTTTTCTAGTACTTCATTAGATATAGCACTTACAGTACTGGTTGGTTATGCGCAACAGGTGTCTCACTGCAGGTGCTGTCCGGTAGAAGACCGCGTCACGGTCAGCGGTTAAAATTACTCAACTTATCTTAACATTAATCTAGCCCCCTCTAAAATATACGTATATTCGTCCCTGAGTTAAGTAAATTGTGAAAAGTGAGGGAAATTATGGGCCAAATTACAGGTCCGATGGTGCCGGTTTCATATGCCGATACAGGCCATCTAAATGAAATATATATACATGTGGCGTCTGTTCCGAGAGAACAGACGTCACTTCTGATCCTGCAGTTGTTATTATTCAACATTCATAGAATATATGACATCGACTGCGATTGGGCAAAGCTGAAAATGTGTAACCCGCCGGGATTCGAACACGGGTCTCCTGCTTTCTAGGCAGTTGCGCTGACCCCTACACCACTGAGGACACAGTGATCACCGCACCTGCAAAGACTACCTAAGCACGCCTTCCGTCAGATAGAAATTCCCAGCTTCGCCCTGCCCACAGTACTCAAACTCGTAGTTATGATATATATATGTTCAGAAGTGACGTCTATTCTCTCGGAACAGACGCCACATGTATATATATAATATGCCGGTGACGGGCAATGATCCTATCGTTTAGTGGGGAGGGGTGGGCAAAGTTTGAAGCCCTTACTCTTACGGGAATTAGTTTCCAAAACTACGAGTTTGAGTACTGTGGGCAGGGTGAAGCTGGGAATTTGTAACTGACGGAAGGCGTGCTTAGGTAGTCCTTGCAGGTGCGGTGTTCACTGTGTTCCCAGTGGTGTAGGGGTCAGCGCAACTGCCTAGAAAGCAGGAGACCGGGGTTCGAATCCCGGCTGGGTACACATTTTCAGCTTTGCCCAATCGCAGTTGATGTCATATATTCTATGAATGTTAAATGAAAGATAATTAGCGATCTTGTCTCTTATTACATAAAAAATACTTTTTTTTTTTTTTTTTTTTTTTGAAAGTGTGTCTACTACATGTGGAGGCAGTTTCCTTAGGACAGGTGACGCACCTGTCGTCGTAGACGAAGCCGGCGTCGAGCGTGTTGTAGTAGGCGGCGGCCGCGAGCAGCGCGCAGCCCACGGCCGTGGCGTCCATGCTGCTGGCTACAGGCGCCCCACGCCTCGGCTACCTGTTGCCGCGCGCCGCCACCGCGCCAAACACTTGTTGGCTGCAGGCGGCCTGGCGGCGCCGCACAGCTGCTAGCTGCTCACTGCCGCGGCACCTGACAGCAGACGCACCAAGTCTGACAGCGCTCTTAAGACAGTTATCTATCGTGCGATCAAAAAGTCAGTATCAATTTGAAAACTTAATAAATATCGGATTCATGCAGATAGAGAGGTAAAAATTGACACACATGCGTGGAATGACATGAGGTTCTATTAGAACATAAAAAAGGGCGTCAAAAATGTCCAACAGATGGCGCTGACAGCAAAACGTCAGTGACTGCACGTGAAAATCGTGTATGAGAGAAAGAATATTTTCCTCCTGGTGTAACCAGTGGCTCCTCACTGCCAACCCTACCAAACCCCAGGCAATCATCATAGGTCGTGCCACCCGCTCCTTCCGCCACCACGATCTCTACCTTACATTCCATGACTGCCCCATCCCGCAAACTACCACACTTAGATACCTAGGCCTCACCCTTGACCGTTTCCTGTTCTGGAATCTTCACCTTAAAACTGTCCGACAAAAGGCGCTCTCCCGCCTTAACCTTCTCAAGCTCCTTTCCGGCCGGGCATGGAGATTGAATCACTCCACCATCCTCTACACCTACCGTTCCCTAATGTGTCCCGTCTTGTGTACCTTTCATCCCGCTTGGATATCCGCCCCGCCCTCCTACTATAAATCCCTCCAGATCCTAGAACGCCACGCCCTCCGCCTCGCTTACCGTATACGCCTCCCTTCCCCCACGCGGATCCCACCTTCTAAGATTCCTTGAACATCTCCGCATCCTCTACACCTTCCGCAAAATTGACTCTCGTCACCCACTGGTCTCTCCTATCCTCCAGAATCCTGGGCCTCTTTCACTCTTTCATCAGCATGTTCCTCCCTCTTTCCACCTCCATACCCTCGACATCCTACCCTAGGGTAACTTCCATCAGCTTCCACTCCCGGATGACGCCGTCCGTCCTGACATATACCCTTCCTCTTAACATCAGCCTTCCTTGTAGATTAGTGCCACGTTCCCTTCCAACCATCCTTTTCCCTTCCTCCGCTTGGATCCCCAACCCTAACCACTCCCTTGGAGTCCTTCCATCCCATCTCCTCCCATCCCCACTCCGCCCCCTCCCCTCCTTTTTTACCCCCCGCACTTTCCTTCCCCCTCCCTCTTCACTGCAGCGCCTGCTCAATGATTTCAATTGTGTGTCAGTGATGTTAAGTGTGCAGTGACTTAGTGCTTCGAGTGTACGTGTGTTTAAAACGTCAGCAACCGCCGCAGAGACAGAACATAGTGTTTTAAATGTTCGTCTCGTCATCATAGCATCGTTTCTTCAACATGACAGTTTTATCCACAGTGCTTATTTTTTTATTTTTTTTATTTTTATTTTATTAAAGTTCTGAATATGTACATTTGTCATCCTTTTCACAGTCATCGTCATTCCACCCATTTATCTCCCCGTGTTTATTTTTTAAATTCTTCATATTTGTCACCTGGTTTTATTATTGTAAATCTTCTGTTGCCATTTTTTTTCCAGTAATTTTCGGGTGTGCAGCCGGATCCCATTGACATTCTGCAATGCGTTGCAGAATGTCAATGGGATCCGGCTGCACACCCGAAAATTACTGGAAGAAGAAATACGCCGGGAAAATTTTAGAAGTCACTTCTGTTGCCATATTTGTATGCACTCGGCAGAAGAGCAGCATGTTACCTGCTATCAGAGTGCCCCTTCTGGGGGTTAAATATATTTAAAAAAAATCAGATGCACCAGCAGACGCAGCATGTTGACGTTACCTGAAAAGGCTCTTTTAGTGAAGCTGTTTTATCCAAATGGGGAATGTGCTAGTTCAGCGTTACGATCCTATCGCCATAGGAAGTGGATTCGAAAGGGTAAAGGTCCGTTGACAAATGCAGCTGTGGCGAGAATGATTTCCAAGTTTGAAGCCACGTGTTGTTTAGACGATAGACCCGTAGAGGCCGACAAGGCGTAATGCTGCTGAGACAGTTCAGGAAGAAATGGAGACTGTAGCGGGTTCGTCTATGCACGGGGAAGTCAGCGCTCGTGCAGTCGCACGTCGCACCGGCATTCCATACATTACTGTTTGGTTGGCACATAGGCGTTCTCTCCGAAGCTATCCTTACAATATCCATCGGCATCATGAACTGTTACCTGGCGATTTAGTGAAGCGGAGGGCATTTGGGTGTGGGCGTTTCAAAAGATGGCGGAAGATGACGATTGGTTGAGTAACGTGTTGTGGACCGACGAAACTCATTTCACGTTCCGCGGGTCTGTCAACGCTCACAACTGCAGAATTTCGGCTACCGAACATGCTAGAACTGTCGTGGAAACTCCATTGCACGACGAGAAAGTCACGGTATGTGTTGGATTTACCACATCTACCATTATCGGGCCTTTTTTCTTCGAGAAACTACGTGATTCTGGTTTTGTAACTGCTACCGTGACGGGTGAGACGTAAGCCGATATGTAACAGAATCGCATCATACCCAGCCCGGCTGATAAACACCTGCTGGAACGTACGATTTTTATGCAGGATGGCGCTCCAACCCATATTGCTAGACGCGTGAAAGATCTCTTGCGTGCGTCGTTTGGTGATGATCGTGTGCTCAGCCGCCACTTTCGTCATGCTTGGCCTCCCAGGTCCCCAGACCTCAGTCCGTGCGATTATTGGCTTTGGGGTTACCTGAAGTCGCAAGTGTATCGTGATTGACCGACATCTCTAGGGATGCTGAAAGACAACATCCGACGCCAATGACTCACCATAACTCTGGACATGCTTTACGTGATGCTCACAACATTATTCCTCGACTACAGCTATGGGTGGGGAATGATGGTGAACATATTGAGCATCATCTTTACTTTGTCTTAATTTTTTATGCTAATTATTGCTTTTCTGATCAGATGAAGCGCCATCTGTCGGACATTTTGTGAACTTTTTTTCGGTTCTAATGAAACCCCAAGTCATTTCAAGCATGTGTGTCAGTTTTTACCTTTGTATCTACGTTATTCCGTACTTTATTAAGTTTTCAAATT
Organism: Locusta migratoria; assembly: GCA_026315105.1. Lineage (NCBI taxonomy): Eukaryota > Metazoa > Arthropoda > Insecta > Orthoptera > Acrididae > Locusta > Locusta migratoria. The sequence goes on along the minus strand of CM048751.1, from coordinate 145,748,028 downwards.
TATACTGACTTTTTGATCACCCGGTACATCTACATCTAATACTCTGCAAATCACATTTAAGTACCTGGCAGAGGGTTCATTAACCATTTTCATAACCTTTCTCTACCGTTCCATTCTCTAATAGCGCGCGGGAATAAAAAAGAACACCTAAAGCGTTCCGTTTTCGATCTGACTTCTCTTATTTTATTGGGATGGTCATGTCTTCCTTTGTAGGTGGGCGCTAGAAAAATATTTTCACAATCAGAACTAAAAGTCGGTGATTGAAATTTCGGAAATATATCTCAGCGCAACGAATAACGTCGTTCTTTTAATGATTTCCACCTCAAATCGTGCAACATTTCCGTGACGCTTTCCCCCCTGTATAATAAAACAAAACGAGCTGCCCTTTTCTGAACCTTCTCAATGTCTTCCGTCAGTCCCACCTTGTGAGGGTCTTACACTGGGCAATAGTACTCCAGGAGAGGACGCACAAGTGTGATGTAGGCAGTCTCTTTGGTGGAGCTGTTGCATCTTCTAAGCGTTCTGCTAATGAAACGTAAACTTTGGTTCGCCTTCCCCAAAATATTTTCTATGTGTTCTCTCCATTCTAAGGTGTTCGTAATTGTTACTCCTAGGTATTTCGTAAAATTTACGACCTTTGGGTTTGACTGATTTATCGTGGAAATGAAGTTCAGCGGATTTCTTTTAGTGGTCATGTGTATTACTTCACACTTTTCATTATTTAGTGTCAAGTGCCAATTTTTGCACCACGTAGAAAATTTGGTCTTAATCGCTTTGCAGTTACTTCTGATCCTCTGTTGACTTCACTAACCGATAAACGACAGCATCATCCGCGAACAGCCTAAGGGAGCCTTTCAGATTGTCTCCTAAATTGTTTATAAACACAAGGAAGAGAGGATTATAACGCTTCCCCGGGGAACGCCAGATATCACTTCTGTTTTACTCGATGACTTATCGTCAATTACTACGAATTGTGTCCTTTCGGATAGGAAATTGTGAATCCAGTCGCACATTTGGGGCGATATTCCATAAGCACAATATTGGATAGAACATACCCTTCAGGTGTATACAGGGTGTACATAAATTACGGAACACTCAATTATTTATTTTACAAGAACCAAACGTGGCACAGATATTATAGATATGTCACTATGAAGAGAAATCCTGAAAGATATCTTTTTATATGTATACCGCCATAGCCTAGATTGGTAATTTGTCGCTGTGAGAGTAATGAAAAGACACGTACCTGTATGTATCCGTTACTAAAAGAAACAGTACACGTTACAAACGTATCGTTACTCGTTACTGTAGTTACCAGTGCCTCACAGAAACACGGCCACTGCACTGTCTTTAAAACCGTGAAAAAATGTAACTGTTAGCGTTAATACTACTTCAACGTTTAAATTTGCCACCTACATGCCGTATGCCTGCTTTTTGAAGCAATTATTCTACTGATGAAAGGATCATTACAGTCCATTTCCAACGTGATTAAAACACAATTGTCAATTGTAATACAAATTGATGAAAATTAGCGAGAACCACCCGCGATCTCCATTTTAAGTTCTGTTCCCGCACTTAGACGTTGGAATGTCAGAATCAATCGGAATATGCCAGTGTGGCCAAATTAGTAACACGACATTTGCGACACTTGTACTGTATTATGAGACATAAACAATTAAGATAATACCGCCATGAATGAAAATGTGTAGTTGATAACTTTCGAGTACATTTTACAAATATTTGTTATGGTAGACAAGATCAAAAACAAATAATAAAACATTAAACTGGAGCTTCTACACTTAAAAAAATACAATGAAATGTATGTTTGCGTTAAAATGGGACGTCAGATGATAGAGGAGTAATCTACAAACACGGACCAAAAAGTATAATTCGAAATGTTTAAAAATAAAAATTACAATCTAAAATCATAGAGCTATGCAGTATACAATTAAAGTTCGTCTCATATGTCTATATAAAATTACTCATCTCATAATAAACAGCATCACATAATATATGCATTCTCCGTATTGGTTTTCGTTACAGAGTTCGTATTGATACGGTAGAAGCGAATTACGAAATGGATGGACAAGTAAGTTCGTATCGATACGGTAGGTGCGAGTAAGGAAATGTGTTCATGAGTAACGATTCAGTATTTCGTATCATGGAAAGTATTCGTTACTCAGTACCGAATACATACGGTTTGCTACAGCTGTAGTCGCTAACGTGGCGAGTTCTGGTTGTATGACGGCCATGGAGCGGCCACTGTCGACAGCCAATGTTCGTGGTACAGTGGTGTACCGCGAAACGCGCTCAAGAGGCTGCAACACGTCCAATTGTGAATATCCAGTGACAGTGCTCTCGACGAAGAAGAAATAGCCCGTACTGTTTTCGACGCGACAAGGCTAAAAAACCATTTACCCTCGCGGAATCACGCTGAAATTCAACGCAGTTGTGAGGATGCTTTGTACCCCGGATTCGACAATTATGCCTATTCACTTTCCCGTTAGTGAAAAAAGCAGCTTCGTCGTTAAAAATTAAGCGATCAGAAATGCCATCCCCATCCTCATTCATTGTTGCAAGTGCAAACAAAACTCGTAACGCTTGTCTTCGTCGTCGTCGTTGAGCTGTACTAGCAGATCTTCTCGCGGGATTTTTCAAACTGCCACTGCAGACATTTAGACTTCACGGGATGCACGACGCACCGATTTCTTTGGACTCCTTATGAACGTCTCTCGTACGCGCTCCTCATTCACTTCACTCACACTGGGACGTCCCCTTCTCTTTTCCGGACAGAAGCGACACATAGTAAGGAATTTGTTGTGCCTGTGGTTAATGGCCTCTCTGGCTGGTCACTTCTTAACATATCTAGTTCTAAACATCCTTTGAACAGCTGTATCACACTTGTTTTGGTCAAATTCTAACACACAGAAATCTCGCTCCGCACCTGAACTCGCCATCTACATCTACATACATACTCCGCAATCCACCGTAAGGCGGGGGCTACACTGTATCATTATTAGACATTTCCTTTCCTATTCCACTCCCAAATAGAACGAGGAAGAAAGAATGCCTATATGCCTCCGTACGAGCCCTAAGTTCTCTTATCCTGTGATCACTACGCGAAATGTAAGTAGGTGACAGCAAGATCGTACTACACTCAGCTTCAAATTCCGGGCCTCTAAATTTGCTCAACAGAAATGCACGAAAAGAGCGTCGTCTTTTCTCCAGCGATCCCACAAGGCCTTAGTTTTCACCTGTCATAGACCGTGGACCGTCAAGCAATGCTGACAGTCTTCGCAGTAGGCACTACATATTTCGCAAAAGCACCTAAAGGGCTTCGTCAATGTCACAACCTCGAGTAATGCCCTTCAACGTTAACAAGGGCTAATAGGTCTCCCACTACCTCCAAGTCATTTGATACATATCCCACAAATATGGCTAGTTGTGGTTTATTTAGGATATCAGTAAACTCGTCTATAACAATCAGTTATATGTTTTTGCGAGCTCCTTAAATGTCACCACTAATAGCAGATACTCTCCTCCCTTGTATGTCTAAATGCAGGCATTTGATCAACCAGTTTTTGTACTTTCTTATTATTGGGGTCGGAAATATAATTTAACTTCTGCAATATTGTTCTTCACAAACTCCCCATCTGTGGAAGGTTATTTTGATTTTGGAATATCAAAAGTCAAGCCAAAGCCAGCTTCGGTTATTAAATCTGCATCCGTGGTAATTGTGCTCATATTCCTACTCTGTGCTTGAAGATTTTCCTTTAATGACGACAACTTAGTTGTTCTCATCTGCGATCCAACAGGAAATTCTTTCCTGAAATCAGTATGTTTAGTGTCATGATGGCGTTTGAGGTTACTGGCTTTGTACAGTAACGATGTCATTTGACACAAAACAAAATGGCTTACCGCTCCTCTCAACAAAAACTAATTGTCCCTCCCACTCTTTATTAAACATTTAGTTCTCTTTTTTATATTAACGCTTCTTAGATAAGATTATAAAAACCACAAGTTTACTTAAACACTGTTACAACACACTGAAGTAATCAGCCTATTAGCTATGAATGTGAATGGCTACTTTTAGTGTCGATCGCTACTAACAGGTATTTTCCAGATGATATGTCTCACGTAAACCTAGTGATGTCTTCTGTTTTACTTTATTGTAGTTGACTGCATTTCATAATCTTTCCTTTTATTGTGATAAGTACGCAATTTCTGCAGTCACGACCTTCGTTAAACATGTCAGACGCCTGTAGTTTCGTTTACGAACATCATTAAGAACATTTTTTACTTCCGCCCGTGAATTGTGCTTTGACAGAAGAATGAAGCGCGGTGTCCCAAATCCCAAACCCCAAATCCCAAAAAGCTGGCCAAAAATCGAAAACGTCATAAAATCGGCTGGAAATTTGGACTTGGCGGTTTTCGGGGTCGCTGATTACCAATTCTAAGTCAGAATTTAGAAAAAACAAAATGGCAGATGAAGGTAGAGGTACCGTATCCATGTTAAAACATACCTTGTAGCACGACATGTCAAAACCGAAAACCATGAACTCATAAAAAGCTAGAAAATACCGATTTAAAATATACCGGTTACTGGATTCGAACTCGCAACCTTCACAACGGCTTTCTTGTATTGTACCAGAAGTGGGGGCAACAAACATCATTTACTTCGCACAGACAGGAATAATTCATTGGTTTCCGTAAGTCGCCTTTAGGGTTCTCATCTTCTCGCTTAACTTTCACCGCGCAATGTTTCCGTATTTCCTCATTCTTTTGGAATACAAGCATCATATCACGAACTTCACTTACGTTTTTACAGCCGAAAGTGGAACAACGATCATTTCTGTTGAATGATTATGTAAAACACATTATTAGCTACCCTCACTAAATCACTTCAAAGCAACATTTACTCTTAATAACTGTCGTGAAGTTCTTAAGTTATAGTTAACGACCGACGAACAACACGTTAATTTAATAAAATATAGTCGACAGAAGACGTGCAAAAGTGCAGCACTGCCTATCGTAAGACAACCTGTAAATGACTGTAGAGCGCAGTCGCTCTCAGAAACATTACAGACCCTCTACAGTACAGAAATGCATACAGTAACTGTTCACACGTCTGCAGATCCCACCAGGTGTGGTAAAAACATGGCGTCACGGGCTCTCAGCCAATCGACAGTGGTATCACGCATGGCCACTGCCTTCCTATACAGGCTCTCTACAATAACCAAGCGCGCGCTGCCCCATTCAACCTCCGCACAGGGACACGCGCTGTTGCGCCGCTTCTCGCGAGCTTCTGGAGAACTGCTCGAGCGCCGACAGTAGTCTTGTGTAGTTCGCGAACGAGCCAGTTCGGAAGAGCGCTCCCACAGGCGAACTACGCGAACTAGTTCGCAGATCCCTCGCCTCTTAGTTGGTCCGCACCTTTTTCGAAGACTGACGGGGAACAGTGAGAGGACGCGAGAGCGCGCAGAATCGCGTGATTTCCTTCTGCCACTCACAGTCATTTGGAGCTGAGATGCAGCTCAGCTGTAGTTCCATAGTTCACTGCCACAATTTTTGTTTTCTAAGGTATCCAGCAGTGTCTAAATATAACCCAGAACCCTCATTCCATAGTGTTAAAAAGTAAAGAGAACTCAAAAGTGCATTTTTATTTACGAAAGTAGACGCATTTAGCATATTTTGTAGGAAATGTTCCTTCAATGACCTATTAAATAAATAAATCAATTCATTTTAAAAATAAAATACTACGAGTACTCTGTATGCAAAGTAGTTGAATGCCATTGTATCACCCATTCGTGTAAATAACTCGTTTATTTGCTTAAGTATTTGATGTCTAATTGCTCAAAAATACGGGTAACACTGATCATTATATAAAAAAGCTGACATAACAAAAGAAAGAGCTCTTTTAGTAGTGGTAGCAAAAGCAAAGAAGAGCGGACGAACTAAAAAGAGCGACCTACTTCGCGTTCAAGCTGCGAACTAAAAGAAGAGCTACCAATCGCGAACTAAAATATGCGCGATCGGTCGCGAACTAAAATATGTGCAATCGATCGCGAACTAAGACATGCGTCACCGGAACTATTATGCAAAACGTATCTCGCTTCTCAGTTCGTTGGATTCTTTTCCCAAGACCGACGGGCAATAGCGAGAGGGCGCGCAGCAGAATTAAAAATCACGTGTTTGCCTTTTGCTAATGAGAGACATTTTGAGGTGAGCGTCTGCTTGCTAGGTACATAGTTCAGTGCTACAAAACTTCTGCTTTGAAGTATTCTGCACTCTGCAACATCTGACTAATAAATTCCATAATGACAAGATATAGAGGTAAGTCTAAACTTAAACGCGAGAAATTATGCACAAACTGTTACTTTTGGTTTGCGTGATACCGTTAGCGGCTCACGCTGCAAGCGCATGAAGCAGCTAGGTAGGGGAACTTCTCCCTCCACCTGCATGCGCAGACCACGCCGCTCAGCCGTCACTGGGAGAGGACGAACTAAAAGAACGAACTAGTTCGCGACAGAGTCGCTAAGTAAAGTGAGCGCTCCCGATCGCGAACGATTATGCGATTATGCCGGCAGCTCGAGAAATCCTCGGTGCACAAGAGTCGCCCCGCCTCACACTCCCATCCCTATCGCTGGGTTCTTCCGCGAAAAGGCAGTTCTCCTCACCAAGGCCGCTACTCGATCACGACTTTACCGACAGACTATGGCACTGTGGAAGGCGTGGCAGGAAGCTGGAAAGCAGTCCACCAACATGCTCTCAGCTGCCGCTTGCATATGGTTAGCAACCCTCCTGGAAGTAACCAAGCGTGTTTGCTTACATGCACTGAAAGTGGCTCTCTTTGACATGAAGACCGGGATAGCTGCTGGTCTGAGTGATATTTTTTTATAACTTATTTATGATGTACGAGCTGAGAACCCGGCGTTGCCCGGATATTTGTTTATTTATTCAAGTTCTGAGTTGGTACTTCTCAAATACCGTCTCTCTCCCACTCTGTCCATCTCTTTTTTATAATAACTTGTCATATTGATGAGAGAGTATTCAAGAAATAAGGCTGTTTAGCATAATGTACAAAATAATAACGGTAGTTATCCAAACAAACAGAGGTAGTCATCAAGATGAAAATGATATGTAACGTTGCTTACTTAACCAAAATCTAATACGAATAAAGTCTTTGGGGAGTCCATCCCTCAGCAAGCGACATGTAATTGTCCGTGTGAGGAACATAGAGATGTCAAAACCACTCTGCAGTATTTAATAGGTTACCCTGTGATTTATTAATCGTAATGGAAAAGCAAATCTCACTGGAAACTACAGTCTTTTTAAGGTAAAAGGTAGATCTGCTGAAAATAATGTGTATTCGTTGGATGTACACTGTTTCATTCTCTTCCTTTCCCTGTAGCTCTACAGAAATTTCTTACTTTCGCCTACAGCCGAATACGCTTACAGTTGATCACAGTTGTCAACAGCACTATCAACTTTCAGAAATTTATTTCAACTGTAATATGACATTTTTAATAAGTATAATATTCTTTTCTTCTGCTTATTAGCTTTATTTATTTGTCCACTACAGCTGTTTCGCCGTATTTGGCATTGTCAAGTGGTTTTTCATTTTATGGTAACATACACACACAGCATCTGTACCTCTATATAATTTTTATAGGTACCTTCCTTAGAATAATTTTTAATGAAATGACTTTCTTATTTGACAGCTGTTTTGATGCTATGTCACTTATTAAAAATGTCATTTTACGATATACTCACTGCTGCAGGCCCATTTATGAAAAAAGTTTTATTTCAACTGCTTGGAATAATTGAGGAAATGCATTTTACACTTAGCTGACAAGAGACGCTTTCTATTGATAAGACGACATCTTTAATTGGTTCAGGAAATGTATGAAACGGAACTGTTTATATAATTTTGTAAGTATTAACATCATGGATGAAGATCTTTATGTTTTCTATTTTGTGTCACATTGTTGTTTAACCACTTCTGTATTGTTATAAAAATGCCGTGACGATGGGATATTCCCGAAACTAGTTAATTCAGTTAAGTGTAAAATGCTTTTCCTCAAGTCTACTGCTGTCGACAGTCGCCACAAACAAATGTATGATTGAAATACATGGGTGTCTTAGTAGTAAATACGCAAAAGTATTAAAACGTGGTGCATGCTGTGAAAGGTTTTAACCCATCGCAGTACACATGAACCCATATTTCTTGAATTATATATTGTAAAACTGTATAATTTTGTAGTTATATATTCATTTGCATAAGTGCTGCATGTCGTTAAAATCTGTTACAAATACAGTTAGTTGTAAAGAAGTAATAAATTAAAACCTGGTGCGCGATGGGGCGATTGTCCATGAAGGTTACTGTTTATGCGCTCATATCTCATGAAAAACGTGTCCGAATGTGATACAACTTGGAAGGCACATTCCGCTAAATGTGTGTATACTGTCTGTAAAATTTTCCGCAGTTACAATTTGTAGTGTGGAAAGTATAAATTGTAACGTCATACAGAATGGCATAGTTTAATCCATGAACAGCGGAAGAGTAGTTAGCAAGAAACTTTTTTCCTTTCATCATTTTACTGTAGTTGTCACCGAGAACAAATGTAATAAATGATTGAAATTACCTTTAAAGTTTGTTGCAAGTCGATAGGTACTCTCATTCTCATAAAGTATATGAAAAGTCTCGTCGTATTAGGTGGTAGTAGTATTTATCGTTCTTTATAACGTCAATCTTCTGAACCATGTTCGTTTGCGATTCTTAACACTGCAGCAACTGTTCCTTCACGGTAAGGTCATGCCCGATGCGACAATTTTACGGCATCTATAGCGAAACTGTCGTGAGCGATAAACTTATTTTCGTTTCATCATTTTATGCGGGGGGGGGGGGGGGGGGGATCGGTTACAAAACGGTTCATAAATGTCCGAAATTACATGTAAACGTTGTTGCAAGTCCCTAACTACTCCCATTTTGCAATAATTGACGCATAAATCTGGATATTCTCACGCGGTGGCCTCTCATTATTTATGACGTTATATCTCCTGAGCTATGTGTCGTGCTCTTTTGTTTTTCGTTCAGAAACCTTCGTTGACGTCCAGTGAACAGTTCACCAAAGTTTCATTGCAATCGAGTGAATGGTTTATTAACACATAGAGTACATATGGACAAACATTCATTTTTATATATATACTAGCTGAAATCCCGGCATTGCCCGGGTACTTATTTATTTACATATTCCTGCCTCCAGTTAGTACTTCTCCTATCCCTTCTCTCTCTGTCCATCTCCTTTTTTTCTAATATAATGTTATATTTATCGGAGAATATATTAGAAATAAAGCTGTCGTGCATATTGTATAAAATTTTAAGAGCAGAATCCATGCGTCCTATGTGACTCTTCACCCTGCAGCAATTGTTACCTCACGGTAAGGAATGTGTGTAAGAATAAATGTGCGATTCCTCCTATTCTGAATTATTAGTTTCTATTTGTTTTGACTTCGCCATCGCTGATATTCCGACTTTTCAGTATAGAAAATTGATTTACACCTATAATGTTGCCATAAAATCAAACTTAACTGTCCTCAGAACTGTCTCAATGTGGAAGTTAAAGCCTAACCGAAGTAAAATGGAAGTAGTTTGCTTCCTCCTCAACGACAGAACAGCTGCCTATGAACTCACCTTCTCATTTGTCAAACTAAAACACAGTGAACACCTTAATTACCTAGGGGTCTCTCTTGATAGATCTCTCACTTATAAGTATCACATAAAAGCAGCAGTAGCAGGATCAGCTTGGGGAGCAGGTGCTAAAGATTTGCGTACGAAAGCTTTGTTCCTAGTTCGCTCCGCAGCTGAATACCTTCCACCCGTATGGCTCAGTTGTGTTTATGTGAGAAACGTTGATGTACGATTTAATTGGGCAATTATGAAATACGGAGGGATGCCTTGAGAGTACTAGAGAATCGTGCCCACTCCTAATCATCAAATTTTGCAAGAGTTTCCAACCCAGGTAAACAGGTGAAAATTACGAAAACAGCTATCCAACTACATGAGAGTAGATTTTCATCTACATGCCACTGGATAAATAACAGAGGGATACACGAACCGCGTAGGTGGCTTCAAGGAACGGACGTTCTCAAGATAGAATGGCCTTTTATTAACCGCTTCCTCACTACTAGTGTCGGTCAAACTATTGGAAATTCAAATGGGGAAGGGTAGATGATCAATCCTGTGACTTTACAAACAATGATACACATAGTTACTAGCTGTCTATTACAGTAATTTCAGGCGAGACGACCGAAATCGATTTAGCTAGTCGGAAAGCTGACCAGTGGTTAAAGATATTAGACTTGTTCTTACGATAGCGATATTACTTTTCTGTCTGACGCTAGTATACTTTACTGAAGTAGGCATATTTTAGTATTTTTACGTAGATGTATATAAGCAGTGATATTATTGCCCTTCCGTGCGATATTGCCTAAGTGCTGGACTTTTTGTGGTCACTAGCCTGAGTTCCCAGCGTTGCCCTGGTCTATATTTATTAGGTTCATTCGTTTCTTTCTTTCTCCCCCCCCCCCTCTGTCAATCGGTTTTTGCCCAACCTTGTGTAAATTTCAATTTTGGTCCGTACGACGTCGCATCTCCTGGATAATATGCCCTACAATAATATAATTTTACTGTTACTTAGATTTAAATATTAGTAAACTGTCTGCGATGTGTGTCGCAAACAGCAAAGACATAATAAACTACAATCTTATAGTCATATTTCCTAATCTACTTAAGGTAAAAAGATATTATTTCGAAGGGGAAATTCAGTGGTATGTCCCTAAAGCCTGTAAAATGTCTCGCAAAAAATTATTTGTGTAAAAATATCAAATTGTAATGTCATGTCGAATTGTGCAGTTTTACTTCATGTACAGTGGAGAAGTAATAAGCGAATTTCATTGTTTGCGACGTCTTATCACCTGAACCATATCCAACAGCGATTGTGTCGTAATAATAACAAATATGCGTACTAAGTTTGTTTGAAACTGCCGGCCGCGGTGGCCGAGGAGACTAAGGCGCTCCACTCCCAGTCTGCACGGCCACTATAGTCGGGGGTTCGAATCCCCCCTCAGACATGGATATTTGTGCCATCCTAGTTCGTAAGTAGTTCATAAGTAGTTTGTAAGTTTAGGGACTGATGACCTCGTAGTTAAGTCCCATAGACTTTACAAACATTTGAACATTTTTTGTTTGAAACTGGCATTGTAGTTTAAGGAGAGATGTGAGCCCACACACACACACGATTTTAAATACGAGAGTTGGAACTTAAATACCGCAGTAGCAACTATTTAATTCACAACAGCCGGCCGCGGTGGCCGAGGGGACTGAGGCGCTCCAGTCACGGTCTGCACGGCCACTTACGGTGGGTGTTCGAATCCCCCCTCGGGCATGGATATTTGTGCCGTCCTTAGTATTAGCTAGTTCATAAGTAGTTAGTAAGTTTAGGGACTGATGACCTCGTAGTTAAGTCCCAAAAGCTTTACAAACATTTGAATATTTTATGCACAACAGATACAAAAGCGTTACACGTTTGCACCTGTTACTGTCCTTCAAAGTAGTCACCAGCGTTGTGCAGAACCCGTTGCCAGAGATGTGGACGGCATAGTACAGCGTTGGCAGAGCCTGGTGGTGGTGCGAATGGAGCGGTCTACTACCTGTCGAATCTCTGGAACAGTTCTTAAGTGAATGACACGAAGTATTTCCGTCATCTTCGGAATCAAATCAAAGCCACAAGGACGTAAGGGGAGTATGGTGGATGGTACAGTACTTCCCAGTGCCATCGACCAAACAGAGCAACCATTGATTCCGCTGTAAGCGTTCGCGAATTGTCGCGCGAAATGATGGGTGGGTTGCGCAGAAAGTGTTGCCGCTTCTTTCGCAAAGCTGTTCGTAGGTGATGCTTCAAAAACGAACAGTAATACTGTGCACTGACGGTCTGATGTGGAAGAACGTAATGCGTTAGGATAACACCATCACAGTCGTACTTTCACCATACTGGGGCTCTGACGCACATTCGACTTTCGCGGCGACCCATAATGACGCCACTGTGTGGATTGGCGTTTCACTTTTGGCTCGTACCAAGTGACCCATGTCTCATCCAGTTTTACGATACGTTAAACCGCTCGTTCACAAGTGACTGCATATCGATTGTGCGCACGCCGGTAACGTGGGACGGGCGAGTTCATTTGCTCGGAGGTAATAAAGGTATTTAAACAACATGTGCTATCAGTGCCAGTAGTAGATACCATTGCATTAGTGTCTTCACAGCAGTGTTTCCACTATTTAAGTACCAACCTTCGTATATTACCTACAGGCCCGTGCTCCGTAACGGATGTTAAAGAAGGGCCTCTGCATAAAATAGATTTAATGATTCAGGGCTTCAGTCAGTAAAAATGGAATGATTGTGGATCGCTTTGTCAATAAACTTAGTTGCCCTAGCCCAGCGACCGCACAATCCTGAGCCTTGTTGCCTCTCTTGTACGTTGCGTAAGACTCGACCGTCTTCTACGCGTGGTTATTCGTAAATAGAATGAAATCAAAACCTATCAAGCAGGGCCGGCTCAACCATAAATGCAGCCCCGTTCAAGTTTAAAAATTGCCGCCCAGTCATTCGAAAGTAAATAAGAGAAATAATCTTTGTGTAACGTTCAAATCTCTCCGTTTTTTGTCTGAAACATTTGCTGTCATATGTTTTCACAAAAACAGTATGTTTGACAGTTAAATAACAGACATAAGAATATATGTAGGCCTAATATATAAATGGTAAAAGGTTTTACCACAGATGTCCAAAAGTTCTTGAAATATTTATTACAAATTTTTACAGCACAGTCTAATGAGCATTCGGAAGGAGATTGGCTGCATAGTTTTGAAATATAAAGTACTTTCTGAAATTCCTATTACAAATTTCGATGAGTCGTACAGGAGAGTCAGTACATACACTCCTGGCCATTAAAATTGCTATACCACGAAGATGACGAGCTACAGACGCGAAATTCAACTGACAGGAAGAATATGCTGTGATGTGCAAATGATTAACTTTTCAGAGCATTCACACAAGGTTGGTGCCAGTGGCGACACCTACAACATGCTGACATCAGGAAAGTTTCCAACCGATTTCTGATACACAAACAGCAGTTGACCGGCGTTTCGTGGTGAATCGTCGTTATGATGCATCGTGCAAGAAGGAGAAATGCGTACCATCACTTTTCCGACATTGATAAAGGTCGGATTGTAGCCTATCCCGATTGCGGTTTATCGTATCGCAGCATTGCTGCTCGCGTTGGTCGCGATCCAATGACTGTTAGCAAAATATGGAATCGATGGGTTCAGGAGGACAATTTGGAACGCCGTGATGGATCCCAGTGGCCTCGTGTCACTAGCAGTCGAGATGACAGGCATCTTATCAGCATGGCTGTAACGGATCGTGCAGCCACGTCTCGATCCCTGAGTCAACAGATCGGGACGTTTTCAAGACAACAACCATCGAACAACGAACGTTTGCAGTAGCATGGACTATAAGCTCGGAAGATCATGGCTGTGGTTACCCTTAAAGCTGCATCACAGACAGGAGTGCCTGCGGTGGTGTACGCAACGCCAAACCTGGGTGCACGAATGGCAAAACTCACTTTTTCGGATGAATCCGGGTTCTGTTTACAGTATCATGATGATCGCATCCGTGTTTGGCAACATCGAGGTGAACGCACATTGGAAGCGTGTATTCGTCATCGCCATACTGGCGTATCACACGGCGTGATGGTATGGGGTGCCATTGGTTACACGTCTCGGTCACCTCTTGTTCCCATTGACGGCACACTGAACAGTGGCCGTTACATTTTAGATGTGTTACGACCCGTGGCTCTACCCTTAATTCGATCGCTGCGAAAGCCTACATTTCAGCAGGATAATGCACGACCGCATGTTGCAGGTCCTGTACGGGCCTTTCTGGATACGGAAAATATTCGATTGCTACCCTGGCCAGCAATTGAAAACGTCTGGTCAATGGTGACGGAGAAGCTGGCTCGTCACAATTTGCCAGTCACTACTCTTGATGAACTGTGCTTTTTTGTTGAAGCTACATGGGCATTTGTACCTGTACACGCCATCCAAGCTCTGTTTGACTCAATGCCCAGGCGCATCAAGGCCGTTATTACGGCCAGAGGTGGTTGTTCTGGGTACTGATTTCTCAGGATCTATGCACTCAAATTGCGTGAAAATGTAATCACATGTCAGTTCTAGTATAATATATTTGTCCAATGAATACCCGTTTATCATCTGCATTTCTTCTTGGTGTAGAAATTTCACGTTCTGAAATGATATCCAGTGCTCCTATGAACTCTTCTTTATGTTTCCCTCTGCTAAACTAACCCCTTCCAAACTTTGCTTTCCATAGTTTGGAGAAGGTAGCGTGAACCAAGAAAAGAAAACAGAATCTATTAAATATGGGCTGTACAATGAATGCTTTAAGAGCTATGAACACATGTAAACAGAAGACGACCGAAGATGAAGACGTGCTCAAAGCACTAAGGTATGCATTTTAGAGCCCAATCTCACTAGATACTTAGGTCTTGTTTTGGTGAATATTATGTCCTTCTAGAATACGAAAAGCAAAGACTTGCGGTAAGATAGATTTGTTTCAGTGTCAAAAGATAAAGAAATGGCCACAGCGTCAATGGATGACATTCCCGGACATGGGTTCCTTATTAAGTCTTATATATTCACTGCCCTGTACAAGTATTCAAAGTCTGTAACGGGTATTTCCTAAGACCGTGCATTATAAGAAATGTTCTTAATAGAACCATGTCAAATTTTTACATGATATTTTATTGAACATTCAGTAAGAAATAAACATAGAGAGGGGACAGGAGGTTATGCATTGTGAGGTGACGGAAGAAGGATCCGAATACTGAAAGAGGGAGAGGCGGATGAGAAGACGGGTGGAATTACTGTTGTCGCTTGAGTTACTTCAATAAGCTGTTTTCCAGACTGTTTGTACACGTATTTAGCAGTCATAAAAAACGCGGCATTAACTAGAAGATTCTTCTAAAAATAAAGGCAACATTTGAAAAGTAGTTGTCATGGTCAGCGCCGTGTCAGAGACTGAGAGGCCTCTCCCGCCGGAGGTTCGAGTTCCTCTCTGGCACGGGTATGTCTCTGTTGTCTTTAGGATACGTTTAACTTGATTTTAGTAGTTTCTAAGCCTATACACCGATAGCCAGCGTGCCATAGGTTTACAAACATGTCCACATTTCATTCGATAAAAGTGAACGAAAGTCGTTACGGTTCAAATACGAACGAAACGTGTGGAAAGGAGCAGAGATAAGTCGTTGATTTTAATATAAAGGGTGAAGTCAGAAACTCACTGTTCAGTGGTAGGTTATAATCGTAGAGGTAAGATAGCGGTGCTTAATTCTGCCCCCTGACGAAATATCTTTTGTTTGTGTGGTGCACTACGAAACTAACAGCGCCTCTGTTGATTCCTTGCCGTACTTCGCTGTACCTATAAGCCTCTAAATAGCGTTACCATATGTTCATCATCAATAAAGAGGACACTTCATACAAAAAAGAGGACACTTTATTGTAAACATAATGTAATTTATAATTTTATTAATGAACAACGTAAAACTACTTCAAAATAAAACAGAAACATTGTGTGGTTGTTGTAAAACAAAATATTATGAACCTTGGCAGCTTATTCATCATAATTTTCTCATTCTTGTCCTTTTTACTTTTGAACCTACTATATTTGGAGGACGACGAAATCTCTCTCAAGAGAGTTTTGTTTTTCAACTAATATAGATAAAAGCTCAGGCATTTCAAATGTTTGAAATTATTGTGTACACATGCAGTAGCTTTTATATTTTCTATTCAAAATCTGTTCCTGTCTTTTGTGCACTGTGTGTTCACCAGAGAAAACACCAAAGCATTATGACTAGGTACAGAAAGAAATAATTCTACAATTTTTTGCCAATTCAGCATAACTAACAATACTATATGACTGTTTAAAATATACACACCACGCTTCAGCTGCTGGTATGTTTGATTTTTTTTTTTCAATTTCTTTTAAAATAATCATTCTCTGTATTTCTCCAAGAGCACATCATTTAACAGTGACTTTGTTTTCGATATTTTGTGTTTAAGTTCATGATTTATTTTGAAGTAAAAGGCTACCTACAATCTCAAACACACAATACAGCCACAAAGTATATCAAAAGCAACGCCAAAGAACATAATACAGAATACACTAATTGAATACAGGACAGACAACCGGGTCTCTTCGCAGAGAAGTTCCGAATCGTTTGCAACTGTCAGATTCATGCGGAGAGCCAAATTGTGATCGGCAATTGCGCTCTGTATATGTGCGTAATAGTTGCGAACAGTTTGGAACTGCAGTGCGAACGAACCCGTTGTCGCAAATGACACAAAAATAAATCTTCGTTTTCGAAACCCCCCAAAAAGAGGACATTTAGTAGAATTTTATAAAATCCGGCCGGACACATTTTCTTGCCTCAAAAAGAGGGCGTGTCCGGGTAAAAGAGAACGTATGGTAACCCTACCTCTAAAACATACAGAAGCGCCATCTATTTGTTACTTGGTGCTCTAAATAACTAACAGTGCCTCCGTTGATTCTTTTCTGTACAACTCCGTAATTATAACCATACCGTAGACATCTTAAAAAAATTACAATATTTTCTCTTCCACTGATCAGATGTAGATTCTATAAAACATGTACATTGTCCCAAGCTATTTTGACTGTGAAAACCATGAAAGTTCATGAGTAAACAGATAGGCACAAACGATTATTTTTAAACTAGTGTTTAAATTATAATATCTTTACTTTCTTTGATGAAAATACGCACGTGTGTAACCAGGGGCGGCGCTAGACGAAAACTGGGCGTCGGCGAACTCGTCTTTGCGAGGCCCCTTTCGTTTTTCCAGTAAGGAAGAAATGAGCTGAATTATACATCAATAATGATTATACTAAAATTTTATTTGTATAATATGCAGTATTATTACAATGACAAAAATTACAATAATCATACATTAAAATAGAAAAACTTTTCGGCTTTTCGTCTCACTGAATTTTTTAATAGCACATTTTAATTAATACTAGCCGCTATTGCTACTGACAACGCAGAATGTGTTTCTTGGCTCATTGTGCTTCTCAAGTAAGTCTTAATCAATTTTAACCTTGTGAAGCTCCTCTCGGCCGAACCTGTACTGACTGGAACTGTGAGCTTGATTCTGATTGTTATATAAACATTTGGATATACTTATTCCAAATTGTTTTCTAAAATGCACAGAAGAAGTTATTTTGCAAGTATTTCACTAAAAATTACTTCATTGCTGTACTCATTCGGAAATAAATACGGACAACTAAACAGTTGCCGGTCGGGAATGGCCGAGCGCACTAAGGCGTCATACCACGGTGACCGAGATCGCTCTCGTCGGGGGTAGAATTCCACCCTCGGTTAAGCTAGTGTAAGTTAGATGCAGGTCGTCGCTACATAACCTTAAACATCATATATATATATATATATATATATATATATATATATATATATATATATATATATATATATATATAACCACTGCTAAAATTTTAACAATGTTTTGCGAGGCCCCCACAAGCGCGAGGCCGTCGGCAGTCGCTGCCTTCGCCGACGCCTAGCGCCGCCACTGTGTGTAACCGTACGATACGCTGAAAGTTACTTGCGATAATCCAATGTTAATTATTTTAGTAGTTTTGTAGATCGACGTCTTCAAAGAGACAGCTATATATCACGCTAGCAGATAAAACATTAAATTACTATATCTTTCATTCCGTGATACCATTATTGGAAATTTTGTCTATATATTAAGCCAAAATTCCATCAAGTTTCCTATGAATACCACATAAAAATTCGTCAAGTAGTTTTGAAGATTGAAGTGTTCAACGGAAGACCCACAATTACAGTTTTAATTTTAATATGTGACCATTTATCTCCTAGATCTTTTTACATTCGAAATTTTTTTTAGTTATTTATAATTGCTGTAAAGGAATACGTCCTCCACTTAAAAAAAAAATCTCTACCAAAATGACCATTATATCCTATGGATGGAATCTAATCACCCTTACCGGCATAAACTACAACTAAAAACTGTATCTGGATGATAATAAATGTTATTGTTACTTAATACACCCCCTGAATGACTGGACGGAATTGATATATACGTAGGAAAAATATTTCAAATGGTAGATAACCTCAATAATTTTCGTATACTGGTACATCAAATCGCCCGCAACACTGATTAAACATACACGATAAATTGAACAACGCATCTACAATCCAGAAATATTGCAATTTGATGTTAGGGAACTTCTAAGCAAATCTCTCGTAGTTTGACAGCTGCCAGATTTGATTGTGGCTCTGTTTACATCGGAAAACCAATCAGAGACTAGCTGCTGAAAGGCCATTCGTCGCGGCTCGGAAAATAATGGCTGATGGATCGAGGCATGTAAACAAGTCACATTGCGTATATATGTAACAGAATCAAATAAAATGTTGGTACACGTTATTACTTTAATCACTCCTCTCAAGAATACACTGAAAAATATGCATAATAACACTGAAAAAGAAATAAGAAAAGAATATAAAAGGAAACAGAATAATGGTAAGTTTGATAATTGCACAAGCTAATAACAGTGCTCACTTATTGACATCAGCTATGTATATTAAGATAAAAGGATAGTAACATAAGTACTGAATAAAGTTAGAATTTCGATTCTTACTAAGCTTAATAATTCTTTCAGCGAGGAAGATAGAGAGCAAAAATTTGTGGTGCTTTAATCTGTTTATAGTGAAAGCGTAATGATGTCTGCAGTAGTTTATGCGTATTGGTGCATCGTTGCAGCTTCCTAATGAAATTCTGATGAATCCATTCTTTTGCTTCATCTACTTCTCTCATAACACCGAATATCCTCTTCGTCGTATCTATCGCATCTCGAAACGTCAGAAACAATTCCAAGTCAAACGTTTTGTACGTGCACGTTTCTAATGTTTGTTGAGGACGTGAAACAGTTGATACTATATTAATATGTATTTTTACAATAAAAAGGGCGTGACGTCCTTTCTGGTTTTCAATCGCGGTACATACATAGGTTCACGTCTGTACAGCGCGAAATGCGATCACGTGGGTAAATCGTAGTAAGCTTATCCACAGATTAGATTAATACTTGTTCCATAGACCCTGAATACAACATTTCGTAATGTGGAACGTGGCAGTTTAGTAGAATATAACATTCCATGACATATAATTTTTAAAATTTATTTTTGCTGAAAGTACTAAGTTCTTTGAAAAATTCATCTACTGAATAGAAGTAGTCGTCCTTCAGAAATTATTAAATTTGTTTTTAAATGCTGCTCTGTTGTTTGATGTTATCTGGTAAGTGACCAAAGACCTTTGTGGCAGCATAACTCATCCTCCTCTATGCCAAAGTTAGATTTAACCTTCAACAGTGCAGATAATAGATAATCCATTCTACTAGTACTACTATTGAAGCTATGATGAAGATCCTTGGTTCTGGCTCCAATATGTGCAATGAATACTTATTTGCTCAATGATGATTTACCCCAAAGTATAATGCTATATGAAAGAATAACGAATAAACTATATGAGATTTTGATGTGTGAAGAGGAGATAGATATTGAGTGTGTAATAGATGTACTATGCTTTTCTGAGAATCTCATTTTGAATTATATGGAAAAGGTGTACGTCAGTGGGTAAAAACATTCAGCACATGGATTTAGAGATAATGCGGAGAGAGGATGGGCTTTCTGTAGAGCAAAATAGAAGCATCTGCCTATGAGCTTAAACTGAAAGATGGCACTTTCATAATCGTGACAGTGTATAGGTCTCCATCAGATAACTTTCAGCTAGTTTTGAAAAATTTGGATGCCTTTTTGTGCTATATGTCTGACAGGGAGAAGCGAATTATTATTTGTGGTATTTTATTGTTGAATCTCTAAAAGAGTGAATGCGGGCATATTTTGTTAGCAGCGACGTACATAGCAAGAAATGATCATCAAAATAAAATAAGAGAGATCGAAAACGGAAAGATTTAGGTGTTCATTTTTCCCGTGAGCTATTAGAAAATGGAAATATAGAGAAATATGATAAAAGCGGCCGGACGCGGTGGCAGAGGAGACTGAGGCGCTTCAGTCGCGGTCTGCACGACCACTACGGTCGGAGGTTCGAATCCCCCCTCGGGCATGGATATTTGTGCCGTCCGTAGATGTAGCTAGTTTATAAGTAGTTTGTAAGTTTAGGGACCGATGACCCCGTAGTTAAGTCCCATAAGCTTAACAAACATTTGAACATTTGAACATAAAAGCGGTTCGATGAACCCTCAGCCATGCTCTTCAATGCAGATGTAGATAGAGTATAAAGGTATGCTGAAAAATTTACATGGAATCAAAAATATAAAATTAAATATACTAACACTGCCAAGATACATAAAATTTACACAGAATCGAGAATATAACATTAAATGTAGGACTTTTACAAAATAATAAACTCTCTCAGAATGAAAGCTCCTATGAAATTGATTGCATTTCGAGCAGAGTACGAAAGGCTTGTTCCCAACAAGTAAGTAGCATTATAATAGCTCTCTGTAGCATGGTATTTTCCCAGATAGACTAAAATATGCTGCTGTTACACCATTGCATAAAGAAGGAGAGGCATTCAATGTCAATAACTACTGGCCAATCTCACTTGTGACAGCATTATCCGAAGTTCTTGAGAAAACAAGTATTCAAGATAGTTTTTGTAGGGCAGGTTGTACTGAGACATAAATTTTAAGAAAAACATTTGATACGTCGCGCCGTTTCCTAGTTATTTAGCTCAGAAGTTAGCCAATCACGTCGTTTGGCGCGCAGATTCGAACAGCCCACAAGATGCAGCGTTGCCAAATTTAGCCTCCATGCTGGAGTCATATGGGTATAAACTTGTATATGAAACGCCGTTGCAATGTGAGACACTGTGGTCTGGGGGTAGAGAGCTGTGAAACAGAAGGTCCTGAGTTCGATCCCCACCAGTATAATCGTTTTGTTTTTACCAAATGTGGAAACACATCTGTGTTTTTGTCTAATCATTTATGTATGGATTTCATGTAAGTAATGGAACTGTACTTTTTATTTATTTATTTATTTATTTTTTTGTATAAACACATTGGCGTTGGCCCCAAGTATGCACATTTATTCTGAAAGCTACAGTATCCATAACATTCTCTAATTGCTCATAAATGCATCCGAAAAAGGTCTAACAATATGTACCTGTTTGAACATAAATATGGTAAAACAATAAACGTAAGACACAATCAATGGTCATACATGTAACAAATGCAGGGAAAGTAATGTATAACATAAAACAATAAACTGATATTTTGGCAGTTGTTTAACATAAGAACGTTATTTTCAGGAGCGAAACGTAACACTAAATTCACAGTAGCTGCTCAAAGTGTCCTCCTCCAGCCTGACGACACGCATTGCAGCGCTGCGTCATTGACTCCGCAAGCTTTCCGAAATCAAAGGTTTCCCTGATTTCATCGAAGGCTAAAATTATCCTCGCAAGAAGCTCTTCAGTTGTGTCTACTGGGGTCGCGTAGACGATTTGCTTCACATGGCCCCACAAATAAAAGTCTAGCGGTGTCAAATCTGGTGAACGAGCTGGCCAGAGGAATGGACCGCCTCGGCCAATCCACCTTGGCGGGTACAACACATCTAAATGTTTACGAAGAGCAAAGTGAGGCGGTGCGCCATCGTGTTGGAAGCACATTCCCTGACGGACCGTCAGACAGAGGAACGTCTTCTAAGTATAGCGGAAGGACGTTTACATGGAATGCTAAATACGTCGTTCCATTTAAATGGAGAGGGGGTAGGACGGGACCCAACAAAAGTCGCCTACGATACCTGCCCAAATGTTGACGCTAAACCTATGTTGATAGGATTTAACGTAAATGCCATGCGGATTTGCGTCCATCCAAATGTTGCTGTTTCGGGAACTGAATGGTCCTTCTTTGCTGAAACGTGCCTCGTCTGTCCACAACACCATCTTTGCGAAATATAAATTTTCGTTAGGTTTATTTAAATACCACACGGAATTTTGGTAACGAGAGGGGTAGTCCTCTTCAAACAAATCGTGCACCTTTTGTAGGTGATACGGAAATAGGTTATCGTCGTGTAATACTACACCGTGCGAAACCTGTAACGACAAACAAAAGGATACATTTTGCCATGTGTAATTTTCAGGCATTCTTTAAGAATGTAGTAGTAACGAGACTTACTTCCAAAGCAGTACCAATGGCTCCCGAGCTGGTACTACGTGTTGCAGCAGCCATTTCGAGAACGTTTTCTTCGAACTGGACGTTCCGTGTGTAACGTTCTCGTCCAGCGTCAACATTGGGTACAGCAAAACTTCCAGACTCCCTTAACCGTCTATCAACAGCTAAAAAGATATTTACACACGAAATAACGTGTCTGGGAAATCTTGCGTGGTAGATGTCTCGGGCAGCTGGTGCATATTGACCCCCGGCGACGTACGCTAAATGCATATCTGCGTATTCCTTGAAGGAGTACCGATGACGGACCGTTTTACCACTACTTGTGCATCACGACGACGTCCGTCACTGCTCTACCGCTCCTCCTTCCTTGTACCTTCGCAGCTAAACGAACTCTTCCGGCAATGTCGATTGCACACGTACGATTCCCAGTGATGACCCAGTGACAAGTAGAAAAAGGGCCACTACACGGCCCGTAGAATTACCGTCGGGTGTTGGCATAGCGTACATCGTACCGCAGGGATTTCTGATGCATCGGCCCGAATTCGATCCCCACTGCCGTCGATTATTTTCTCGCGTTTGCTTTTGTATTGGTCCTTTGTTCGGTCTGACAAGGAGAGGACGCCTACTCATAGTGGCAAGGACACAGTTCGGCAATTGAACACACGAGGGGCGTACGATCGAATCCGCGTTTGGGAGTGTTTACTTTTATTTCGTTCATGTCAGTTTATGTATTACGTA
Organism: Locusta migratoria; assembly: GCA_026315105.1. Taxonomy (NCBI): domain Eukaryota; kingdom Metazoa; phylum Arthropoda; class Insecta; order Orthoptera; family Acrididae; genus Locusta; species Locusta migratoria. The sequence continues at coordinate 145,724,914 of CM048751.1, read as the reverse complement.
CACCGCAAAGAAGTCAAAATTATGATCAATATATCGTATTTATTAATATTTAATCAAAGGGATAACAAGGAAAGGCAAGCAAAAATGTGCTCTGCAAGTAGGTTTCCTGGCAACCGTAACTATTATCCACAACGACCAGTTGGCCGATTTTACTGGAAGCACGAACCTAATGCTCGCGCGCAGCTGTCGAGGTCTACTGGAAATTAAATTAACGAAATACGAAGTCCTGTACGCTTCAATTACAATCCTTTTTCGGAAAGTTATTTCCAGAGTCCTCGTCGACGCTGTGATACAGTCCTGTCTTGGACATGAATTTGCAATAACAAATATTCCATTGCCTTTCCTTTTCACGTCTTTTTTGAAATATTAATAAATACGAGATATTGTGCATAATTTTCATTTATTTGCAGTGCAAGTAATGCATAAATTGACATATAAAAATTAAAAATAATTTCCCCTACCAGGATTCGAACCCACATTAATCGCATCATTGATTACCGATTTGACTTCTTCCCACAACACCAACCGCAGCTTGCTGACAGCGTTCACTTAAGTGTCATACACTGTTCCAGACCCGCAAAGAAATGCTATTTTTTCCTAAACGCTTGGCCATCTGGAGCTCCCAGTGCTATCACGTTCAGTTCTGGCCATGAACTGCATATACCATAATTAGAATTACGCGATGACCAGTACGCGTGTTCTCCTTGTGAGACAACCACATGGAGAATACGTTTGGCAACACTGCCTCTTGCGGGCTGTTCGAATCTGTGCGCCAAACAACGTGATTTGGTTAATTTCTATGCTAAATAACTCGGGAACGGCGCGACGTATCAAATTTTTTTCTTAACATTTATGTCTCAGTACAACCTGCCCTACAACGTCCTGACAAGCATTTCAGACATTTTCTGACTACCCTGTATACTTCGGCTGATCAAATATTAAATGCTATGAAAACCAGATCCATTAGAATTTTTCATATTCACAGAATATATGATTTCAACTGCGAATGGGCAAAGCTGAAAATGAAATGTTTATCCAGCCGGGATTCAAACCCGGGTCTCCTGCTTTCTAGGCAGTTGCGCTGACCACTACACCACTGGGGACACAGTGATCATCGCACCTGTAAGGACTACCTAAGCACGCCTCCCGTCAGATACAAATACCCAGCTTCGCCCTGCCCACAGTACTCAAACTCGTTGTTTCGGAAACTAATTCCCGTACGAGTAAGGGCCACAAACTTGCCCACCTCTCCCCACTAACGAAAGGATCATTGCCCGTCATCGGCATATTATATATATATATATATATATATATATATATATATATATATATATATATATATATATATGGCGTCTTTTCCAAAAAACAGACGTCACTTCTGATCCTGCAGTTGATATTGTTTCATATTCACAGAATACATGACTTCAACTGCGAATGGGCAAAGCTGAAAAAGTGTACCCAGCCATCCAGACTGTTGCCCTGTAATTACTGAAACGGCTGCTGCCCCTCTTCAGGAACCACACGTTTGTCTGACCTCTCCACAGATACTTCTGCGCTATGGTTCCACCTACGATATGGTTGTCTGTGTGGTAGAGGCTGCAAGTCACCCCAGCTTCGCAATGTCTGTGGTTCACGAGAGTGGACATGTAATTTTTGTGTTACAGGTAATGGAAAACAATAATTTATAAATGATGGGGAATTTGAACGTAGTTGCAAGAGGAATAGATGAATGGGTTAAGAGAGAATGTGGGCTTGGCAGTAAGAATGGGAGAGGAGAAATACTCAGCTGTGTGGTGAATTTTCGGATGGTAATAAGGAATACTCTGTTAAAGCGTCACAAGAAGGGACGGTATACTTTGGAGATTCCTGCTGCATAACATAGATTCCAAAATGGGATATTGTATTTTAAAGCGATCCCGGGAACAAAAATGTACTCGGAGCATAAGTTAACAATGATGGAGATTACCATGAAATATAAGAGAAACCTCGGTATCAACCTGTGGGGAAGGAAGCGTAATAGTGAAGTACATTGGAATGGTGACGTGTTGGCGTTGACCTAAGGATGTGTAGAATGCGAAAAGGAATACAGCAGGCTGTTCAGTTGACGAGCAACAGACGACACTGAAAACGGTATTTACGGATGTTAGCGAGACAAACAAACGGCAAGGAAACCATTGCGAAGAAACCCTGGGCCGTGCACGCAAACTCAGGGTGCGAAATGGCGATTCGTGGACATATCTCGGGTTGTATTGATCTCAGAAGTAAGAGGTAATCTGTTATGCATACCTCTTTGTGTAGTGATCGTATTCGTTCGTATCAGACTTACCGACGTGCCGAAACTGTCCTAGAGCACACTTCCTACAGTCCATCGAAACTGAGAAAGTCTGTTGGTTTTCCCTTTTCCCGCAATACGTGTGGTCTAGGGTGGTGTTTACATCACTTAAAAAAAAGCACCCTTTGTTCATGGATCGTTCCTGAAAAAATCACGAAGAACCATACATTATGGTCACAAAAACTACAATTTCCGGAAATGTCGCCTTCTACACTTTTTATCCATTGGAAATCATGGAAATTTTTACCGTACGTCCTGAAGTTTACATTCTACAACCAAGTTTTTCATTTTGATTGTATTTTTATCCGTCTCAGAAGTCGAAGTATTCTAAGGTACAGTATTGTTCCCACTAGAATTCATCACTGTTATGGATAATATAATGAAGAATGTCAAGGACAAGTCAGGTGAATTGAATACATTTGCCTTTGCTGATGACATCGTGATTTGGAGTGAAATTGAAGAGGAAGTACAAATCAGACTCGATGAATGGAAATATCATATCCAGAAATATAACCACAACATCATCAAGACGAATACAGTTGTGACTGCAGTCAACAGAAGTGCACAACCAGCTTGTGTAAAACTATCAGGTCAGCAACTAGAGAGAAAGTGTGGACAGTTTTCCTTACCTTGGAAGTGTATTCTCAAATGTTCAAATGTTTGTAGAGATTATGTGACTTAACTATGGGGTCATCAGTCCCTAAACTTACAAACTACTTATGAAGTAGCTTATACTAAAGACGGCACTGACATCCATGCCCGAGGGGGGAATTGGAATCCCCGTTCGCAGAGGCCGTGCAGACCGCGACTGGTACGCCACAGACCGCTCGGGCACAGCGGCCGGCAGTGTAATCTCCATTGATAATTTGGTCAGAAATGAAATCACCAACACAGCGTATAAAGGATCTGAATTATACCAACAAGTATGATTTATGGGATTCATACAACAGCCAGACTGCTAACGTTTAATAGCCATTTCATACCAATATTGACCTCTGGTACTCAAACATACACCCTCACAAAAAATAGAAGCATCAAGGCTTCAAGCAGAAGACCATGACTGACAAGGAATGAGAAGTTGAGGAAGGAAGCAGCAGTACAGACGTCCTTATACAAATTAGTGCATCTAAAATTCGATGCTGCAGACTTGTGATGAGAATGGAGCCAACTAGAACAAGCAAAGTAGGCATGGAAAGACATGTGGATGAGAAAACACCTCAAGTAACATCTTTAACCCGATGGATGGACTTGATTAAGGCTAATCTAGTGACCAGAAGCTGGACGGTGGATGATGTTCTGCGCGAACAAGTGTGTTTGGACAGGACGAAGTGGAAGAGGCTCATTACCAGTACACGAGAATCTGGAACTGTTAAATGATGATGATGCTGATTGTAATCAAGCGCAAAATTACATAAATCAGTTTCTAACCGTTTCTGTACCGTGGAAAAAAAAATACCCCAATAACTAATCGTAGAAAATGGCTTAATTTGAGCAATACTTTTTGAGGACATTTATCTACAAACTAAAATATTTATTGGTGGGTAGATCGCGTAATTAATGAGGGGGTACTTAACAGAATTGGGGAGGAAAGGAATTTCTGGCATACCTTGACTAAAAGAAGGGATCGATTGGTAGGACACACTCTTAGACATCTGGGATCGTGAATTTAGCGTTGAAGGGTAGTGTGTGTGTGGGGGTGGGGGGGGGGGGGTTGGCGCAGAGGGAGAGCACAAGACGGATCGGATACAGTCAACAGAGTCAAACGGATGTGAGCTGCATCAAACCAGTCTCCGGACTAAAGACCACAACAACAACATAAAGATTTTGTGTCCCAGCCTCGTCGCCGCTTTTGTGTCTCGTTTCCGTCGTAGGTGTCGGTGGCCGAGTAGGAGGACCGACACAGGAATAAAGGTAGCACGCTTGTGCAGGTACGGAGGTGAGCAGCCAGTGGGACAGCAGAAACTAGAAACACTAGAGTAAATTAGAATGAGATATATATTGCACACAAGGTATACAATACTTAACTTTTACATAGATCAGTACTGCAGAATTCTGATACATAGTTGAGCTAGAGGCCTGCCTAGTGCCTATCCGATAGCCAAGCTTCACTGGTGCCTATCTGATTCCGAAGTGTTAGCTGGTTCCTATCTCAGTCCCAAGTGAACGACGTCGTTCAGTGGTGGCCACGAGCGGAGCTGTAGCAGAGGGCGCTCGTGGCTGACGTCGTAAGAACGCCGCGCCGTGCGTGCATGGCGGCGCGCGGCGAAAGTAGGTGGCGCGCAATTTGGACTTGTGCGACACCACAAAAGATACACATGAAAACCCATGATTCTTGGTGTCAATTTCACTGAGATACTGAATTCGACCTTTTGAGAAATCTGTTCGATAGCAGAAATTTAGTTTTGAACATCTTACAGTTTGATATCTTCACCAAACAGAGGGTTTTTATTTTCAATATTCGTTACTGTCACCGTGTAGTGTGAAATCTTTTAAAGAGTTTTCAGAGGTTGTGCATACTTCATGTAAAGCTTATTTTAAGTCAGATATCCTTTCATTTCAATAAAACTATTTTGTGAATAGACTGAATTTTGGAAAATTATACAGACTTTTAACTTCTTTCGACAATAATTTATTTTTGTTATTCGTCATAGTCTATATAAGTATATCGAATCATATAAGGAACGAAATCTCTATAGATATACAAAGGAATAGCATTCGTGACGATGGCACTCCTACATCTACATAGTTAACGGAATCTATCCAAAGGTGCGTGCCGGAGGGTACTCAGTACCACTACTAATTATTTTCTTTCCTCTTCCACTTCCATATTATTGAACGAGGGATAAACGAGTGCTTGTATGCATCTGTACGAGCCCTAATCTATGTAAACTTGCCGGCCGTGGTGGCTGAGCGGTCTGCGGCGTGCCAGTTACGGTCTGCAGGGTTCCTGCGGTCGGGGGTTCGAATCGCCCCTCGGGCATGGATGTTTGTGCCGTCTTTAGTATAAGCTAGTCCCTAAGTAGTTTGTAAGTTTAGGGACTGATAACCCCATAGTTGAGTCCCATAAGCTCTACAAGCATTTGAACATTTGATTTCTCTAATCTTATCCTTGTGGTCTTTACACGAAATGGAGGATGGCGACAATAGAATCGTTCTGCAGTCGGCCTGTAAGTTCCTTTAAAACAAAGTCGCCTGCCCTCCAGCGATTTCCTTTTGAGTTCCCCAAGCACTTCAGTAACACTCGCGCATTTACCGAATCTACCAGTTACAAACTTACCCGCCCGCCTCTACGTCCTTCTTAAACCCGATCTGGTGGGGATCCCAAACACTTGAGCAATATTCAAGACAGTGTTGTACAAGCGTTTTATATAACATCTCCTTTACAGACGAACCACGCCTTCCAGAAATTCCCCCAATAAACCGAAGTCGACAGCGTTACGCCTAGTTTTCTTTCTTTTATTTTCACTCCTCAGAGAAAGGTCATAGACGAAATAGAAGTAGCCAGGGTTACGCGAACGATCATAGAAATATGGTCGGACTAAGGTAACATCACGTTACAAACCGTTTCGCAGCACCTGAATCTGACGATATAAATGCAGCGATAGCACTATGTCGCAATAGCAGAGAGGCACACACGATTGATGTATCCGAGCAAGTCGACGGTCGCTGAACATTGTTTGTCGGAGAATCATGCGATGGAGTATGAAAGCACTATGATTCTGGTACAGACGTCGAGATACTGGGACTGCGTCGTTAGAGAGGCCATTGAAATTCGCACAAGTGACTCTGGCTATAATCTTAGCAAAGCTTGGGAACCAGCGATTGGGTTAATTAAGAGTAAATCTAGCAAACGTAACGAAGTGACGACCATGGTGGACAGAGCCCTCACATCGACGTCATCTCAGACGCCGGCGCAATCGGTTCCACTGCGCGGCCGCGGCGCGGGGCGCGGACCACGGAGGGGTCGCTCCGCGGGCCGAGGGTATTTCAATGGCCCGCTACCGGGCTAGAACCCAGTTCCCTTCGAGCAGCCGTAGCGTGCGGATCTCCGTGCCGGCGCGTTTCCAGGAGCTCAGTCCGTCAGTTCACCTGATGATGGCGACATGTATGATCGCCGAAATATTGTGCCCGTTGGACACTATAGACCGGCAGTACACCCTTGGATATTTTGATTTTGAAATACGCCGGGAGAAACTGAAGAATCACATCATACACCTTTACGGGGAGGAGATGTATCGCAGCATGAAGAAATTTGAAAAGTTGCGCCACCGTAGATGTCGTTTGCTAAGTACTCTTGCTTTTCTAAAGAGATGTTCTGAGAATGTTGTTCCAAATTTTGCTAAGGTTACGCATCACATCGATTCTGCAGCAGCCAAGAGAATTAAAAAACGGGCCAGCCGCGCATTGCTTCGTGAGAGAGTGCATTTCACCCGCCGTAGTCTTGAGTTCGTCTCTCTGGAACTATTCCATCTGCATTTGCAACTGGCTAGTCACTTCACATCTTTTTCCTGGGATTGGATTGATGGTGTTACTTCGGTTGCAGCCGATTCCGCCCATAAGAAGGCAAAACAAACCATCTCTGCAGGTTCCGTGCAAGACTGTCATCAATCTGAGTGGCATGGAGTTGAGTGATGATGTGGTCTCAGTTTTGGAGAAAGGACTCAACTTTGCTCCTACCCCCAAGTTCACACCGGTCACAGAAATTATTAGTGCTGTTGAACAAGTTGCAGCTCGACTTCCGCCTGAATCAGCTGAGGAAATGCGTCGTGAAACTTGTCGTGCGTTGACGAAATCCAAGCCAATGAAGTCGAACATCACTAGTAAAGAGAGGGCGGCCATTCGTGACCTGAGGGAGCGCCCTGAAATTGTTGTCTTACCGGCTGACAAAGGCAATGCTACGGTTGTTGTCTCCCATAAGGACTACACTGAAAAGATACAGAGCCTGCTAAATGACGATTCCTACCGGAAGATCAGCGTTGACCCCACAAAGAAGGTGGAAAACAAGACGAGGTCGCTTCTCAAGAATGCGGATTTACCGGAGGGTGTCGCCAAGTAACTGCTACCTCAAGGTCCGGTACCGCCAAGACTTTATGGCCCCCCTAAGGTTCACAAAGATGGGGTGCCGTTACGTCCCATTGTCAGTAACATCAGAGCACCTACATATTTGTTAGCCAAATACTTGACGGGAATATTAAGTCCTTATGTGGGTAAATGCCCTCATCACATCCGTAGTTCCGTGGATTTTGTTAAACGCCTTAACAACTTCAGGCTGGATGAGTCAGATATCATGGTGAGTTTCGACGTCGTTTCGTTGTTTACGAGGGTGCCACTTCGAGAGGCACTAGATTTGATTGGTCAGAAATTCGACGAGAAGACCACCGAACTTTTTAGGCACGTCTTGACCTCTACGTATTTTCTTTTCAATGGCGAATACTACGAACAAACGGAGGGAGTCGCCATGGGTAGCCCACTCTCTCCTGTGGTCGCAAATTTGTACATGGAGAATTTCGAGGAGGAAGCCCTGGCATCATCTCAATGGAAACCTACTTGCTTTTTCCGTTACGTGGACGACACTTTCGTCATCTGGCCACATGGTATGGATAAACTCCTTGACTTTCGTACACATCTGAACTCCATACACCCCAACATCAAATTCACTATGGAGACTGAAACGGAGGGTAAATTGCCGTTCCTTGACGTCTTGGTCAAGAGAAGAGCTGATGGCACCCTGGGTCATAGTGTATATCGGAAGACAACGTATACTGATCTGTATTTACACGCAGACAGCTGTCACCACCCTTCACAGAGGAATGGGGTACTTAAAACTCTAGTACATAGAGAGCGCACTATCTCCGACGCAGAGAGTCTACCCCAGGAATTGGAACACCTGAGAACTGTATTTCGAAAAAATGGGTACTCAGAGTGGCAGATTCAGCGGGCTCTCCGCCCCGCCACTACAACACAACCTGTGGAAACGGATGAAAACACGAGGGAGGATGTAGGCACTGCGTTCGTTCCATATAGCGGCGCACTCTCGGGGAAGATCGCCCGCATTTTGAAAAAACACCAGGTTGCAACTGTTTTTTGTCCGCCGAATAAAATTCGTGCACTGGTGGGGAGCGCTAAAGATGATCTCGGTTTGAGGAAGACCTGCGTGTACCCGATTCCGTGACAGTGTGGAAAGTCATATATTTGACAGACGATGCGTACCGTCGAGGATCGATGCGTTGAACACCAGAGGCACACACGATTGATGTATCCGAGCAAGTCGGCGGTCGGTGAACATTGTTTGTCGGAGAATCATGCGATGGAGTATGAAAGCACTAGGATTCTGGTACAGACGTCGAGATACTGGGACTGCGTCGTTAGAGAGGCCATTGAAATTCGCACGAGTGACGACCGAATAAACCGTGACTGTGGCTATAATCTTAGCAAAGCTTGGGAACCAGCGATGGGTTAATTAAGAGTAAATCTAGCAAACGTAACGAAGTGACGACCACGGCGGACAGAGCCCTCACATCGACGTCATCGCAGACGCCGGCGTGATCGGTTCCACTGCGCGGCCGCGGCGCGGGGCGCGGACCACGGAGGGGTCGCTCCGCGGGCCGAGAGTATTTAAATCGCCCGCTACCAGGCTAGAACCCAGTTCCCTTCGAGCACTCGTAGCGTGCGGATCTCCGTGTCGGCGCGTTTCCAGGAGTTCAGTCCGTCAGTTCACCTGTTGATGGCGACATGTATGATCGCCGAAATATTGTGCCCGTTGGACACTATAGACCGGCAGTACATCCGTGGATATTTTGATTATTTCATTCTTATTATATAAAAATATGATATAAGAAATGATGGGCATACAACAAACCATTTGTACAACTGAACCACAATTTTCTTACGAGAAAGTTAGAAATCTGTATAATGTACCCAAGACATAAAATTACTTTTCCTTGATAGAAATGGTATGAAATCATCGTATTGAATTTATTGGCTCGGAAATACCCATTTTCAGATAGTGATGTTTACAACTAGACGACCAAAGAAGGAAATGAGCACACCGAAATTAAACTACTGTATCTACCCACTTGCCTCATATGAGATTTGGGAGTCCGTGCCCAAAGTGTCCACTGAGTCCGTAATTCGCACCCGAATTTTCCGCGTGCTAGGCAGTTGTGGTGCGCAGAACTCTGCCCTAACACAGTGATCATCGCGACTCCACGGACTACCAGGACTACGAGACAGGCTCAATTTCTCAAGTTATCCACACATTACGCTCAAACTCTTGCTGGAATCGTTCAAATGTCACGAGTAATAAACACGGGGATAAGTTTTACGGTCTAGCGGGGGGCGTTCTAAGGTAATGCACGCAGTTGCGGTTCCAAAATGTTCAAATGTTTGTAAACCTTATGAGACTTAACTGCGGGGTTATCAGTCCCTAAACTTACAAGCTATTTATAAACTAACTTATACTAAAGACAATACAAACATACACGCCCGAGGGAGAATTCGAACCTCCGACGCGGTAGTCGCGGTTCCATATGTACCTGGGTGGCGAAATGTTCGGCGCAAACACCTAACAATCAGGAGACCCGTGTTCGAATCCTATTCCTGCGCAAAATATCAAATTTCTATATTTGACATGATTCATTGCATGTTGCAGCTAACACCGATCAGGTTGGCGCAGTGGTAAGCACTTTGGACTCTCATTCCTGAAGACAGCGGTTCAGATTCGCCTAGTGACATCCAGATTTGCTTTGACCTAAATCACTCCGGGGGATGGTACATTTTCAAAGGGCACAGGTGATCTCCTTACTCATCCTTCAATCCAACAAGATGATTTCGTGTGGCATTTTTGGCCGTTAGGTCAAGTATTTAGGTGACGTGACACGGACGACTAGCGCGTCAATGATGATTAGGATGACACAACATCCAGTCCCCGAGTGGATAAAATCTCCAACCCGGCCGGAAATCAAATGTTCAAATTTTTGTATAGCTTATGGCACTTAACTACGGGGTCATCAGTCTCTAAACTTACAAATTACTTATGAACTAGCTAACACTAAGGACGGCACAAATATTCATGCTCGAGGGGGGATTCGAACTTCCGACCGTAGAGGCAGTGCAGACCGTGACTGACGCGCCGCAGTCTTCTCGGCCACCGCGGCCGGCGACCAGAAATCGAACCCGGGCCCCCTGTGTGGCAATTTTCCACGATATCCAGCGGACTACGGAGGTCTTGCGACCCGCCACTGATGACAACGCTGTCTACGAGTTATTGAAGTTCTTTCCTTCCATCTTTCCTTCTTCTTGCAACTAATGTCTGTATTTCCTTTGTACCTGGCAGAACAGGTCGTGTTAGTTCTTTCGGACATGTCAAAATGAACAGCCATCACATACATACATTGCAGAGCCAGAGAAACAGGTTCAGGCAAGCGCTGCCCATTTAACATAACAGGCATGTGGCGCAGGCGTTAGACCAGTTACTGCTGCTACAATGGCAGGTTATCACGATATAAGGGAGTAGGAACGCGGCATCTCCGGGATAGCCATGAGGTGCGGATTTCCCGGCACGACCGTTTCAAGAATGAAGCGTGAACATCGGGAATCCGGCAAAACATAAAATCTCCGACATTTCTGCGGCAGGAAAAAGATTCTGTACGCATGGGACCAACGACGACTGAAGAGAATTGTTCAGAGTGACAGAATTGTAACCCTCCCGCAAATTGCGGAAAAAAATACACAAGAGACAATTAATTCTTCTAACTGGGGAGTGATCAAAAATGAGATCCCGCAAGGTTCGGTCTTGGGTCCTTTGCTGTTCTTAATATATGTTATCGAAGGGCATGAAAGGGAAGCATCAGTTGGGAAGGGAGTAAGACAGGGTTGTAGCCTTTCTCCGATGTTATTCAATTTGTACATCGAGCAGGCGATGAAGGAAAGCAAGGAAAAATTTGGAATAGGGATTAAAGTACAGGGGGAAGAAATAAAAACATTGCCTTTTGCTGATGACATTGTAATTCTGTCAGAGACAGCGAAGGACCTGGAAGAGCAGTTGAATGGAATGGACAGTGTGTTGAAGAAAGCGTATAAAATGAACATTAACAAGAGCAAAACAAAAATAATGGAATGCGGTCTCAGAAAATCAGGCGATGCTGAAGGAATTAGATTAGGTAACGAAACAATGAAGGTGGTAGATGAGTTTTGTTACTTGGGTAGTAAAATAACATGTGATGGTCGCAGTACAGAGGATATAAAATGCAGAATGGCAATGGGAAGAAAAGCATTTTTGAAAAAGAGAAATTTGCTAACATCGAATATTAATTTAAGTGTAAGGAAGTCTTTTCTGAAGGCATTTGTGTGGAGTGTTGCCTTGTACGGGAGTGAGACATGGACGATAAGCAGTGCGGACAGGAAGAGAATTGAGGCTTTTGAAATGTGGTGTTACAGAAGAATGCTGTAGATTAGGTGGGTAGATCGCATAACCAATGAAGAAGTACTGAACAGAATTGGTGAGAAAAGGAAATTTTGGCATACCCTGGCTAAAAGAAGGGATCGACTGGTAGGACACATTCTTAGACATCGGGGAATCGTAAATTTAGCATTGGAGGGAAGTGTGTGGGGTAAAAATCGCAGAGGGAGACCAAGAGATTCGTATAGTAAGCAGATTCAAGTGGATGTGGGTTGCCGTTCTTATGAGGAGATGAAAAGGCTTGCTCAGGATAGATTAGGGTGGAGAGCTGCATCAAACCAGTCTCCGGACTGAAGACCATAACAACAACAATATATATTAATGACTTGCCATTCTATATTGAAGAAGATGCTAAGCTAGTTCTTTTTGCTGACGATACAAGTAGAGCTATCACGGATCACAAACATGAATTAACTGATGAAACAGTAAACGATGTCTTTCAGAAAATTATTAAGTGGTTAAATGTTCAAATGTTTGTTAAGCTTATGGGACTTAACTACGGGGTCATCAGTCCCTAAACTTACAAACTACTTATGAACTACTTACGATCTAGGACGGCACAAATATCCATGCCCTAGGGGGGACTCGAACCCCCGACCGTAGTGGCCGTGCTGACCGTGACTGGAGCGCCTCAGTCACCTCGGCCACCGCGGCCGGCTATTAAGTGGTTCTCTATAAATGAACTCTCATTAAATTTTAATAAAAACCAGTATATACAGTTTCATACAGTAAATGGCACGACACCTTTAATAAATTTAGACTTTGAACATAAATCTGTAGCTAAGGTAGAATATTCAAAAATTTTAGGTCTTCGCATTGATGACATTGAAATGGAACAAACACATTGAGAATTTGCTGAAACGTTTGAGGTCAGCTACTTATGCTATCAGGGTCGTTGCAAAATTTGGTGATATACATCTCAGTAAATTAGCTTACAATGCTGCTTTTATCTGGGCTGATATTCTGAGACAATTCAACATTGAGTAAAAAAGTATTCATTGCACAAAAGTGTGTAATCAGAATAATTGCTGGGGACCACCCAAGATCATCTTGCAGACATTTATTTAAGGAACTAAGGATCTTCACTGTAGCTTCACAATATATATATTCACTCACAAAATTTGTCATTAACAATCCGACCCAATTCAAAAGTAATAGCAGTGTGCTTAGCTACAACACTAGGAGAAAGGGTTATATTCGCTGTTCAACGTTAAATCTAACTTTGACACGAAAGGGGTGAATTATGATGCCACATAAGTCTTCGGACACTTACCAAGCAACATAAAAACATCTGACATATAGCTAACTGCATCCAAAGAGAAATTAAAGGATTTTCTGAATGCCAACTCCTTCTACACTGAAGATGAATTTTTAGATAAAAAATTATATATATATATATATATATATATATATATATATATATATATATATATATATATATATATATATATATATATAATGAAAAAAATGAAAATTAAAAAACCCTTAAAATATTGTCATTTATAGACACCATTTACTAAACTGAAACGTTCCACATCATTAAACATCATTACGAAATGTTGTATATATGATCTATGGAACAAGTATTAATCTAATGTAATGTAATTGCTACGGATTTCAGTGCTGGGTCTTCAAAAAGTGTCAGCGTGCGAACCATTCAACCAAACATCATCGATATGCACTTTCGGAGCCTCAAGGCCTGTCTTAAACCCTTGCCGACTGCACATCGTAAATCTTTACTCCTCGCCTGGGCCAGTCGACATTGATCTGTTTATGGTGTGATTAAAATGTTGAAATGTTTGTAAATCTATCGGACCAAACTGCTTAGTCGTCAGTCCGTTGCTTGAAAACTACTTAAACTAAGTTAAACTAACTTAAGGACAACACACACACACACACACATGCTCCAGGGAGGACTCGAACCTCCGACGGCGAGCAACCGCGCGCTCCGCAGCGAGGCGCCTTAGACCGCTCGGCTACTCTACCGCGGCTTTGGTGTGGTTAGTCTCGTTTCCAATTGTATCGAGCGGGTGAAGGTGTACGCGTATGGAGACAACTTCATGAATTCATGTGCCCTGCATGGCAGCAGGGGATTGTTCAAGTTGATGGAGACAATTGCTGTGGGGCGTGTGCGGTTGGAGAGACATGAGACTCCTGATACGTCTAGGTACGACTGTGATAGGTGACACGTACGTTCGCACCTTGGTTGATCGCATGCATCCTTTCATGTTCATTGTCCATTCCGACGGACTTGGGAAATTCCTACAGGACAGTGACCACTCCACATGACCAGAGGGGCTCCAGGAACAGTCTTCAGAGATTAAACACCTCCGCTGGCCACCATAATTCCCAGACATGACCATTATTGAGCATATCAGGGCTGCCTTGCTACGTGCGGATCAGAAGAGATCTGTACTCCCTCGTAGTCTTACGGCTTCGTGGACGACCCTGTAGGTCGCATGATGTCAATTCCCTTCTCCAGCGCTACTTCAGACGAGTCCTTGCCATGTCCTGCTGCGGCACTTTTGCGTGCCCGCGATGGCCCTACACGATATTAAGTAGTTGTACCAGTTGCTTTGGCTCTTCTACATCTACAAGTACATGGGATGCTCTGCAAATAACATTTAAGTGTCTGGCAAAGGGTTCATCGAGCCACCATTATTCTATTTATCTCCCATTCCATTCTCGAATAGCGCGCGGGAAGAAAGAACACCTGAATGTCTCCGTTCGAGCTCTGATTTCTCGTATTTTATTCTGATGATCATTTCTACCAATGTAAATGGGAGTCGCATTAGAAGGAAAATGTTGGCGATTGGAGTTTCGTAAGCAGCCCACGCCGCAGTGATAAGCGCTGTTTAATGATTCCCATCCCAGATCATGTATCATTTCCATAACGCTGTCTCCCCTGTATTGTGACAATACGAAAGGAGCTGCCCTTCTCTAGACTCTTTCGATATCCACCGTCAAACCCACCTGATAAGGATCACACACTGGGCAGCAATACTCCAAAAAATGGACGGACAAGCGTAGTGCATGCAGTTTCTTTTGTAGTTCTGTCATGTTTTAAGGGTTCTGCCAATAAAACGCAGTCTCTGGTTCGCCTTTCCCACGATATTATCTACGTGTTCTTTCCAGTTTAAGTAATAGTAATTTCTAGGTATTTTGTGGAGTTTATGGCCTTCACTTTTGATTGATTTATCTTGTAAGAAAAGTTTAACGTATTTCTTTTCTTATTCATGTGGACGACTTCACACTTCTCATTATTTAGAGTCAATTGCCAATTTTTACACCATACTGATATCTTATTCAGTGTATTCAGTGTATGTGCTATATTGTTGGTGGAAAGAATGCAGTACCATGATGCTGGTTTCACTACAAATGTTCCATTAACATTACTCCATCAGCATGTTATTGGCAGATTATATATATTGTCCTGAAGGAGGTCTAAAGAAGAAATGATTTACGTAGACATAACTGGACGCTATCAATATTGGCACAGTTCTCACGCCGTCGGAAAAGTGTCGCAATTGGATCTAGCGGCCTGCTACAAGGCTCACAGGTATTTTTCAGAAACTTACGGCATCCAATAACGACTTCCGTCATGAATACAAATTTGTACGTTGTCACGTTTATTTGCAACCTTAGGAGAACAAATGACGTAATACTGCTATTGAAAGATCTTATATGGAGGAACATCAGAAGGAACGTTTCAGTCACACCATGCTAAAATGGGAGTGGCACATTAACAGAAGAGAACATCTGCACCACATTTTTCTTAAGACAAATTTATTCATGAGGGCGACTGAAATGGCGCTAAAATTCGAAACATACTGCAAATTTAACGAACGCAGTACAATATGATTCTTGATATTTGAACTGCATTTACCGTCACCGCTGAATTCTGAAGGTCTGGGGAACAAATTCAATGTCATGTCTAACTTTATGACCAAGTGGTTCCGACAATTTGCCTTGAATTTGATATATTGAAACTATCTGACCGTTTCGTGGCATTTAAATTCAATGAAAAAGATGAAAATTTGTGCTGCACCGGGATTCGTATCCGGATTTTCCGCTTCAGGGCAGTGGTCAGCTAAGGATTTAAGCTATCCAGGCACGCCTTCGCTCCTGCTCAAATTCTCAACTGACAGCACGCTACGATGGTAGTGCCCCTCTTGCTCGCAACCAGTACGGGACTGGATCGATTGCTTATGCGTCCGCATTGAAATTGTCAATTCTCTATTGGGGACATATGTACAGTAACTGATATGGTATCTGTTCTTTCGGACTAACGCCGCAAAGACGTGGGCGATACTGAAAGGAAGTCTCGACCTAGCACCACGTGATCACACCTTTCCGGAAATATGAAAGAACATTAGGGGAAGAAGATTTGGCAACGATGAGGACATTCACAAAGCGGCTCTCTGACAATTCCTTGACAAAGAAGCGAATTTCTTTCATTGAGGAACTGAATGATTAATAGAAGGTTATACCGACTGTTTACAGAGACTCTACCTCATCCAATGAGAAAGTACACGTGATCATGTGCTCTAACTCTTTATAGGTGTAATCAGTGAGAGTTACTGACACACATATACCATCATAGATGGGAGATCTCCACATTTAACCGATCTCAATACCGTAGTTTATTGGGAATGATTGAGGATATAAATTTCGGAATGAATACTGAAAATTTAAAAATGTTCCGGGAAATCTGCAGCAACTTTATGAAATTTTTCTGGAAACTTCTAGAAAAAGTTCTTGATGAGACGAGTACAAATGTGTTGAATATTTTAATAATTCACTGGGTTATTGTGAAACATTGTACCCTGAACTACTTCTGTTACCATGTAGGTTTACGGAGAAAAGAAAAATTCAAAATGGTTTTTCAATAGTAATTTCGAATAAAACATATCTGTCATTGTAGTAGTACAGAAATTGAACCATTATTTGGGGTATCAGGATACCGCTCCCAAAGTTTGTCAAAGTGCACTCAACAGCTTTTACGTTGTGGAACTTCGTTAGTAAGTAGGTATTTTTTCTCATTTGCTGCAAGAATGAAAGCGAGTTATTCAAATTTCAGCTAAGGTACTTGCTTTGATCTACTAGCTCTTAAGGACTACGTTTATATTTGATATTCTTATAATGTTATTAACTATGACAAAGTATCAAAGTCAAGTTTTTCATTTGGATAGGTAAATTTATATCATTGCACTACTTTTTTTACTATTATAAATTTATCACTAGTGTTTATAAATAAACCATTAAAGTTAAATAGACGTTAGAATTAGTCAACAGCTTACGTTATTTCGTAAATTTCTGAATATTTTAGTTGTTGAAAGAGAAGGGAGGGGGTTCCACATGACTGAATATCTGCAATTGCATGTATGCGACCGTTTGCACACTACATTTGAGTAAACATTTACTTACTTTTACGCGCTGTAAATAATATTCACTTTACTAGGCTGCGTTGTGTAAAATATAATATAGTTAATAAAACATGCGCATATGTGTAAATATAGATTTATACTGACGAACTACATTATTTATATGTACCTAATTTTTAACATCATTTATTGAAACAAAAATACACGAATGCTCATGCACACAAACAATCGTATCTAATTATATTAAGTAGAACATTTTTATCTTCTCTAGCCCCGTACAAATTATTAAATGTATCTTGCCGTTTTGTATATCTGGAATATAAGATATGTGCATCTATGGTCCCATACTTTTATCTGTTGCATTTCTCAGTTTCAATTGTGAATTCTAAGAAAGCACTTTTTAATTTTTACGTATGGACTTTACTGGGAGCAGATGGCTAAATTCTTCACAAATGAGCAACTCATTACAAATCTGTTGTATGCCTGTCTAAGCAGATGTCTAAGGGAAACATTTAGCACTTATTTTTGCAAAAATATATATAGTTTTCAAAATAAAAAGCCAAGATCGCACATTAATAATTTATTAAATGACGACCGGTTTCGGTGCACTGTGTCACCATCGTCTGGTCTTATATATGTTATAAGCTGGTCATCTCGTTAAAAAAAATTGGGTACAATATAACAAGTGCAACATTGCACTTAGTCACTATATAAAAATACACAAGTTAAAAACATGACAGCTTACAAAATACAAAGTATTTTTTAAGCTGTAATGTTTTTAACGTGTGTATTTTTATATGCTGACTAAGTGCAATGTTGCACTTGTTATTTTATATCCAATTTTTTTAACAAGATGATGGTGACACAGTGCACCGAAACCGGTCGTCATTTAATAAATTATTAATGTGCGATCTTGGCTTTTTATTTTGAAAACTGTAAAACGATCAGATCACCTCCAAACCCGACTACGTCAGGTGATCTCTACACATATATGTTTAAATAATAATATAAATGAATGCATACGCCAATATGAATTATTTTTGTCACATCACAATAGCTAATATTAAAAAAAGTGTAGTGATAATAATGTTTGATTACATCTTCAGAATATGGTTACAATTTTTTACAATTGGTTGTAAACGAATTGTACTTTAGAGAATCCTTGAATTCAGCCCAGTATCCTACAAACGAAGCTAGGTATTATTTCGCTACAGCTAATTAATATCTTTCAGATAGAGGCTATTACACTTTCTCTACATGAGATACTGGAAATTGTCGTTTCTGGTAGTCAAAACTTAGCTTACTTAGACGTGCGTCTTTTTATAACAATGTTTGATATTTTCATTAATTTAATAATGAACGTGTTGCTTTACATAATTTCTTTTTTGTTTGAAAAACAAGTTCACATTTTCGAAATATGCGTTACGTACTGAAAACAAAACAGGTGTCGTTGTCAGAATGAAGTAGTGGAGACATGCAACAGGTAGTGCATCAAGAGTTTCGGAATGCCAAAATACGGATACAGAAATCTTGCTCGTCGGAATTGCGTTATGGTTTACTTTTTTTCTTTTAATAAGCAGCAAGAAGCGTTAATAAATCAAAGACATCATGCGCTAATTGAAATTTGTTGATTTACATGTAAGTGGGTGGAAAGAGTAGTAGCATATGACACAAAATTAAATTTAACGTCGTTTGCTAAGGACACTTACCTCACAACAGAAGAAGCTCACACAGATCAGCGGTACCACGGGCAGCTTCTGCAGGCTGCGTCCACGTGTCGTGCGTCGGATGCGTCGCTACGCTTCGCTGAGTGCTGCGACGTTCGCCCGCCGCCCTCCTGCGCACTCTGACGTAGGCTGCCCGCGCTACGTTGGTCTATATACGAGGGTTGGCGCCCTCTCCCGCGCATGCGCAGTGACTACCTCACGCCGAGGGCTCAGCCGGAATTCGGCGTCCCTCGCCTTCAACTGTTTCATCAGCCAGGCTTTCGCGCATGCGCACTTGCTCCGCTGTCTTCACACCGTGCTGTTCTGTCGCAGTTGCGTCCTAGCTCTCGAGAAGGAAGGGTGTAACATTGCTGTCGATCACGTGTGATTCGAACACGCGGTTTGTCTTCCAGGAAGGAATTATTTTGACGTTTGGCAAATTATACAATTTCTTTCCTAAACAGAACCCAGTAGTTTTATATTAGAACTTATGCAGAACTTTTATATTATTTAACGCCTTTTCAGTACACATACACACAGCTGTTATTTGAGTGAAAGGGTATTTTTTGTTTGTCCATTTTTCAAATAATGTTACATTAATAACTTCATTTCATTTGTGGAAACGAATTATATATTCAGAAATATTTTAACATAAGTAAGACATTGTTTCGGAACAAATAATTACCGATGTGGCTGTCAATCATAAATCGTGTTTAATGCGTAGCAGTTTGTTCGATCTCTAAAATTATTAGTTACTCCATTTTTTTATTATTGTGTGTAGAATACTTTGTGTGAACCAGATATGATCTAATATATGAAAATTCATACATAATTACCTACAATCGCAGGATCTATATTAAATTTTCAGTATCTGTCTTCTAGTCAGTAGTAATGGTTTATATACTTATTCTGCAACGAAGTCGTTTGATATAATGCTTTTGCGTAACCACTGCCGGTACGTATCGGCAGTGAGCAATGCCAGCAGTAATGTCCGATTTTGACACATAGCGGATAAAATGGTCAGACACATCGTTTAATTTTTTTCTCTTATCATAGGGACGACCATACTTAAGTAAAGCTAATTAATTTGCATATGTTGTCCATTTGCTGCAGTTAAACTCGTTTCAGAAATGATAAACGACAGATTTTTAATATGTTCGGCAGAGCCTTGAACGATTTTCCACTTGTAGTGTGTTAACTGTGATATATCATGTTACCTTACGTACAAACATAATTAATATGACTTTTGTTACTTTCAATGGGACTTCTTTTGCGGAAAATCTTAGTACAAGTAATTTTATTATTTTCTTATAACAAAATACACATCATCTTCCATAGTTGAAAAGGTATCCTTTTTTTTCACTGTGTGACAGTTGTCATTATCAATGTTTCTACTAGAATTTCGACTTTTCACTCAAATAATTAATTGACGTCATTTCCTGAAACAGATATAACGTACAAATCGTAGAAATAACGTTTATCAATTTCGGTTGAGCGCTTCTCAGAACTACACAGCAACATTCTGGAAAGTTATCATTAGTAATGTACCGACCTCAATCGTTATAATTCTCATGCAAGTTGAAATACCTAATATAAATCTAGCAATGTTGCCGCCGTTTTTATAAACTTTTGACATTAGAACACAGTTTTTATTCTTCACTATTAGTTTGAAGGAAGGAACGTTTCGACAAACACAGTTATGTCACATAATAATTCAGGCAAGACAATTATACGCATTATTAAAAAAGTAAAATACTATGTACTGCGTACAAAGAAATTATACAAAATATCTATAGCGAGACAGAAAGTCTAAAACATGATATAACTGTACCCTTATAATAACTGTGATTTATTTGTAATATAAAATGTAATATACATAATGAAACAAAGAAGCCTCTTCAAATGATACATTTACCATTTTCATAACGGATTAAATGAGAACTGCAGTTGGCAACTCATCGTTTCTTTTATTTTATTTTGGTTTGTTTGGTAAGCAGCAACTCACATATTCCAATAAATTATACGTTGCGCATTCAGAAATGAAGTTTCCAAATTTGTTGAAAAATAAATGTTTAATTGTTTGTAAATCTATTGGACTCAGCTACCTGGTCATTAGTCCGTAGCCTGTTTACAAATTACTTAAACTAAGGTAAACTAACCCAACGACAACAAAAACACCCATGCCCGAGGGGGGACTCGAACCCCCGATAGCACGGCGCTCCACTACGCTCGGCTAATCCGCCGCGGCCAAAAATTTTTGAAACAAAGACAACATAGCTGCGTGAAAATCTATATTAGCAACAGGTACACCAATTAAAATTAATTTAAAATCTTGATCATATCTGTTTCTTCGATAATCGGTTCGAACTATTTACAATGTCCTCTTTAAAACCAACCTAGAGCAGGGGAAGCTGGAAATTCAGTTAACAGTTGATCATCGCACTTTCGGAGTTGCCTACTGCAGCTTCATGAGAAGATGACATTGCAAATATGTCGCAACCGGTTATCAAAGAAGTAAATGCGACCTAGACTGAATCTAAATCCATTTTAATTATGGAGCAAAATCACTTGTCTGTAACAATGTTTCTAAAAATACTGTACGGCAATGTTTGAGCTGCTTTTCGACATAGTCACGAAAAGAATTGAGACACTGTTCACTTTATGGGATCAACTTACGTACCGTATTCCTGTGCCGTATAAGTGTTCTGTCTGTGAATGGACCAGCATTTGAGAGTCATCTTCGGCCCGTTGTATTCAGACGAGGAGGCGTGGAACGCTGTCTGCAGATGTTGCGCTGCTCCGTGGCAATGCTCGAATGCTCGCTCGTCCCCATAAGGCTCGGAGCACAGCAAGTGTTTTGGCCAAGAGCTGCTGGGATCCCTTTATTCGCCCAGTATAGAGTCCTGACCTGGCTCACAGCGATCCCATCTTTTCTCGCACATCAAGATATCCCTGTCTTCTGGCCGGTGCGGAAATTTGACACTGACGAACAGCTGAAAACGACTGTCACATGGTAGCTCCGCTCACTGGCGGCAGACTCCCACTGGCAGGGACACAAAACCTGACCCCAGCACGAGACGAGCGTTTCATTTCGTTTTGTGACTACGTCAAAAATAGGTGAAACGCTGCTGAACGTGTTGCCAATCAAGTTTTAAGGTAACTATGACGTCTTAATTTTAATTAAAGAAATGGAGAAACCTTCTTTCCGGATGCATCGCATATGTAAGTTGCATGGTTGTATTATTATGTGGATGACCACGGGTTAGACTGTGGGAGACATTTATTTTACATAGATATTTTTAAAATTTATTTGCCAATATTTTCTCCATTTTAACCACGTTTGTTAGTGCTACTTTCGCATGGGCACTGAAAACTTCACCGTTGATGGGCTCTCAGACAATGTATACCTATAAAAATGGATGTTCATATTTTTGTATGTACGAGGGACTATTAGATTTCACTTAATTCATCCCTGAGTCACATTACCTCCTATCCTGTCAGTTCCAGTCTCTTCATACATTTCCTCATAGTGCAGTCAATTACCTAAGTTTTCCCATCAACTCCCACACTGGCTTAAATGTAGGCCTAGCATTTTATTTATTTTATTTAAAAAATCTGGATTCCTTGTTTACCCCCACAGTTTCAAACTACTGTGTATTTATTTATTATGTTTTATTTTTAAGTTTTGAAAATTTGGTCCCAGTTCAGTTTACAACATAACAGTCATTTTCATCTACCTGAATTTTTAGAATATTTTTTCATTAGACAGATTTGTTTAGTTTAATCTAATGAAGTAACTATTCATTTTAATTTCTGGATTCCACTCCAAACCTGGCCTTACAACTGTCATATGCAATACCATCTATAATTATAGTGCATAATTATTAACAAGGCACTTATATATATTTATTTATCAGCATTATCAGTTTGTTTGTAATAGCAGGTAGTTTCAATTCCCTAGTTATATTCAAATCTATTCCTTGTTTTATCCTCCACACATTGTATATTCTTGTACAACAGTTTAGTTTTTAAGTTCATAACTGTAATAACACAAAGTCAAAGAAGTGTTATATTATGTATGTCGATCTAAGTGTAGTCATTTGTCATCTCTTCCCATACTGCTTCTAAACTATGTAACCTCTTTGCCACAGCAGTAAATACTCTGAAGATGGCCTAATAAGCCGAAAACCGGTTAAGTAAGCAAATAAACTTGTAGAACACACACAAAATTGTGTTTTTAATTTATTTGTTTACGTAAAAGTTCACGCCTGGCTCTTGGAACGTCTGGCGACGCTGAAAGTGCGTTATTCAACTGTTCATAGAATTTCCAGCATCCCCTGCTGTAGTTTGGTTTTAAGAGGACTTTGTAAATAGTTCGAAACCGGTTACCGAGGAAACATATATGATCTAGCCTCATTTTAAATTAATTTTAATTGTTGTACCTGTTGCTAATAAAGATTTTCGTAAATTGTAAACTTCATTTCTGAAAGCGCTTCGTATACTTTACTGGAATATATGACTTGCTGCTTACCAAACAAACAAAAATAAAACAAAAGAAAGGGTGAGTTGCCAACTAGCGAAGAATAGACCAACAGTGTCGGCACTATAAATGCATTCAAATACAAATCGTTCGACACAATAATGGACGATAAACAAGTCGTCAATTACCCGACTAAATTTTTGGAACTGTATGGAATGCCACCGCACGTATTCACATTACAAGCTCGACCACCGGTAATGCCATTCACAATTTAACCATACCACAGTTGTTTAACACAACTAGATTTACCATAACAATCCGAGGCCAAATTTAATCGAGGCAACAATCATCTGTGGCACATTCATAGGCGAAGATGCACTGATTCCAAGCGCATGATTTCCAATGATTTACAAATTGAAATGGCGTCAGTTGTCTTTGCGTCTTGCTTTCGCTATTACGATCCTCCAAGCAGAAAGCCAAACGTTGACTGCTGCTGGATTAAATTAGAAACATTAATGCTATTCACACGCCCAATTGTATGTGACATGCTCTAGTGTTGGGACACCAAAAAGTTGATATTATTTCAAATAGAAAGACAAAAAGACATTCTCTATCCGATAGATTTGAAAATGAAATACAATTTACCATTTGTCTCAAATAAAAGCCGATTTTTTTCTTTTTCTTTTCTTTTCTTTTCTTTTTCGTCGAGCGTTCTAAGCAACTGCACCTACATTCATCTGCTAAAACTTCGGCACACGATCTTCTCCGTCCATTCCCAGAAGTCATCTGGATGTAGTAATTAGTGTTGCCCGTGCAAAGACGGGGCAGGTCTCAAGTAACAAGTAAACGTTGTACTTAAAAATTCAGCCTCTGTATGTTTGTGTTCGCAGAACTCTAAAAGCAGCCAGTCGATTAACTTGAAATTTTGACACAACGTTGCATTTGTCATGGAGGAGGTTTTAATGACAAGAAAATCTATAATCAATTAAGGTGGATTTTACAACTTAGAAAGATTTTACTAAAATACAATCTTCTGGGATTTTTTTTGCAGCCTCCCTACTAACAGTTTATTAATACAGTTGAATACAAATTCAAATGACAAAGTAAGAAGTACAGTAGTTGCATCACAAGACAACCAGACCACTGAAAGTCTGAATACTGCGGGTTCCTCAATGCAAAAGCCTAAGAGAATTTCATTTGAATAGAACAAATATAGTTTTATAGTAAATAAACTGTTTGCACGTACCAGGCGACTCCTAAATTTATAAGATACAATAAGTAATTTTGAGAAATTTGATGTTTTACAATTATATTATACAGTGGGATCTTGGTCTACATCTTCATAATTACTCCACAATCGAGCATAAGGTGCATGGCGGAGGGTATACTGTACCACTACTAGGCATTTCCTTTCCTATTCCACTCCCAAATAGAACGAGGGGAAAAAAAGAATGCCTATATGCCTCTGTAGAGCCCAAATTTCTCTTGTCTTTGTGATATTTACGTGAAATGTAAGTAGGCGACAGGAAGATCATTCCACACTCAGGTTCAAATACCGACTCTCTAAATTTCGTAAACAAAATTTCTCGAAAAGAACATCGTTTTTTACTCCAGCGATCCCCATTTGAGTCCCCGTAGCATTTCCATGACATTCGCGCATTGGTCGAACCTACCAGTAACAAACCTAGCTGCTCGCCTCTGAACTGCTTCTATGTCTTCCTTTAAACTGATCTGCAATTGGACCCAAACACTTGAGAAATACTGAAGACGTGGTCGTACAAGCATTTTATACGCGGTATCCTTTACAGATGAAGTTCATCATCCAAAAATTTTTCCAATAAACCGAAGTCGGCTGTCCGCCTTACTCACAACTACTGTCCTTACATGTTCGTTCCATTTCATATCGCTCTGCAAAGTTACGCCTAGATATTTGAACGACGCGACTGCTTTAAGAAGCTCACTACTAAAGCGGTATTCGAAGATTATGGGATTGTTTCTCCTACTTATGCCCATCACCTTATATTTTTCTACATTGAGAGCTACCTGCTATTCTAAGCACCAACTAGAAATTTTGTCTAAGTTAAACTGTTTGCTACTACAGTCATTTAAAGACGACACTGTGAGGGTGAAGGTCGGGGTGAGAGTTTAAAATAGAAAAAGTTTAATTTTTGAAACTCACAACCACCAGCTGCGAACCAAATTCCTAAACATGCAAAAAACACTGGAACTGTTATTGCGACTGTTTGACTCGTTTTCTAGGGGATGATATCACACGTTCGCAGTTTTCCTTCCCTGCATATGATTAACAAAACAAATTCATAATAAAATCAAGTTCATGACAGAAAAGGGTGTACTAACTACTATTTTTGAAAACACGTGAAAATTCACTTTATGTTGTTTATTTCACAATATTTGAACCCTGTGGCTGTCGCGTCTGTACGTTGGTAAATGTACCAAATAAAGTTATAGCTTATGAGCCCCCGGACAAAATGAATATTTGTCGCGAATTGATTTCACACCACGTGGCTGTCTCAAACACCGTTTATGTTCATGCCTATGCGACGACACGTGTTACATTAACAAATCACAGTCACTTTAATTCAATGCGATGCACACCTTGTTGCACCGGCTAAATATTCACAAACACACAGTAGCACTCGGTTTAACTTGGTGCAGTCTACGACGAGCAACCACACGTGGCGATTGCCACACACAAAACTCAAGTCACCACCTCGAGATCCACATGCCGACTGAGGCAGAGCGACCGCCGCCCGGCCAGTTCTCCACGTGCTCTGGAGTCCTCACTTCCTGCCCTCGCGCGCGCGCGCGCGCCTAAACTCAACTGCCGGGGTTTTTCCCCTACGTTATCAACTTCCCCATGTAAGCTGTTGTAACCGATTTGCCAACGTACAGTGCTCAGCCAATACATTTCTAAAACTTTACTTAAAATCAAAATAATTGCACTACACATTAAACAAATATTTTCTTACGTTTTTATATTAATATAAACATCCTTTGTACTGTTTATCATAATTGTGCAATTTCTTATACCACAGATAAGTGATTTAACTGAATACTTCAAGATAAAATACAAAAGATTGATTGAAAATAAAATGAAAAATAGTTAATATATTATTTTTATAAACAAACATTGCCATGCTAGTTGTGTAACTGTCTTGTCTTCATTGGTAATTTATTACTTTTCATTGTCAATTAAACATATTACGTTAGATGTGACTATATCAGCTAATGTATTGTTTATTTATCAACAGGCTATTTTGTAATGAGGGCCTTAAAGGTTCCTAACTGCATCGTATTACTTCAAATGCCAGTAGTATCACAATATTTGTGCACTGCACTGTGCCTGGCACTCGCCAGTGTCCCTCTCTCTCCTCACCGGAAACGAACTGTAAAATCCTAAGTTGGAACAAGCCACCAACATCGGCCTGCTCGCTGGCCTCTCGTCAGCTACAAGCACACAGCAAATCTCAACGTGGAGAATTTCTACCTATGGCCTAACTATAAATGTTGTCACCCAACTGTGTACATACATCGCTACCTTAATAAGATTAAAATTGTGTAACATTTAGTGCATTGGCATGGTCAATGTTTGCAGTGAACTTCATACTGTTTAATTATCAAATGCTATTAATTACCAGTATTTCTATTGGGCGGTAATCTCACAACACCCTCCTATACACCACAGCATCATCAGCAAACAGCCGCAAATTACAAGTTACTCTGTCATTCAGATCATTTATATAGTTAGAAAATAATAGCAGTCCCATCACACTCCCCTGGGGCACGCCTGACGATACACTCGTCTCTGATGAACACTCGCCGTTGTCGAGAACAACGTACTGCGTTCTGTTACTTAGTAAGTCTTCCAGCCAGTCACAAATCTGTGAACCTATGATCGTATCTTCGTTGGCAGTCTGCAGTGTGACATCGCGTGAAACACCTTTTTGAAATCGAGAAAAACACTATCCGTCTGTTTCCCTTCATGCATGGCTCGCCAGATGTCATGTGAGAAAAGGGCGTGTTTGGTTTCACATGAACTACGTTTCCTAAACCCGTGGTGATTCACAGAAAGTAGCTTTTCCCTCTCAAGGAAATTTACTATATTCGAACTGGGAATATTCTCCAGAATTGTACAGGAAACTAATGTCAACGATATTGGCCTATAATTAAATGGGTACGTTCTCTTTCCTTTCTTATAGACGGGAGTTACCTGCGCTTTTTTTGGAATCACTAGGAACTTAGCGCTGAATTAAAGATTTGCGATAAATGGAAGCTAAGTAATAGGGTAATGCCGCAGAATACTCTTTGTAAAACCGAACTGGTATTCCATCCGGACCAAAAGACATTTTTTTTTGTATTTAGCTCCCTCAGCTGCTTCTCTGCACCGGAAAGACCTATTACTATGTCCTCCATTTCAGAGATAGAGCTTTGATCAAATGATGGTACCTTCGTGTCGTCCTCCTGTGTGAAAGATTTCTTAAAGGTTAAATTTAGAACTTTAGCTTTCCGTTTGCTTTCTTCTTTTACTGCCCCGGAATGATTAATGAGTGACCGAAAAATGGGCTTTGGTCAACGATCATAATTTGCTTTGTGCTTGATGTGTAATGCGAAACCCCATTATGCAACATATTTTTTTTCTGTCGGAATTCATGTAATAATATGATGTGTTCATTCAGATAAATGGACTAAAATTTATCCTATAATGTACAATACTATACTTTATCATTTTTTTACAAGAACATTGTATCACCATAAGAAGATTAAACTCATTGCCTTTGACATTGTAAAAATGGTTGTGTTATGGTTCAGGGAGGGGGCGGGGTCGCGAAAATGTTTGTAGATGGTAGGGGTTCGCTTATTCACAAACGTTGGGAAACATCTTAAACTAACATATTCTAAGGACAAAATACACATGAATGCCGGAGGAGGACTCCGACAGGGAGCAGGCGTGCACTCCGCAGCAAGACGCCTTAGACCTATCGGCCAGTACTGAACGGCGAGTTGAATTCAATGGAGTGGGATGCAGCTGTCTCTGTGTCGCGACTCACCTGGGTGGGTATGAACAATCCCTGTAGCCCAAGACACAAGAATACCCTGAATTTATCAAACAATGTCTGAGAATGAAAGCACTGTATTACCTACAACAAATTTTACACATAATCTCAAATCCTTACAAAAATTTTTGACGATACGCCTACAATAATATGATTGGAGTAAAGTTCACCGCCAGCCAAATCGTGACTATTGATGCAGTATAACTGTTACGTCAGTCAAAACGTTGTGATTTATTAGTTCTACACTTTTTAATAGTATCCGCGACGTATTTTGCTTGAGGTACTCACATATAACAGTGAATGTGCCTGCGAAATTGTATCATTTTACCATGAATCATTCAGAAAATATGACGTCGTAAACATTGATAACCGTGAGAAACTGTCACCTCTCGTAGGCTTATGATCAACTTGTGGATGTTGTAGACCATCTTATTTCCGTGCTTACTCAGATAGAAAGGAGAATAATTTCGCATTATGCAAGGTTAATACACAACAGATGTCTTGCATAAGGCGGAATTCGTCTCTAGTTTCACGTAGGTTTGATCTAGGGAAGAGTAGTAACAGTGAAACACGGTACACAGTGAAACATTCCATCTCAATTGTTTTTACTAATTTTTTCTACTTGTTGGTTTCCTTGTATGTTTATTATCATAAAATACACCTTTAACTGTAATGGCGGACTGTTTGGTTGATTATTCTTGTTTCTATAGGTTATTATTGGTTTTCGGTGGTCAGAAGTTACAGTTAACGTCTCATTGTAAGTTTAATATTTTTGATATAACACACAGCTAAAAGTAATATTATGTTTTGTGAGAAGATATTTAGCTATATATTGACCAGTTTTATATTTGGTAGATACATAGATTAAGAGTTGTGACTAACTTTTTACTTTATGGTGACTTTGGTACACAGTGAAACACTTGTAAGTGGTACACAGAGAAACGGGACCATTGGCTTCAGATACGTATATGACTCCTCCTAACACCAAAGAGGGCAGTTATTGAAGAAAAGACTTTGAAGAAAAGGACGGAGCTGGAAGAAAAGGAGAAAAGAAGTAAGAAGAGAGTCAACAATAAAAAAATAAGTGGTGTGTAAGAAAAACAGTTTCAAGTGAAAGTGATGAAAAAAATGACAAAGATCCAGTGAAACAGAGATAAGTGTATCATTACATCTTTTTAACTTGAAGCGGGACGTTATGATTGGTGACTACATTTTGGTGAAATTCCAAAACAATGTATATTTTGAAGCTAAAGTCTTGAAGTCAGTAGTTTGTGGTATTGTGGTACTGGGTATGAAGTCACATATCTTCAGAAAAGCAAAATAAATAAATAAAATAAAAAATAAAAAATATATTACTAGTTTTGTATTCCCAGTTGCAGAAGCCATAGTCTGTGTTTCACATGACATTGCAATGATTTTGCCACCAGCGTTACCTATGGCTACTAAGAGACTCTCCAACCACCGGTATATTCGTTTTCCAATCAATTTTGGTGGACTTAATATTCACTGAACAAAATTTAGTATATGTTAAAGTTTGTACCTGTATTTAACAAAGATATTTATGTTTTATAAGTCACTCATCAAGTAATAAATATCAAAAATGACACCTGTTTCACTGTGTACTATACATGGTACACAGTGAAACATTTGCGGAGGTTGTTTAAAATTGTTATTTCACTTACTAATTACTAACAAAATTATGAATTTTGTTCCAAATTATTGACAAAGTATTGTTCTTTCAAGTAAACAAAGAAAATTTGTTTTGTGAGTAGTATTTTATACGAAACAATCAAAAGGGTAATTTTTGTTTCACTGTGTACTACTCTCCCCTACTACTTCTTCACTGCTCATTCTATTTACAATAAATTTTACAGACAGTTCACACATATCACTAAATATACCTGCAATATCATTGTCAGTCATATAGTTCAGGAGATATGACATCATAAACATCCAGCTGCTTGGAAAAGAAACTGCAGGGGACTATCAATCAGTGTTAAAAAAAGAAACGAGAAGGCGAGCGAAAAGACAATTACCTCTGCTCTAATTCCAAAGACCGCCCGTAATCCTTCAAGACGGAGGAGGCAGTTGGGGGCAGGAGGCGAATAGAGGGAGTTGGAGAAAGAAATGGACATGTAGAAAGGAGAGGAGGAGAAGGGAAGATGGGGTGGAGGAGATGGACGCAATGGAGAAAACGAATGCATCTCTCATTCTCGTGGGAAAACATGCGTAGCTTCAGAGTCTATAAACCGTCTGATCTCCTGATCTCCCAGTTTGTGCAGAAAACGGACGTACAGAGTTGTAGCCATTAGTGGCTTAACAATACATTATGAGAAATTATCTGTTTCCATTCTTTCCTTTCATTAACCCTTTCCGTCACGAATTATCTGTTTCCTGGGAAAAAATCATGGATTTGCTACCTGGTTCTTCATATTTCATTGTGAATTTCAGATGTATAGATTATTCTGAGGTGGCCCCCAAAGGGATATACAACGCGTCCCCAAATGAAGACGTTGTGTTCAAGTGGGTGCATTATAAGTCGAAAACCCAATGTTACATTCTACACAATAAAATTTGATTTTGCCTTTGCAACTCGGTTTATTGCGTCTGTCAAATTAAAAGATCAGGTGGAGAGTTTGAAAACAGAAATGCAAAGAAACCTTGGAAGGACATAGCAGTGGGCTGGAAACACATACACAGGATTCACGTGAAGATAAAGCTCAGTTGCGTAATGATATTGTTAAATTAACTGAGAGACAATTCAATATTAATATTGTTGTAGCGGAAGAAGTAGAGAGGAACATCTTACTTCTCAGAAATCAAATCAGAACTAAAACGGACGATGTACATAACAACCTTTTAGAATTCGTTAAGGAAGTTTCTACAAGAACTGTAAAAAAATTTTAAATGATAATACAGACCTAACTTCTGTGATTCAGAGAGTTGATAAACCAGACACTGGATTCGAAAAGGTCAAGGTGTTAGTTACCGAAATTCGTAACAACCTTGACACATTCAAAGATGCTCTGAACAAAAGAGAAACGACACGTACTGAATCGTGTCTCTAGTACAGAGATACATCTGCAAGAAATTACGAGACATTTATCTGAGATAACTAATGGTAATAACGTTGTTGTTGACCCGCGAGAACTCGCTCCTTTAAAAGATACGTGATAGATCGCATGTATAGCATTTTTCTGACAGTCAAAAAACAGTTTGTAATGTACTTAATATAGCTAAATAAGTATTTCTAGTTGCGTTTATAAGAAAACACACGTATCTGACTATTTAAAATTGGTAAAATTCCGGTTGTTTTAAAATTACTTTGAGCAAAATGCGAGTCCGAGTGCTCGCTGGTAAATGATACGTTGTACGATACAGTCAGATGTGATACGCACGTCGTATTAGTAAATACAGTAAATGATAACACAGAAAATTTTCCTACTGTAAACAAAAACGGAGCGGTATCATCTCTGAGTATGAAATCTGGTCAACTGTTATCTCCAACTGAATATTGTGCGTCAACTAGTTTTAACTCAATAAATTTCCTTCCTTTAAACCGGGAAGTAAACTTCATCCTATGATATCAAAGTATTCGAGATTTCTTTATTTACAGATGGGACGCTGATCAGAGAATACAATTTGTTATAGAACATTTATAAACGGTGGCTGATGAGTGACAGCGCTACATCGTAATGAGTTTAAGGGTTGGGGGATTTGTGAGTTAATTTAAGGAAAGGTACTGGTCAAAACGAGAACAACAAAGTTTCATTTAGAGCTGTTAGACCCACCATATTAAACGATGGGGAGGCTATGGACAGTATTTTGATTTGCAGTTCAGCAACCGATAGTGACAGGGCATCTAATACGGGTGTTTATTAGTTGGCTACCGTATTACGTAAAGAAAAAAGTAATTGAGAAAGAATGGTCACAACTAAACCAGTTATAAAATTATTTGGAAAACTTAGATAAACAAAGAGAAGGAGGACGAACGACTCCGACTGAATTGAAATAATATTTTTTGCCGTGGTAATAATAATAAGCATAATCCTAATGAACAGCGAAGATTCAGTAATAATAATTACAATAACAATTGTCGAAGTCGCTTTTGTCAGGTCAAACTATAATTTAATGATATAAATATCGTACGTCAAGGAACATGGGTGATAAACCAAACCTTACCCAGGAAAACTAAAGTAATCCCTTGAGTGATGGTCAACTAAAGCGGACTCTAGATTACCAGTATATAAAAGTTAAAAATATAGTAAGCAGTGTAAAACGTATTTCTTTACTTTCGAGGGTCCTTACGTGGTGTATAAAGTGGCACACAAGAGAGCATTGTTTTGAAGGAACCTGTCACAGGGATAATCAAAGAATTGTATGCAGTGTGGATGAAGTAAAATTGTTTTACCTCCCATAAGACATGAAAAATGTTCAAATTTTCTAAAGTTGTGGGAGCTAGCTGCAGTGGTCATCGGTCCCTACACTTACAAACTACGTAAACTAACTTATTTATGAACAACATATGCACAGATTCCCGAGGGAGGACTAGAACCTCCGATGGCGAACGGCTGTTCGCACCGCAGCAAGGTGCCTTAGTGCGCACGGCTGTTAGCCGCGGCCTGTAAGGTATGACATGTACAGACGTTCATAGTATAAGCAGTAATTGCCGTAGTAGTCACCTTCTTATGTGAACAATGCTAAGTACGAGGCATAAGTTAAGAATGATACTTGCCGTTGCCGGCCGCGGTGGCCGTGGTGACTGAGGCGCTCCAGCCACGGTCAGCACAGCCACTACGGTCGGGGGTTTGAATCCCCCCTCGGGCATGGATATTTGTGCCGTCATAGTTTGTAAGTAGTTCATAAGTAGTTTGTAAGTTTAGGGACTGATGACCCCGTAGTTAAGTCCCATAAGCTTAACAAACATTTGAACATTTGAACTTACAGATGGTCACTTTACGGCGAGTTAAGTGGCAAACTAATTACTAGTTAAAAGTCAAAATTTAAAAATTATGAAATACTGAACATACTTGCATATTTAAGAGGAGTTAATGCTAGTCTTATCGTTGTAAAAGTTATGGGAAAAGGAGGTATATTTACAAAGTGTTCTATATATTTTGGAGGATTAATGAAGTATGATTTTATACATTTTATACTCTATGTTACGTATTGGGGTATAAGGGCATTCATTATTCAAACTAGACGAACTTCCATCATGGATTGGAGTGTTAGTTTTTAAGTATGGATATTTAAGGGTCATGGGTGTCCGATGTATAGAAAGGGCAAGGAATATTTCAAAAGGTTATTTATGGAACACAGTACATAATAGTAATCTTACTTATTATCTACGGTTATGGACATATTTTGTACTAACATTATTTCCTGTCACGAGCTACAGAGAAAGTAATGTAATGAGATGTCGAGTTTGAAATTTTTACCCCCGAGTGACCTTGTAAAATATATAACATGAAAATGACTAAATAGTATCTTCATGTAATATATATATATATATATATATATATATATATATATATATATATATATATATATATATATATATAGAGAGAGAGAGAGAGAGAGAGAGAGAGCTTTGTGAATAATTATAGGATATTAGATAACTGGGATGAGTTTACACCACAGTGTATGATGTATTTTCTGTAGAGAGTTAAGACAGCTGTAACTTTCGTTATCTGTTGGGGCTATTTGTAAGTTAAATAGAGATGTCCAGTTTATGAAGTTAAGCGAGTGTCACAAGCTTTAGATCTTGCCATTTAAATTAAAAAAAAAGTCTTTAGAAAGATATGTACATGGAAAGTATGATGTGAAATATTATGGGATGGAGTCCACTATTTTGAGAACTGAAATATTTATTACGATTATCCTTAAATGGACTGGTCAAGAGATAATTTAGACTAGATTAACTCTGTATTATTTGTGAGAGGAATGTACAATTGCAATACAAAAAATAAGAAGTTTGTTGGATCTTATAGAGAGAGAAGGGAAGGAAGTAAATCACGTCAGTAAAACGAAAATAATTACATGAAAAGGAACTCATGATTATAAAAGGATAAATATTTAAAATAATTTTGTTGAAAATCAATATTCCTGCAAACGAGAGCTGGTGGGTGGGGTATGTACTGGGAGAAAGAATTAAAGAACCCCTTCGGCTGACATCAGCTCTGTTTGGCAGGATACCTTTGACGAATATACATTATTTGTGTATAAATATTTTATTCTAAAATACTTAAAATGTTGATTTGTTTGATTTAGTTTGTTTCATATATGATCGAGGTGCCGCACTTGGGGCAGAAGCGTCTTCGTAGCTGGACCCTCAGTTCAGTTGCTGGCCGATAGTCATTCTGTGCCGAAGGACAAGAGGTGACGAGAAATGCTGCTACTTGCTGATTGCAACGTCTCATCGTTCCAGAAAGATAAAAATAATTTATATTATTGTAAATGACTTCATGAGTCCGTCTGTTACTTTATTGTCTGGGAATAAGATGTATGAGCATGTAATTTAGTGACAAGAATAAATCGAAGTCACAAAAGATTGTCTGCCACGACTTATTATATGTGTGTGTATAGGAGATGAAATATTATAAATTTGTGCAGATTGAAATTTGCAATTTGTGAAGGAAAGAAAATTTGGTTTTAAATTGAATTTTATATGAGAACCAAACATCCATTCAGGTACTAACTGAATTTTATACGTTTTCTACAGGAAAGAATTATCGGTCATGACCTCGAAGATCGGTAAAATAACCAACAAAACTTTGACGACGTTTATGTTCGAGGAAAGAAAGATTGTAGGCTCTAATCTCTCTGATTTTATCTTCCTGATCTCTAGGCGAGACATACGTAGGAGGGATCAATATACTGCAAGACTCCTCGGTAAAGGTAGGTTGTCGAAACTTCGACAAAAGCCCGTACCGAGCGACAGAGCGTCTCTCCTAAAGAGTCTTCCACTGGAGTTTATCGATCATCTCCGTGACGCTTTTACGATTACCAAATGATCCTGTAACGAAGCGCGCTGCTCTCCGTTGGATCTTCTCCACTTCCTATATCAACCCCACCTGGTATAGATCCCTCACCGGTATGCTGTATTCAAGCTGTGATCCAACAAGTGTACTGTAACCTACTTCCTTTGTTTTCGGACTGCATATCCTAAGTCTGGTATCTGCTTTACCAGCGATTGATTTTATATGGTCATTCTATTTTAAATCACTCCCATTGCCCACTCCCAGGTAATTTGTGGAATTAACTTCTTCCAGTTGCTGACCCGCTATAGTGTAGCTAAATGATACAGGCCACTAAACAGTATGTTGACAAAAGGTTCGCGAGCTTGCCCCCACATGTTGCTCGAACCGTCCGTTTCGGCCCAATAAGCGTCCATACGTTTCAGTTAACTGTGACCACTTCCACACTAAATTAACATTTTGACAATAATAAATGGGAAAGTTGAAAGCATTCAGTCAAATTTGGACCTCTCATCGAGAATACAAATAGTGTATGAAATAAATAAATGCCAGCCTTCATGGTCTACACTGCTCATACTACGCAATGTTTACGTAAAGTTCCTGGCAGAAGGGGCTAAGTTTCGCCGTGGTGAAATGGCTGGGCGCTCTAAGGCTCCTTGCTTGATTGGCACAATCAATCCAATTAGAAGCTCTGATTGCTACAACTTGCATATTCTTTTGCTAGAGATTCGTTACTCGAGATTAATTACTGCTTTGAAACGTGTTTCTACATAAATTTTGTTAGTTACAGTTAGTTTTATTACTTCATTTAGTTTAATATTTATTAAACTGTAATTATTTAGTAGTATTTAAAAGAAATTGAAGTTTATTAGTAGCCTTTCATGTGTGAAATGGGCAAGGAATTTATATGCATCCTCTAAGTAATTTTTTGTCTTATTGGGTTTGCTTGCACAAGTTTTAAAATAGTGGAGAGCTTCACATCTAAACTCTCCCAGTTGTTTATCAACTCGTTGTACAGTTTCATAGTAACTAATAAGATTGTACATAGTGGCACCTTTTTTTAATAACCACAGAAATCATATATCAGTTCGAAGACGAATAAAATAGATAATTAAAAAGGAGTTTCAAAATGAAGTGTGTTTGCTTTTAGTGGTTCAATAATTTTTTTGTCAAAAATTTTTTTGTTACGAAAGTTTGTAATGTACGGGTGTTTGTTTTTAGAATATCAGCAATTTCATTGTAAGGAAAATTAAAATTTAAGAGTGCTTGGTTTTTGTGTGTCAGTGATTTTATTGTGAAAAACAGTGATCAAAAATGAAGGGTGTAATTTTTCATTTTGTTAATAAACTAGCTGCTAAAAATTATGGATGCTTGTTTTTTGTATGTCAATAATTTGTGAAGGTCTGAATACGCGATCTTGCGAATAACATGAATTTTAAAAAAATTCACTTTGTTTTTAGTTATGTCAAGCATACGAAGTCGTGGGTAACAACTAGTATAATTACATTCATCACGTTCCGAAGAACATAAGTGAGGAGAATTGCTCCACGGTAATGGAACGAATCAGTACATCAGACTGTAACAAAAGAGCAGTAACAGTTAAACGTGTAGCAATCCTATGCGCACGACAAACCCTTGCCTAAATAATAAACCGACAACGCTTTTTTGTTTTCTTTTCCAGGAATGTCTCGAAAGAATAGATAGAGTGGGTCATGAGGAAATTTTTCATTTTAGCTTTGAATGTGCGTGGATACCAAAGAAGTCTTTTGAACTTTTGTGGCTGCTTATGAAAAATGCATGTGGCACAATACTACAGACCGCTCTGCATGAGGATCAATGAGATGTGATCCAAATGCGGATTCGATTTCTATCTGGTATTAACTGAGGGAAATCTGCTAACTGATGGAAATAACTAAATTTATTAACAACAAACGACATTAAAGATAATATGTGTTGAGAGGCTGATGTCAGAATTGCCAGGCCACTAAACAGTCTGTTGACAAAAGGTTCGCGAGCTTGCCCCCACATGTTGCTCGAACCGTCCGTTTCTGCCCAATAAATACCCTTTTTGAACCAGAGGAGGTACTCCAAAAAATAACGCCGTAATGTAATAAATGAACGTAAATAAGCATAAATAATTATAAATAAATTATTTCTTACATTGCTGTATGATGTTTTTTTATTTTTTCACAAGGAATTTATTTCGGTCCTTGGCCATCTTCAGGTGATTTTGTAATATCGTTGTTTATACTGCTGCCAGGCTGTGCTGTTTGTAACGGAAGATGGTCCAGTTGGTTCTTATTAGTTATAAGTATGCATAAAGTTTCAGTTGTTTCTTTATTATTAGCTATATGTATGCATACATGCATCTTGTTTTTTTATTATTAGCTGTATGTATGCATACATGTATGTATGTGTGCATACAGTTTCAATTGTTTCTTTACTATTAGCTGTATGAATGCATACATGCATGTATGCATACATGTTCAAATGTTTGTCAAGCTTAAGCGACATAACTAGGGAGTCATCAGTTCCTAAACTTACATACGACTTATGAACTAGCTTATACTAAAGACGTCAAAAACATCTATGCACGAGGGGGGATTCGAACCCCCGACGGGAAACGGCTTCGCACATCGTAACATAGCGCCTCAATGCGCTCGGTCGCTCTGCCGCGGAATGCATACATACAGCTAATAATAAAGGAAATGGAACATCTTCCAAATTAAACAGCACAGCCTGGCAGGAGGATAAACAACGATATTACAAAATCATCTGAAGATGGTCAAGGACCGAAATGAATTCATTGTGAGAAAGTAAAAAAAAAAAAAAAAAAAAAAAAAAAAAAAAAAAAAAAAAAAAAAAAAAAACCAGCTTATAGCAGTGTAAGAAATAGTTTAATATATTTTTTATTAGATATTAGTCTCACAGATATATTTTCCGCTGCGGGTTGCACAGAAAGAAAAAGGAAAATAAGCAAAGGAGGCTGCTATTTGTGTAGAAATACCACGTATTTCAGATACTGTTCTCATCATCAGTATTAACAAATCAGTACTTCAGTGTAGAAGTTCATGTGTTTATGCCACGGTTTAATAATGACGACCCATTCAGTCCCTCTGGTAACAAAATTTCTCGGTTTGTGTTTGTTCTACATGTTTGTTTATTTTGTTAATCTATTTTCGGCTTCTTAAGCCAAAATCAGACATTTACTGAAGTTGAGTCAAATAACTTGCATTGTCAACAAACCAGAAGAGATGTAACACTCGAACTGTGTGGATACCTACGATTTGTTTAGCTTCACAATTCTCCAATGCACACCACATGTACCATCCTATCCCCCCACCTCTGTTTTTGTCTATTTGTTTATTTAGTTATAATAGTGTCCCAAGTTTCTAATAGTTACTCTTTATTTATTAGATTTTGTGTCACCTTGTGTTTTGAATAACCCTTCAA
Source organism: Locusta migratoria (assembly GCA_026315105.1). Taxonomy (NCBI): domain Eukaryota; kingdom Metazoa; phylum Arthropoda; class Insecta; order Orthoptera; family Acrididae; genus Locusta; species Locusta migratoria. The sequence goes on along the minus strand of CM048751.1, from coordinate 145,686,047 downwards.
ACTTTAGAATCTTGTTTCATTGTAGTTTATTCATTGTTGTCAAGAATTTGTTATTTTTGTACTGGTTCTAACTGTATAGTATCTATGTTCCGTTTTGCAGTACTATTAATTTACAGATTTATTTACACTGTAACTGGTCCATCAAAGAAGATAATTTATTTTTGTGTAAAGTCTGACATTGTCAGAACGGAGATGGGCGGACTTATAATTAGATAAAGTGCTTAAGAATTTTAAACAATTCATTTAAAATTATTTAAAATAAATAATGTAATTGTCAATTTTATGTTCTGACTGGATATGATTTTTTAAATTTTTTTAACTGATGGAACTGCTAATTTTTGACCGCTTAGTTTCACTCGTGTGTCACGATCTCAATCAAAGAACAGTGGTACATTTCAGTAAGAGCTTGGTTTTTCATACTCTTGCCTTAAACACTTAAGTAGAATACAGTGCTATGTTACTATTGTATGCCCTTAATAACTATTTTACTTTTAACATTCTTTTAAAATGCTTGTATAAGCACACTCTTTTTATTAAATCGGCTATAGCGCCTCATATTTTTTTTAAATTATCTTTTATGCTGTGCATTTAATAAGTTTTGGCCAGGTTAGAATTTTTTTATGCCGTTGCAATAAGTAGTTGTAAATTTAGCTTAGACAAAAGTTTGTAAATGCTTTAAAAGGTGTCATGTCTTTCAACCATCTAAAATCCGTATGTTTAAATGTCATGTACTGATGTATTCTTACATTTTGCTTGTTTACAGGTTCGATAATGACCGAATGGTCGAAACTAGTCACCACTATATGATATAAAAAAACTTACACTTTGCGGTCTAGGCAATTTTATTTATTTTAAATAAGTTGTTTAAAATTCTTTAGCATTTATATGTCTGCTTGTAACATCTCTTCTGGTTAGTTGACAACGCAACTTAACTAAACTTCAGTAAATGTCTGTTGATGGCCTGTTGTTATTGTTGTGGTCTTTAGTCCGGAGACTGGTTTGATGCAGCTCTCCACAATACCCTATCCTGAGCAAGAACGGCAACCTACATCTGTCTGAATCTGCTTACTGTATCCATCTCTTGGTCTTCCTCTGCGATTTTTTCCCCACACACTTCCCTCCAACGCTAAATTCACAATTCCTTGATGTCTAAGAATGTGTCCTTCCAATCTTTCCCTTCTTTTAGTCAAGGTATGACAGAAATTTATTTTCTCCCCAATTCTGTTCAGTACCTCCTCATTAGTTACGCGATCCACCCACCTAATCTTCAGCAGTCTTCTGTAGCACCAAATTTCAAAAGCCTCAATCCTCTTCCTGTCCGCACTGTTTATCGTCCATGTTTCACTCCCATACAAGGCAACACTCCATACAAATGCCTTCAGAAAGGACTTCCTTAGGCTTAAATCAATATTCGATGTTAACAAATTTCAGTTTTTCAAGAACGCTTTTCTACCCATTGCCATTCTGCAGTTTATATCCTCTGTACTGCGACCATCATTTGTTATTTTACTGCCCAAGTAACTCATCTACCTCCTTTATTGCTTCGTTTATTGCTTCGTTGGCCTAACGAGCCGAAAATCGAATAACAAAATAAACAGACCAGAACAAACAAAAAGTTGTGTACAATTATATATATTTTGACGACATTATAGCTTTCAAATTAATGGAATAAATCGCAATTGGCGATCAGTTATGGCTTCACTGTACTAGGTTTAGATGAAATAACAAAGTTGCGGCGAATGAAAATTTGTGCCCGGCCAGGATTCGAACGCGGGATCCCCTGCTTACTAGGCAGACTCGTTGAGCACTCCGCCATCGAGGTCACAGTGATCAGCCCCACTGCAGAGGACTCTTCCCTGCACGTCTCCCGCCACACCCAAATCTTCATTCGCCACACTGTCTCTTTCCTATAACCACAGCCTATTATGTTCTGTAATGCTCGCAGCCACAATACTGTGTCCTCGGTGGCGGAGTGGTGAACGCGTCTGCCTAGTAAGCATGAGATCCCGGGTTCGAATTCCGGCCGGGCACAAGTTTTCATTGGCCGCACTTTGGTATTTCATCTAAACCTAGTACAGTGAAGCCATAACTGATCGCTAATAGCGACTTATTTCATTAAAAATTGTGTGTTTTAATTTTCATAATGTACCGAGCGAGGTGGCGCAGTTGTAACACACTGGACTCGCATTCGGAAGGATGGTTTTTCGTGATTTCCCTAAATCACTCCAGGTAAATGCCGCGATGGTTCCTTTCAAAGGGCACGGACGATTTCCTTCCATATCCTTACCCAAAACTCCGAGCGTTAGCTCCGTCTCTAATGACCACGTGGTCGACGGGACGTTACAATCCAAGCTTCCTCTTCCATAATGAATTACAATTACAGGCCAATATCGTTGACATCAGTTTCATGTAGAATTTTGGAGCATATTCTCAGTTCGAATATAGTAAATTTCATTGAAACGGAAAAGCTTCTTTCCATGAATCAGCACGGATTTAGGAAACATCGTTCATGTGAAACTCAGCTTGCCCTTTTCTCACATGACATCTTGCGAGCCATGGACGAAGGGCAACAGACGAATTGTGTTTTTCTCGTCTTCAAAAAGGCGTTCGACGCGGTGCCACACTGCAGACTGCTAACGAAGATACGAGCTTATGGAATAGGTTCACAGATTTGTGACTCGCTGGAAGACTTCCTAAGTAATAGAACGCAGTACGTTATTCTCGACGGCGAGTGTTCATCAGAGACTAGTGCATCGTCAGGCGTGCCCCAGGGGAGTGTGATAGGACCGCTATTATTTTCTATCTATATAAATGATCTGGTGGACAAAGTAAGTTGTAACATGCGGCTGTTTGCGTATGATGCTGTGGTGTATTGGAGGGTGTCGTCTGTAACTGACTGTAATAGCGTACAGGATAACTTAGAGAAAATTTCTAGTTGGGGCGAAGATTGGCAGCTACCTCTCAATGTGGAAAAATGTAAGGTGATGCGCATGAGTAGAAAAAAACAATACCATAATCTTCGCATACTGCATTAGTACTGAGCTTCTTAATGCTGCCGCGTCGTTCAAATATCTAGGCGTAACATTGCAGAGCGATATGAAATGGAATGAGAATGTAAGGACGGTTGTGAGTAGGGCGGACAACCGACTTCGGTTTATTGGGAGAATTTTGGAAAGATGTACTTCACCTGTAAAGGAGACCGCGAATAAAATGCTTGTACGACCACGTCTTGAGTATTGCTCAAGTGTTTGGGACCCGCAGCAGATCAGTTTAAAGGAAGACATAGAGGTGGTTCAGAGACGAGCAGCTAGATTTGTTACCGGTAGGTTCGACCAATGCGCGAGTGTCACGGAAATGCTCTGGCAACTCAATTGGGGATCGCTGGAAGAAAGACGACGTTCTTTTCGTGAATTTCTGTTGAGTAAATTTAGAGGGCCGGAATTTGAAGCTGAATGTAGTACGATCTTGCTGCCGCCTACTTACATTTCGCGTAAAGATCACAAAGACAAGATAAGAGAAATTAGGGCTCGTACGGAGGCATATATGCATTCTTTTTTTCCTCGTTCAATTTGGGAGTGGAATAGGAAAGGAAATGCCTAGTAGTGGTACAGTGTACCCTCCGCCACGTACCTTACGGTGAATCGCGGAGTATGTATGTAGAATTTGTTCTACCAAGAACCGACGGAAGAATGAATTAACGAAATTTATCGGTGTGATTTAGGTGTTAAAAATCGTGGCGTGTAATATGAACAGAGCCTAGAACAGAGAATCTGCGTACGTTCATATTCAGGTGTCTTCCAGAATCGGGAATCCGGCGGCCGCTGTACGATTATCAGAGAATGCGTGTTAATTGCCGGCCGGTCCGCTGTTGCCGTGCCGTGCGCTGCATGCAGGCGACGATGGGTGCGCCGCTGCTGAATATGCAGCGGGCGTTGCGCGGCTATCGCGCTGTCGATGTCGCTGTCGCTGCCGCCTGCGGGGGAAATTGCGTTTACGCCCTGCCGGCGCGACGGCGAGCACCAGCCAGCACCCCAACACACCGAGTTCGGACGCTCCTGTTACGCACAGCAACGTACAGTGTGGGGCATCTGAACCTAAAAGCTTTAAAGCATTACTACAACATATTTGTTACTCCGTCTTACTCAGATAGTTAGATATATAACGCAAAGATGACGTCACCCATACGACAAGGTCCATAACTAGACAAAAATTATATATATATATATATATATATATATATATATATATATATATATATATATATATATATATATGTGTGTGTGTGTGTGTGTGTGTGTGTGTGTGTGTGTGTGTGTGTGTGTTGTGTGTGATTGTAAGGTAACCCTTACGTGTTAAGTGAATGAAAACTATATTTTGAGAAATTTATTCATTTAAAAATGTGTGAAATGACTACGTAATTTTTATGTTGCATAAATGTCACATTTTTGATGATGTACGGTGTATCCGCGGTGCAGTAGCCGCGCGGTCTAAAGCGTCTCGCTACAGAGCGCGTCGTTCCTCGCCGTGGAGGTTCGAGTCCTCCCTGGGGCATGGGTGTGTGTGTTGTCCTTAGGTTAGTTTACCTAGGTTTAAGTAGTTTGTAAATTACGGACTGATGACCACGTGGCTTGGTCCGATAAATTTACAAACATTTGAACATTTTGTACAGTGTAAAATGTGTGTTGTTCTGGTCTTCAGTCTGGAGACTGGTTTCATGCAGCTCTCCACCCTACTCTATCCTGAGCAAGCCCATTCATCTCCTCGTAAGAACGGCAATCCACATCCATTTGAATCTGCTTACTGTATCCATCTCTTGGTCTCCCTATGCGGTTTTTAACCCACACACTTTCCTTCAACGCTAAATTCACAATTACTTGATGCCTGAGAATACGTCGTACCAATCGAACCCTTCTATTAGTCAAGGTATGCCAGAAATTCCTTTTCTCCCCAATACTGTTCAGTACCTCCTCAGTAGTTACGCGATCCACCCACCTAATCTTCAGCATTCTTCTGTAACACCACATTTCAAAAGCCTCTATCCTCTCCATGTCCGCGTTGTTTATCGTACATGTTTCACTCCCATACAAGGCAACACTCCACACTAATGCCAGTCACAGTCTGCACGACCCCTACGGTCGGGGGTTCGAACCCCCCCCCCCTCGGACATTGATATTTGTATCCTCTTTAGTACAACGTAGTTCATAAGTAGTCCGTAAGTTTAGAGACTGATGACCCCGCAGTTAAGTCTCTTAAGCTTAACAAACATTTGAACATTTATAAAAACACTTTGTGCTGTGTACGTTAGGAAACATTACCTGTTTGATTGTGTGTTACGGGTGTTTACATCTGGTGCTATTTATGTATCGTAGATGTTTGCGGTACTAAATTATTACTGATATTTTAACTTATACATGCGTAGTAAATTCGACAATTTCGTCATTGAAAGCTATGGATATAAGGCGAAGTTACCATTTCTCCTAGCCGGTAGCGACGTTGTGAGGGAGAAACTCGCCAAGGAAGCACTGGAAAAACAGCTCGAGGAATTATGCAGATCCTGTGGCTGTAACTTTGAAAGTGCGGCTAGTTGATGATAAACTAGAAATTGTAATGGTGTTGCTCCCATCTATACTACAACTGCTTCGTGTAGGTGACTATCTCCTGGATTTTGGAATCCCACAGGATTTCGCAGGGATTTTTAACAAACTGGGCATGTGCAAGTACTTAGTATCCACCCATGACTTTTGCTAGGTAGGAAGCTGTATAGCGAACAGAAACGTGATTGCGGACCTTGATAGGGCAGTTGGAATCGATTGTATAGTGTAGTTGACGTCGAATTGCTTAGTAAAAAATATATAATGCATTTATTTGTCGAATCACGAGTTCTGGTGTCAATAAAATTACCGGTAATCGCCTTATGGATTTTATAAAGTGTCCTGAGAGGCGTTTGCAGGATACTTTTACTTCTTCATTTGGTTGAGAATATGACGTTACCAGACTGGAGACTACAATACACACGTACGGACTAGAGGACTAGAGGACAGCCAATATTTACAAAGTGCACCCCTGTACAGTGTGTTACACCCATCCGTGTGGTCTCGGCTAACAAATTCGTTAGAGAACAGTTGTGTTGTGTTTCAAATTGTTTACTGGGTTAATAGGAACACCGAATTGTGACTGGTGTGTCCGTAAATCTAGTAAACTGTCCTGTCCAATAGGATGTTTGCGGTCTATGAAATGTACTTACGGGTTAGTTGATTGGTACTTTGGGTTTGCATTGTAATCAGAAAAACGTGTAGATATATGATGATCGATGTATGCTCATCTGTTGCAAGTCTGTCGCTTATTGGGGTGCAATAGGAGCGATTGCGATCATTGTGTTGCATGTACGCAGTTGTACTGTAACAAAAAAATAATATACACAACATATTAGACGCCTGTTTATCTGAAGCTCTACTCGCACTGTGTGCCGTCGTTTGTAAGACCTAAGGCGCACTACTTTCGTCTTTAAGTTGCACATTTAACCGTTTTTGTTTGTGTAATATTATTCCGAGAGAGGATGATAGTTCAGATGGCCTCGTTGATGAATGTTTTGGCCTCTAGAGGATCTAATAAATTTAGTTATGTTTATTCATTGTCTACTCTTATTATTAGGATGGATCATCTATCAGCGTCTGTACTTCGACATATGACTTCAAAATATGTGAGGTTTGTTGGTGTTTTGCGGTAATGGCTATAAATTTTTCTTTTAACCATCAGGTTTTGCGGTGTGTAGATTAGCATTCTACTTCATAGAATGGGCATCTTCGTTTGCGGTAGACAGCTTCTTGTAATTATCGATTAAAAAAATAAATCAGAGTTCGGTTTAGTGGATTGAAAAATAAATCATAGTTACCACAGGAAAGGAGCTGGATTTGTGATTTTGGGTACGAAATTTTTGCCTCTGTCTATATTTTTGATAAAGGGTGGTTGATCTTGCTCTATAGAACTGAAAATCTGTTGTATGTTACTTCCTAGCTATCAGGTAGGTAAATTATTTCCTATATGTCCTCTCGGTTGGGGGGGGGGGGGAGAAGTTTGTGATTCCGTGGTTGCTGTATTGGCGAGTGTCAGTTCGAAGAAGGATGTTGTTAGGTCAGTGCTTTCGGGGAAAAAAAGTTTTAGTGTAGACGGTCGGCAATCGGGATATTGCTGATCTTAAATTAGTGCACGATATTTTTATTTTATTGTTCATTGTAACCTTCCAAGGAAACTCCGTTGTCCAATAGGGATTAGTTTCGTTTAAATATCGAGAAAGAAAAAATTTAAATGTGGTTGATTATCGGCATTTGCAATTTTCATCTGTTTCAGATAAATGTTGTAAAGACTTGGAGGATTTCGAAAAGAATCATCGGCAATGTGCAATATTCTAACAGGTTATGGTCGTTAGAGAGAGAGAGAGAGAGAGAGAGAGAGAGAGAGAGAGAGAGAGTGAGAGAGAGATTCCCATTGCTATGATTAGTTTCAGTAACATTGGTACATACAAGATGTGTACTGTTTAGCAATTGCTTTGTAATGGAAATAAGAGGTAAAATTAAACTACTCGAATTCTCTCATCTCGAAGAATTTTTGGGAGGGAAAGAACTGTATATTAAAATCATAAAAGTGGTGGATTACAGGAAGACATGGAGTTCGAAAACTTGCCTTCCCTGTACCTGTCGAAATAGTGGTTGTGGGAGGAAATAGAAGACACCTGTGTCGGTCTAAGGAAACGTTGTAAAGACTTGGTACATTTCGAAAAGAAATGTATGCAGTGTCTGATATTGTAACAAGGCATGGTCGCCAAAATGAGAGAGAGAGAGAGAGAGTATTAAATTTCGGAACCTGATAATTTTGTTTTTTGAGTGGCCACAAAATGTACGAGAGAGTAGGTTGCCGTTACTCTTCCTGTCTGAGTCCAGTCAGGAAGTATGATAACATCGCTTGCAGAATTAAATTTCGACGCACTCACTCTGTGTATAGCGGCGTTGCAGTGACCGAGTGGACTGTCGTCGCCTGTTGTGGATGGTCGGTGAAATACTGTGTGTGTGTGTGTGTGTGTGTGTGTGTGTGTGTGTAAGCTGCAGTATTCGAAATCTATTGTTTCTATTCAGAGATTGCGCTTGAATCATGAGATGACCTCCCGATTTTCGCTATTACCGTCAGAAAATTTGAATCTTTTGATATACAATATGTCTTCTGATCCTGGTGTTGTCGTGTTACTGAAAGAGTGTTTGTTAAAGTGGACATACAAGTTTGTGGCATTCCTTAGCGTTACATCCTATTTATTACCTTAAATGCGCAATTTTTTTTTCTTTACACATGTTCGTCGTCTGTTGCAAGCATCGTCTAAACGAAGACTTGGAGAGAGAATGTTTAAAATAATAAACCGTTATGATGTTTCGCTTAAACATCTGCATATGTTTATAGACAGGACTGTAAGAATTGTTTTATGTAGCCTGCTGAGAGAACGCTGTGTGTTTGCGATCGCCCTGGATATGGAGCAGTATTCACGTTACTGTTAGGCGGTTTTACTTTTAAAGCGAAGTTCTTCTCTAGATCATTCGTACTTCTTCCGTGAAGTCTATCAGGAGAAATTGTGTAACGTAGTTGTGTTTCACGTGTAGAGTGTTTGTTAAGATGAACGCACATGAGTCTGTGGCGATCGTTACCGTTACATTTCATTTATTATCTAACGCGGGCTAGTTGTCTAAAACACGTCTGTCAGCTGTTGCGTATGCAGTCTAAATGAAGAGCGTGGAGAGCGAATGCTTAAAATAATAAAACTTTATGATATATTGTTTAAACCTTTAGCATATGTTTATAGATGGGACTGTAAGATTTGTTTTATGTAGCTTGCCGAGAGTCCACTGCGTGTATGTTTGTGATCATAGTGGAGGTAGAGCTGTATTCACATGACTGCTAACACGTCTAGAAAGTTTGTTAGCCGGCCGCGGTGGCCGAGGAGACTGAGGCGCTGCTGTCACGGTCTGCACGGCCACTACGGTCGGGGGTTCGAATCCCCCCTCGGGCATGGATATTTGTGCCGTCCTTAGTATTAGTTAGTTCAGAAGTAGTTTGTAAGTTTAGGGACTGATGACACCGTAGTAAAGTCCCATAAGCTATATTAACATTTGAAAATTTTTTAGTGTTTGTTAAGATGGACACAAGTATGTGGCGATCGTTACTGTTACATCCCGTTTATTATCTGACATGCGCTAATTTTTTTTATACCAGTTTGTCGTCTGTTTCACGCATTTATAGTGCCTAGACACGTTAGGGGCCATCGATTTCCGAAAGACGGAACAGTTTTTTGAATAGTCCTAAATGTTTGCCTTTGGTTATAATTGTTTTCAAACAATAGCCGATCAATGTACGAAGGTTATACAACACTTAGAGTACACCCACGCGTTGCATTACACCGAATTTCTTTATGCGATGTCTATAATTACCAGAAAAATTGCGTTCCATTCGAATTGTAATTAAGGTTCGATGTATTACGTTACTTAAACTGGATGTAGCGATTCTGAGGAAACATAAAGTTCTAATTGCTAATGAGAAAAAAATAGGATAGTGCAATTAATTTAATATGCAAATTAGGAATAAAAAAGTATGTTTGATGTTATCAGTTATTATTCCAGGTAATTGTACTGTCGAAATACTGTTATAAATAAAATAATTGGCTCCTGTTTTTTTGCAATGTTGGTGTAGGAGAGGGTAATACAACAAGATTTGATAAGTAATAACTTTTAGAAGAAAAAAATTTGGGGGGGGGGGGGGGGTACGTGGGTTCGATTGCCAGAACGGGTCGCGTGGTGGCGGCAATTTCTAGGACTTTCGGGGGAGCGGTGGTGGAGTCGGTGGCGAGAGGAGGCTCTTAAGTTGTTCAAAATTAAATTAATATGAAAATTTAATATGGAATTGTCTAATTTTTAATGCATAAACATGGGATATTTCAATTTATTTGATATGCAAATTTTGAATAAAAATATAATAGGGGGCGGTGGTGGATGGTCTGGGTCGGGGGCGGTAGTAGCCCAAGTGATGAGTTGGGGCGGTGGCTCTTTTGAGAGGAACAATGTTGTTCAGTGCCGTTGTGGATTCGTTTTTCATGATCAAAGAACTATTACCCTAAGTGTTTAGAGGGCTCACGAGTTTTGGGATGCAAGGACATCAGGCAGAAAGCAATTCTGGCAGTTTATCTTGATATTATATTTCGAAATTACAGCATGTGCGGTACATATTTCAAGAGATATGAAGTCATAGACAGTAACGTGATCTCTATATAATGTGGGTGTGTAACTCTCGTGTCTGAGCATAGAACTGTAGCGTGCCTGCACATCATATGTTTCGCACACGAATTAGCATGGTCCGCCACGTTGTATTTAGTCAAACGAATTTCTATTGGTGATTATGCGACAAACTATAGCTATGTTACCTCAGAATTTGAAATTTATGTCAATATGCGAAGTAACAGACTCGCGAGACTACGGAATCGGAACATATTCCTTTTCATTCTCTTGTAATGCTTCATAGCAGCCTTGTTGTAAAAAGTCAGAAAACAGAAAATGAACATCTTTGGCTGACATGCTCAGAAATAAGCAGTTTAACATCCAAGTAGTATAGAGATCACTGGTAATTTCTAATCTGATTCGTAACACATTTCGAACACAGTTTTCTAATATTGCACATTTTGTATCTGGAAACTTGTATTATTTTAGCGCGATTTTTACAGAAGATATAACAACATAAAAATTTAGGTGCGTGAAAAAGGAACTACCGACTGAAATTCACTACAGAAGGAAGTGGACGCAAAAGAAGGAAAATGAATAAATACGAGGCATAATTGGAAAGTAAGTTTCTCTGTTTTTTTTTCTTTTTTTATTTATTTATTTTTATTTTTATTTAAAGAAACGCAGTTACATGAGAAACTTCACTGGTGACAGGTTTAACAATACTTGAAGTAGATTTGTTAAGAATCTACCTTGTACATTTTTTTTCTTATTTCTTTTTATCCAGACATGTTCGGCACTTATTGTGCCATCTTATGTGGGTTTTTGCCATTTATTTTCTAGAATAACATGTTAAAGGTTTTTGATCAGTCATTTCGACGAGTGGATTTCACAATGTTTGGGTAATAAAAATAATAAATGGTGTCGTGCAGAGTATAATGATGGTGCAGCTCTTGTTTCTTCTGCACTTTCTATGACAAATTTGGGAAGATTTCGCCCCCCTGTACAAGACACCGTGTTTCATATATAATTTGAACTAGTTTTCGACACATAGTCACCAAAAGGACTGAGAAACTTACCAAATCGTGGGTTCAACTTCTGTATTCCTGTGTCATAGATGTCGGTCGCCTATGAATGGTAGTAGTCCTCTTCAGCTGGCCAAAGGGACCTGCCATGCACAAAAAGAGGCGTGGAACGCTTACTGCAGCCGTTGTGTTGCTCCACAACAGTGCTTGAACTTCGGCTAGGGACTGTTTGATCATCCATCAATCTGTCTGGCCTTGCTCCCTGCCATCTTTTCTCGCACCTCAAGTAATTTCTGTCCTCTGGCTAGCGATTTGACAACGATGAAGAGCTGAATACCAACTGACACAAGCTGGTTCCACTCACAGTCTGGTACAAAAAAAAGTTAACTTCCTTTCAGGATACACTCTGCAGGTGCTACCAATTTGCTGTGGTAGCATTCGTGATACAAGTGTCGCTTCACTGGAAGCGTGGCCGATTTCATCGCGTCCGTTAACAACGTGTCCCTGCGATTTTTCTCCTCTCTTACCACTTAAAGCGTCGTACGGAAGGGGTTAGCGACAGCACGTGGAACATTCCGCCGGCGGCGCAGAACGCTCCGGGCGTTTAACGGCGTCCGGTAGCGGTACGGCCGAGCCACGCACCTGGTGCAGTCGTTCTGCAGCGCGCACGCTAGCTCTCTCTCTTTCTTTTCCTTTTTGGAGTGGAGGGGCTGGAGAGAACATCCCCCTACGAGCCGAGGTAAGGCCGCAGCCAGCAGGGCCCATTGTCCTGCGAGGGGCCCTTAGGAATCGGTCGGCTGTCCATTCGGCAGCCACTCAGCCGCCGGGACGAAGACGGACGAAGATGGCCGACAGGGAGCGGAAACGGGCCGCCGTTACCGCAGATTTGCAATTTAGATCCGCGCCCTGGCCCTCTGCGGCTTTCCGGAACGAAGTGGGGATCCTGCGGCGGCGTAACGGGTACCGATCCTACCGAGCGAAGCGGGAAGTCGTCATCAGATTCGAACAAATAGCGCAGAAAACGCAAAAACAAGGACGCCGATGCTACAGTGAGACCTTAACCCATTATTTGCCACAAACAGAAATAAGGCGAAGAAAAAATATTAACTAACTTAACCGCCGGCCGCGGTGGACGAGGTGACAGAGGCGCTCCAGTCACGGTCAGCACGGCCACTACGGTCGGGGGTTCGAATCCCCCCTCGGGCATGGATATTTGTGCCGTCCTAGTTCGTAAGTAGTTCATAAGTAGTTTGTAAGTTTAGGGACTGATGACCCCGTAGTTAAGTCCCATAAGCTTAACAAACATTTGAACATTTGAACTAACTTAACTCTTTCGGTCCCTCTGGCTACAAATGCATGCATAACTTCTACGGTATCTAAGATGGTTTAGAACCGTTTTTTCTCAATGGAAAGAACATGTATAAGACACCTGAGTGTTCAAATCATTTCATCATGCACAATTACTGCCACCTGCGGAAGATCACTATAAAAATATTAAGAAGCGAGTGTTGCACTGGGCAGCAGTTTGCGAACCTCAAAGAACACAGAAATTGTGGGTTACTTGTATTACACTGTATAACTGAAAGTAGTAGTTGTTATTTTGCGATGTAGTTCTTGAACGATCAGTTTATTTAGTACAATAGTTGGTACTACAAAATCAATTAATTTAGTCTTTAAAGAAGGCCTTGATTTTCAGTATACCCAGTGTTGTAGAATGAAAATGGGTGCATATAATTGCATAAATCTTGCTTCTAAAATCATTGAAAATTTAACTTCAGAGTCTTATAGCATTAAAAATAATTTCCTTGACAGAGAAAAAAAAATCAGGTCTGAAACGGTTAAATTAAATGTTTAGCATAATGTGAACATATATATATATATATATTTTAATAAATATAATCACCTTTACTGCTGCTTATTCGCTTTATTTATTTGTCCACTACAGCTGTTTCGCCGTATTTGGCATTGTCAAGTGGTCTGTAATAGTTAAAAAAAATTTTGTGAAAATATTTTTTTCGATCAAATAAGGAGCATATTATACAGTTTTAAATTTATTACTTACTGTCTATTTGTTGCCAATATACACACAGCATCTGTACCTCTATATGATTTTAATAGGTACTTTCTTAGAAAGTCGTTTTTTAATAATTTTTAAAATAATGACTTTCTTGTTTGACAGCTATGTAGATGCTATGTGTTTACAAAGATGTTCTATTGCATTATATTTTTGCTAAAGATCTATCTTCTCTGAGATGGTTAATTTTGAATTTTGTGATATCTTTGTTACAAATGTTTTATACGTTTGATTTTGTAGTGTCTCCGATTATGAACTAGTGTGTCTCTTTGGTTTCTGAGGTATTGCTTGCCATTTGGAATTTTATAATATCTCTGGTGTGTGAGATATTGTATGTTAATAGAATAAAGCGAATAAGCAGCAGTAAAGGTGATTATATTTATTAAAATGTCATACTACGATATACTCACTGCTGCAGGCCCATTTATATATATATATATATATATATATATATATATATATATATATATATATAAGTTTCCTGCCTGTAAGTAACATAGCCCAAAACTCGCGTGATACAATATAAATACTTCGCTGTTGTTCTTATGGCTACAGAAATGATTGTATTTTGGACTATTTCATGTGAAAAGTCTGATAACAAGTCCTTTTTTGGTGCAAAAGTCCAGAACAATCCCACAATTTCCACGTTTCTTAGTCAAGTGCCAGTGTTGACAAAACACGGATATTCATTTTGGCCCATAAATTGGCAAGTGACAATAACTGTCTCATCGTACATCATTCACTGGTATAGGAGATGCTGTTTTCTTATTCTTGTGGACTGGTTGTGAATTTAACAATGGTATACCAGGCCTCCTCTTCCATATAAACATCAGCCCATTTGTAGTGTCCCAGATTAAAATTCGCGAACACTTTTTCATAAGAAATCACCTTCAAAGCTTTCCCTTTCCCTTTATAAGTAGTTTTACATGTATCAGAAAAAAAAATATCGTCACAAAATTGAGAGTACTGCCCCAGTAACTAATGCTTGCAGGGTCGTCGAAATATTGAGATTATATCGAACTTTTTCGCAAAAGGCAATGAAGCATCGCCACATTCGAGAGAGCTTCAAAATGTTCAAATGTTTGTAGAGCTTATGGGACTTAAGTACAGGGTATCAGTCCACCGTAGTGGCCGTGCAGACCGTGACTGGAGCGCCTCAGTCCCCTAGGCCACCGCGGCCGGCTCCCAAGTGCCCCCAAGCACCAATAACAAGAAGTAGACTTTAAATAAGATAATCATAGGCAACGTAAACATTTCTATACGTGTTAAAAGCGCCCGATGATCAGCAAAACATGCTCGAAACGCGTTGTGGAATGTTATAATAAAGAGTAACAAATAAAGCGACTGGTAGCAGAAATACGAATATCTATTTATTAAAAATTTCATAAATTTTAATATATAAGATTGGCCAAGAAAAATATTATTCCAATCCATGACCAAGCAGTTGAGACCGATAGATTTGCAAACTACTTAAACTGAGGTAAACTAACCTAAGAACAACACAAACACCGATGACCGAGGGGGGACTCGAAGCCCCGACGGCGAACGGCCGCGCGCACCGCAGAACGGCGTCCCAGTGCCCACTTCTAATCCGCCGCGGCAGTCAAATGTTCAAATGTTTGTTAAGCTTAAGGGACTTAACTACTGGGTCATCAGTCCCTAAACTTACAAACTACTTATGAACTACCTACAACTAAGGATGGCACAAATATCCATGCCCGAGGGGGGATTCGAACCCCCGACCGTAGTGGCCGTGCAGACCGTGACTGAAGCGCCTCAGTTCCCTCGGCCACCGCGGCCGGCCCGCGGCAGTCATAGCACTAACTTTGTATATATAGGAAGTACTGGATTTATGTGGAATTCAGTATTACCACACTTATTCCGTTTGTGATTTTAGCTGTATAAGAAAACGTACACAAGGTGTGAAGTAAAATATTTGCTCTTTACTTTAGTGCAGAACAAAGTAACACGAATGAAGTCATATCTGAACTACAGGAAAGATAATACCCTACGTTAAAAGCATAGGAACATGTGAAAGACAAACATTTTAGTAGATGCAATGATTCTAATTAATGACTTTAAATATATTCCAAAATAATGAATGATTACTTAGACAAGAAAATAAACAAGGTAATTTGTTTCAATGCATACACTTCCCTTCCGTTTCGTTAAGGAACTACATTTTCCACAGAACTCTAGGACTTTATTTATATACGAAAGTACGAGGGTTGTTTTTTAAGTAAGGGCCGTTTTTATTTAAAAAAAAAAAAAGATACAAATACTTTTGTAGAAAAACTTTTATTTTCTGATTCTATACACTTTTACCTATTTTTCTACATAGTTGCCTTGTTTATTTAAGCACTTGTCATGCCGTACAACTGAGTTTTTAATTCCCTCTTCAAAGAACTCGGCCGCCTGCTCCGACAGCCAAGAGTTCACAGCCGCTTGCATCGTCGTCATTGAAGCGCTGCCCGCCAAGATGGTTCAAAATGTTCAAATGTTTGTAAAGCTTATGGGACTTAACTATGGGGTCATCAGTCCCTAAATTTACAAACTACTTATGAACTACTTACGAACTAGGACGGAACAAATATCCATGCCCGAGGGGGGATTCGAACCCCCGACCATCGTGGCCGTGCAGACCGTGACTGAAGCGCCTTAGGAGCAAGGTAGGGGCTGTATGGTGCATGGTCCAAAACTTCCCAGACAAAAGAATCAATCAAATCCCGAGGCTTTTGAGAGGTGTGAGGCGTAGCGTTATTGCGCAGGAGCAAAACTCCTTTTGTCAGCATGCCATGCCTTCTGTTTTGAATTGCTCTGCGGAGCTTCTTTAGAGTTGCACAGTAGGCATCTGAGGTGATTGTCGTTCCTCGTGGCATAAAGTCCACTAGCAAAACACCGCACCGGCCCCAGAACACAGTTGCCATAATCTTGCGTTTTGACAGCGTCTGTTTGGCTTTGACCTTGACGGGTGAGGTTGTGTGTCGCCATTCCATCGATTGTCGGTTGCTTTCGGGAGTGATATGGGATACCCATGTTTCATCTCCAGTGACAATTTGACTCAACATGTCATCCCCTTCTTCCTTGTAACGAATCAAAAAGTACAATGAAGTGGCAAATCTCTTCCCTTTGTGGTCCTCTGTGAGGAGTCTGGGTACCCACCGAGAACACATTTTCTTAAAGTTTAGGTTTTCAGACACAATTTTGTACAAAACCGGTCTTGTAACTTGTGGAAATTGCAAAGAAAGAGTGGAAATTGTGAATCTTCTGTCCTCACGAAGAGTTTCGATAGCAGCCACCAAATCATCAGTGATCACAGAGGGCCGGCCTGAGCGTTCTTCGTCATGGACGTTTTGACTGCCATTTTTAAACTCTCTAACCCACTGGCGCACTTTACCTTCACTCATTGCATTCAAGCCATAAACTTCTGTTAACTGACGATGAATTTCTGCAGCTGATAGGCTTCTCGCGGCCAAGAAACGTAACACTGACCGTATCTCACACGCGGCGGGCGATTCAATAATCGTAAACATTATAAAGTAGCACAGCGATGCGTACACGTCAGCTACAGAGCTGCAACTGGCATCAGTGTGAACGGGAAGGATGCCGGCAAGTGGCGCGGTGGCTTGCTGCGGCGTCCGCGCGAACTACGGGACTATACGCGCGAACGGCCTTACTTAAAAAAACAACCCTCGTACCAGTATCAGTACGTTGTTCAGACTGATCATTATTACAGTATCCTCCCAGTTTACGTGCATATGCTTCAGAAGACAAATTGTTCAATTCGTTGTTTCGAATGTCATTACATGTTCACGAAATAGAACAAACGCGGAATTTAGGACAGCATTCTTACATATGCACAATTGTAAATATTGAAGAACAAATTTCTATTTAATTAATAAGCGTGCCCGAAACCCTTTTAGGAAAATAGGAGAAAAAAGTTTGGTAGGGGCGGGTTCCGGACCACTGACCATGTGCATTAAGGCTAGTTTACACGACGACACCACGTTTCATGAAACTGCGCTACTGGCCAGTGCGCATGCGCGGCAGGCGTTCACGCAACTCGTTGGCGAAACTAAACAGTTTCGGCTCCTTCCAACTTTGACGAAACTGATTGCGCGTGTTTTTAGGTTAGGTGATAACCAATACAGAACAAAACACAACATAAAGGGGGGAAGGAAGAAATAATTCGGTTTTTGAACATATTTGCGATGCATAGGTGTTCGTGCCATTTTAACGATGAAAATTTCAGGAATAAACAGCGGCTTGTTAGTGCTCTTGAAGCAATTATTCGTGAATTAAATGTTTCAAATGTTTGTGTAGTCTATGGGACTTAACTACGGGGTCATCAGTCCCTAAACTTACAAACTACTTATGAACTACTTACGAACTAGGAAGGCACAAATATCCATACCCGAGGGGGGATTCGAACCCCCGACCGTAGTGGCCGTGCAGAACGTGACTGGAGCGCCTTAGTCTCCTCGGCCACCGCGGCCGGCGTGAATGAAATATTGATGGGTTGACGATTAGTGAATTGCAGACTAAACTACATTCAATTCCAAATACCTATAGAAAAGAACTATGGCAACTGTGGATTTGGAAACACGGTATAGGTACTATAGAGACGAATATCTATTTGACAAGAAAAGTAATGCAATTTGTAATTTCAGTCCTGGTAACAATGCTTCACGCATAACAGTATCTTGTTTCTTTATTGCATTACTAACTGTTTAAAAGGAACGTAAACTACTCTGGTGACATTCTGAGTTGTTTAAAATAACTTATAGGGTCTTCGATCACAATTTATTGCAGCAAGGTCGCTAAGCAACCGAGCTGACGTCTTTTTTTAATCCAGTCACGAACCCAAACACGTTCCTTATTCTTTTTATGTTTAGTCTTACGCAACGACTTCACACAGAGAAGCAATAGCTCCAGCACAACTTTTACAGCTACCAAAACTTTCATTTTACAGCGACTACGGCACTTACAAAACAACGAAACTGAAGTGTATAGTATTGGCGCCATGTCTACAGTTGCACGCAACTCATTTCATGAAACGAGTGTGCAACCTAGTATCGTCGAGTAGATTAGCCTTTACAGTCTAAGGCGCTGCTTACTACACTACGGCGAACAATTACAAAATCCGGCTTTTAATTCTCGGACTGTTGATGGTAATCCATACTGATGCAGAGCGCGCATCTCTTCTGTTGGCGGCAGTGTCCTTGGGGCCTCTAGCAGCGACCGCGGCTTTCGGCTGCTCAGCCGCCACAGTGGTGTCCGTCTACGCGGGTGATGGATGGCAGCAGGCGGGCGCCGCCGCAAATTGGGGGGCTTATCTGCCGCCCACACCGTCTGACCGCAGTCAGCAGGCAGCAGTCAGCAGTCGGCAGTCGACAAGTGGCGGCAAGAATTCTGCAGGAGGAGGAGGGGGCGGCGGCGAAGACAAGGGTAGAGCGTGCGGCGGCCGGCCGATGCGCAATTTAGATACGTCGCGGCCTCGAGCCACCATCTCTCGCCAAAATTGAAGTCGCCCCCATTCACGGAGCACTCGCATTCTTCTCGAGTTGAGGAGGATTTGGACTCTAGAACGTGCTTCCTGGGGCACAATGGGATTATAAGATGGAATAAATAAAAGTTCCTCAGACACGTCTAGTCTCAGTATTATCCCAGGCTCGCCACAAAATTCGTGCTTCGACTTACATTTATTATCGATGACAGAGACTTGAAATAGCCGGGTCTTCTTCTTCTGCCGGAATATCGGCACTTTGTGGTGTTACCCCACATTGTTTAATTTCGCCCCGTTTTTATTAATCTTCATTTCTCTTCGTATGGCCTGCCGTTGGCAGTGCATACAGTTTTATTGAAGAGCAGCCCGGTACACGGAAGCTAGCAGCGTACCGACCGCGACAGATGTATGTATTTGCGAATGATTGGTAAAGGAAGGGAAGGAAGAAGGATAGGAAAGAAAGGATTGACAGTGGGCGCATTTGGGCATTGATATTAAGCAATGGCGACAAGTGAAAATGTGAGCCGGACCGGGAATCGAAGCCGGGTCTCCCGATTCGGGCTAGCGGTCGCCTTACCCACTTGGCCACCCGTGCTCGCCTCCCGTCGGTCTCAAATTCCCACATGTCGCACGCTATATCTGTAGCGCCCCTATCGTCCATGCCCTCTTACACTCGCCATTACGGATTCCCGTGCGAGGTCGGACATATGACCGCATCTGCTGTGAAATAACTGAACCTAACGCCGTCGTCGCGTATAAATACTTATTTTATTGGTGTGGTATCTGTTCTTTCGGACGTCCGAAAGAACAGACACCACACAGATACAATGAGATGTATGTATGTCGCCTGACCGTGAGAAGATTGCTGCAGTGCTCGCAGGCAGCCAGGTGCTTTCCGGTGTCAGTATGGCAAACGCTTAATTTCACTTATTTATTATTTACAGTTTATTTTTCGTAACTCCAATACTATGACAGATTAAGATCATGCTCGATGGTATTCAATGTGTATAAGTTATGGAATCGTCTTATGCAACTGTAAATTAGTTTACTTTAGACCAGTTTCGTTTTATTCTAAAGCATCTTCAGTGGTCAACTGTACGAGAAATGGTTTCTTTTACATGATTTGTTTAGTAAAAATCAAATTCGATCGATAACAGTTCTAATGTAATACGATTGTTTTGATTATGAATAAAATGGGTTACTAATATTACTCACGTATTTTTATGTTGTTGTCTTCATTAGTAGCACATTGCCACTTGCTGTTACTGTTTGTATTTACACTATTTACAGTTACACTTCTTATAAAAGTTTTTGAAAAATCTGTGGCCAGGCAGGCACGAAGAATAATTATGTCGCTGGTATTAACTACAGTTTTCTTATTAATTAAAAGTATTTGAAAGGTTTTATATTTGGAAAGTGATGTCTTATTGGCTTCTTTGAACCGGCTAATGTCGTGGAGGCTTCTAGAACTAAGGCGCAAAGTAAGAGCTTTGTTTTGAGAGGTAGTCGGTGGCGGGCCTCTGGAAAAATGTTCAAATGAAACTTCCTGGCAGATTAAAATTGTGTGCCGGAACCGGGACTCGAACCTGGGACCTTTGCCTTTCGCGGGCAGGAGAGCTTCTGTAAAGTTTGGAAAGTAGGAGGCGAGGTACTGGCGGAAGTGAAGTTGTGAGGCGGCATCGTGAGTCGTGTCGGGATAGCACAGTCGGTAGTGCGCTTGCCCGCGAAAGGCAAAGGTCCAAGATTCGAGTCCCGGTTCCGGCACGCAATTTTAATCTGACAGGAAGTTTCATATCAGCGCACACTCCGCTGCAGAGTGAAGTTTCATTCTGGATACCCAACATTGTTTACTATCGTCCCGTTTTTTATAAATTTTCATTTCTTTTCGTATGACCTGCAGTTGGCAGTCCATACATTTCTACTGAAAAGCAGCCAGGTATATTGAAGCTAGCATCGTATCGGTCGCGACAGATGGTCGCCTGACCATGAGAAGATTGCTGCAGTACGCGCAAAGTTCAAATCAAATGTTTGTTAAACTTATGGGACGTAACTACGTGGTTATCAGTCCCTAAACTTACAAACTACTTATGAACTACTTACGAACTAGGACGGCACAAATATCCATGCCCGAGGGGGGATTCGAACCCCCGACCGTAGTGGCCGTGCTGACCGTGACTGGAGCGCCTCAGTCACCTCGGCCACCGCGGCCGGCGCAGTACGCGCAGGCAGCCCCGTGCATTTCGGTCGTCAGCATAGCGGGAATATCAAACATTTAATTTCATGTATTTATCACTTACAGTTTACTTTTCTTAACTCCAGTACTATAACAGATTAGGATCATGTTCGATGGTATTCATTGTTTATAGGTTATGGGACCGTCATATGCAACTTTTTACTTACTTTAGTTTACTTGAGACCAGACGCGTTTCGTTTTATTCTAAAGTATCTTCAGTGGTCAGTGTACAAGAAATGGTTTGTTATTCATTATTTGTTTAGTAAATATCAAATGCGATCGATAACAGTTCTCATGCAATAGGATTGTTTTGATTATGAATAAAATGGGCTACTAATATTACTCACGTATTTTTCATGTTGTCTTCTTCATTTGTAGCACATTGCCACTTTATGTTACTGTTTGTATTTACACTATTTACAGTTACACTTCTTATAAAAATTTTTGAAAAATCGCCTATCTGTGGCCAGACAGGCACGAAGAATAATTAACTACAGTTTTCTTATTAATTAAAAGTATTTGAAAGGTTTTATATTTAGAAAGTGAGGTATTATTGGTTGCTTTGAACCAGCCAATCGCCTGGATGCTTCTAGAACCAAGGCGCCAAGTAAGAGGAGCTTGGTTTCAGTGGTAGTCGGTGGCGGGCCTCTGGATATGCGCCACGTTATGTCGAGGTGCGGTTCTAAGTGAAATAGCGGAATTGTTATCGGCCTGGTGTTATTTTCGTTGGCGTCCCTTAAGAATTCTGAGGAAGTGCATTTGCGTGTGGAGGCCTTGCGCCAATATTTTGTGAATCAAGCGAGCAGTTGCTCTGGTGATATAGAGTACGACGAGATTGTTTTTTGGGGTAGAGTTACTTCAAATACTCAAAATTTAATAATTAGAAGGTGCTCATTACATTAACGTTTAGATACCGCGATATTATTGATGATATCTGTGCATATGGACCAAAGTTGATCGTGATAAATAGAAGCTATTTCCAAAAGGTCGTTCTTATTTCAAGTAGGCAGAAACAGTTTCCTTGCTACCAATTTCTAGCATCACACACAGAGAGCTGCACTACGTTAGAATCTGCGACCTGAGTCATCCAATGGGACTGAACAATCAGGTAAGCAATCCTGATCTGTTGTGGAGCATGCAAGTAGGAATGAACACTCACAACATAATAATAGGAACTTTCACTGATAGTAGCATTTAATTACGGTGTGTGTGTTCGCCTGTAAAGATCACTTGGTGAATTAATCAGGTGCTACGCAAAACATGCATAGCTGGCATCCCTGACTAAATAAACCTTGTGTTACCAGGTCGTAACGTACGAGTCAAAAAAAAACTGTTGCTAACGTTGCAAGGTACCCGCCAAGAGATTTATAACTTCTCCAAGCTGTTATAACACGTTGTATTTCATTTTAAGCGTCTGTCGTACATTTGTACCCCACAAGCAACCTTTATCGTAAGTGGCAGAGCATACTATATCAGTGGTGGGGTACCCCATTCCTGTTTCAGTTTTGCATGGTACGAAGAATACATATGAACGTCAATCTGTTAAAACTGATGTAGAATGTTAACGAATCTAATATATAAAAATTAATATTTGTCTATTTTTCTTTTTGTTCGTATTTTATGCACGGCCATACTGTACATCCGATTGCGAAAAATCTTTGTCAACTCATAGCTTGCCCTCGCGCGAAGGTTATAGGCACACTAAATTCAACTTCCTATGGCGCAAGGCGGAGGGTATTTTACAATTAGTCAATTCGTTTCTTGCGCATTCACGCTTGGAACAGAGGTACCTCATACCCTGATTAATGCATGGGCTACCTTTCGTAACCCATCGTATGGTGCGTGGCGGAGGGTACCATACAATGGGTTATTTTGTTTGCTACCCCTTCATGCTGAAAGGGATGGACAGATTTGATTGAAATTTGGAATAGAGATAGATTATACCCTGTTATAAATACATGAGCTACCTTTCGTAAGCCACCGTATGGTGCTTGGCGGAGGGTACCTTACAATAGGTTAATACTTTTTTCTTTCCTTCGTGCTGTAACAGCTGGACGGATTTGAATGAAATTTGGAATTCAGATAGCGTGTACCCTGAATTAACGCATGAGCTACCTTTATGAAGCCACCGTACGGTGCATATCGGAGGGTACCTTACAGACGGTTAGCACGTTTGTTACTCTTTACGCTGAAACGACTGGACGGAATTGAAGGCAATGTGGAATGAAGATAGCTTCTACAAGGGCTACCTTTCGTAAGCCACAATAGGAGCATGGCGGAGGTACGTTATAACAAATACGCAAATTGCTTGACTGGTCAGCATGAAAGTCATCACATAAATGTATGTTTTTATGAAGAAAATTTTTTATAATCTGAAAGCCAATGAATTTAGCACGTCGGAGGGTACCTTTCGACATTGACACCATATGACGAGTCACCATGAACCTTGTCGCATATATGTGTTTTCATATATAGGAGGGAGAGGAGTAGGTGTAGGAGGAGACGGTCAGAAAGGGGTTGGAGGAGGAAAGGTAGGAGATATGGAGTGGAATAAGTAAGTACCCGGGCTAGTGCTGAATAAAATTACGGGAATTCATTCGTAATCAAGTGTATTCTACTGATATTTCGGGTGGAAAACATCCAGCCATTGTCAATGTCTGAAGACTCATAAGAGAAGGATATGAGTAAACTCCCGTAATTTTATGATAATGAAATATACAGTGAGAAATGAAGGATATTAATAAAGATTCAATAATCTTCAGATGTTTCTAAATATGTGGGGTGTAATTACTCAGATTATCAGTCCCTAGGGTCAGTGGCGCACTAAGGGGGAGGGGGCGCACCGCCCCGGGCCTCCGGAATCTGGGGGCCTCCAAATACCCGGAAAAGAAGGGTAATTTTTTATTTTATTTTATTTTATTTTTTTCTAAGCTCGCTTGGCATCTCGTTCTGCTGGGGCCTCCACTCCAGCTATTTTTTAAGAATGTGGCATGTCTCTTGTCCTGGGGGGCCTCCAATTCTTTTTTATAGTATACATATATTTCCATGTAGACGGGGGCCCTCAGTTTGTTTTGTCGCCACTCCGAGCCTCCAACAGCCTTAGTCCGCCACTGCCTAGGGTTACAAACTTCTTAAACTAACCTAAGGACAAACAAACACACGCCCATTCCCGAGGGAGGACTCGTACCCCGACGTGCGCTCCGCAGCTAGGTGTCTTAGAGCGCTCGGCCATTCCACCGCAGGTAATGAAATTTGTTTTATTTAAGCAGCTTTAAGAGATACTCCACAAAAAAAAAAAAAAAAAAAAAAAAAACAAAAAAAAAAAATCGGTCTCATTACTTTGCAAATCGCCCTCACATTAAAAGCGAATGAATATGTCAAGGTGCGTTTTGCGCTAAGTTTCAGAATAAACTGTGACGAATTATATGGTATACAAATGCAATTTTTTACCCTTTATGGTAGCTGTAAAATTAAAATCTCAAATGTTTGTTCAAATGTTTGTACAGTCTATGGGACTTAACTACGGGGTCATCAGTCCCTAAACTTACAAACTACTTATGAACTACTTACGAACTAGGACGACACAAATATCCATGTCCGAGGGGGGGATTCGAACCCCCGAACGTAGTGGTCGTGCAGACCGTGACTGGAGCGCCTTAGTCCCCTCGGCCACCGCGGCCGGCATTAAAATCTCACACACACAGTTTGGTGTTTTATTTTCATCTTCTTCATCGTCCGTAATGTTCGAAAACAAGAAAAATATACATCAACCTGTTGAGGCCAAACGTACCGAGAACTATTAACGGCTTAAACTAACTTCTCATAAGAACAACACACACAAACACACTCAAGCCAGAGTAAGCACTCGAGCCTCCAACTGGAGCGGCAGAGTATTCCGTGCCATGGCGCCTAAGACCGCGCGGCCATTTTCGCTCGATCGTTTGCCCTGTCTACAGCTAGTTTGGTGAACTGTAATTACTAACTTAACAGGATATGCATTGATGCGATTCAGTCCGGAGAAATGAAGGAAAGGCAAATAAGATAAATCTTTCCAACCTTACCTACTCAAAAACAAAAGTAAAACGAAAGAAAAAACAAAAACAAAAATGAAAGAAAACTCAAATCAATAAATACCCTAAATTATATTTTTACTCTGTAGTGGACTGTGTGCTGAAACGAAACTTCCTTGCAGATTAAAACTGTGTAATGGACCTGGATGTTGCCAGTGTTACACCGTTCAGTGCTCTAAGTAACTTAATTTAACTGTTGTGCATTTTTGTCACCGGTCAATTTCTTAAATTCTGTTTGTGCTTCTATTTTTGACAAATTTCATTCGTACTTCTGTTTTAAGAGCTTATTCTCTCGTATTCGGCCAATACTGTTATTTATAGTTTCCGTTTGTACTTTGTGTATTTCAAAACAAGTCAAAGACCGTTTCTACAGCTAGTTATCAGTCGGTTTAGTGCCAGCTGCTGCTCGTGTCACACCCTTCAGACCTCTAAGTAGCGTCATTACACTCTTGTGCGATATCATTACCGGTCAGTTTCTTAAACTACATTACTGTTTTAGTGTTTAAGAACTTCATTCTCGCGTATTTGGCAAATTTCGTTGCTGCTTCTGTTTTTAACCTTTAACTGGGGATGTGGGGTGTTCACAGCACCCCAGCTGTAAACGTTTCCTGGTAATTAGTGAAGCATGTTGGTCACACTGATGAGCGGCTTGCTACCTTCATTGAAAGGGATGCACATTGTTGCGAAACCATTGTTCATGGTTTTGAAAGTACGCAATATTATACACAACAAGTTTTAAACGCTGGGTTGCTAATAACACCCCACCTACCTAGTAGTGTGACTTTCTGAGTTGAGCTGAGCACATTATGATGTCATATGAGAAAGAGAAAATAACGTCTATGAAGGTTGTTGGAGGAAGGTTTTAATGATCATGAAGACTGTGAGATTGCACAGTTTCAAGATTCTGATGGCAATGTAGAAGAAGAACAGTGCAAAGAAAACGATCATGCAACAGCAAGTGATTAATCTGATGCCGATGTTGGTGAAGATATGGCACTAGAAAGGTTTATGCTAGTCAGGATGAAGTAACTAAATGGATGACTACACCTGAGCCAAAGCAAAATATAGTAACTCAGCTTCCTGGTACCAAACTAATTGCTAAAAGCTGCAAGACTGCTAGAGAATTCTTTTGTGTGGTTATAAATGCGCAAATAATTCGCTCAATAGTAGAGTGTACCAACTTTTATATGCATCCTTAAGTTTAAAAAAGCTACAAGTTCTGATGTACCAATACATATCCGTCTGAAGGTAGCTAAGATCTCAAACATGAAAGAGTTTTTTCCAGCAATTCAAAGAAATAAATGCACATCTGGAAGATGCATAGTTTGTGCTTGAAATGGAGACAAAAGAAATAGCTCTTCTGTTGAACTTGGAACCAATTTATGTGTTTAAATCAAATGAAAATCACCTGCAGTAAATGTATTAATTCAGAATCTTGTTTCAGTGATGACGAAAATGTTGTGTTGAAATGTGATTTTTCTCAAGACTTTTGAGATGTATTATTGTTTTGAGTTATATAAATATGTCTGTTGCTTTGTCTGTTAACATCTCTCTGTAATTTGAAACTGATTAAAACTTTTCTTAGTTGATTAATTTGAAAAAAATAATATGTATATGAACATTTGAAACCATTTCGCACATGTTATTGATTTATCAGTTATGGATAATTATGAGTAAATCTGTGAGTAAAATTGTACTTCAATGAATTAATAAAGACTAATGCTTTATTGCATAATAAACAATTTAAGAAAAAATAGAAACCTCAGTATGGTATACATGTAGGGTGCTGTGAACATCCCACGTCCCTAGTTATATTGTGAATGCTCAGCTCCCCAGTTAAAGGTTAAAAGTGCGGGACAGTTTATCACAGCTCAATCAGCTATCAGCCACCATTAGTGAAGCACTAGTGTAGCAGCGAATTGATGTATTTAGCAGCTTCATTTGTTTTCACTCTTTAGGTATTTCAGTAGCAGTGGTAGGATGGACAAGATGTGTGCGTTCTGTGTGCGGAAGCAGGAGAAGTAGGCCGCTGTTCGCGAACAGCTGAACGTGCTTTTGGCCACCCTGTCCCGTCTCCAGGCTGCTGCCTCGGGGGTGTGGCGGCCAAGCCCCCACAGTTCCATGAGCGGCCGACTGCGAACTGCGGGCAAACTGAAGAGCGCATCTGCGGCCATTATGGTGGCAAACTACCACGCGAACTTTAAAAGTGCGTAAGGCTCTTTGGAATAGTGGGTGTATTCATTCGAGTAAAGTCCCGAAAACTGGGCCTCATTTCAATATAAAAGTACAAAACAGCTTCAGTCTCTTTGAATATACAGCTACTATTGATTGTGTGTAAATTTATTACTCATACGGTGTAGAAGGCACCAGAGGACCATATAGGCAAAAGGGCAAGGCCTAATAGAAATCCTTGGATAACACAGTATATACCGAACTTAATTGATGAGAGGAGAAAATATAAAAACTCAGCAAGTGAAAAAGGAAAAAGGGAGTACAAACGTCTGAAAAATGAGATTGACACGAAGTGCAGACAGGCTAAGCGGGAATGGCTAGAGGACAAATGCAGAACCGTAGAAGAATGCATAACTAGGGGAAAGATAGATACCGCCTACAGGAAAGTAAAAGAGATATGTGGAGACATTAAAAGCAGATGTATGAATATCATTAACTCAGACAGAAAACCAGCAAAACCGTACTAAGCAAAGAGGGGAAAGCTGAAATGTGGAAGGAATATATAGAGGTCCTATACAAAGGAAATAAACTTGAAGGCAGTATTCTAGAAATGGAAGACGAAGTGGAGGAAGATGAGATAGGAGCTATGATACTGCGAGAGGAATTTGACAGAGCGCTAAAGGTCTTGAGTCGAAACAACGCCCCTGGAGTAGATGATATTCCGCCTAAACTGCTGATATCGTTAGGAGAGGCAGTCGTGAAAAAATTGTACCACCTGGTATGCAAGAAGTATGAGACAGAGGAAATACTCTCCGACGTCAAGTAGAATATCGTAGTTCCAATTCCAAACAAAGCAGGTGCAGACAAATGTGAAAATTACAGAACTATCAGTTTAATAAGTCATGGTTGCAAAGTACTAGCACGAATTATTTCCAGACGAATGGAAAAACTTGTGGAATCCGACCTCGGGGAAGATCAGTTTGGATTTAGGAGAAATGTAGGAACACGACTTATCTTAGAAGATAGGGTAAGGAAAGGGAAACTTATGTTTAGCGTTTGTCGATTTGGAGAAAGCTTTTGACAATGTCGACTGGAAGACACTATTCCAAATTCTGAAGGTAGCAGGGGTAATATAGGGACCGAAGAATTATATTCAACCTATACAGAAACCAGACAGCGGTTATTAGAGTCGAAGGGCAAGAAAGGGACACAGAGGTTGTTCAATCTGTACATTGAGCAGGCAGTGAAGGAATGGAAGGAGAAATTTAGGGAGGGCATTAAAGTGCGGTTTGCTGATGACATAGTAATTCTGTCAGAGACCGCAAAAGATCAGGAAGAGCAATTGAATGGAAAGGACAGTGTCTTGGAAGGAAGATATAAGATGAACTTTAACAAGAGTAAAACAAAGGTAATGGAATGCAATGTCAGAAAATCAGGCAATTAGATAATGAGACACATGAAATGCAGAATGGCTACGGAAAGAAAAGCGTTTCTAAAGAAGTGAAACTTGTTAACATCCAATATTAATTTAAATGTTAGAAAGTCCTTTCTGCAAGCATTTGGAGTGTAGCATTGTATGGGAGTGAAACGTGGACGATAAGGAGTTCAGACAAAAACATGGTAGAAACTTTTGAAATGTGGTGCTACAGACGAATGATGAAGATAAGATGGGTAGATCACGTAACTAATGAGGAGGTGCTTAACAGAATCTGGGAGAAAAGGAGTTTCTGGCATATCCTGACTAAGAGAAGGGATAGACTGGTAGGACAAATTCTGAGACATCAAGGAATTGTTAACTTAGCATTAAAAGGAAGTGTGTGGGGTAAAAATCGTAGAGGGAGACCGAGGAACGAATACAGTAAGCAGATTCAAAAGGATGTAGGTTGCCGAACGTATTCTTAGATGATGAGACTTGTACAGGACAGGGCAGCGTGGAGAGCTGCATCAAACAAGTCTGCGGCCGCGGTGGCCGAGGCGACTGAGGTTCTCCAGTCACGGTCAGCACGGCCACTACGGTCGGGGGTTCGAATCCCCCATCGAGCTTGGATATTTGTGCCGTCTTTAGTCTCAGCTAGTTCATAAGTAGTTTGTAAGCTTAGGGACTGATGACCCCGTAGTTAAGTCCCATAAGTTGTACAAACATTTGAACATTTTGACTGAAGACCACAACAACAACAACGGTGTAGAAATCGGCCAACAGAGTTACTTCTTCCTAACTAAACAGTATTGTAACATTTAATTTTTTAGCATTCTAAGTACAACATATGAAGTGAATTTATCGTCAGACACGATTTTCTAGCACTTTTTCAGTATATTCTACGATAGTGAAAGTTTAGTACAAACATTAATATTTCGGAAGAGTTTCACAATACTTTACGTTTTTGCTTGAGTGCTTATTCTTCAATATTTAAATATTTTATAGCATTAAAAAATAAAACATAGCTACCTTAAACAGCTAATGTTAAAAACTGACTGTGAAAATGAAATATCCCATCAGATACATAACTGTAAAATAGCGTCTTACCTTCTGAATACAGCAACCAGCCACTACCAAATTCTTCTAAGAACATGAAGTATGCCATAACTTTTCCTTAAATAAGTGCATCTAACATTAGCTTTACGGTATCTAGCACGAATATTAGCATTTTTATTGCAGTAAGCAAAATACCTTACAATAGCCTGAACTGCTCAAGCTATCGACATTGGCTTCAACTTCACAATGTGCATCCAATGTGGCTATTTGTCATTCATATATGGAACTATACACAGTTCTGCAAACTCCTTTTCAGTTTTTACCTATTTGTAAAGCAGATGATCTTAAATCATGTGTTACAAATTTCATAAAATTTCGAACTGCACTGAGGCAACTGCACTGAGGCAACTGCTCGCAAGAGTTATTTTACACAATCATAAAATGAAACTTTTTGAACTTGCTATTCACCAGTACTGCCTAAAATAACTCGTTTTTTAAGAGCTACCACTATTGTAAAAGCCTGTTATTTATTTCAATCAATCCAATACTATCTTGACTAACAGCCTGTTAAGCAAGAGTAACTATCTCTGAACACAGCTAGTAGAGCTACTTGTATTCCTGACTAATATAAAAGGGAAAACAGTACTCGTTCTTTTTATTCCTTTGTTAAATCGATATATGAGGTTAAAAGCTGAGCAGCTCTTCAACATCGTGTTTCATGTATACTGCAATACTCAAACAGTACAGACGTGACTACCAACTCAGTATATATACCGCAGTACCTAAATAGTACACAATTTATCTCCTAACAACACTCGTATTTGTCTGATGCTTGCCACTATCATGGCGGCCAGCCGAAGGTTCAAATTATCCCCCGGCCTCAGCGCCCTAAGGGAGTCTAGTTTATTTTTTTGGTGGTGGCGGAGGGGAGTGTGGAGTGTCGCATGCGCGTTGCTCGAGGCGGAGGGCAAATGTGGAGGCTGGCCATGCAGCATCGCCGTTCATTCTGCGAGAGGACTGGCGACCGGTCCTTCAGAACGATCTGCACATGTACACCGGGTGAGGGGATTATTAGTTATTGGCAGCTCCAATGTTTGGCGCGTTATGGAGACGCTTTGGCAGATAGCGTCTAGGATGCACCGGTATGTCTGCGCGGGGCCTCATCCAAGATGTGGAGGCGGCCTTGCCGGCGGCTATTGACCGTTCATGGCGCAGTCGTCTGGAATATGTTGCTCATGTAGGCACTAATGTCACTTGTATCCTGACTGAGGACATCCTCAGATCGTACGGGTGGCTGGTGGTGTTGGTGAAGTCTGCTGGCCTCGTGCGTGGGGTTCAGTCAATGTTTTCTGTTTGCATAATTTTTCCTATAGTGGAGCCGAGTGGGCAGTGGCGGACTAAGGCTGTTGGAGGCTCGGGTCAGCGACGAAACGAAAGGAGGCCCCCCGTCCACATGGAAATACTTGTATTACTATAAAAAAGAATCGGAAGCCCCTTCCAGGACGAGAGGCACGGGAAAGTCTGAAAAATAGCTTTAGAGATTCGAAGGCAGCAGAACGAGATACCAAAAGCGCTAAAAAAAAGTCTTTTCCAGGCATTTGGAGGCCCCACTCCCCAAGACCGGAGGCCCCGGGCGGACCGCCCCCTCCGCCCGACCACCTTTAGTCCACCACTGCGAGTGGAGGGTCTCAGCCAAAGAAGCTGTGACAATCACAGCTGCTGACCTCTGGACCTGCGTTATTGCGTGGGATATTGTAGGGATACCCCTCATAGATCAGGTGTGCACTACACAAAGGAAGTAGCTACTCGGGTAGCAGAGTACTTGTGGAGTGCATATGGTGGTTAGGAGATAGTTCCGATGAACACTCATCAATCGATATGCAGACAGTGCCTGGGGAACTGGTCGTTAGATCTGTCGAAATGTAGTCACTGTTTGGTCATCGTGGTCACCAGATCTTAGCCAAGTGGATTACTGTTTGTGGGGATGGCTGAACAACTGAGTGTTCAAGCGCAGAGCGGACACGAACGTCTCGCTCTATTTTAAATTCTTGTGATTAAAACTTTGAGCGCCGTGTGTCAAGGTCATGCCTGATGCGAAACTGTTGTGTGCGGTAGACTTCTTTTCATCTTTTCTGCTGGTGGGGGAGGGGGGGGGAATCAGTTACAAAACGCTTCATAAACGTCCAAAATTACCTGAACACTTTGTTGCGGGTCCCTAACTACTCCCATTTTCCAATAATTGACGCATGAATTCTAGCGCGGTGGCCTCACATTACTTATGACGTCATACCTCCTGAGCTCTTGTGCTCTTTTGTTTTCGGGGCAGAAACCTTCGTGGTCGTACGGTGAACAGTTCACCAAAGTTTCATTGCAATCGAGTGAATGTTTTATGAAAACATAGAGGTCGTACAGACAAATATATCACACGTTAGAGGATTTTTTGGTCCCAGTGGACCGGGCAGAATGTGGATAATAATATCGAATTTTGAGGATCGAAATTAGAAGTATTCTAGAATTTTACACAATTGCATTGATATTTTGTCACGAATGGTACATAGAAAGTTACAGAAATGCTTTTCAAACACAAACAGAGTTACTTAAGTAGATCTTATAACTAATATATTCTTTATAAACAAAATTGAAATACGTGTCCATGCGAAATGTGGTGAAATTTGAAAGAAAAAAAAGTCATTAGTGTTTTTGGAAACATTCAAGACACACTACTAAATTGCATGTCTCTCAAAATGTGTTAGTTTTTTTTCAAATTTTACAAGCATAAACAGCATTAAGTCGTTGTGTCACACGTTTGTAGCATGGGCTGCACCCTGTCCTTGTAACCGTACATCTGGAAGGTTTTGTCAGGTTGGGATTCGTAGTAGGATAGACGAGTGCTTCCACAAAAAAATTTTCGATTTCTCAGATGCCTATTTCTTCAGCCTTTCTTTTTTTTTTCTTTTTTTTTTTTTTTTAATTGGCAATTGCAGAGAAAAGACATGAAATGCATAAATTGTAAAATGGGAGACAAGTCTCTTGAAACATTTCACCGTTCTTATGTAGGGGGCATATGGAGCCTTCTGGTCCGAGAGGTAGATAAACGTTTTTCCTTTGTTATAGTCAACCACCATAGCCGATTTAGGTATTTCCCTTCCTTTTTGTATAGCCTGGACCAGTGAGGATCATGTTTCTCGAACTAAATATTAGCACGTCTCTTTTATCCTTCCATTTCCAAACGAATTTCGTCTTGACCACATCAGGAGGATTATGCGACTCATGCGTAATGTGCCTACTAACTCTGTCTTTCGTCGGATTAGCTGTCGGTATACAGTGTCATGGTCTGCACTGGCGCGACGGTCGGGGGCTCGAATCCCCCCTCGGGCATGGATGTTTGTGTCGTCTTTAGTGTAAGGTAGTTCATAAGTAGTTTGTAAGTTTACGGACTGATGACGCGGCAGTTAAGTCTCTTAAGCTTAACAAACATTTGATTTTTGGTATACAGCGTTCTATCAGTATCTAAGAGCCACTTCATCAATTCTATTACGATCACTCTGAAACACCAAGTGTACGACTACGTGTAAGCTCCACTAACACACAGTTTGAAAACTTTTATCACATATTTATATATTTTTTTTTTTTTGATGCATTGTAGAAAGCGAAAACGTCCACTAAATGGTGTGTTGTTTTCTTGTATACAAAGTATGTCTTCTGGTGTGTAGGATTCATTCAGTTTCGTACACAGAATATAAAAAGTTTAGATATTATGACGAGCCTCATTATTTGAGAGGTGTAATGTTGAAAATAACAATTAAAGTCTGTTAATTCTTTTTGTGGACCAGTAACGTCTTAGTTTGGGAAACGGTGTAAGTTACATCCAGAGACGTATCCCAAAAAACATTCATTAACGTTGGTGTGAATCCATTTTGCTAGCTTCTGATTTGATGGTTCAAGTAAAGCAATGTTTTGCGCAGCAAATCTATTGGTATCTTCAACTAACAGCATTATAATGCTATCTTCTATAAACTGTTCAAAATATGCGATAGGAGGTAATTCTTGCAGCTATTGAACAATATCTGGCGGAACACTAGAGTTTGAAGACAAACAAGTAAAATTAAGACTGTCACCTGCTACAGGTTTCCATTCATTCCTGTCTGAAATTTTCGCAAGAGGAACACCATCATTGGGCTCAGAATCGGTTGATTCTGTATTATTTGCTCCATCATCGTTACCATCATCATCATCAGCCTCAGAACTCTAAGTGCTTTCGCCAGATGCAACATTCGGGTCACCAACGGAATCGTCAGAAAGGTTTGGGTCATCATCTTCAGAAAGCTTTCATTACCTGCCATCGAGGGATGGAGGCGATCAGCATAGATTAATTATGTTCAAAAGTAAAACGCTAAGGTCGTTATATTACTATTCAATTTACTGTCGACCGGTATCAGTGGGCTATGCTACCATCATCTGGTCATATTAAATTCTAGAATGTGGTCCTGATATTTTAAAAAAAATGGAGGTTAAATAGAACGTGCAACATAGCACTTAGTCAAAATGTAAAATACACAAGTTGTATTATCATCTGCTTTTAAGAGACTGACTAAATGCTATGTTGCACGTTCTGGTTTATCCTCCACTTTTTTTAAATAACATGACCACATGGTAGAATTACATACGACCGGATGATTGACATCGGTTTTCAGTAAATTAAATAATCATATAGCGCTCTTGGCGTTTTACTTTTGAAGATAATTAATCTTCAGAAAGACTTAGCATTTCACCGCTTTCTGCATCGCCAACACTACTGCTACCGCTTTTGTTTCAAATTTTGTAATTAAATACACGTGTCAATGTTTTAACCAACACAGATTCAACAGCTACAGATGCATGTACCAAAGCATTCAGAAGGTATAGTGATGAAGTCGGAAGTGCCAGGTTCAAGTGCAGTGCGCGGTAACAAGCCCAGTAATGCACCATTCAGCACATCTACAGGTAAATCAGTGTTAGTCTCCAGTTTACCAAGGGTGTCCAGAATGTGCATTAGAAGCACAAAACCATTCCATCAGTGTTCTACAGTAGCCAACAGTAGCTTGCTGTCAAATGGTTCCCAGAGTTGGTATAGACAGCGCTGTAACTTGGACTGTATAGGGAAAGAGTGGCCAAACGGACGGTGGCTGCCAAGTTTTTACCCGACTGTAAGCAGGACGTGCATTTAGAAAGCGATCCAGGCGAAAATGTAACCACTTAACGATTTAAATACGGTATCCATTCAACTCATGAGGCCAAAGCATACCTTATAGCTTACTAATCAGTACGTGGTTGAAACAAATGCCATTCATCTATGTTCATAAAAATGTGTAAGCAAGTAAGTCTTGTAGTAACTTCGACAGTTGGCAGTTGATTAATAAGAAAGAGAGGTATTTTATGTCATGTATCTCAAAGAAAGTGAGGCTATTTTCTTCTGTCTGCATATCCATCGCTGAAATTAGTACACTATTATCACTTTCCATCCCAATATAATGCATTTTAAGTGTGTTCTGTCGATCTTATAACATTTTCCTAGAGAGGAAAATATCAAAAACGTCATCTGTACATACTTTTAGGAACACACTACAACAGAAAATTGAAAAAAATAATGATACTATCTCTACTGAAAAAGCGGATACAGACGCAAATAAGGAAGCTGAATATCTACAACGAATCGATAGTCTCGCCTCCTTACCTTCTTTATGTTACATTCCGTAACCAAATATAGGATTGGGAATTGTCAATAACACACAGCCAAGGGGGAGATGCCGTACACATGTTAAAACATACCTTCTAGCACGACATGTCAAAAACCAAAACTATGAACTAACAAAAAACTTGAAAATACTGTTTAAAGAAAAGTACCACTTACCGGAATCGAACACACAACCTTCAAATTAGGAATTCAGTACACAACCTCTATACCACTCGGTAATTGCAGAGGCGGTAGTTCTGTTACTGAGTTTAATGAATGCCTTTCTTGGATTGGTTGGGGGGAGGGGGAGGGGGGAGCATAAAATATTAACTTCACACAGACAGGAATAATTCGCCGCCTTTACGGTTCTCGCTTTCACGGTTAGCTTTCACTGCTACTGTTCCCGTCTATCTTCATTTCTTGGGAACACAAGCATCATATAGCCATCTTCACTGCGATTTTTACAGTCAACAACGGAACAGCAAGGTATTTCTCTGACTGCACGTAATGATTATGTAAATCACTTCAATGTTTAATCTTAAAAATCACCACGAAATTTAACATCATCGTCACAGACCGACCAACAGCAGGTTTATTGATGATAATTTACGTAAACAGAACAGACAGAAGACGCGAAAAAGTGCAGCAGCACCTACCGTAATACAACCTGTAATTAACTGCACATTGAAATCGCTGTCAGAAGCATTTAAGACCCTCTACAGGGCAGAAACGCACTCAGTGGCTATTCACACACACACACACATGCATAGCCCGCCAAGTCTGGTAAGAACATGGCGTCCTGGGCTCTCAGCCAATCAGGAGCAGTCTCACGCATGGCCACTCTCTCCCTATACTGGCTCTCTAGACAAGATCTGCGTGGCATAGGTGGAGCCGTCTTTAGCGGCGAGATAGGGTGCTGACTGCTGAGTTGAATCACAGGCGGTTGTGGTTGTTTGATTGAGATAGGGGGACTAAACTACTGAGGTTACCAATCCTCCGGTGGGGATGGGAAGGAGTGAGGATAGGAAAGGTGGGGAGGGGGAAAGGAAATGCAGGCCGGGAAGTAAGAAAGGAATGAAGACTGCATTAGCTCCGGTCCCCGTGCTCACCACGCACGTACTCACGAAAGAACCGTGATACCCCTGGGGGGTCAGGCGGTTGTGTCTCTGGAATATGTGTGGCTGCCTCGCCATTTATGCTGCTCAGGGAAATGACGTGTACGTTTGGCTGCCTATGTGTCAGTCTGTATGTGATACACAATTGCCTCCTGGGACCAGTTGTCGACCGGTGGGCATTTAAAGACATACATAAAAAATATTAAAAACCAAGATAAAAAAAAGACCTGTCCACAAGAGCAGCAAAATGCAATGAATTTGATGGACTCTTTGAACTTCTTCTGTGAGGAAACTAACACAAATTAATCAAAGCATGACAAAACAGTAATCTTACCTGCAGTTTTACCGTTCCTAGTTGTTTCCATTCCTTTAGCAGGTAACGGTTACGAAAAGGGTATACAGGGCGAGTCAAATGTCCTTGGACAACTTCATTAGTTGGAATATTGAAGGGAAATTTGAAAAGTGATGATGAGAATAGAGACTTGATGTGGGGCCGCAACTTTTGGAGTGAATGCCATTCATGGCCGCCATATTGAAATCCGCCATTTTGGATTCAAGTCATTTCTTTTAAATGGGAATGCCGATGCATGACATATCATATAACACCCGCTTGAGCTCAGTAATTGAGTGGTGTAATTGGTGTAATTTCTTTTTGTCAATCTTGTACATTTTAGAAGTTGTTAATGTTCAAAGTTGGGAAATTACCTCCATACTGACTGCTACAACACATTTTGTACAAGTTATACTTGTTGTCCATCCCGTGCAATGTTTTCCAACTTTGAAAATTAATAACTTCTAAAATGTACAAGATTGACAAAAACAAATAGCATCACTAACCTCCTGAGCTCAAGCGAGTGTTAATTTGATGTGTCATACACCCCCATTCCCATTTTTTTTTTTTTAAATTACTTGAATCCAAAAAGAAGGCGGTCATGAATGACATACACTCCAAAAGTTGCGGCGCCACATCAAACCTCTGCTCCCATCATCACTTTTCAGTTTTCCCTTCACTCTTCCAACTTATGAAGGTGTTCAATAACGTTTCACTCGTCCTGTGTATTAGAAGTTTTTCCTTCAGAAACAGCATTAGAATCACCTCTGAAAGCACGTACATTTCGTCCTGACTCATCCCGTATATGTATTTGTGATCTTTTCCACAGTTAGTGGGGGAATGCTTGTGATGAATGATGCAGTATTTGCCGTATTTGATGATAAGAAAAGTCTCAGTATTATTACGTATTTCCTGTTGCATCGTCAAACTTGAGACTGTGAGAAACCAGTGAAGGAGCTGCAGCAGAGGAAACCTGAGACGACGCAGAGAGAAGGCAATTGTGGCATCGTGTATGTTCCGCGAAGCAATCAGTAACAGTAGAAGATGCTCGTATATGCTGTCTCGGTTTCAGGTAATCAATTAGGAACTTTGCACGATGCGTAGACGTTGTTGAAAGGTATCACAAAACAGCTTGGTCGAAAACAGGCGAGTCTTAGATATATAGCAAGACTCATACTAGCTGCAACGAATAGCAAAGTAGTGGTTTCAGAAAGGATACAGCTGAAAATAAAGTGAGAGGAGCTATTAGAACACCGGTTCCCCCTCATACGAGTCCCTACGGAGCCACGTGAAGTAAAGCATTGTTGTTGATCTATTGGTATGAGTAATGACGTGAAATATCACCCGAAAGTTGTTTCTAGAAAATATGGACTTTGTTGAAGCCAGTAACAGCCTCACATAAACATTAATAGATGTGTGAAACCTTAACTTTTCCCGGCGTAATGAATATTCAAACAACTTATGGGTATGCTGCCGGGTGACGTCGACGACAACCGCCGATATTTCGGTAGGAGGACACCCTGCCATTCTCAAGGCACAACTGCAGTTAAGGAAGCAATGTGCAAGCCTGTTTAATACCTCGGTTTGCAAAGGGTAAACACGGAAGATAACACACACACAGTACAAGTCACTGCAGAGTCAACACAACCAAAGATGACCAAACATCAAAACAATCGATAGTGACTTAATCAACAGGTGAGGCAGCATTTATTTTGTCCCTCTGTTTTTTGACGAGAGACAGTGCATTGCGCTATCAGCCTTCTGTGCAACGGGTGAGTGACGATAAGTAATGAAGTGGCACCTAACTCTATGGCCTTTTTCCGTTACGCAGGAAGCATTTCCAACTTGATTGGTCGTGTTTTGCGGAAATATTATGTGAAATGTGTTTTTCGACCACCTTCTAAGATAAAGGCCCTGTTGGGATCCGTAAAGGATGATATTGGTTTGCGTAAGGCAGGTGTATATCGTATTCCTTGCAGTTGTGGCATGTCATATATTGTTCAGACAATCACGACTGCGGAAGACCGGTGTATTGAACATAAACGTTACACGCGCTTACAACAGCCAAACAAATACGCTGTTGCAGAACACTGTCTTGACACCGGTCATCCTATGGAATACAACAACAAGGAGATTCTGGGATAGTGTTATTAAGGAAGCTGTTGAAATTAAACTAGTAAGCGACCTTATAAATAGAGATGGTGGTTTTTGTTTAAATTCTGCTTGGAATCCGGCACTGTCTCTCGTCAAAAAAACAGAGGGACAAAATTAATGCCGCCTCACCTGTTGATTAAGTCACTATCGATATCTTTTATGTATCGTCATCTTTGATTGTGTTGACTGTGCAGTGACTTTTACTGTGTGTGTTATCTCCCTTGTTTACCCTTTGCAAACCGAGGTATTAAATACGGCTGCACAAGTGCAGTTGTGCCTTGAGAATGGCAGGGTGTCCTCCTGCCGAAATATCTGGGGTTGTCGACGACGTCACCCGGCATCATACCCGTAAGTTGTTTGAACATCAATAGATGTGGCAATACTAAAACTTAATAAGCCAGAGGCATCACGAATGTGCATAGCCACGCGCTGGAGTGACAAGAAGTTAGGAAAAATGGGAGGGGGCGTGGCAGAAAGGCTAGAGGCAGTGACAGATAGTGCGTCTACACATCTTTTGAAACATCTATGCTTTCGAAATCGTACGTGTTCTGCCCCACAACTGTGGCGCCAAGTTCGTGTCTCTCGCTACCAGCCTCAGATAGGGAACTGGTTTTACTGTTGGACAGCTGCTCCAAGATGTTTCAACACGTGTTCTACTATGCTACTAGTGATTGATACTTCTGTTACCTTTCTGCCTTGGGACTTTGGCTTTCGTTGTGGTAACTGTTGAATTCTATATCTATACTCAGACTCTTGAAGTGACCACAAGGGTATATGGCGGCGGGTCTTCATGTACATCACTTCCTCCTCCAATTACGGTCGCTTACGTTTCCCGGGAAAAAGACTGGGGGTACGCCTATGTGAGCCGTTTCTTCTGGCACCTAGGAAGGATTTTCAAAAACCCTTATCGTGCATAGACCCGTGTGTTCAATCGTCAATTCACCAATATATCTATCCGAGTGACGGAATTTCAGTCCACTTCTGGTCGCGTTCAAAATCCACTGACAGTGCTACACAACACTGCTCACTATCGAAAAGTGAATACCTACAACTTTACTACAGGCAGCTTTCACTTCGTCTGTAATAAACTTCTCGATGTCAAGTGCCTTCGGTCGTGGATATGCTTTCGAAAAATTGATGTTCAAGGTCGAATTTCTCCACGATTGAGCCATGCTTGCTCTATTGAGGAATTACATAAACAACCTCAGGCGCGAGACACTGCGAAATGTATGTATAGCTTATGGTACTTAACTATGGGGTCATCAGTTCCTAAACTTACTAACTACTTATGAACTAGCTAATACTAAGGACGGTACAAATATCCATGCCCGAGGGGGGATTCGAACCCCCGAACGTAGTGGCCGTGCAGACCGTGACTGGCGCGCCGCAGACCGCTCCGCCACTGCGGCCGGCTCGAGACACTGCGGCGGGACGTAAACACGCCGTCCGCACCGCTGTGCTGCCTGACGCGGACTGAACCACAGGACCATCCGTGCTGTCGGAAGATTCGCTGCAATATGATTTTTTAACATTTTGCGGCATTCCCACAACCCTTAAAATAAAATATTTCTTTTTAAGATAATAATTTGACAATAACCTGTTGTTTCAGCATGTTATAACATACAGTTAAAATTTTATTTCTTTATTTGAGGAAATTTTCCCTATAGTAGGCATGTTTTAACATTGAGGGGATATGCGATTCCGTATGCCCTTGTGACATTAACGCCTGCCAATCTTGTGAACCATCGCAGTATAAACAGACGCATTCCCCCAAGCAGCAGTCCCTTCCCTCCACAGCCCACCACTTCCTAGTAGGGATGGGAAAAACCGACCGGTTAAAACCGATACCGGTATTTTAGTTTTGAATAACCGGTTTTTTCCGGTATTTATTTGGTGTCGGTTGTAACCGGTTCCTTTTAGTTATTGCCAAGAACCGGGTAAAAAACCGATACGACTACTTCCTGTAGTAGTGGTTCAAATGTGTTGTTTGTAAATAATTAAAAAAAAATTAAAACTATTAGACCCTAATATTTAGGGATATTCCTACAATTTCCACTGCTGTGAAATATTAGGTTCACGCAGAAACTGAGAAAAGCGATCATTGTTACTTAAAGAACAATCCCGGCAGTCAGAAACGCGCAACAAACGCGTGGCATCAGAACTTAAGGACTGGTGCAGCTACTGAGGCATCGACGCACTTGTTGCCGTGTGGCGTGGCCTATTAGACGACGCGCGTGCACCGGCAGTGTACAAGACTTGCCTCCGTCTGGTCACGCGGCAGTTCCTTGCTGTCGTCGCCAGACATCGGTTGTGTCTTAAATGGCACCATCCCGAGTGTGGAAGTACTTCACGAAGTACGAGAGAAGTGAGGTACAATGCTCCATTTGCTTTAAAAAGCTGAAAATGGGTGGAGGAACTACAAACGAGCTGTGTCATTTAAGGAGAAAGCATTCATAATGTTCCTTGAAAGAGAAGGTAAATTCGATTCATATACCTATTATGTAAGTAATGTACTCTAAGCTTGGAATACTAACTTTTAATTTATTATTATACTGTTATTAATGTGATTCCTTGAAAGCGAGGGCTTTATTTATAACCAATATGGGTTTAGGTAACATTAATCATGTGGTGCCTCGCGAGGTAGCCCTGCAGTCTGAGGCTCCATGTTACGGTATGCGCGGCTGCTCCAGTCGGAGGTTCGAGTCCTCCCTCGTCCCTCGGTCATGGATGTATATGTTGTCCTTAGCGTAAGTTAGTTTAAGTTAGATTAAGTAGTTTGTAAGTCTAGGGACCGATGACCTAAGCATTTACGTCTCAGAACAACTCACACCCATTTGAACATTATTTGATCATGTGGTAAGGAGCTTTCCTAGTTCAATTTGCATAAATTTACACTGACAACAATCATACGGTGACTTTATTTTTCGAAATACTTCTGCAGCACTAACTGAAGTTTTTTTACTGACTGTAACTTCTATATGTTGTGTGTATAACGAGATAATCTTATGTGCTTACTCACAACTCCAACTTACGGAGTGGTTGGCTCAATATTCGCAACTGCAGGATGGAAATACTAGGCCAGTAAATCTGTGTGCTTCGTACATCGTCTTCTACGGACTCCTGGCTAGGCTTACACACACTCAAGAAGGCTTAGTATTGTGAGGGGATCTTGCAAATTATGGAAAGACAATTGATTGCCGGCCGCGGTGGCCGAGGGGACTAAGGCACTCCAGTCACGGTCTGCACGGCCACTACGGTCGGGGGTTCGAATCCCCACTCGGGCATGGATATTTGTGCCGTCCTAGTTCGTAAGTAGTTCATAAGTAGTTTGTAAGTTTAGGGACTGATGGCCCCGTAGTTAAGTCCCATAGACTATACAAACATTTGAACATTTGTCAATTGATTAGTCGTATATCGTAAATTTACCTAAATATTAACTAAATTTCGTAAGTTTCGGTTTCGGCCGAAACTAGAAGAACCGACGATTACGGTTTCTGTTTCAGCCGCAAAGTATATGTTTCGTTCGAACTCTACTGAAAATAGTAGCAATAAAAACCGAAAACCGGTTATTTAAAAAACCGGTTATCTTGAGCAACTTTTACGGTTCGCTTAAACTGGAGATGAAAAGAACCCGCATAACCGAAAACCGGTTGTTTCAGTGATAACCGCCATCCCTACTTCCTAAGCGAACAGTCCGCCAACCGCCTGCCACAGCGATTCACAGCAACGTAACTCACGTGGGATGGGGCAGATAACAGCACGAGTTTTCGACAGGGGCCTCCGTCGCAGGGAAACGCGCTCCGCGGCTGACAACCAGTGTGTAACGTCTGCCGCAGCGGAGAGATAACGGCTAGACGTCCGGCCAGTGGCGT
Source organism: Locusta migratoria (assembly GCA_026315105.1). NCBI lineage: Eukaryota > Metazoa > Arthropoda > Insecta > Orthoptera > Acrididae > Locusta > Locusta migratoria. The sequence continues at coordinate 145,643,062 of CM048751.1, read as the reverse complement.
GTTTACTCCCTCTGCGAAAGCTCAGAGCTTCCTCCTGGCCCTTAAACGGCCCGCAGCCGGCACGTGGCCTGTCTCCACGTTCCCTTTTTTTCTTTTTCTGTGTTTCTCTTTTCTCTATTTTCGGCCCCGCAACGCAATTATCAGAACGATTCTCTGGCTTCTGCCTCGGGGTCTGCAGCCAGCAGTCGGCAGACAAATTGCCAGCCGATACGGGCGCCTCGTCACAAGCCACGAACCTTCTACTTCGCTTCTCCCACGGATTACGGCGAGACCGTTCGTCCGTGTCGGCTACAAGGTATAATTATTTGACTCGTCTCTAACAGGAACGCCTACTTTGTCAACGTCAGAAAAAAAAAAAAAAAAAAAAAAAAAAAAAAAAAAAAAAAAAAAAGAAGCCTACAGTGAGAATGTTCTTAATCAACGACCTATATAAACAACATAGACTGGCTGTGGTGCTACCATGTTTGAAGCAAATTGAAAGCTCGGCCGCCATGTTTTACAACGTCACGTAGGCGTAACCAGTCGTCTGCTATAGCACTCAATCAGAGCACTTTCACTTTGTGCAATGACTTAACAAACCATTCTCTACTTGCTTATTGCTATTTTTATAGCCACGCTAATATGGATGAAGGATAAATGATAGACAACAAGTTTGTGACATACAAATAGGAAAGTTTAATTACAAATGTCACATACACTGGATCGGCTAAACATCGTCTCATTCATTCAAAAAACATAACTTTTCACTGTCCTTTAAACGATATTAATTTCGTGTACATTTACCTAAATCTGCTTACCTCTTTCCTCCGCAGATTTGGCTTTACGTAAATAATGTATTCTACAACTTAAGTAATGTTTTAATAACAGCTTTATTAGGCTGGAGTAATGAGATTCCTCACAAAATTCCGAGGTTACCATTAAGTGCTCATAGTTGGTAAATAAAGTAGGTCTGTTTCCCAAAATTCTAAATACATCAACCTACATTCGCAAAAGAAAATTTTTCTTCCTTAATGAGAGCGTTTTTGTAGTTTGAAGATTTTCAGGGAACGAAAATATCGTCGGAATCGCATTATCGCATAATCGCTTTGTATCATTTGTTACATACATGATTTCTCATCAAAATACGATGAACAAGTATAACAGTATGCAGTAGGCTTCCACTTATCTCGCCTGATGTACGCTAACCACCGTTTTGTAAGTTCTACGTTTTTCAAAGGGAAACTGAAAAATATATTTACAGCTTACTTTAGTCACAGTTAAACATTTACACAGCCCGAAGGACTAATGTATGCAGAAATGTGGTAAGTACAAAATACGAGTACGCGAAATTTTAGAAACGAAAGCATACAAGTAGTTACTGAAAATACGATATTCCAACAGTCTTATTACTGCGATTTGTACAGTTGTATGCTGTGCATGCACTCGGCTTGATTTCACTTAATGAATAACCTTTCAAGCTTACTACCATACATAAAATATGAAACTAAAACACATAAATAGCGTCGGTCTAACTATCGCGTTCGGCGCATTAGACGTTGAAAAACATGGCTGCCACAGTTCCTGGTTGCTGCCACAAGGAGCGCTGTTACCCCAGGGATAGCCACTCAACGTAGTTTATATAGCTCGTTGTACTTAATTTATTGGACAATAAAATATTTGACAAGCAGCATGTGTTTCCTTTGATTTATAAAGGTCATTTGATTATGTGAACTACAACATCCTTTTAGGTAAGGTAGAATTCTATGGTGTCACGGGCGTTGTTGCAGAATGGTTCAAGTCATACATCACTAACTGGCTACAAAGAGTGTCAGTGCAACAGACTAGTTAATTAAGCTATCAGTCGTCATCAGATAGGGGAAAAAATATATCTGGTGTCCCAAAACGATCCATCTTAAGGCCATTGCTTTTTCCTGTGAACATAAATGACATCTCAGGAGTTACACTTCCAGAAGTTGTTTTCAAGTGTTTGTAAATCTATGGGACTTGGCTACGGTGGTCATCAGTCCCTGGGCTTACAAGCTACGTAAATTAACTCATGCTAAGGACAACAAATAGACCCATGCCCGTGGGAGGATTCGAATATCCGACGGTGAACAGCGGCGTGCTCCGCAGCAAGGCGGCTAAGATCGCTAGGCCACACCACCGCGGCAGTTCGTTTCGTTTGCAGATGATGGACTTATTGCAATAAATTACATGCAAATGATAGTTTCATGGTTAAATTGATCAAAGGAAACTCATTGATACTAAACTTTGAAAAGACCCACTATGTGTAGATCAGAAAATGTAAGAGGTTTCCATCCAGCATATGCATAAAGTATGAACAATTGCAGATAGAATAGGTTGACATTATCACATTCCTTGCAGTACAAACTTGTTTGTAAATCTATGGGACCAAACTGCGTGGACATCAGTCCGTAGCTTACAAACTACTTTAACTAATGTAAACTAACCTAAGGACAACACACACACACACACACACACACACACACACACACACACACACACACACACCTCCGACGGCGAGCAACCGCGCGCTCCGCAGCGAGACGCCTTAGACCACTCGGCTACTCCACCGCGGCGTTGCAGTACAACTTGATGATACATTTAGTAGAGAGGGGCACAGAAGAGAATTGCAGGAACGCCTCATCAAATCTGCATTTGTATTTCGAGTGTTAGCAGACGCGGGTGACATACTAATATAAAAGCTACATATTTTGCTTACTTTCATTCCACAATGTCATATGCTTTATGTAATACCGTAAGGTAACTCTTCGAGTCGAACAAAAGTTTTCAAAGTCGAAAAGCGTGTATTACGTATTATTAGTGGAGTAAATTCACTAACATCCTATAGAGGCCTCTTCAAAGAACTGGTAGTGCTAACTTGCCCAGGTGGAGTAGCCGAGCGGTCTAAAGCGTCTCGCTGCGGAGCGCGCGGTTGCTCGCCGTGGAGGTTCGAGTCCTCCCTGGGGCATGGGTGTGTGTGTTGTCCTTAGGTTAGTTTACCTAGGTTTAAGTAGTTTGTAAGCTACGGACTGATGACCACGCAGTTTGGGCCGATAGATTTACAGGCATTTGGTATTGAGTACTAACTTGATGCCTCTCGGTATTTTTTTTCCTTAATGAAATCTGTCGTAAATAACGCATCCTTCTTCCAACAAACAGCTCATTTCATACATACAATACTAGGAACAAAATCAATCTACACAATGTCTTGAAAGTACTTTTTTATTTCAAAGTGGAATCCTCTACTTAGGATTAGGTAGAAGTATGTAATCTTTAAGAGAAGCCTGAAAGACTTACTAGAGACAAACTCCTTCTAATACACTGATGAGTTTTTGAACAAAACTAAACGATGTGTTGCATATATTTATAATATTAGTATTAATATTTCAGATTGCAAAAAAAAAAAAAAAAAATTAAAACAGTTAATAGACTGACACGTTCCATATCCACGAGCATGTCCTCAATGCGGATCAGTGGAACGAACAGTTAATCTAATCTAATCTACTCTTGAACCATGGCTGCCCCGCGGGTTCATGGTCAACGTCGATATCGCGGGGCAACACAATCTTCCGGTGAAAGGTGTCTCGGGCTATCATTGTCATTGTAAAGCGAAAGTAGTGGATCAGTGCGACGTGAGCAGACGCGCAGGCTGCTTCGCTGACGTATATTCGAAGTGCACTGCCTAATCGGTGGGTTTAGAAGAAGACGCTTTTATGTTATGATTGTATCTGAAGCATCCATCCGGGAAACGGCTGCTCGCGTGGGACGCAGTTTGTAGGCAGTGCAGTGGGTCTGTGCAGAATAGTCTTGCATAAATGTTCACGATCGGGAGCGCTCACTTTAGTTCGCAGCTCTGCCGCAAACTAGTTCTCTCTTTTAGTTCGTCCGCTCCCAGTGACGGCTGAGCGGCGTGGTCTGCGGGTGCAGGTGGAGGGGGAAGTTCACCCACCTAGCTGATTCATGCGCTTGGTGCTTGAGCCGCTAACGATATCACGCAAACCAAAAGAAACAGTTTGTGGATAATTTCTCGCGTTTAAATTTAGAGTTATCTCTATATCTTGGCATTATGGAATGTATTAGTCAGATATTGCAGAGTGCAGAACACATCAAAACAGAAATTTTGTAGCACTGAACTTTTTAATCTAGTAGGCAGACGCTCACCTCGAAATGACTCAGCAGCAGAAGGCAAACACGTGATTTTTAATTCTGCTATGCACCCTCTCGCTTTTGCCTGTCGGTCTTCGGAAAAGAATCCAAGAACTATGAAGCGAGATACGTTTGGCATAATCGCCCGCTGCTCCTAGTTCGTCTGCTGCTCTTACTTCGTCCGCTGCTTCTAGTTCGTCCGCTCTTTTTTAGCTTTTGCTAACGCTACTATAAGACCTCCTTTTTTATGATAGCTTTTTTATATAATGAATCAGTGTTGTCAAAACGTGTCCTATTACCCGTATTTTTGGAGAATTTGACATCAAATACTTAGGCAAAGAATCCAGTTATTTACACGAATGGATTATACAATGGTATACAACTACTTTGCATACAGAGTACTCGTAGTACTTTATTTTTAAAATAGATTTCATGTGTCAGTGAACTATGAAACTACAGCTGAACTGCACCTCAGCTCGAAATGAAGGTAACTGGCAGAAGGGAATTACGCGATTCTGCGCGCTCTCGCGTCCTCTCGCTGTTCCCCGTCAGTCTTCGGAGAAGAAGCGGACGAACTAAGAGGCGAGGGATCTGCGAGCTAGTTCGCGTAGTTCGCCTGTGAGAGCGCTCTTCCGAACTAGTTCGTTCGCGAACTACACAAGACTACTGCATAAAGGCTGACGGAGGCCGCAGAGCGCACTAAATGGGTCAGGTCAGGCACCCACACCACTCCCCAGAACATCGGCAGCCCATGCGAGTGTTACTGGCTGGTCAAAATTAAAACAGTAAAATATACCTAAAATAATACCACAGTAGTGTACGTATCTGGTTGAGTTTAATGGAGGTGCTCAACCAGACATGTGCACTATGTTGGTTATTATTTTGTGTATATTTAACTGTTAATTTTGACCTGCCATACATTCTATTTCTGACTATCCACCAGCACATGATTTTATATATAACAATCAGCCAGTAAACCTACCAGATTTTATGTGGAGCACTATTATAAGCAATTTAATGTCAGTGAGACCAGATGATGACACTATAGTGTGAAACCGGTCTTTTTGAATCAATAAAATAAAAATTGCGATTTTGGCATCTGTCCTCCCATTTATACAATGCGTTCGCTCCCTAAGTTGAGTAAATTATTCATCGAGTTTTGGCTACAATGTCTGTGAACACAGTACTCGCTCTGTACACTCGTTGTTTCATCATGTAACACTGCACATGCTATTAGCTCACATAAGAACTACTGCGTCGACTGTTGGTTTTCACTTCATATATCGAAACTTCCCATTTCTATACCGAAAAATTGAGGAAGCGCCCCACTATACAGGGTGTCCACAACAACCTAGAAATTTTGGGGACATGTTCCAACAGAAAGTCAAGAAAAAAAGTCTGTTAAGGATGAGCTCAAAAACGCGTACTTTAGGTGTTGATAGGAATTGAAGGGAAAGGATGGAAGATTCGTGTTTAACGGTCCCGACGACAGCGTGGTCATTAGAGACTGAGCTCACGCTCGGATATTTGGGTACGGATACGGAAGGAAATCTGCCGTGCCCTTTCATAGGAACCATCCCGGAATTTGCCTGGAGTGATTTATGGAAATCACGGAAAACCTAAATGTGGATGTCCAGATATGGATTTGAACCATCTTCCTTCCAAATGCGAGTCCAGCGTGTTACCACAGTTTTGAGAGAAACTGTGCAGTGCTGTAAAACGCATCTCTTCTACTGCTAGCACTATGCTTTCCATATTTTTGGAGGTGGTAATATGGACCGAAATAAGATTAAACGTCCAGTAACCATAACCTCTAAACTGCACAGCTTAATATCCATCACCACCTAGCCAACAGAAAAGGAAATGGAAGGACGATCAGGGCTTAACGTCCCGTCGATATGATGATCATTAGAGAAAGCACCACAGGAGAGGTATTTCAACGGATAACAGATGAACAACTCAAAAACTTTCGAATTTTGTAAACTTAAGTAAACAAACTGTTCAGCTTATCGGACCCTAGATTCACGAACAACTTAAACTAAACTATGCTAACGACAACTATCGCACAGCCCCCCCCCCCCCACACACACACACACAAACATCGTGTTTCTTCGCCTAGTATATATGAGGCGCGTCCAGAAAGTAAGTTCCGATTGGTAATAAAATGAAATTGTACACAGATACAGAAGAAATTTTTATTGCACAAAATTCTTTAACTACTTTTCCACATAACTGTCGAAATTTTGCAGGCATTTGTCATATCGTGGCACCAGGTTTTGTATACGTTCTTCATACCGCCTGTGTCTTCAACCAGATGGAAACAGTGAAATTTGGGGGAAGTCCATAGCGAAAGCACTAAATGTAAACCTACGGTTTTCCTGGATCTTGTCATCAATCGCGTGAACCAGTTCTTCTGTAACGAAAGGTGGACGCCCACTTCGTTCTTCATCGTGCACATCACTACGCCCGCCATTGAACTGTCAGACCCATCTTCTCACTCTCGAATCACTCATCGCATTTGGTTCGTAAACATCGCAAATTTGCCTATAAATTTCACTTGGTTTCACTTTCCTCGCATTCAGAAACCGAATCACCGACCTGATTTCACAGGCGGCGGGATTTTCAATCAACGCCGACATTTCAAACAAGCACAACAGAGCGTACGTCACTGACAGCGATCTCCAAATGGCGCACGTTCTTCTCCTTGATACACATCGTCTACAGCGCATGTGCGGAACTGCAATCGCAGCGCTGCAGCGGAGATAAATTGAAACGGAACTTACTTTCTCGACGCGCCTCATATATATATATATATATATATATATATATATATATATATATATATACTAGGCGAAGAAACACGATGTTTGTGTGTGTGTGGGCGTGTGCGATAGTTGAAACAACCTCTTCTGCGGTACTTTCTGTGTGTGTGTGTGTGTGTGTGTGTGTGTGTGTGTGTGATCTCGCGCTCATAGGTGTTTGCTTGGACAAGAAGGAGTCGAACCTCCGACGGGAGCGACCAAGCGATGCCTGCCTTGGCGCTTTAGGTTGCGCTTACATTCTCGCGCGGTGAAAACGTGCGCACATCTGTTGAGTATGTATATTAAAATGTATGTTTACTATATATTTAATTCTTGTTTTGATCCCCAAAATTTATCGTTTATTTTTTATTTTGGGTTCGGGTAGGGGGGGGGGGGGCACGCTGTATATTAAGCTCGCGAAGGTGTTAGGTGTTAGCACCACATAATTCAGAAGAAAATGCGAGGGAAAAGGATATAGTGACAAAGAGTTATGTGAAAGGAATGTTTATTATACATTCTACCACTTTGTATCTAAGTAATCGTTCACTGTGTTATTTTATTTGGGAAACAATCATTTATTGTCACAAGAAATCCTTGCTTTGGCACTGCCTCATCACATACTCACTCACGTGAGTACCACTCGAATATCTACAGATTCGCATCACAGTTGTTTATAAGTGGCGTCTTGAACCAGAGGAAAAAAAAAAAACTACCGGCAGTGTGACTTAAAGGGCAAGCCTGTCACTTTCTTTTGGCGTCAGGCGAGAGCTGTGTACTGCAGGGTTGCCTAGGTAGACGGGACAGCTAGTGCCGAGCTGGAGGGCTGGGTCAGCTGTGGCGCTTTCGGCGGCAACAACACGGCGAGAACAACCACAAAACCACAACGGCGTGTGCGAAAGTCTGTTTCTCTTTGTACAAGCGGTACAGGTGAGCAGTGGTTGGTTTGAAACAGAAAAGCACGACGTTTCAAGAAAAGTGATTTACAGCAGGGGTTTGCGCGTGAGCGGTTCGCCGGCACTGGGGTACCTTTTCCACCCTGTGTGTACCGTATGACCGAAACCTCACTCCGACCAGAGCTGAAGACTGCTCTTCACTCTTAACAGGAATCGTTATTCTGATGAACATAACTGGAATCGTGGGTCCATGTGTACCCTTGAATAAAAAAAGCCACTTAATTCCTATAAAAGGTATAATTAACATGTAAATTCACAATGAATGTACTGAAACAAGTTTTATTTGAAATAAAAATCAACTTGTTTTGAGCAAAAAGTTTACATTGTGCTATTTTTTTTTTAATCTTTATGTCGTAGATCTCACACTCAAGGAAAATTTTTGATACCTTTCTCTGGAATGCTATGTGATTAAAAAAAAGTAGTTTGGATTAAAAAAAATAGATATACTATGAGGTTTCTCATAACTTTCCCTTAACATAAATAGGGACTCTTTATGCCACCAACCAGAAACAAGATTAATGACAATGATACCTGAAAGGGTCCAAATATTATCTGTATATCAGTACCTGAACTAAGAATGGCTCTTGCTACACAACGCTTTTATTCTGCATGTCTTTTACAGATGTACTTAAAGCATCTGTCGCATTTTTGTAATTGTTTGCTGTCAGTTTTAGGACCACATAAATAACATCTTCGTCTTTCCCGTGAGCCACTGTGATCAGAAGGTGAATTTTCTTGTCGTTGGTTAAAAATCGCTGAAATATTGTATGTCTGAGAGATTTTCATTTAATAATAGTTCAAAGATTCCTTTTGCAGTAAGACCCAGCTGCATTGTGGCGATAAAGTACCTGAAACATCACAAAATAAGCCAGTATACACTGATTGAAAAAATCCAGTATCTGGAATCGCGGGTCAGATTGGACCCAGCGATGGCGCTTACGTCAACTTCCGATAACTTTGAAGCGGCGAGCTCCTGGTCCCTGGTGCACCTCACAATCTACTGAGATTAGACTGATACGCGAAACTGAAACTCGGCACGTTTTGATTGTTAGACGGTTTTGTTGTTGTCAGCGGGTCCAAATTGACCCACGATTCCGGTTAAGGGGTGTCGTACCGCCCAAAATAACAAACTTTCATATTTTTACTTTTATGCAAACTATGAAAATATGGATGTTTATGCTTAATTTGGTGTTGGATTCATTGACGTATTCAATTATTTAATATTATTACTATCGTTAATTCCCCATTTAAAAGAGCCTTTAAACACAATTAATTTCATGGCACTTTTTTTGTCTCTTTCTTTTCTCTTCCCAAAAACCTCTCAAATATTTACTGTGTTTCTTCTTCCTCTCTTCTGTCCACTTCTTTCCTTCTTCTCTTTTGGAGTTTCTTCGAATTTCTGTTTCCTGATTTTTTCTCTGTATTTTTCTCTGTTTATTATTTCTTCTGTATAGATATTTAGTTTCTTGAGTTCTTCCATGGTTTTCTTTGCCCAGTTAGCTTTTATCGGATTACTCATCACAATGTTAAAAATGTTCTTGATCAGCCTATTTTCATTCATCCTATAAATGTGGCCATAGAACTTTGCCCTTCTTTTTCTGATGTTGTCTGTAATTGTCTCTGTCTGTTTGTACAGTTCTTTTGTCGGTCTCTTTATCCAGATCCACTGTCTCTGAACTGGCCCATAGAACTTCCTTAGAATTTTCCTCTCTTGGTTTTCCATTTCCTTGATTTTCGTTCTTCCTCTGATTACTGTTGTTTCTACGGCATACAAGTCTTCTGTTAAGAATACTATTTTGTAATGTCTTAATTTGGCATTAACAACTTATTTTGTTGTACTGGTTCCATGTAAGTCTGTAAGCTTTTTGTAGCTTTGCAAATCTTTCTTCATTGGCTGTCGAAGTTAGTCCTGTTTTCTGTATAATCTCTCCCAGGTATTTGAAACATTCTACTTGTGCTATATCTCCATACTTTGTTACCAATGGGTTTCTGTCTGTGTATTTTGTGTCCATGTACTGGGTTTTTTCATACGAAGTTTGTAGTCCTTTTCTGGCTGCGATTTCATGTAGTATCTCTAGGGCTTCTTTGGCTTCTTTTCTGTTATTCGTTATGATGGCTACATCATCGGCAAAATCCAGACATTTTATGTTGATAGTTCTGTTTTCGTTTTTTGCCATCTTTATCCCATTGACTACTTTATCCCATGACCTGATTATTTTCTCTAAAACTGCGTTAAATAAAATGGCTGACAGGCCATCTCCCTGTCTCACTCCTGTCTTGATGTCGAATGGTTCTGAGATCTCCCCCGTGAACTTCACCTTAGAGTTTGTAATTGTTAATGTTTCGTGGATTAGTTTTCTGGTCTTGTTGTCTACCTTCATTTCTTCTAGTATACTGAAAAGATTTCCTCTGTCTATGGAATCGTAGGCCTTCTTAAAATCAACAAGTTTTATTGTGGTGTTTCTGGACGTTTTCGTTGTTATTATAGATATTATATTACAGTTTACTGGTTTAACCTCATCTGATTATGTGAACCTACGACATAATTAACTCTGTGGGACCGAGATATAATAAGTGAATCATTTGTTGGAAGAGTGCAGTCACGGTTGAGGAGATTTTTTACTATTATTTTTTACGCGTTTCGCCATTTCAGGGCATCATCAGGTCATACAAATACACGTGGTGAATCATCATCAGTAATAAAGTTGCTGCGAATTAAAAAAGGGCGAACTGAAAATAGGAAATAACGTGTGAAAAATAATTTAAAAAATGTGAAGTGACTGCATTCTTTCAACTAATTCAGAACCGGTATCAGCACCAGGCGTCAGCATAAAAAGGCAACAATTTCGTTAATTATTTGTTGAGAACACACTAATGGTCATGTCCTGTAACTAAGAACTACCTGTCTCTAGTCTTTCAAGGTATTGGACTATTTCTGAAAGTGTATGTACATCTATATATATAAAAGAAAGACGTGTTAGTTACACTATTTATAACTAAAGAACAACTGAACCGATTTGGATAAAAATTGGTGGGGAGGAAGCTTAGAAGCAGGACACGGACATAGGATACTTTTTGTCACATTTGACCGCGTTCCAGTGTTACGTGACATAAAACTGAAAGTACGCTTCCAGATCGGATCATTTTCTGGATTATCCAAGTATCAGCTTATTCATTCGTTACTCGCCTAGCGACAAAATACGCTGCATCGGAGCAAACAAATACGCCAAGGAGGTTAGATTAAAGGGAGACGGTGTTATCAATGCTGAGGAACATCATCTTCCTCAGTAAGTTTAATGTGTCTGAAACTAAATTATTATGCGGATTATCAAAATAATATTATTTACTATGAAGAGAAAACAACTGTTGCCATCTAAAATTTCATTGGCTATCTCAAGTTTTGCCGCGATTTGTCGGCTTCATTCCCACGATCCAGCAGCTGTTGCCGACATAGCTATACCAGTGTCGCGGATTGTAAAATTTTACCGATATATAGCAATGTTGTTAATCGTGTTTCAATTAGATACCTAATAAGAGTACCTGCTTAAATGTATAATCACGCCTCTTCGTACAATAAAATCAATAAAAGAACGGCCATTAAAACTACTAACCTCACAGACAGTTACTCGAAAGGTTTCTCTAATAACCCGTTTCCTATTGATTTACCCCTCCAATTTGACATATTACCAATACTAACACGAATTATTTACAGACGAAATGGAAAAACTTGTGGAATCCCACCTCGGGGAAGATCAGTTTGGATTTAGGAGAAATGTAGCAACACGGGAGGTAATACTCACATTGTGACTTACCTTAGAAGATAGGCTAAGGAAAGGTAAAAGTAAATTTTAGCGTTTGTCGATTTGGAGAAAGCTTTTGACAATGTCGAATGGAATACACTATTCCAAATTCTGAAGGTAGCAGGGGTAAAATGTTGGGAGCGAAGATTTACATTCAACCTATACAAAAATCAGACGGCGTTTATTAGAGTCGACGGGCAAGAAAGGGACGCAGAGGTTAGGAAGGGAGTAAGACATGGTTGTAGACTTTCCCCGATGTTGTTCAATCTGTACATTGAACAGCCAGTGAAGGAATGGAAGGAGAAATTTGGAGAGGGCATTAAAGTGCAGGAAGAAGAAATAAAAACATTGCGCTTTGCTGATGACATAGTAATTCTGTCAGAGACCGCAAAATATCTGGAAGAGCAATTGAATGGAATGGACAGTGCTTGAAAGGAAGATATAAGATGAACATTAACAAGAGTATAACAAAGTTAATGCAATGTCAGAAAATCAGGCGATGCTGAAGGAATTAGATTAGGTAATGAGACAATAAAAGTAGTAGATGAATTTTGTTATTTGGGTAGTAAGATAACTTCTGATGGCCGAAGTAAAGAAGATATAAAATGCAGAATGGCTATGAGAAGAAAAGCGTTTCTGAAGCAGCGAAACTCGTTAACATCCAACATTAATTTAAATGTTAGGAAGTCCTTTCTGAAAGCATTTGTTTGGAGTGTAGCATTGTGTGGGAGTGAAACGTAGGCGATAAGGAGTTCAGATGAAAAGATGATAGAAGCTTTTGAAATGTGGCGCTACAGACGAATGACGAAAATTAGATGGGTAGATCACGTAACTAATGAGGAGGTGGTTAACCGAATGTGGGAGAAAAGGAGTTTCTGGCATATCCTGACTAAGAGAAGGGATACATTGGTTGGACACTTTCTGAGACATCAAGGAATTGTCAACTTAGCATTAGAGGGAAGCTTGTGGGGTAAAAATCGTAGAGGGAGACCGAGGGATGAATATAGTAAGCAGATTCAGAAGGATGTAGGTTGTCGAACGTATTCTCAGATGAAGAGACTTGCACAGGACGGAGTAGCGTGGAGAGCTGCATCAAACCAGTCTACGGACTGAAGACCACAACAACAACAACAACAACAACAAACCAATCAGGGTGCCAATAACAATAAATCAGAGAGAGGTGGAGGAGGAGATTGAGATTGGGAATGAAATGGATTTAAAAAGGGGGGATGATATAGACACAGAGAGGTGGAGGATATTTTTATTTATTTATTTATTTATTTGTTTATTTAGCCTGATCAGATTAGGGCCATCAGGCCCTCTCTTACATCGGACCAGGGTTTTACACATACAGTATTTCTTTACATGTGAGTTATCTACAACATAATAATGATTATTACATATACACAGTTAATAACATAATTTATACAAGTTGATTACATGTAAAAGAATGTAAATAAAAGGTATTAACTTAACTCTAAATAGGATTAATACTAGCAGTACCACTGAGACACCTTCTGTTGCTGCTGGTGTAATAATAGAAGTAACAACATTTATATTAGCAGATACAAGATTTACTTTTGAATATATCGAGACTGGTTAAGGCATGGCGAATACTGACAGAAGGAAGTTAAGAAAGCGGTACCTGGCGAGAGCAATGGCAGTCGGAGAATATCTGGAAGGAGGAATGTATGTACGTACCTGGACTGTAGGGTAATAAAGACTGGCGTAATTATTGCTTTAGTAGATAATCCATTAACTGTCGTTTGAAGCTGGCAGTGTTATAGAGTTCTCTGATATACTGAGGTAGATTTACAGAGCCTGGTTCCTGCTACTGAAAAGGATTTTGAGAAACCGGCTGAGTGATGGATAGGGACAGAAAGGGTTTTGCTCTAACAGGAACGAGTAGTTCTGTTATGTTGATCAGATAAGAGTGTTAAGGTTGAGGAAAGATATGAGGGACAGTGTACGTTGATAAGAGAGTAGAGGAAACAGAGTGTATGAAAATCTCTGCGCTTGTCAGCACGGAGCCAGGATAGTTGCTTATAAGATGGTGAAATGTGATCAAAGAGACGGTTGTCACATATATATCGAACGCAGGCATTCATGATTAGTTCCAGACGTCGTGAGCTTTCCCAAGAAAGACATTGCAAGATAACATCACTGTAATCAATAATTGGAATTACAAGTGTTTGTATAAGTTTTTTTTTAAGATCAGGAGGAAAAAATACGGACGTTATATTGGAAAAGAGGGAGTGGTGTGAAGGTTGTTGTTGTTATTTAAAGGGGACCAAAGTACTGTGTCATCAGTCCCCTGTTCGCAACAAAGAATGTCCATTTAATTGGAAACAATAACCATATGAATACTTATGAGGAGTACATGTCACCGATGAAATTTCACAATCAACACAAATAGGGAAACCAACAGCACAGATGCAAAAAAATAAAACAATAAAACAAGTTAGTCAATCATGCTAAAATTTGAAATGAGAATCCGTGGCTGGCTGGTCTCTGAGATAATAATGGACAGGCCAGTCACGAACGTCACAGCAGACACGAATGTCTGTTATTCAGAAGACATAAAACATTAAAATACGGTTAAAAATCAGGAGAAATCACCCTACATTAAATAGAATTGTAAAAACCGGCTGCACGGATAAAACGTAGCACAGACTCAGCCATGGAGGCATCGTCCCCTAGCACTAAGTATAGGGTAGGTGGTAGATTAAAAGACTGCCGCAAGGGGGCTAAAATAGTGCAGTCCATCAGGAGATGACCCACTGTCAAGGCGCCACCACAGCGACACATGGGCGGTGGCTCACGGCGAAGTAAATAGCCGTGAGTCAACCAAGTGTGCCCGATACGGAGGCGGCATAGCACGATGGAGTCTCGACGATGGGGCCTCAGTGAGGTTTTCCATGTGGCTTGGATGGTTTGATTGTGCGAAGCTTGTTTGGCACACTCAGTGCAGACCATTCCAAGCCCCAAGCTTCTCGCACTTTCCGGTGTAGCATCCACCTAAGGTCCGTTTCCACTAGCCCAATGTCAAGACGGCGTGAGGAGGTGGCCTGCTAGGCCAATTGGTCCACACGCTCATTACCAGGTATGCCGATGTGCCCTGGGGTCCATACAAAGACCACTGAGCGACCTGACCTATGGAGATCTGCAACAGTGTCTTGGATACTCTGCACCAGAGAGAGTTTGCTGAAGCATTGGTCGAGCGCTCGCAAAGCACTCAGGGAGTGTGAAGGTGATGGAAAAAAGACAGGGGGAGGAGGCAATGTTAAAATAGAGGAGGCAGGAAGGGGTAGACATAGGGAGAAGAAGAGGAGAGATTGGGGAATATAACCCGTACGCATTAGCTACAGCGAAGCGTTGCTGAGTTTGCCAGTACAGTATATACAAGGCTGACGCGCCCTTTGTCTGGGACGCTTCCCTGGAAGTGCGCCGTCGGGGGCCACCAGCAGGTGTTTCCCGGCAGTAGTGGCGTGACAGCGGACTTCCGCCGCTGCGCTAGCCGGCAGCTCCGGCGCGCACCATTCGTCTTCATTAGGCGATGGCGTCCCCCACCACCCCCCACCCCCTGTACTGCGACTATGCGACTATGCTGCGCCTCTCGCAGCCCCCGCAGCAACACGCAGCCAGCCGCGCGCCGCGCCGCGCCGGGGCTTTTAAGCTGATTACCCCACGCAGTTGCCTGCGCGGCGCTATCTCGCCGCTGCGCCGATATTCCCCGATGACGACTGCGCAGAATTCGGCAAAGAGGTCTGGCGATATCGGATTGCACGCTTTGAAGCTCTGTACGAACGCACAGCTGACGCTTCCGCCTCAGTTTTAGTTCCCGCAGCAGCACAACTAATAATATTGGTAGGGTGAAAATTCGGTAGCACAACGCGATGTGCGGAAAACAAAAGGTTTTTGACTTCTAGTGAAATTGCGTGCTTATGGAATATCTCCCCATTTGTGCGATTGGATTCACTATTTCCTGTCAGAAAGGACACAGTTCGTTGTAACTGACGTTAAGTCTTCGAGTAAAACAGAACTGATATCTGGCTATCCACAGGGAAGCGTTGTAGGTCCCCTACTCTTCCTTGTGTTTATAAACGATTTAGGAGACAATCTGAATAGCCGTGGTGGAACGGCTGAACGCTCTTGCTCAGCAGCGCGCACTTGCTCCCTGTCGGAGGTTCGAGTCCTCTTTCAGACGTGTGTGTGTGTGTGTGTGTGTTGCTCTTAGAAAAGTAAGTTAGTTTATGTAGTTAGTAACCCTAGCGTCTGATAACCACACTACGTAATTCCCATAGACTTACTGACGTATTTGTAAGCGAAATACAGGTGATGGACAAAATAAAGGTAGGGTAAAAAAATGTTCAAATTTTTGTACAGCTTATGGGACTTAACTACGCCGGCCGTGGTGGCCGAGCTGTCTGCAGCGCATCAGTCACGGCCTGCACGGTCACAACGGTCGGGGGTTCGAATTCCCCCTCGGGCATGGATATTTGTGCCGTCTTTAGTATTAGCTAGTTCATAAGTAGTTTGTACGTTTAAGGACTGATGACCCCATAGTTAAATCCCATAAGCTCTACAAACATTTAAACTTAACTACGGGGTCATCAGTCTCTAAACTTACAAACTACTTATGACCTAGCTAATCCTAACGACGGCACGAATGGCCATTCCCGAGGGGGGATTCGAACCCCCGACCGTAGTGGCCGTGCAGACCGTGACTGAAGCGCCTCAGTCCCCTCGGCCACCGCGGCCGGCGAAGGTAGGGTAAGGTTGCGGCAAACGGACAGGAGGGCAAACGGACAGAACGTCAGCAAATGTGGTGTATTTACCTGGTTGAAGTTGGCAACACAGTTCTTGTGACTCAGATTGTTGCAGTACAGTGAATACGAGTGACTGTGGTAAGTATTGTTTGAAATAACCTATTCAGAACGTCATTCTGGCCTGTAAACTAACGCAGGTTAGCAACATATGCTGTGCAGGCAATGACTTTGTTCGGAATATTGTTCGGGAAATAAGGGTGTTTGGTATTTGAATGAATTCACGGAAGTTCTATCCTTGTCCGGTGGCGGTCTCCTGCTTCCCTCCACGTGCGAGTATGACGATATGCCTTGGTGGTGCCATCCGTTGTATTTTTACGACACTAACTCAAATATTGCTCAGGTGTAGCAAACGGACACTTGTTCATGGGGGCAAACGGACACATAATAAAACAGTTACGGAGGTGTAGCTAATATCTTTAACTGACTAATGATTTAATTTTTAGTAAATATCAGTAGTTGTGACTGAATACTATTCTTATTTACAGAATGGTACGTAATAGTAAAAGGAACACTGATAGAAGGCCGCAGCCAACAGTGTGCATCTACTGCGTTTGCCCCACAGCAGGCTAAAGCCCTTGATGTCTCTTTCTTTGCTCCACTAATGACATTTTCAATGAATCCTGCAGGTTAGACGTCAGAAGAAATCCAGGGAAAGGAATTAATAAAGTGGCATTTGGAGCTGTTTTTTCTTAAGCATGGAACCGTTCAGCTATAGTCGGTAACGCTGTAAATGACTCCAGTGCTTGTCGGATTCATCCCTTCAACCCCAATCGCTTTCCTGAGTTTGCCCCCGCAACTGTGTATGAAGACTCCACTAATAATCCAATAGGAAATGCTGATAATCAAGCAACAGACGTGCAGATGACAACTGTACCACGAAATAGGCCTAATCGAGTGGCGGAACTGCAACCACAGCCAACAACAAGGGTCAGCAAACATGCTGCGAATGAGACATGTTTCCAGGACCTCAGTGGTATACCATCAGGCTCATGATCTGCCAAAAACAAACGCAAGATGGGAACATCATTCATTCTGACAGATCATAGTTTTATTTCTTATGTAAAAGAGAAAAAGGCAAGGGCGGCAAACAAGAAGGCAGCGAACAATAAGGTGATAATCGTAAGAATGATACGCGCAATGTGTGTAAAAAAACTATACAAACATGGTGAAAATTAGGTACAGTGTCTAGTCTGTTCTTTCTGGTTTCATGTTGTGTGTGTTCCAAATGGAAATGATCCTTACTTTGTTTGCCATAATTGTGACATGATGACAGTGATTAAAAAGTAGTCTCCGTTTGTCCCATATGGAGTGTCCGTTTGCCCCTTTAGTTGGGGACAGACAGACATTGGCGCACCATCCATTTATATCAATTATCCTGGGCTGAAAATAAGATTTAAAATTGATTTAATATGTATTACTTTGACGTAAGGTATAAGCTTCTTAGTGATATAAAATAAACATCTGTAATTAGATATTTTTAATGGTTATTTTAAAAAAATCCGCTTAGCGTGTCCGTTTGCCCCAACCGTACTCTACGTTTACATTGCGTTTGTATCGGCACATATATGACTGACATGTATAATCGATTTCGGGACATGAATCGCGACGTGTATTAGCCGACAAGTAGCGACCTCACACATGCATGATCACGCGTTTACACCTGTTGATTTTTATCAGTTCGCGATAGCTTCCCAAGACGATGTCGAACATTTTACATTTTTATGTGTCGGTACGCTTGCTCTTCTGGATGTTGAAAGGAATGAAATACGGTGGAAGGCATATGGTGGCAACAAGCGTTCCTTTGCAAACGTGCTACTCACGGAGTTTATACAATGTTTGTTCAGGAATTGACTTTTGAAAACGTCGCCTATATCAAAACTTATGTTTGAAAGAGTATGAAAGATTTCTATAGTTTGCTCAGAGGATCAGTTGGCAGTGACAATTTTTTTTACCACTGCGGATTACTTTTCCACATTAATGTTGTTGTTGTGGTGTTCAGTCCGGAGACTGATTTGCTGCAGCTCTCCACAATACCCTATCCTGAGCAAGCCTCTTCAACTCCACATAAGAACGGCAACCTAAATCTGTCTGAATCTGCTTACTGTATCCATCTCTTGGTCTTCCTCTGTGGTTTTTACCCCCTCACACTTCCCTCCAACGCTACATTCACAATTCCTTGATGTCTAAGAATATGCCTACCAATCGATCCCTTCTTTTAGTCAAAGTATTCCAGAAATTCCTTTTCTCCCCAATTCTGTTCAGTACCTCCTCATCAGTTACGCTATTCACCCACCTAATCTCCAGCATTCTTCTGTAGCAACACATTTCAGAAGCCTCTATCCTCTTCCTGCCCGCTGTCCGCACTGTTTATAGTCTATGTTTCAGTCGCATACAAGGCAACACTCCACACAAATGCCTTCAGAAAGGACTTCCTTAGGCTTAAATCAATATTCGATGATAACAAATTTCTCTTCTGCATTTTATGTCCTCTGTACTGCGACCATCATTTGTTATTTTACTGCCCAAGAAACAAAACTCATTTACCTCCTTTATTGTTTCGTTACCTAATCTAATTCCTTCAGCATCGCCTGATTTTCTTAGACTGCACTCCATTACCCTAGTTGTGCTCTTGTTAATCTTCATCTTATATGCACCTTTCAGTACACTCTCCATTCCGTTGAACTGCTCTTCCAGATCTTTTGCTGTCTCTGACAGAATTACTAAGTCGTAGACAAAATGCAATGTTTTTAATTCTTCACCCTGAACATTAATTCCATCTCCAAATTTCTTCTTGCTTTCTTTTATAGCTTACTCAATGTACAAATTGAATAACAATGGAGAAAGGCTACAACCTTCACTGCATCCCTTTAATGCCCTTCAACTCTGACAATCGCTGTCTGGTTTTTGTACAACTTGTAAATAACCTGACGATTCCTATATTTTACTCCTGCTTGTTTCAGAACTTGAAAGAGTTTATTCCAATCAACATTTTCAAAAGCCTTCTCCAAATCTACAACTCAATATGCAAAATTATTCTTTGAATTTGCGAGACTATTGTGCAAGTTTTATCCCAAGAAGTGAAGGTAGAATGGATGTTATTAAATTTGTAAAAGAATGTTTAATACACTATAAAACTCTTAGCAAGTTTGGACATATAGCTTGTACTATAAATTTCTCAAATATTGCTAAAAAGGAACACTTTTCAGAGCTTTGGAACGATTGGATGCAGTCGCACAGAATCAACGAATTGCAATGTATTTTGTTTCAACCACGAAATCATGTTTAGTTAATGAACGAAACATAAGGTCTGACAACACAGTACACTGATCAACAAAGCAATAGACGTCAAGAGAGGCAGGTATAGTAGCTTCTGCTGCTTGTCAGAATAAGCGGCTGACGACGAGAAAGACTGGAACTGCGCATGCGCAAGTTTTGCGACATGTTAATTATATGCCGAAAAAGCGATATACAAAATGTATGCGCGACATGTATGCATGGGAAGACCCTCATACAAGTTCAGTGAACTGTTGGTGAGGTGATGTATCGCGACATATCAAACTGACTTGTCGCTCATACAAGTTGCGACACATGTATTCCAGGCAAACTTCCCCTCAACACCCAACAAAACCGCAATATTATTACTTATTAGTGAGGAGTTTATCTATCTGCCTAGGTGTAACTCTTCGTGGAACAGATTCCTAAAATGTCTTTATAGTTTAAGACAGAACGTTATCTACTCTTGTACTAAAACATCTGTCAATTATTCCAACGATGTTGTAATTGCATATTTTCCTCTCATCATCTGCTCTTTAGATTCTCCATATCAGTTCAATTATGATCAGATACGGTGATTTCGCTGGACAGGAGAGATGATTGATACATTATCTGATAGTGTACGAAGCACACCTAAACCTTTTCGTCGCTGTGTGTGTGTGCGTGCACATTAACATTTTAGTATACCACAGTGTTTGTTATCAATATGTTAGATATTTTAAGCAGTTTTTTGTCGGCTATGGCGTGATATCAGCTCACAATAGATGTAGATATCCAAATCATGATGGTACCTTACTGAAGGAAGCATGCATGACCTATCGTAAGATTCTTCTGCGGTTTCTTGCAGGAAGCGGTGTAAATGATGACTCATCAGTCCACACCACATTTTCCTGTACTTTCTTCCTGGCATGTAACTGTAAATTTAGTTACCAATGTAGCATTTATGAGGGTGCTTTAAGATACGTACATGATGATGCAATTCATCATTTATTTAGTTTAATTTCCACGTTAGAGCTCATTTTATTACTTCTCTTCAAATCACATTAATCATGGAATGGAAACACACAGCAACAGAGTGACTTCAAACACTTTGTTACAGGAAATGTTCAAAATGTCCTCCGTTAGCGAGGATACATGCATCCACCCTCCGTCGCATGGAATCCCTGATGCGCTGATGCAGCCCTGGAGAATGGCGTATTGTATCACAGCCGTCCACAATACGAGCACGAAGAGTCTCTACATTTGGTACCGGGGTTGCGTAGACAAGAGCTTTCAAATGCCCCCATAAATGAAAGTCAAGAGGGTTGAGGTCAGGAGAGCGTGGAGGCCATGGAATTGCTCCGCCTCTACCAATCCATCGGTCATCGAATCTGTTGTTGAGAAGCGTACGAACACGTCGACTGAAATGTGTAGGAGCTCCATCGTGCATGAACCACCTGTTGTGTTGTACTTGTAAAGGCACATGTTTTAGCAGCACAGGTAGACTATCCCGTATGAAATCATGATAACGTGCTCCAGTGAGCGTAGGTGGAAGAACATGAGGCCCAATCAAGACATCACCAATTCCTGCCAAAAAGTTCACAGAAAATCTGTCTTGATTACGTGAATCGAGAAATACTAAAGTGAGTTCTAACATGGAAATCAAGCGTTTCCGGACACATGTCCACATAATATATTTTCTTTCTTTGTGTGTGAGGAATGTTTCCTGAAAGTTTGGCCGTACCTTTTTGTAACACCCTGTATATATTACCCCTCTCCGTCGTGCGAATAGTCATAGTGCTGAATTCAATGAAAAACACATTGAGAAACCCACTTTAAGTTTTTCTCAAATTTTCCATTTTTCCGGTAGATTTTCCAAAAAATTTATTTCATACAAACCTTGTCCTGTCTAAACGACTTTCCCATTCTTTTTTTTTTTTTTTTTTTTGAAGCGATCCTTCCTCTCGATTTCAACATGAAATGTACAAAACTTCCTCGCAGTTGGACGAACAGTGTTGATAGCTCACTGGAAAGAGCATTTCAGGATTTCCGGATTTTCCTCTTTCCCGGACAGATTTTCCATATTTTCTCACCGTTTAAACCTTACCTGGACTTACACCAATATTTGAAGACTAAAATTAGCCAAATCGGTTCAGCCGTTCTCAAGTTCTAGTGAGACTAACGAACAGCAATTCATTATATATAGATGATTACCTGTTTATCATCTGCTATTCTTCTTGGTGCAGCAATTTTAATGGCTAGTAGTGTAGATGGGTGCCTTCCCGGAAGGCTCATTGTCTGTCTCGCATGGATTCGGCACCTCTCTCTCCCTATGGTGCCACTCAAAAGTGCTTTAGAAACGGACAGGATTCACTGGCTTGACCTCCCCGTGGAACTCAACTGAAGGAAAATATCAATATCCCGTGAAAATTAAAATAAAGTTGGCGGGCAGTTCTAGACGTGTCTCAATATCTGGCGAACAATGTGGTGTACGTGATCCTTACATTTACAGCAACCGTCCTCATGGCTTGAAGCCGGCCGCGGTGGCCGAGGAGACTAAGGCGCTCCAGTCACGGTCTGCACGGCCACTACGGTCGGGGGTTCGAATCCCCCCTCAGGCATGGATATTTGTGCCGTCCTAGTTCGGAAGTAGTTCATAAGTAGTTTGTAAGTTTAGGGACTGATGACCCCGTAGTTAAGTCCCATAAGCTTTACAAACATTTGAACATTTTGAACATGGCTTGAAGCTTGGTTCTGGCAAATATCATAAAGATTCGAAGAAAACTGTAGACTTTTACGCAATACGTACTCACACGAACACTCTGCTTTATATATAAAGAAATAATACATTAAAGACATAGGTATATGAAAATCCTCCTAAATTAGAATGTAACATTTATCAAAATTTCTAAGCAATGGATCAAGCGCTTTCGGAGATTAATGGCTTTTCACAAACAAACATTTACATTTTTGTATAGGTAACTACTTCATTCCTACTTAGACATCTTGATCTGAGCTATTTCTCTCGAGGCAAGTTTTCAAGAGGCATTTTTGTGTGGCCAGAGTATAATCTATATTTTTCTTTCCGTATCTCACACCATTTCAGAGATATTTGCCACAGATAGGTCGCCCCCTGCACCGATTGGCGCCAAAGTTTACAGGCGTATTTTTTGTCCACCAGCGACCAGAACCTGCATTTGGCGGCATAACCGGACGCCGCTAGTGGGCGGCACTAGGTTCGAAGACCATTTGAGGCTGATGTTCATCCTCGTATGAATATGTCGCAGGAAAATACATTAAATAATAACAAATTTATAAAGAAAATAATACTATGAATTACAATTAATAATCATGATTCTTGATTACTGGATTGGTTTTGCAATTTCCGGACGCGCCTCAAACGTATTAATTTTTGCCGTGCTGAATCTCTTTGAAAAGTTCTTCCAAGCAGGCAGAAAAATAAAATAAATTATTAAAATAAAAGTCGTATTGCACTTGCCGCATTTTTCAAATATTTCTGACAAAATTGAAATAAAAGTAACATAAATAATATAAAATTAAATATTTTAAACTTTTTATACGTTCATTTACTTCATTTTCTATTTTTACTGACCATTGTATAGTGTATTATTATTATTATTATTATTATTATATTTAATTTTATTTTATTTGTTACTTATTGTCCGAAATATAATCTATCATAGAAGTATAGGTAAAATCTAATTTGGGCCGTAAAACACGTTCAATTTTATTTTTTATTTTTTTAAGAAGTAAAACTTCAAATCCCTGTTGTACTAAGTAACGTGTACGGGGGCTTTCTGTACTGTATAGAAATGCAGTCATACCTGAAAACTTTAAATCATTTCCGCTTGATTAAACTATTGACTGGAAGAAATTTTTTTCTGATGAAGCCACTGTATTTATTCGATAAACGTACGAAGCTCCAGGTATGAAGCGAACTTTTTGTCTATACTGAGGTAATAGGAAAAAATGCAGAACTTTACATAATATTGAGAAACATTTTAGTTGTCCACTTGCTTATGAATTTGTCAAAGCTTCATGATTACTGTTACTTTGATTTACTGAAATTGTTGAAATGAACTGTGCGTCTGTTAGCAACACCAGCAGTGGAAGCTTTCACACTTACACAGTTTGTGAAAAACAGCAAAATCGTGCATTTTTCGGTTTTTTCATTTTCTTAAAATAAGAACATTTTAGGCTCCCTAGTGGCGCACTTAAAATAAATAATAAAATTTAAAGAAATAGTTACATAGCCTGTATTCGTACCAAATGTTCGTTTCAGACAGAGGTGCCCTCAGGGGGAGAAGGGGTGGGGCTTAAGCGCAAACTGCGTCGTTGAAATTTCTGGGGGAAGGCGGTGAAAAATTAGTGCTTTCGCCAGCCAGGGCAGGGTTTATAGTACAATTTACAATACGTGAAATAAAAGATATTTAATTTCAATATTAAATGGCAAAACAGGACCTAATATAACGCGCGCGCGCGCGCGTGTGTGTGTGTGTGTGTGTGTGTGTGTGTGTGTGTGGTGGAAAAGGGGGGTGGGGTAGCTCGCTGTTTGGTGGTGGGGGGTTATTAGCCAAGGAGGGGGGAGGGACACTCTGGTTAGAGAATTACAAAATTTGAAAAAAGCTTTTATATTAACCACACTACAAACACTTCTGTGGATAACGAAACGTTCACATCGCCGCCACCAAACTCACAATGACGTATCAGATTGATATTCGCTAACGGTTGTCGGAACGAGCTACAGAGGCAAGCTGGATATTCAGCTACCTGGAATTGGACATCCTACCGAAATTTCTTTCTGCACTTTACCTCAAAGAAGCAATACTGCAATTACACGTGCTTTATGGCACATACGAAGAGTTTTTCAGAACGTTGCTGAAAGCCTGCCAATAGAGAGGATTACAGGTAGTGGCATCACCCGATTTCCCAGAAGAGGTCTCATAACGGGCGAACACGTGTCTCGGATTTACTGTAGGTACTCGACCGATCCTGCTTCAGATATTTTCCACGAACTCCAGCTGCCTTTTAGCGTGCGGCGAGTTAAGCCTTAGCGGTGACACAGCAGCTAGAATAGCTCGTTAACTGTTCTGTGCCACCTGTTGGTGACCCTGTTATTGCATTTTGTTTTTCATTGATTTACCAGTGTCAGTGAAGATTACCAAAGGAATGTGTGCTATCAAGTTGGGGCGACAGTAGCTTGATTCATCATTAGGTCTCACAGTTCTACTTCAGAGAGTAATTTATTGAAATTCCACCCACCTCTCTTTCAGAAATTAGGAAAACAATAAACTCTCTCAAGTGTAAAAGGTCATATGGAATTGATGGCATTTCCAGCAGGGTATTAAAAGCTTGTTTCCGAGAGATAAGTAGGATTCTCAGTCATATACGTAATAGCTCTTTAAAGCAGGGTATTTTCCCAGATAGACTGAAATATGCTATTGTTAAACCTTTGCATAAAAAAGGGGATACGTTTGATGTCAACAACTACCACCCCATCTCACTTATGACAGCTTTATTCAAAAAATTTGAAAACCTTATGTATTCTCGAGTTGCTTCACATATTAGTAAAAATAAAGTTCTAAGAAAAAGTCAGTTTGGTTTTCAATAAAGCTTTTCAACGAAAAATGCTATATATAACTTCACTGATGACATTTTAAATGCTCTGAATAACCGGACATCACCAGTTGGGATTTTTGATTGTGTAAATCATGGAATTCAAATAGATAGGCTTAACTATTGTGGAATGAGTCGGATAGTGCACAAATGTTTTAAATATTACGTAACTGGAAGAGTGCAGAAAGTTGAAATAAGCAGTTCACATGATATAGATGAAACCATTAATTCCACTAACTGGCGAGTTATTAAAAATGGGGTCCCACGAGGTACGGCCTCGGGTCCTTTTCTGTTCTTAATATATATTAATGACTTACCATTCTACATTCACGAAGACGTTAAGCTAGTTCTACTTACTAATGATACAAGTATAGCTATCACACCTGACAAATTGGAATTAGCCGCTGAAATAATAAATTATATCTTTCAGAAAGTTATTAAGTGGTTCTCTACAATTGGACTTTCATTAAACTTTAATAAACCCAGTATATATAGTTTCATACAGGAAATGTCATGACACCGTTAATAAATTTAGAATTTGAACATAAATCTGTAGCTGAGGTAAATATTCAAAAATTTTAGGTGTTTGCATTGACTAGGGATTGAATTGGAAGAAACATACTGAAGATGTGCTGAAACGTTTGAGTTCAGCTACTTATGGTGTGAGGGTCGTTGCAAAATTTGGTAATAAACATCTCAGTAAATTAGCTTACTATGCCTATTTTCATTCACTGCTTACATATGGGATCATATTCTGGGGCAATTCAACATTGAGTAAAAATGTATTCATTGCACAAAAGCGTGTAATCATAACAATTGCTGGAGCCCATCCTAGAGCATCCTGCAGACATTTATTTAGATATCTAGGGATCTTCACTGTAGCTTCACAATATATATATATATATATATATATATATATATATATATATATATATATATATATATATCACTCATGAAATTTGTTATTAACAATCCGACCCAATTCAAAACTAACAACAGTGTGCATAGATACAACACTAGGAGAAAGGGTGACATTCACTATTCAAGGTTAAATCTAACTTTGCCACAAAAGTCTTCGGTCACTCACCAAGTAGCATCAAAAGTCTTACAGATAGCCAACTAGTATTTAAAAAGAAATTAAAAGAATTTGTGATTGTCAACTCCTTCTACACTGTAGATGAAATTTTAGATAAAATTTTAAATAAATAAATAAAATAAAAAGCAATAAAAAAATCCTTTAAATATTAATTGTCATCTATAGACAACATTTAGTAAACTGACACGTTTCACATCACTACGAAATGTGCTATTTATGATCTGTGTAAGTAGTATTGATCTAATCTAATCTAATCTGAAGACATTGACATATCTCGGAAACTACACATTGGATCAAAAAATTTTTTAAATTAAACGTGCTCGTCGCTGAGTGGGACATCCAATGGTACTGAACTAGATCCTCCCACCCATACATCGTAGGGCATCAAAGGATGGGGGATAAAATATTTTAATGAACTCCAACTATATTTTGCAGATTTGGATACAGCAGAAAAAATTGGAAAGTTCTATCTCAAACATTTTCCTTTTGTATTAGTAATAGATGTCACCCAACGGGAAAAAGTTAAAACAAGTAACAAACCGTTATAGAGTGGGGAATATGGAGAAATACACATAAAACAAAGTAATAAAAGCATGTGATATATTGAAACAGTGATTCCAGATTGTGGAATTTTTTCGCAATTTCAGGGAAAAATAAGTTTGGGGAAACGGAAGCCTTGGGGAAATTTTGGAGGAAAACGTTGTCACTACTGTGGAAATTGGGAAAGAATTTTATCTGTTTAGGGCTCCTCTTAATTCCATCTTATACTTAGGTTCAAAAAACACATACTTGATTTTCTGGTTCTCTCTCTCTCTCTCTCTCTCTCTCTCTCTCTCTCTCTCTCTGTCTGTCTCTCTCTCTCTCTCTCTCTCTCTCTCTCAAATCAGTCAATACACCGTTCGTTTTGTTGTTGTCATGGCTACTTTTTGTCGTTGTCGTCGCTACAGCTACTTACGAAATTTAAAAGTCACAGGTTTTATACAGCTCTTGCTGTAGCGTCACTTCTGTCGTAATAAATATAGCTATGCTGATATTATGGTTGTTTTAATTCATTGTAAACGTTAATAAACAGTTTTGGGATTAGTACGATGATTACAGTAATGTCGCGTAATTTCATTTATAGTACCATGTAGCAAAATATATTTACAGTAACACATCAACTATAATTTTTATTATTACAACAGGGAGAAACAGCTTTGGCCGCACTGAAACCTTTATTTTAATTACAAATCGATTTCAATCAGAAATTAAACCATACAACACTTAGAAATTAACATACAGATCACATGCTATTTGCACGTCATTGCTCACTCCTCCTGGAAGAGTTTGAGAGAACACAGCCCCAATCAGTGATGCGGAAAACGAAAAGTGAATTCAGTGAAATAGAGCAAACACTTTATGAAACGACTCTAAAGAGTCGTTTAGGCAGTCATTCTATATTATTAAATGGGAAACTCCATTATCAACGTTGTGTACCTAACTGCGGTTTTTAACAGGCGGTGTTCTGTGACTACAGCTCGTTTTGCCTTTGTACTTAGAAATGAAAGCATAAAATTATGACAAAACTTCATTTAACTTCCGTAGTTTTTTACCCGCAGTGCATGCGGTGTTTCGCAGTATCACATGCGTTAATTTTTTTACTGTGATCTGAAGTGCATTCTCGGGATATCTCAGATGCTTAGTAATGCATTTCGATGTTTATTAATTTCATTGCCTTCTGTCACAGAAACAAAAATCATTTGAGAATTTTTTCTGGACAATACAAATCTGCACTAAAATTAGGGGGTTCGTACTTAAGAGTTTTCTGCTCCACTCATTAGCCGTTAGAAGGTATTGGGATCGCGGTCGAGTTAAGTATCATTGGAGCCCCTGTCTGATGCGAGTACATTTTAATTTTGTTATATGATATCTAGTCTTCGAAATGCGTCAGAGTCTTCAGATAAAATGAACACCCTGCACGTATATCCATGGTGTCTTCATGAATTACAATTTTTTCCAGTTACAATATTCTAACGTTTGATTCTTGTATTACTTCTTAGATTCACTCCTATATGCCATTTCTTATATTCTTTTCTTATGTGCCCTGTATGGTGTTTCTGTTGCTTTTTTAAACTCTTATATGGAATGACAATTAGTATTCGAATAAGGAAGTTGTTTTAACATACGCAGGAAGTAGCTCGTATAGTAATTTTCTGCGTATACGTGTACATTAATGACAAAACACAAAATAAGAACAATTTTAATCTGCCAGGAAGTTTGATATCAGCGCACACTCCGTTGCGGAGTGAAAGTTTCATTCTGGAAACATCCCTTAAGCCAGGTCTCCACCATATCCTTTCTTCCAGAAGTGTTAGTTCTGCAAGGTTCCCAGGAGAGCTTCTGTGAAGTATGGCAAGTAGGAGGTACTGGCAGAAGTAAAATTGTTATGACGGACCGTGAGTCGGGATAGCTCAGCGGTAGAGCGCTTGCCCACAAAAGGCAAAGGTCCCAGGTTCGAGCCCCGCTTCCGTCACACGATTTTAATCTGCTAGCAAGTTTCTTATGAGCGCACATTCCACTGCAGAGTGAAAGTTTCATTCTGGAATAATAAAGTTTAGAAAACTGTAAGCAAAATTATAAGGCCAGGCTGTCAGATGCTCTGCCGCCAGTTTCGTTCAGATTGTCATGCACTAAAATGCAGCTGAAGACACGAAGTACAGACGTGTCTAAAATATTTATTTAAACAAATACCAATCGGTTTACTGCACGTAACTTCTTAAAGTTTATTACGGTTTCGTCTTAAAAACTTTGTATGCTTACTCTTAACTTTATTATTTGTCTTTTAGCCTGGACTTCACGTGAGTTAACGTTTAACATTGATTTTTGTGCATTGATTGTTTTCCAGAGATATCAGTGGAATGCAAGTCTATTGCGATTCCAGGCTGAGCAATGATTTTCACATTGTTCTCTCTCTCAAAATTTATCCCTCCTCATTTTATTTATTTTGTGATGTACTTCACCTTGTTTCGAATGGGCCGCGGCGGAGTGGCCAAGCGCATTGAGGCGCTTTGCTCAGACCAGAAGGCTTGTTCAACCGTTGGGCTTTGATCTTTGCCCAATACTGATGCATCGCTGCGGCGTGGGATACTTGCGAAACTCCAATCTCCAACATTCTCCTCCGAATGCGAAAATATATTGTTGACTCCCACTTACATAAGTAGAAAAGATCATCAGAATAAAATACCAGAAATCAGAGCTCGAACAGAGAGATTCAGGTGTTCTTTCTTCCCGCGCGCTATTCGAGTATGGAATGGGAGGTAAATTATATAATGGTGGTTCGATGAACCCTCTGCCAGGCACTTAAATGTGATTTGCAGAGTATCCCATGTAGATGTAGATCCTCGGCCGATGTATCTCCCTCCATTCTTCTGTCTAGGGCTACCTTGCCTTCGAGGCTTTTTCTTTTTCTTTTTTTTCTTTTTTTTTCTTTTTTTAAATCCTTCCTTCAGTTTGCGTCTTTCAGACTGTCTGTTCTATAGATCAGTTATCCCAAGTACTTTAATGATTGGGGAATGGTGGAGATTAACAATGCCGTACCACCTTCTCCGGCAAGCCGGAAGCTACTTTTACGTCCGAAAAGTTGGCTCCGCCGAGATATGTTGGGCAGACCCAAACTGGGAAACTTTTAGTGGCCATTGAAAGGGTACTCTGGAAAGGACAGTTAATCCCACACTCGTACTGGACAACTTCCGCTCGCAGGTAGCAGGACGGGCTGACCCAAGGCGTTCCTGGCCATAACTGAACTCGTCAGCCCTGTGACTGACATCAGCTCGCTGACATCTGTTTCGTTTTGGACTGCAGTTTAGTCTTGGAAGCGAATAATACGGCAGGCAGTCACGATTTGTAACCTGTTATTAGTGATCGTGGTAATACACATTTGATCTTTGACGGTTATAAATTCAAACCTTACAGAAGAGTTATATTGACGGAAGAACGTACATGGCGATGCTGCGGCAAACGTTCGCAGTGTGCTGTTAAGTTATCTCCAGTAGGCAGCGAACACATATTTTCGCGTCTGGAAGGCACTCATGACTACGCACCTTTTCCAGAAGACTTGTTAAACAGGAGAATGATATCTAATTTTCTAAAAACAAAAGGCGACGTTTTGGTTGGAAGACCGTCAAAGCTTATACGCAATACAGTTGATGACAATCCAAAAACCTTGAAGACATTGACAAGGAAGGGCATAAGGTTTATTCATAACAATATTATTCCCACTCGTCTAAAGAGCAAAAAATATCACCATCCAAACGGACTGAAAAACCAGGAAGAGGCACGCATTCCTACAACAGAAATTAGAATTATTTAGGAATGGTGAAATTTGCAAATTATTCGTAAATTGCGTTTCATACCAAGCAGCCGTCAGCAGAATATCAGCAAAACTAAATGCATTTGTTTTCTGCAAATATTTTTGTATGTGAAATTTTTAATGAAATCTTTGAATTTGTATATAATTTTGTTTTTTACATCTTGTTCCTTGGCACAGTATTGACATTAAGAACTTTAAAAATAGGAGCAGAGGTTACGCACTTGGTAAGTTTAGATTTGGAACCATTTTGGGAAATTGTGCAGTCGGTCTGCCAGGAGCAGGTAGGAGTTGCCGAGTGGCCCAGTTCGTGCGTGCCACTCAGGGGGCACTTTGGGGACAGTTGCCCAGTTCGAGTCTTCCATTTAACACCAACAGGTAGAAATTGCCCAGTTCGGACGTGCCCGATGTGTTCTGTTTGATAGAAAATGGTGATTAACGGGAAAAAGGGTAAAGAACAGCAACTGAGCCACTGGCTACTTGCTCTTCTTTACTGTTGTCTGAAACACGACCAGCACGCAAGCTGTCCTACGTGCCGGAAGAGCGTAGCCAGAGGCTCAGAACGCTCGCCTGCCTCGCTTAGCCTCTTGCCGGTGTCTGCCACGGCTTACGCGTATCGACCTGTCTAGTCGAAGAGCAGGCGACAGGCAACAGTGTTTGCTTGCGCAAAACTTTCCCTTCGCTACTTCATAACATTCTTTGATCTGGCCCGAATTTATATGCAGTAAAAATGTAAATGTAAGCATTAAATTTATGCATTAAAAATCTAATAAACATCATATAAAAATTTTAAAATAAGCATAAAAACGAAATACATGAACTCAACCTTATCTCACTTATTTATCTTTATGAATTGATCAAACTGTGCTGTAAATCTTTTGTTAAAAGCAGTCATTAAAAATAAATAAAAATAAAAAAAATAAATAAAAAATAAAGTTTTTCTCTCTAATTTAACCACTGACTTATAAGTTACGAGTGTTACCACCACTAACTTAGATGTTACGAGTATTAGCACCTTACTCACAAATTTAACCCTCGCAGTACCAAGTAATTTATGCACAACTTCTGAAAAATTGTAAGCTAACTACCTAAATTACCTTTTAACATTCTGAAGTTTCTTATTATTTTTCAATAATTCTTCTAACAGGTTCTATATATCTTCTAAAATACCTGAATAACAATTAACAAATTTGACTTTCAGCGCAGCGGAGTGTGCGCTGATATCAAACTTGCTGGCAGATTAAAATTGTCTGCTGGAACCGGGACTCGAACCTGGGATGTTTCCATTTCGCGGGCAAGCACTCTACCACATTATTTATTTATTTATTCGTGTAGATCTATGCAGTACCTCGCCTCCTACTTTCCAAACTTCACAGAAGTTCTCCTGCGAACCTAGCAAGACTAGCACTCTTGGAAAAAAGGAAATGGTGGAGACATGGCTTAGCCACAGACTAAGGAATATTTCCAGAATGACTGCAGCGGCGTGTGCACTGACATCAAACTTCCTAGTAGATTAAAATTGTGTGCCGGAACCGGGACTCGAAACAGGTTCGAGTCCCGGTTCCGCGACGCAATTTTAATCTGCCAGGAAATTTCAAATTTGGCTTTCTTTCGATTTTTTCTTGTGATGTGTATAAACTACCTCTCCTGCACCCTCCGTTCTTCGCCATTACCTATCCAGATCCGTCTTACCGAAGGTATATTGATATCCCGAATATTAAAAATCTGAAAATGCCACATTTAAATTCTTACAAATATCAGAGAGGCAGCAGGCTTCACATGTCATATAATACAGACAAATATGGTTTCATTCGTAGTCCTGGACAAGCTTTAAAAGAATAGTCGCATGGTTACTTAATCCCGTTTAGCGTAAGTGGCATATTTCTAATGCCATATCATGAACTGCTCATTTTGGCACTATTTTATGGATTTATGAGCATAACAGATCACATTTCTTCTGTAGAAAGAGATAATAAAGACAAATTCGTTCACTTCTCATTCTAAAAAGCATAAAATCTTTACATTTCAAAATGTATCTTTTGGTACACTACTGGACCGATTTCAATCAAACTTCATACTAATATTCCTTACTTTCAGATAACAATCACTAAGAGAGTGAAGTTTCATATCAGCGCACACTCCGCTGCAGAGTGAAAGTTTCATTCTGGAAACATCCCTTAAGCTGTGGCTAAGCTATGTCTCCACCATATCCTTTCTTCCAGGAGTGCTAGTCTTGCAAGTTTCGCAGGAGAGCTTCTGTGAACTTTGGAAAGTAGGAGGCGAGGTACTGGCGGAAGTAAAGTTGTGAGGCGGCATCGTGAGTCGTGTTGGGATAGCACAATCGGTAATGCGCTTGCCCGCGAAAGGCAAAGGTCCCAGGTTCGAGTCCCAGTTCCGGCACACAATTTTAATCTGCCAGGACGTTTCGTATCAGCGCACACTCCATTGCAGAGTGAAAGTTTCATTCTGGAAACATCCCTTAGGCTGTGGCTGAGCAATGTCTCCACGATATCCTTTCTTCCAGGAGTGCTAGTCTTGCATGGTTCGCAGGAGAGCTTCTGTGAAGTTTGGAAAGTAGGAGGCGAGGTACTGGCGGAAGTAATGTTGTGAGGCGGCATCGTGAGTCGTGTCGGGATAGCACAGTCGGTAGTGCGCTTCCCCGCGAAAGGCAAATGTCTCAGGTTCGAGTCCCTGTTCCGGCACACAATTTTAATCTGCCCGGAAGTCTCATTTTTCAGTTACTTTTTCCGCTCTGTACACTTTAGTAAGTGATAAATAACAAAGTTTTGGTAAGGTCAGTGCTAACAGCCGTCAGATTTTTAATAAAATGTATCTTTAACCATCAGCTGTTTTATTAAAGTCCTTGAAATTGAGTAGTTTCGGTCCAGGACGACCATGATAGATAAAAAGGTATTGAAACAGGCATGTAATGCTGTTGACTAACCTGTTGATGATGGTCCTGGACCGAAAATAGTCGACTTTAAAATCAGCCGATGGTAAAGATGCATTTTATTGATAAATAACAGCATCATCAGCGAACATTCTATCTTCTCGCATAGTCTCCTAA
The DNA here is from genome assembly GCA_026315105.1 of Locusta migratoria. Lineage (NCBI taxonomy): Eukaryota > Metazoa > Arthropoda > Insecta > Orthoptera > Acrididae > Locusta > Locusta migratoria. The sequence goes on along the minus strand of CM048751.1, from coordinate 145,609,133 downwards.
AAATGCGGAACAATGGGAGCCGGCCGCGGTGGCCGATGAGACTGAGGCGCCCCAGTCACGGTCTGCACGGCCACTACGGTCGGTGGTTCGAATCCCCCCTCGGACATGGATATTTGTGCCGTCCTAGTTCGTAAGTAGTTCGTAAGTAGTTCATAAGTAGTTTGTAAGTTTAGGGACTGATGACCCCGTAGTTAAGCCCCATAGACTACACAAACATTTGAACATTTTGAACAATGGGAGCCCTAAAACACCTACCTGGAGAAAGCCAGATATTACTTCTCCTACTGGACGACTTTACGTCAAATGCACAGTATTGTGTTCTTTCTGACAGGAAATCAAGAATCGAATCGCACAAATGTGACACTATACTACAAGCACGCAATTTGGTCAGAATCCGCTTGTGAGGTACAGTGTCAACAGCGACGGTCAGTATGTTGCCCTTAGGATAGGTTTGAGTTAGTTTGAGTAGTTCGTAATTCTAGTGGCCGATTACGGTAGTAAACTGGTCCTACAGGTTTACAAAGATTTGACTTTATATTCTGAGTTGAGTGTAGTAAAGTGCGTAAATAAATTAGTGAAATAAATTGCAATAATAAATGAATTCGTTCACCAAAGAAGACGAAGTGAACACTCCAGTATTCAATCCAAGAACAGCTGCCAGCATGCGAAACTTAGAAGTAGATGTTCCTGGAGTAGTAAAACAACTTAAGTCACTAAACAAAAACAAATCTTCCGGGCCAGATTGTATACCTACTAGGTTCCTCTCAGAGTATGCTGATACAATAGCTCCGTACTTAGCTATAATTTACAACCGATCACTCAGCGAAAAATCCGTACCCAAAGACTGGAAAGTTGCCCAAGTTAGTCCAATAGGCAATATGTGTGATCCCCAAAATTTCAGGCCTATCTCATTGACGTCGATTTGCAGTAGGATTTTGGAAAATATACTTTGTTCGAATATTATGAACTACCTTGAAGAGAACGATCTATTAACCAGTAGTCAACAGGGATTCAGAAAGTATCACTCTTGCGAAACACAGCTTGCCCTTTATTCACATGATGTGTTAAGTGCCATCGACAAGGGAACTCAAATCGATTCCATATTTCTGGATTTCCGGAAGGCTTTTGATACTGTACCCCACAAGCGGCTTCTTATGAAACTGCGTGCTTATGGAATATCTCCCCAATTGTGCGATTGGATTCACGATTTCCTATCAGAAAAAAAAAAAAAAACAGTTCGTTGTAATTGACTGTAAGTCATCGAGTAAAACAAAAGTGATATCTGGCGTTCCACAGGGAAGCGTTATAGGTCCCCTACTCTACCTCGTGTTTGTAAACGATTTAGGAGACAATCTGAATAGCTGCCTTAGACTGTTCGCAGATGATGCTGTTGTTTATCGGTTAGTGAAGTCAACAGAGGATCAAAAGCAACTGCAAAGCGATTTAGACAAAATTTCTGCATGGTGCGAAAATTGGCAATTGACACTAAATAAAGAAAAGTGTGAAGTAATAAACATGACCACTAAAAGAAATCCGCTGAACTTCAATTACGCGATAAATCAGTCAAACCTTAAGGTCGTAGATTCTACCAAATACCTAGGAGTTACAATTACGAACAACTTTGACTGGAGAGAACACACAGAAAATATTGTGGGGAAGGCGAACCAAAGGTTACGTTTCATCGGCAGAACGCTTCGAAGCTGCACCAGCTCCAGAAAAGAAACTGCCTACATCACACTTGTGCGTCCTCTCCTGGAGTACTGTTGCTCCTTGTGGGACCCTCACCAGGTGGGACTGGCAGAAGATATTGAGAAGGTTCAGAGGAGGGCAGCTCGTTTTGTTTTAACATGTTACGGGGGGAAAGCGTCACAGAAATGTTGCACGAATTGGGGTGGAAATCATTAAAAGTAAGACGTTATTCATTGCGGCGTGATCTGTTTGCGAAGTTTCAATACCGACTTTTAGTTCTGAATGTGAAAATATTTTGCTAGCACCCACCTACTTAGGGAGACATGACCATCCCAATAAAATAAGAGAAATCAGATCGAAAACGGAACGATTTAGGTGTTCTTTCTTCCCGCGCGCTATTAGGGAATAGAACGGTAGAGAAAAGTTATGAAAGTGGTTAATGAACCCTCTGCCAGGAACTTAAATGTGATTTGCAGAGTATCTATGTAGATGTAGATGTAGAATACGGGAAGTAAAAATTAAAACTTAGCTCAGTAAGGCACGGGCGAGTAAAACACCAGTCTTGCGCCGAGTTTCGACAGTCCGTCGACCGGCTAGCCCCGCAGATTCAGCACGACATTGTCCCACCGAGCAGTCACGTGCGATCAGGAGGCTATCGCTCTCTCCAAAAGCAGTAGCCGTCGATTCAGCGATCATGCCATCACCTCAGGTGAAAACAGTCTGTATAACGTGATCGTCTCGAACTTCGCGAAGCAACGTGACGAGAGGCCAATAACCTAGTGTTTTCACTTCCAGATTAGTGTGACGATCGATATTTCTAGAATCTATACAACGTGACAACAGAACACAAGCAATAGCAATACTGCCAGAGGTGAAAGAAGTGGAAAGTGACAGATAAAAGTCCTAGGACCTGGCGGGGATCGAACCCGCGACCTTTGGATTTGTAGTCTGACACTCTACCACTGTGCAACCGAGGCGCACCGTTGATGATTATTACCCTGAAAAATGTAACGTAGCTTCCAGAGAGAGCTGTTAGAATATTAAGAAATTTTATTTCATTCGAAACTTCGCCGAAATCTGAAAATTAACTATTTCGTTACGTTTACTAATTGAAATGATTGTAGGTAATCTGAATATACGAGGCGCGTCCAGAAAGTAAGTTCCCTTTCAATTTATCTCCGCTACAGCGCTGCGATTGCAGTTCCGCACATGCGTTGTAGACGATGTGTATCAAGGAGAAGAACGTGAGCCATTTGGAGATCGCTGTCAGTTACGTACGCTTTGTTGTGCTTGTTTGAAATGTCGGCGTTGATTGAAAATCACGCCGCCTGTGAAATCAGGTTGGTGATTCGGTGTCTGAATGCGAGGAAAGTGAAACCAAGTGAAATTTATCGGCAAATTTGCGATGTTTACGGACCAAATGCGATGAACGATTCGATGGTGACAAGATGGGTCCGACAGTTCAATGGCGGGCGTAGTGATGTGCACGATGTAAACCTACAGGGATTTGGCTGGGACGTGTTTGACCAACCTCCCTACAGCCCTGACCTCGCTCCTAACGACTTTCATCTGTTCTTACATCTCAAGTCTTTCCTTGGCGGTCATCACTTCACCAATGACGACGAGCTGAAAGAAATTGTTTCCAACTGGTTGAAGACACAGGCGGCAGATTTCTATGAAGAAGGCATACAAAACCTGGTGCCACGCTATGACAAATGCCTGCAACATTTCGGCAGTTATGTGGAGAAGTAGTTTAAGAGTTGTAGAAATTTGTGCAATATAAATTTCTTCTTTATCTGTGTACAATTTCATTTTATTACCAAACTGAATTTACTTTCTGGACGCGCCTCATATTACTACTGCACTGATAAACTGAATTTTTCAATCATATTTAAAAATTTCATCAGGATCGGACTACACCTGTAGAATCTGACGAAGTCCATATGTGAAGTATCCTCCGTCATGCACCATCCAAAATTTTATGTGACACATGACCTTCCTCTTGTTTTGAAGGTCATGTTTCCAAAATGTTATGAAGATTTTAGGATGAAGAAAGTGTTATTCGCATAGCGCATGATACCACAGGTTTTCAACCATATAATTGTTTATGACGCCATGTCTTCTGAACTACATGTCGTAAGCCGTTCTTACCCCTACGTCAATTGTTACATCATGGAAGGAATATGTGTATCAAATTTGGTTGAAATCGGTACAGTGGTTTAGAAGCAGACGTCGTACGATGCAGCAGTCTTCCGCACATTTCATTGTTTATTACGTCATATATCCTGAAGTATTTGACGTACGGTCAGTTGATAGTGCCTATGTCCATCGCGGAAGTGCAAGCAATATGTTGACAAAGTTTCATGACAATCGGTTGAACGGTACGGCTGCACAAAAAATAAGAACATGCAAACATTCATTTTTATATTAAGATAATACAGGGTGATTCTAAATGATACCAACAAACTTCGTGGGGTAGTAGAGGATGGCTTGAGGAAATAATTGAGGAAGGGAAACCATGTTCGAAACCGCCACCCAATGGCGCTACAGAGTGTCAAAATTATATGTGCTGCCGACTGCCGTTAGCTCACCCCTCTGGCCACTCTTCCCAGTATCCATCAGTTAAATACAATAAAAGCGTCGGCATCACGAGATGTCTACCATTATACTTATCATGTGGTCCATCGCTCTACACTGCAGCAGCCTAAAACTAGATGGTGATGGCTGCTGCACAAGACGCCGTTAGTCTATAAAACACAACACAGTACCGCTGCCATTCTCTGTCAGTTAGATCCATTATACTATGCTATAGCTACAACATCGGACATGGAGGTTTCGAGAGGATATAAACCATGGGGACAAGCCAGTCACCATCAACCATAGTAGGATACAATTGCCAATTCTGGGTCATAAATTGATATCAATTTGATATCAAATTAATTATGCGTGATTACTGTAATTGCCATTGCATGTCCTAGAGTAATTGCATAATAGTAATTACATGTACCTAGAGTAATTACATGTACCAACAGTACTTGCAATTACCTGTACTTAGGGTAATTAGAGTAATTGTTTATTTATTTATTTATTTATTATTTATTGTTATTGCATGTGTTCACTCCTCCACGTCTGGTGTGGTACTGAGCTCACCCCAAGGCATCACGTGACTATCTACGTCACCCCCCACCCCTACCCTACCACGTGACCACCATTGACCAATGAGAGCACAGCACGTGACCACCCCCTCCCCCACCCTACTATGTGACCATCCCCGAACAATATTCTGTAGTCATTCAGATGCAGAGTGTCGGCAGGACGTCAGCAGAATAGGAAGAATGCAATTACGGTAATTACATTTGACTCCTGTAGTTGGGAGGTTCCTGGTACAACCACAAATTGGCAGGAAGACCTATTTCTGGTTGCAATAGACGGCTGTTGCCCCTCCGATCTGGTGGAGCACCTGTTTCTACATATAAAAGCAAATCAGAGTATTCTGTTCGGTAACATGATAAAAAGAGCCTTAATTAGAGCTCATATCACATCCAAAATTAGATATGCATATAGATGAATCATATATAAGATCATCTGTAATGCCACACGTATATGTATTCCCTTCTAGTAATTATATCGAATTTTCAATCCATGGTCATTGAAATTGCTTGCCAGACTCTCCCACTGAAAGCAGCAGTTCCAACCACTGACAACAGATGGCTCTGATCCCACCTCTCCCCCCACCCAGCGCCTACACAATGAAGCCACGTGTGCAGACGCTGGCCACCCTCCTCTGGAGCTGACCAGTCTCTATTGTGTGCCTCAGCCGCCGGCCGTAGCCGCTGCGACCGCAAAGACGCGACACACGGGCCAACTGCCCACTCACCAAGCTTCGGCCCCCTGACGATCATGTACTTGCGTACATACGCGAAAAAACTAGCGTAGTGCGCTTACGGAGCCCGCGCGCAATTTTTCCGGTCGACCCCAGTGCGCCGTCCTGGCCACGCCCCGCACCTCGCGAAAGAATTGCTGCGAATGGAGCGCCGAAAATTATTATTATTTAACCGTGGCACTAGCCGTTCTGGCGACGCGGGCACAGCAATCCGACTGCCCCGATTATTAATTTATTTCGCATTACAATTTATTTCCCCCTACGAACGTTATAGCTCCTTGTACTGCCTCTACACCAACGTCCGCGAAGTTCTAATTTGCAGTGGAACAGTCCGCGCGCAAGAAAACAATTCACTGTGTCTCTCCTGGCGGGAAAAGCAGAACTCAGATGCCCGTCCTCTCCATTCAACCCCTTGCTGATACCTGCTCCCCATCAACCCGTCAAAACAACGCTCACGACCGCATCAATAGCCGACAGGCGGCAGTGAATCACACACGTGCTCTGGCCGAACGTTACCTGTAAAGACTTAGCAAATAGTTCCACTCCACACGCGCGAGGAAGAAGCGCTCGTCACTGCACTCTGCGGACAAACCTTAAAAATTATCACTTCTCAAAAACAGTGACAGCAAGGACCGAGTCATGCTCTTTTTTTTACGAACCTCTCTCTCTTTCCTATTCCCCGCAAGTAAAAACAATCTAGCAGAGAATGCGAAAAATATGTTTTTAATGTAACTTATATCGCCCTTACTCGAACCAGTATTATGTAGGGAAAAAACACGTCAGGCTTATTGCATACTTCATATTCCAACACACACACACACGCGACCACATTTATTTATTGTTATTACGCATTGCATCCAGGTTACATGTGTATCCATAGCAGAAACTTTAATTTAAAAAAAAAAAAGGCTCGATACTACCGTGAAAGTTACAGATCTTTGCTTGAAACTAAAAACGAATCCTTATTGCGCTATATCGCCTCGGATGATAACACTTTGCACCGAAATTCATCTCGAAATACAGCATTTCTAATTGATATAGTCGGATGCGCGTGTTTTTCTGCCTGAAACCTTTAGTGCACTGAAACCATTCTTGAGAATACAAGAATACAACGCGCTAATTTCATTTTCCGTATATGTTTGTGCTTTACTTCGAGTTCCCAGCGGTCTTCCTGCCAACGCGGGATGTAAGTTTTTTCCCTTGATATCACCATCATCGACGAGTATTCCAACTATTTTCCAACTACAGTTGTAAGCAGATTTAGCCATACACTGCGTGAATCGTTCCTACACATAAGGCGCCGTATTTTCAAAATAACTCTCACACATCCTTTTGTGACATGTCGATAACAATTGCAAGCACCAGCTTCAACTTTTAGCTTTACGATATAACAAATATTAGCCACACTTTGCATCCGCTCTCCAGGGACCATTCCCAGTTACAATATTAGAACGTCTTCAGAAACACATCGCTAGTGCACTTTACAAATGGAATACAGCTCTGTGAAGGGGCTAAGACTTCTTTTTTGCTCGCCTACATGTTCTAAACCTTCCACGCTCTCTGTCACCATATGATACAGTTTTCGATACTCGAGAAAATAAAGTCGATGACATATAGAATGCGCCTGTTTTACGCCTGTTAACCAGTACAATGTAAATAACAATCGTTTTTTAATACCCTTCGAAATCTAATATGATATACAACGCACGTCATCTTGCGTGAACACTATCTACTTTTCCCACTCTTGTGGAATTTCTGTAGTTATTATCTCTGCAAACAGCTTCTCCGATGATAAAAATGTACAACATCCAGTCCGCCATTCTTAATCTGTATGATGTGGTAAACATGCTCTAATCCACTCGTTTTCGACGATTCCACAATGATATCAGCGCGCCGTCCTGAGATTAATCTGTATAATTCTTTCCAAACACCAGCTGACAATGCACATTTTTCCCCAAAGTAACTACACGATATAATATTAACACTATTTTTCACGATAGATATAAGTTTTCGACTTATTCCGTATAACCCTCATCTGGGTACATCGCGACATGTTTTCCGTTAGTGACCATTCTCCCTCGCTATTTACCGTAAAAACAAATATTTTTCTCCAAGCCCTCTGCTATAACCCAACCGAATTACATGATATTCTAACCCATATACAAAACGTGTTGTCCTACTCTTCGAAAGTAATTATTCGGAAAAAAATGTTAATCGTATACAATCACACATTCGTTACAACCCTTCCACGCTCTCTATCGCCAAATGATAAAGTTTCCGCTACTCGAGAAAAATAAAGTCGATGACATGTAGACCTACGTAGATTTTTCGAACCCTCTCTATCAATTTCCACGCATATTAACCAGTATAGTTTAAAAATACCAATTGTTTCTAGTACCCTTCGAAATCTAATATGACGCTCAACCCACGTCATCTTGCTTGAACACTATCTGCTCTTCCCACTCTGTGGAATTTCTGTATTTATTCCAGAATTCCTAAACTCTGAAAAACGGTTTCTCCGATGCTAAAAATGTACAACATCCATCCCTCCATTCTTAAACTGCATGATGTGGTAAAGGATCTTCAGCCAAACGATTTCCTCGAGATGTTCTCCAGAGTCTCCTTGCCGACTTTCGCTGCAGTATGCCGTCATGTAACGTCTCATTGTCTCCATGACGAACTAGTCGTATTTACTACGTATGTATAATTAAAAGATCGGAAATGATTTACCATCGCATACCACTCGATAAATTAAACACCACTAACACGCGATCAAATAGGCAATACTTCGTAATGTACACAGCGCAAAGTTTTAAGAACATAATGCTAAAGTGATTTCTTTAGAGCTCAATCGCAACACAGCTGTAGCGCATATTTCAAGCACTTTTACTTAAATTCTACCCCATCTAACATACGGCACAACAACCATCTCCAACCCAGCTCTTTTCTACTGAAGTTCTGAACTAACTAGCAAACGACAACTCGGTAACGCTACGTCGTTGGTAGATTCTTTCCGAACATCTAACCAATTGATCATGCACTTCTTTTGCATTACATACTCCACCAGACAGTATTTCTGGAACGCTTTCTGTCAGTCAATAGACTACATACCTCGAACATTCGAGCACAAACAGTCTTCGTATTCAACCTACTAACTAATCTATACTATCGATAAACATCTGTAACACACCCACTTACATCGTAAAAATGACTGACACATATAGAACAGCTAACAAGGAACGATTCAGATCAACAACAAGCTCTTTTCTTATATTTATATATCTACTAATACAACACCCGAACATTTATTAACGAACGCCAAGAGCAGTTCTTTAGAGACTAAACAAACGATTAAACACGCCTCCAAAAGAAGGTAACAACCCAGCTTTAAATCGCCTAACCATAGGGTTTATTGAATTCTATGCTTCTCGACCGAAGGACAATAATTTACCACCGCAAACATCGCCACAACGCTAGCAAGATGCATTCAAGACACCAAACTATCTGAGTTATGTCGGACCCTATGCTTCTCGGCCGAAGAACAATAATTTTCCACCACAAACATCGACACAACGTTAGCAGGAGGCATCCATTCACATCTTAAGCAACACTAACAGATGAGATGTACGCATCTACAACTCAGCTCCGTGTAAGAGGCTGAGATACTATTTTTTTCCGGGAAAGAAGAATGACCTCTGTATTGCAATGAATCGTATGACTAACCGGCCCTTTGGTTTATTTATTTATTTATTTATTTTGCACTTATGTAATGTAACCGGTTCTCTCTCTCTTCTTTTCTTTTTTTGCATCAGAAATAGGTATTTCACGCTATTTTTTTTCTGTAGAAGAGCTTGAAATTTATACAAGTGCATTCGAAAAAAAAGGGTATTTTTAGCACATTCAAGCCAATTTTCCAGAATTTACAACCATACACACACACAAGCGTATTACCGACAAATATTGCAACATTTCCACGTAATATAGCCTCATAGCTGGCAAAACATGTTTTTTTTTTACCATACAAGACGAGTACAGCGGTCGTTATACATAAACAGTAGGATGTGCGCTAATTTTTCTATATATATATATATATATATATATATATATATATATATATATATATATATATATATTACAGAAACAAAACCTAGTGTCTTAGTAAATCGATAAGAATAACTCAAACCACAGCAAACATACGAACGTTTTGCTTAGCTGTAGAATAGAACAACACGGAATCACCGCTATATGACAACCTGTCTTCTGATTTTTTTTTCTCATAATTCCTGTAAGTCTCTACACGAAATAGCTGTTACAGATTGTTTTCCCGTTTACAGCACAGCGGACACGTATCTAGCCCTTTTTAGAGCAAAGGAACCAATCTGGCTGTTCGGTCTGAACTATAGAAATACATGCATGCATACTCACATTCCATATTAATTCTGGCTGCAGGCAAGTGCGGACCTGTTGACTCATCGTAGACTCCGGTTTGGAGCGTTTGTACGTCCTATACATGTAAACATATCTGTCCACGCTCGCACCTGACCTGGAGTAGTTATCGGATTAATTTTTCCCGGTCGCACCAGATTCCGAATATACGAGAGCTATTTTTACGAAGATAGAATTACATTAATTGTAACAACAGACATAAAAATAAAAAACGATCGAAATGCTGCAGCTATTCCATACACCACCACCACAATAAGGACAGCCTTTACAAACCACAAAGAGACAAACACACACATGCGTATTACTGACAAATACTGCAAACACTTAACCGTAACCACTTCTTCTTGTACTCGGTTGATGTCCAAATGAGGCTCATACTAAGCAAAAAATGGGAGATTCGTACATCCTACACTAATCGTCTCGCACAACAGAGCTAGTGCCTTTAATCTTATGGTTCCATAGATAGTAAATAAGAACACAAGTTGTACAGCACAATACTTTTACTACATTTAGTACATATGTCTAGCCGGCCACGGTGGCCGAGGGGACTAAGGCGCTCCACTCACGGTCCGCACGGCCCCTACGGTCGGGGGTTCGAATCCCCCCCTCGGCCATGGATATTTGTGCCGTCCTTAGTATTAGCTAGTTCATAAGTAGTTTGTAAGTTTAGGGATTGATGACCCCGTACTTAAGTCCCATAAGTTCTACGAACATTTTTACATACAGGAAATAAGGTTATTTACATATAGACACAGAATACAACTCGCTCTTTATTATTCTTGTTATGTGTAACTTTAACTTTCTCCGTTGTAACTCGTAGTTTTATATCCACATCGGCGTCTCCTATTTCCGCTCCAGCCAGAAGTTTGAAAGGTACAGGGAAGGTATGTTCTCGAACTCCATTACGTATCTTCTTTTCCTCCTGCATTCCAAGTCCTTTATAGCTCTGCACCTTCTGACAATGCTTCTAGACGAGAACAAGCGGGAATTTTAACTTTTCCCATTTTTTCCTGGTTATAGCACTATGCGTCTCTATGTGTGTACGTTACCAACTCCTGTGGTAATTTCCGTATGGAACACTAGGTTTACGACTATTGCAAACGATTGCTTGTTATTACATCCGTTTTAAATCTGCAAATGACTGCCCCCAGTCCTCCACATTTGGATACAATTTAGTCCCTTCCCCAAACGAGAATGCTATACATTATTCATGTGTTCCGCTATTTTCGGTCAACACAGACGCCTGACCATTCTCCCTGACTGTTTACTGTAAAAAGCAAATATTTTATAAGTCCCAGTCGTAGCCAGATTTCTCCACACCCTCTGGTTAAGCCTGGCTTACGCATATGCCATAGCTTCGTCTTTCTCCAGCATTAATTTGTACTCGTCCTTTATGGCAGTTGCTTAAGCCATATATTCTTGTTTCCTTCTCTTGGTCTCGATATCCGCCATTTCCAGTTTTCTTTTCGCGCACATAATACAGAAACTGCACGTAGCGATGTAATTTCTTTGATGGGGGATGGCTTACACAGTCTTGCACAAGATCAAAAACACTATCCACCCGGTAATCGTATATTGTAATACCCCTGTTATCGAACCAACGACGAAGTAAGTGCTAAAATGCAGCAAATACACCTCTGTCTCTCTTTTTAGGGCAAATCAAGTCACGGATTACAAAACTCACACCACAACCAGCGGATTATCCACTAGAAAGACTCCAGGACGTTCTCCAAAATATGGTTTTTACTGATATTTCCAGGCGAAGTACTAAATAACCTCCATATAGGCGAGATTCTAGATGCGTTCTTCGGGACTTGTGGTATAGAGACAGGAGCTTGGATTCGAATGCTGCATATGACAAAACATTCGGCTGAAACGCGACGGTGGCGAGTCCCAAAGCGCAACAGCTGGGAGGACCTCCCGGCTATAGCGAAGACACACATCCGCCGCAACTCCAAAAAAATTTTTGGTATGAAAGTATCTCTTGATAAGAGAACGGCCTAGATACATTGCAGGGGGAGTGACAATTAGGGGGACAGCTACCCCTAAAGTGACCAATTTTTTGTGCTCAAAAATTATTTTGATTTAATCAAAGTTTATGAAATTGGTCCTTTATCAAAAGATACTTTCATACCAAATATCATTAAAATCGCTTCACTAGTCTCTAAGTTATCGCCATGCTTCTATTTTAGCGACAATTTTGGAGGGACCGTTTCATCCCTTAAATATGTTTCTCCGCCACTAAAAAGTTACGTGTCCCATAGTTTTTCATGCATTATAAATATGTAAATTTGATAAAAATCGGAGAGTGACACTTGGGTAGGTTTCCTTGTGAGTACAGCGGCAGCACCACGCTAGCGGCCTCTGCCCGCCCCGCCCCACGCAGCCTCGTTCGAGTGTCAACACGCTCGCTGCGAACGTACACATTCGGCACGCCAACGCCGAGCGTTGCGCACTCGACCGAGTACGAGCGAGCGAAACCGGCGATTTGCAGACCACTACTCCAAGCCGGAGTCTACGATGAGTCAACAGGTCCGCACTTGCCTGTAGCCAGAATTAATATGGAATGTGAGTATGCATGCATGTATTTCTATAGTTCATACCGAACAGCCAGATTGGTTCCTTTGCTCTAAAAAGGGCTAGATACGTGTCCGCTGTGCTGTAAACGGGAAAACAATCTGTAACAGCTATTTCGTGTAGAGACTTACAGGAATTAGGAGAAAAAATATCAGAAGACAGGCTGAAGACAGCGGTGATTCCGTGTTGTTCTATTCTAAAGCTAAGCAAAACGTTTGCTGTGGTTTGAGTTATTCTTATCGATTTACTAAAACACTAGCTTTTGTTTCTGTAATATATATATATATATATATATATATATATATATATATATATATATATATATATCGAAAAATAAGCGCACATCCTACTGTTTATGTATAACGACCGCTGTACTCGTGATATAGGGTAAAAAGAAAACGTGTTTGTGCCAGCTGCGTGGGTATAATACGTGGAAATGTTGCAATATTTGTCGGTAATACGCTTCTGTGTGTATGATTGTAAATTCTGGAAAATTGGCTTGAATGTGCTAAAAATACCGTTTTTTTTTTTTCGAATGGTCTTCTACAGAAAAAAAATTGCATAAAATACCTCTTTCTGATACAATCTCTTTAAAAATTAAGTTGTGTTCGTAAAGTCTATGGGACTTAACTACGGTGTCATCAGTCCCTAAACTTACAAACTACTTATGAACTACTTACAAACTAGGACGGCACAAACATCCATGCCCGAGGGGGGATTCGAACCCCCGACCGTAGTGGCCGTGCAAACCGTGACTGGAGCGCCTTAGTCTCCTCGGCCACCGCGGCCGGCAAAACAATTAAGTAATTTTCAACCTCTTCTACAGAAAAAATATCGATTCGTTACAATACAGAGGTGATTTGTCTGGAAAAATAGCATGGAATGCTGTTGGAGTTGAATGGACTTAATAGTTGTATTATTATTTAGGATACATAGTTAAAATCCAGAACGCTGCTTGTTGGCGGTTGTGTATGCGATAGTTCAAACCGTACAGTTGGATGGTTTACTCTATTAAAAGAAGAGGAGAGAGAGAGAGCCGGTTACGTTACGTAAGTGCAATTAGTGTGTATTCCGTTCGAGCTTCTCTGAAGCCAGGATTCTGGACAGAAATTACACTTATTATACCTCTTTGGAATCGTCATTTTATGCTCTATCGAATGCCGCAACGCCGGTATTCGTGTCTCGAACGTTTCGTTCGTTATAGTCGCGAAAGCACAATTTTGCGCTGTGCGGAAACTAGCAATTAGCGTGTATTGTTTTCGAGATTTTCTGAAGTCATGTTTCTGGGCAAAAATAACTTTTTATTACTTCACTTTAATCAGAATTCCTTTCTTTCATCGTGGGACATAGCACATATGTGTACAATTCACTATCTACCAGAAATGTACTGATTATTGGAACATGCGGTGCATAACATTGTACGATTAGCGTCCCATAGCTGGGAAGGTTATTTTCTGTACAAACGTTAGGCATATATTATTTTTTGTTTATTTGGTATTCTTTTCTGTTCATCGTGGGACACAGCAAATACATATAGGACCCATAGTTTTTCAGATAAGTACGATTGAATTGAAAAATGGAACACTTAAAATCCATGCCCAAATACGCACTTTTAAGAGATTCCAATTTTTCGAAATTTCTGCGTTTTTACCCATATCCGCATTTACCCATATCCGCATTTCTCCCATATCTGCATTTCTCCCATATCTGCATTTCTCCCATATCCGCATTTCTCCCATATCCGCATTTCTCCCATATCCGCATTTCTCCCATATCTGCATTTCTCCCATATTCGCATTTTCCCAATATCTGCGAATTTCCCATATCCCCGATTTTTCCAAATAACCGATTTTTCCACATGTGCGTTTTTCCCACATGTGCGTTTTTCCCACATGTGCGTTTTTCCCACATGTGCGTTTTTCCCAAATCTGCGTTTTTCCCAAATCTGCGTTTTTCCCAAATCTGCGTTTGTCCCATATCTGCGTTTGTCCCATATCTGCGTTTTTCCCATATCCGCGTTTTTCCCGTTTCCGCGTTTTTCCCGTTTCCGCGTTTTTCCCGTTTCCGCGTTCTTCCCGTTTCCGCGTTCTTCTCGTTTCCGCGTTCTTCCCGTTTCCGCGTTCTTCCCGTTTCCGCGTTCTTCCCGTTTCCGCGTTCTTCCCGTTTCCGCGTTCTTCCCGTTTCCGCGTTCTTCCCGTTTCCGCGTTCTTCCCGTTTCCGCGTTCTTCCCGTTTCCGCGTTCTTCCCGTTCCCGCGTTCTTCCCGTTTCCGCGTTCTTCCCGTTTCCGCGTTTTTTCCCATATCTGCGTTTTTCCCATATCTGCGTTTTTCCCATATCTGCGTTTTTCCCATAACCGCGTTTTTCCCATAACCGCTTTTTCCCCTATCCGCGTTTTTCCACTATCCACGTTTTTCGCATATCCGCAATTTTCCCATTTCCGAGTTTTTCCCATATCAGCGATTTACCCATATCTGCGTTTTTCCCATGTCTGCGTTTTTCCCATGTCTGCGTTTTCCCCATGTCTGCCTTTTCCCCATGTCTGCCTTTTCCCCATGTCTGCCTTTTCCCCATGTCTGCCTTTTCCCCATGTCTGCCTTTTCCCCATGTCTGCGTTTTCCCCATGTCTGCCTTTTCCCCATGTCTGCCTTTTCCCCATGTCTGCCTTTTCCCCATGTCTGCCTTTTCCCCACGTCTGCCTTTTCCCCACGTCTGCCTTTTCCCCACGTCTGCCTTTTCCCCATGTCTGCCTTTTCCCCATGTCTGCCTTTTCCCCATGTCTGCCTTTTCCCCATGTCTGCCTTTTCCCCATGTCTGCCTTTTCCCCATGTCTGCCTTTTCCCCATGTCTGCCTTTTCCCCATGTCTGCCTTTTCCCCATGTCTGCCTTTTCCCCATGTCTGCCTTTTCCCCATGTCTGCCTTTTCCCCATGTCTGCCTTTTCCCCATGTCTGCCTTTTCCCCATGTCTGCCTTTTCCCCATGTCTGCCTTTTCCCCATGTCTGCCTTTTCCCCATGTCTGCCTTTTCCCCATGTCTGCCTTTTCCCCATGTCTGCCTTTTCCCCATGTCTGCTTTTCCCCATGTCTGCATTTTCCCCATGTCTGCCTTTTCCCCATGTCTGCCTTTTCCCCACGTCTGCCTTTTCCCCACGTCTGCCTTTTCTCCACGTCTGCCTTTTCCCCACGTCTGCCTTTTCCCCACGTCTGCCTTTTCCCCACGTCTGCCTTTTCCCCACGTCTGCCTTTTCCCCACATCTGCGTTTTCCCCACATCTGCGTTTTCCCCACATCTGCGTTTTCCCCACATCTGCGTTTTCCCCACATCTGCGTTTTCCCCACATCTGTGTTTTTCCCACATCTGCGTTTTCCCCACATCTGTGTTTTTCCCATATCTGCGTTTTTCTCATGTCAGCATTTTCCCCTATCTGGGTTTACCCATATCTGCGTTTTTCCCATATCTGCGTTTTTCCCATATCTGCGTTTTTCCCATATCTGCGTTTTTCCCATATCTGTGTTTTTCCCATATCTGCGTTTTCCCCATATCTGCGTTTTCCCCATATCTGCGTTTTCCCCACATCTGCATTTTCCCCACATCTGCGTTTTCCCCACATCTGCGTTTTCCCCACATCTGCGTTTTCCCCACATCTGCGTTTTCCCCACATCTGCGTTTTCCCCACATCTGTGTTTTTCCCATATCTGCATTTTCCCCATATCTGCGTTTTTCCTATATCTGCGTTTTTCCCATATCTGCGTTTTTCCCATATCTGCGTTTTTCCCATATCTGCGTTTTTCCCACATCTGCGTTTTCCCCACATCTGCGTTTTCCCCACATCTGCGTTTTTCCCATATCTGCGTTTTTCCCATATCTGCGTTTTTCCCATATCTGCGTTTTTCCCATATCTGCGTTTTTCCCATATCTGCGTTTTTCCCATATCTGCGTTTTTCCCACATCTGCGTTTTCCCCACATCTGCGTTTTCCCCACATCTGCGTTTTCCCCACATCTGCGTTTTCCCCACATCTTCGTTTTCCCCACATCTGCGTTTTCCCCACATCTGCGTTTTCCCCACATCTGCGTTTTCCCCACATCTGCGTTTTCCCCACATCTGCGTTTTCCCCACATCTGCGTTTTCCCCACATCTGCGTTTTGCGTTTTCCCCACATCTGCGTTTTTCCCATATCTGCGTTTTTCCCATATCTGCGTTTTTCCCATTTCTGCGTTTTTCCCATATCTGCGTTTTTCCCCTATCTGCGTTTTCCCATATCTGCGTTTTTCCCATATCTGCGTTTTTCCCATATCTGGGTTTTTCCCATATCTGCGTTTTTCCCATATCTGCGTTTTTCCCATATCTGCGTTTTCCCCATATCTGCGTTATCCCCATATCTGCGATTTCCCCACATCTGCGTTTTCCCTACATCTGCGTTTTCCCTACATCTGCGTTTTCCCCACATCTGCGTTTTCCCCACATCTGCGTTATCCCCACATCTGCGTTTTCCCCACATCTGCGTTTTCCCCACATCTGCGTTTTCCCCACATCTGCGTTTTTCCCATATCTGCGTTTTTCCCATATCTGCGTTTTTCCCATATCTGCGTTTTTCCCATATCTGCGTTTTTCCCATATCTGCGTTTTTCCCATATCTGTGTTTTCCCCAGATCTGCGTTTTCCCATCTGCGTTTTCCCCACATCTGCGTTTTCCCCACATCTGCGTTTTCCCCACATCTGCGTTTTCCCCACATCTGCGTTTTCCCCACATCTGCGTTTTCCCCACATCTGCGTTTTCCCCACATCTGCGTTTTCCCCACATCTGCGTTTTCCCCACATCTGCGTTTTCCCCACATCTGCGTTTTGCGTTTTCCCCACATCTGCGTTTTTCCCATATCTGCGTTTTTCTAATATCTGCGTTTTTCCAATATCTGCGTTTTTCCCATATCTGCGTTTTCCCCATGTCTGCGTTTTCCCCATATCTGCGTTTTCCCCACATCTGCGTTTTCCCCACATCTGCGTTTTCCCCACATCTGCGTTTTCCCCACATCTGCGTTTTCCCCACATCTGCGTTTTCCCCACATCTGCGTTTTCCCCACATCTGCGTTTTCCCCACATCTGCGTTTTTCGTTTTCCCCACATCTGCGTTTTCCCCACATCTACGTTTTTCCCCTATCTGCGTTTTTCCCATATCTGCGTTTTTCCCATATCTGCGTTTTTCCCATATCTGCGTTTTTCCCATATCTGCGTTTTCCCCACATCTGCGTTTTCCCCACATCTGCGTTTTGCGTTTTCCCCACATCTGCGTTTTTCCCATATCTGCGTTTTTCCCATATCTGCGTTTTCCCCATATCTGCGTTTTCCCCACATCTGCGTTTTCCCCACATCTGCATTTTCCCCACATCTGCGTTTTCCCCACATCTGCGTTTTCCCCACATCTGCGTTTTCCCCACATCTGCGTTTTCCCCACATCTGCGTTTTCCCCACATCTGCGTTTTCCCCACATCTGCGTTTTCCCCACATCTGCGTTTTCCCCACATCTGAGTTTTGCGTTTTCCCCACATCTGCGTTTTCCCCACATCTACGTTTTCCCCACATCTGCGTTTTTCCCATATCTGCGTTTTTCCCATATCTCCGTTTTTCCCATATCTGCGTTTTTCCCATATCTGCGTTTTTCCCATATCTGTGTTTTTCCCATATCAGCGTTTTTCCCATATCTGCGTTTTTTCCATATCTGCGTTTTTCCCATATCTGCGTTTTTCCCACATCTGCGTTTTCCCCACATCTGCGTTTTCCCCACATCTGCGTTTTCCCCACATCTGCGATTTCCCGCATCTGCGTTTTGCGTTTTCCCCACATCTGCGTTTTCCCCACATCTGCGTTTTCCCCACATCTGCGTTTTTCCCATATCTGCGTTTTTCCCATATCTGCGTTTTTCCCATATCTGCGTTTTTCCCATATCTGCGTTTTTCCCATATCTGCGTTTTCCCCACATCTGCGTTTTCCCCACATCTGCGTTTTCCCCACATCTGCGTTTTCCCCTCATCTGCGTTTTCCCCACATCTGCGTTTTACCCACATCTGCGTTTTCCCCACATCTGCGTTTTGCGTTTTCCCCACATCTGCGTTTTCCCCACATCTGCGTTTTCCCCACATCTGCATTTTCCCCACATCTGCGTTTTCCCCACATCTGCGTTTTCCCCACATCTGCGTTTTCCCCACATCTGCGTTTTGCGTTTTCCCCACATCTGCGTTTTTCCCATATCTGCGTTTTTCCCATATCTGCGTTTTTCCCATATCTGCGTTTTTCCCCTATCTGCGTTTTTCCCATATCTGCGTTTTTCCCATATCTGCGTTTTTCCCATATCTGCGTTTTCCCCATATCTGCTTTTTCCCCACATCTGCGTTTTCCCCACATCTGCATTTTCCCCACATCTGCGTTTTCCCCATATCTGCGTTTTCCCCACATCTGCATTTTCCCCACATCTGCGTTTTCCCCACATCTGCGTTTTCCCCACATCTGCGTTTTCCCCACATCTGCGTTTTCCCCACATCTGCGTTTTCCCCACATCTGCGTTTTCCCCACATCTGCGTTTTCCCCACATCTGCGTTTTGCGTTTTCCCCACATCTGCGTTTTCCCCACATCTGCGTTTTCCCCACATCTGCATTTTCCCCACATCTGCGTTTTCCCCACATCTGCGTTTTCCCCACATCTGCGTTTTCCCCACATCTGCGTTTTGCGTTTTCCCCACATCTGCGTTTTTCCCATATCTGCGTTTTTCCCATATCTGCGTTTTTCCCATATCTGCGTTTTTCCCCTATCTGCGTTTTTCCCATATCTGCGTTTTTTCCATATCTGCGTTTTCCCCACATCTGCGTTTTCCCCACATCTGCGTTTTTCCCATATCTGCGTTTTTCCCATATCTGCGTTTTTCCCATATCTGCGTTTTTCCCATATCTGCGTTTTTCCCATATCTGCGTTTTTCCCATATCTGCGTTTTTCCCATATCTGCGTTTTCCCCACATCTGCGTTTTCCCCACATCTGCGTTTTCCCCACATCTGCGTTTTCCCCACATCTGCGTTTTCCCCACATCTGCGTTTTCCCCACATCTGCGTTTTGCGTTTTCCCCACATCTGCGTTTTCCCCACATCTGCGTTTTTCCCATATCTGCGTTTTTCCCATATCTGCGTTTTTCCCACATCTGCGTTTTCCCCACATCTGCGTTTTCCCCACATCTGCGTTTTCCCCACATCTGCGTTTTCCCCACATCTGCATTTTCCCCACATCTGCGTTTTCCCCACATCTGCGTTTTCCCCACATCTGCGTTTTCCCCACATCTGCGTTTTCCCCACATCTGCGTTTTCCCCACATCTGCGTTTTTCCCATATCTGCGTTTTTTCCACATCTGCGTTTTTCCCACATCTGCGTTTTTCCCACATCTGCGTTTTCCCCACATCTGCGTTTTCCCCACATCTGCGTTTTCCCCACATCTGCGTTTTCCCCACATCTGCGTTTTTCCCACATCTGCGTTTTCCCCACATCTGCGTTTTCCCCACATCTGCGTATTGCGTTTTCCCCACATCTGCGTTTTCCCCACATCTGCGTTTTTCCCATATCTGCGTTTTTCCCATATCTGCGTTTTTCCCATATCTGCGTTTTTCCCATATCTGCGTTTTTCCCATATCTGCGTTTTTCCCATATCTGCGTTTTTCCCACATC
This sequence comes from Locusta migratoria, assembly GCA_026315105.1. Classification (NCBI taxonomy): domain Eukaryota; kingdom Metazoa; phylum Arthropoda; class Insecta; order Orthoptera; family Acrididae; genus Locusta; species Locusta migratoria. The sequence continues at coordinate 145,588,838 of CM048751.1, read as the reverse complement.
TGCGTTTTTCTCACATCTGCGTTTTCCCCACATCTGCGTTTTCCCCACATCTGCGTTTTCCCCACATCTGCGTTTTCCCCACATCTGCGTTTTCCCCACATCTGCGTTTTCCTCACATCTGCGTTTTTCCCATATCTGCGTTTTTCCCATATCTGCCTTTTTCCCATATCTGCGTTTTTCCCATATCTGCGTTTTCCCCACATCTGCGTTTTCCCCACATCTGCGTTTTCCCCACATCTGCGTTTTGCGTTTTCCCCACATCTGCGTTTTCCCCACATCTGCGTTTTCCCCACATCTGCGTTTTTCCCATATCTGCGTTTTTCCCATATCTGCGTTTTTCCCATATCTGCGTTTTTCCCATATCTGCGTTTTTCCCATATCTGCGTTTTTCCCACATCTGCGTTTTCCCCACATCTGCGTTTTCCCCACATCTGCGTTTTCCCCACATCTGCGTTTTCCCCACATCTGCGTTTTGCGTTTTCCCCACATCTGCGTTTTTCCCATATCTGCGTTTTTCCCATATCTGCGTTTTTCCCATATCTGCGTTTTTCCCCTATCTGCGTTTTTCCCATATCTGCGTTTTTCCCATATCTGCGTTTTCCGCATATCTGCGTTTTCCCCACATCTGCGTTTTCCCCACATCTGCGTTTTCCCCACATCTGCGTTTTCCCCACATCTGCGTTTTCCCCACATCTGCGTTTTCCCCACATCTGCGTTTTCCCCACATCTGCGTTTTCCCCACATCTGCGTTTTCCCCACATCTGCGTTTTGCGTTTTCCCCACATCTGCGTTTTTCCCATATCTGCGTTTTTCCCATATCTGCGTTTTTCCCATATCTGCGTTTTTCCCATATCTGCGTTTTGCCCATATCTGCGTTTTCCCCACATCTGCGTTTTCCCCACATCTGCGTTTTCCCCACATCTGCGTTTTCCCCACATCTGCGTTTTCCCCACATCTGCGTTTTCCCCACATCTGCGTTTTCCCCACATCTGCGTTTTCCCCACATCTGCGTTTTCCCCACATCTGCATTTTCCCCACATCTGCGTTTTCCCCACATCTGCGTTTTCCCCACATCTGCGTTTTGCGTTTTCCCCACATCTGCGTTTTTCCCATATCTGCGTTTTTCTAATATCTGCGTTTTTCCCATATCTGCGTTTTTCCCATATCTGCGTTTTCCCCATATCTGCGTTTTCCCCACATCTGCGTTTTCCCCACATCTGCGTTTTCCCCACATCTGCGTTTTCCCCACATCTGCGTTTTCCCCACATCTGCGTTTTCCCCACATCTGCGTTTTCCCCACATCTGCGTTTTCCCCACATCTGCGTTTTGCGTTTTCCCCACATCTGCGTTTTCCCCACATCTGCGTTTTTCCCATATCTGCGTTTTTCCCATATCTGCGTTTTTCCCATATCTGCGTTTTTCCCATATCTGCGTTTTTCCCATATCTGCGTTTTTCCCATATCTGCGTTTTCCCCATATCTGCGTTTTCCCCATATCTGCGTTTTCCCCACATCTGCGTTTTCCCCACATCTGCATTTTCCCCACATCTGCGTTTTCCCCACATCTGCGTTTTCCCCACATCTGCGTTTTCCCCACATCTGCGTTTTCCCCACATCTGCGTTTTCCCCACATCTGCGTTTTCCCCACATCTGCATTTTCCCCACATCTGCGTTTTGCGTTTTCCCCACATCTGCGTTTTCCCCACATCTGCGTTTTTCCCAAATCTGCGTTTTTCCCATATCTGCGTTTTTCCCATATCTGCGTTTTTCCCATATCTGCGTTTTTCCCATATCTGCGTTTTTCACATATCTGCATTTTTCCCATATCTGCGTTTTTCCAATATCTGCGATTTTCCCATATCTGCGTTTTTCCCATATCAGCGTTTTTCCCATATCTGCGTTTTTCCCATATCTGCGTTTTCCCCACATCTGCGTTTTCCCCATATCTGCGTTTTCCCCACATCTGCGTTTTCCCCACATCTGCGTTTTCCCCACATCTGCGTTTTCCCCTCATCTGCGTTTTCCCCACATCTGCGTTTTCCCCACATCTGCGTTTTCCCCACATCTGCGTTTTCCCCACATCTGCGTTTTCCACACATCTGCGTTTTGCGTTTTCCCCACATCTGCGTTTTTCCCATATCTGCGTTTTTCCCATATCTGCGTTTTTCCCATATCTGCGTTTTGCCCATATCTGCGTTTTCCCCACATCTGCGTTTTCCCCACATCTGCGTTTTCCCCACATCTGCGTTTTCCCCACATCTGCGTTTTCCCCACATCTGCGTTTTCCCCACATCTGCGTTTTCCCCACATCTGCGTTTTCCCCACATCTGCGTTTTCCCCACATCTGCGTTTTGCGTTTTCCCCACATCTGCGTTTTTCCCATATCTGCGTTTTTCTAATATCTGCGTTTTTCCCATATCTGCGTTTTTCCCATATCTGCGTTTTCCCCATATCTGCGTTTTCCCAAAATCTGCGTTTTCCCCACATCTGCGTTTTCCCCACATCTGCGTTTTCCCCACATCTGCGTTTTCCCCACATCTGCGTTTTCCCCACATCTGCGTTTTGCGTTTTCCTCACATCTGCGTTTTCCCCACATCTGCGTTTTTCCCATATCTGCGTTTTTCCCATATCTGCATTTTTCCCATATCTGCGTTTTTCCCATATCTGCGTTTTTCCCATATCTGCGTTTTTCCCATATCTGCGTTTTTCCCATATCTGCGTTTTCCCCATATCTGCGTTTTCCCCACATCTGCGTTTTCCCCACATCTGCGTTTTCCCCACATCTGCGTTTTCCCCACATCTGCGTTTTCCCCACATCTGCGTTTTCCCCACATCTGCGTTTTCCCCACATCTGCGTTTTCCCCACATCTGCGTTTTCCCCACATCTGCGTTTTCCCCACATCTGCGTTTTGCGTTTTCCCCACATCTGCGTTTTCCCCACATCTGCGTTTTTCCCATATCTGCGTTTTTCCCATATCCGCGTTTTTCCCATATCTGCGTTTTTCCCATATCTGCGTTTTTCCCATATCTGCGTTTTTCCCATATCTGCGTTTTCCCCACATCTGCGTTTTCCCCACATCTGCGTTTTCCCCACATCTGCGTTTTCCCCACATCTGCGTTTTCCCCACATCTGCGTTTTGCGTTTTCCCCACATCTGCGTTTTCCCCACATCTGCGTTTTCCCCACATCTGCGTTTTTCCCAAATCTGCGTTTTTCCCATATCTGCGTTTTTCCCATATCTGCGTTTTTCCCATATCTGCGTTTTTCCCATATCTGCGTTTTTCCAATATCTGCGATTTTCCCATATCTGCGTTTTTCCCATATCAGCGTTTTTCCCATATCTGCGTTTTTCCCATATCTGCGTTTTCCCCACATCTGCGTTTTCCCCATATCTGCGTTTTCCCCACATCTGCGTTTTCCCCACATCTGCGTTTTCCCCACATCTGCGTTTTCCCCTCATCTGCGTTTTCCCCACATCTGCGTTTTCCCCACATCTGCGTTTTCCCCACATCTGCGTTTTCCCCACATCTGCGTTTTCCCCACATCTGCGTTTTGCGTTTTCCCCACATCTGCGTTTTCCCCACATCTGCGTTTTCCCCACATCTGCATTTTCCCCACATCTGCGTTTTCCCCATATCTGCGTTTTCCCCACATCTGTGTTTTCCCCACATCTGCATTTTCCCCACATCTGCGTTTTCCCCACATCTGCGTTTTCCCCACATCTGTGTTTTCTCCACATCTGCGTTTTCGCCACATCTGCGTTTCCCCCACATCTGCGTTTTCCCCACATCTGCGTTTTCCCCACATCTGCGTTTTCCCCACATCTGCGTTTTGCGTTTTCCCCACATCTGCGTTTTCCCCACATCTGCGTTTTTCCCACATCTGCGTTTTTCCCATATCTGCGTTTTTCCCATATCTGCGTTTTTCCCATATCTGCGTTTTTCCCATATCTGCGTTTTCCCCACATCTGCGTTTTCCCCACATCTGCGTTTTCCCCACATCTGCGTTTTCCCCACATCTGCGTTTTCCCCACATCTGCGTTTTCCCCACATCTGCGTTTTGCGTTTTCCCCACATCTGCGTTTTCCCCACATCTGCGTTTTTCCCATATCTGCGTTTTTCCCATATCTGCGTTTTTCCCATATCTGTGTTTTTCCCATATCTGCGTTTTTCCCATATCTGCGTTTTTCCCATATCTGCGTTTTCCCCACATCTGCGTTTTCCCCACATCTGCGTTTTCCCCACATCTGCGTTTTCCCCACATCTGCGTTTTCCCCACATCTGCGTTTTCCCCACATCTGCGTTTTCCCCACATCTGCGTTTTCCCCACATCTGCGTTTTCCCGACATCTGCGTTTTCCCCACATCTGCGTTTTCCCCTCATCTGCGTTTTCCCCACATCTGCGTTTTCCCCACATCTGCGTTTTCCCCACATCTGCGTTTTGCGTTTTCCCCACATCTGCGTTTTTCCCATATCTGCGTTTTTCCCATATCTGCGTTTTTCCCATATCTGCGTTTTTCCCATATCTGAGTTTTCCCCATATCTGCGTTTTCCCCATATCTGCGTTTTCCCCACATCTGCGTTTTCCCCACATCTGCGTTTTCCCCACATCTGCGTTTTCCCCACATCTGCGTTTTCCCCACATCTGCGTTTTCCCCACATCTGCGTTTTCCCCACATCTGCGTTTTCCCCACATCTGCGTTTTCCCCACATCTGCGTTTTCCCCACATCTTCGTTTTGCGTTTTCCCCACATCTGCGTTTTTCCCATATCTGCGTTTTTCCCATATCTGCGTTTTTCCCCTATCTGCATTTTTCTCATATCTGCGTTTTTCCCATATCTGCGTTTTTCCCATATCTGCGTTTTTCCCATATCTGCGTTTTTCCCATATCTGCGTTTTTCCCATATCTGCGTTTTCCCCACATCTGCGTTTTCCCCACATCTGCGTTTTCCCCACATCTGCGTTTGACCCACATCTGCGTTTTCCCCACATCTGCGTTTTCCCCACATCTGCGTTTTCCCCACATCTGCGTTTTCCCCACATCTGCGTTTTCCCCACATCTGCGTTTTCCCCACATCTGCGTTTTCCCCACATCTGCGTTTTGCGTTTTCCCCACACCTGCGTTTTGCGTTTTCCCCACATCTGCGTTTTCCCCACATCTGCGTTTTCCCCACATCTGCGTTTTTCCCATATCTGCGTTTTTCCCATATCTGCGTTTTTCCCATATCTGCGTTTTCCCCATATCTGCGTTTTCCCCATATCTGCGTTTTCCCCACATCTGCGTTTTCCCCACATCTGCGTTTTCCCCACATCTGCGTTTTCGCCACATCTGCGTTTTCTCCACATCTGCATATTCCCAACATCTGCGTTTTCCCCACATCTGCGTTTTCCCCACATCTGCATTTTGCGTTTTCCCCACATCTGCGTTTTCCCCACATCTGCGTTTTTCCCATATCTGCGTTTTTCCCATATCTGCGTTTTTCCCATATCTGCGTTTTTCCCATATCTGCGTTTTTCCCACATCTGCGTTTTCCCCACATCTGCGTTTTCCCCACATCTGCGTTTTCCCCACATCTGCGTTTTCCCCACATCTGCGTTTTCCCCACATCTGCGTTTTCCCACATCTGCGTTTTCCCCACATCTGCGTTTTTCCCATATCTGCGTTTTTCCCATATCTGCGTTTTCCCCACATCTGCGTTTTCCCCACATCTGCGTTTTCCCCACATCTGCGTTTTCCCCACATCTGTGTTTTCCCCACATCTGCGTTTTTCCCACATCTGCATTTTTCCCACATCTGTGTTTTCCCCACATCTGCGTTTTCACCACATCTGCGTTTTCCCCACATCTACGTTTTCCCCACATCTGCGTTTTCCCCACATCTGCGTTTTCCCCACATCTGCGTTTTCCCCACATCTGCGTTTTCCCCACATCTGCGTTTTCCCCACATCTGCGTTTTCCCCACATCTGCGTTTTGCGTTTTCCCCACATCTGCGTTTTCCCCACATCTGCATTTTCCCCACATCTGCGTTTTTCCCATATCTGCGTTTTTCTCATGTCAGCATTTTCCCCTATCTGCGTTTTTCCCATATCTGCGTTTTTCCCATATCTGCGTTTTTCCCATATCTGCGTTTTTCCCATATCTGCGTTTTTCCCATATCTACGTTTTTCCCATATCTGCGTTTTTCCCATATCTGCGTTTTCCCCATTTCTGCGTTTTCCCCATATCTGCGTTTTCCCCACATCTGCGTTTTCCCCACATCTGCGTTTTGCGTTTTTCCCATATCTGCGTTTTTCCCATATCTGCGTTTTTCCCATATCTGCGTTTTTCACATATCTGCGTTTTTCCCATATCTGCGTTTTTCCCATATCTGCGTTTTTCCCATATCTGCGTTTTCCCCATATCTGCGTTTTCCCCACATCTGCGTTTTCCCCACATCTGCGTTTTCCCCACATCTGCGTTTTCCCCACATCTGCGTTTTTCCCACATCTGCATTTTTCCCACATCTGCGTTTTCCCCACATCTGCGTTTTCCCCACATCTGCGTTTTCCCCACATCTGCGTTTTTCCCACATCTGCATTTTTCCCACATCTGCGTTTTCCCCACATCTGCGTTTTCCCCACATCTGCGTTTTCCCCACATCTGCGTTTTCCCCACATCTGCGTTTTCCCCACATCTGCGTTTTCCCCACATCTGCGTTTTCCCCACATCTGCGTTTTCCCCACATCTGCGTTTTCCCCACATCTGCGTTTTGCGTTTTCCCCACATTTGCGTTTTCCCCACATCTGCATTTTCCCCACATCTGCGTTTTTCCCATATCTGCGTTTTTCTCATGTCAGCATTTTCCCCTATCTGCGTTTTTCCCATATCTGCGTTTTTCCCATATCTGCGTTTTTCCCATATCTGCGTTTTTCCCATATCTGCGTTTTCCCCATATCTGCGTTTTCCCCATATCTGCGTTTTCCCCACATCTGCGTTTTCCCCACATCTGCGTTTTGCGTTTTTCCCATATCTGCGTTTTTCCCATATCTGCGTTTTCCCCATATCTGCGTTTTCCCCATATCTGCGTTTTCCCCACATCTGCGTTTTCCCCAGATCTGCGTTTTGCGTTTTTCCCATATCTGCGTTTTTCCCATATCTGCGTTTTTCCCATATCTGCGTTTTTCACATATCTTCGTTTTTCCCATATCTGCGTTTTTCCCATATCTGCGTTTTCCCCACATCTGCGTTTTTCCCATATCTGCGTTTTTCCCATATCTGCGTTTTTCCCATATCTGCGTTTTCCCCACATCTGCGTTTTCCCCACATCTGCGTTTTCCCCACATCTGCGTTTTCCCCACATCTGCGTTTTCCCCACAACTGCGTTTTCCCCACATCTGCGTTTTCCCCACATCTGCGTTTTCCCCACATCTGCGTTTTCCCCACATATGCGTTTTTCCCACATCTGCGTTTTTCCCATATCTGCGTTTTTCCCATATCTGCGTTTTTCCCATATCTGCGTTTTCCCCATATCTGCGTTTTCCCCACATCTGCGTTTTCCCCACATCTGCGTTTTCCCCACATCTGCGTTTTCCCCACATCTGCGTTTTCCCCACATCTGCGTTTTGCGTTTTCCCCACATCTGCGTTTTCCCCACATCTGCGTTTTTCCCATATCTGCGTTTTTCCCATATCTGCGTTTTTCCCATATCCGCGATTTTCCCATATCTGCGTTTTTCCCATATCTGCGTTTTTCCCATATCTGTGTTCTCCCCACATCTGCGTTTTCCCCACATCTGCGTTTTCCCCACATCTGCGTTTTCCCCACATCTGCGTTTCCCCAACATCTGCGTTTTCCCCACATCTGCGTTTTCCCCACATCTGCGTTTTCCCCACATCTGCGTTTTGCGTTTTCCCCACATCTGCGTTTTCCCCACATCTGCGTTTTCCCCACATCTGCGTTTTTCCCATATCTGCGTTTTTCTCATGTCAGCATTTTCCCCTATCTGCGTTTTTCCCATATCTGCGTTTTTCCCATATCTGCGTTTTTCCCATATCTGCGTTTTTCCCATATCTGCGTTTTTCCCATATCTGCGTTTTTCCCATATCTGCGTTTTTCCCATATCTACGTTTTTCCCATATCTGCGTTTTTCCCATATCTGCGTTTTCCCCATATCTGCGTTTCCCCCATATCTGCGTTTTCCCCACATCTGCGTTTTCCCCACATCTGCGTTTTCCCCACATCTGCGTTTTGCGTTTTCCCCACATCTGCGTTTTCCCCACATCTGCGTTTTCCCCACATCTGCGTTTTTCCCATATCTGCGTTTTCCCACCTCTGCGTTTTTCCCATATCTGCGTTTTTCCCATATCTGCATTTTTCCCATATCTGCGTTTTTCCCATATCTGCGTTTTTCCCATATCTGCGTTTTCCCCATATCTGCGTTTTCCCCATATCTGCGTTTTCCCCAAATCTGCGTTTTCCCCAAATCTGCGTTTTCCCCACATCTGCGTTTTCCCCACATCTGCGTTTTCCCCACATCTGCGTTTTCCCCACATCTGCGTTTTCCCCACATCTGCGTTTTCCCCACATCTGCGTTTTCCCCACATCTGCGTTTTGCGTTTTCCCCACATCTGCGTTTTCCCCACATCTGCGTTTTTCCCATATTTGCGTTTTTCCCATATCTGCGTTTTTCCCATATCTGCGTTTTTCCCATATCTGCGTTTTCCCATATCTGCGTTTTTCCCATATCTGCGTTTTTCCCATATCTGCGTTTTTCCCACATCTGCGTTTTTCCCACATCTGCGTTTTCCCCACATCTGCGTTTTTCCCATATCTGCGTTTTTCCCATATCTGCGTTTTTCCCTTATCTGCGTTTTCCCCATATCTGCGTTTTCCCCACATCTGCGTTTTCCCCACATCCGCGTTTTCCCCACATCTGCGTTTTCCCCACATCTGCGTTTTGCGTTTTCCCCACATCTGCGTTTTCCCCACATCTGTGTTTTTCCCATATCTGCGTTTTTCCCATATCTGCGTTTTTCCCATATCTGCGTTTTTCCCACATCTGCGTTTTTCCCATATCTGCGTTTTTCCCATATCTGAGTTTTTCCCATATCTGCGTTTTCCCCACATCTGCGTTTTCCCCACATCTGCGTTTTCCCCACATCTGCGTTTTCCCCACATATGCGTTTTCCCAACATCTGCGTTTTCCCCACATCTGCGTTTTCCCCACATCTGCGTTTTCCCCACATCTGCGTTTTCCCCACATCTGCGTTTTCCCCACATCTGCGTTTTCCCCACATCTGCGTTTTCCCCACATCTGCGTTTTCCCCACATCTGCGTTTTGCGTTTTCCCCACATCTGCGTTTTCCCCACATCTGCGTTTTTCCCATATCTGCGTTTTTCCCATATCTGCGTTTTTCCCATATCTGCGTTTTTCCCATATCTGCGTTTTCCCCATATCTGCGTTTTCCCCACATCTGCGTTTTCCCCACATCTGCGTTTTCCCCACATCTGCGTTTTCCCCACATCTGCGTTTTCCCCACATCTGCGTTTTCCCCACATCTGCGTTTTCCCCACATCTGCGTTTTGCGTTTTCCCCACATCTGCGTTTTCCCCACATCTGCGTTTTTCCCATATCTGCGTTTTTCCCATATCTGCGTTTTTCCCATATCTGCGTTTTCCCCACATCTGCGTTTTCCCCACATCTGCGTTTTCCCCACATCTGCGTTTTCCCCACATCTGCGTTTTCCCCACATCTGCGTTTTCCCCACATCTGCGTTTCCCCACATCTGCGTTTTCCCCACATCTGCGTTTTCCCCACATCTGCGTTTTCCCCACATCTGCGTTTTCCCCACATCTGCGTTTTCCCCACATCTGCGTTTTCCCCACATCTGCGTTTTGCGTTTTCCCCACATCTGCGTTTTCCCCACATCTGCGTTTTCCCCACATCTGCGTTTTTCCCACATCTGCGTTTTTCCCATATCTGCGTTTTTCCCATATCTGCGTTTTCCCCATATCTGCGTTTTCCCCATATCTGCGTTTTCCCCATATCTGCGTTTTCCCCACATCTGCGTTTTCCCCACATCTGCGTTTTCCCCACATCTGCGTTTTCGCCACATCTGCGTTTTCTCCACATCTGCATTTTCCCCACATCTGCGTTTTCCCCACATCTGCGTTTTCCCCACATCTGCATTTTGCGTTTTCCCCACATCTGCGTTTTCCCCACATCTGCGTTTTTCCCATATCTGCGTTTTTCCCATATCTGCGTTTTTCCCATATCTGCGTTTTTCCCATATCTGCGTTTTTCCCATATCTGCGTTTTTCCCATATCTGCGTTTTTCCCACATCTGCGTTTTCCCCACATCTGCGTTTTCCCCACATCTGCGTTTTCCCCACATCTGCGTTTTCCCCACATCTGCGTTTTCCCACATCTGCGTTTTCCCCACATCTGCGTTTTTCCCATATCTGCGTTTTTCCCATATCTGCGTTTTTCCCATATCTGCGTTTTCCCCATATCTGCGTTTTCCCCACATCTGCGTTTTCCCCACATCTGCGTTTTCCCCACATCTGCGTTTTCCCCACATCTGCGTTTTCCCCACATCTGCGTTTTTCCCACATCTGCATTTTTCCCACATCTGTGTTTTCCCCACATCTGCGTTTTCACCACATCTGCGTTTTCCCCACATCTACGTTTTCCCCACATCTGCGTTTTCCCCACATCTGCGTTTTCCCCACATCTGCGTTTTCCCCACATCTGCGTTTTCCCCACATCTGCGTTTTCCCCACATCTGCGTTTTCCCCACATCTGCGTTTTGCGTTTTCCCCACATCTGCGTTTTCCCCACATCTGCATTTTCCCCACATCTGCGTTTTTCCCATATCTGCGTTTTTCTCATGTCAGCATTTTCCCCTATCTGCGTTTTTCCCATATCTGCGTTTTTCCCATATCTGCGTTTTTCCCATATCTGCGTTTTTCCCATATCTACGTTTTTCCCATATCTGCGTTTTTCCCATATCTGCGTTTTCCCCATATCTGCGTTTTCCCCATATCTGCGTTTTCCCCACACCTGCGTTTTCCCCACATCTGCGTTTTGCGTTTTTCCCATATCTGCGTTTTTCCCATATCTGCGTTTTTCCCATATCTGCGTTTTTCACATATCTGCGTTTTTCCCATATCTGCGTTTTTCACACATCTGCGTTTTCCCCACATCTGCGTTTTCCCCACATCTGCGTTTTCCCCACATCTGCGTTTTCCCCACATCTGCGTTTTCCCCACATCTCCGTTTTCCCCACATCTGCGTTTTGCGTTTTCCCCACATCTGCGTTTTCCCCACATCTGCGTTTTTCCCATATCTGCGTTTTTCCCACATCTGCGTTTTTCCCATACCTGCGTTTTTCCCACATCTGCGTTTTCCCCACATCTGCGTTTTCCCCACATCTGCGTTTTCCCCACATCTGCGTTTTCCCCACAACTGCGTTTTCCCCACAACTGCGTTTTCCCCACATCTGCGTTTTCCCCACATCTCCGTTTTCCCCACATATGCGTTTTTCCCACATCTGCGTTTTTCCCATATCTGCGTTTTTCCCATATCTGCGTTTTTCCCATATCTGCGTTTTCCCCATATCTGCGTTTTCCCCACATCTGCTTTTTCCCCACATCTGCGTTTTCCCCACATCTGCGTTTTCCCCACATCTGCGTTTTGCGTTTTCCCCACATCTGCGTTTTCCCCACATCTGCGTTTTTCCCATATCTGCGTTTTTCCCATATCTGCGTTTTTCCCATATCTGCGTTTTTCCCATATCTGCGTTTTTCCCATATCTGCGTTTTTCCCATATCTGCGTTTTTCCCATATCTGCGTTTTCCCCATATCTGCGTTTTCCCCACATCTGCGTTTTCCCCACATCTGCGTTTTCCCCACATCTGCGTTTTCCCCACATCTGCGTTTTCCCCACATCTGCGTTTTTCCCACATCTGCATTTTTCCCACATCTGCGTTTTCCCCACATCTGCGTTTTCCCCACATCTGCGTTTTCCCCACATCTGCGTTTTCCCCACATCTGCGTTTTCCCCACATCTGCGTTTTCCCCACATCTGCGTTTTCCCCACATCTGCGTTTTCCCCACATCTGCGTTTTCCCCACATCTGCGTTTTGCGTTTTCCCCACATCTGCGTTTTCCCCACATCTGCATTTTCCCCACATCTGCGTTTTTCCCATATCTGCGTTTTTCTCATGTCAGCATTTTCCCCTATCTGCGTTTTTCCCATATCTGCGTTTTTCCCATATCTGCGTTTTTCCCATATCTGCGTTTTCCCCATATCTGCGTTTTCCCCACATCTGCGTTTTCCCCACATCTGCGTTTTCCCCACATCTGCGTTTTCCCCACATCTGCGTTTTCCCCACATCTGCGTTTTCCCCACATCTGCGTTTTCCCCACATCTGCGTTTTGCGTTTTCCCCACATCTGCGTTTTCCCCACATCTGCGTTTTTCCCATATCTGCGTTTTTCCCATATCTGCGTTTTTCCCATATCTGCGTTTTCCCCACATCTGCGTTTTCCCCACATCTGCGTTTTCCCCACATCTGCGTTTTCCCCACATCTGCGTTTTCCCCACATCTGCGTTTTCCCCACATCTGCGTTTCCCCACATCTGCGTTTTCCCCACATCTGCGTTTTCCCCACATCTGCGTTTTCCCCACATCTGCGTTTTCCCCACATCTGCGTTTTCCCCACATCTGCGTTTTCCCCACATCTGCGTTTTGCGTTTTCCCCACATCTGCGTTTTCCCCACATCTGCGTTTTCCCCACATCTGCGTTTTTCCCACATCTGCGTTTTTCCCATATCTGCGTTTTTCCCATATCTGCGTTTTCCCCATATCTGCGTTTTCCCCATATCTGCGTTTTCCCCATATCTGCGTTTTCCCCACATCTGCGTTTTCCCCACATCTGCGTTTTCCCCACATCTGCGTTTTCGCCACATCTGCGTTTTCTCCACATCTGCATTTTCCCCACATCTGCGTTTTCCCCACATCTGCGTTTTCCCCACATCTGCATTTTGCGTTTTCCCCACATCTGCGTTTTCCCCACATCTGCGTTTTTCCCATATCTGCGTTTTTCCCATATCTGCGTTTTTCCCATATCTGCGTTTTTCCCATATCTGCGTTTTTCCCATATCTGCGTTTTTCCCATATCTGCGTTTTTCCCACATCTGCGTTTTCCCCACATCTGCGTTTTCCCCACATCTGCGTTTTCCCCACATCTGCGTTTTCCCCACATCTGCGTTTTCCCACATCTGCGTTTTCCCCACATCTGCGTTTTTCCCATATCTGCGTTTTTCCCATATCTGCGTTTTTCCCATATCTGCGTTTTCCCCATATCTGCGTTTTCCCCACATCTGCGTTTTCCCCACATCTGCGTTTTCCCCACATCTGCGTTTTCCCCACATCTGCGTTTTCCCCACATCTGCGTTTTTCCCACATCTGCATTTTTCCCACATCTGTGTTTTCCCCACATCTGCGTTTTCACCACATCTGCGTTTTCCCCACATCTACGTTTTCCCCACATCTGCGTTTTCCCCACATCTGCGTTTTCCCCACATCTGCGTTTTCCCCACATCTGCGTTTTCCCCACATCTGCGTTTTCCCCACATCTGCGTTTTCCCCACATCTGCGTTTTGCGTTTTCCCCACATCTGCGTTTTCCCCACATCTGCATTTTCCCCACATCTGCGTTTTTCCCATATCTGCGTTTTTCTCATGTCAGCATTTTCCCCTATCTGCGTTTTTCCCATATCTGCGTTTTTCCCATATCTGCGTTTTTCCCATATCTGCGTTTTTCCCATATCTACGTTTTTCCCATATCTGCGTTTTTCCCATATCTGCGTTTTCCCCATATCTGCGTTTTCCCCATATCTGCGTTTTCCCCACATCTGCGTTTTCCCCACATCTGCGTTTTGCGTTTTTCCCATATCTGCGTTTTTCCCATATCTGCGTTTTTCCCATATCTGCGTTTTTCACATATCTGCGTTTTTCCCATATCTGCGTTTTTCACACATCTGCGTTTTCCCCACATCTGCGTTTTCCCCACATCTGCGTTTTCCCCACATCTGCGTTTTCCCCACATCTGCGTTTTCCCCACATCTCCGTTTTCCCCACATCTGCGTTTTGCGTTTTCCCCACATCTGCGTTTTCCCCACATCTGCGTTTTTCCCATATCTGCGTTTTTCCCACATCTGCGTTTTTCCCATACCTGCGTTTTTCCCACATCTGCGTTTTCCCCACATCTGCGTTTTCCCCACATCTGCGTTTTCCCCACATCTGCGTTTTCCCCACAACTGCGTTTTCCCCACAACTGCGTTTTCCCCACATCTGCGTTTTCCCCACATCTCCGTTTTCCCCACATATGCGTTTTTCCCACATCTGCGTTTTTCCCATATCTGCGTTTTTCCCATATCTGCGTTTTTCCCATATCTGCGTTTTCCCCATATCTGCGTTTTCCCCACATCTGCTTTTTCCCCACATCTGCGTTTTCCCCACATCTGCGTTTTCCCCACATCTGCGTTTTGCGTTTTCCCCACATCTGCGTTTTCCCCACATCTGCGTTTTTCCCATATCTGCGTTTTTCCCATATCTGCGTTTTTCCCATATCTGCGTTTTTCCCATATCTGCGTTTTTCCCATATCTGCGTTTTTCCCATATCTGCGTTTTTCCCATATCTGCGTTTTCCCCATATCTGCGTTTTCCCCACATCTGCGTTTTCCCCACATCTGCGTTTTCCCCACATCTGCGTTTTCCCCACATCTGCGTTTTCCCCACATCTGCGTTTTTCCCACATCTGCATTTTTCCCACATCTGCGTTTTCCCCACATCTGCGTTTTCCCCACATCTGCGTTTTCCCCACATCTGCGTTTTCCCCACATCTGCGTTTTCCCCACATCTGCGTTTTCCCCACATCTGCGTTTTCCCCACATCTGCGTTTTCCCCACATCTGCGTTTTCCCCACATCTGCGTTTTGCGTTTTCCCCACATCTGCGTTTTCCCCACATCTGCATTTTCCCCACATCTGCGTTTTTCCCATATCTGCGTTTTTCTCATGTCAGCATTTTCCCCTATCTGCGTTTTTCCCATATCTGCGTTTTTCCCATATCTGCGTTTTTCCCATATCTGCGTTTTTCCCATATCTGCGTTTTTCCCATATCTACGTTTTTCCCATATCTACGTTTTTCCCATATCTGCGTTTTTCCCATATCTGCGTTTTCCCCATATCTGCGTTTTCCCCATATCTGCGTTTTCCCCACATCTGCGTTTTCCCCACATCTGCGTTTTGCGTTTTTCCCATATCTGCGTTTTTCCCATATCTGCGTTTTCCCCATATCTGCGTTTTCCCCATATCTGCGTTTTCCCCACATCTGCGTTTTCCCCAGATCTGCGTTTTGCGTTTTTCCCATATCTGCGTTTTTCCCATATCTGCGTTTTTCCCATATCTGCGTTTTTCCCATATCTGCGTTTTTCACATATCTTCGTTTTTCCCATATCTGCGTTTTTCCCATATCTGCGTTTTCCCCACATCTGCGTTTTTCCCATATCTGCGTTTTTCCCATATCTGCGTTTTTCCCATATCTGCGTTTTCCCCACATCTGCGTTTTCCCCACAACTGCGTTTTCCCCACATCTGCGTTTTCCCCACATCTGCGTTTTCCCCACATCTGCGTTTTCCCCACATATGCGTTTTTCCCACATCTGCGTTTTTCCCATATCTGCGTTTTTCCCATATCTGCGTTTTTCCCATATCTGCGTTTTCCCCACATCTGCGTTTTCCCCACATCTGCGTTTTCCCCACATCTGCGTTTTCCCCACATCTGCGTTTTCCCCACATCTGCGTTTTGCGTTTTCCCCACATCTGCGTTTTCCCCACATCTGCGTTTTTCCCATATCTGCGTTTTTCCCATATCTGCGTTTTTCCCATATCTGCGTTTTTCCAATATCTGCGTTTTTCCCATATCTGCGTTTTTCCCATATCTGTGTTTTCCCCACATCTGCGTTTTCCCCACATCTGCGTTTTCCCCACATCTGCGTTTTCCCCACATCTGCGTTTCCCCAACATCTGCGTTTTCCCCACATCTGCGTTTTCCCCACATCTGCGTTTTCCCCACATCTGCGTTTTCCCCACATCTGCGTTTTGCGTTTTCCCCACATCTGCGTTTTCCCCACATCTGCGTTTTCCCCACATCTGCGTTTTTCTCATGTCAGCATTTTCCCCTATCTGCGTTTTTCCCATATCTGCGTTTTTCCCATATCTGCGTTTCTCCCATATCTGCGTTTTTCCCATATCTGCGTTTTTCCCATATCTGCGTTTTTCCCATATCTGCGTTTTTCCCATATCTGCGTTTTTCCCATATCTACGTTTTTCCCATATCTGCGTTTTTCCCATATCTGCGTTTTCCCCATATCTGCGTTTCCCCCATATCTGCGTTTTCCCCACATCTGCGTTTTCCCCACATCTGCGTTTTCCCCACATCTGCGTTTTGCGTTTTCCCCACATCTGCGTTTTCCCCACATCTGCGTTTTCCCCACATCTGCGTTTTTCCCATATCTGCGTTTTTCCCACCTCTGCGTTTTTCCCATATCTGCGTTTTTCCCATATCTGCGTTTTTCCCATATCTGCGTTTTTCCCATATCTGCGTTTTTCCCATATCTACGTTTTTCCCATATCTGCGTTTTTCCCATATCTGCGTTTTCCCCATATCTGCGTTTCCCCCACATCTGCGTTTTCCCCACATCTGCATTTTCCCCACATCTGCGTTTTGCGTTTTCCCCACATCTGCGTTTTCCCCACATCTGCGTTTTTCCCATATTTGCGTTTTTCCCATATCTGCGTTTTTCCCATATCTGCGTTTTTCCCATATCTGCGTTTTCCCATATCTGCGTTTTTCCCATATCTGCGTTTTTCCCATATCTGCGTTTTTCCCACATCTGCGTTTTTCCCACATCTGCGTTTTCCCCACATCTGCGTTTTTCCCATATCTGCGTTTTTCCCATATCTGCGTTTTTCCCTTATCTGCGTTTTCCCCATATCTGCGTTTTCCCCACATCTGCGTTTTCCCCACATCTGCGTTTTCCCCACATCTGCGTTTTCCCCACATCTGCGTTTTGCGTTTTCCCCACATCTGCGTTTTCCCCACATCTGTGTTTTTCCCATATCTGCGTTTTTCCCATATCTGCGTTTTTCCCATATCTGCGTTTTTCCCATATCTGCGTTTTTCCCATATCTGAGTTTTTCCCATATCTGCGTTTTCCCCACATCTGCGTTTTCCCCACATCTGCGTTTTCCCCACATCTGCGTTTTCCCCACATATGCGTTTTCCCCACATCTGCGTTTTCCCCACATCTGCGTTTTCCCCACATCTGCGTTTTCCCCACATCTGCGTTTTGCGTTTTCCCCACATCTGCGTTTTCCCCACATCTGCGTTTTTCCCATATCTGCGTTTTTCTCATGTCAGCATTTTCCCCTATCTGCGTTTTTCCCATATCTGCGTTTTTCCCATATCTGCGTTTTTCCCATATCTGCGTTTTTCCCATATCTGCGTTTTTCCCATATCTACGTTTTTCCCATATCTGCGTTTTCCCCACATCTGCGTTTTCCCCACATCTGCGTTTTCCCCACATCTGCGTTTTCCCCACATCTGCGTTTTCCCCACATCTGCGTTTTCCCTACATCTGCGTTTTCCCCACATCTGCGTTTTCCCCACATCTGCGTTTTCCCCACATCTGCGTTTTCCCCACATCTGCGTTTTCCCCACATCTGCGTTTTTCCCATATCTGCGTTTTTCTCATGTCAGCATTTTCCCCTATCTGCGTTTTTCCCATATCTGCGTTTTTCCCATATCTGCGTTTTTCCCATATCTGCGTTTTTCCCATATCTGCGTTTTTCCCATATCTACGTTTTTCCCATATCTGCGTTTTTCCCATATCTGCGCTTTCCCCATATCTGCGTTTTCCCCACATCTGCGTTTTCCCCACATCTGCGTTTTCCCCACATCTGCGTTTTCCCCACATCTGCGTTTTCCCCACATCTGCGTTTTGCCTTTTTCCCCACATCTGCGTTTTCCCCACATCTGCGTTTTTCCCATATCTGAGTTTTTCCCATATCTGCGTTTTTCCCATATCTGCGTTTTTCACATATCTGCGTTTTTCCCATATCTGCGTTTTCCCCACATCTGCGTTTTCCCCACATCTGCGTTTTCCCCACATCTGCGTTTTCCCCACATCTGCGTTTTCCTCACATCTTCGTTTTCCCCACATCTGCGTTTTCCCCACATCTGCGTTTTCCCCACATCTGCGTTTTCCCCACATCTGCGTTTTCCCCACTTCTGCGTTTTCCCCACATCTGCGTTTTCCCCACATCTGCGTTTTCCCCACATCTGCGTTTTCCCCACATCTGCGTTTTCCTCACATCTGCGTTTTCCCCACATCTGCGTTTTCCCCACATCTGCGTTTTCCCCACATCTGCGTTTTCCCCACATCTGCGTTTTGCGTTTTCCCCACATCTGCGTTTTCCCCACATCTGCGTTTTTCCCATATCTGCGTTTTTCCCATATCTGCGTATTTCCCATATCTGCGTTTTTCGCATATCTGCGTTTTTCCCATATCTGCGTTTTGCGTTTTCCCCACATCTGCGTTTTCCCCACATCTGCGTTTTCCCCACATCTGCGTTTTGCGTTTTCCCCACATCTGCGTTTTCCCCACATCTGCGTTTTTCCCATATCTGCGTTTTTCCCATATCTGCGTTTTCCCCACATCTGCATTTTCCCCACATCTGCGTTTTCCCCACATCTGCGTTTTCCCCACATCTGCGTTTTCCCCACATCTGCGTTTTCCCCACATCTGCGTTTTGCGTTTTCCCCACATCTGCGTTTTCCCCACATCTGCGTTTTTCCCATATCTGCGTTTTTCCCATATCTGCGTTTTTCCCATATCTGCGTTTTTCCCATATCTGCGTTTTTCCCATATCTGCGTTTTCCCCATATCTGCGTTTTCCCCATATCTGCGTTTTCCCCACATTTGCGTTTTCCCCACATCTGCGTTTTCCCCACATCTGCGTTTTCCCCACATCTGCGTTTTCCTCACATCTGCGTTTTCCCCACATCTGCGTTTTCCCCACATCTGCGTTTTCCCCACATCTGCGTTTTCCCCACATCTGCGTTCTCCCCACATCTGCGTTTTCCACACATCTGCGTTTTCCCCACATCTGCGTTTTGCGTTTTCCCCACATCTGCGTTTTGCCCACATCTGTGTTTTTCCCATATCTGCGTTTTTCCCATATCTGCGTTTTTCCCATATCTGCGTTTTTCCCATATCTGCGTTTTTCCCATATCTGCGTTTTTCCCATATCTGAGTTTTTCCCATATCTGCGTTTTCCCCACATCTGCGTTTTCCCCACATCTGCGTTTTCCCCACACCTGCGTTTTCCCCACACCTGCGTTTTCCCCACATCTGCGTTTTCCCCACATCTGCGTTTTCCCCACATCTGCGTTTTCCCCACATCTGCGTTTTCCCCACATCTGCGTTTTCCCCACATCTGCGTTTTCCCCACATCTGCGTTTTGCGTTTTCCCCACATCTGCGTTTTCCCCACATCTGCATTTTTCCCATATCTGCGTTTTTCCCATATCTGCGTTTTTCCCATATCTGCGTTTTTCGCATATCTGCGTTTTTCCCATATCTGCGTTTTGCGTTTTCGCCACATCTGCGTTTTCCCCACATCTGCGTTTTCCCCACATCTGCGTTTTGCGTTTTCCCCACATCTGCGTTTTCCCCACATCTGCGTTTTTCCCATATCTGCGTTTTTCCCATATCTGCGTTTTCCCCACATCTGCGTTTTCCCCACATCTGCGTTTTACCCACATCTGCGTTTTCCCCACATCTGCGTTTTCCCCACATCTGCGTTTTGCGTTTTCCCCACATCTGCGTTTTCCCCACATCTGCGTTTTTCCCATATCTGCGTTTTTCCCATATCTGCGTTTTTCCCATATCTGCGTTTTTCCCATATCTGCGTTTTTCCCATATCTGCGTTTTCCCCACATCTGCGTTTTCCTCACATCTGCATTTTCCCCACATCTGCGTTTTCCCCACATCTGCTTTTTCCCCACATCTGCGTTTTCCCCACATCTGCGTTTTCCCCACATCTGCGTTTTCCCCACATCTGCATTTTCCCCACATCTGCCTTTTCCCCACATCTGCGTTTTGCGTTTTCCCCACATCTGCGTTTTCCCCACATCTGCGTTTTCCCCACATCTGCGTTTTCCCCACATCTGCGTTTTGCGTTTTCCCCACATCTGCGTTTTCCCCACATCTGCGTTTTTCCCATATCTGCGTTTTTCTCATGTCAGCATTTTCCCCTATCTGCGTTTTTCCCATATCTGCGTTTTTCCCATATCTGCGTTTTTCCCATATCTGCGTTTTTCCCATATCTGCGTTTTTCCCATATCTACGTTTTTCCCATATCTGCGTTTTTCCCATATCTGCGTTTTCCCCATATCTGCGTTTTCCCCACATCTGCGTTTTCCCCACATCTGCGTTTTCCCCACATCTGCGTTTTCCCCACATCTGCGTTTTGCGTTTTCCCCACATCTGCGTTTTCCCCACATCTGCGTTTTCCCCACATCTGCGTTTTTCCCATATCTGCGTTTTTCCCATATCTGCGTTTTCCCCATATCTGCGTTTTTCCCATATCTGCGTTTTTCCCATATCTGCGTTTTTCACATATCTGCGTTTTTCCCATATCTGCGTTTTTCCCATATCTGCGTTTTCCCCATATCTGCGTTTTCCCCATATCTGCGTTTTCCCCAAATCTGCGTTTTCCCCACATCTGCGTTCTCCCCACATCTGCGTTTTCCCCACATCTGCGTTTTCCCCACATCTGCGTTTTGCGTTTTCCCCACATCTGCGTTTTTCCCACATCTGCGTATTTCCCATATCTGCGTTTTTCTCATGTCAGCATTTTCCCCTATCTGCGTTTTTCCCATATCTCCGTTTTTCCCATATCTGCGTTTTTCCCATATCTGCGATTTTCCCATAACTACGTTTTTCCCATATCTGCGTTTTTCCCATATCTGCGTTTTCCCCATATCTGCGTTTTCCCCATATCTGCGTTTTCCCCACATCTGCGTTTTCCCCACATCTACGTTTTGCGTTTTCCCCACATCTGCGTTTTCCCCACATCTGCGTTTTTCCCATATCTGCCATTTTCCCATATCTCCGTTTTTCCCATATCTGCGTTTTTCCCATATCAGCGTTTTCCCCATATCTGCGTTTTCCCCATGTCTGCGTTTTCCCCACATCTGCGTTTTCCCCACATCTGCGTTTTCCCCACATCTGCGTTTTCCCCACATCTGCGTTTTCCCCACATCTGCGTTTTCCCCACATCTGCGTTTTCCCCACATCTGCGTTTTCCCCACATCTGCGTTTTCCCCACATCTGCGTTTTCCCCACATCTGCGTTTTGCGTTTTCCCCACATCTGCGTTTTTCCCATATCTGCGTTTTTCCCATATCTGCGTTTTTCCCCTATCTGCGTTTTTCCCATATCTGCGTTTTTCCCATATCTGCGTTTTTCCCATATCTGCGTTTTTCCCATATCTGCGTTTTCCCCACATCTGCGTTTTCCCCACATCTGCGTTTTGCGTTTTCCCCACATCTGCCTTTTTCCCACATCTGCGTTTTTCCCATATCTGCGTTTTTCTCATGTCAGCATTTTCCCCTATCTGCGTTTTTCCCATATCTGCGTTTTTCCCATATCTGCGTTTTCCCCATATCTGCGTTTTCCCCACATCTGCGTTTTCCCCACATCTGCGTTTTTCCCATATCTGCGTTTTTCCCATATCTGCGTTTTTCCCATATCTGCGTTTTTCCCATATCTGCGTTTTTCCCATATCTGCGTTTTCCCCATATCTGCGTTTTCCCCACATCTGCGTTTTCCCCACATCTGCGTTTTCCCCACATCTGCGTTTTCCCCACATCTGCGTTTTCCCCACATCTGCGTTTTCCCCACATCTGCGTTTTCCCCACATCTGCGTTTTCCCCACATCTGCGTTTTCCCCACATCTGCGTTTTGCGTTTTCCCCACATCTGCGTTTTCCCCACATCTGCGTTTTTCCCACATCTGCGTTTTTCCCATATCTGCGTTTTTCTCATGTCAGCATTTTCCCCTATCTGCGTTTTTCCCTTATCTGCGTTTTTCCCATATCTGCGTTTTTCCCATATCTGCGTTTTTCCCATATCTACGTTTTTCCCATATCTGCGTTTTCCCCATATCTGCGTTTTCCCCATATCTGCGTTTTCCCCACATCTGCGTTTTCCCCACATCTGCGTTTTCCCCACATCTGCGTTTTCCCCACATCTGCGTTTTGCGTTTTCCCCACATCTGCGTTTTCCCCACATCTGCGTTTTCCCCACATCTGCGTTTTTCCCATATCTGCGTTTTTCCCATATCTGCGTTTTTCCCATATCTGCGTTTTTCCCATATCTGCGTTTTTCCCATATCTGCGTTTTTCACATATCTCCGTTTTTCCCATATCTGCGTTTTTCCCATATCTGCGTTTTCCCCATATCTGCGTTTTCCCCATATCTGCGTTTTCCCCAAATCTGCGTTTTCCCCACATCTACGTTTTCCCCACATCTGCGTTTTCCCCACATCTGCGTTTTCCCCACATCTGCGTTTTCCCCACATCTGCGTTTTTCCCACATCTGCGTATTTCCCATATCTGCGTTTTTCTCATGTCAGCATTTTCCCCTATCTGCGTTTTTCCCATATCTCCGTTTTTCCCATATCTGCGTTTTTCCCATATCTGCGTTTTTCCCATAACTACGTTTTTCCCATATCTGCGTTTTTCCCATATCTGCGTTTTCCCCATATCTGCGTTTTCCCCATATCTGCGTTTTCCCCACATCTGCGTTTTCCCCACATCTGCGTTTTGCGTTTTCCCCACATCTGCGTTTTCCCCACATCTGCGTTTTTCCCATATCTGCCATTTTCCCATATCTCCGTTTTTCCCATATCTGCGTTTTCCCCATATCTGCGTTTTCCCCATATCTGCGTTTTCCCCACATCTGCGTTTTCCCCACATCTGCGTTTTCCCCACATCTGCGTTTTCCCCACATCTGCGTTTTCCCCACATCTGCGTTTTCCCCACATCTGCGTTTTCCTCACATCTGCGTCTTCCCCACATCTGCGTTTTCCCCACATCTGCGTTTTCCCCACATCTGCGTTTTCCCCACATCTGCGTTTTCCCCACATCTGCGTTTTCCCCACATCTGCGTTTTGCGTTTTCCCCACATCTGCGTTTTTCCCATATCTGCGTTTTTCCCATATCTGCGTTTTTCCCCTATCTGCGTTTTTCCCATATCTGCGTTTTTCCCATATCTGCGTTTTTCCCATATCTGCGTTTTTCCCATATCTGCGTTTTTCCCATATCTGCGTTTTCCCCACATCTGCGTTTTCCCCACATCTGCGTTTTGCGTTTTCCCCACATCTGCCTTTTTCCCACATCTGCGTTTTTCCCATATCTGCGTTTTTCTCATGTCAGCATTTTCTCCTATCTGCGTTTTTCCCATATCTGCGTTTTTCCCATATCTGCGTTTTCCCCATATCTGCGTTTTCCCCACATCTGCGTTTTCCCCACATCTGCGTTTTTCCCATATCTGCGTTTTTCCCATATCTGCGTTTTTCCCATATCTGCGTTTTTCCCATATCTGCGTTTTTCCCCTATCTGCGTTTTTCCCATATCTGCGTTTTTCCCATATCTGCGTTTTTCCCATATCTGCGTTTTCCCCACATCTGCGTTTTCCCCACATCTGCGTTTTCCCCACATCTGCGTTTTCCCCACATCTGCGTTTTCCCCACATCTGCGTTTTCCCCACATCTGCGTTTTCCCCACATCTGCGTTTTGCGTTTTCCCCACATCTGCGTTTTCCCCACATCTGCGTTTTTCCCACATCTGCGTTTTTCCCATATCTGCGTTTTTCTCATGTCAGCATTTTCCCCTATCTGCGTTTTTCCCTTATCTGCGTTTTTCCCATATCTGCGTTTTTCCCATATCTGCGTTTTCCCCACATCTGCGTTTTCCCCACATCTGCGTTTTGCGTTTTCCCCACATCTGCGTTTTTCCCATATCTGCGTTTTTCCCAGATCTGCGATTTTCCCATATCTGCGTTTTTCCCATATCTGCGTTTTTCCCATATCTGCGTTTTTCCCATATCTGCGTTTTTCCCATATCTGCGTTTTTCCCATATCTGCGTTTTTCCCATATCTGCGTTTTTCCCATATCTGCGTTTTCCCCATATCTGCGTTTTCCCCACATCTGCGTTTTCCCCACATCTGCGTTTTCCCCACATCTGCGTTTTCCCCACATCTGCGTTTTCCCCACATCTGCGTTTTCCCCACATCTTCGTTTTCCCCACATCTGCGTTTTCCCCACATCTGCGTTTTCCCCACATCTGCGCTTTCCCCACATCTGCGCTTTCCCCACATCTGCGTTTTCCCCACATCTGCGTTTTTCCCATATCTGCGTTTTTCCCATATCTGCGTTTTTCCCATATCTGCGTTTTTCCCATATCTGCGTTTTTCCCATATCTGCGTTTTCCCCACATCTGCGTTTTCCCCACATCTGCGTTTTGCGTTTTCCCCACATCTGCCTTTTTCCCACATCTGCGTTTTTCCCATATCTGCGTTTTTCTCATGTCAGCATTTTCCCCTATCTGCGTTTTTCCCATATCTGCGTTTTTCCCATATCTGCGTTTTCCCCATATCTGCGTTTTCCCCACATCTGCGTTTTCCCCACATCTGCGTTTTTCCCATATCTGCGTTTTTCCCATATCTGCGTTTTTCCCATATCTGCGTTTTTCCCATATCTGCGTTTTTCCCATATCTGCGTTTTCCCCATATCTGCGTTTTCCCCACATCTGCGTTTTCCCCACATCTGCGTTTTCCCCACATCTGCGTTTTCCCCACATCTGCGTTTTCCCCACATCTGCGTTTTCCCCACATCTGCGTTTTCCCCACATCTGCGTTTTGCGTTTTCCCCACATCTGCGTTTTCCCCACATCTGCGTTTTTCCCACATCTGCGTTTTTCCCATATCTGCGTTTTTCTCATGTCAGCATTTTCCCCTATCTGCGTTTTTCCCTTATCTGCGTTTTTCCCATATCTGCGTTTTTCCCATATCTGCGTTTTTCCCATATCTACGTTTTTCCCATATCTGCGTTTTTCCCATATCTGCGTTTTCCCCATATCTGCGTTTTCCCCATATCTGCGTTTTCCCCACATCTGCGTTTTCCCCACATCTGCGTTTTCCCCACATCTGCGTTTTGCGTTTTCCCCACATCTGCGTTTTCCCCACATCTGCGTTTTCCCCACATCTGCGTTTTTCCCATATCTGCGTTTTTCCCATATCTGCGTTTTTCCCATATCTGCGTTTTTCCCATATCTGCGTTTTTCCCATATCTGCGTTTTTCACATATCTCCGTTTTTCCCATATCTGCGTTTTTCCCATATCTGCGTTTTCCCCATATCTGCGTTTTCCCCATATCTGCGTTTTCCCCAAATCTGCCTTTTCCCCACATCTACGTTTTCCCCACATCTGCGTTTTCCCCACATCTGCGTTTTCCCCACATCTGCGTTTTCCCCACATCTGCGTTTTTCCCACATCTGCGTATTTCCCATATCTGCGTTTTTCTCATGTCAGCATTTTCCCCTATCTGCGTTTTTCCCATATCTCCGTTTTTCCCATATCTGCGTTTTTCCCATATCTGCGTTTTTCCCATATCTGCGTTTTTCCCATATCTGCGTTTTTCCCATATCTGCGTTTTCCCCATATCTGCATTTTCCCCATATCTGCGTTTTCCCCACATCTGCGTTTTCCCCACATCTGCGTTTTGCGTTTTCCCCACATCTGCGTTTTCCCCACATCTGCGTTTTTCCCATATCTGCCATTTTCCCATATCTCCGTTTTTCCCATATCTGCGTTTTCCCCATATCTGCGTTTTCCCCATATCTGCGTTTTCCCCACATCTGCGTTTTCCCCACATCTGCGTTTTCCCCACATCTGCGTTTTCCCCACATCTGCGTTTTCCCCACATCTGCGTTTTCCCCACATCTGCGTTTTCCTCACATCTGCGTCTTCCCCACATCTGCGTTTTCCCCACATCTGCGTTTTCCCCACATCTGCGTTTTCCCCACATCTGCGTTTTCCCCACATCTGCGTTTTCCCCACATCTGCGTTTTGCGTTTTCCCCACATCTGCGTTTTTCCCATATCTGCGTTTTTCCCATATCTGCGTTTTTCCCCTATCTGCGTTTTTCCCATATCTGCGTTTTTCCCATATCTGCGTTTTTCCCATATCTGCGTTTTTCCCATATCTGCGTTTTTCCCATATCTGCGTTTTCCCCACATCTGCGTTTTCCCCACATCTGCGTTTTGCGTTTTCCCCACATCTGCCTTTTTCCCACATCTGCGTTTTTCCCATATCTGCGTTTTTCTCATGTCAGCATTTTCTCCTATCTGCGTTTTTCCCATATCTGCGTTTTTCCCATATCTGCGTTTTCACCATATCTGCGTTTTCCCCACATCTGCGTTTTCCCCACATCTGCGTTTTTCCCATATCTGCGTTTTTCCCATATCTGCGTTTTTCCCATATCTGCGTTTTTCCCATATCTGCGTTTTTCCCCTATCTGCGTTTTTCCCATATCTGCGTTTTTCCCATATCTGCGTTTTTCCCATATCTGCGTTTTCCCCACATCTGCGTTTTCCCCACATCTGCGTTTTCCCCACATCTGCGTTTTCCCCACATCTGCGTTTTCCCCACATCTGCGTTTTCCCCACATCTGCGTTTTCCCCACATCTGCGTTTTCCCCACATCTGCGTTTTGCGTTTTCCCCACATCTGCGTTTTCCCCACATCTGCGTTTTTCCCACATCTGCGTTTTTCCCATATCTGCGTTTTTCTCATGTCAGCATTTTCCCCTATCTGCGTTTTTCCCTTATCTGCGTTTTCCCCATATCTGCGTTTTTCCCATATCTGCGTTTTCCCCACATCTGCGTTTTCCCCACATCTGCGTTTTGCGTTTTCCCCACATCTGCGTTTTTCCCATATCTGCGTTTTTCCCATATCTGCGATTTTCCCATATCTGCGTTTTTCCCATATCTGCGTTTTTCCCATATCTGCGTTTTTCCCATATCTGCGTTTTTCCCATATCTGCGTTTTTCCCATATCTGCGTTTTCCCCATATCTGCGTTTTCCCCACATCTGCGTTTTCCCCACATCTGCGTTTTCCCCACATCTGCGTTTTCCCCACATCTGCGTTTTCCCCACATCTGCGTTTTCCCCACATCTGCGTTTTCCCCACATCTTCGTTTTCCCCACATCTGCGTTTTCCCCACATCTGCGTTTTCCCCACATCTGCGTTTTCCCCACATCTGCGCTTTCCCCACATCTGCGTTTTCCCCACATCTGCGTTTTCCCCACATCTGCGTTTTTCCCATATCTGCGTTTTTCCCATATCTGCGTTTTTCCCATATCTGCGTTTTTCCCATATGTGCGTTTTGCGTTTTCCCCACATCTGCGTTTTCCCCACATCTGCGTTTTCCCCATATCTGCGTTTTTCGCATATCTGCGTTTTCCCCACATCTGCGTTTTTCCCATATCTGCGTTTTTCCCATATCTGCGTTTTTCTCATGTCAGCATTTTCCCATATCTACGTTTTTCCCATATCTGCGTTTTTCCCATATCTGCGTTTTCCCCATATCTGCGTTTTCCCCATATCTGCGTTTTCCCCACATCTGCGTTTTCCCCACATCTGCGTTTTGCGTTTTCCCCACATCTGCGTTTTCCCCACATCTGCGTTTTTCCCATATCTGCGTTTTTCCCATATCTGCGTTTTTCCCATATCTGCGTTTTTTCCATACTGCGTTTTTCCCATATCTGCGTTTTTCCCATATCTGCGTTTTCCCCATATCTGCGTTTTCACCACATCTGCGTTTTCCCCACATCTCCGTTTTTCCCATATCTGCGTTTTTACATATCTGCGTTTTTCCCATATCTGCGTTTTTCCCATATCTGCGTTTTCCCCATATCTGCGTTTTCCCCACATCTGCGTTTTCCCCACATCTGCGTTTTTCCCATATCTGCGTTTTCCCCACATCTGCGTTTTCCCCACATCTGCGTTTTTTCCATACTGCGTTTTTCCCATATCTGCGTTTTTCCCATATCTGCGTTTTTCCCATATCTGCGTTTTTCCCATATCTGCGTTTTTCCCATATCTGCGTTTTCCCCACATCTGCGTTTTCCCCACATCTTCGTTTTTCCCATATCTGCGTTTTTCCCATATCTGCGTTTTTCCCATATCTGCGTTTTTCCCATATCTGCGTTTTTCCCATATCTTCGTTTTTCCCATATCTGCGTTTTTTCCATACTGCGTTTTTCCCATATCTGCGTTTTTCCCATATCTGCGTTTTTCCCATATCTGCGTTTTCCCCATATCTGCGTTTTCCCCATATCTGCGTTTTCCCCACATCTGCGTTTTTCCCATATCTGCGTTTTTCCCATATCTGCGTTTTTCCCATATCTGCGTTTTCCCCACATCTGCGTTTTCCCCACATCTGCGTTTTCCCCACATCTGCGTTTTTCCCATATCTGCGTTTTTCCCATATCTGCGTTTTCCCCATATCTGCGTTTTCCCCACATCTGCGTTTTCCCCACATCTGCGTTTTCCCCACATCTGCGTTTTCCCCACATCTGCGTTTTCCCCACATCTGCGTTTTCCCCACATCTGCGTTTTCCCCACATCTGCGTTTTCCCCACATCTGCGTTTTCCCCACATCTGCGTTTTCCCCACATCTGCGTTTTCCCCACATCTGCGTTTTCCCCACATCTGCGTTTTCCCCACATCTGCGTTTTCCCCACATCTGCGTTTTCCCCACATCTGCGTTTTTCCCATATCTGCGTTTTTCCCATATCTGCGTTTTTCCCATATCTGCGTTTTTCCCACATCTGCGTTTTCCCCACATCTGCGTTTTCCCCACATCTGCGTTTTCCCCATATCTGCGTTTTTCCCATATCTGCGTTTTTCCCATATCTGCGTTTTTCCCATATCTGCGTTTTTCCCATATCTGCGTTTTCCCCACATCTGCGTTTTCCCCACATCTGCGTTTTCCCCACATCTGCGTTTTCCCCACATCTGCGTTTTCCCCACATCTGCGTTTTCCCCACATCTGCGTTTTCCCCACATCTGCGTTTTCCCCACATCTGCGTTTTCCCCACATCTGCGTTTTCCCCACATCTGCGTTTTTCCCACATCTGCGTTTTTCCCACATCTGCGTTTTTCCCATATCTGCGTTTTTCCCATATCTGCGTTTTTCCCATATCTGCGTTTTTCCCATATCTGCGTTTTTCCCATATCTGCGTTTTTCCCATATCTGCGTTTTCCCCACAATTGCGTTTTCCCCACATCTGCGTTTTCCCCACATCTGCGTTTTTCCCACATCTGCGTTTTCCCCACATCTGCGTTTTTCCCATATCTGCGTTTTTCCCATATCTGCGTTTTTCCCATATCTGCGTTTTCACCACATCTGCGTTTTCCCCACATCTGCGTTTTCCCCACATCTGCGTTTTCCCCACATCTGCGTTTTCCCCACATCTGCGTTTTCCCCACATCTGCGTTTTCCCCACATCTGCGTTTTCCCCACATCTGCGTTTTCCCCACATCTGCGTTTTTCCCACATCTGCGTTTTTCCCATATCTGCGTTTTTCTCATGTCAGCATTTTCCCCTACCTGCGTTTTTCCCTTATCTGCGTTTTTCCCATATCTGCGTTTTTCCCATATCTGCGTTTTTCCCATATCTACGTTTTTCCCATATCTGCGTTTTCCCCATATCTGCGTTTTCCCCATATCTGCGTTTTCCCCACATCTGCGTTTTCCCCACATCTGCGTTTTGCGTTTTCCCCACATCTGCGTTTTTCCCATATCTGCGTATTTCCCATATCTGCGATTTTCCCATATCTGCGTTTTTGCCATATCTGCGTTTTTCCCATATCTGCGTTTTTCCCATATCTGCGTTTTTCCCATATCTGCGTTTTCCCCACATCTGCGTTTTCCCCACATCTGCGTTTTCCCCACATCTGCGTTTTCCCCACATCTGCGTTTTCCCCACATCTGCGTTTTCCCCACATCTGCGTTTTCCCCACATCTGCGTTTTCCCCACATATGCGTTTTCCCCACATCTGCGTTTTCCCCACATCTGCGTTTTCCCCACATCTGCGTTTTGCGTTTTCCCCACATCTGCGTTTTCCCCACATCTGCGTTTTTCCCACATTTGCGTTTTTCCCATATCTGCGTTTTTTGCATATCTGCGTTTTTCCCATATCTGCGATTTTCCCATATCTGCGATTTTCCCATATCTGCGTTTTTCCCCTATCTGCGTTTTTCCCATATCTGCGTTTTTCCCATATCTGTGTTTTTCCCATATCTGCGTTTTTCCCATATCTGCGTTTTGCGTTTTCCCCACATCTGCGTTTTCCCCACATCTGCGTTTTCCCCACATCTGCGTTTTCCCCATATCTGCGTTTTTCGCATATCTGCGTTTTGCTACATCTGCGTTTTTCCCACATCTGCGTTTTTCCCATATCTGCGTTTTTCTCATGTCAGCATTTTCCCCTATCTGCGTTTTTCCAATATCTGCGTTTTTCCCATATCTGCGTTTTTCCCATATCTACGTTTTTCCCATATCTGCGTTTTTCCCATATCTGCGTTTTCCCCATATCTGCGTTTTCCCCATATCTGCGTTTTCCCCACATCTGCGTTTTGCGTTTTCCCCACATCTGCGTTTTCCCCACATCTGCGTTTTTCCCATATCTGCGTTTTTCCCATATCTGCGTTTTTCCCATATCTGCGTTTTTCCCATATCTGCGTTTTTTCCATATTGCGTTTTTCCCATATCTGCGTTTTTCCCATATCTGCGTTTTCCCCATATCTGCGTTTTCCCCACATCTGCGTTTTCCCCACATCTGCGTTTTCCCCACATCTGCGTTTTTCCCATATCTGCGTTTTTCCCATATCTGCGTTTTTCCCATATCTGCGATTTCCCCATATCTGCGTTTTCCCCACATCTGCGTTTTCCCCACATCTGCATTTTTCCCATATCTGCGCTTTCCCCACATCTGCGTTTTCCCCACATCTGCGTTTTCCCCACTTCTGCGTTTTTTCCATACTGCGTTTTTCCCATATCTGCGTTTTTCCCATATCTGCGATTTCCCATATCTGCGTTTTTCCCATATCTGCGTTTTCCCCACGTCTGCGTTTTTCCCATATCTGCGTTTTTCCCATATCTGTGTTTTTCCCATATCTGCGTTTTTCCCATATCTGCGTTTTCCCCATATCTGCGTTTTCTCCATATCTGCGTTTTTCCCATATCTGCGTTTTTCCCATATCTGCGTTTTCCCCACATCTGCGTTTTCCCCATATCTGCGTTTTTCCCATATCTGCGTTTTTCCCATATCTGCGTTTTTCCCATATCTGCGTTTTTCCCATATCTGCGTTTTTTCCATACTGCGTTTTTCCCATATCTGCGTTTTTCCCATATCTGCGTTTTTCCCATATCTGCGTTTTCCCCATATCTGCGTTTTCCCCACATCTGAGTTTTCCCCACATCTGCGTTTTTCCCATATCTGCGTTTTTCCCATATCTGCGTTTTTCCCATATCTGCGTTTTTCCCATATCTGCGTTTTCCCCATATCTGCGTTTTCCCCACATCTGCGTTTTCCCCACATCTGCGTTTTTCCCATATCTGCGTTTTCCCCACATCTGCGTTTTCCCCACATCTGCGTTTTTTCCATACTGCGTTTTTCCCGTATCTGCGTTTTTCCCATATCTGCGTTTTTCCCATATCTGCGTTTTTCCCATATCTGCGTTTTTCCCTTATCTGCGTTTTCCCCACATCTGCGTTTTCCCCACATCTGCGTTTTCCCCACATCTGCGTTTTCCCCACATCTGCGTTTTCCCCACATCTGCGTTTTCCCCACATCTGCGTTTTCCCCACATCTGCGTTTTCCCCACATCTGCGTTTTGCGTTTTCCCCACATCTGCGTTTTCCCCACAGCTGCGTTTTTCCCATATCTGCGTTTTTCCCATATCTGCGTTTTTCCCATATCTGCGTTTTTCCCATATCTGCGTTTTTCCCACATCTGCGTTTTCCCCACATCTGCGTTTTCCCCACATCTGCGTTTTCCCCACATCTGCGTTTTCCCCACATCTGCGTTTTGCGTTTTCCCCACATCTGCGTTTTCCCCACATCTGCGTTTTTCCCATATCTGCGTTTTTCCCATATCTGCGTTTTTCCCATATCTGCGTTTTTCCCATATCTGCGTTTTTCCCATATCTGCGTTTTTCCCATATCTGCGTTTTCCCCACATCTGCGTTTTTCCCACATCTGCGTTTTCCCCACATCTGCGTTTTCCCCACATCTGCGTTTTCCCCACATCTGCGTTTTCCCCACATCTGCGTTTTCCCCACATCTGCGTTTTCCCCACATCTGCGTTTTGCGTTTTCCCCACATCTGCGTTTTGCGTTTTCCCCACATCTGCGTTTTCCCCACATCTGCGTTTTTCCCATATCTGCGTTTTTCTCATGTCAGCATTTTCCCCTATCTGCGTTTTTCCCATATCTGCGTTTTTCCCATATCTGCGTTTTTCCCATATCTGCGTTTTTCCCATATCTGCGTTTTTCCCATATCTACGTTTTTCCCATATCTGCGTTTTTCCCATATCTGCGTTTTCCCCATATCTGCGTTTTCCCCATATCTGCGTTTTCCCCACATCTGCGTTTTCCCCACATCTGCGTTTTGCGTTTTCCCCACATCTGCGTTTTCCCCACATCTGCGTTTTTCCCATATCTGCGTTTTTCCCATATCTGCGTTTTTCCCATATCTGCGTTTTTCCCATATCTGCGTTTTTCCCATATCTGCGTTTTCCCCATATCTGCGTTTTCCCCATATCTGCGTTTTCCCCACATATGCGTTTTCCCCACATCTGCGTTTTCCCCACATCTGCGTTTTCCCCACATCTGCGTTTTCCCCACATCTGCGTTTTCCCCACATCTGCGTTTTCCCCACATCTGCGTTTTCCCCACATCTGCGTTTTGCGTTTTCCCCACATCTGCGTTTTCCCCACATCTGCGTTTTTCCCATATCTGCGTTTTTCCCATATCTGCGTTTTTCCCATATCTGCGTTTTTCCCATATCTGCGTTTTTTCCATATTGCGTTTTTCCCATATCTGCGTTTTTCCCATATCTGCGTTTTCCCCATATCTGCGTTTTCCCCACATCTGCGTTTTCCCCACATCTGCGTTTTCCCCACATCTGCGTTTTTCCCATATCTGCGTTTTTCCCATATCTGCGTTTTTCCCATATCTGCGATTTCCCCATGTCTGCGTTTTCCCCACATCTGCGTTTTCCCCACATCTGCATTTTTCCCATATCTGCGCTTTCCCCACATCTGCGTTTTCCCCACATCTGCGTTTTCCCCACTTCTGCGTTTTTTCCATACTGCGTTTTTCCCATATCTGCGTTTTTCCCATATCTGCGATTTCCCATATCTGCGTTTTTCCCATATCTGCGTTTTTCCCATATCAGCGTTTTTCCCATATCTGCGTTTTCCCCACGTCTGCGTTTTTCCCATATCTGCGTTTTTCCCATATCTGCGTTTTTCCCATATCTGTGTTTTTCCCATATCTGCGTTTTCCCCATATCTGCGTTTTCTCCATATCTGCGTTTTTCCCATATCTGCGTTTTTCCCATATCTGCGTTTTCCCCACATCTGCGTTTTCCCCACATCTGCATTTTTCCCATATCTGCGCTTTCCCCACATCTGCGTTTTCCCCACATCTGCGTTTTCCCCACTTCTGCGTTTTTTCCATACTGCGTTTTTCCCATATCTGCGTTTTTCCCATATCTGCGATTTCCCATATCTGCGTTTTTCCCATATCTGCGTTTTTCCCATATCTGCGTTTTCCCCACGTCTGCGTTTTTCCCATATCTGCGTTTTTCCCATATCTGTGTTTTTCCCATATCTGCGTTTTTCCCATATCTGTGTTTTTCCCATATCTGCGTTTTTCCCATATCTGCGTTTTCCCCATATCTGCGTTTTCTCCATATCTGCGTTTTTCCCATATCTGCGTTTTTCCCATATCTGCGTTTTCCCCACATCTGCGTTTTCCCCATATCTGCGTTTTTCCCATATCTGCGTTTTTCCCATATCTGCGTTTTTCCCATATCTTCGTTTTTCCCATATCTGCGTTTTTTCCATACTGCGTTTTTCCCATATCTGCGTTTTTCCCATATCTGCGTTTTTCCCATATCTGCGTTTTCCCCATATCTGCGTTTTCCCCACATCTGAGTTTTCCCCACATCTGCGTTTTTCCCATATCTGCGTTTTTCCCATATCTGCGTTTTCCCCATATCTGCGTTTTCCCCACATCTGCGTTTTCCCCACATCTGCGTTTTTCCCATATCTGCGTTTTCCCCACATCTGCGTTTTCCCCACATCTGCGTTTTTTCCATACTGCGTTTTTCCCGTATCTGCGTTTTTCCCATATCTGCGTTTTTCCCATATCTGCGTTTTTCCCATATCTGCGTTTTTCCCATATCTGCGTTTTCCCCACATCTGCGTTTTCCCCACATCTGCGTTTTCCCCACATCTGCGTTTTCCCCACATCTGCGTTTTCCCCACATCTGCGTTTTCCCCACATCTGCGTTTTCCCCACATCTGCGTTTTCCCCACATCTGCGTTTTGCGTTTTCCCCACATCTGCGTTTTCCCCACAGCTGCGTTTTTCCCATATCTGCGTTTTTCCCATATCTGCGTTTTTCCCATATCTGCGTTTTTCCCACATCTGCGTTTTCCCCACATCTGCGTTTTCCCCACATCTGCGTTTTCCCCACATCTGCGTTTTCCCCACATCTGCGTTTTGCGTTTTCCCCACATCTGCGTTTTCCCCACATCTGCGTTTTTCCCATATCTGCGTTTTTCCCATATCTGCGTTTTTCCCATATCTGCGTTTTTCCCATATCTGCGTTTTTCCCATATCTGCGTTTTTCCCATATCTGCGTTTTCCCCACATCTGCGTTTTTCCCACATCTGCGTTTTCCCCATATCTGCGTTTTCCCCACATCTGCGTTTTCCCCACATCTGCGTTTTCCCCACATCTGCGTTTTCCCCACATCTGCGTTTTCCCCACATCTGCGTTTTGCGTTTTCCCCACATCTGCGTTTTGCGTTTTCCCCACATCTGCGTTTTCCCCACATCTGCGTTTTTCCCATATCTGCGTTTTTCTCATGTCAGCATTTTCCCCTATCTGCGTTTTTCCCATATCTGCGTTTTTCCCATATCTGCGTTTTTCCCATATCTGCGTTTTTCCCATATCTGCGTTTTTCCCATATCTACGTTTTTCCCATATCTGCGTTTTTCCCATATCTGCGTTTTCCCCATATCTGCGTTTTCCCCATATCTGCGTTTTCCCCACATCTGCGTTTTCCCCACATCTGCGTTTTGCGTTTTCCCCACATCTGCGTTTTCCCCACATCTGCGTTTTTCCCATATCTGCGTTTTTCCCATATCTGCGTTTTTCCCATATCTGCGTTTTTCCCATATCTGCGTTTTTCCCATATCTGCGTTTTCCCCATATCTGCGTTTTCCCCATATCTGCGTTTTCCCCACATATGCGTTTTCCCCACATCTGCGTTTTCCCCACATCTGCGTTTTCCCCACATCTGCGTTTTCCCCACATCTGCGTTTTCCCCACATCTGCGTTTTCCCCACATCTGCGTTTTCCCCACATCTGCGTTTTCCCCACATCTGCGTTTTCCCCACATCTGCGTTTTCCCCACATCTGCGTTTTGCGTTTTCCCCACATCTGCGTTTTCCCCACATCTGCGTTTTTCCCACATCTGCGTTTTTCCCATATCTGCGTTTTTCTCATGTCAGCATTTTCCCCTATCTGCGTTTTTCCCATATCTGCGTTTTTCCCATATCTGCGTTTTTCCCATATCTACGTTTTTCCCATATCTGCGTTTTTCCCATATCTGCGTTTCCCCATATCTGCGTTTTCCCCATATCTGCGTTTTCCCCACATCTGCGTTTTCCCCACATCTGCGTTTTCCGTTTTCCCCACATCTGCGTTTTCCCCACATCTGCGTTTTTCCCATATCTGCCATTTTCCCATATCTGCGTTTTTCCCATATCTGCGTTTTTCCCATATCTGCGTTTATCTGCGTTTTTCCCATATCTGCGTTTTTCCCATATCTGCATTTATCTGCGTTTTTCCCATATCTGCGTTTTTCCCATATCTGCGTTTTTCCCATATCTGCGTTTTTCCCATATCTGCGTTTTCCCCACATCTGCGTTTTCCCCACATCTGCGTTTTCCCCACATCTGCGTTTTCCCCATATCTGCGTTTTCCCCACATCTGCGTTTTCCCCACATCTGCGTTTTTCCCATATCTGCGTTTTCCCCACATCTGCGTTTTCCCCACATCTGCGTTTTTTCCATACTGCGTTTTTCCCGTATCTGCGTTTTTGCCATATCTGCGTTTTTCCCATATCTGCGTTTTTCCCATATCTGCGTTTTTCCCATATCTGCGTTTTCCCCACATCTGCGTTTTCCCCACATCTGCGTTTTCCCCACATCTGCGTTTTCCCCACATCTGCGTTTTCCCCACATCTGCGTTTTCCCCACATCTGCGTTTTCCCCACATCTGCGTTTTCCCCACATCTGCGTTTTGCGTTTTCCCCACATCTGCGTTTTCCCCACAGCTGCGTTTTTCCCATATCTGCGTTTTTCCCATATCTGCGTTTTTCCCATATCTGCGTTTTTCCCATATCTGCGTTTTTCCCACATCTGCGTTTTCCCCACATCTGCGTTTTCCCCACATCTGCGTTTTCCCCACATCGGCGTTTTCCCCACATCTGCGTTTTGCGTTTTCCCCACATCTGCGTTTTCCCCACATCTGCGTTTTTCCCATATCTGCGTTTTTCCCATATCTGCGTTTTTCCCATATCTGCGTTTTTCCCATATCTGCGTTTTTCCCATATCTGCGTTTTCCCCACATCTGCGTTTTTCCCACATCTGCGTTTTCCCCACATCTGCGTTTTCCCCACATCTGCGTTTTCCCCACATCTGCGTTTTCCCCACATCTGCGTTTTCCCCACATCTGCGTTTTCCCCACATCTGCGTTTTGCGTTTTCCCCACATCTGCGTTTTCCCCACATCTGCGTTTTTCCCATATATGCGTTTTTCTCATGTCAGCATTTTCCCCTATCTGCGTTTTTCCCATATCTGCGTTTTTCCCATATCTGCGTTTTTCCCATATCTGCGTTTTTCCCATATCTGCGTTTTTCCCATATCTACGTTTTTCCCATATCTGCGTTTTTCCCATATCTGCGTTTTCCCCATATCTGCGTTTTCCCCATATCTGCGTTTTCCCCACATCTGCGTTTTCCCCACATCTGCGTTTTGCGTTTTCCCCACATCTGCGTTTTCCCCACATCTGCGTTTTTCCCATATCTGCGTTTTTCCCATATCTGCGTTTTTCCCATATCTGCGTTTTTCCCATATCTGCGTTTTTCCCATATCTGCGTTTTTCCCATATCTGCGTTTTCCCCATATCTGCGTTTTCCCCATATCTGCGTTTTCCCCACATATGCGTTTTCCCCACATCTGCGTTTTCCCCACATCTGCGTTTTCCCCACATCTGCGTTTTCCCCACATCTGCGTTTTCCCCACATCTGCGTTTTCCCCACATCTGCGTTTTCCCCACATCTGCGTTTTGCGTTTTCCCCACATCTGCGTTTTCCCCACATCTGCGTTTTTCCCACATCTGCGTTTTTCCCATATCTGCGTTTTTCTCATGTCAGCATTTTCCCCTATCTGCGTTTTTCCCATATCTGCGTTTTTCCCATATCTGCGTTTTTCCCATATCTGCGTTTTTCCCATATCTACGTTTTTCCCATATCTGCGTTTTTCCCATATCTGCGTTTCCCCATATCTGCGTTTTCCCCATATCTGCGTTTTCCCCACATCTGCGTTTTCCCCACATCTGCGTTTTCCGTTTTCCCCACATCTGCGTTTTCCCCACATCTGCGTTTTTCCCATATCTGCCATTTTCCCATATCTGCGTTTTTCCCATATCTGCGTTTTTCCCATATCTGCGTTTATCTGCGTTTTTCCCATATCTGCGTTTTTCCCATATCTGCATTTATCTGCGTTTTTCCCATATCTGCGTTTTTCCCATATCTGCGTTTTTCCCATATCTGCGTTTTTCCCATATCTGCGTTTTCCCCACATCTGCGTTTTCCCCACATCTGCGTTTTCCCCACATCTGCGTTTTCCCCACATCTGCGTTTTCCCCACATCTGCGTTTTTTCCACATCTGCGTTTTCCCCACATCTGCGTTTTCCCCACATCTGCGTTTTCCCCACATCTGCGTTTTTCCCACATCTGAGTTTTCCTCACATCTGCGTTTTCCCCACATCTGCGTTTTCCCCACTTCTGCGTTTTCCCCACATCTGCGTTTTCCCCACATCTGCGTTTTCCCCACATCTGCGTTTTCCCCACATCTGCGTTTTGCGTTTTCCCCACATCTGCGTTTTCCCCACATCTGCGTTTTTCCCATATCTGCGTTTTCCCCATATCTGCGTTTTTCGCATATCTGCGTTTTTCCCATATCTGCGTTTTGCGTTTTCCCCACATCTGCGTTTTCGCCACATCTTCGTTTTCCCCACATCTGCGTTTTGCGTTTTCCCCACATCTGCGTTTTCCCCACATCTGCGTTTTTCCCATATCTGCGTCTTCCCATATCTGCGTTTTCCCCACATCTGCGTTTTCCCCACATCTGCGTTTTCCCCACATCTGCGTTTTCCCCACATCTGCGTTTTCCCCATATATGCGTTTTCCCCACATCTGCGTTTTGCGTTTT
The DNA here is from genome assembly GCA_026315105.1 of Locusta migratoria. Lineage (NCBI taxonomy): Eukaryota > Metazoa > Arthropoda > Insecta > Orthoptera > Acrididae > Locusta > Locusta migratoria. Next base: position 145,549,861 of record CM048751.1, on the reverse strand, counting down.
CCCCACATCTGCGTTTTCCCCACATCTGCGTTTTTCCCATATCTGCGTTTTTCCCATATCTGCGTTTTTCCCATATCTGCATTTTTCCCATATCTGCGTTTTTCCCATATCTGCGTTTTTCCCATATCTGCGTTTTCCCCATATCTGCGTTTTCCCCACATCTGCGTTTTCCCCACATCTGCGTTTTCCCCACATCTGCGTTTTCCCCACATCTGCGTTTTCCCCACATCTGCGTTTTCCCCACATCTGCGTTTTCCCCACATCTGCGTTTTCCCCACATCTGCATTTTCCCCACATCTGCGTTTTCCCCACATCTGCGTTTTCCCCACATCTGCGTTTTTCCCATATCTGCGTTTTCCCCACATCTGCGTTTTTCCCACATCTGCGTTTTTCCCATATCTGCGTTTTTCCCATATCTGCGTTTTCCCCACATCTGCGTTTTGCGTTTTCCCCACATCTGCGTTTTTCCCACATCTGCGTTTTTCCCATATCTGCGTTTTCCCATATCTGCGTTTTCCCCACATCTGCGTTTTGCGTTTTCCCCACATCTGCGTTTTTCCCACATCTGCGTTTTTCCCATATCTGCGTTTTTCTCATGTCAGCATTTTCCCCTATCTGCGTTTTTCCCATATCTGCGTTTTTCCCATATCTGCGTTTTCCCCATATCTGCGTTTTCCCCACATCTGCATTTTCCCCACATCTGCGTTTTTCCCATATCTGCGTTTTTCCCATATCTGCGTTTTTCCCATATCTGCGTTTTTCCCATATCTGCGTTTTTCCCATATCTGCGTTTTCCCCATATCTGCGTTTTCCCCATATCTGCGTTTTCCCCACATCTGCGTTTTCCCCACATCTGCGTTTTCCCCACATCTGCGTTTTCCCCACATCTGCGCTTTTCCCCACATCTGCGTTTTCCCCACATCTGCGTTTTGCGTTTTCCCCACATCTGCGTTTTCTGCACATCTGCGTTTTTCCCACATCTGGGTTTTTCCCATATCTGCGTTCTTCTCATGTCAGCATTTTCCCCTATCTGCGTTTTTCCCTTATCTGCGTTTTTCCCATATCTGCGTTTTTCCCATATCTGCGTTTTTCCCATATCTACGTTTTCCCCATATCTGCGTTTTTCCCATATCTGCGTTTTCCCCATATCTGCGTTTTCCCCATATCTGCGTTTTCCCCACATCTGCGTTTTCCCCACATCTGCGTTTTGCGTTTTCCCCACATCTGCGTTTTTCCCATATCTGCGTTTTTCCCATATCTGCGATTTTCCCATATCTGCGTTTTTCCCATATCAGCGTTTTTCCCATATCTGCGTTTTTCCCATATCTGCGTTTTTCCCATATCTGCGTTTTTCCCATATCTGCGTTTTTCCCATATCTGAGTTTTTCCCATATCTGAGTTTTTCCCATATCTGCGTTTTCCCCACATCTGCGTTTTCCCCACATCTGCGTTTTCCCCACATCTGCGTTTTCCCCACATCTGCGTTTTCCCCACATCTGCGTTTTCCCCACATCTGCGTTTTCCCCACATCTGCGTTTTGCGTTTTCCCCACATCTGCGTTTTCCCCACATCTGCATTTTCCCCACATCTGCGTTTTTCACATATCTGCGTTTTTCCCATATCTGCGTTTTTCCCATATCTGCGTTTTTCGCATATCTGCGTTTTTCCCATATCTGCGTTTTTCCCATATCTGTGTTTTTCCCATATCTGCGTTTTTCCCATATCTGCGTTTTTCCCATATCTGCGTTTTTCCCATATCTGCGTTTTTCCCATATCTGCGTTTTGCGTTTTCCCCACATCTGCGTTTTCCCCACATCTGCGTTTTCCCCATATCTGCGTTTTTCGCATATCTGTGTTTTCCCCACATCTGCGTTTTCCCCACATCTGCGTTTTTCCCATATCTGCGTTTTTCTCATGTCAGCATTTTCCCCTATCTGCGTTTTTCCCATATCTGCGTTTTTCCCATATCTGCGTTTTTCCCATATCTGCGTTTTCCCCATATCTGCGTTTTCCCCACATCTGCGTTTTCCCCACATCTGCGTTTTCCCCACATCTGCGTTTTCTCCATATCTGCGTTTTTACCATATCTGCGTTTTTCCCATATCTGCGTTTTCGCCATATCTGCGTTTTCCCCACATCTGCGTTTTCCCCACATCTGCGTTTTTCCCACATCTGCGTTTTCCCCAAATCTGCGTTTTCCCCACATCTGCGTTTTTTCCATACTGCGTTTTTCCCATATCTGCGTTTTTCCCATATCTGCGTTTTTCCCATATCTGCGTTTTTCCCATATCTGCGTTTTTCCCATATCTGCGTTTTTCACATATCTGCGTTTTCCCCACATCTGCGTTTTTCCCATATCTGCGTTTTTCCCATATCTGCGTTTTTCCCATATCTGCGTTTTCCCCATATCTGCGTTTTCCCCACATCTGCGTTTTCCCCACATCTGCGTTTTCCCCACATCTGCGTTTTGCGTTTTCCCCACATCTGCGTTTTCCCCACATCTGCGTTTTTCCCATATCTGCGTTTTCCCCATATCTGCGTTTTCCCCATATCTGCGTTTTTCCCATATCTGCGTTTTTCCCATATCTGCGTTTTTCCCATATCTGCGTTTTTCCCATATCTGCGTTTTTCCCATATCTGCGTTTTTCCCACATCTGCGTTTTCCCCACATCTGCGTTTTCCCCACATCTGCGTTTTCCCCACATCTGCGTTTTCCCCACATCTGCGTTTTCCCCACATCTGCGTTTTCCCCACATCTGCGTTTTCCCCACATCTGCGTTTTGCGTTTTCCCCACATCTGCGTTTTCCCCACATCTGCGTTTTTCCCACATCTGCGTTTTTCCCATATCCGTTTTTCCCATATCTGCGTTTTTCCCATATCTGCGTTTTTCCCATATCTGCGTTTTTCCCATATCTGCGTTTTTCCCACATCTGCGTTTTCCCCACATCTGCGTTTTCCCCACATCTGCGTTTTCCCCACATCTGCGTTTTCCCCACATCTGCGTTTTCCCCACATCTGCGTTTTCCCCACATCTGCGTTTTTCCCATATCTGCGCTTTTCCCATATCTGCGTTTTTCCCATATCTGCGTTTTTCCCATATCTGCGTTTTTCCCATATCTGCGTTTTTCCCATATCTGCGTTTTCCCCACATCTTCGTTTTCCCCACATCTGCGTTTTCCCCACATCTGCGTTTTCCCCACATCTGCGTTTTCCCCACATCTGCGTTTTCCCCACATCTGCGTTTTCCCCACATCTGCGTTTTCCCCACATCTGCGTTTTTCCCATATCTGCGTTTTTCGCATATCTGCGTTTTGCGTTTTCCCCACATCTGCGTTTTCCCCACATCTGCGTTTTCCCCATATCTGCGTTTTGCGTTTTCCCCACATCTGCGTTTTCCCCACATCTGCGTTTTTCCCATATCTGCATTTTTCCCATATGTGCGTTTTCCCCACATCTGCGTTTTCCCCACATCTGCGTTTTCCTCACATCTGCGTTTTCCCCACATCTGCGTTTTCCCCACATCTGCGTTTTCCCCACATCTGCGTTTTCCCCACATCTGCGTTTTGCGTTTTCCCCACATCTGCGTTTTCCCCACATCTGCGTTTTTCCCATATCTGCGTTTTTCCCATATCTGCGTTTTACCCTCATCTGCGTTTTTCCCATATCTGCGTTTTTCCCATATCTGCGTTTTTCCCATATCTGCGTTTTCCCCACATCTGCGTTTTCCCCACATCTGCGTTTTGCGTTTTCCCCACATCTGCGTTTTTCCCATATCTGCGTTTTTCCCACATCTGCGTTTTTCCCATATCTGCGTTTTTCCCATATCTGCGTTTTTCCCATATCTGCGTTTTCCCCACATCTGCGTTTTCCCCACATCTGCGTTTTCCCCACATCTGCGTTTTCCCCACATCTGCGTTTTTCCCATATCTGCGTTTTTCCCATATCTGCGTTTTTCCCATATCTGCGTTTTTCCCATATCTGCGTTTATCCCATATCTGCGTTTTTCCCATATCTGCGTTTTCCCCACATCTGCGTTTTCCCCACATCTGCGTTTTCCCCACATCTGCGTTTTCCCCACATCTGCGTTTTCCCCACATCTGCGTTTTGCGTTTTCCCCACATCTGCGTTTTCCCCACATCTGCGTTTTCCCCACATCTGCGTTTTTCCCATATCTGCGTTTTTCCCATATCTGCGTTTTTCCCATATCTGCGTTTTTCCCATATCTGCGTTTTTCCCATATCTGTGTTTTTCCCATATCTGCGTTTTCCCCACATCTGCGTTTTCCCCACATCTGCGTTTTCCCCACATCTGCGTTTTCCCCACATCTGCGTTTTCCCCACATCTGCGTTTTCCCCACATCTGCGTTTTGCGTTTTCCCCACATCTGCGTTTTCCCCACATCTGCGTTTTCCCCACATCTGCGTTTTTCCCATATCTGCGTTTTTCCCATATCTGCGTTTTTCCCATATCTGCGTTTTTCCCATATCTGTGTTTTTCCCATATCTGCGTTTTCCCCACATCTGCGTTTTCCCCACATCTGCGTTTTCCCCACATCTGCGTTTTCCCCACATCTGCGTTTTCCCCACATCTGCGTTTTCCCCACATCTGCGTTTTGCGTTTTCCCCACATCTGCGTTTTCCCCACATCTGCGTTTTCCCCACATCTGCGTTTTTCCCATATCTGCGTTTTTCCCATATCTGCGTTTTTCCCATATCTGCGTTTTCCCCACATCTGCGTTTTCCCCACATCTGCGTTTTGCGTTTTCCCCACATCTGCGTTTTTCCCATATCTGCGTTTTTCCCACATCTGCGTTTTTCCCATATCTGCGTTTTTCCCATATCTGCGTTTTTCCCATATCTGCGTTTTCCCCACATCTGCGTTTTCCCCACATCTGCGTTTTCCCCACATCTGCGTTTTCCCCACATCTGCGTTTTCCCCACATCTGCGTTTTTCCCATATCTGCGTTTTTCCCATATCTGCGTTTTTCCCATATCTGCGTTTTTCCCACATCTGCGTTTCCCCACATCTGCGTTTTCCCCACATCTGCGTTTTCCCCACATCTGCGTTTTCCCCACATCTGCGTTTTCCCCACATCTGCGTTTTCCCCACATCTGCGTTTTGCGTTTTCCCCACATCTGCGTTTTCCCCACATCTGCGTTTTCCCCACATCTGCGTTTTTCCCATATCTGCGTTTTTCCCATATCTGCGTTTTTCCCATATCTGCGTTTTTCCCATATCTGCGTTTTTCCCATATCTGTGTTTTTCCCATATCTGCGTTTTCCCCACATCTGCGTTTTCCCCACATCTGCGTTTTCCCCACATCTGCGTTTTCCCCACATCTGCGTTTTCCCCACATCTGCGTTTTCCCCACATCTGCGTTTTCCCCACATCTGCGTTTTTCCCATATCTGCGTTTTTCCCATATCTGCGTTTTTCCCATATCTGCGTTTTTCCCATATCTGCGTTTTTCCCATATCTGCGTTTTCCCCACATCTGCGTTTTCCCCACATCTGCGTTTTTCCCATATCTGCGTTTTTCCCATATCTGTGTTTTTCCCATATCTGCGTTTTTCCCATATCTGCGTTTTCCCCATATCTGCGTTTTCCCCACATCTGCGTTTTCCCCACATCTGCGTCTTTCCCATATCTGCGTTTTCCCCACATCTGCGTTTTCCCCACATCTGCGTTTTTTCCATACTGCGTTTTTCCCATATCTGCATTTTTCCCATATCTGCGTTTTCCCATATCTGCGTTTTTCCCATATCTGCGTTTTTCCCATATCTGCGTTTTTCCCATATCTGCGTTTTTCGCATATCTTCGTTTTTCCCATATCTGCAATTTGCGTTTTCCCCACATCTGCGTTTTGCGTTTTCCCCACATCTGCGTTTTCCCCACATCTGCGTTTTTCCCATATCTGCGTTTTTCCCATATCTGCGTTTCTCCCATATCTGCGTTATCCCCATATCTGCGTTTTTCCCATATCTGCGTTTTTCCCATATCTGCGTTTTCCCCATATCTGCGTTTTCCCCAAATCTGCGTTTTCCCCACATCTGCGTTTTCCCCACATCTGCGTTTTCCCCACATCTGCGTTTTCCCCACATCTGCGTTTTCCTCACATCTGCGTTTTCCCCACATCTGCGTTTTCCCCACATCTGCGTTTTCCCCACATCTGCGTTTTCCCCACATCTGCGTTTTCCCCACATCTGCGTTTTCCCCACATCTGCGTTTTCCCCACATCTGCGTTTTCCTCACATCTGCGTTTTCCCCACATCTGCGTTTTCCCCACATCTGCGTTTTCCCCACATCTGCGTTTTCCCCACATCTGCGTTTTGCGTTTTCCCCACATCTGCGTTTTGCGTTTTTCCCATATCTGCGTTTTTCCCATATCTGCGTTTTTCCCATATCTGCGTTTTTCCCATATCTGCGTTTTGCGTTTTCCCCACATCTGCGTTTTCCCCACATCTGCGTTTTGCGTTTTCCCCACATCTGCGTTTTCCCCACATCTGCGTTTTCACATATCTGCGTTTTTCCCATATGTGCGTTTTCCCCACATCTGCGTTTTCCCCACATCTGCGTTTTCCCCACATCTGCGTTTTCCCCACATCTGCGTTTTCCCCACATCTGCGTTTTCCCCACATCTGCGTTTTGCGTTTTCCCCACATCTGCGTTTTCCCCACATCTGCGTTTTCCCCACATCTGCGTTTTTCCCATATTTGTGTTTTTCCCATATCTTCGTTTTTCCCATATCTGCGTTTTTTCCATACTGCGTTTTTCCCATATTTACGTTTTTCCCATATCTGCGTTTTTCCCATATCTGCGTTTCCCCATATCTGCGTTTTCCCCATATCTGCGTTTTCCCCACATCTGCGTTTTCCCCACATCTGCGTTTTTCCCATATCTGCGTTTTTCCCATATCTGCGTTTTTCCCATATCTGCGTTTTCCCCATATCTGCGTTTTCCCCACATCTGCGTTTTCCCCACATCTGCGTTTTCCCCACATCTGCGTTTTTCCCATATCTGCGTTTTCCCCACATCTGCGGTTTTCCCCATATCTGCGTTTTTTCCATACTGCGTTTTTCCCATATCTGCGTTTTTCCCATATCTGCGTTTTTCCCATATCTGCGTTTTTCCCATATCTGGGTTTTTCCCATATCTGCGTTTTCCCCACATCTGCGTTTTTCCCATATCTGCGTTTTTCCCATATCTGCGTTTTTCCCATATCTGCGTTTTCCCCATATCTGCGTTTTCCCCACATCTGCGTTTTCCCCACATCTACGTTTTCCCCACATCTGCGTTTTCCCCACATATGCGTTTTCCCCACATCTGCGTTTTCCCCACATCTGCGTTTTCCCCACATCTGCGTTTTTCCCATATCTGCGTTTTCCCCATATCTGCGTTTTTCCCATATCTGCGTTTTTCCCATATCTGCGTTTTTCCCATATCTGCGTTTTTCCCATATCTGCGTTTTTCCCATATCTGCGTTTTTCCCATATCTGTGTTTTTCCATATCTGCGTTTTTCCCATATCTGCGTTTTCCCCACATCTGCGTTTTCCCCACATCTGCGTTTTCCCCACATCTGCGTTTTCCCCACATCTGCGTTTTCCCCACATCTGCGTTTTCCCCACATCTGCGATTTCCCCACATCTGCGATTTCCCCACATCTGCGTTTTCCCCACATCTGCGTTTTCCCCACATCTGCGTTTTCCCCACATCTGCGTTTTTCCCATATCTGCGTTTTTCCCATATCTGCGTTTTTCCCATATCTGCGTTTTTCCCACATCTGCGTTTTCCCCACATCTGCGTTTTCCCCACATCTGCGTTTTCCCCACATCTGCGTTTTCCCCACATCTGCGTTTTCCCCACATCTGCATTTTCCCCACATCTGCGTTTTTCGCATATCTGCGTTTTTCCATATCTGCGTTTTTCCCATATCTGCGTTTTTCCCATATCTGCGTTTTTCCCATTTCTGCGTTTTTCCCATATCTGCGTTTTTCCCACATCTGCGTTTTTCCCACATCTGCGTTTTCCCCACATCTGCGTTTTCCCCACATCTGCGTTTTCCCCACATCTGCGTTTTCCCCACATCTGCGTTTTCCCCACATCTGCGTTTTGCGTTTTCCCCACATCTGCGTTTTCCCCACATCTGCGTTTTTCCCACATCTGCGTTTTTCCCATATCTGCGTTTTTCCCATATCTGCGTTTTTCCCATATCTGCGTTTTTCCCATATCTGCGTTTTTCCCACATCTGCGTTTTCCCCACATCTGCGTTTTCCCCACATCTGCGTTTTCCCCACATCTGCGTTTTCCCCACATCTGCGTTTTCCCCACATCTGCGTTTTCCCCACATCTGCGTTTTGCGTTTTCCCCACATCTGCGTTTTCCCCACATCTGCGTTTTCCCCACATCTGCGTTTTTCCCATATTTGCGTTTTTCTCATATCTGCGTTTTTCCCATATCTGCGTTTTTCCCATATCTGCGTTTTTCCCATATCTGCGTTTTCCCCACATCTGCGTTTTCCCCACATCTGCGTTTTTCCCATATCTGCGTTTTTCCCATATCTGCGTTATTCCCATATCTGCGTTTTTCCCATATCTGCGTTTTCCCCATATCTGCGTTTTCCCCACATCTGCGTTTTCCCCACATCTGCGTCTTTCCCATATCTGCGTTTTCCCCACATCTGCGTTTTCCCCACATCTGCGTTTTTTCCATACTGCGTTTTTTTCATATCTGCATTTTTCCCATATCTGCGTTTTTCCCATATCTGCGTTTTTCCCATATCTGCGTTTTTCCCATGTCTGCGTTTTCCCCACATCTGTGTTTTTCCCATATCTGCGTTTTTCCCATATCTGCGTTTTTCCCATATCTGCGTTTTTCCCATATCTGCGTTTTCCCCACATCTGCGTTTTCCCCACATCTGCGTATTCCCCACATCTGCGTTTTCCCCACATCTGCGTTTTCCCCACATCTGCGTTTTCCCCACATCTGCGTTTTGCGTTTTCCCCACATCTGCGTTTTCCCCACATCTGCGTTTTCCCCACATCTGCGTTTTTCCCATATCTGCGTTTTCCCCATATCTGCGTTTTTCCCATATCTGCGTTTTTCCCATATCTGCGTTTTTCCCATATCTGCGTTTTCCCCACATCTGCGTTTTCCCCACATCTGCGTTTTCCCCACATCTGCGTTTTCCCCACATCTGCGTTTTCCCCACATCTGCGTTTTCCCCACATCTGCGTTTTTCCCATATCTGCGTTTTTCTCATGTCAGCATTTCCCCTATCTGCGTTTTTCCCATATCTGCGTTTTTCCCCTATCTGCGTTTTTCCCATATCTGCGTTTTTCCCATATCTGCGTTTTTCCCATATCTGCGTTTTTCCCATATCTACGTTTTTCCCATATCTGCGTTTTTCCCATATCTGCGTTTTCCCCATATCTGCGTTTTCCCCATATCTGCGTTTTCCCCACATCTGCGTTTTCCCCACATCTGCGTTTTGCGTTTTCCCCACATCTGCGTTTTCCCCACATCTGCGTTTTTCCCATATCTGCGTTTTTCCCATATCTGCGTTTTTCCCATATCTGCGTTTTTCCCATATCTGCGTTTTTCCCATATCTGCGTTTTCCCCATATCTGCGTTTTCCCCACATCTGCGTTTTCCCCACATCTGCGTTTTCCCCACATCTGCGTTTTCCCCACATCTGCGTTTTCCCCACATCTGCGTTTTCCCCACATCTGCGTTTTCCCCACATCTGCGTCTTTCCCATATCTGCGTTTTCCCCACATCTGCGTTTTCCCCACATCTGCGTTTTTTCCATACTGCGTTTTTCCCATATCTGCATTTTTCCCATATCTGCGTTTTCCCATATCTGCGTTTTTCCCATATCTGCGTTTTTCCCATATCTGCGTTTTTCCCATATCTGCGTTTTTCGCATATCTTCGTTTTTCCCATATCTGCAATTTGCGTTTTCCCCACATCTGCGTTTTGCGTTTTCCCCACATCTGCGTTTTCCCCACATCTGCGTTTTTCCCATATCTGCGTTTTTCCCATATCTGCGTTTCTCCCATATCTGCGTTATCCCCATATCTGCGTTTTTCCCATATCTGCGTTTTTCCCATATCTGCGTTTTCCCCATATCTGCGTTTTCCCCAAATCTGCGTTTTCCCCACATCTGCGTTTTCCCCACATCTGCGTTTTCCCCACATCTGCGTTTTCCCCACATCTGCGTTTTCCTCACATCTGCGTTTTCCCCACATCTGCGTTTTCCCCACATCTGCGTTTTCCCCACATCTGCGTTTTCCCCACATCTGCGTTTTCCCCACATCTGCGTTTTCCCCACATCTGCGTTTTCCCCACATCTGCGTTTTCCTCACATCTGCGTTTTCCCCACATCTGCGTTTTCCCCACATCTGCGTTTTCCCCACATCTGCGTTTTCCCCACATCTGCGTTTTGCGTTTTCCCCACATCTGCGTTTTGCGTTTTTCCCATATCTGCGTTTTTCCCATATCTGCGTTTTTCCCATATCTGCGTTTTTCCCATATCTGCGTTTTGCGTTTTCCCCACATCTGCGTTTTCCCCACATCTGCGTTTTGCGTTTTCCCCACATCTGCGTTTTCCCCACATCTGCGTTTTCACATATCTGCGTTTTTCCCATATGTGCGTTTTCCCCACATCTGCGTTTTCCCCACATCTGCGTTTTCCCCACATCTGCGTTTTCCCCACATCTGCGTTTTCCCCACATCTGCGTTTTCCCCACATCTGCGTTTTGCGTTTTCCCCACATCTGCGTTTTCCCCACATCTGCGTTTTCCCCACATCTGCGTTTTTCCCATATTTGTGTTTTTCCCATATCTTCGTTTTTCCCATATCTGCGTTTTTTCCATACTGCGTTTTTCCCATATTTACGTTTTTCCCATATCTGCGTTTTTCCCATATCTGCGTTTCCCCATATCTGCGTTTTCCCCATATCTGCGTTTTCCCCACATCTGCGTTTTCCCCACATCTGCGTTTTTCCCATATCTGCGTTTTTCCCATATCTGCGTTTTTCCCATATCTGCGTTTTCCCCATATCTGCGTTTTCCCCACATCTGCGTTTTCCCCACATCTGCGTTTTCCCCACATCTGCGTTTTTCCCATATCTGCGTTTTCCCCACATCTGCGGTTTTCCCCATATCTGCGTTTTTTCCATACTGCGTTTTTCCCATATCTGCGTTTTTCCCATATCTGCGTTTTTCCCATATCTGCGTTTTTCCCATATCTGGGTTTTTCCCATATCTGCGTTTTCCCCACATCTGCGTTTTTCCCATATCTGCGTTTTTCCCATATCTGCGTTTTTCCCATATCTGCGTTTTCCCCATATCTGCGTTTTCCCCACATCTGCGTTTTCCCCACATCTACGTTTTCCCCACATCTGCGTTTTCCCCACATATGCGTTTTCCCCACATCTGCGTTTTCCCCACATCTGCGTTTTCCCCACATCTGCGTTTTTCCCATATCTGCGTTTTCCCCATATCTGCGTTTTTCCCATATCTGCGTTTTTCCCATATCTGCGTTTTTCCCATATCTGCGTTTTTCCCATATCTGCGTTTTTCCCATATCTGCGTTTTTCCCATATCTGTGTTTTTCCATATCTGCGTTTTTCCCATATCTGCGTTTTCCCCACATCTGCGTTTTCCCCACATCTGCGTTTTCCCCACATCTGCGTTTTCCCCACATCTGCGTTTTCCCCACATCTGCGTTTTCCCCACATCTGCGATTTCCCCACATCTGCGATTTCCCCACATCTGCGTTTTCCCCACATCTGCGTTTTCCCCACATCTGCGTTTTCCCCACATCTGCGTTTTTCCCATATCTGCGTTTTTCCCATATCTGCGTTTTTCCCATATCTGCGTTTTTCCCACATCTGCGTTTTCCCCACATCTGCGTTTTCCCCACATCTGCGTTTTCCCCACATCTGCGTTTTCCCCACATCTGCGTTTTCCCCACATCTGCATTTTCCCCACATCTGCGTTTTTCGCATATCTGCGTTTTTCCATATCTGCGTTTTTCCCATATCTGCGTTTTTCCCATATCTGCGTTTTTCCCATTTCTGCGTTTTTCCCATATCTGCGTTTTTCCCACATCTGCGTTTTTCCCACATCTGCGTTTTCCCCACATCTGCGTTTTCCCCACATCTGCGTTTTCCCCACATCTGCGTTTTCCCCACATCTGCGTTTTCCCCACATCTGCGTTTTGCGTTTTCCCCACATCTGCGTTTTCCCCACATCTGCGTTTTTCCCACATCTGCGTTTTTCCCATATCTGCGTTTTTCCCATATCTGCGTTTTTCCCATATCTGCGTTTTTCCCATATCTGCGTTTTTCCCACATCTGCGTTTTCCCCACATCTGCGTTTTCCCCACATCTGCGTTTTCCCCACATCTGCGTTTTCCCCACATCTGCGTTTTCCCCACATCTGCGTTTTCCCCACATCTGCGTTTTGCGTTTTCCCCACATCTGCGTTTTCCCCACATCTGCGTTTTCCCCACATCTGCGTTTTTCCCATATTTGCGTTTTTCTCATATCTGCGTTTTTCCCATATCTGCGTTTTTCCCATATCTGCGTTTTTCCCATATCTGCGTTTTCCCCACATCTGCGTTTTCCCCACATCTGCGTTTTTCCCATATCTGCGTTTTTCCCATATCTGCGTTATTCCCATATCTGCGTTTTTCCCATATCTGCGTTTTCCCCATATCTGCGTTTTCCCCACATCTGCGTTTTCCCCACATCTGCGTCTTTCCCATATCTGCGTTTTCCCCACATCTGCGTTTTCCCCACATCTGCGTTTTTTCCATACTGCGTTTTTTTCATATCTGCATTTTTCCCATATCTGCGTTTTTCCCATATCTGCGTTTTTCCCATATCTGCGTTTTTCCCATGTCTGCGTTTTCCCCACATCTGTGTTTTTCCCATATCTGCGTTTTTCCCATATCTGCGTTTTTCCCATATCTGCGTTTTTCCCATATCTGCGTTTTCCCCACATCTGCGTTTTCCCCACATCTGCGTATTCCCCACATCTGCGTTTTCCCCACATCTGCGTTTTCCCCACATCTGCGTTTTCCCCACATCTGCGTTTTGCGTTTTCCCCACATCTGCGTTTTCCCCACATCTGCGTTTTCCCCACATCTGCGTTTTTCCCATATCTGCGTTTTCCCCATATCTGCGTTTTTCCCATATCTGCGTTTTTCCCATATCTGCGTTTTTCCCATATCTGCGTTTTCCCCACATCTGCGTTTTCCCCACATCTGCGTTTTCCCCACATCTGCGTTTTCCCCACATCTGCGTTTTCCCCACATCTGCGTTTTCCCCACATCTGCGTTTTTCCCATATCTGCGTTTTTCTCATGTCAGCATTTCCCCTATCTGCGTTTTTCCCATATCTGCGTTTTTCCCCTATCTGCGTTTTTCCCATATCTGCGTTTTTCCCATATCTGCGTTTTTCCCATATCTGCGTTTTTCCCATATCTACGTTTTTCCCATATCTGCGTTTTTCCCATATCTGCGTTTTCCCCATATCTGCGTTTTCCCCATATCTGCGTTTTCCCCACATCTGCGTTTTCCCCACATCTGCGTTTTGCGTTTTCCCCACATCTGCGTTTTCCCCACATCTGCGTTTTTCCCATATCTGCGTTTTTCCCATATCTGCGTTTTTCCCATATCTGCGTTTTTCCCATATCTGCGTTTTTCCCATATCTGCGTTTTCCCCATATCTGCGTTTTCCCCACATCTGCGTTTTCCCCACATCTGCGTTTTCCCCACATCTGCGTTTTCCCCACATCTGCGTTTTCCCCACATCTGCGTTTTCCCCACATCTGCGTTTTCCCCACATCTGCGTTTTGCGTTTTCCCCACATCTGCGTTTTCCCCACATCTGCGTTTTTCCCACATCTGCGTTTTTCCCATATCTGCGTTTTTCTCATGTCAGCATTTTCCCCTATCTGCGTTTTTCCCAAATCTGCGTTTTTCCCATATCTGCGTTTTTCCCATATCTACGTTTTTCCCATATCTGAGTTTTTCCCATATCTGCGTTTTCCCCATATCTGCGTTTTCCCCATATCTGCGTTTTCCCCACATCTGCGTTTTCCCCACATTTGCGTTTTGCGTTTTCCCCACATCTGCGTTTTCCCCACATCTGCGTTTTTCCCATATCTGGGTTTTTCCCATATCTGCGTTTTTCCCATATCTGCGTTTTTCCCATATCTGCGTTTTTCCCATATCTGCGTTTTTCCCATATCTGCGTTTTTCCCATATCTGCGTTTTTCTGCGTTTTTCCCATATCTGCGGTTTTCCCATATCTGCGTTTTTCCCATATCTGCGTTTTTCCCATATCTGCGTTTTCCCCATATCTGCGTTTTCCCCATATCTGCGTTTTCTCCACATCTGCGTTTTCCCCACATCTGCGTTTTCCCCACATCTGCGTTTTTCCCATATCTGCGTTTTTCTCATGTCAGCATTTCCCCTATCTGCGTTTTTCCCATATCTGCGTTTTTCCCCTATCTGCGTTTTTCCCATATCTGCGTTTTTCCCATATCTGCGTTTTCCCCATATCTGCGTTTTCCCCATATCTGCGTTTTCCCCACATCTGCGTTTTCCCCACATCTGCGTTTTGCGTTTTCCCCACATCTGCGTTTTCCCCACATCTGCGTTTTTCCCATATCTGCGTTTTTCCCATATCTGCGTTTTTCCCATATCTGCGTTTTTCCCATATCTGCGTTTTTCCCATATCTGCGTTTTTCCCATATCTGCGTTTTTCCCATATCTGCGTTTTCCCCATATCTGCGTTTTCCCCACATCTGCGTTTTCCCCACATCTGCGTTTTCCCCACATCTGCGTTTTCCCCACATCTGCGTTTTCCCCACATCTGCGTTTTCCCCACATCTGCGTTTTGCGTTTTCCCCACATCTGCGTTCTCCCCACATCTGCGTTTTTCCCACATCTGCGTTTTTCCCATATCTGCGTTTTTCTCATGTCAGCATTTTCCCCTATCTGCGTTTTTCCCATATCTGCGTTTTTCCCATATCTACGTTTTTCCCATATCTGAGTTTTTCCCATATCTGCGTTTTCCCCATATCTGCGTTTTCCCCATATCTGCGTTTTCCCCACATCTGCGTTTTCCCCACATTTGCGTTTTGCGTTTTCCCCACATCTGCGTTTTCCCCACATCTGCGTTTTTCCCATATCTGTGTTTTTCCCATATCTGGGTTTTTCCCATATCTGCGTTTTTCCCATATCTGCGTTTTTCCCATATCTGCGTTTTTCCCATATCTGCGTTTTTCCCATATCTGCGTTTTTCCCATATCTGCGTTTATCTGCGTTTTTCCCATATCTGCGGTTTTCCCATATCTGCGTTTTTCCCATATCTGCGTTTTTCCCATATCTGCGTTTTCCCCATATCTGCGTTTTCCCCATATCTGCGTTTTCTCCACATCTGCGTTTTCCCCACATCTGCGTTTTCCCCACATCTGCGTTTTCCCCACATCTGCGTTTTCCTCACATCTGCGTTTTCCCCACATCTGCGTTTTCCCCACATCTGCGTTTTCCCCACATCTGCGTTTTCCCCACATCTGCGTTTTCCCCACATCTGCGTTTTCCCCACATCTGCGTTTTCCCCACATCTGCGTTTTCCCCACATCTGCATTTTCCTCACATCTGCGTTTTCCCCACATCTGCGTTTTCCCCACATCTGCGTTTTCCCCACATCTGCGTTTTGCCCACATCTGCGTTTTGCGTTTTCCCCACATCTGTGTTTTCCCCACATCTGCGTTTTTCCCATATCTGCGTTTTTCCCATATCTGCATTATTCCCATATCTGCGTTTTTCGCATATCTGCGTTTTTCCCATATCTTCGTTTTGCGTTTTCCCCACATCTGCGTTTTCCCCACATCTGTGTTTTCCCCACATCTGCGTTTTGCGTTTTCCCCACATCTGCGTTTTCCCCACATCTGCGTTTTTCCCATATCTGCGTTTTCCCCACATCTGCGTTTTCCCCACAACTGCGTTTTCCCCACATCTGCGTTTTCCCCACATCTGCGTTTTCCCCACATCTGCGTTTTCCCCACATCTGCGTTTTCCCCACATCTGCGTTTTCCCCACATCTGCGTTTTCCCCACATCTGCGTTTTCCCCACATCTGCGTTTTCCCCACATCTGCGTTTTGCGTTTTCCCCACATCTGCGTTTTCCCCACATCTGCGTTTTTCCCACATCTGCGTTTTTCCCATATCTGCGTTTTTCCCATATCTGCGTTTTTCCCATATCTGCGTTTTTCCCATATCTGCGTTTTTCCCACATCTGCGTTTTCCCCACATCTGCGTTTTCCCCACATCTGCGTTTTCCCCACATCTGCGTTTTCCCCACATCTGTGTTTTCCCCACATCTGCGTTTTGCGTTTTCCCCACATCTGCGTTTTCCCCACATCTGCGTTTTCCCCACATCTGCGTTTTTCCCATATTTGCGTTTTTCCCATATCTGCGTTTTTCCCATATCTGCGTTTTTCCCATATCTGCGTTTTTCCCATATCTGCGTTTTCCCCACATCTGCGTTTTCCCCACATCTGCGTTTTCCCCACATCTGCGTTTTCCCCACATCTGCGTTTTTCCCATATCTGCGTTTTTCCCATATCTGCGTTTTTCCCATATCTGCGTTTTCCCCATATCTGCGTTTTCCCCACATCTGCGTTTTCCCCACATCTGCGTCTTTCCCATATCTGCGTTTTCCCCACATCTGCGTTTTCCCCACATCTGCGTTTTTTCCATACTGCGTTTTTTTCATATCTGCATTTTTCCCATATCTGCGTTTTTCCCATATCTGCGTTTTTCCCATATCTGCGTTTTTCCCATATCTGCGTTTTCCCCACATCTGTGTTTTTCCCATATCTGCGTTTTTCCCATATCTGCGTTTTTCCCATATCTGCGTTTTTCCCATATCTGCGTTTTCCCCATATCTGCGTTTTCCCCACATCTGCGTTTTCCCCACATCTGCGTTTTCCCCACATCTGCGTTTTCCCCACATCTGCGTTTTCCCCACATCTGCGTTTTGCGTTTTCCCCACATCTGCGTTTTCCCCACATCTGCATTTTCCCCACATCTGCGTTTTTCCCACATCTGCGTTTTCCCCATATCTGCGTTTTTCCCATATCTGCGTTTTTCCCATATCTGCGTTTTTCCCATATCTGCGTTTTCCCCACATCTGCGTTTTCCCCACATCTGCGTTTTCCCCACATCTGCGTTTTCCCCACATCTGCGTTTTCCCCACATCTGCGTTTTCCCCACATCTGCGTTTTCCCCACATCTGCGTTTTTCCCATATCTGCGTTTTTCTCATGTCAGCATTTCCCCTATCTGCGTTTTTCCCATATCTGCGTTTTTCCCCTATCTGCGTTTTTCCCATATCTGCGTTTTTCCCATATCTGCGTTTTTCCCATATCTGCGTTTTTCCCATATCCACGTTTTTCCCATATCTGCGTTTTTCCCATATCTGCGTTTTCCCCATATCTGCGTTTTCCCCATATCTGCGTTTTCCCCACAACTGCGTTTTCCCCACATCTGCGTTTTGCGTTTTCCCCACATCTGCGTTTTCCCCACATCTGCGTTTTTCCCATATCTGCGTTTTTCCCATATCTGCGTTTTTCCCATATCTGCGTTTTTCCCATATCTGCGTTTTCCCCACATCTGCGTTTTCCCCACATCTGCGTTTTTCCCATATCTGTGTTTTTCCCATATCTGCGTTTTTCCCATATCTGCGTTTTTCCCATATCTGCGTTTTTCCCATATCTGCGTTTTTCCCATATCTGCGTTTTTCCCATATCTGCGTTTATCTGCGTTTTTCCCATATCTGCGTTTTTCCCATATCTGCGTTTTTCCCATATCTGCGTTTTCCCCATATCTGCGTTTTCCCCATATCTGCGTTTTCTCCACATCTGCGTTTTCCCCACATCTGCGTTTTCCCCACATCTGCATTTTCCCCACATCTGCGTTTTCCCCACATCTGCGTTTTCCTCACATCTGCGTTTTCCCCACATCTGCGTTTTCCCCACATCTGCGTTTTCCCCACATCTGCGTTTTCCCCACATCTGCGTTTTCCCCACATCTGCGTTTTCCCCACATCTGCGTTTTCCCCACATCTGCGTTTTCCCCCCATCTGCGTTTTCCTCACATCTGCGTTTTCCCCACATCTGCGTTTTCCCCACATCTGCGTTTTCCCCACATCTGCGTTTTCCCCACATCTGCGTTTTCCCCACATCTGCGTTTTCCCCACATCTGCGTTTTGCGTTTTCCCCACATCTGCGTTTTCCCCACATCTGCGTTTTTCCCATATCTGCGTTTTTCCCATATCTGCATTATTCCCATATCTGCGTTTTTCGCATATCTGCGTTTTTCCCATATCTTCGTTTTGCGTTTTCCCCACATCTGCGTTTTCCCCACATCTGTGTTTTCCCCACATCTGCGTTTTGCGTTTTCCCCACATCTGCGTTTTCCCCACATCTGCGTTTTTCCCATATCTGCGTTTTCCCCACATCTGCGTTTTCCCCACAACTGCGTTTTCCCCACATCTGCGTTTTCCCCACATCTGCGTTTTCCCCACATCTGCGTTTTCCCCACATCTGCGTTTTCCCCACATCTGCGTTTTCCCCACATCTGCGTTTTCCCCACATCTGCGTTTTGCGTTTTCCCCACATCTGCGTTTTCCCCACATCTGCGTTTTTCCCACATCTGCGTTTTTCCCATATCTGCGTTTTTCCCATATCTGCGTTGTTCCCATATCTGCGTTTTTCCCATATCTGCGTTTTTCCCATATCTGCGTTTTCCCCACATCTGCGTTTTCCCCACATCTGCGTTTTCCCCACATCTGCGTTTTCCCCACATCTGCGTTTTCCCCACATCTGCGTTTTGCGTTTTCCCCACATCTGCGTTTTCCCCACATCTGCGTTTTCCCCACATCTGCGTTTTTCCCATATTTGCGTTTTTCCCATATCTGCGTTTTTCCCATATCTGCGTTTTTCCCATATCTGCGTTTTCCCCACATCTGCGTTTTCCCCACATCTGCGTTTTTCCCATATCTGCGTTTTTCCCATATCTGCGTTATTCCCATATCTGCGTTTTTCCCATATCTGCGTTTTCCCCATATCTGCGTTTTCCCCACATCTGCGTTTTCCCCACATCTGCGTCTTTCCCATATCTGCGTTTTCCCCACATCTGCGTTTTCCCCACATCTGCGTTTTTTCCATACTGCGTTTTTTTCATATCTGCATTTTTCCCATATCTGCGTTTTTCCCATATCTGCGTTTTTCCCATATCTGCGTTTTTCCCATATCTGCGTTTTCCCCACATCTGTGTTTTTCCCATATCTGCGTTTTTCCCATATCTGCGTTTTTCCCATATCTGCGTTTTTCCCATATCTGCGTTTTCCCCACATCTGCGTTTTCCCCACATCTGCGTTTTCCCCACATCTGCGTTTTCCCCACATCTGCGTTTTGCGTTTTCCCCACATCTGCGTTTTTCCCACATCTGCGTTTTCCCCACATCTGCGTTTTTCCCATATCTGCGTTTTCCCCATATCTGCGTTTTTCCCATTTCTGCGTTTTTCCCATATCTGCGTTTTCCCCATATCTGCGTTTTCCCCACATCTGCGTTTTGCCCACATCTGCGTTTTCCCCACATCTGCGTTTTCCCCACATCTGCGTTTTCCCCACATCTGCGTTTTCCCCACATCTGCGTTTTCCCCACATCTGCGTTTTCCCCACATCTGCGTTTTTCCCATATCTGCGTTTTTCTCATGTCAGCATTTCCCCTATCTGCGTTTTTCCCATATCTGCGTTTTTCCCCTATCTGCGTTTTTCCCATATCTGCGTTTTTCCCATATCTGCGTTTTTCCCATATCCGCGTTTTTCCCATATCTACGTTTTTCCCATATCTGCGTTTTTCCCATATCTGCGTCTTCCCCATATCTGCGTTTTCCCCATATCTGCGTTTTCCCCACATCTGCGTTTTCCCCACAACTGCGTTTTGCGTTTTCCCCACATCTGCGTTTTCCCCACATCTGCGTTTTTCCCATATCTGCGTTTTTCCCATATCTGCGTTTTTCCCATATCTGCGTTTTTCCCATATCTGCGTTTTTCCCATATCTGCGTTTTTCCCATATCTGCGTTTTTCCCATATCTGCGTTTTCCCCATATCTGCGTTTTCCCCACATCTGCGTTTTCCCCACATCTGCGTTTTCCCCACATCTGCGTTTTCCCCACATCTGCGTTTTCCCCACATCTGCGTTTTCCCCACATCTGCGTTTTCCCCACATCTGCGTTTTGCGTTTTCCCCACATCTGCGTTTTCCCCACATCTGCGTTTTCCCCACATCTGCGTTTTGCGTTTTCCCCACATCTGCGTTTTCCCCACATCTGCGTTTTTCCCACATCTGCGTTTTTCCCATATCTGCGTTTTTCCCATATCTGCGTTGTTCACATATCTGCGTTTTTCCCATATCTGCGTTTTTCCCATATCTGCGTTTTCCCCACATCTGCGTTTTCCCCACATCTGCGTTTTCCCCACATCTGCGTTTTCCCCACATCTGCGTTTTCCCCACATCTGCGTTTTGCGTTTTCCCCACATCTGCGTTTTCCCCACATCTGCGTTTTCCCCACATCTGCGTTTTTCCCATATTTGCGTTTTTCCCATATC
This sequence comes from Locusta migratoria, assembly GCA_026315105.1. Lineage (NCBI taxonomy): Eukaryota > Metazoa > Arthropoda > Insecta > Orthoptera > Acrididae > Locusta > Locusta migratoria. The sequence continues at coordinate 145,529,168 of CM048751.1, read as the reverse complement.
TGCGTTTTTCCCATATCTGCGTTTTTCCCATATCTGCGTTTTCCCCACATCTGCGTTTTCCCCACATCTGCGTTTTTCCCATATCTGCGTTTTTCCCATATCTGCGTTATTCCCATATCTGCGTTTTTCCCATATCTGCATTTTCCCCATATCTGCGTTTTCCCCACATCTGCGTTTTCCCCACATCTGCGTCTTTCCCATATCTGCGTTTTCCCCACATCTGCGTTTTCCCCACATCTGCGTTTTTTCCATACTGCGTTTTTTTCATATCTGCATTTTTCCCATATCTGCGTTTTTCCCATATCTGCGTTTTTCCCATATCTGCGTTTTTCCCATATCTGCTTTTTCCCCACATCTGTGTTTTTCCCATATCTGCGTTTTTCCCATATCTGCGTTTTTCCCATATCTGCGTTTTTCCCATATCTGCGTTTTCCCCATATCTGCGTTTTCCCCACATCTGCGTTTTCCCCACATCTGCGTTTTCCCCACATCTGCGTTTTCCCCACATCTGCGTTTTGCGTTTTCCCCACATCTGCGTTTTTCCCACATCTGCGTTTTCCCCACATCTGCGTTTTTCCCATATCTGCGTTTTCCCCATATCTGCGTTTTTCCCATTTCTGCGTTTTTCCCATATCTGCGTTTTCCCCATATCTGCGTTTTCCCCACATCTGCGTTTTCCCCACATCTGCGTTTTCCCCACATCTGCGTTTTCCCCACATCTGCGTTTTCCCCACATCTGCGTTTTCCCCACATCTGCGTTTTCCCCACATCTGCGTTTTCCCCACATCTGCGTTTTTCCCATATCTGCGTTTTTCTCATGTCAGCATTTCCCCTATCTGCGTTTTTCCCATATCTGCGTTTTTCCCCTATCTGCGTTTTTCCCATATCTGCGTTTTTCCCATATCTGCGTTTTTCCCATATCTGCGTTTTTCCCATATCTACGTTTTTCCCATATCTGCGTTTTTCCCATATCTGCGTTTTCCCCATATCTGCGTTTTCCCCATATCTGCGTTTTCCCCACATCTGCGTTTTCCCCACATCTGCGTTTTGCGTTTTCCCCACATCTGCGTTTTCCCCACATCTGCGTTTTTCCCATATCTGCGTTTTTCCCATATCTGCGTTTTTCCCATATCTGCGTTTTTCCCATATCTGCGTTTTTCCCATATCTGCGTTTTTCCCATATCTGCGTTTTTCCCATATCTGCGTTTTCCCCATATCTGCGTTTTCCCCACATCTGCGTTTTCCCCACATCTGAGTTTTCCCCACATCTGCGTTTTCCCCACATCTGCGTTTTCCCCACATCTGCGTTTTCCCCACATCTGCGTTTTCCCCACATCTGCGTTTTCCCCACATCTGCGTTTTTCGTTTTCCCCACATCTGCGTTTTCCCCACATCTGCGTTTTTCCCACATCTGCGTTTTTCCCATATCTGCGTTTTTCTCATGTCAGCATTTTCCCCTATCTGCGTTTTTCCCATATCTGCGTTTTTCCCATATCTGCGTTTTTCCCATATCTACGTTTTTCCCATATCTGAGTTTTTCCCATATCTGCGTTTTCCCCATATCTGCGTTTTCCCCATATCTGCGTTTTCCCCACATCTGCGTTTTCCCCACATTTGCGTTTTGCGTTTTCCCCACATCTGCGTTTTCCCCACATCTGCGTTTTTCCCATATCTGTGTTTTTCCCATATCTGGGTTTTTCCCATATCTGCGTTTTTCCCATATCTGCGTTTTTCCCATATCTGCGTTTTTCCCATATCTGCGTTTTTCCCATATCTGCGTTTTTCCCATATCTGCGTTTATCTGCGTTTTTCCCATATCTGCGGTTTTCCCATATCTGCGTTTTTCCCATATCTGCGTTTTTCCCATATCTGCATTTTCCCCATATCTGCGTTTTCCCCATATCTGCGTTTTCTCCACATCTGCTTTTTCTCCACATCTGCGTTTTCCCCACATCTGCGTTTTCCCCACATCTGCGTTTTCCCCACATCTGCGTTTTCCCCACATCTGCGTTTTCCTCACATCTGCGTTTTCCCCACATCTGCGTTTTCCCCACATCTGCGTTTTCCCCACATCTGCGTTTTCCCCACATCTGCGTTTTCCCTACATCTGCGTTTTCCCCACATCTGCATTTTCCCCACATCTGCGTTTTCCCCACATCTGCGTTTTCCCCACATCTGCGTTTTCCTCACATCTGCGTTTTCCCCACATCTGCGTTTTCCCCACATCTGCGTTTTCCCCACATCTGCGTTTTCCCCACATCTGCGTTTTCCCCACATCTGCGTTTTCCCCACATCTGCGTTTTGCGTTTTCCCCACATCTGCGTTTTCCCCACATCTGCGTTTTTCCCATATCTGCGTTTTTCCCATATCTGCATTATTCCCATATCTGCGTTTTTCGCATATCTGCGTTTTTCCCATATCTTCGTTTTGCGTTTTCCCCACATCTGCGTTTTCCCCACATCTGTGTTTTCCCCACATCTGCGTTTTGCGTTTTCCCCACATTTGCGTTTTCCCCACATCTGCGTTTTTCCCATATCTGCGTTTTCCCCACATCTGCGTTTTCCCCACAACTGCGTTTTCCCCACATCTGCATTTTCCCCACATCTGCGTTTTCCCCACATCTGCGTTTTCCCCACATCTGCGTTTTCCCCACATCTGCGTTTTCCCCACATCTGCGTTTTCCCCACATCTGCGTTTTCCCCACATCTGCGTTTTCCCCACATCTGCGTTTTGCGTTTTCCCCACATCTGCGTTTTCCCCACATCTGCGTTTTCCCCACATCTGCGTTTTTCCCATATTTGCGTTTTTCCCATATCTGCGTTTTTCCCATATCTGCGTTTTTCCCATATCTGCGTTTTTCCCATATCTGCGTTTTCCCCACATCTGCGTTTTCCCCACATCTGCGTTTTCCCCACATCTGCGTTTTCCCCAGATCTGTGTTTTCCCCAGATCTGCGTTTTCCCCACATCTGCGTTTTCCCCACATCTGCGTTTTCCCCACATCTGCGTTTTCCCCCACATCTGCGTTTTCCCCACATCTGCGATTTCCCCACATCTGCGTTTTCCCCACATCTGCGTTTTCCCCACATCTGCGTTTTCCCCACATCTGCGTTTTTCCCATATCTGCGTTTTACCCATATCTGCGTTGTTCCCATATCTGCGTTTTTCCCATATCTGCGTTTTTCCCATATCTGCGTTTTCCCCACATCTGCGTTTTCCCCACATCTGCGTTTTCCCCACATCTGCGTTTTCCCCACATCTGCGTTTTCCCCACATCTGCGTTTTGCGTTTTCCCCACATCTGCGTTTTCCCCACATCTGCGTTTTCCCCACATCTGCGTTTTTCCCATATTTGCGTTTTTCCCATATCTGCGTTTTTCCCATATCTGCGTTTTTCCCATATCTGCGTTTTCCCCACATCTGCGTTTTCCCCACATCTGCGTTTTTCCCATATCTGCGTTTTTCCCATATCTGCGTTATTCCCATATCTGCGTTTTTCCCATATCTGCGTTTTCCCCATATCTGCGTTTTCCCCACATCTGCGTTTTCCCCACATCTGCGTCTTTCCCATATCTGCGTTTTCCCCACATCTGCGTTTTCCCCACATCTGCGTTTTTTCCATACTGCGTTTTTTTCATATCTGCATTTTTCCCATATCTGCGTTTTTCCCATATCTGCGTTTTTCCCATATCTGCGTTTTTCCCATATCTGCGTTTTCCCCACATCTGTGTTTTTCCCATATCTGCGTTTTTCCCATATCTGCGTTTTTCCCATATCTGCGTTTTTCCCATATCTGCGTTTTCCCCACATCTGCGTTTTCCCCACATCTGCGTTTTCCCCACATCTGCGTTTTCCCCACATCTGCGTTTTGCGTTTTCCCCACATCTGCGTTTTTCCCACATCTGCGTTTTCCCCACATCTGCGTTTTTCCCATATCTGCGTTTTCCCCATATCTGCGTTTTTCCCATTTCTGCGTTTTTCCCATATCTGCGTTTTCCCCATATCTGCGTTTTCCCCACATCTGCGTTTTGCCCACATCTGCGTTTTCCCCACATCTGCGTTTTCCCCACATCTGCGTTTTCCCCACATCTGCGTTTTCCCCACATCTGCGTTTTCCCCACATCTGCGTTTTCCCCACATCTGCGTTTTTCCCATATCTGCGTTTTTCTCATGTCAGCATTTCCCCTATCTGCGTTTTTCCCATATCTGCGTTTTTCCCCTATCTGCGTTTTTCCCATATCTGCGTTTTTCCCATATCTGCGTTTTTCCCATATCTGCGTTTTTCCCATATCTACGTTTTTCCCATATCTGCGTTTTTCCCATATCTGCGTTTTCCCCATATCTGCGTTTTCCCCATATCTGCGTTTTCCCCACATCTGCGTTTTCCCCACATCTGCGTTTTGCGTTTTCCCCACATCTGCGTTTTCCCCACATCTGCGTTTTTCCCATATCTGCGTTTTTCCCATATCTGCGTTTTTCCCATATCAGCGTTTTTCCCATATCTGCGTTTTTCCCATATCTGCGTTTTTCCCATATCTGCGTTTTTCCCATATCTGCGTTTTCCCCAAATCTGCGTTTTCCCCACATCTGCGTTTTCCCCACGTCTGCGTTTTCCCCACATCTGCGTTTTCCCCACATCTGCGTTTTCCCCACATCTGCGTTTTCCCCACATCTGCGTTTTCCCCCACATCTGCGTTTTGCGTTTTCCCCACATCTGCGTTTTCCCCACATCTGCGTTTTCCCCACATCTGCGTTTTGCGTTTTCCCCACATCTGCGTTTTCCCCACATCTGCGTTTTTCCCACATCTGCGTTTTTCCCATATCTGCGTTTTTCCCATATCTGCGTTGTTCCCATATCTGCGTTTTTCCCATATCTGCGTTTTCCCCACATCTGCGTTTTCCCCACATCTGCGTTTTCCCCACATCTGCGTTTTCCCCACATCTGCGTTTTCCCCACATCTGCGTTTTGCGTTTTCCCCACATCTGCGTTTTCCCCACATCTGCGTTTTCCCCACATCTGCGTTTTTCCCATATTTGCGTTTTTCCCATATCTGCGTTTTTCCCATATCTGCGTTTTTCCCATATCTGCGTTTTCCCCACATCTGCGTTTTCCCCACATCTGCGTTTTTCCCATATCTGCGTTTTTCCCATATCTGCGTTATTCCCATATCTGCGTTTTTCCCATATCTGCGTTTTCCCCATATCTGCGTTTTCCCCACATCTGCGTTTTCCCCACATCTGCGTCTTTCCCATATCTGCGTTTTCCCCACATCTGCGTTTTCCCCACATCTGCGTTTTTTCCATACTGCGTTTTTTTCATATCTGCATTTTTCCCATATCTGCGTTTTTCCCATATCTGCGTTTTTCCCATATCTGCGTTTTTCCCATATCTGCGTTTTCCCCACATCTGTGTTTTTCCCATATCTGCGTTTTTCCCATATCTGCGTTTTTCCCATATCTGCGTTTTTCCCATATCTGCGTTTTCCCCATATCTGCGTTTTCCCCACATTTCCGTTTTCCCCACATCTGCGTTTTCCCCACATCTGCGTTTTCCCCACATCTGCGTTTTGCGTTTTCCCCACATCTGCGTTTTTCCCACATCTGCGTTTTCCCCACATCTGCGTTTTTCCCATATCTGCGTTTTCCCCATATCTGCGTTTTTCCCATTTCTGCGTTTTTCCCATATCTGCGTTTTCCCCATATCTGCGTTTTCCCCACATCTGCGTTTTCCCCACATCTGCGTTTTCCCCACATCTGCGTTTTCCCCACATCTGCGTTTTCCCCCACATCTGCGTTTTCCCCACATCTGCGTTTTCCCCACATCTGCGTTTTTCCCATATCTGCGTTTTTCTCATGTCAGCATTTCCCCTATCTGCGTTTTTCCCATATCTGCGTTTTTCCCCTATCTGCGTTTTTCCCATATCTGCATTTTTCCCATATCTGCGTTTTTCCCATATCTGCGTTTTTCCCATATCTACGTTTTTCCCATATCTGCGTTTTTCCCATATCTGCGTTTTCCCCATATCTGCGTTTTCCCCATATCTGCGTTTTCCCCACATCTGCGTTTTCCCCCACATCTGCGTTTTGCGTTTTCCCCACATCTGCGTTTTCCCCACATCTGCGTTTTTCCCATATCTGCGTTTTTCCCATATCTGCGTTTTTCCCATATCTGCGTTTTTCCCATATCTGCGTTTTTCCAATATCTGCGTTTTTCCCATATCTGCGTTTTTCCCATATCTGCGTTTTCCCCACATCTGCGTTTTCCCCACATCTGCGTTTTCCCCACATCTGCGTTTTCCCCACATCTGCGTTTTCCCCACATCTGCGTTTTCCCCACATCTGCGTTTTCCCCACATCTGCGTTTTCCCCACATCTGCGTTTTGCGTTTTCCCCACATCTGCGTTTTCCCCACATCTGCGTTTTTCCCACATCTGCGTTTTTCCCATATCTGCGTTTTTCTCATGTCAGCATTTTCCCCTATCTGCGTTTTTCCCATATCTGCGTTTTTCCCATATCTGCGTTTTTCCCATATCTACGTTTTTCCCATATCTGAGTTTTTCCCATATCTGCGTTTTCCCCATATCTGCGTTTTCCCCATATCTGCGTTTTCCCCACATCTGCGTTTTCCCCACATTTGCGTTTTGCGTTTTCCCCACATCTGCGTTTTCCCCACATCTGCGTTTTTCCCATATCTGTGTTTTTCCCATATCTGGGTTTTTCCCATATCTGCGTTTTTCCCATATCTGCGTTTTTCCCATATCTGCGTTTTTCCCATATCTGCGTTTTTCCCATATCTGCGTTTTTCCCATATCTGCGTTTATCTGCGTTTTTCCCATATCTGCGGTTTTCCCATATCTGCGTTTTTCCCATATCTGCGTTTTTCCCATATCTGCATTTTCCCCATATCTGCGTTTTCCCCATATCTGCGTTTTCTCCACATCTGCGTTTTCCCCACATCTGCGTTTTCCCCACATCTGCGTTTTCCCCACATCTGCGTTTTCCCCACATCTGCGTTTTCCTCACATCTGCGTTTTCCCCACATCTGCGTTTTCCCCACATCTGCGTTTTCCCCACATCTGCGTTTTCCCCACATCTGCGTTTTCCCTACATCTGCGTTTTCCCCACATCTGCGTTTTCCCCACATCTGCGTTTTCCCCACATCTGCGTTTTCCCCACATCTGCGTTTTCCTCACATCTGCGTTTTCCCCACATCTGCGTTTTCCCCACATCTGCGTTTTCCCCACATCTGCGTTTTCCCCACATCTGCGTTTTCCCCACATCTGCGTTTTCCCCACATCTGCGTTTTGCGTTTTCCCCACATCTGCGTTTTCCCCACATCTGCGTTTTTCCCATATCTGCGTTTTTCCCATATCTGCATTATTCCCATATCTGCGTTTTTCGCATATCTGCGTTTTTCCCATATCTTCGTTTTGCGTTTTCCCCACATCTGCGTTTTCCCCACATCTGTGTTTTCCCCACATCTGCGTTTTGCGTTTTCCCCACATTTGCGTTTTCCCCACATCTGCGTTTTTCCCATATCTGCGTTTTCCCCACATCTGCGTTTTCCCCACAACTGCGTTTTCCCCACATCTGCATTTTCCCCACATCTGCGTTTTCCCCACATCTGCGTTTTCCCCACATCTGCGTTTTCCCCACATCTGCGTTTTCCCCACATCTGCGTTTTCCCCACATCTGCGTTTTCCCCACATCTGCGTTTTGCGTTTTCCCCACATCTGCGTTTTCCCCACATCTGCGTTTTCCCCACATCTGCGTTTTTCCCATATCTGCGTTTTTCCCATATCTGCGTTTTTCCCATATCTGCGTTTTTCCCATATCTGCGTTTTCCCCACATCTGCGTTTTCCCCACATCTGCGTTTTCCCCAGATCTGCGTTTTCCCCAGATCTGCGTTTTCCCCAGATCTGCGTTTTCCCCACATCTGCGTTTTCCCCACATCTGCGTTTTCCCCACATCTGCGTTTTCCCCACATCTGCGTTTTCCCCACATCTGCGTTTTCCCCACATCTGCGTTTTCCCCACATCTGCGTTTTCCCCACATCTGCGTTTTCCCCACATCTGCGTTTTCCCCACATCTGCGTTTTCCCCACATCTGCGATTTCCCCACATCTGTGTTTTCCCCACATCTGCGTTTTCCCCACATCTGCGTTTTCCCCACATCTGCGTTTTTCCCATATCTGCGTTTTTCCCATATCTGCGTTTTTCCCATATCTGCGTTTTTCCCACATCTGCGTTTTCCCCACATCTGCGTTTTCCCCACATCTGCGTTTTCCCCACATCTGCGTTTTCCCCACATCTGCGTTTTCCCCACATCTGCATTTTCCCCACATCTGCGTTTTTCGCATATCTGCGTTTTTCCATATCTGCGTTTTTCCCATATCTGCGTTTTTCCCATATCTGCGTTTTTCCCATTTCTGCGTTTTTCCCATATCTGCGTTTTTCCCACATCTGCGTTTTTCCCACATCTGCGTTTTCCCCACATCTGCGTTTTCCCCACATCTGCGTTTTCCCCACATCTGCGTTTTCCCCACATCTGCGTTTTGCGTTTTCCCCACATCTGCGTTATCCCCACATCTGCGTTTTTCCCATATCTGCGTTTTTCCCATATCTGCGTTTTTCCCATATCTGCGTTTTTCCCATATCTGCGTTTTTCCCATATCTGCGTTTTTCCCACATCTGCGTTTTTCCCACATCTGCGTTTTCCCCAAATCTGCGTTTTCCCCACATCTGCGTTTTCCCCACATCTGCGTTTTCCCCACATCTGCGTTTTCCCCACATCTGCGTTTTCCCCACATCTGCGTTTTGCGTTTTCCCCACATCTGCGTTTTCCCCACATCTGCGTTTTCCCCACATCTGCGTTTTTCCCATATTTCCGTTTTTCCCATATCTGCGTTTTTCCCATATCTGCGTTTTTCCCATATCTGCGTTTTCCCCACATCTGCGTTTTCCCCACATCTGCGTTTTTCCCACATCTGCGTTTTTCCCATATCTGCGTTATTCCCATATCTGCGTTTTTCCCATATCTGCGTTTTCCCCATATCTGCGTTTTCCCCACATCTGCGTTTTCCCCACATCTGCGTCTTTCCCATATCTGCGTTTTCCCCACATCTGCGTTTTCCCCACATCTGCGTTTTTTCCATACTTCGTTTTTTTCATATCTGCATTTTTCCCATATCTGCGTTTTTCCCATATCTGCGTTTTTCCCATATCTGCGTTTTTCCCATATCTGCGTTTTCCCCACATCTGTGTTTTTCCCATATCTGTGTTTTTCCCATATCTGCGTTTTTCCCATATCTGCGTTTTTCCCATATCTGCGTTTTCCCCATATCTGCGTTTTCACCACATCTGCGTTTTCCCCACATCTGCGTTTTCCCCACATCTGCGTTTTCCCCACATCTGCGTTTTGCGTTTTCCCCACATCTGCGTTTTCCCCACATCTGCGTTTTCCCCACATCTGCGTTTTTCCCATATCTGCGTTTTCCCCATATCTGCTTTTTTCCCATATCTGCGTTTTTCCCATATCTGCGTTTTTCCCATATCTGCGTTTTTCCCATATCTGCGTTTTTTCCCATATCTGCGTTTTCCCCACATCTGCGTTTTCCCCACATCTGCGTTTTCCCCACATCTGCGTTTTCCCCACATCTGCGTTTTCCCCACATCTGCGTTTTCCCCACATCTGCGTTTTCCCCACATCTGCGTTTTTCCCATATCTGCGTTTTTCTCATGTCAGCATTTCCCCTATCTGCGTTTTTCCCATATCTGCGTTTTTCCCCTATCTGCGTTTTTCCCATATCTGCGTTTTTTCCATATCTGCGTTTTTCCCATATCTGCGTTTTTCCCATATCTACGTTTTTCCCATATCTGCGTTTTTCCCATATCTGCGTTTTCCCCATATCTGCGTATTCCCCATATCTGCGTTTTCCCCACATCTGCGTTTTCCCCACATCTGCGTTTTGCGTTTTCCCCACATCTGCGTTTTCCCCACATCTGCGTTTTCCCCACATCTGCGTTTTTCCCATATCTGCGTTTTTCCCATATCTGCGTTTTTCCCATATCTGCGTTTTTCCCATATCTGCGTTTTCCCCACATCTGCGTTTTCCCCACATCTGCGTTTTCCCCACATCTGCGTTTTCCCCACATCTGCGTTTTCCCCACATCTGCGTTTTCCCCACATCTGCGTTTTCCCCACATCTGCGTTTTGCGTTTTCCCCACATCTGCGTTTTCCGCACATCTGCGTTTTTCCCACATCTGCGTTTTTCCCATATCTGCGTTTTTCTCATGTCAGCATTTTCCCCTATCTGCGTTTTTCCCATATCTGCGTTTTTCCCATATCTACGTTTTTCCCATATCTGAGTTTTTCCCATATCTGCGTTTTCCCCATATCTGCGTTTTCCCCATATCTGCGTTTTCCCCACATCTGCGTTTTCCCCACATTTGCGTTTTGCGTTTTCCCCACATCTGCGTTTTCCCCCACATCTGCGTTTTTCCCATATCTGTGTTTTTCCCATATCTGCGTTTTTCCCATATCTGCGTTTTTCCCATATCTGCGTTTTTCCCATATCTGCGTTTTTCCCATATCTGCGTTTTTGCCATATCTGCGTTTTTCCCATATCTGCGTTTATCTGCGTTTTCCCCACATCTGCGTTTTCCCCACATCTGCGTTTTCCCCACATCTGCGTTTTTCCCATATCTGCGTTTTCCCCATATCTGCTTTTTTCCCATATCTGCGTTTTTCCCATATCTGCGTTTTTCCCATATCTGCGTTTTTCCCATATCTGCGTTTTTCCCATATCTGCGTTTTCCCCACATCTGCGTTTTCCCCACATCTGCGTTTTCCCCACATCTGCGTTTTCCCCACATCTGCGTTTTCCCCACATCTGCGTTTTCCCCACATCTGCGTTTTCCCCACATCTGCGTTTTTCCCATATCTGCGTTTTTCTCATGTCAGCATTTCCCCTATCTGCGTTTTTCCCATATCTGCGTTTTTCCCCTATCTACGTTTTTCCCATATCTGCGTTTTTTCCATATCTGCGTTTTTCCCATATCTGCGTTTTTCCCATATCTACGTTTTTCCCATATCTGCGTTTTTCCCATATCTGCGTTTTCCCCATATCTGCGTTTTCCCCATATCTGCGTTTTCCCCACATCTGCGTTTTCCCCACATCTGCGTTTTCCCCCACATCTGCGTTTTCCCCACATCTGCGTTTTCCCCACATCTGCGTTTTCCCCACATCTGCGTTTTCCCCACATCTGCGTTTTCCCCACATCTGCCCCTCAGGGGCTCAGCATTAGTTTGCTGAGTACGGGCTTGGCGAACCCGGGGTCCTGAGCTGTGGGCTGTGTCGCGCCAACAGTCCGCTACACCGTAAGCTCTGTGCGTGCTTCAACGACCATCGTTCGGCGCGACGGTGGAACGTTGTACGTTTCAGAGTCCGGGGATCTTGGCTTAATCGCCTGGGTCGCGAGGATGGTACAAACCTCTATAAAAAAACCCTCAATCTCAAGGTGTGCTACGTGCCGAGGGGATGCATGGCTGTTGAGGTTGAACAGCCGCTAGCGAGCAACCTCTGAGGAACCTGCCGCACCTCAGTTGTACAAGGCTTACCCAGGCAAGCGGGGCTCTGCCTGGGTGGACATTTAGATCCCTAGCTGCTCGTGGGACCACAATGAAACGAGCAAAAGAACACGTTGGTGGACGTACAACCACCGTCTCTAAGCGTGGTAAAAGGGACTACAATGCTGCAGATTATGATCCCCAAACGTTTCCTTCTCTGGCTACACCTTGGGAAGAACGTCAGGGAAGACAGAAGGGTGAGGCTTATGCCCCTAAGTATCTGGTCTGTAGCCGTAGTGATGGGGAATCTTTTAAAAATACTAAACCACTATTTTTTGTTGAGAACCTTGAGGACAAGTATGGCGAGGTGGAAGGCATGTCGAAGATGCGGTCGGGATCAGTATTAATAACGACGTCATCCCCAGCTCAATCGCGGGCACTGCTTGCCTGTGACAAGCTGGGTGATGTTTCCGTTACCATTACGCCGCACAAGACCCTAAATATGGTGCAGGGTATCATCTTCCACAAAGACCTCTTGCTGCAGTCAGATGACGAATTGCGTGCCAATCTAGAACGGCGGGGAGTACATTTTATTCGGCGAGTCCATAGGGGTCCGAGGGACAATAGGGTCGCGACCGGTGCCTTCATCTTGGCTTTTGAGGGTGATTCATTGCCCGAGAAGGTCAAGGTGATGGTTTACCGGATCGACGTAAAGCCCTACGTTCCTCCCCCTATGCGCTGTTTTAAATGCTGGAAGTTTGGCCATATGAGCTCCCGATGTGATGCCAACCCAACATGTCGGGAGTGTGGACGTGCAGTTCATCCGAACGTCCCTTGCACGCCGCCTCCAGTATGTGTCAACTGCGGCCAGAATCACTCCCCTTGCTCGCCTATGTGTACAGTCCTGCAGCAAGAACGGAAAATCATGGAATACAAGACCAGAGATCGACTGACTTATTCAGAGGCCAAACGGAAATATCAGAAGCTCCATCCTGTCCGCCTGGTAACTACCTATGCCGCGGTAGCCTCATCGTCCTCGTCCACTGTGCCTGCTGTTCCACCTGTTCCGTCAACGTTAGCGCGCCCCCAGGCCCAATCGACTGACCCTGCCCCCCTACCAGCAGGGGGCACCTCATCTTCGGTGGCTCCCACTCTTTTCACAGTGGGAGCATCACCTGCTACAACACCGGGGACCCCAGTCCCCACCTCTAAGCCGGGGAAGGAGAAGCCTTCTCCGGCCCCTCTCGCTCGGAAGGGGTCCTTAGAGACAACCCCTTCTGCAGCTTCCCAGAGTGCTCCGGAGGATCCTGGCCACAGTCTTCAGGATCTCCAACCTGCCGGTCGAAGAGCTTCCCGCTCTTCCTCCGTCCCGGATGCCACTTCTGGGAAGCCCCCTCGGCCCTGCAAACCAAAGGGCCAGCGAGAGGACAAGAAGAAGAGAAATAAGAAGAAAGAATGTTCAGTGGCTTCAAAGCCACAACCACCCACATCCTCCTCTTCGGAGGACGAAGTCGAGATCCTCGCATCTCCTGAGGATCTTGCAATTACCGATTCCCCAGAAAATAAGATCTCTGGTTCCATGGATTCCAAGCACATGGCAGCAGACGATCCGATGGAGTGATGTGCTTTTTATTCGTCATGGCGGTACAGCCAGAAGGAAACATCATCCTCCAGTGGAATTGTAGCGGCTTTTTCCATCACCTACCTGAGCTACGACAACTACTCAGCCAAACACCTGCCTTTTGTATCGCTCTTCAAGAGACCTGGTTCCCAGCGACGCGGTCCCCTGCCCTTCGAGGCTACAGGGGCTATTTTAAAAATCGGCCTATGTATGACAGAGTATCTGGTGGAGTTTGCATCTATGTCCTAGCCACTGTCCCGAGCGCTGCCGTGCCCCTTCAAACGCCCCTAGAGGCGGTTGCTGTTCGGCTCCGGGCAGTGCAAGATGTTACAATCTGTTCACTCTATCTCCCACCAGATGAGGCTGTCTCTCCTGTGGACCTCGCTGCCTTGGTCGCCCAACTTCCCCCACCCTTCCTTCTTTTGGGGGACTTCAATGCCCACCACACTTTGTGGGGTGGCATGCAGACCTCGGCACGGGGTAGGGATGTTGAGACACTACTGAACCAGCTGAACATCTGCCTCCTGAATACTGGTGCTGCTACGCACTTTAGCGTGGCACACGGTACATTCTCCGCCATAGACCTGTCTGTCTGTAGCCCAAGCCTGCTTCCGCACTTCACTTGGAGGGTCCACGACGACCTGTGTGGCAGCGACCATTTCCCTATCTTCCTGTCGCTCCCACAGTGTCCACCTGCTGACCGTCTGCCTCGCTGGTCCCTCCATAGGGCCGACTGGCCAGCATACTCCATAGCTGCTGTGCTTCCCTCTCCTCTTCTGGCTGATTTAGATACCGCTGTTCAGCAGGTCACTCATTCGATCATTTCTGCTGCTGAGAAAACCGTACCCGTCTCACTGGGATCACTCCACCGTAAGTCAGTGCCCTGGTGGACGCCGGAGATAGCTGAGGCCATCCGGGAACGTCGGCGAGCACTACAGCGTCACCGACGCCACCCTTGTGTCGAACATCTTGTTGCCTTCAAGCGTCTCCGTGCACGGGCACGGCGATTGATCCAGCACAGCAAGAGAGCCTCCTGGGAGCGTTATGTCGCCTCCATTGGATCCCGAGCATCACCTTCACGGGTATGGTCGCAAGTTCGACGCCTCTTTGGCCACCGCCCACCAGTGGGAATTCCGTGCCTCCGCATTCAGGGTACAATTTGCACTGACCCTGTCACAATAGCTGAGCATTTGGCACACCACTATGCTCGCACCTCAGCGACCGCTGCATATGATGCGGATTTCCGCGCCCTTAAAGAGCGCACCGAGCGAAAACAGATATTCTTTCAAACGCGACGCCAGGAAATCTATAACATCCCTTTCAGCGAATGGGAGTTCGAAAGTGCCCTTGCCGCATGCCCAGCCACGTCATCTGGACCCGACCGCATTCATAGTCAGTTCCTCCGACATCTGTCATCAGACTCTAAACGCCAACTTCTCTCCTTGCTGAATCGTCTCTGGGTTGAGGGTGTCTTCCCGTCTCAATGGAGGGATAGCATCATCATCCCAGTTATGAAGCCGGGGGCTGATCCACAGGTGGCTGATAGTTACCGCCCCATCAGCCTCACCAACGTTCCGTGTAAACTCCTCGAACGGATGGTGAGTCGGAGGCTCATGTGGATCCTCGAGGACCGAGGACTCTTGGCGCCTCAACAGGGTGGATTCCGTCAAGGCCGCTCTGCTATCGACAATCTCGTGTCACTAGAGTCGGCCATTCGTACAGCATTTTCTCGCCGTGAACACCTGATTGCCGTCTTCTTTGACCTGCGGAAAGCGTACGACACCACCTGGCGCTATCATATTCTGTCTACGCTGTACGATTGGGGCTTACGGGGTCCACTTCCTACATTCATAAAGAACTTCCTGGCGTTGCGTTCTTTCCGTGTTCGTGTTGGTTCTTGTTTCAGCTCACCTCATTGTCAAGAGAACGGAGTCCCACAAGGTTCCGTTCTTAGTGTTCCTTTATTCTTAATCGCCATAAACGGTCTAGCTGCGGCTGCGGGGTCATCGGTTTCTACTTCCTTGTATGCCGATGACTTCTGCATGTATTACAGCTCCTCCAGCATTGGCGTAGCTGAACGGCGGTTGCAGATCGCAATTCGAAAGGCACAGTCGTGGGCGTTTGCCCACGGTTTTCAATTTTCTGCATCCAAAACCCGTGTGATGCATTTCTGTCGACGTCGGGCAGTACACCCAGAACCCGAACTTTACTTAGCTGGCGACCTGCTACAAGTCGAAGAGACGCACAGATTCTTAGGTATGGTGTTTGATGACCGTCTAACCTGGGTGCCGCACCTACGCCAGTTAAAACAAAAGTGCTGGCGACACCTCAACATACTGCGCTGTCTCAGCCACACTGTTTGGGGAGCCTCGCGCCAAACGCTATTGCAACTTTACAAGGCCCTCATTCAGTCGCGCCTAGACTATGGCAGCATAGTCTACGATTCGGCTGCGCCGTCAGCGCTGCAGGCAATAGACCCAATCCTCCACTGTGGTGTTCGTTTGGCGACAGGGGCTTTTCGCACTAGCCCTGTGACAAGCCTCCTTGTCGAAGCTGGAGTCCTCCCGCTGCGGTTCCGTAGGCAACACCTGTTAACATCTTATGTTGCTCGTGTTCAGGCCTCGCCCTTCCACCCGAACCGCCGGCTCCTATTTCCAGACGCTGCACTCCCTATCCCTCCACGACGGCCAAGGTCGGGATACCCGATCTCGGTCCGTGTTCGTATCCTTCTTTCGTCTCTCACATCCTACCCACTTCCTACCATTTTCCACTATTCCTCTCACACTCCTCCTTGGTCCATTCCTCGTTTGCAGCTCCGTCTGGACCTGTCCCATGCGTCGAAGGCCTCTGTTTCCTCCGTACATCTCCGTCACCAGTTTCTACAAGTGCTCGAACCGTTCCGTGCCACAGACGCCATTTACACAGATGGTTCCGTAGTAGATGGCCGTGCTGGGTATGCCTTTCTACATCACAACCATGTAGAACAGCATTCTCTGCCCTGTGAGAGTAGCATCTTCTCCGCCGAGCTGGTCGCTATTCTCAGAGCTCTCCAACATCTCAAAGCCTGCCCCAGGGGGTCATTCGTCATCTGTACTGACTCCCTGAGTGGCTTACACGCGATCGACCAGTGTTTCTCTCGGCACCCAATAGTACGTTCGATCCAGGACACTGTTCACTCCCTGGGCCAATCAGGCCGTTCTGTGGTCTTTGTGTGGACCCCAGGTCATGTTGGCATACCAGGGAATGAACATGTTGATCGATTGGCCAAGCAGGGTACTATGGGACCACCTCTAACTATTGGTGTCACGGAACAGGATGTTCAGCTGGTGTTGCACCGAAAAGTACGTGAAGCTTGGAGCACCGAGTGGGCTACGGCGACTGCACCGAATAAGCTTCGGGCAGTGAAGCTCTCCACAGCTTTGTGGAAATCTTCACTGCGGCCGAACCGCCGAGAGTCAGTTGTCCTCTGTCGCCTTCGGATAGGACATACGTGGCTCACCCACGGGTATCTCCTTCGGCGCGAGGCTCCACCCGTGTGTCGATGTGGCACTGTGTTGACAGTAGCCCATCTTTTAATGGACTGTCCGCTTTTAGCCGACTTGCGGCGATCTTTTCATATCCCAGACACGCTATCATTAGCTTTAGCAGACGACGCCTCTATGGCTAACGCAGTTTTAAGTTTTATCCGCGCTTCTGGTTTTTATGCATCTATCTAACCGTGGGTGCTGTTGCCTGATCTCTTAGGCCAACAGCAACCCAGATCTTTTATATTTTCGAGCCCTTAGGGGTTTTTAGTGTGTGCAGTGTGGCTGGCTCATCCTGTTTTTTCTTTGTGATCAGCCAGCCAATGTTCTCTGCTATCCAGTTTTATTCGTGACTTTATTTTACTCATTCTGTGTGTCTTCGTCTTGTAATGTCAGTGGCTTGTCTATTGTTAACCTGCCCTTTTGTGCGGTGTCATTTTCAGGGCATTGTTTTATCTTTATTGACAGTTGACTCTCAGCTAGGAACAGGGGACTGATAACCTAGCTGTTTAGTCCCCTTAAAACAACCAACAACAACAACATCCCCACATCTGCGTTTTCCTCACATCTGCGTTTTCCCCACATCTGCGTTTTCCTCACATCTGCGTTTTCCCCACATCTGCGTTTTCCCCCACATCTGCGTTTTCCCCACATCTGCGTTTTCCCCACATCTGCGTTTTGCGTTTTCCCCACATCTGCGTTTTCCCCACATCTGCGTTTTTTCCCATATCTGCGTTTTTCCCATATCTGCATTTTTCCCATATCTGCGTTTTTCGCATATCTGCGTTTTTCCCATATCTTCGTTTTGCGTTTTCCCCACATCTGCGTTTTCCCCACATCTGTGTTTTCCCCACATCTGCGTTTTGCGTTTTCCCCACATCTGCGTTTTCCCCACATCTGCGTTTTTCCCATATCTGCGTTTTCCCCACATCTGCGTTTTCCCCACATCTGCGTTTTCCCCACATCTGCGTTTTCCCCACATCTGCGTTTTCCCCACATCTGCGTTTTGCGTTTTCCCCACATCTGCGTTTTCCCCACATCTGCGTTTTCCCCACATCTGCGTTTTTCCCATATTTGCGTTTTTCCCATATCTGCGTTTTTCCCATATCTGCGTTTTTCCCATATCTGCGTTTTTCCCATATCTGCGTTTTCCCCACATCTGCGTTTTCCCCACATCTGCGTTTTTCCCATATCTGCGTTTTTCCCATATCTGCGTTATTCCCATATCTGCGTTTTTCCCATATCTGCGTTTTCCCCATATCTGCGTTTTCCCCACATCTGCTTTTTCCCCACATCTGCGTCTTTCCCATATCTGCGTTTTCCCCACATCTGCGTTTTCCCCACATCTGCGTTTTTTCCATACTGCGTTTTTTTCATATCTGCATTTTTCCCATATCTGCGTTTTTCCCATATCTGCGTTTTTCCCATATCTGCGTTTTTCCCATATCTGCGTTTTCCCCACATCTGTGTTTTTCCCATATCTGCGTTTTTCCCATATCTGCGTTTTTCCCATATCTGCGTTTTCCCCATATCTGCGTTTTCCCCACATCTGCGTTTTCCCCACATCTGCGTTTTCCCCACATCTGCGTTTTCCCCACATCTGCGTTTTCCCCACATCTGCGTTTTGCGTTTTCCCCACATCTGCGTTTTCCCCACATCTGCGTTTTCCCCACATCTGCGTTTTTCCCATATCTGCGTTTTCCCCATATCTGCTTTTTTCCCATATCTGCGTTTTTCCCATATCTGCGTTTTTCCCATATCTGCGTTTTTCCCATATCTGCGTTTTTCCCATGTCTGCGTTTTCCCCACATCTGCGTTTTCCCCACATCTGCGTTTTCCCCACATCTGCGTTTTCCCCACATCTGCGTTTTCCCCACATCTGCGTTTTCCCCACATCTGCGTTTTCCCCACATCTGCGTTTTCCCCACATCTGCGTTTTTCCCATATCTGCGTTTTTCTCATGTCAGCATTTCCCCTATCTGCGTTTTTCCCATATCTGCGTTTTTCCCCTATCTGCGTTTTTCCCATATCTGCGTTTTTTCCATATCTGCGTTTTTCCCATATCTGCGTTTTTCCCATATCTACGTTTTTCCCATATCTGCGTTTTTCCCATATCTGCGTTTTCCCCATATCTGCGTTTTCCCCATATCTGCGTTTTCCCCACATCTGCGTTTTCCCCACATCTGCGTTTTGCGTTTTCCCCACATCTGCGTTTTCCCCACATCTGCGTTTTTCCCATATCTGCGTTTTTCCCATATCTGCGTTTTTCCCATATCTGCGTTTTTCCCATATCTGCGTTTTTCCCATATCTGCGTTTTTCCCATATCTGCGTTTTTCCCATATCTGCGTTTTCCCCACATCTGCGTTTTCCCCACATCTGCGTTTTCCCCACATCTGCGTTTTCCCCACATCTGCGTTTTCCCCACATCTGCGTTTTCCCCACATCTGCGTTTTCCCCACATCTGCGTTTTCCCCACATCTGCGTTTTGCGTTTTCCCCACATCTGCGTTTTCCCCACATCTGCGTTTTTCCAACATCTGCGTTTTTCCCATATCTGCGTTTTTCTCATGTCAGCATTTTCCCCTATCTGCGTTTTTCCCATATCTGCGTTTTTCCCATATC
Organism: Locusta migratoria; assembly: GCA_026315105.1. Lineage (NCBI taxonomy): Eukaryota > Metazoa > Arthropoda > Insecta > Orthoptera > Acrididae > Locusta > Locusta migratoria. The sequence goes on along the minus strand of CM048751.1, from coordinate 145,509,833 downwards.
TGCGTTTTTCCCATATCTACGTTTTTCCCATATCTGAGTTTTTCCCATATCTGCGTTTTCCCTATATCTGCGTTTTCCCCATATCTGCGTTTTCCCCACATCTGCGTGTTCCCCACATTTGCGTTTTGCGTTTTCCCCACATCTGCGTTTTCCCCACATCTGCGTTTTTCCCATATCTGCGTTTTTCCCATATCTGCGTTTTTCCCATATCTGCGTTTTTCCCATATCTGCGTTTTTCCCATATCTGCGTTTATCTGCGTTTTTCCCATATCTGCGTTTTCCCCACATCTGCGTTTTCCTCACATCTGCGTTTTCCCCACATCTGCGTTTTCCCCACATCTGCGTTTTCCCCACATCTGCGTTTTCCCCACATCTGCGTTTTCCCCACATCTGCGTTTTCCCCACATCTGCGTTTTCCCCACATCTGCGTTTTCCCCACATCTGCGATTTCCTCACATCTGCGTTTTCCCCACATCTGCGTTTTCCCCACATCTGCGTTTTCCCCACATCTGCGTTTTCCCCACATCTGCGTTTTCCCCACATCTGCGTTTTCCCCACATCTGCGTTTCCCCTCAGGGGCTCAGCATTAATTTGCTGAGTACGGGCTTGGCGAACCCGGGGTCATGAGCTGTGGGCTGTGTCGCGCCAACAGTCCGCTACACCGTAAGCTCTGTGCGTGCTTCAACGACCATCGTTCGGCGCGACGGTGGAACGTTGTACGTTTCAGAGCCCGGGGATCTTGGCTTAATCGCCCGGGTCGCGAGGACGGTACAAACCTCTCTAAAAAACCCCTCAATCTCAAGGTGTGCTACGTGCCGAGGAGATGCATGGCTGTTGAGGATGAACAGCCGTTAGCGAGCAACCTCTGAGGAACCTGCCGCACCTCAGTTGTACAAGGCTTACCCAGGCAAGCGGGGCTCTGCCTGGGTGGACCTTTAGATCCCTAGCTGCTCGTGGGACCAGGATGAAACGAGCACTTAAAAGCGTGGCCGGTCGCGAAAACGGCGTCTCTAAGCGAGGTAGAGGAGATTTTAATGCTGCTTGCTATGATCCCCGTTCGTTCCCTTCCCTAGCCACACCATGGGAGGAACGTCGGGCAAAATCTGCAAATGAGCCACCTTCTCCAAAATTTCTAGTATGTAGCCGCACAGATGGTGAGTCCTTTACATCTACCAAACCTCTTTTCTTTGTGGAACATCTTGAGGATAAGTTCGGCGAAGTTTCTGGCCTGTCAAAGATGCGAAGCGGCGCAGTGCTCATAGAAGCAGCATCCCCAGCCCAGTCGCGGGCGTTACTTGCCTGCGACAAGCTGGGTGATGTCCCTGTGAGCATTACACCACATAAGTCGCTCAATATGGTCCAAGGTATCGTTTTTCATAAAGACCTGCTGTTACAATCCGACGACGAGTTACGCGCCAACTTAGAGCGCAGAGGTGTCCACTTTATCCGGCGTGTCCATAGGGGACCAAAGGATCGCAAGGTTGCCACCGGTGCTTTTATCTTGGCCTTCGAAGGCGATACCCTGCCTGAGAAGGTCAAGGTGATGGTGTACCGGTGCGACGTAAAACCTTATATTCCTCCCCCTATGAGGTGTTTTAAATGCTGGAAATTCGGCCACATGTCCTCCAGATGTGCTTCCACCGCCACATGCAGGGACTGTGGACGTCCAGCGCACCCGGACGCTCCATGTACACCGCCTCCAGTCTGCGTTAACTGTGGTTTAAATCATCCTCCTTGTTCGTCGGATTGCACCGTCTTCCGTAAGGAAAGGAAGATAATGGAACTGAAGACCTTGGACCGGCTTTCTTATTCTGAGGCTCGGAAGAAGTATGAGCGACTTCATCCCATCGCCATGACCGCATCTTTTGCAGCAGTGACATCGTCGCCATCCACCTTCGTGACTGCAGCAGACAATAGTGTTTCTTTCTCCAACGGCCGTCAGGGCCGTCAACTCAAACCTGCCCCCACAGTGGTCGGGGGCCCCATCCCTCCTCCTGCTCCCAAGGCAATTGCTTTGGGAGCAGCCTCCAACCCTCCGCCGGAGAAGCGTCAACCTTCTCCGGCTGCCCTCATCCAGAAGGGGTCCCTAGGGACGCTCCCTTCTGTGGCTTCCACCAGTGCCGATGCCGGCACAAGCCAGAAGCAGGCACCGCCGCCGGCTGCTGGCCGCAGGGCGTCGGGCTCTCCCTCTGTCACTGAGACAGAGGCTGAGTCTGCAAAGCCCCTCCTTCCAGTGAAGCCCCCGAGGGATAAGAGGGTAAGAACGAAAAAGAATAAAGATAAGGATAAAGGAACCCCGGTGGCCACAGTGCCACCAGCTCCCTCCGCCTCTGCCTCTGAGGACGAGGTGGAGATACTTGCATCCCCCGAGGACCTTGCGCTCTTGGACGCATCGGACTCGATGGATTTAGACGCTGATGCATCGCTACTGGTGGATGCAAAAGCTGCTGAGGTGTAATACATAACATCCTTTCATTTATGCCTTCCCAGCTGTTGGACACTATCCTCCAATGGAACTGCGGCGGTTTTTTCACCCACCTGGCTGAGCTACGACACCTTTTGAGCGTTACACCTGCTCTCTGCATTGCCCTGCAGGAAACTTGGTTTCCGGCAATGCGGACCCCTGCCCTTCGGGGCTATAGGGGATACTTTTGTAATCGTAGCCAGTATAACAGGGTGTCAGGTGGAGTGTGTGTGTATGTCCTTACCTCTGTATATAGTGAACCTGTGCCCCTTCATACACCGTTGGAAGCGGTGGCCGTTAGGGTAAGGACAACACAAGAGATTACTGTCTGCAGTCTCTACCTCCCTCCTGATGGCGATGTCTCAATGGCTGTCTTGGCTGCACTTATCTCACAACTCCCGCCACCTTTTTTGCTATTGGGGGACTTTAATGCCCACAATCCCCTGTGGGGTGGTTCTACGATCTCTGGCCGTGGCAGAGTTGTCGAGGACCTGCTTTCTCAGCTCGACCTCTGCCTCTTGAATACAGGTGCTCCCACACATTTCAGTGTGGCACACGGCACATTCTCGGCCATTGATCTGTCGATATGCAGCCACAGCCTTCCGCCATCCATCCATTGGAGTGTCCATGATGACTTGTGCGGCAGTGACCATTTTCCGATCTTTTTGTCACTCCCACAACGCGAGTCCCCAGCGCGCCCACCTAGGTGGGTTCTGCACAGGGCTAACTGGGAAGACTATGCTTCTGCTGCTATCGTTGGCCCTCCCCCACTCGACGAAATCGATGTGGTGGTCGAGAGCGCCACACATTCCATCATTTCTGCTGCGAACGCGACCATTCCGCGTACATCAGGGTGCCCACGGCGTAAGACAGTGCCGTGGTGGTCGCCGGAGATCGCTGAGGCCATTAAAGACCGCAGGCGGGCCTTACAGCGTTACAAACGGCACCCCTCTCAGGAGCACCTAATCAATTTTAAACGGCTTCGCGCTCGTGCTCGCCAGCTTATAAGAAGACGGAAACGGGAGTGCTGGGAGAGGTACGTTTCCACTATTGGAACAGGCACCTCAGCCTCACAGGTCTGGAGTAAGATCAGGCGGCTACGGGGATTACAGACACCAGTGGGAATCCCTGGGATCTCCTCAAATGGAGTCGTTTGTACGGACCCGGCCACTCTTGCAGAGATGTTTGCCGAGCATTATGCCCGCGCCTTTGCCTCTGCACACTATCCACCGGCCTTCCGTACATTGAAGGAGAGGATGGAACGCCAGCCCCTCTCCTTTCGTACCCGCCGCACTGAATCTTACAACACTCCCTTTACTGAGTGGGAGCTCCTCAGTGCTCTTCAACAATGTCCAGACACGGCGCCAGGGCCTGATAGCATCCATAGTCAAATGCTGAAACATCTCTCAACAGATAGTCGGCGTAACCTCCTTGCGGTCTATAACCGCATTTGGTGTGATGGTGTTTTCCCGTCACAGTGGTGGGAGAGTATCATCATCCCAGTGCTTAAGCCCGACAAACATCCTCTGAACTTGGATAGCTATCGGCCCATTAACCTGACTAACGTTCCATGCAAACTGTTGGAGCGGATGGTCAGTCGGCGGTTGTGTTGGATTCTTGAGACTCGGGGATTATTGGCTCCATGCCAGGGCGGTTTTCGCCAGGGTCGGTCTACCACCGATAATCTGGTGTACCTCGAGTCTGCAATCCGCACAGCCTTTTCCCGGCGCCAACACCTTGTTGCCGTCTTCTTCGATATGCACAAAGCATACGATACAACCTGGCGACGACACATCCTCAACACTTTATATGACTGGGGCCTCCGGGGCTCCCTACCGATTTTTATTCAGAATTTTTTAGCCGTCCGTACCTTTCGTGTTCAAATTGGTGCTTCTCTGAGCTCCTCTCATATCCAGGAAAATGGGGTTCCCCAGGGTTCCGTTTTAAGCGTTCCCTTATTTTTAATCGCCATCAACGGTTTAGCTACAGCGGTTGGGTCGTCGGTGTCGCCCTCTCTTTATGCTGACGACTTTTGTCTCTCTTTTAGTTCCTGCAGCACCCAAGTTGCTGAGCGCAGGTTGCAAGGTGCTATTCGGAAGGCGCAGACCTGGGCGCTTACCCACGGCTTTCAGTTTTCTGCCTCCAAGACCAGAGTGATGCACTTCTGTCGGCGTCGGACCGTCCACCCGCACCCTGAATTTTATCTTAATGACGAACTACTTACTGTAGTGGAAACTCACCGTTTTTTAGGACTGGTCTTTGATGCCCGGCTGACGTGGCTCCCCCACATTCGTCAGCTGAAACGGAAGTGCTGGCGCCATCTCAACCTTCTCAGACACTTGGGTCATACGACCTGGGGTGCAGACCGCTCCACACTGTTGCGGCTTTACACGGCGCTGGTGCAGTCCCGTCTCGATTTTGGGTGCATTGCCTATGGGTCTGCAGCACCTTCGGCACTGCACCTACTGGACCCCATTCACAACTGTGGGGTTCGCATCGCGACGGGTGCCTTCCGCACCAGCCCAGTGAACAGCTTACTAGTAGAGGCTGGGGTTCCACCCTTGGAGATCCACCGCCAACACCTACTTGCGGCTTACGCAGCCCATGTGTATTGCTCCCCAGGCCACCCAAACCATCGTCTCCTCTTTCCTGATGTGGTAGTCCGTCCCCATCAGCGACGCCCCAGATCAGGTCATACTATTGCCTATCGGGTTCAGTCCCTCCTGCGGGAGCTTGAGTCTTCTCCCCTTCCAACTTCCTATCGGGTCCGTGCCCGTACACCTCCGTGGTGTTTGCCAAGGCCGTCTACTCGGCTGGACTTGGCCCAGGGGCCCAAAGACTCAGTTCCACTGGAGGCGCTCCGCCGCCAGTTCTCTGCTGTCATAGCGGAGTTCCGTTGTTATGACCTGATCTACACAGATGGTTCAATGGTTGATGGCTGTGTGGGATATGCCTATACTCATGGTGACCATGTGGAACAGCACTCTCTGCCGAATGGCTGCAGTGTTTACACTGCAGAGCTGGTGGCCATTCACAGAGCTCTCATGCATATCCTGTCCTGCTCCGGCGAGTCTTTTGTTGTTTGCAGCGACTCTCTGGGCAGCCTCCGAGCTCTGGAGCACTGTTACCCGCGGTCTCCTCTGGTGTTGGCCATACAGGAGACGCTTTGTGCCATTGGAGAGTCCGGGCAATCGGGGTGTTCGTCTGGTCTCCGGGTCATGTCGGCATCCCGGGCAATGAACGTGTTGACAGACTTGCCAGGCAGGCAGTCAGTGCGTCCATTTTGGACATCGGCCTCCTGGCGTCTGATCTCCGTTCGTTGTTGCGCCACCGCGTACATCAGCGTTGGGATGCCGAGTGGCATAGCCTGGGCACACCCAACAAGCTTCGGCTAGTCAAGGAGACCACCACCGCATGGCGTTCTTCCGTGCTGGCCTCTCGCCGGGACTCCGTGGTGCTGTGTCGACTCCGTATTGGCCATTCGTGGCTCACCCACGGACATCTCCTTCGTGGTGAGGCCCCGCCCCAGTGTCGTTGTGGCTCCCACTTAACAATAGTCCACATCCTAGTGGACTGCCCGTTTTTAGCCGCCTTGCGGCGTCGTTTTAACATTCCTGGCGTTTTATCAGATATTTTACGTGACGATGCTTCAGCAGCGAATTCAGTTTTAAGTTTTATTCGAGCAGGAGGTTTTTATCAGTCTCTATGACTGGTCTTACCCTTGCACTGCCGAGTGGTTGACTTTTCCTTTTTTATTCCTATGGTCGGTCAACCACTGCCTTCGGCCTCTTTGTAGTAAGGTGTCTTTGTGTGTTCGCCCCCCTTTTCTTTTAGTTTCTTCTCCGTTTTGTTGATGTTTTATAGACCCAGTGGGATTTCCATCCCACTTCGCAAACTTAATCTCTGGGCGCATTCATTTGACGTCCGCACTTTTATTTTTGACATTTTATAATGGAATGGGGGACTGATGACCATTGTAGTTTTGTCCCCCTTAAACATCCAAATAACAACAACAACAACAACAACATCTGCGTTTTGCGTTTTCCCCACATCTGCGTTTTCCCCACATCTGCGTTTTTCCCATATCTGCGTTTTTCCCATATCTGCATTTTTCCCATATCTGCGTTTTTCGCATATCTGCGTTTTTCCCATATCTTCGTTTTGCGTTTTCCCCACATCTGCGTTTTCCCCACATCTGTGTTTTCCCCACATCTGCGTTTTGCGTTTTCCCCACATCTGCGTTTTCCCCACATCTGCGTTTTTCCCATATCTGCGTTTTCCCCACATCTGCGTTTTCCCCACATCTGCGTTTTCCCCACATCTGCGTTTTCCCCACATCTGCGTTTTCCCCACATCTGCGTTTTGCGTTTTCCCCACATCTGCGTTTTCCCCACATCTGCGTTTTCCCCACATCTGCGTTTTTCCCATATTTGCGTTTTTCCCATATCTGCGTTTTTCCCATATCTGCGTTTTTTCCCATATCTGCGTTTTTCCCATATCTGCGTTTTCCCCACATCTGCGTTTTCCCCACATCTGCGTTTTTCCCATATCTGCGTTTTTCCCATATCTGCGTTATTCCCATATCTGCGTTTTTCCCATATCTGCGTTTTCCCCATATCTGCGTTTTCCCACATCTGCGTTTTCCCCACATCTGCGTCTTTCCCATATCTGCGTTTTCCCCACATCTGCGTTTTCCCCACATCTGCGTTTTTTCCATACTGCGTTTTTTTCATATCTGCATTTTTCCCATATCTGCGTTTTTCCCATATCTGCGTTTTTCCCATATCTGCGTTTTTCCCATATCTGCGTTTTCCCCACATCTGTGTTTTTCCCATATCTGCGTTTTTCCCATATCTGCGTTTTTCCCATATCTGCGTTTTCCCCATATCTGCGTTTTCCCCACATCTGCGTTTTCCCCACATCTGCGTTTTCCCCACATCTGCGTTTTCCCCACATCTGCGTTTTCCCCACATCTGCGTTTTGCGTTTTCCCCACATCTGCGTTTTCCCCACATCTGCGTTTTCCCCACATCTGCGTTTTTCCCATATCTGCGTTTTCCCCATATCTGCGTTTTTCCCATATCTGCGTTTTTCCCATATCTGCGTTTTTCCCATATCTGCGTTTTTCCCATATCTGCGTTTTCCCCATATCTGCGTTTTCCCCCATATCTGCGTTTTCCCCACATCTGCGTTTTCCCCACATCTGCGTTTTCCCCACATCTGCGTTTTCCCCACATCTGCGTTTTCCCCACATCTGCGTTTTCCCCACATCTGCGTTTTCCCCACATCTGCGTTTTTCCCATATCTGCGTTTTTCTCATGTCAGCATTTCCCCTATCTGCGTTTTTCCCATATCTGCGTTTTTCCCCTATCTGCGTTTTTCCCATATCTGCGTTTTTCCCATATCTGCGTTTTTCCCATATCTGCGTTTTTCCCATATCTACGTTTTTCCCATATCTGCGTTTTTCCCATATCTGCGTTTTCCCCATATCTGCGTTTTCCCCATATCTGCGTTTTCCCCACAACTGCGTTTTCCCCACATCTGCGTTTTGCGTTTTCCCCACATCTGCGTTTTCCCCACATCTGCTTTTTTCCCATATCTGCGTTTTTCCCATATCTGCGTTTTTCCCATATCTGCGTTTTTCCCATATCTGCGTTTTTCCCATATCTGCGTTTTTCCCATATCTGCGTTTTTCCCACATCTGCGTTTTCCCCACATCTGCGTTTTCCCCACATCTGCGTTTTCCCCACATCTGCGTTTTCCCCACATCTGCGTTTTCCCCACATCTGCGTTTTCCCCACATCTGCGTTTTCCCCACATCTGCGTTTTCCCCACATCTGCGTTTTTCCCACATCTGTGTTTTTCCCATATCTGCGTTTTTCCCATATCTGCGTTTTTCCCATATCTGCGTTTTTCCCATATCTGCGTTTTTCCCATATCTGCGTTTTTCCCATATCTGCGTTTATCTGCGTTTTTCCCATATCTGCGGTTTTCCCATATCTGCGTTTTTCCCATATCTGCGTTTTTCCCATATCTGCGTTTTCCCCATATCTGCGTTTTCTCCACATCTGCGTTTTCCCCACATCTGCGTTTTCCCCACATCTGCGTTTTCCCCACATCTGCGTTTTCCCCACATCTGCGTTTTCCTCACATCTGCGTTTTCCCCACATCTGCGTTTTCCCCACATCTGCGTTTTCCCCACATCTGCGTTTTCCCCACATCTGCGTTTTCCCCACATCTGCGTTTTCCCCACATCTGCGTTTTCCCCACATCTGCGTTTTCCCCACATCTGCGTTTTCCTCACATCTGCGTTTTCCCCCACATCTGCGTTTTCCCCACATCTGCGTTTTCCCCACATCTGCGTTTTCCCCACATCTGCGTTTTCCCCACATCTGCGTTTTCCCCACATCTGCGTTTTCCCCACATCTGCGTTTTCCCCACATCTGCGTTTTCCCCACATCTGCGTTTTCCCCACATCTGCGTTTTCCCCACATCTGCGTTTTGCGTTTTCCCCACATCTGCGTTTTCCCCACATCTGCGTTTTCCCCACATCTGCGTTTTTCCCATATTTGCGTTTTTCCCATATCTGCGTTTTTCCCATATCTGCGTTTTTCCCCATATCTGCGTTTTTCCCATATCTGCGTTTTCCCCACATCTGCGTTTTCCCCACATCTGCGTTTTCCCCACATCTGCGTTTTTCCTATATCTGCGTTTCTCCCATATCTGCGTTTTTCCCATATCTGCGTTTTTCCCATTTCTGCGTTTTCCCCATATCTGCGTTTTCCCCACATCTGCGTTTTCCCCACATCTGCGTTTTCCCCACATCTGCGTTTTCCCCACATCTGCGTTTTGCGTTTTCCCCACATCTGCGTTTTCCCCACATCTGCGTTTTCCCCACATCTGCGTTTTTCCCATATCTGCGTTTTCCCCATATCTGCGTTTTTCCCATATCTGCGTTTTTCCCATATCTGCGTTTTTCCCATATCTGCGTTTTTCCCATATCTGCGTTTTCCCCACATCTGCGTTTTCCCCACATCTGCGTTTTCCCCACATCTTCGTTTTCCCCACATCTGCGTTTTCCCCACATCTGCGTTTTCCCCACATCTGCGTTTTCCCCACATCTGCGTTTTCCCCACATCTGCGTTTTCCCCACGTCTGCGTTTTTCCCATATCTGCGTTTTTCTCATGTCAGCATTTTCCCCTATCTGCGTTTTTCCCATATCTGCGTTTTTCCCCTATCTGCGTTTTTCCCATATCTGCGTTTTTCCCATATCTGCGTTTTTCCCATATCTACGTTTTTCCAATATCTGCGTTTTTCCCATATCTGCGTTTTCCCCATATCTGCGTTTTCCCCATATCTGCGTTTTCCCCACATCTGCGTTTTCCCCACCTTTGCGTTTTGCGTTTTCCCCACATCTGCGTTTTCCCCACATCTGCGTTTTTCCCATATCTGCGTTTTTCCCATATCTGCTTTTTTCCCATATCTGCGTTTTTCCCATATCTGCGTTTTTCCCATATCTGCGTTTTTCCCATATCTGCGTTTTTCCCATATCTGCGTTTTCCCCATATCTGCGTTTTCCCCATATCTGCGTTTTCCCCACATCTGCGTTTTCCCCACATCTGCGTTTTCCCCACATCTGCGTTTTCCCCACATCTGCGTTTTCCCCACATCTGCGTTTTTCCCACATCTGCGTTTTTCCCATATCTTCGTTTTTCTCATGTCAGCATTTTCCCCTATCTGCGTTTTTCCCATATCTGCGTTTTTCCCATATCTACGTTTTTCCCATATCTGAGTTTTTCCCATATCTGCATTTTCCCCATATCTGCGTTTTCCCCATATCTGCGTTTTCCCCACATCTGCGTTTTCCCCACATTTGCGTTTTGCGTTTCCCCACATCTGCGTTTTCCCCACATCTGCGTTTTTCCCATATCTGCGTTTTTCCCATATCTGCGTTTTCCCCACATCTGCGTTTTCCCCACATCAGCGTTTTGCGTTTTCCCCACATCTGCGTTTTCCCCACATCTGCGTTTTTCCCACATCTGCGTTTTTCCCATATCTGCGTTTTTCTCATGTCAGCATTTTCCCATATCTGCGTTTTTCCCACATCTGCGTTTTCCCCACATCTGCGTTTTCCCCACATCTGCGTTTTCCCCACATCTGCGTTTTCCCCACATCTGCGTTTTCCCCACATCTGCGTTTTCCCCACATCTGCGTTTTCCCCACATCTGCGTTTTCCCCACATCTGCGTTTTTCCCATATCTGTGTTTTTCCCATATCTGCGTTTTTCCCATATCTGCGTTTTTCCCATATCTGCGTTTTTCCCATATCTGCGTTTTTCCCATATCTGCGTTTTTCCCATATCTGCGTTTATCTGCGTTTTTCCCATATCTGCGGTTTTCCCATATCTGCGTTTTTCCCATATCTGCGTTTTTCCCATATCTGCGTTTTCCCCATATCTGCGTTTTCTCCACATCTGCGTTTTCCCCACATCTGCGTTTTCCCCACATCTGCGTTTTCCCCACATCTGCGTTTTCCCCACATCTGCGTTTTCCTCACATCTGCGTTTTCCCCACATCTGCGTTTTCCCCACATCTGCGTTTTCCCCACATCTGCGTTTTCCCCACATCTGCGTTTTCCCCACATCTGCGTTTTCCCCACATCTGCGTTTTCCCCACATCTGCGTTTTCCTCACATCTGCGTTTTCCCCACATCTGCGTTTTCCCCACATCTGCGTTTTCCCCACATCTGCGTTTTCCCCACATCTGCGTTTTCCCCACATCTGCGTTTTCCCCACATCTGCGTTTTCCCCACATCTGCGTTTTCCCCACATCTGCGTTTTCCCCACATCTGCGTTTTCCCCACATCTGCGTTTTCCCCACATCTGCGTTTTCCCCACATCTGCGTTTTGCGTTTTCCCCACATCTGCGTTTTCCCCACATCTGCGTTTTCCCCACATCTGCGTTTTTCCCATATTTGCGTTTTTCCCATATCTGCGTTTTTCCCATATCTGCGTTTTTCCCATATCTGCGTTTTTCCCATATCTGCGTTTTCCCCACATCTGCGTTTTCCCCACATCTGCGTTTTCCCCACATCTGCGTTTTTCCTATATCTGCGTTTTTCCCATATCTGCGTTTTTCCCATATCTGCGTTTTTCCCATTTCTGCGTTTTCCCCATATCTGCGTTTTCCCCACATCTGCGTTTTCCCCACATCTGCGTTTTCCCCACATCTGCGTTTTCCCCACATCTGCGTTTTCCCCACATCTGCGTTTTGCGTTTTCCCCACATCTGCGTTTTCCCCACATCTGCGTTTTCCCCCACATCTGCGTTTTTCCCATATCTGCGTTTTTCCCATATCTGCGTTTTTCCCATATCTGCGATTTTCCCATATCTGCGTTTTTCCCATATCTGCGTTTTTCCCATATCTGCGTTTTCCCCACATCTGCGTTTTCCCCCACATCTTCGTTTTCCCCACATCTTCGTTTTCCCCACATCTGCGTTTTCCCCACATCTGCGTTTTCCCCACATCTGCGTTTTCCCCACATCTGCGTTTTCCCCACATCTGCGTTTTCCCCACATCTGCGTTTTTCCCATATCTGCGTTTTTCTCATGTCAGCATTTTCCCCTATCTGCGTTTTTCCCATATCTGCGTTTTTCCCCTATCTGCGTTTTTCCCATATCTGCGTTTTTCCCATATCTGCGTTTTTCCCATATCTACGTTTTTCCCATATCTGCGTTTTTCCCATATCTGCGTTTTCCCCATATCTGCGTTTTCCCCATATCTACGTTTTTCCCATATCTGCGTTTTCCCCACCTCTGCGTTTTGCGTTTTCCCCACATCTGCGTTTTCCCCACATCTGCGTTTTTCCCATATCTGCGTTTTTCCCATATCTGCTTTTTTCCCATATCTGCGTTTTTCCCATATCTGCGTTTTTCCCATATCTGCGTTTTTCCCATATCTGCGTTTTTCCCATATCTGCGTTTTTCCCATATCTGCGTTTTCCCCATATCTGCGTTTTCCCCACATCTGCGTTTTCCCCACATCTGCGTTTTCCCCACATCTGCGTTTTCCCCACATCTGCGTTTTCCCCACATCTGCGTTTTTCCCACATCTGCGTTTTTCCCATATCTGCGTTTTTCTCATGTCAGCATTTTCCCCTATCTGCGTTTTTCCCATATCTGCGTTTTTCCCATATCTACGTTTTTCCCATATCTGAGTTTTTCCCATATCTGCGTTTTCCCCATATCTGCGTTTTCCCCATATCTGCGTTTTCCCCACATCTGCGTTTTCCCCACATTTGCGTTTTGCGTTTTCCCCCACATCTGCGTTTTCCCCACATCTGCGTTTTTCCCATATCTGCGTTTTTCCCATATCTGCGTTTTCCCCACATCTGCGTTTTCCCCACATCTGCGTTTTGCGTTTTCCCCACATCTGCGTTTTCCCCACATCTGCGTTTTTCCCACATCTGCGTTTTTCCCATATCTGCGTTTTTCTCATGTCAGCATTTTCCCCTATCTGCGTTTTTCCCATATCTGCGTTTTTCCTATATCTGCGTTTTTCCCATATCTACGTTTTTCCCATATCTGAGTTTTTCCCATATCTGCGTTTTTCCCATATCTGCGTTTTTCCCATATCTGCGTTTTCCCCACATCTGCGTTTTCCCCACATCTGCGTTTTCCCCACATCTGCGTTTTTCCCATATCTGCGTTTTTCCCATATCTGCGTTTTTCCCATATCTGCGTTTTTCCCATATCTGCGTTTTCCCCATATCTGCGTTTACCCCACATCTGCGTTTTCCCCACATCTGCGTTTTCCCCACATCTGCGTTTTCCCCACATCTGCGTTTTGCGTTTTCCCCACATCTGCGTTTTCCCCCACATCTGCGTTTTCCCTACATC